>OZ034817.1:57768287-60168287 GCA_964030455.1 Linum trigynum | reverse complement strand
TTAACCAACTCTAATAAAATTGCTTCCGCGAACACTCTAGTTTATCTCGATTTTACCTGTGCTCATCCAAATCCTGAAAACTTGAAGTATCCTCGAGGTTGAAACGCGGGTAGAAGTTCTTTGCATCCTCGGAGTCTCTAATTAGAACTATATTCTGAAAAACATCAGTTAACACATGAAAGTTGGATAGCATACAGTTAGCTGACAACAATTTTACGATATAAAATCTGAAATTTGTTTGAAGAGTATATGCATACCTTGAGGAGATCAAATAGATCACGTCTTATCTTATCTTCACCCTCTAATAACAATGATTGTTCTGCCATGGTCTTCACTTTGGAAGCAATTTTTTTCTCTGTATTGCAATCCTCCTTGAACTGAAGCATTACAAAGCACAACACACCAGTTTTCTAAATATAAATGCTGCACTGAAAATTTTAGACGAAACAAAAAAGAAGGGTTCAATATGTTCAACACAACCATTAACAACTATTTACCTCATAAAAGCCTTTCTGCACTTCATTCAGAAAGCTCGAGGCGATAACTGCCCAAAATGTTCCAAACTTTTCCTGATTTGACCAAAAAGGAAAAAAGAAAAAATTGAACTTTCAGCAGATGGAATCTGTAGCCTGTAAAAATAACAGTGCCCTGCTTCCAGACACGAAGTCGAAGTCAATCACCTGTAGAAACTCTAGCTTTATGTATGGATGGCTTAAACGATCGAAGTCCCAGATTCCTTCTCGTTCTAGTTCTTCCTACAGCATAATAAGCATAAAAATTTAAAGAAAGCAATGTAAAGAATTGCAACCTTTGGTAGCATTGTCTTGACTAAAGCAAACCTAAATGAGGACAGCAAATTGTACCTGGCTCAAGGGGATTGAAGGTCGGAACTTCCCTATCAGTCCCGTCATAGCATGATCGGGAAGCTCCCAGATTCTAAAGAAACCTAGTATATGATCAATCCTATATGCTGTGAAGTACTTCGACATCTGGCATTACAAGGACAGCTACATTGAGTAATAAAGTAAAGATGAGGAACACAGTAAAAAGCAGTTTGACAGTTCAATAATAACCTGTGTTAATCGAGCACGCCACCAACCATAGTTGTCTTTGGACATCTCCTCCCAGTTATAGGTTGGGAAACCCCAGTTCTGCCCATTTTTGTCAAAGTAATCTGGGGGAGCTCCAGTGGAGGTGTTCATACGGAACAAGTTGGGATACACCCACGTGTCCACACTATTTCTGTCAACACCAATAGGTAAATCTCCCTTCAGTACCACTCCTTTCTTTCTTGCATATTCTGCAGCTTCAGACAACTATTATACATCAAGCAAAATAGAAAGTTAGAATACTGGAATAACGCTATGTTGAGGAGAAAGTCAAACAGATGTGACAGACAGTGGAGCTCACCTGTAGATGTAAATGGAATTGGAGATAGTAATGGAATAGAATTATGTCATAGTGCACAGTGTCTCTTGAGACGAGCTTCTCCAGCTACAAGAAAGAACAGCATTGTTATCATGCAGATAACAGCTAATAAAGCTTACTAACTGTGATATGCAGGAAGCCAAATGGCTAACCTACCTTCTTTTTAGAAAATTCAGAAAATCGACCCCATTGGCTGCGCTCAGATGTTTCAAAGAAGTCCCTCAGAAAACAGAAGGCTGCATACGGTTTTAACCATTCCTTTCATAATTGAACAGAGAAGAACAGTTAGACTAGATGTCAGAAAACTGGAAATGTATAGAGGAGATAAAATTGAACATCCCAGGAATCAGAGATAAGGTTTCCTTATTACCTCATTTTCTGAGAAGAATTCCTTAAATGCGCTGGAGTTAAGTATCACATCTTTCTCTTTAGCATAGACTTTTTTGGCGATTGACAATTTTGTTGCCAGACTAGCCTCATAATCAACATCCTGCAGTGCCAATTAGAGAGCATGATAAGCAGGCACCAATCACCTGCTTCAAATAATGCATGATTCTACAGTGAGGGTGATCATATTAGTTGCTTTCTCCACTCACATGCTCATAAGATCAGATTGCAAATTTTACAGGCAGGATAAGGAGTGACAGAGAGAAAGCATGTTCATGAGTAAAAGTGTTATACCACAGACGAGATGAAATATCCAATCAGTAAGTTATACTCCCAAGAGGGATAAAAAATTTCTTTCGGACAACTGCTAATCATTAGGGCAATCATATAAAACCAACCAGGACATAATGAGCTATTTCTCGGGTTGCATGTGTATTTCCTTCCCCATGTTGTCATTTACTTGTTATTAGGTGTCATACAAAACCATCAACTAGAACAAGAAGTAAGAATATAATGTCTTTTTGAAATAACGAAGTATGAAAAAGAATAAGAACAAAAAACAAGGTCACCTTTCCATCAAGCCTTTTCTTGGCCTCCTGTATCTCCTTCTGCAAGTAAAGAATCAAAAGTGAAAAAGCTTTAAGATGAAAGTAACCTGGGCCAACAGTATCTTATGAATAGCAAATAAAGTAACAAGTACCATATGAGTGTAAATACCTTCACCTCCTCTGGCAGATTAGCTGAAAGTGCCTGTACTCTCAGGTATAGCGGATGCAGGGCAAATACAGACAGCGAGCTGCAAAAATCATGAGGAAAAATGCTTCAAAAACTGCTGAAAATTTTATTCTGGGAGGTAGTCAAAAGTTCCAATAAGGGGGAATGAATCCAGCTGAAGAGTACCACAACCAATTAAAAAATCACTATCTTCATCAAGTTCAGTCGCATCATTTCCTGTGATCATTGAGAACTACCAAAGCCCATGAAGAAAACTTCAAACTTCCTAGACAAGGTAACTATTTTGTCATACCTGTATGGATAGGAGTCCCACCACATCAGATTAACAGAGGTGTCATTGATTGGTAGAAGCTGAACTAGATGGAACCCAGATTCCACAGCCCAGTCAACAAGAAGTTTCAGGTCAAGGAACTCTCCAACACCAAGATCGAGTTCTGACCTTATAGAGAACATAGGTATCGCAACACCAGTTCCCCGCCATGGCATTGCCTATGAGAGAGCAGATTAATTAATATAATTGTTAGCGAGATTCCCTGAGGAGGGAAAACACTTTCTTCATAGTCTTTCAGTCTCTCAGCAGCTTACACGCATCATGCCGTCTGAAACAAAGACATACTTCAGTTGAATGTTTGCGGGATCAACAGAGAGCTCCTTATTCGCACCAGTTTCCAGAGAGAAGTTCCCTGCCTTGGCCCATTTGCAGTACTTGTATGTAAACCGTTGTTAAGGAAGAAAAGTTGAGAATCTTCTTGTAGCAATATAGATAGTCTACATTTACAATAATCCATAGTGAGATTGAATTGAAATGCATCTATCAGGATATTTGAATGGAAGATCATCCTTTTGCACAACAACATCTGCTTGCCAAGTAGAGTTTCCGGCATAACTAAGTTTAAGCCCATCCTGAACCTTCCAGCAACCCAACTTTGCACAACTCCCAATAACGTAGACCTGGATGTGTACAGATAGCTTATAAGCATTCAGAAATCCAGTAAGATGGTGGCCTAATCATGGATGAAGATCCCAAGACGTTGGAAACTTACATAAGTCTCTTCCTCTATGTTTGGGCAGCAAATCCTGAAATGAACAAGAATGGAATCTGTTCCATTTTTGTGGTTCATAAATACAAATAGTGAGTACACCATTATAATAGATATTATAAGACCACCAACTGAGTGAGGGAAAAGATAAGTATCACCTTCCTTCTCCAACTTATTCTGGACTCCTAAGGGCCTCTCGACCTTCATATTGCAACTTTTGCTAAAAATGACATCTTTGAAGGCGCTTTTGAAAGGGATATCATCGTCACCAGTCTGGTTTTCATTTCCAGAGAGCATGTGTTATGTTGAATTACACAAGGGAGAAATATATACTCAATCGTAGCTCTGATTCTAGTCAGCAGCTACCAATTCACATGAAAGTGAACAAAATCCTAGTTCCAAAGACGAGCCTCCTTAAGAGGCTTCTTGCATTATATAACAACCAGCTGGCGCTGGATGAAACCAGGAAAACTGAACTTACTAATCAAAGTCCATGAAACGAATAGCAGAACCAGGGCATACTAAGTTTCAAAAGGAATGATTCATCTTGAAGCTTAAGCACATAAAGCTTGAGAATGCATAATGAAGTGTATAGGGTTAGATCAAGAAAACTCCATTACAGGACATTCTTGAGCAATCCATATTTATTTAACAAAAAGAAGCACTAATACGTAGAATACCAAGAGCTAAAATGACGAAACGTCCTAACTTTTCACCAGAATCTACAGAGCACATCTGTGGAATTTACTAGTACAGCTTCAGAGATAACATTTAAGAAAATCATAGATACAGCACCTGCCAGAGATCACGAAGCTCCAAGATATCTCCACCATTGATCCCCTGAGGTGAAAAGAGTGCTCGCTTATTTCCCATCTCCCATCTCAGCACATTCCTCTCATCATCCACCACATAATAACTGTACTCACAGCTGAATTCAGCCGGCACAGAGATACTTCCAGACCAAATTAGCTCATCATCCTGATGCACAGGTTTCAACAGCAATCCCCTCTTCACATTCCAGGACCCCAGCACCGGATCAGAACCACATACCACCAGGCTCTGACCCCAGTTGGTGAAATACGGTATTCTAAAGCTCACTCTCATCGACTTTGAGGATTTAGTCCCGAAAACCATCCCCAAATTCGTCATTCTTCTTTCTTAGTTGTCTATCACAAGGCCTGCCCCAAAAGAACAAGTTGCATGACAAAACTATACTAAACAGAGGAAACAGAGCAAGAAACATGTTCAACCAATTACTTTCCAAATGCACTGCAAACATTTCAATACGAATGGCGATAAAGAAGAGAACCCAGAAAGCCAAAATCATCGGAATGGAGCAGAGACGAGAGAACGACCCTACAGTAAAGCAAAACAGCAAACCCGACTAACATTCCCTAGGAAATGGAACCGCAAAAGAAATAAAGGACAAAACTGGAGCAGAACCCAGATAAAAAGGAAGTGAAATGGCAGTACACATTATGGGAGTAAAGAAAATATTAAGACGAAACAGGAGATACTGGTCGATTCAGATACGTTTGGTACGCGCGTAACGTAAGGGAAGGCGTACCTGAACAATGGGGGCCAAAGGTATTCAATTCCAGTCTCCAGAACTGAAGGAGCGAGAAGATTGGAAGTGAAGCAAATTATATAAAGGCCAAAGGACAACAACCAGCTGGGAATTTTACATCAGAGATATGAGTGGACAGAAGAATAAGTGAAGGGGGAGATATCAAATCATATCGAGATCAAACAAAATGAAAATTGGCTGGTTCGGCAAGGAGAAGATATTTTCTGCAAAGTGGAGAAAGAGAAATGGTTGTCCTTTAGCTGGTAAGGTGGAAACAAGAGTGTAATGAACGAGTAATCAAGAACGTGAGGATTAGGAAATTGAAGAAGGAAAAGCTCCGGTGCTTTCTCTTTCACGGGTGAAAAATGAAAATGTCAGAGAGAGATGGGTCGATACCACAAATGTGCGGGGGAGCTCAGCTGCTCACATGGGTTGGCCTCCAAATGTAACCTCCCGCGTTCCGCCACACAGTCACAGTAGCAGTAAGTAGTGGGATACTCTGTTTCCGAAAAGAACAGTTCTGGCAGAAAGGGGGTAAATCACATTTGAAGATCGAGCCTTTGTCATATTAGACCATTTCCATCCCTAACCTTTCTTTAGCAATTGCATAGAGCTTATGTGGCATTTTCTAGCAATTGCTAGAGACGTGGGTGTGCTTTCTAACTTAGCAAGATTGCTAAATTAGAAAGTCTTCTAGCAATGCCATATAGATAATTGTTGTCTTTTTTATTTTTCGTACTTACTAACTTTTTAATTGCAATGTTTTGAGTTAGATTAAAATAATAGATGGGACCCACATTAGGAATTGCTAACATGATTTAAGGATGTAGATGACTAAAAATTGTTACAACCAGTATTGGTTGAATCAGGCATCGCGATTTTACAACCAAATTATACCGATTAAACCATGTAAGAAATCAAGTTATTACGGCTTTATCATTACATTAGAGCGCCTTTTACTCAATTTCAACGCAAGAATTTAATCATTGGACAACAACATGACCATCACTTGTTCGTTACTACTTAGCTGCTGTATGCCTGTATCAGTAAACAGTTGGAGATACTTGAATGGCGACGCATTCAGGACTACATCGAATCAACTAAATTGGAATGCAGTACAGACTTGTATATTAATCCGATCATTCGTTTCTGAGAGCCTATGCTAACTGTGACTGCGTGATTGGAGCAAACAATGTAGCATTACAGAGATAAAATCAACGAACCCCACACTTAAATTTTGCAGCATAAGGGATTTTTAGTACAAGAATCAAAAGTAAGACTTTGAAGATGAAGAAGTTCTTGGTATGGTGCCCAGTCAACTTAGAAGCAAGCTTGCACTTTCGATTTTATCTGCAAAACAGTTAAATAGGAAACCGAAGGCCTCGTTCAAAGAAGCCAACTTTCAACTGCCAGGAGAAGCCCGGTATCGTAGAAGTTAGGCGAAACAACTCAGAAACCTTGAAATCTATCTGCCCCCAGTGAAGTAGTTCGTATTCATCCTCGTATGAATCGAACTCCATCCCCAGAACAGGTGCAAGGTAGACAATTCCCTGAGGTTCACCATTTTCAGCATCAGGGGCTGTCATATCATCACTGGTATGACCATGTTCTTCAAATTCGAGCATTCGCTCACAATTTTACTCGAGTTCATTACCTTCATCGACTTCTATCTCAGGGTTGTTCTCTTATACCACAATGTTTGTCTCTTCCATCTCGAGATCATTGCCCTCGATATCAAGAGTGCTCTCCTCAATAGCAAGGTCATGGGGATCCATATCAAGGGTGGCGTCTCAGCAATTTCAAGGTCGTCAGCCTCAATTTCAAGATCATTGTCATCAACGTCGAGTCCATTTCCGCAATCCTCGAGAAGTTGCTCACTGTTTTGGCCATCATCTCCTAGCTGCAAAGCAAAACCAATGAGCAAATTTGAAAACACACTTCATATATACCATATGACATGCTTCAAGAGGAGAATTCTGAATAAAAGAGATCTAAAGTGAAAGCAAAAACAAAGTCGTAGCTGCGAATAACAAACTGGACTCTTAAACTCGATAATCTTCATCGAACCTGGGATTCAAATTTGACAACCCAAGTCGCTAAGTCAGTTATGACAGACTTTACATTTTGCAGCAGTTAAAGACAGAACGTAAAGATGGCTACTTTACATAATCCACAATCATCAAGACAGCCATGCCCGCAAAAGAATAAGAAGTACCTCGATCATCGCCACGGGCGACCAGCTGACGATCCTAAACGACGTTGAAATTGACTCAAGATGGGAAGTAAGGCTTATATCTTGAACTGCACTCGGAAACTGTTTCCCGGGAAAGAGGCTGTGGAGTCGAGGACCTGGAACTGTTGGTTACTGGCCTGCACCCAATCCCTCAACTCTCCGACCAGTCACCACCGGCGGGAAAGTGGAAATTTCTGCTTTCGCCCCGATTGCAAGCAGAGGCAGATGGAAGAGGAATCGATCCAGTTTTTAGGGTTCCTCGTTTCTTCAATTCAGTTTTTGCCTTTTGG
Source organism: Linum trigynum (assembly GCA_964030455.1). Classification (NCBI taxonomy): domain Eukaryota; kingdom Viridiplantae; phylum Streptophyta; class Magnoliopsida; order Malpighiales; family Linaceae; genus Linum; species Linum trigynum. The sequence goes on along the minus strand of OZ034817.1, from coordinate 60,160,607 downwards.
GAGGGAATAGGAAATTTGACTGAGTGACGAGACAGGAGACTGCTGGAAAGAATTTGCCAGAATTGCCCGAGCCTGACCTTAGTGGTTCAACCGTTCAGGCCTTTCGGAGCTGACATGGCGGTCTGTTAGCTGATGTGGATGCAGAGCTGGACATGACGTGGGTAGCGAAAAGAGACACCTGGCGTATTCACCACTCCCAAAAAGGAAACTGACCGGAGGAAGTAGGAACATAAAGAGGCCGGCAGAAGCCGAGGCGCTGCGTGTGTACTGTATTGAGTTCTCACATCACTCCCATGGCTTCTGAGAAAGACGCTGCTCTCGCGGCCGCCGCCGCTCCTGTCCCCTCCGATTCTCCCACCATGTGAGTTAGTGACTCTCCTACTATCTTTCTCTCCTTTCGATTCACTGTTTCTGCTACTCCGTCGTTAATTCCCGGACTAGGGTTTGTGCTGTTGCTGTATCCTCTTCATTTCGTAGATGGTCTCTGTATTTGATGATTCTGAGTCGATTCTTTCAGCTTCTAGTCTCCAAAACCCAGCTTATAAGCTGTAGTGTCTTCTTTAGTTGAGCCCCTTTACTTGCACAGAATTCCCAAAGATGGAGGTTTGTGTTTGCTTCTTATATCTCACCATCATGTCTTGTATTGGTCACTTAGAAACAACAATTTGCTACCTAGCTCCAAAGGGTAGCTCTGCCTTTGAATATGCAAGATGGGGCCTTGGGGTTGATTGTTCTTATTTGGGTTTTGATGAAATACAGATTTGACAAGATCATCAACAAGGAAATTCCTTCTAATGTGGTTTACGAGGATGATAAGGTACCCTCGACTCACTGGAAGCTTGTGTTTTGAATGTGAAAGCTTTCATCTTTCTCCTTTTGAATGTCTTAATTGTGGTTGCAACCCTGTCTAATGCTTGAAAATCTCATGATTTTCTTCTCACTGTGTCTAATCCTTTGCTTCCAATGTCAGGTGCTAGCTTTCAGAGACATAAATCCTCAAGCTCCTACCCACATTGTCATCATTCCAAAAGTAAAGGATGGTTTGTCAGGCTTATCTAAGGTATTAACAGTGCTCCCCAAGTCTTTTTTGTCATTGACTTATTTCACCATTATTCTGTAAAGGCTCTAGCTTTGTTGCCTCTCATGATGATCTCGCAGTACCACATCCAGTTCTTACATTATTTTATCTTCAATAATGCTATCATCTCAAATGTTGACTCTGTGTGGTCAAAAGGGTTCTTCCTTTGATTTTCTGATTACTAACTTCCGAGGATCTATATGGTGTAGGCAGAAGAGAGACATTGTGAGATCCTTGGGCGACTGATGTACACTGCCAAGCTGGTCGCGAAGCAAGAAGGACTGGATGATGGCTTTAGGATCGTCATCAATGATGGACCCAATGGATGTATGTTTGCTCTTTGCTCTTGTCATGACTCATTCAAAGAGAGAGAATTATGGTTATCCGCTAAACGAGTTAAAGATCACCATCGGGAAACTTACTGTGCTATTGTTTTGCTGTCTGGCTCTTTTGTAGGCCAGTCTGTCTATCACATTCACGTTCATCTTCTCGGAGGGCGCCAAATGAACTGGCCTCCTGGCTAAAGATTGTAGTTCACGTACAGCTATGCCACACGGCTAGTGGCTTGGTCTGAGGCTGTTTAGAGCTGACAGGGTACTGTAATGGTCGGATCTCTGGAATAATGGGTTCATCTGCTACTGCAATTGTTTCCCTTGCTGAATGCTGCATGATGCGAGTTCCTTAATGGCGACCAACTGAACACAACTGTACGGTTTTTAAATCCCAGCAGCTTTGGTTGACGTTTACATACATCCACTGATGTTTAATAGATTGGAGTAAAATTATAGAATTTTGATAGTTGAACTTAGAATTAAAAGAACAATGGTGAATAATATGGTGACGAGCAAAGCCAGCTAGAGCTGAAAAGGACCAGAGGGTGGCAACCAGAACCCTTCGGCCTAAGCTTTCTTGGATATCTCCAAGAGAACTATGTCCAAAGAGCACCAAATTCGAATATACAGGCCACTCTTTCCTATTTGAGCGAGAGTGCTCCTTGGGTCGCTTCAAGAGCATCGTGGTCGAGAAGGAAGCACACTTCCATCTCTCAGAATGACAAACCTTGCACTAGCAACCACCAATTCAAATTATTCAACGTGTTCCCAAATTCTCAAGTTGGTATCCTCAGAGATCTATTTCAGGCCTAGTGTGTTTAAAGTTATCAAAGGAACCCGATTTCGGAAATGAAACTTTCTCAGATCAGCTTTAACATATGGCAGTGCCTTTCGTTTAGCAGCATATTCAACGTGATTGAATCATTGAAGAACTTCAATGTGTTAATTGAACGTCCACAACACTCTTAAAATGACTTTTCTGTTCACCATGCAATGTAACATAAACACATCTCTTCATTCTTTAGTTTCAACCCTGAATAAGAGCCAATTTCTCTGTACAACATTAACTGTTTGCATTACCCATACCCCATTGATTTAAGCATTTTTGTTCTTAGGAGTTCCCTGGTAACTAATAATAAAATTACTCAAAAATAGTTATGATACATTACACAGAGTGTGCGAGTAAAACTAAATATATAGATATTGAAGAACCAAAACGCCACAAGAAACCTCTGTCTCGCCGGCTTGCCTCTGATTAAAATCCACCTACCGTCTTCGTCCTCCGAAACCAGAGTCATCTCCGCTGTCTCCGAATCCCCCGAATCGACCCCCACCTCCAAACGAGCCAGAACGTGTTGAGCCCGAGTCTCCAAACCCACTAGAACGGCCTGAACCAAAGTCACCGAAGGAACCACCACCTCGGTCGGACTTGCCAGAGTCGAAGTATCCACCGCTGCTACGGCCTTGACTCGAACCACCATAGCCACCTGGCTGAGACTGGAACCGACCACCGCCGCTGCTGCCTCCAGGTCGACCACCATAGCCCGAGTTGCCATAGCCTCCGCCACGTCCCCCAGACCCATAGCTACTCGAACCACCACCACCACTACCAAATCGGCCATAGCCACCACTGCCACCGCGGCCTCCTGAGCTGCCAAACTGGCCAAAACGACTACTGCCGCCCATGTCAAGGTTCATGCCTCCAGCATCAACAGCTATTCTAGGGAGCTGGAAAAACAAGTCGACAAATTATGTAAGTGGAAAGTCTGAAGTTCGATTGACAAGGGGAAAAAGGGGAGATCCAGTAGTTAACCTCGGTGAATCTGCACCCTACTTCACGCTCAATGATCTTCACATTCCTGGTCTGATCCCCGCCATAAATGAGAATGGCTGTTCCCTTTTTCCCAGCACGTCCAGTACGACCAGATCGATGAACAAATGTCTCCGTAGAGTTCGGAATAGCATAGTGTATAATCTGAAGAACGAGCCAAACAGGGTGGACAAGTTAATTTTTAAGTGCCCCAAGAAAGAGAGCAACTGTATACGAGTAAACCTACTGAACAGGTTAAGGCCTTTTAAGAGATGGCAACAAGTACGAGAATTTAAAACCTACTGGATCAAAGGCATTTCGTCGAAACTAAGCTAAGGTTATAGCCTGATTACCCTAAGGGATCAAAGTAAAGGTCTTCCATTGAACCAACACATAAATTATAGACTGAAGGAAATGAATCTCACCAGATCAACGTTTGGTACATCTAGACCACGTGCAGCGACATCAGTAGCCACAAGTATATTGAACTGACCATCTCGGAAACCTGCAAGAGTCCTTTCCCTTTGCATCTGGGAGATATCGCCATGTAGTGCTTCACATTTATGGGTTTTTGACATAGCATACGCCAAACGGTCAGCATCACGTTTTGTCTCTGTGAAAACAATACACTTTCCTCCTTTCCCGTGGTCCTAGCAAGAAAAGGATAACCAAGACAATGAGAAAGCATTATCTTAAAAGAAGCAAAAAGATCTCTTAACAGCTGAAGTCTAATGACAACTCTCATACAGCAATCAAAGGGGCGAGGACGCCTGCTTTCTGATACGACTCTGATGCAATAGAGTATAGAGTAATCCCATCAGCCAGCTTCTTATCCGAATCACCAACCTAAAAGAGAAGCACAAAGTTGTTAGTGCAAATGTACTACGCTATATGTCAACTAAAGCAAACTTCCAAGCATGGCATACTAACCAGATCGATAGTCAGCGGATTTGTAAGGTAATTCTTGATGAGGTTCTTGATCCAACTCGGCATAGTGGCAGAGAACAACATGGTCTGGCGCTTTGGAGGCAACTGCTTGAAGATTGTTTCAATGTCATCAACAAAACCAACGGCAAGCATCTGGTCTGCTTCATCAAGAACAACAAACTGGACCTCCGATAAGTTCAGAGCTCCTCTCCTCATCAGATCAATAATCCTACCAGGAGTGCCGACGACAATATCAGTACCATAATCGAGCTCCCTCATCTGCCGCTGAATGGGAGTCCCACCATAGAGGCAGATAGTGTCCAGTTTAGGAGCTGATTCACGAAACTCTTTCTCAACCTGGCGAGCCAACTCTCGAGTAGGCGCCATGACTAAGGCCAATGGATTCCTTCCACGTCTAGAAATGTATATGCACATTTGGATTATCAATTAGGGAAAAACAAATTCTAGAGAAACAAAAGTTACACCATGGTAGATTGAACATACCCATGCTTCGCATTGTACTGAATGATCTTGTCAAGAATCGGGATTCCAAAGGCAAGGGTTTTCCCTGTTCCGGTTCTAGCCCTCCCAAACAAATCCCTCCCTGCCATTGCAGGTTCAAGAACAGCTCTCTGCCACAGAAAAATCATTAGAATGAATACTGATGGCTAAAATGAACCAAAACAAACCCAAAGCTGAGAACTTTACACCAACAATAATCACCTGAATGGGGAAAAGTTTAGAGATCCCCTTAGTAGCCAAAGCCGAGACAATCTCTTGAGCAATCCCAAGCTTCGAAATTTCAAGCCCTTCCTCGCTTTGGCTATTACCAGTCACCTCCGCTTTCGCGCCGCCGCCGATCCTCTCCTCGTCGTAACCATACTGGTGATCTACGGCGAACTCAGCCTGGGAAATCGTGGACGACTTGTAATTCAATCTCCCAGCTTGAGAGTGGAACCCAGAGCTCACCGAAGATAAAGCTCCAAATCCCAACGAGAGAAGACCCTTTCCCACCGGAAACGACGCCGCGCCGGGGGCTGCAGCGACGGAGGAGGATGGGGAATTCCCGACAGATAACGATGAAGTGTGGCGGCTGCTGCTTCGCACGATGGTTTCGACGGCGGCCAAGGCGGCGAGGGCCGTCGGCCTGCGAGGCACCGGCAACGAGCGACTTAGAGATGCCGTTAACATGATTTCGCAAAAGGCTGTGGAGAGTTTAGGATTCTGGGTAGATGGGAGGTAAAGGAGAGAGCGCGGTAGAGGAAGAAGAGGCAGAAAACCCCAACTGAAATGTAGGGTTTAAGGAGAGGCGCAGATTGCTGGAAGAGATATTTATTTCCTTCGGAAGATATATTTTATCTATTTTTTTTATCTTTAACCTCTGTCGGTTTGAATCAAGGTTGTCAAACCGGTTTATACCGTTGTGCCGGTTTGGCAAGTGGAATGGTACGACCGGTGGTATAACCAGCTTGTGCCGGTTCATGCCGGTTTAAAAAAATGTGAAAACAATTAATATCCAATGTATTTAATCATATGTAAAATATATTTGTGGACAATTTAGTTACAATCCAACAAATATCATTAACTTTTAACTATTACATTCATAAAATGAAGGCAAAATACACTTGTATAGCCATAACTTTCACGTTTGTGACAAATATAGCCATAACTATCGGAAAACACGAAATAACCAAAAATTGGATGGTAGTGTGACAAATCTAGCCATTTCCGTTAGAAACTTTAACGGTGTTAGAAACTCCGTCAGTTAAATTAACGTTAGACTGATTAGGATGCCAAATCATCGCACACATCAGCGACACATCAGCCACATTTTCCACGTAAGTGCCACGTCATATTTTAATTTAAAAATAAATAAAATCATATATTATTTTTTCATTCTCTCTCCTCTCCCACCACTCGTCGTCGCCGTCATCAATTAGAGGAGACAATCTGCTCCCCAAACCCCTTTTTTTTTTGTTTGGTAGAAACCCAAATCCCTCTGCTCCATTGTTTTTACATTTATCCTTCCTTTCCTTGCCCTACTGCTAACAAAAAATCAAGTAGTTGAGCTGCCCCCAACCCAAATCCTTTTGAGGCCGCCATCTGCTTCAATCCCTCTGCTCCACCTCCAATTCCAATTCCAAAAATCATTTTAGGGTTCCGAGAGACTTCAAAGGAACGGCGGTGCTGGATATCGAAGTGCTGCCCGCCGCCGATTGGAGGCTTCTTGTCGTCGTTTGGAAGTGCCCGGTCGCCGATTGAAATTTTCTCGCTGGTGGCGTTCCTCACCACGTCGCCGATTGAAAGGTTCCGGTCACCCAGATCCGTCGTTTGCTTCAGCAACCACCAAACCATATTTCACAGAGGTATTCGTGTAGCAATAATGGTGGTGGCCGAAAGAAAGGAGGAGGCGGAGGCGGATTTGTTCGAGATTGTGTTGGAGAGTGGCGGTGGAGAATCTCTCGACTCCTTGTTGTAGTTGTTGGTTGGTGTTTTTGAATACATAGGGAGGGTATGGGTTCTTGGGTTTTTTGTTGGTTCCATTTTTCTGATTGCTGGGGAACACAACATGAAGCGGGAGGCGAGAGAAGGGCAAACAGAGCTGGACGAGGAAGAAGCCCCGCCACTGCAGATCTGACACCCGGGGAAGAGTTTGATGAATCTGTTGCTGAGAACTCGGACTTGGGTCTGGGCGCGGAGGCGGCGTCGAGTTTGGGTTTCAACCGCCGCCTTCTTTGTCTGTTGGCGGTGTGGATTGAGTTTGTGGGGGGAAGCGATGATCTGGAATTGAGAAGAGGAAAGAAGAGAGAGGGAGAGAGGAAGGTGAGAACAGGGGAGGATCTGGGTTTGAATTGGGGAAGATGTACTGTAGGAGGAAGATGGGAGAAAGATGGGCGGTGGGTATAAGATTGCAATTTTTTGTTTTGTTTTTAAACTAAATTATTAGATAAATAATAATTTTTTATATTTTAATTTTTTTTAATCCACATCGGCTTGGTGGGATCATAAATCGCCAATTCAGCATATTCCGTCAGTACAGTCAGATTGTTAAGTAACACCGTTAAAGAGATGGACGGAATTGGCTATTTTTGGTTTTCGAATAATTATGGCTATATTTGTCACAAACGTGAAAGTTATGGCTATACAAGTGTATTTTGCCTAAAATGAATAATAAATTAATTTTTTATTCATTAAATTCATTAAAATGATGTCATTTTACTTAGAATGCGTAAGTCGATCATACCGATCATACCGGTGGTGTCATGCCGGTTTCATGACCGGCACAGGTTGATCCAGATTCAACCGGGTGGCATGCCACCGGCGTGGCAACCATGGCTTGAATGGTCTTCTTGGCTAGCTAGTTACAAACTAATGCACAAACTAACTATATAGGCTCTCAAGTCTCAAATGCTATTTCCTCGAGTTACCTGATTTCGTTGCATACCAAGCACTTAAATATTTTAGTTGCAACTAAACCATACAAATCAACTTTTGATTGTATTGTTATATTTTTCATCCTTAAACATAACGGCATATATCAAATTGAAATTTTCCATCTCAATTTACACAATTTCATTTCCCTCACATTCTTTCGTCTTCATTTCGATATTACTAGAGCTCTGTTTAATTAAATTATGCCATTTTTTATTATATTTTTCTACAAATTTACAATCATTTCATATTCCTATAACTTTTTGGGTCTAATTGAATTAAACTTTTGGCTTTCTTTCGAAAGAGCAAACTTTTTAAATTTATGTGGAATGTGAGATGCAATCCTAAATAATTTGTTACGTTTATTATATGTTTTGCATAATTGACAGCTCAATATAATTTTTCTTTCGTGGAAAAGGTTATTGGGTGCCCCTCTAACAGATCTATAGCCTTCAAAATCCAAAGAAAATGCCATTTAGGCGCCCAAAAAATTACGAAAATATCATCATAAAATAAATTGACCCAAATTGGTGCTTAATGAACTTAATAAACGGTGGAGAATAGATCAATAGACTTCATTGTCATAGGAGAAATGGAGAATAGCCTTGACCTAAATCCGTGATCTGTAGCCTCCAGAATCGAAAGAAAATGGCATTTCAGAAAAATCGCACGAAATCGGTGATGGTACCCCTTTGGAATCTGCCAAAAATTGACCCGGAATAAATCCGGCCAAATCGGTGCTTAATGAACTCAATCATCGTTGAAGAATAGCCTCAGGTTGAATCCGTGATCTCTAGCCTTCAATATCCAAAGAAAATGGCCTTTCGTCGCCCAAAAAATTACGAAAATGCCATCCAAAAATAAATTGGCCCAAATCGATGCTTAACGGACTTATCATCCGTGGAGAATAGGATCAATAGACTTCATTATCGGTGGAGAATAGCTCGGCCTGATTCCGTGATCTGTAGCCTCCAGAATCGAAAGAAAATGGCATTTCGGATAAATCGCCCGAAATCTGTGATGGTACCCCTTTGGAATCTGCCAAAAATTGACCCGGAAAAAATCCGCCCAAATCGGGGCTTAATGGACTCAATCGTCGTTGGAGAATAGCCTCAGGCCGAATCCGTGATCTGTAGCCTTCAATATCCAAAGAAAATGGCCTTTCGTCGCCCAAGAAATTACGAAAATGCCATCCGAAAATAAATTGGCCCAAATCGATGCTTAACGGACTTATCATTCGTGGAGAATAGGATCAATAGACTTCATTATCGGTGGAGAATAGCCTTGACCTAAATCCGTGATCTGTACCCTCCAGAATCGAAAGAAAATGGCATTTCAGAAAAATCGCACGAAATCGGTGATGGTACCCCTTTGGAATCTGCCAAAAATTGACCCGGAATAAATCCGCCCAAATCGGTGCTTAATGAACTCAATCATCGTTGAAGAATAGCCTCAGGTTGAATCCGTGATCTCTAGCCTTCAATATCCAAAGAAAATGGCCTTTCGTCGCCCAAAAAATTACGAAAATGCATTCCGAAAATAAATTGGCCCAAATCGATGCTTAACGGACTTATCATCTGTGGAGAATAGGATCAATAGACTTCATTATCGGTGGAGAATAGCTCGGCCTGATTCCGTGATCTGTAGCCTCCAGAATCGAAAGAAAATGGCATTTCGGATAAATCGCCCGAAATCTGTGATGGTACCCCTTTGGAATCTGCCAAAAATTGACCCGGAATAAATCCGCCCAAATCGGGGCTTAATGGACTCAATCGTCGTTGGAGAATAGCCTCAGGCCGAATCCGTGATCTGTAGCCTTCAATATCCAAAGAAAATGGCCTTTCGTCGCCCAAGAAATTACGAAAATGCCATCCGAAAATAAATTGGCCCAAATCGATGCTTAACGGACTTATCATTCGTGGAGAATAGGATCAATAGACTTCATTATCGGTGGAGAATAGCCTCGGCCTGATTCCGTGATCTGTAGCCTTCAGAATCGAAAGAAAATGGCATTTCGGATAAATCGCCCGAAATCTGTGATGGTACCCCTTTGGAATCTGCCAAAAATTGACCCGGAATAAATCCGCCCAAATCGGTGCTTAATGGACTCAATCATCGTTGGAGAATAGCCTCAGGCCGAATCCGTGATCTGTAGCCTTCAATATCCAAAGAAAATGGCCTTTCGTCGCCCAGGAAATTATGAAAATGCCATCCGAAAATAAATTGGCCCAAATCGATGCTTAACGGACTTATCATTCGTGGAGAATAGGATCAATAGACTTCATTATCGGTGGAGAATAGCCTCGGCCTGATTCCGTGATCTGTAGCCTCCATAATCGAAAGAAAATGGCATTTCGGATAAATCGCCCGAAATCTGTGATGGTACCCCTTTGGAATCTGCCAAAAATTGACCCGGAATAAATCCGCCCAAATCGGTGCTTAATGGACTCAATCATCGTTGTAGAATAGCCTCAGGCCGAATCCGTGATCTGTATCCTTCAATATCCAAAGAAAATGGCCTTTCGTCGCCCAAGAAATTACGAAAATGCCATCCGAAAATAAATTGGCCCAAATCGATGCTTAACGGACTTATGATTCGTGGAGAATAGGATCAATAGACTTCATTATCGGTGGAGAATAGCCTCGGCCTGATTCCGTGATCTGTAGCCTCCATAATCGAAAGAAAATGGCATTTCGGATAAATCGCCCGAAATCTGTGATGGTACCCCTTTGGAATCTGCCAAAAATTGACCCGGAATAAATCCGCCCAAATCGGTGCTTAATGGACTCAATCATCGTTGGAGAATAGCCTCAGGCCGAATCCGTGATCTGTAGCCTTCAATATCCAAAGAAAATGGCCTTTCGTCGCCCAAGAAATTACGAAAATGCCATCCGAAAATAAATTGGCCCAAATCGATGCTTAACGGACTTATCATTCGTGGAGAATAGGATCAATAGACTTCATTATCGGTGGAGAATAGCCTCGGCCTGATTTCGTGATCTGTAGCCTCCAGAATCGAAAGAAAATGGCATTTCGGATAAATCGCTCGAAATCTGTGATGGTACCCCTTTGGAATCTGCCAAAAATTGACCCGGAATAAATCCGCCCAAATCGGTGCTTAATGGACTCAATCATCGTTGGAGAATAGCCTCAGGCCGAATCCGTGATCTGTAGCCTTCAATATCCAAAGAAAATGGCCTTTCGTCGCCCAAGAAATTACGAAAATGCCATCCGAAAATAAATCGGCCCAAATCGATGCTTAACGGACTTATCATTCGTGGAGAATAGGATCAATAGACTTCATTATCGGTGGAGAATAGCCTCGGCCTGATTTCGTGATCTGTAGCCTCCAGAATCGAAAGAAAATGGCATTTTGGATAAATTGCTCGAAATCTGTGATGGTATCCCTTTGAAATCTGCCAAAAATTGACCCGGAATAAATCCGCCCAAATCGGTGCTTAATGGACTCAATCATCGTTGGAGAATAGCCTCAGGCCGAATCCGTGATCTGTAGCCTTCAATATCCAAAGAAAATGGCCTTTCGTCGCCCAAGAAATTACGAAAATGACATCCGAAAATAAATTGGCCCAAATCGATGCTTAACGGACTTATCATTCGTGGAGAATAGGATCAATAGACTTCATTATCGGTGGAGAATAGCCTCGGCCTGATTTCGTGATCTGTAGCCTCCAGAATCGAAAGAAAATGGCATTTCGGATAAATCGCTCGAAATCTGTGATGGTACCCCTTTGGAATCTGCCAAAAATTGACCCGGAATAAATCCGCCCAAATCGGTGCTTAATGGACTCAATCATCGTTGTAGAATAGCCTCAGGCCGAATCCGTGATCTGTATCCTTCAATATCCAAAGAAAATGGCCTTTCGTCGCCCAAGAAATTACGAAAATGCCATCCGAAAATAAATTGGCCCAAATCGATGCTTAACGGACTTATGATTCGTGGAGAATAGGATCAATAGACTTCATTATCGGTGGAGAATAGCCTCGGCCTGATTCCGTGATCTGTAGCCTCCATAATCGAAAGAAAATGGCAATTCGGATAAATCGCCCGAAATCTGTGATGGTACCCCTTTGGAATCTGCCAAAAATTGACCCGGAATAAATCCGCCCAAATCGGTGCTTAATGGACTCAATCATCGTTGGAGAATAGCCTCAGGCCGAATCCGTGATCTGTAGCCTTCAATATCCAAAGAAAATGGCCTTTCGTCGCCCAAGAAATTACGAAAATGCCATCCGAAAATAAATTGGCCCAAATCGATGCTTAACGGACTTATCATTCGTGGAGAATAGGATCAATAGACTTCATTATCGGTGGAGATTAGCCTCGGCCTGATTTCGTGATCTGTAGCCTCCAGAATCGAAAGAAAATGGCATTTCGGATAAATCGCTCGAAATCTGTGATGGTACCCCTTTGAAATCTGCCAAAAATTGACCCGGAAAAATCCGCCCAAATCGGTGCTTAATGGACTCAATCATCGTTGGAGAATAGCCTCAGACCGAATCCGTGATCTGTAGCCTTCAATATCCAAAGAAAATGGCCTTTCGTCGCCCAAGAAATTACGAAAATGACATCCGAAAATAAATTGGCCCAAATCGATGCTTAACGGACTTATCATTCGTGGAGAATAGGATCAATAGACTTCATTATCGGTGGAGAATAGCCTCGGCCTGATTTCGTGATCTGTAGCCTCCAGAATCGAAAGAAAATGGCATTTCGGATAAATCGCTCGAAATCTTTGATGGTACCCCTTTGGAATCTGCCAAAAATTGACCCGGAATAAATCCGCCCAAATCGGTGCTTAATGGACTCAATCATCGTTGTAGAATAGCCTCAGGCCGAATCCGTGATCTGTATCCTTCAATATCCAAAGAAAATGGCCTTTCGTCGCCCAAGAAATTTCGAAAATGCCATCCGAAAATAAATTGGCCCAAATCGATGCTTAACGGACTTATGATTCGTGGAGAATAGGATCAATAGACTTCATTATCGGTGGAGAATAGCCTCGGCCTGATTCCGTGATCTGTAGCCTCCATAATCGAAAGAAAATGGCATTTCGGATAAATCGCCCGAAATCTGTGATGGTACCCCTTTGGAATCTGCCAAAAATTGACCCGGAATAAATCCGCCCAAATCGGTGCTTAATGGACTCAATCATCGTTGGAGAATAGCCTCAGGCCGAATCCGTGATCTGTAGCCTTCAATATCCAAAGAAAATGGCCTTTCGTCGCCCAAGAAATTACGAAAATGCCATCCGAAAATAAATTGGCCCAAATCGATGCTTAACGGACTTATCATTCGTGGAGAATAGGATCAATAGACTTCATTATCGGTGGAGAATAGCCTCGGCCTGATTTCGTGATCTGTAGCCTCCAGAATCGAAAGAAAATGGCATTTCGGATAAATCGCTCGAAATCTGTGATGGTACCCCTTTGGAATCTGCCAAAAATTGACCCGGAATAAATCCGCCCAAATCGGTGCTTAATGGACTCAATCATCGTTGGAGAATAGCCTCAGGCCGAATCCGTGATCTGTAGCCTTCAATATCCAAAGAAAATGGCCTTTCGTCGCCCAAGAAATTACGAAAATGCCATCCGAAAATAAATTGGCCCAAATCGATGCTTAACGGACTTATCATTCGTGGAGTAGGATCAATAGACTTCATTATCGGTGGAGAATAGCCTCGGCCTGATTTCGTGATCTGTAGCCTCCAGAATCGAAAGAAAATGGCATTTCGGCTAAATCGCTCGAAATCTGTGATGGTACCCCTTTGAAATCTGCCAAAAATTGACCCGGAATAAATCCGCCCAAATCGGTGCTTAATGGACTCAATCATCGTTGGAGAATAGCCTCAGGCCGAATCCGTGATCTGTAGCCTTCAATATCCAAAGAAAATGGCCTTTCGTCGCCCAAGAAATTACGAAAATGCCATCCGAAAATAAATTGGCCCAAATCGATGCTTAACGGACTTATCATTCGTGGAGAATAGGATCAATAGACTTCATTATCGGTGGAGAATAGCCTCGGCCTGATTTCGTGATCTGTAGCCTCCAGAATCGAAAGAAAATGGCATTTCGGATAAATCGCTCGAAATCTGTGATGGTACCCCTTTGAAATCTGCCAAAAATCGACCCGGAATAAATCCGCCCAAATCGGTGCTTAATGGACTCAATCATCGTTGGAGAATAGCCACAGGCCGAATCCGTGATCTGTAGCCTTCAATATCCAAAGAAAATGGCCTTTCGTCGCCCAAGAAATTACGAAAATGCCATCCGAAAATAAATTGGCCCAAATCGATGCTTAACGGACTTATGATTCGTTGAGAATAGGATCAATAGACTTCATTATCGGTGGAGAATAGCCTCGGCCTGATTTCGTGATCTGTAGCCTCCAGAATCGATAGAAAATGGCATTTCGGATAAATCGCTCGAAATCTGTGATGGTACCCCTTTGGAATCTGCCAAAAATTGACCCGGAATAAATCCGCCCAAATCGGTGCTTAATGGACTCAATCATCGTTGTAGAATAGCCTCAGGCCGAATCCGTGATCTGTATCCTTCAATATCCAAAGAAAATGGCCTTTCGTCGCCCAAGAAATTACGAAAATGCCATCCGAAAATAAATTGGCCCAAATCGATGCTTAACGGACTTATGATTCGTGGAGAATAGGATCAATAGACTTCATTATCGGTGGAGAATAGCCTCGGCCTGATTCCGTGATCTGTAGCCTCCATAATCGAAAGAAAATGGCATTTCGGATAAATCGCCCGAAATCTGTGATGGTACCCCTTTGGAATCTGCCAAAAATTGACCCGGAATAAATCCGCCCAAATCGGTGCTTAATGGACTCAATCATCGTTGTAGAATAGCCTCAGGCCGAATCCGTGATCTGTATCCTTCAATATCCAAAGAAAATGGCCTTTCGTCGCCCAAGAAATTACGAAAATGCCATCCGAAAATAAATTGGCCCAAATCGATGCTTAACGGACTTATGATTCGTGGAGAATAGGATCAATAGACTTCATTATCGGTGGAGAATAGCCTCGGCCTGATTCCGTGATCTGTAGCCTCCATAATCGAAAGAAAATGGCATTTCGGATAAATCGCCCGAAATCTGTGATGGTACCCCTTTGGAATCTGCCAAAAATTGACCCGGAATAAATCCGCCCAAATCGGTGCTTAATGGACTCAATCATCGTTGGAGAATAGCCTCAGGCCGAATCCGTGATCTGTAGCCTTCAATATCCAAAGAAAATGGCCTTTCGTCGCCCAAGAAATTACGAAAATGCCATCCGAAAATAAATTGGCCCAAATCGATGCTTAACGGACTTATCATTCGTGGAGAATAGGATCAATAGACTTCATTATCGGTGGAGAATAGCCTCGGCCTGATTTCGTGATCTGTAGCCTCCAGAATCGAAAGAAAATGGCATTTCGGATAAATCGCTCGAAATCTGTGATGGTACCCCTTTGGAATCTGCCAAAAATTGACCCGGAATAAATCCGCCCAAATCGGTGCTTAATGGACTCAATCATCGTTGGAGAATAGCCTCAGGCCGAATCCGTGATCTGTAGCCTTCAATATCCAAAGAAAATGGCCTTTCGTCGCCCAAGAAATTACGAAAATGCCATCCGAAAATAAATTGGCCCAAATCGATGCTTAACGGACTTATCATTCGTGGAGAATAGGATCAATAGACTTCATTATCGGTGGAGAATAGCCTCGGCCTGATTTCGTGATCTGTAGCCTCCATAATCGAAAGAAAATGGCATTTCGGATAAATCGCTCGAAATCTGTGATGGTACCCCTTTGAAATCTGCCAAAAATTGACCCGGAATAAATCCGCCCAAATCGGTGCTTAATGGACTCAATCATCGTTGGAGAATAGCCTCAGGCCGAATCCGTGATCTGTAGCCTTCAATATCCAAAGAAAATGGCCTTTCGTCGCATTCAAAAACTTCTATTATCTCAAAACTTCTAAAACCATCCAAAGTTATATTAATTCAGTAAGTATTATCTCAAAATTAGAAAACCTCGAAGTCGCTAAATTAATAAAATTGTATGGTGTAAATTAATATGGAAAACTTCAATTCGATACCCATCATTAATTTTAATAACGAAAAATATAACTGTGTAACTGGATGTAGATTTATGTGGTTTAGTAGCCACTACAAAAAAATTAAGTGATTAGTAATGCAATAAAGCTAAATACTTGCGTGGTATCGAGCAATTAATGCCTATATTTCCTCCCATCGGAACTCAGTCACTCTCACTTTCGCCACTGGAGCGAAAGCAAAATCCCCCGAAAAGCCCCCATCTTCATCGCGGTTCATCCATCCACCTTGCCGCAAACAATGTCGAGAGCTCTTTGTCTCCGGCGCTCAATCCACCACCTCCTCCACCGCCGTCCCTCTCAACCCATTTGCACCGCCTTCCCGCCGACAAAGCCGCCGATCCTTCCAAACCATCACTACCCATCAAACCATATTCGCACATTCTCAACCTCCTCTCCCGCGCCGGCTTCGTCGGAAGCTGAGCTCCGGAGGTACCTCGGCTACACAGCTCTCGTGCTCTTTTGCGGAGCCGCCACTTACTTCTCATTCCCCTTCTCGGAGAACGCCAAGCACAAGAAAGCCCAGCTCTTTAGGTACGCCCCATTGCCCGAGGATCTCCACACCGTTTCCAACTGGAGCGGCACGCACGAGGTCCAGACCCGGAACTTCCATCAGCCCGAGACTTTGGAGGAATTGGAGAAGCTGATGAAGGATGCCGACGAGAAGAAAGCCAGGATCCGGCAGGTCGGGTCGGGCCTCTCGCCCAATGGGATTGGGCTGTCGCGTGCTGGGATGGTGAACTTGGGTCTGATGGATAAAGTTCTGCAAGTGGATAAGGAGAAGAAGACGGTGAGAGTTCAAGCTGGGATAAGGGTTCAGCAGCTGGTTGATGGTATTAAAGAGTACGGCCTTACTTTGCAGAATTTCGCATCCATTAGAGAACAACAGATTGGTGGCATTATTCAGGTTCTCTCTCACTGCATTTCGTCCTTTGGATGAGATATTTTAGTATTGGATATATGGCAAAAGATGTCTCCTTTTCCATCTAAACCATTTAGTTTGAGATATTTGGGATAAATCTGATCCATTGCTGCAAGCTTGCTAGACAATTTGTTAAACCGTTTGCTATGGCAAGAGTGTGCTGTCATACTGCTGCAGTGATATCTTTGGATATGAACTTTGAGGTAGATGCTAACTTGTTAATATTGGCTGGTTTTCAGGTTGGTGCACACGGGACTGGTGCGAGGTTGCCACCTATTGATGAACAGGTCATTAGTATGAAATTGGTTACTCCTGCCAAAGGCACAATAGAGATTTCCAAAGACAAAGAGCCGGATTTGTTCTATCTTGCTCGCTGTGGTCTTGGTGGCCTTGGAGTAGTTGCTGAAGTCACCTTACAGTGTGTTGAGCGTCAAGAGCTTGTCGAGCATACTTATGTCACAGACATGAAAGATTTGAAGAAAAACCACAAGTAATTGCATGTTCATTTGGTTGCATGTGACATGAATGAATGGTTTGTGTAGAAGAAAGTAATTGCATATGTACGAATGAATGGTTTGGGCATCACAAAGAAATTTCTTATTGGAAAACACATGTTCTCTTGAGCTTTCCCTTGGATGTCAGTTTTCTATTTAAACCAAGTAACTGATGTGTACATTCATACAATACATGGTTCTATCTTTGATTGGTCTTCTTGCGATGAGAGTTTGCTTTCATTTGATGTCCATCTTGCCTATCTGTCTCAAAATACTTATTTTCAAAATTTCGCTAAGATGCAACATGTTCTTTTTGCTTAGTCATTCCCAAAAGAAGTGGAACTCATTTTGCTAGGTCGCTCAAACTTGAGCTGTAGTTGAGATTTGGAATGTTCTCTAGAGTCTTGATATTGTTTATTCATCTGTAAAAAAAAATTATCTTGTTCCAGGAAACTACTCTCTGAGAATAAGCATGTCAAGTACTTGTACATCCCATATACTGATGCTGTTGTAGTTGTCACCTGTAACCCTATTTCAAAGTGGCGGGGTCCCCCGAAATTCACACCTAAGTATACTAAAGACGAAGCAATACAGCACGTCCGTGATCTATACAAGGAGTGCCTTCAAAAGTACAGGTAGTTCAGCTCTTGTCCCTTTTATTGTTGGACTGTACAAGGACATCATATATACTGCATGCTTCCAAGTCTTTGAAGGTCTAGAAATGCTGAGAATCACTTGTGCCTTTGTTTAATTGAAGAAATTGTGTGATATGAGCTTTTTTGGCATATTCAGAAGTAATAACATAGAAGCCAGTTCAACTCACACCTTTTCGTTTCCTTTTCTATCGTTTCCTTTTCTATCGTTTCTGACTCGTGGCTTCAATTCCTGCCTGTTTTAACTAAGAGAAACAAATGTCTCAGAAACATCACTGGACTGATTAAGTTCTACTTAGGCTATCACTGTATTATTATTATGCATATGATGATTTCATGTATCTACGGACAAGCAGAAATGATGATGATATCTTGTGCTTGTTCATAACACTGCAATTAGATCCGCACACAAGAAAACAAATTTTTTTAACACAATTGACTTGGGAATTCGATTTATACAGGAACCAATTATAATCAACTAAAAGTATTGTTTCTGCAATATATCGAGTCTTTTTTGACACCAGATAGACCTATTTGATTCATATAATTTAGTTCTTGTATATGTCAGCTGATTGCGTGTTGCAGTTACTTGCAGAAATGGGAAAATCACGGCTAGTCTTGTTGATGAGCTATCGTTCACTGAATTAAGAGACAAGTTGATCAATCTAGATCCTCTAAATAAAAACCACATTGTCATGATTAATCGTGCTGAGGCTGAGTTCTGGAGGAAGTCAGAAGGCTACAGGGTTGGGTGGAGTGATGAAATTTTGGGCTTTGATTGTGGTGGGCAACAGTGGGTATCAGAAACATGCTTTCCTGCTGGTTCCCTTTCCAAGCCTAGCATGAAAGATCTTGAATACATTGAAGATTTGAAGCAGCTCATTGAGAAGAGACGGATACCTGCACCTGCTCCCATAGAGCAACGTTGGACAGCTCGTAGCAGGAGCCATATGAGCCCAGCCTCCAGCTCAACTGAGGATGAAATATTTTCTTGGGTGAGTTAATTAATTGCATATTCTGTGTTGTTTGTATCTCTTGCTTAAGCATGTCCTGATTACCCTGGAATATCGATGCTAAATGAAAGCTGCTAATATCGATGCTAAATGAAAGCTGCTATTAGCATTTAATCCAATGCAAGCTTTGGGAGGAGTTAATCAAAAACTCCCATCTTTCGTTCTGGGTCTCAGGTTGGCATAATCATGTATCTTCCTACAATGGATGGCCGCCAGAGAAAGGACATTACAGATGAGTTCTTCCATTATCGACGTTTGACTCAGACTGAGCTATGGGATAAATATTCTGCTTATGAACATTGGGCTAAGATAGAGGTACGAAATCAATCTTCGATATTTGCCTCCTGTAATATGACATCTGAAAACTGTCTCTCCTCAAGTTCCATTGTCCAATCAGTGCATGACGAAAACCTCACTAACTTTGAGTTGCATAATTGCAATGATATGCACAGGTTCCGAGGGATAAGGAAGAGCAAGCAGCATTGCAAGCGAGGCTAAGAGAGCGCTTTCCTGTTGATGCATATAATACTGCCCGGAAGGAATTGGACCCCAACAGGATCTTTGCTAATAAAAAGCTTGAGAAGTTGTTCCCACTATCACAGGCTGCTTGATTTCTTTCTTGCTTTCCCATCCGTCTCTCTGTAGTTTGGGAAGTTGTAAACTATAAACCGTGGCCCTCTTTTTGTTTCCTTGGGTACACCTAGGGTTTTTGGGCTGTTAGAACTAGATGTAAAAACTGAGAGTTTCACCAGAAATACATGGGCATATTTTTAAGCTCTGGTCCAATAATGCCTTAGCAGTCTAGTCATCTGCTCTCAATGTGATTTATGTACCATCTTTTGGCATGATCTGTGGGATCATTTTATAATCTGGATATTCAATATTTGCATGGTAGCCAGTATAATTACAGAAATGTATATTTGTACAAAATTTTCTCTTTGCTTTTCAGAGCTGTTTTCTTGGGTCATAGATATCAGTTAATCTTGAGCCAAATCCGAAGACTGCAGCTGTTCAGAAATTATGGTTGTCGACTTTGACCGGGAGATCAACTGTTTAATCTTCAGGTATTAATCTGGAGGAATTGCTTTTGCTTTGGTATGTAGGAAATCAGAAATGCTGATATATAACTCCCCAGAACTGAGAATAGAGTAGGTAAATTTCTGATTGGATTTAGGTCTTCTCTGTTGCTTTATTTTCTACCAAGTTGAGCCGCACCTTTGTTTTATTATTAGCCAGTTATTCAGACTAGCGTCGATCTTGGGGAACTAGCATTTGAGGAACAAAATTGCAGGAGTAGAATGATAAACAAACCAAAGGAGTAGGAATCACTTCATTATACAACCATAGGGGGCGACAAGCTATATATATATCATACAACCAATTTACTTTCCTTAAGACAGAAAAAGGAAAAATAAAAAAACATCTGAACACATATAGATGACAAGCCAGTGAAAGACTAGAAGCTAGAAGCTGGGCCATGATGATACATAGCGAAGATTCAGAAACATTCTTCACAAAGCCAGCAGCAGCACAGAGCAAAGAGACTGCAGTCACATAGACAACGAAAACAAGGTTTAGGATCATGGGTAGCAGAAAATATTTGTACTATAGATGAAACTAAACAACTTTCTGGTGGTCACTCGTTATGTATCATTGTGATAGACTGGCTTACCATCCTTCAATGAAGCCTCTGTCTCCTTTCTTCTTTGTTTGAGGGCAGCACTTCTTCCCAGTAGGGTGAGTAGTGTGATTCTCTGTTGGGTATCCTTGAGAAGATCAAGAGAAACAAAAAGTTAGTTGAGAAGCCCGAAATTCCTCTTAGAACTTAGGAGTCGATCATTCTTTCACTCGTACTAACCTTCTGGAGGTTGCTGCTGCTTGTCTTGTGTCTTGTTGTCTCTGTTATTATCAGCCATGATTTTGCAGAAGTTTTGTTCAGTGCTTTGTAGATAGATTACATGTAGACACAGTTACGAGTATATATACACAAACCTGATCGCCTTTCGGCACTAGATGGATTCCTGATAAAACTTGCTTTACTGTTAAATCTTCGTTGGCAGTAATTGATTCCTAACAAAGTTGCTTTTTTTGTTAATCTGGAGATTATCTGTCAAATATATAAGCTTACGCGTAATCCATTGATTCTTAAGCATATTTTTGTTAGTTTGCCATCTTCAGGTCAAAACACAACAGGAGCCATAGTGGGGAAATATGTGGGAAAGTAATGAAATTTGGGGAACAATGGCTTAGATTCTTATTCTTTGCTTACCGAGGAAGAGGATGAAGGGAGAACGGAAGTGGAGCTGTGACTTGGAAAGTATGTTTAGAAGTAAGCAAAAAGAAAGTTCTTTGTAAAATGACGACTCGCTACTTGGAAGACACTTGATAACGAGTTTGTAAGCCTAAACAGCACTTGGAAACAACACATGGGTATCGATCCCACGGAGTATTAACCCAACATGCGTCGAGACTGCTAATTATCAACCAAAAAGTACAGAAACGGGCACAGTAGGATGGACCAAATAGTATGTTATCTGTGTACACTGCTGCGTTCAAGTTTGTCTCGATTGACATGAAATTCGGATGAATTTTAGGGTAGCATCGTTATGAACAGACAGTAGTAGACTTGTACTAACAGTTAAAAGAAATGGTATTGCCTAAGCTCTAAGCAAGATTGCTTATACATCAACTCAACTGTTTTGATCTACAGAGTTGCATAATACACAGAAGCATATGGACATAATACTAGGGCAGAGAAAAAGAAAAAGACAACAGAATCCAACCGCTGGAAAACCTGTCCTATGCTAAAATTCTCCGGAAACGTGTATAGATAGTTTGCTGGCAGATCTCGCCGGTGAAGAACGTTTCCTCAAACAATCGACCAAAACTTCTTCCTGCAGATCAGCACAGTTTCATCATTCTTTGCCTTGTTCTGCAGACTGTGTGATTCGACTTCCCACAAAAACTTTGGAGCCAAATCGCGTATCCTCGATGTGATTGATTCATCGTCTCTAACAATCACAAATCCCTGCAGAGCAAAGAACCAAAATACATTCGAGTAGGTACGGAGGCTATGATCAAAACCAGGAATGTCATCATATACATCAGAGCTTTGATCAAACAAACCTGAGGGCGTAACATACGATCCATCTCCAGCATTATATCTTCTACTCTACAACTTTCTCCGTGGTTCATATAGTGACTGAGTAGATGGTCCGCATGCAGTAAGTCATATGTACGTGGATACGTAGAGAATGGCTCGCACCTGACGTTTGAAGGATGCATGCCTGATCAGTGTTTCAGTGTGCCAAAGCACTAATGAAAGTTCAACAATCTATACAACTATTGAGTGATCTTACCAGTCATGGAAGACACCCAATAATCCACGGTCATATATTGCTGTCAAAGTATTATTCATGGTCATAGGGACTACATTCATCACCCAAACAGGCCTTTTGCTTAAAGCGGCAGAGAATCCGCCTAGATATGCATTCATATCCATGATGTTTCTTATCTCTGTCCCCGGTACCTTCATCAGCTTCCAATAATTACGAACTTGATGTTGCCAAAAACTGGGAATCTTCAGTGAATTCTTCAATGCTAATATCTGCAATGAGTACAACAAAACAGCCACTGTGATATTACTTAGGGAGCTTCTTACTTCAAGTTCAAGTGAAAAAAGCATTTAACGTACCTATTCTGCTTAGACTCTGTGAATAAACCGAAAGACGTTGCGGTCTAGGAGGTAACTGTTGTGAATCCGTTGATGCATGGGTTGTAACACAGCTTCTTAATGGCGTGTTCCATGAAGATTTTAAATTATCAACTGAATCACATATATCTATGAGTTTTGCCTCGGCATTTTGCTGGAGGCAAGCATCATCTTCCTGTTTAATCCATACAGCGGTCTGAACTTTTCGAGCTATGAGCTTCCAGCACATTGCTGATGTCAGACTCACCAACTTATCCCAGATCAATGGGAAATCCTTATCCTTTCTGTATGCAGGTGGAGCTGAATAGATAAAATATCCATTGTAGCGCAGAATACGGTTAACTTCTTTCAGTAAGATGCCATCTGCAAATAATCAAGAAGGCATAAATGATCAACTTGGGGAAGAGTGATTAGTTTTGAAAGAATTTATCAAGCATTAGTAAACTATCATTTGAACAGAATTGCTAATTACCATTCTCATGCCAATCAACACGGCATCTCGAACAATGAACCATCTCAAAAGAATTAGGTGGATATGGCAGTTGCTTTGTAGCTATGGCAGATATCATGGCACCAATTCCTCTCTCTAGAGCAAATTGAATCTGATTCTCGTGACCGTCTTTGGGTGCAAATGACATGGTATGAATATCTAGGGGAAGAAGATAAGCTGAGAAGCTGGCAACACCACAGCCAACATCCAGAACTTGGAAGACTCCAGCAGAACGTAGATCACCCGTTTCATTAGTGGTCATATTTCCCAACCTGCGTTCCAGATCAATAAAGGATTCAGATAAACACAAGCATGATGAAAATGCTGACCAAGCAAATATAAGTTCATACAAAGGCAATACCTCTGTATATACTCGGGTGCACCATGCTTGAAATGAGTGCCACCACCAGGGAACCACCAGAGCTGATCCTTCTCGTGAACCCAATTCTGTCCTCCTTTCACCTCAGCAAGATGTGTATGATTCACATTGCTTCGCCATACATAATCTCGACTGATTGGCCATTTTATAGGTAACCTATAGTCTTCTGGCGGTGGTACTAAGCAGAATAGCCGCTTCTCAGGTGGAGGGCAATGTCGTTCAAGTTCCTCTCTTCTGGAAACATTCAAGCTTCGGAGCAAAGTGTGAACGTAGGCAATGTCATGGCATGGTATGTACTCGTTGAACTTCAGTGGGCAAACATTCACCCCACTTTCTGGAATAGTCAATGGCGTTTCTCGGAACGCAAGAGCAACTTTGTTTGTAAATGTGGAGCTTCCTGCAAGACCAGAAAATTCTTATTTGACCTGCATTCATCGAAACTCAGTAGTAGACAGATCCTGACAGTAGACATACAGACTCAGATTCATTCTCGTTATGCTAAACAAATACAAAACGAATTCCCCCAAGATCTGGTTCTTAATCCCTTAAAGAAAGATGCTTTATAACCAACTCGGAAGGGAATGAAGCCCTATATGCGAAGCTAATCATATCTAACAAGCATTACTATAAAACCCTAGCGTCAAATCCCATCAAGATCGAATCTTTCCATTCTTAAACTGGATATAAAACCGTAACAACCAAGCAAACACCAACCCACGTAATCCACATGCAATTCTTCGGATAAATACAATCTAAGCAGAGAATGCGCACCAGGGACAGAGAGAGACGAGGACGAAGACGAATTGGAGGTGAGCTGAGAGACATAAATTGGCGCATTGTTTCCCAAAAGAGTGCCAAAGTAAAAAGAGCCCGCCATTAACAAAAGCGCCGCCATTATCATCAGCCCCGACTTCGAATAGAAAGCTGAACCCATTGAAAAGCCACCCATCATCCCGTCCTTCTCTGTTCCGTCACTCCGTCGATCTCAACAGAGGCTACGCCGAGTTGACGGGAAAATTAAGCCGGGGCGAGACTGAAGTTTCGCCATAAGCGGGAAACAAAAAAGAACAGATCTTTGAGCAGCTGATGATCTTTGAATCCTCTGGGACACAAATCTCTGAAAGTAAAAGTAGAGTGGAGTGTTAACGAATCACGATCCAAGAAACAGCCAGTTCTTCGCCGGTATTTTCCTTTTCCTCCTTGCTTCCCACTTTAGTTCTTTCCAATTTCCATACGGTAACTAATCACTTGGCTCGAGTGGGCCGACACGGATCTAGCTCAATGGGCTCATATTTTGCGTCTCGTGCCTTTTCAATCCACAAACTTTTATTTTATTCATACAGGTCCACTTGAGACTCGATCGTGCTCACAGGCCAGCCTCACACTTGACAGCTCAAATGTCTCAACACTTCACAAATCTCCTCAATCCTCACATGCGAACGATCTCCAGAAACAAACCGATGATGGTTCTCATTTTCCATCCCAATTCTCCCTTCCAAAAAGCTCCACCCTGGCTCCTTCCTCAGCATCTTCTCACGCACACCTCTCCTAACTTCTTCAGCTTCAATCCATTCTCCACCACCAGCCCTCACATTGCTCAGGAGCGTGTAGTAACCAACTCCATCAGGCTCCATCTCCAAAACCTTCCCTGCCGCGTACTCTGCAACTCTCCTATCTCCATGAGTTCTAGCTGCAGCCAATAGAGCTCCCCATATTCTTCCATCAGCACAGCCAAACTCCATCTTGAGAATCATGGACATGGCCTCCTTCAGGTTCCCTGATCGACCCAAGAGATCCACCAAGCATGTGTAGTGATCTAGACTCGGTTGGATCCCATATTCATGTTTCAAAGCAACAAACAGTTTGCAGCCTTCTCTTACTAGGCCTGAGTGGCTGCAACTGGATAGCAGGCTGAGGATTGTTATGGAATTTGGGGTGACTGATGTTTCCTCTAGCATCCTGTCGAAGAGGTTTAATGCTTCAATGCCTCGTCCGTGGACTCCATAGCCATCAATCATCGATGTCCAGGCTACAATGTCTTTGGTTGGCATCCTGTCAAAGAGCTGTCTTGCTGATGAAATGCTTCCACATTTTATGTACATGTTTAAGATCTGGCTGATCAAGGAGAGGTGGTGTTCTTGAGCTGCAGAGTTTGGGATGAGGTTCTTGATGATATATCCATGGATCTCTTTGCCTAGATGGAATGCAGTTAAGCGAGCACAAGCATCGACGAGGGTTCCGAGAGTTTCTGCTCCTGGTTGGATGCCTTCAGCTTGCATTTCCCTGAAAATGTCGATGGCTTGTTGGAAGAACTCGTTTTGGATGAAACCTGACATCATTGCATTCCAAGTAATGCTGCTTTTGTGGGAGATTTCTGTAAATAATGCAGCTGCGCTTTCTAGTTTCCCACACTTGGCATAAAAGTCCAAGAGAGAAGTCATTAAGACATTGTCCTTTAGACCAAGTTTTATGGCGAGGGAATGTAGCTTCTTACCTTCTGTCAAGTACCAGGCTTTTCCAAGCGCTGTTATGACTGAAGTCAAAGTCTCACTGCTGACAGCCACTTCAAGTTGCATCTTGTTGAAGAAAGAAGCCACCTTTCCAATATTCTCTTTTAGGGAGTAGAAGCTGATCAAAGTGTTCCAAGTAACAACATCCCTCTGGTTCATTTCACTGAACAAATTCTCCACCATTAGGACATGATCCATTTTGCTGTAGAATCTCAAAAGGCAATTTTGAAGGGACACGTCTGCTAACAGACCATTCTTGACAAGATAACCATGAAGTTGTCTGCCTGCGGACCAATTCGTGCCTGTAGAGCAGCCTTGAAGCATGACAATTAGAGTCACGGAATTGGGTGCCACTTCCGCCATCATTTCATTGAACAGCTCAAAGGCATAAGATAACTTTCCTTCAGAAATAGAAGCAGTAATCATCGATGTCCACGATACCAGATCCCTCAGCGGCATTTCGTCAAACAGCTTGGAGGCGTTTATCACCAGTCCGCCCTTCGCATAGACCTCCATCATCGTATTGCAGAAGTACAAATCGGAAACAAAACCCACTTTATATGCTACACAATGAACCATGGCACCAACTATAACATCAGATTCAACCGCCAGAGATGCGGCTTTATTCACCATTGGAAACGTGAAGCTGTCGTGATGAACTCCCGCCTGCCGCATCTTTCTGTACACAAACAGAGCTTGGGAGCCAAGACCCAGATCAATATGAGCCTTGATCATCGCATTCCATTTGAGAGTGTCCGGCTGAACCAGAGCGTCGAATAAGGAATCGGCATTTTGAAGGCAGCCAAAGTTAGAAGACAATAGTTTGGGTTGGGCATGGCGGGCGATGGAGGAGAAGTGGCGGGAGAACTGCTGAAGGGCAAGGGAAGCCAGTATTGAGCGAGTAATAGTCATGCATTGTCGTTAGAATGAGAATTCCCTTGTGCCAAACAACGAGAAATATGTACTAATAAGGGTTAAATAGGATTCATAAAATAAAAAACTTCAACAAAAATGGCAGAACTTTTTTCTCATCCTCTAAAAGAAATTTACAGGGTAAAGTCATTATCTTTTCTGTTCCTATGATGCTTAACACAGCAGGTGAGTATACATATACTATTTACTATCTAGACACTCTCATGCTAACAAAACTAAGCACACTGTTCATCATTCTGGTTCATGACAATCATCTGTGATCCAACTTCACAACGTGATCATCACACAGTAAACCCTTCTCATCACTCTCATCCAAACCAGCATTGTTCTCTTCATCTTTCCCGTACTCGATATCCATGACGGTTCGTTCATCATCACCATTGTCATCATCCAACTGCTGGAGCTCGGACTCGATCAGTGCACTCATCTTTGCACGATCGCGGTCTCTTGGGTATGTGCAGTACAGTAGCGAGTAGATGAGACAGCACACCGCCATCGGTATGCAGATTGCTGAGTAGAGCGCCTTGGCAAGTGATGCAGCGTTCTCCCTGTCTGTCTCAATTTGGACAGTACTCCCTGCCATTGATGATCTTTTGGGGGCTTTGTAGCCGTAGACATGTTGAGCCAGGATTCCCACCACTGGAGGAGCAAAAGAAGCTAAGATCGACTCGAATGATCTGTCCAGAGCGTAGATGCTTGTCCGTGATTTCTCAGGTACTATCTCTGCAAATATTGGACTGTGGATACCCAATTCAGTCAGGGTAGAGATTCAGCCAGAATAGAAAGAAAACAAATCTAAACTTTGGAAGTTGAACCCAGATATAGTTAAAGAGAAAAAAGAAGGACGCTCACTTGTTGGTAGCTGGACCATTCCAAGATATCGAAAGCCCCATGATGAACAAGACCAAACCATGAATGAAACCTGTCGATGGATCATCTGGCAGCACCAGAAGTAGAACAGCAGCTAAAGGAATAGCCGAGCCAGAACTTATCTGAGACAGAACAATCCTTCCAGAATCCGGTAACCTTCTAGCCAAAGCATCTCCCATTTTCCCACCAAACAGTCCGCCAAGAGAAAGTGCAATCGTAAAGAGTGCCATCAACACTGCCGTCTTCTCATGCGAAAAGCCCACAAGTTCCAACCACATTGGAGCAAAAGATAGAGCCGACCAAGGAAATGAACCAGACACACCTTGAGCTACAATTATCTGGAAAGACGGTATCTTCATCACTGATTTGGCTTCTTTCATCAAATCCTTCATCTCAGAGATGAAAGTCCGAGGTGGAGAGTTCTTCTGTTGCTGCTTGGTGGGTTGTTTGTTGTTGTCGTTGGAGAATTGTGGATCATGAGCGAAAAGACGAACCAAAATGCCAACTACTACGCTTATTATGGCAACCAAATGGAAAGCCACTCGCCAGCCAGGAATCCCCATGACGGTAGTTGAAGCAATCAGCACTGAACACAGGCCTCCAATGATGGAGCCAAGGTTTGCTGTTAGCTGTAACCATCCGAATGCAGTCCCACGATTGCTGTCATCAGTGGAATCAGCGACTAAGGACTGGATTGCGGGTGTTACTATGGCTAGTCCAATCCCGTTCAGGCCTCTAGAAATTGCCACCTAAATGTTTAAGCAAATGCAGATAGTTGGATCAATACTTCTTATCCCAATTTGCATAGAAAGAGTTGTTCTGCAGCTTATCTCCAGGACTGAAACAAACAATTGGAGAAGGCTTCAACTCGAAAGTACTTAATGGCACATTTCGCAACAAAATCGAACTTAGCTGCTATCCACAATGGGCTCGAGGAATGGAAATTGTAGCTCATTCATTGCAACATATCAAACTATGGGCTATCCTATTGACCTATAACACTTCACTTTGCAAATAGAATTACCAAACCTCCGGCTAGCATTCAACCCGGGTTTGAATCCAGGCTGCGTCAGTCAATGCTACGGCCTTTTGTGGCACACTATCGGCTATAAGAGAATCCATCTAATGGCAGGGTTCCCAATACGTATAAACCGTGTGGATCTACCCATTTCGAACTGAATCCAAATTCTCAACCTTAAAAGATTTACCAGAGACTAAATTGGTTCATGAAGCTCAACAATTCTGGCCCCCTATATAGACCCATCAAACACAAAGACCTAACCTTTACCAGAAAACCCACATACCCAATAATAGAAAGAAACAAAGCATCATTCTCAGCTACCCAAAACGAGGAAAAAAACTGTTCAAACGGTCCCAAAAAAAAAACGAAAGAGGATCGCAAAACCTGCAAGAAACTGGACGAAATCGCGACGAGGAAAGTGGCGGCAGCCCAGAGGAAAGCGCCGAGAGCTATGACGTGGGCGCGATTGTGGCGGGAAGCAAGGTAAGCTGCCAAAGGGTAACAAGAGGACTGGACGATGGATCTGAAGAGGGTTAAGGAACCCAAACCGGTTGGGTCGGTGTGGAGAGCGGCGCCGACTTCTTTGTAGACTCCTGGTAGCAGCGATTCGTCGGCTCGCTCCATGATCCCCGCCAGATTTACCAGTAGCAGCGTCAGCCTCTCTTGGTTCACCATCGTTCTTCCTCTGTTTCTTCCTCGGAGTAGCAGCTTCCGAAGAACAGAGATTGCTCTGTTTTCTTCCTCTGTGGCCCGGGAAGAAGGATTAGGGAGACCCTTGACTTCAAAGGCTTGGAAAAGTTGAAATTGGAGAGTTTTTCTCAATTAAAAAATATTTAAATTTTTGTTAGTGTTTTAGTTTGACACGTCACCTCCCGCCGCCATCCCCTCTTCTCCATTCTCCCGCCATCTTTCAGTGCTTAGAAGAACCGGAAAAATCCCTTCCCAGTCACAGTTCAAATCTTCATTCCAATTTCGAAGGATTTTTCCGATTCAACCGCCGCGGCTCCGATTCCGGATTAACCTCTCAAATTTGTCAGTATAATAACCAATGAAGGGGTTGTTGTCGTGTACAGTAATGCCAGCAAATGCTGACAGAAGGAGAGTTGGAATCCATGGCCAGCAGCAACGAAGCTTCCAGGAAAGCAGAGGAAACCTGCATTGCGTCCTCTGTGGTTTGTATTGATTATAGAATCGGTCAAGGACTTGGACATACATGAACAGAGTCTCGACATTTGGTAACAACAAATCAAGTCGGCATTCTTGTAATCATAACTCGTGGCTGGCTCGAGTAGTAAGGTATAAGGATCGGTACAGTGTTGTCTTCGATTCAATTTTCGTTCTTATAAGTTTGTCGGATATTCATAGAGGTTATGGCAGTTCTCTTTCCGAATTTTTCCGATGCAAGGTGCCTTCTAGATGTTATCAGGGGACATGAAGTCATTAACAATGTAGAATGTGGTTGGAGCAGAGATTAACATATGATAATGAAAATAGAAGGAGGGGACTTTGTGTCGAGTTGATGTCTTTTCTGATCGCACTGCCAAACCACTGGTTTGTTTAATTGGCCATTCCCATATCCGATTCCCCATTTCATCGTCAATTGAATTCCTGTGTTTGGTATGTTATGTATATAAATAATTTAGTTAATAAAGAGGATAATTATGTCATTCTATTATAATTAGTAAATAGTTGTGGAATTCATTTGGAAATTTCTATCTCAATTCCTCGGAATTGCTATAACTAACTAGTACCAATTCCATAGAATTCAAAATTTAGAATTGAAAATGAATTCTTTTAAATATCAAACACAAAAATGTTTCATTTCAAAATGAATTCCTAAAAAATTATGGAATTCATTTATACCAAATGGTATGTTATTAATGCCAAATTGAGAAGGTGAAAGATGAATTCTTAGACTTGTTAGTAATTTTATTTGTACGAAATTTGGACGGATAAACGGCATATTATACTAATGTGGTTTTTATAGTTACCCTCCCTACTAATCAAAGTGTGTTTTCTTTCTTAATGTAGTGATATAAAAATGTTTACTTTAACAAGTATAAACTAAGAGGACTACAAAATCTAAGTACCCTAAAGTCCACTTTCTAGAATGGATGGCTATTAGTTAGAGTTTGATTAATCATCAACCCTCATCGTGAGATCCATATATAGTCGCAATTCCCCAACCACTTTAAATATATACCTTACAATCTCTATACTTAATACACACATACGTATATCCTTTAACTAAAGTGTAGCTATTTTAACCATTACATGGTTGTAAAACCTTAGTGTCCTATAATAATAATAATAAATAAGAGTAAAACCGATAAGAAACATATCAAAAGATTATCATACGGTGGTATAATATTCTTAATTGACTTTCTAACAATAACTCAAGTTATGAAGATCCAACAATTTCTAATATGATATCAGAATCGGCTTGATCAAAGGATTGTATGTTTGAATCTCCACCAACCTTTAATTATCAATATTACAGAAAATATGATAGACATGATGTGTTTTCCTTTTATTTCGGGAGGGAATCAGTATATATGATTGTATGTGTGTTTCCCTTTTCTTTTTTAGGATGATTAAATTTTAATTAATTAAAAATGGGTAAATATTAAAAAGAAGAAATTATTCAACTTTGGTGACACTCCAACCAAACATGTGTTATCTACTCGTCTTTGTTGGTGTTAGATAAGCATGAAGAAAGTGAAGTATCACCTAATAATTAACCTAACTAACAGTCTTGTTATATCATATTGAATTGGATGTTTGTTCTTACAGCAAACAAACAACCAACATTTATGCATGTAATTAGTCCATAGGTAACTATTTGTCTATAATATGAATTGTAGTAAGTAAATATGATTTCTTCCATGATAAGATTAAAATAGATACAAAAGACATACAAACCTATGTAAGAGATACCCATTCAAGAGATTAATGCACTTTAATTAAATTATATGACAATTAAGTAGCTAAAATCATTACTATACATGTGGGGTAATATAATGATTGATCTCTAATACATATATGGAACACAGTAGAGTAAAAAGTGCAACACATCAGGGTAATCATTCTTACAATAATCGTCATGTACAATAATAGTCATGTTCAAGAAAGCTACGAAGATTTATGTAACTCAAACAAGGTGATGATAACAAAGCTCATCATGTATGGAACAATCAAGCTAATTGACAGAGAGAAAAAATGCATGTCATCCTTGTAATCGGCTAATCGCTCGACAAAGGGTTGTTAAGTGCTGATCCACGTAAACCTCAATACATAGCGGATAAAAGACATTAGCCACTGAATTTGGAAGATAAAATAGTTATGCCTAATACATTGTGAAAGGATCGAATTAACCGACAACTATTAGTTTGAAACCTGGACTACATGGCCCTAATATATTGAAGTTAATACCAAACTAAAACCACTTTGCCGATAAATCCAATTGATCCATCAAGATGATGAATAATTTGACTTGAAATACCTACCCACATATCAAGAGTTTCCAAGTCTAATTCTTCCCTTAATCTACTTTTATCGAGGCTTAACCTAGTTAGAGCTACCTGTTCAGGTTGTTGATATCGCACTCCATTTATCATTTGTTAGCACACATTGTAATTCAATTATCAACATTAACCCATAACATTTGTGTTAATTAATCCCACCTAATACCAATTCCAACAAAAGTTATCACCAAATCTACTTAATTATTGGGAAATGGTAGAACTAGAATCACATCACATGTTACTTGTAGTGTATAATGTTATATGCTAACATAAAAGCAAATAAAAATAGTGAAGCAAAAACATATTTAGGACCAAATGAAGTGAAATTTCAAATTTTAGGCACTGCATATATATTCCTTTTGTTCGACTAATTTGGTATACAAATCTAATTATATATATGACATCATCAGTGCATCACATGATCATTTTCGCTTTTTCTGAATTCCATATGATCACCTCTGAAGGTCCATCATCCTACAGAAGTCCTCCAAGCACACGAACCCGTCCCCATTCTTATCCACCTCAGCAATCATTCGCCGGCACTCCTCCAACGTACACTCCGATTCCCCAATCGCCGACAACCCCAACAACAGCTCCTCCGCCGTGATCCTCCCGTCCCGATCCGCGTCGAAGAACCCGAACGTCTCCTTCAGCTCGTCCCGGCCCGCCGGCTCCCAGCCCGCGAGCCCAACCCGGCCCATCAAGGCCTCCACGGTCACGCACCCGTCGTCGTCCCCCTCGGCCCGGCCCAATTCGCTCAGCATCGCCGCCGCCACCTCGTCGGAGCTCCCCAGCCGGCCCAATAAGGCCGCCAGCTCCGATTTCGAAACCACGCCGTCGTTGTCGCGGTCGATTATTCGGAAGGCGTGCTGCAATTCGAGGTAGGTGAGCTCGGAGAGGTCAGAGGACCAGTCGCCGGAAGAGGACTGCGGGAGGACGCTCTTGGGGGTTGCGGCGGCGGAGGAGGAGTCGGTGAAGGAGGAAGGGTCGGATCTGGAGACGGCGGGGG
Source organism: Linum trigynum (assembly GCA_964030455.1). Classification (NCBI taxonomy): domain Eukaryota; kingdom Viridiplantae; phylum Streptophyta; class Magnoliopsida; order Malpighiales; family Linaceae; genus Linum; species Linum trigynum. The sequence continues at coordinate 60,127,367 of OZ034817.1, read as the reverse complement.
AGGAGGAGGATTTGGTCTTCTTGGAGGAGCGGAAGAGGCGTTTGGGGGAGAGGGATCTAGGGTTTGTGATGATCTTGAAGACCTTCATGGCGGAGGGAATTGGAGGAGGAGAAGTGTGATTGGAGGGAAGTCTGGGAGAAATGGAAGGTGGGAGAAGGGGCTTAAATGGAGCAGAGCCATGGCGGAGGCAGGTTCGCGGAAGTTTCCTCAAAGGGGAAGAAGGTACTTTTGTTGGGTGATGGGTATTTAGAGCTTGTTTAGAAGTGTTTCCCGCAATAAATTTAATTTTCCCGCTTTCTTGATTACGACTTCATCTCAATATCTTTGCTTCTTTATTTGTGGGAACATCTTTGTTTCTTTAGTTGACAATTATTACGATTTGTCCCTTATATAAAAAAACTCTAATGGTTCTTCCACGACTTTTATTCAATCACGCTATAAAACGATCGTTGAGAACAAATTTTCATCTTTTATATAACTGCAACCATCGACAAATGAGCAAAACGAATGAGATACCTATGGCTACATGAGGATCAGGACACGCCTTACGGTTGACAATGACAAATCAGTCACATAGGCTATTATAAGACCATGCGTCGTTTCGTCACTTATTATACCATCAAATTAGTATTTATTCTAGAAAGCTAAGAGCTTCAATAGTTCCATGATAAACCTTAAGAATGCTAAGATGAGTATCTTAGTCCGTCCCTACTAAAACACCTTAGGCGACACGGGCATAGTAGAGCAAAAACCAACGCAACAGTTGAACCAATCAAACGAGTGATTAACAAACTAACACCAGCAATCCATGTGGATATTTTTTTCTTCTCTTTTACCCTTTTCATCCCTGTCACTTACCAGCTCCCTCTCTTCTCGTGAGAAGACTGTTAACACTTTCCTGGTGGCTTTTCTTTCTCAGCTGGATCGATCGTAGAAGACAAGACGTTACTGTTATATAAGTACATGCACTTAGCCATCTCACTAATTACTTTGTTAACTTCCAACTGAGAACTGACCCACAGATCACCCGAGAGAGACCAAGTCATGGAGAAAAGTTAAATCTTTTACCACCATGGGCTGAAACAACTGGCCTAAATTGGAAGTCGGCCGCCGACGAATCCTTGAGCACGCTCAATTCGCAAATGGTTTTGTCAGCAGACACGGCACTTGCAGCAATCCCCTTCTACTTGTTACTTTCTAAATATGGTTTCTGATACCCTTTCCAGGCAGTTTAACAGAGAGTGAAAGACGATAGCTTAAGAAAGGATTGAACCAGTGCTTCATCTGAGATGGCGAACAAAAAATGAACAGAAATATGCTGCTAAGTCGAGAAACAACAGAACAACCAAATAGTGTTTTGGAGTACCAATCCTCATGACTTAACAATGATGAAATTGCCACAACAAGAACATTAATCCAATTCCTTTCTCAAAATTTTAACAAACAGGATATGGCACTCATCTAAAAACCCCGAATCGCACTTTTAAGCAACAATAGATGGCTTGGACGCAGAAGACAACCTGGATCTCTTCTTGGCCAAGCTCTCGCTGCGACGGTCTCTCTGCTCCTTCAACCTGGATGCAAGAAGCTTCTGGTACTCAGCAGCATCGGCATTGGCCTTTGCAACTCTCTTCTTCTTCTCTGCAAGTCTTGCCCTCTTCCTCTGCAGGGTCAGTGGAGTGACCAGCCTCTGAATTTTAGGAGCCTTGCTAGCCTCCTTCCCTGTATCCACCCAAAAGAGAAGACATGAGTGAAATTCAAGCAATTGTTAACACATGTGTATGTTTCGAGTTTATGCCAAGAGTGATTAAGTTAGATCAAAGGATGGTTACCGTTTTTGCGAGTGAATGTACGGCGGTAGGTGTTGACATACTTCCTCACATCATCGTCTTTAGAGAGATTGAAAAGCTTGCGGATCTTGGATGCCCTCTTGGGTCCCCTCATTCTTGGCTTCTCTGTGTCCGTCAGTCCAGGGAGATCATTCTCACCTTTCTTCACAATGACTAAGTTGAGAACAGAAAGGTCTTGGCTCACGATGCAACCACGGACCGACTTCCTTCTACGCTCTCCATTGCGCCTTCCATATCCACGGAAGCATGGGGTTCCTGTTTAAAACACAGAGTTAGTGGCTTCTTCTCAGCAACTCGGGGAAATAGGAGACTTTCTAAAAACTGCTTCCAGTAGGAACACCTACCTCTTACAAGCAAGAGGCGGACACGGCCAGGGTTCAAGACACCCTGCTTCATGGGGAACCCCTGCTTGTCACAACCACCCATGATCTTGAACACATACCCCTTGAATTCCTACAAAAAATATGATATTCAACAATGAGAACTTGAAGAGATAAGTATATAGATGCTAGGGAAAATCAGCATATATCCATACCTCTCCAAGAGCATCACCGCTGACTTCCTGGGAAATCCTCTTGTCAAAAAAGGCCCGCCTGCATAAGTGAGTAACATGTGACTAAAAGGCATACATTTGCTACCACAAGAATAAGAGAGACCGAATTTTAACAACTGCCTACTGCATTACCATCTATCACAATCTTAAAAAAAAAAAACCATGGCTTGGCTAATGTGTCTAATCATTGAGCTAACATCTACTGTGCAGACTTGATTGCATTATCTCAGCACAATCACCTATAGCTATTCAAGTGGAGAAACATGGTAAAAACTAAGTAAATGCCTTCTCTTTCAGCTTCCCCAAGAAGCAGAATCAACAGATGAGATAGCAAGAGAAGAATTATAACCAACATAAATTTCTTTCCCCTTGTCCCAGACTACTTACTACTCAAGTTAACAGTAACAAATGTTGGAACAAAAAAGCAACCCAAAGCGAGCCTCCTTGCCTACTCCCAAGGTAGCACAGACTCGCCCAAATCATCTTCACTAAGTAAATGCATCTAAAGAAGCTTTCAGTACTAAATCTGGCTCGAACTGGATTCTCAGTAAACAGATAAGCTATTATTGATTCGCTATGATTCACTAACCATATAGTAATCCCTACTACTGACCCCTTCCTTCCAAATCGAAGAAAGATAGTCGTTTACTTCCAAGCTATTGTTCAACTACCAACTCTAAACTCTAAAGACGGACGCTCAAGCTGAAAATATCCTACGAAATCCGAAAGAACATGCCGCCAGCAAGACAGAAAAAGAGGAAAGACGAAATGACTTACAGCTTCTGGTCGTCATCGATTTCCAGCTTCTTCTGGCACCCCGTTGTGGGGTTGGCGATATTGAACTGCGAACCAAACAAACAAACAGGGACGAAGTACGGAAAGTAAGATGGAGACTCACAATCTATTAAAAAAACCCAGAAAGCTTAACGCTGAAAGCGAAGGATGCAAACCTTCATGGCGGCCGGCGGAAGATGGAGAGCAGAGAAGCAACGAAGAGGCTCAACGACTGCCTGCCGGGTTCTTCTCTCTGCCCTGCAATGCTATCGCTTTCGCTTGTGCCTTCCTAGGGTTTTCAGAGAGACATTTATTGGATTGGATATTAAGGTTGGGCCTGCTCGTTAAACTCTCAGGCCTGGATAAAGCAGGGCTCAAACCGGCAGGCCCATGAGCTTGGGCCTTGCGCCAAGTCCCAGCATATATATACCGGTAAACCAAATTCGTTCAGTCTCTCTAGAAAAACCCTAACCAGGGAGAAGAAAAAGAACCCGAGTTCCCGCCGTCGTCAAAGCTCTCTGTCCACAGCCATGAAGGTGGGTTGCATTATTCTCACCTCTGAAAGCTTCAAGCTTTACATTCTTCATTCGATGGGATGAAAATCCGCCTCGCCATTTTGTTACTTCCTCGATCTCACGATTGCCTTCGGTTTTCATTCTATTCGATTCGTTGCAGTTTAACATCGCTAACCCCACAACGGGGTGCCAGAAGAAGCTGGAAATCGATGACGATCAGAAGCTGTAAGCCATTTTCGCCTTTTTCTAGTTTTCCTCTCTTGGTTCGGTCGATTCGAATTCGTCGAGCGGTGTTACGGTGTAGTTGAATGAGTCCAATTTAAACATGAAATTGAGAAACTAATTTGGTAAGAGATTCAGATAGCTAAAAAGGAGGCTTCTTTAGCTGTTAAACTTAAATCTATGCAGAGGATTTCCGGGTTCTAGTAATGCTGGATAGGTAATTATAGTGATGAACAAAAAAAATTCAGACCTCGGTACACCCTGTAGCTTGCTGATTATATGCTTTAGTTCATTTATAACTTCTAAATGACCCTCAAGCGTTGTCCATAGTCTATTGTCTGATGGTAAGATCATTGGAACCTTTGCTTTTGTTTATGTAATGAGTCTATTGTCTGATAAGCTCTATCTCATGTATTCAGGCGTGCCTTCTTTGACAAGAGAATCTCCCAGGAAGTCAGTGGTGATGCACTCGGAGAGGTATGTGTATGATGATTTTCCCTTGCTTCTTGATGCTTACTCTTCACATTCTCATTGTCGATTATCTTTCCTTTTAATAGGAATTCAAGGGCTATGTCTTCAAGATCATGGGAGGTTGTGACAAGCAGGGTTTCCCTATGAAGCAGGGTGTCTTGAACCCAGGCCGGGTCCGCCTTTTGCTTACCCGAGGTAGGGGTTCCTTTATGAAGCACTTGTTTGATATATCCATTTTTGCTCTGCTGAGAAAAAATGCCTCGCCTTTTTGTAAAAATAGGGACCCCTTGCTTCCGTGGATATGGAAGGCGCAATGGGGAGCGCAGAAGGAAGTCAGTGCGAGGTTGCATTGTTAGCCAGGACCTCTCTGTTCTCAACTTGGTCATTGTGAAGAAAGGTGAGAACGATCTCCCTGGGTTGACCGACACAGAGAAGCCCAGAATGAGGGGACCCAAGAGGGCATCTAAGATCCGCAAGCTCTTCAATCTATCCAAAGATGATGATGTCAGGAAGTATGTCAACACCTACCGCCGAACTTTCACCCGCAAAAATGGTAAGCATCCTCTGATCTAATAAAGTGAGAGAGTATATACAACTGTAGATTGGGTTTTGATTTTTTTCTTGTTCATTTTCCCGGCTCACAGGGAAGGAAGCAAGCAAGGCTCCTAAAATTCAGAGGTTGGTGACTCCATTGACTCTTCAAAGGAAGAGAGCCAGACTTGCAGAGAAGAAGAAGAGAGTTGCAAAGGCCAATGCTGATGCTGCTGAGTACCAGAAGCTTCTTGCATCAAGATTGAAGGAGCAGAGAGATCGCAGGAGCGAGAGCTTAGCCAAGAAGAGGTCCAGGTTGTCTGCTGCTTCCAAGCCCTCTGTGATTGCTTAAAGAGAGGACCGGTTTTGTATGTCCCAATATGTGGCTCCTTGAAGTTCTTAATTTTTGAATGAGGTGTCTGATTGTTATGATCAGTCGGTAGGCATGAGATTTGATCTTTACTAAAGAGTTGGAACTTGCATCTGAGTTGTACTTGCCATTTTATTTCTCCCTCTCTTGTGTCTCATGGTTTCTTCTCAAATTCAGTTCACAAACGATATGAATGCTTCAAGTAATCTTTATTTTTCATTTTCATTACACAGCTTCTTTATTTCCATTCCACTGAACCGCTTCGAAAGTATGTTGGGAATCATGTGCTAATATTATACCAAACAATTTACAGTCAACTCTATGTAGAGCCAATAGATTTGGCAATGCCAAGCATACGTAGAAGCCTATCAAGCTGAATCTAAGAATGCATCAACATATCCCTGTTTACTGCCATTTCCAGACAACTAGAAGAATCAGATTCCAAGGTTTCATCTAATCTCCGTTCAAAACCTAGGCATCATCCAAATCTATGCTGCGTGCAGGGACACTAGATTCATCAACATCGGCAGTTGGTGGTGAAGCTTCATCGTCTGCTGGACTAATACCATTGTCATCATTATCAGAAGCATAGTCTGATGCTGAGCTGGCATCCGTATCTTTCTCTGGACAGTCGAGCATAACAGTCTCAGGAATGTCAGTGCCAAAGGTTTCCAAACGATGAGGCCTTTGACACAGCGTCTCCAAGTCTTCTTTCTTGACCACATTCAACACGAAACCATTATGGATCCTTTCGGGCTGTAAGAGGTCACCTTCAGTTACAGTTAAGCTCAAACCACTAGTTGACGATGTGTCCCTGGGGGAAGTCAGGTTATTGTAAGGATCTCTCATTCCAACCTGTGCCCCTGGGGAGTTGGGGGAGGTATGGTTACTGTAAGGCTCCCTCATTCCGACCTGAGCTCCTGGGGAGTAGGGGTACCCCGCCATCAATCCTCGGCCCATCTCAGAATCAGCGTCGAGATTCTGGACGAAATCCACGAACAAGTTCGCAGAATAAGTTCTCATCAGTGGCCCACCGGATCTTGTCCAGGAATGCACGTCGTTATTGCTCTCAGATTCACTGTCGCTTCCTTCCCAATGCTTTCTTCCTCCGCTGGCAGATTGTTGGGACGAGGAGGCAGCAACATCTGTCAGGAAGTCCTCGAGTGACCCTGTGGAATTTTCACGAGCAATGCAGTTCCACGAGGGGATCCTTCTTGAGGCGCTGAACTTGACTGCGGTGTTGTTGCCAGCTGCGTTGGTGGGGAGACCATGAGAAGCAGCAGCAGCTCTCTGGGCGCTCCGTTTGAGCCGGCGCATGTGGTTGAGAATAGCGACGCATTCATCAAGTGCAAGCTCAATGCCGCAGTTGGCTTTTATGGCCGAAAGCTTCTCCCATGTACCCCTTCTCCCTTGGTTGACTGCCTTCTGTAGCTCCACATGTGTTGGATTTTGTATGATTTTCGAGTACTGCAACAAAATGCAATTATTTCTCATTTCAGCTACCACCCATCCAGTTCTTCCCAAAGTTGCAGTCTTTAATGTCATTACTCAATATTAACAGCCGAGTCAAGCTCGAAAGGGAAAATTTTGCACAAACCTGAGCAAGTGTTGCTGGCATAACGACAGTGACATCACCCTCCCAATCTTGAGCAAAGAGCTTGGCAAGGCCTCCCAACGGAAAGCCAAGTTCCAGCACCTGATTGCATCTATGTTTCACCTCCATCTCAGTAAGATGAGCAAGCTACAATTACAAATTAACCCAGAAATAAGAATCATTTTGTCTCTTAAAACATAATCATAGAGAAAGAAACCAAAGGATACACATCAATAGAGACTTCAGCAGGAATTTTACCTTGGCTGCAAAGTTGCCCCCATAAGCTCGAACGATTTCCTTCATTCTCAATAATGGTGCAATATGAGGGTTCGCCTGGCTGACGATAAAATGATTAACATTGAAGAGCTCCTTCAACTGCATCATTGGTAAATCAATCTCTAAACTACCATCCCTCCATCGACGAGCAGATGTGCCTGACTTTTCGTCTGGATCAAGATTAAATGGTGGGTGATATGGAACAATTTCTCCACTCCTGTCCTTTGCCATCAATTCCTGGGCCTCAAAGAGCCCGGGAAAAGCACAAGAAGCCGTTACAGCACTCCATATGACAACATGAGGGGATGTTAGGTAGTTGAGGCATCTTGGGGGTTCATGCTTCCTTGGGGAGCAAACTGTAATCCCGAGAATTCGACCTGTCATATCAAAAGCTTCCTGGAATGTCAGGTTACTTGTCAAATTCCTCAACATCCATTGCAACTGCCGGATATCATGCACAGCTCCTTGTATCATGACTCTCTTCACAATGGAAAAAATCCCACCCAACTGATCAAAGAACTGCAAAGACTGCAAGGAATCCTCAAAGAAGCTTTGCAGCTCTGGCCAGGACCTAGTGGCCACCACCGAACACATAATTGATCCCACACTCGAACCAGCAATTATACGTGGCAAAAGCTTATGTTCCACCAGGGTTTTGACAACACCCGCATGGAATGCTCCAAGGCCAGCACCTCCACTCAGAAGCAAAGCTGTCCTTCCAAACGCATGCCTGGTTTCATGCATAAATGATAGCTTTTCTTCAAGAGAGAGTTCCTCAGAGTCCGAGTCACAAACCATCCTCAACTGAGTCGATACCTCATCTATATAGTCCTTTATGAGCCTGGGAACATGAAGCCTGCCCTTGTGAAGCTCCGGATTGCACATGTTGCCCAGGTTCCTTATGAGATCAGCTCTCATGAAGAACATGATATCCCTCAATGATCCCTCCTGACGACGGTGGAGCAGTTCTTGAAGCTTGTTCCGTACCAATTCTTCATCATAGAAGTCTGATTCATTTAGCTTTGGGGTCTCTTTATCGAGCATCTTGGCAGCATGAGCCCACTCCTCATGTGTCAAAGCAGCTCTCATCATATTCCTCCAGAACTTCCTCCGATAGGCCATCTCGGCCCTCGTTTTCACATTCGCATATCGCTTCAACAGAAATGCTATGATTGTCACCATAGCCAGTATCCACTGCGGGTTCTTCGGATGCAACCACGACAACATGGGCCCCAGAAAGTCCCTAAATCTATAGATGTATTTCAACAAGGTATGGAAAATTTGATGCCTCAAGCTAGCTATTGACTTGCAAAACAGAACACGGAAGGCAATGGTCCTACCAAGGATGGACGATGGTCCAATTGGAAAATGATCAACAGTGGCTTCATTGCTTATATCCATTCCTAAAGCTCAAAAAGCTTCCTTTCTGTGAATTGTTTGATCGCTATATCAACCTCAGGGATACTTTCAAACGGGCAACCAGCTCAACACTGGGGGCTATAATCAAAAGGGTTCAAATCGATGGCAAACCTAAAGACCGAATTTGATAACTTTCAGATACCCTCTAGTAAGCAGACAATTCTAATTCAGGCACAGCCTCAAAACATCAATTAGCTGAAATTGGTCTTAATGGCAATGTTCATCAACTCGAAAGCTTGGAAATTGAAGATGAAGTTGGCTGATTGAACAAATGGGCATGTGAGAATTGAGAAATCAAACAGACAAACCTATCTCATCGCCGAATTACGAAATGAATGATGATCTGAACTCACCCGCTAAAACCCAAGATCCAGCTGACTGAACCCTAAACCCCGTGAAACTGGAAAGGCGGGAAATGGATGGATCGAATAGCGAGAAATCAAAGGAACCCCAAGACTTGGTGAGAGTGAATGGATTTGCTCTGCCGCTGAAACAATGGCGTAAAGCAGGGTGAAAGGCAGAGATAAAGTGATGATGGTTAAATACTTGGAACTCAGGAACTGGGAACTGGAAATGGAATGGAGACCATGGAAGAGGAAGAGGAAGAAGAAGAAGAAGAAGCAGCAGCCAAGTCTTGGGATTCGCGAAAGGATAGAGATTGGGATACGGTGACGCGGCGAGGTTGAATGGGATGATGGATTGGAACAAGCAGAGGCAGGCATGGCGGAAAATACAGGTTTTCGGATAAGATGAAAAAGAAATTATATTAATTTTCCTTTATTTAATTCGGCGGGCAATCCTCGTCAGCACATCGTAATTTCCACGTGTCGTGTCGAAAAATAAGGAAAAAATTACAATAATTATAAATTGTAATTATGTTACATCTTACATGTCACATTGGCGACCCATCCCGAAAGTTGTAATTATGTTACATGTCACATTGGCGATGAAAATACAACACTGATTTGTTTTTATTTTAACAGATTTTTGTGTCAAGTCAATTATGTTACATGTCACATTGGCGACCCATCCCGAAAGTTGTAATTATGTTACATGTCACATTGGCGATGAAAATACAACACTGATTTGTTTTTATTTTAACAGATTTTTGTGTCAAGTCAATTTTGTCCCTCTTTTCCTTTATTTTGAGTTTTTGACAGTGGCCAAAATGGCAAAATCATTCATGATTTCACCTTTTGTCACCTGAGCCCAACTCGTCTCTTGAGGCGGCGCATTGTATTTTGTATCATTTTGATGTATGGTCCAAAAAATGATCTCCCATATATATGGGCTCCCAAAATCCAGTACCTTATTCTCATAGGCTCATTGTCTATACAGCTTCAGCCCTTGCCAGACTACCGAGTCGATTGGGCTGCTCCGTTATTCTGGCCCAAAAACTTTTTTGGTGAGGAACTTTATCAAGGGAAAAAACAGAGTTCAGACTTCAGGGGTCGTTTGAATGAAGGAATATAGTGAGGGATTTGTGAGAGATTTTAAAACAATCATGCATTATATAGGATTTTAAAACAATCATGCATTTGGAAATGTGAGAGATTGTTGGCATGGGGAATTTTGAAAACCCACAAGCTATTTTGAAATCCCTCACTTTTTTTTTTGTTTCTTCCAGACTTTGCCCCTCGTTGGTTTCGTTCTTTCCTTCTTCTTTCATCCAACCTCTACCTTCTTCGGTACTTGTCAGAGCCTAATCGACGGGGACCCCTTTCTTCCTCTTGATTAAATGGACCTTAAATCCGGTTTTCTGGATCTTTCTGATCCCGTGAGACAACTGGGTATTCTGTGATTAGGTCTAGATCTTGATCCCTCTCGGACACGAGCTCCATACCGGCAGAGGAAACCCTCCCTCACCGAGCTCGGTCGCGACATCAGAACCATCTGCAGATGGGTTGAAGAAGAGCAAGGATTCGCCTGCCATACATCCCCAATTTGAAGAATATGGTTTCGCGGCATCAGAACCCTCTACACATGAGGTTGAAGAAGAACTCTTCGCGTCGCAGAGTTGCGGGTCCAGGGACAAAACACCCACCTCAATTGCATGTCGGGATTCGCAGAAGAGAGGGAGTGGCGGATGGGGGGGGGGGGGGGGGGGGGGGGGGGGGGGGGGGGGAGGGGTTCAACCTGGGTTTGGATGAAGTCGTATGCTCTGTTTCCTCTGCCAGCAATGAAGAAGAGTGAGGAAGAAGAAGTTGCAAAGACTATGATCTGGACAAAATTGGAATTTTGGGTTCTTCTAAAAAAACCCACGTTTGATCCAAACAAGCTATTTGACTACAATCCCTAATTCCAAATATCTGGGTTTTTCAATTAAGGATTTGAACCACAATCCCTCATAAATTAAATCCTTAATCCAAACGACCCCTAGAAGATACAGATTCCCACAAGACGTGAGAAAGAGCAGAAGAGAACAAGAGCACAAAGCCCGAAAGAGATGGAAGAAACAGAAAGGAAAAGCACTGAAAACTACAAGCAAGAGCGGAAAGGGGTAAAAGCAAAGGAGCAAGGAAAGGAGACTCAAAACGAGATTAGAGACCCCAGCAGAGGTGCCCTGACGAGCAGCAGCACATCTATGAAAGCCAAATTTGCGAAAAAGTCAATCAACGATTGCTTTCGTAATCTTCCTAGCGACCACCAAAGAAGTAAAACGAGTTTCTTGAAACATCCTCTGATTTCTTTCCTTCCACACATGCCAACAAATCGCGTGAATAGCACAGTAGTTGAACCAAAAACTTACCTGGCATCCATTCACCAGAGTAAATTTTTTGAACGAACCATGCAAATCGCAAACTCACAAGCCTTTCATATATGGCGAACATAGTTTGGTTAGGGATGGCAATTTAAACTAGTGTCGGTTATTATCCGATCTGACCTGCGATGGGCCAGGTACCCGATCTGCAGTAGTATGGAGCGGAACATGGGTATCAACTTACGACCCGTCCTGTCCCGTTTCGTCCCGTTCTTGGCTTATTCAATCTCAATTCCTTACAATATCTATTCGTTTTTTTCCTTATTTTGATTTTTTCTTCAACTTGTTAGACTTGATCTTTCATTCATGAAGTATTTTTCCTTCATATTATCACAGTTCAAAACTCCTTTGCCATGCCAGCACTGAGTTTGGTTTTCATAAAACACACTTTTGAGATTGAAAAGCCATATTTGTTTCCAATAGTTATTTAATTTATGGAACATTGGATCACTCACATCTATAGTGGATTGACACTATGTAACTTCTTTTTGTTGAGAGAAGCTATGTATTCGAGTCGTTTGAGTGTCGTTGTTTTATCTTTTGGATGAAGTATTTGTTCATGGAGGTTGCGGGCTAACAGAATATGGATCAAAAGTGACGGAGGCAAAAATATGAAAGTGAAAATATGAAAAATCCGATTTCAAGATTTTTGAGGTGTGATAATTGTGGATGGGTCGCCAATTAAGTCCTATAAAATATTCAATTTCCCCAACCTGTGTACAAAATGTATTTTTAAGGCTTGGGTGCAAGGCTAGCGTTGGAATCTTGTCTAGCACATAGCTCCCCTAATTACACACATACAGGCTACACCTAGGCGTTGCCGGACTCTGCAGCCGCCGGCCGCATCCTGAATTTCTAACCCACAGAGCGGAGCCCTATAGGCGCAATCGACTTCTTATTAATATCTCCTCCAGACAGGGCCTCGTGCTTCCCCTGAATATAATTGATGGACTCTAGAAATTCTATTTCTTGAAAAGGACAACGAGATAGACAAATATGCTTAGCTTGACCACCACCACCAACCCAATAAAACTGCTAATTGGTGTGCTGTAAATATATATATTTTTAGAGGTATTAAGAAGCCAGAAGATTGAATCAGAGGTATCTTTCGGTTTAATTTGATTAAAATACCAAACTATTTAATAACAAAATTTCGAGTAATTCATTCATGAAAAAAAGAAATAATCGATTACTAAGTGTTTTACATATAAACAATCGTGAAGCTGGCTCCTCTTATTGTCGGATGGCCAGCACAATAATTATAAAATAAGATGCTGCATATATCACTCACGTGGTCACCTCAGAACACATAGTATATCGATTATCCTAAACAAGTTGGTCCGTGAGTGATTAATTATAGTTCTTAATTATTATGCTAGTCTCTTACATTAATCAATAGCATTCAACTTAAAATTATTTGGTCTTGTTTTTTCTGTATCATTATGGTCTACTCAGACAAATATACACTGTAGAATATGCGAGTTTCATGATATTATATCATTTATAAATACGATTGTAAGAATTAATGTAAATACATTATGCAATTTCATTACATGAAATGGAAAGGGAAAAAAAAAGCATAATATTGTATCTGAATGAGACAGAAAGAACAATATAACGGGAATCAAGTAATATATATGGTGACTATTTCGGCGCACTCACAAAAATGAGTGCGTTCAATGCACCCAACTCAAAAACTAGTCTTAAGGAGTCGGATTTTGAATTTTAATTTGTAGAATTAGTATAATATGATCATATAACATATGATAAGAACTAATTAGCGGATTATCCTAAGCACTAGACCTCCAATTTTGAGTTCTATCCCTAAACCCTAACCCTAACCCTAGATCTTTAAACTCTAAATCCTTCAAATTAAAGCAAATCTTTTATGGTGTTTGTGCAAATTCATGTGTGTTATTGTTCATCACATCATAAGTGATAATTGACATCATTTTGACATAAATCTCATGTTTAAAATGACGATTATGAAGCGAGCACACTGGATGCACTCAAAAGAGTGAGTGCACCGAAGACGCCACTATATATATATTAGTCTGAAAAAAATAGCACCGCCCGCCAATTTTGAATGGTGAACCATAAGTATAATTAATTAATGATGAGATTCCCATGAAACGGGCAAAGATCAGCTAATATAACACTGTAGATCGCCCAGCCTTGCCATTCTCATTTCGTATGTAAACCAAATGATAGCAAACAAAACGAGTAATTGTTTAATCCAACAGCCCCATGCATCTTGCCTAATTTGGAGCTATACTGGTTTAATTACATGAGAAAATCGGGTACAAAATCCTCTTTATAGTAAAAAAAACTCTTTATTTGTTCTTTTTAATTTTTATTTCAACAATACATAAACTCATATAGAAATAAGAAGGGGCAACCTGATAATGTTTGCACACTTTTTTTGTTGTTTGTTTTTTGTTTGTTTTCCTTTGATATCATCGATTTCAGATGAGAGGGACATAATACTTTGGCTAGTTGAACCCTACTTTTTAATTCTCATTAGTCTATTTGTGTCATTTTTTCTGCGTTCTCTTCTCACTCAAAATTTAAAACAATTTGGACAAAAGGAATGAATTAATTATGATCTACACAATCACATCCATGTTGTTACATTCTGAGGGAAAAAAGCTTATCAAAACACATTTTCCTCAGGTAAGCTTATCATATATTAATTTCATGATACGACAATAATGTAATGATACATCTCCTTCATTTTAATTCAAAATCGTACGAAGAACCCGTTAATTATGATATACAATGATCATATTGTGTCATGCAGGAAATACTAGCATTTAAAATTAAAATTTTAAATATGAAGGGGAAAAACAAGCAAGAATTGTTGAAAGGTGGGCACTCGGCAATTAATTTGAATAATAATAATAATATTTATAATTATATATGGCACGCCATGTGTTCTTTCCATTCCTATATAAAGGGCTGCAAGGAGAAAGCTAAAACCTCACCAAACTTACAAGCATCTTTAAAGCACTCTATATTCTTCAGCACCAGCAGTAATCTCTCCTCTCCCATCCGTACGTCTCAGATATGGCGGCCGCCTTCTCCAACAAAACAGCCGCCGGCACTACTCTGGCGCCGGCAACTGCTCAAGAGAGGCGTACGGCAGACTTCCATCCGACTGTCTGGGGTGACTTCTTCATCACTCGCGTCTTCAATGACCAAGAGGTAAAATAATAAATTAATCACCTACGGGATCTGTAATTGTTGTGTCAAATTAATTATTACTACGGGCGGTTAATGAATATTTGCCTACCGCCACCTTGCATGCATGCAGACCGTAGACGGGTGGAACGTGCGGATCGAAGCGCTGAAGGAAAACGTAAAGGCGATGCTGTCAGCTCCGACGGCGACGTCGGCGAAGCTGAAGCTGATCGACGTGGTGGAGAGGCTGGGCATCGGCTATCATTTCGAAGAAGAGATCGAAGAGCAGCTCCGCGAGATCCATGTCAATCATCCTAACGACGGCGACGGCGACCTCTTCACCGTCGCGCTCCAGTTCAGGCTGCTCAGGCAACAAGGCTACAATGTGCCCAATGGTACGTACCTACGTTAGTATGCATGCATGCAGTGAGTTAAACATATGCCGTATATATATATATGTGATAATAATATCAAGAACTCTAGTTGATATCAATAACTCCAGTTGTTGAGAGATGTTCAATAATGAGTCATTTACTTCACGAAATAATGTGTGCACAGACATATTCAAGAAGTTTCAGAACGAAGACGGGACCTTCAGGAAGGAGCTGGCAAAGGACGTCGAAGCGACGATGAGCCTGTACGAAGCCGCGTACCTCCGCATGCACGGAGAGACGATACTGGACCAGGCCATCGAGTTCACCACAGCCGAGCTCACCAGTTTCAGCTCCGAGGCTGCAGCTACTGAACACGAGGAGGACCAACAGCGCAAGCTGTTGGCCCAACGAGTGGCTCATCTTCTGAGGAGGCCCCTGCGCAAAGGCGTCGAGAGGCACGAGCAGCTCTTCTTCATATCCGTGTACGAGCAGATGGAGGGCCACGACCACGTCCTCCTGAAGCTGGCTAAGCTGAGCTGGAACGTCCTGCAACACCTGTACCATCAGGAGCTCAGGAGCATTACGCAGTACGTACCATCATCTGATCATCATCAACCACTAACTTTTCCGGAAACAACAACAAGTTTTTCTTATTTATTCGTGATTGTTTCAGGTGGTGGATCGATCTGGACTTTGCAACCAAACTGTCCTTCGCACGAGACAGATTGATCGAGGTCTACTTCTGGGCCCTGGGAGCCATGTGGGAGCCCAAGTTTTCGATGGCTCGATACATTCTCTCGAAAATCACCATGCTCGTGTCCATCAACGATGACATATACGACGTCCATGGCACCATCGACGAACTCGAGCATTTCACCGATACCGTACAGAGGTGAAACTTTTCTCTCTCTCTTTATTTTTCTTTTATTTCAGCAAAATATATATATATATATATGAAACTGTTAAAAAGGGTTATTGGTGGTATGACAATTAATTAACAGATGGGACACTAGCATGAAGGATCTCCCAGAGTACCTGAAACTGTTTTATGGAGCAATTATTGATGTGTTGGAGGAAGTAGACACCATTACTACCAGAGAAGGAAGGCCCTACTGCCTGGACTATGGAAAGCAGGCGGTAATTAATTCACTAGCAAGATTGTTAATGATCTTAACATAATTACTTAATAATAATATTTTTTTCCTGTAAATTATAATAAATAATAATTGTTGTTGGTGCAGGAAAAGAATCAAATGAAGGCATACCTGACAGAAGCAAGATGGTTTGCTAAAGGGGAGGTACCGACGATAGAGGAATACCGGCGAATAGGGGTCTACTCTTGTACTTACCCTTTACTGGCCTACTCAGCCCTCGCCGGTTTGGGCGACAAGGCACCGAAGGAGGCGTTCGATTGGGTGCTCGCCGATCCCAAGATCCTCGTCGCCGTCTCAGATCACTGTCGTCTTATGGATGACATCGTATCTCACGAGGTATATATCTAGCTATCCAGTAATTAAATTTGTCTCGCACGCATGCATATGCATGTTACCACTTTTTTTTTTTTTTTGGGGTTTAATCGTTTCTTCATCTCTGTGATGTGTGTGTATGGATGTAGTTCGAGCAGGAAAGAGGACATGTCTCTTCGGCTGTGGAGTGTTACATGAACCAACACAAGGTGTCGAGGGTCGAGGCGGTCGAGGCGCTGAACCAGATGGTGGAGGACGACTGGAAGGTCATAAACGAGGCGTGCCTGCTGGTCAACCGGCCCGATTTCATCACTAAGGAAGTCATCTCGATGTTCGTCGGGCTGGCGAGGGTGATGGAGGTTCTCTACAAGGATTTCGACAGCTACACCTTCTCCAACACCACCACCATGGATATGATGACTGCTCTGCTCGTCACTCCCATGGAGGTCGGCCCTCGTTGATGAACTACTGCTAGCTACTTTGCACATGCCTGCTGCTGGGAGGACGACGAATAAGAATGGGATCTTTTGTTGGTCTCTTTTGTTTTTATTTCCTTTTTCCTCAGTGATCATGTTGTCCTTTGTTATATTATTATCCATGTCCTTGAGCTTTGTGATCCGTTTTATGCCTTTTATTATAGTAATTCTGGTGATGAATGTTATGTCTGTTTTTGTTTTATAATTATCTTCAGCTTTGGTTCACTCTTCTTTTCTTTATGAAATCAAAAGAAAGGCCGACCCATTCACAGCAACCCGACAGTATTGTTAATTAATTAAAACAAGCCCCATAAATACAAAACTGGTCTATACTGCGGGATGAGCAACAAAGATATAGAACAAAGCATATACTGCAGAATGAACAATGAGCGTGTGTAAGTAACTAACACCTTGAACTTGAAGCCCTCTAGAGAGAAGCAGTCTAGTTTGTAATGTAAGTCATATCGCGGTTAATACTATGAGATAATAACTAATCATAACTTTATTGTAAACTAGTATGATTTGTAGCTAAAAAGAAGAGAGGAAGTGATAAGAGTCCGAGCTCGTGAAAGTTTAGGTTCTTTTGTTAAAGTCGCGCAGCTTCGATATTTTTAGAGTTTTTTTTCTGAATTTTCTTTCAACACTCAAAAAGTAAACGATATGGCGGAATTGTCGTGCAACTTCAAACCAAATCGGGAAGAGGCTCGAACAATATAAATGGGTAGCAACTCGACCACAATCAAGGAGAATACTTGATTGATACAGAGCTCGCTCGAATTCTGGAGATCCACCAACAAACAAGTTCAAAATCCACGAGTAAAAACTCAATGAACCGAAAAGGGTTTTTCCATTATCAAAGTCTGAATAATCTGAATAGTCTACTAAAATTCGTGGCTTACAACCCTTTGAATAGATATGAAAAATAAACCTAATAAAAACATCAAAAAGGAAAAGAATTCTAAACGAAGAAGTTATCTAGAGATATAAAGAGAAGAACTTTCATAGAGAGAGAAGAAGCTTCATAGGGAGAGAAAGAGTACATGATTTGTAATGCAAGTCAAATTATCGTTTTGTACCAACACTTCTCTCTCCCGGAATCAATTATGGAGCTTCGGTCTGATAGGTAGATAACTTCCTTTCTCTTATAAGTTGCCATCATTATTATGGCCAAACCCGATGTTTCTCATCATGAGCGCCATCGTCATTAATGGTCACCTCACAGGCTAACTTCAGACTTCAGAGAGAATAAACTTGTAGACTTTTATGATATGATTTGTGTACTTTATTTTATTCGTTTGTATGTTTTTATGATATGAGTTTTTATAATTTTTTAATATTAATTTGTATACAAAATTACATAATTTTGTATCCTTTATATTATTGGCTTGTATATTTTTATCGTCTAATTTGTGTAATTTTATATTTGGTTTTCATACATTTTAAATTTTTTTTTTTTGGGTGAGATCATACATTTTAATCTAGTTTTCCATATTTATCAACATGATTTACGCTATTTATTAATTTGGCTTGAATTGTTTGTAAATCTAATTAATACGATGTATGTTTAGTTATAATTTTGTAAATATTCAAGTATTAGTTGGTAATATTTTGAATTTAATGTTATTTTTTTATATATGATGTACTCTCTATAACATTCAAACTACCCTTACTACTCATTACCTTTCCCTTTTATATGCATCCTAATCTTGAAGGTATTTTAATATTTGATATAAGTTGGGAAAGGATTTAGTTATTTGACTAAATCGTCTGCCGTAATCACCAGATCCGCAAAATCAATTATATGTCTGGATTAATATTGTTTGTTTAGTTAGCACTCCCCCAATAAAATTATCAGTTGATGACGCACATTGTGGCTTCTTAACATATATGGACAGGATATGTACAGCTAATTAATTTTATGCTTAATCGATTGCAAGTGGTTTATTAATTATCATTACTAAAAGACAGAAAGGGTTTCCCGGCAGGTACAACGTGCGAGTTTCCGGCTAACAAACAAAAAGAACGGCACCCAAATTTGGAATCTTGATCTGATCTATACAAACGGCAGTCCTCGCCCATATTTTGGAATATTTATCTGATCTAGACAAAATGTGTAAACAATTCATTCTATATTTGCCCAAATTAATATTTGCGCATCTCGATTATTAGCCAGCCTAGCCTTAGCACCAGGAGGATAATCTAACCAATGACTGACAAACAAGCCAACAAAAGATCTGAGTTACGTTTATTTTGATTCGACATGGGCAATTCGATTATGTTGCTCAGAGAGCGTGCTTGCGAATTTACTCACACAAGTGGGCGGTTGGATCTCATGTTGAGTTGAATGGAAGCGGTGATAATTTATTCATCATTTACTGTTTGCGAATTTGCTCACAAGTGTCCACGAGTCAAAGAAATTATAGGATAGTACAATTGATTTGGTTTCGGACCTAATATTACTCGGTATATAATTTGCTTCAATACGTATTTATAAAATTAACGAGACCAAAGAACGATTGGTTTTACATTCGGCCCGCAGGCTTGCATCAGCTTGCATCTGGTACGAACTAAACCGTTGCACTCAGTACTCCTATTGACCGCGGGCCTTCATTCATGGGTGAACCCGATTAGGTTTTATCGACACATATGAAAGTATATCTAATAACTATATTCCCCTAATCTTGGCCATATATATTGTATAATAATGACACAAATGTGGGACTCCTAAAAGGGGCAGAGCGCAGAGGTCTGCCAGCCTAGCTGGCCACAATATTCGTATTTGGTATATATATATAACCATAGACCAGGAAACCGGATCGTACAGGCCGGTTCAACCGGAAATTGGACCAAAAGCGGTACGGTGGGCTGATTGTGCTGATTTTACCGTGCCGGCCGGTTTTTTCGGTTTGACCGGTTGAACCGGCCGGTATGATTCGTCTGGTCTATGATTCAGCTTCATTTCTCCGTATTCTCGTCCAATATGTGGAAAATAATTAAAAAGAATATTATTTTGCTATTTTTCTATGTTGAAAATGAGTCACCGTGGTTGTATAATGCTCTATTTGGTTCTTTTTTTGATGGATTATATTTTTTATACTATCGCATTTCACTTCTCTATCAATAGTGAAAAACGGTATTTACCGGTACAAAACGGTTGAACCACGGTCGTACCATAAAATACCATACCAGAAAGGAATCCGATATGATGTCCGGTACGGTTTCCTTTACCATGTATATAACAATGGTAGTCGGACAACTATCTTCACATGGTTGAGCAACCTCGTTAACTTTTGTTTTTGTTATTGTGTGTCACATGTGATTATATTCCTCGGCAAAGAAACAAACGAATGGCAGTACACACTCTAATATGAACAAGGTACCTACCCCACGAAATTTGGAAATCTTTGATCCGATCACGTGCATAGCCATAACTATCCAAATTTTGACAACAATAGCCACTTTTTTAAAAATACACAGTTGTAGTCACATTTTAGAAACTCGTTTGACATAATTAGTCATTTCCATTAAAAGATTTAACACCGTTAACAGGACACTGATGTGGATGCCACCTCAGCTCCCACATCACCTCCAACATACCAAGTCGTTCCACCTAGCTGCCACATCATATTTAATAAAAAATAAAAAATTATCATTTCAAAATTATTTCTTTTTTTTTTCACTTTCCTCATCCGACTCTCCTTCTCCCATCTCGACCCTTCCCCAGCGACGGCCCCGTCGTCCCCCGTCGCGCCGTGGGAGCTTCTCCCCTGTAACCGTCGGCCTCTCCAATTTAAGCCATTGCAGCCGCTAAGTTAATCTCTTCCCCCAAATCCATCGCCCACCGATCTATTCAACCCATCAGACCAATTTCATCTCCAATCCCTCTTTCCAAATCTTAAAAAAAAAAAGAGATCGCCGTCCCAAAATTCCCTGGTCAAGATCGATCTCTGCTTTCCCAAACCTTTCTCACAAAACCGTTCTTTCAATCCAAAATCTCAAAATCAAAATCCCACAAACCCTTCCCAGATCTCTTTCCTTTGCCCAAAACTTTCAGATCCACCACCCTAATCCTACGTCCCAAAAACCAAAGATCTAAATTTTCATTTTCCCTTTCCACCAATCAAAAATCCCTAAGCCCAAAAATCTCCAAATCTCCAGATCGAGTTCTCCTTCCATTCCAGCCCGAATCCGTTCATCATACGTCCAGTGGTTGGGTCGTCGTCGCACAAGCGAAATCACCTCCACCTCGTGTTCAGGTCCATAGACGACTCAACCGATTGTGAAGAGTAGCTCAGTGGTCGAGTATCCACCGCTGTTGATGGCGTCAGACGAAGAAGCCGCAGACGAGGGGCGAAGCAAAGATAAAAACAGATCCCAAGACACAAAACCCGGAACAAGCATAGTGGGAGCTAGAAATCGAAGCTCAACGCATATAATCTTCTGCAAACCTTCAGCGCCTGCGGCGTCGCCTGTGAAGAAGCTTTCTTTGTTGTTAAGATGAGCCCCCACCGCCATTTTTTCGCCGTCTTTACTTTCCCTTCTTCGTAGCAGCGACAGTCGTCTTGGAGGAGAGGGAGAGTAATAGGAGGAGAAAGTGGCGTCGAAGATCTCACCGCAATTTTTCCAGCTAGATCTCAACCACCGCATCTGCTGGGAATCCCTAGAACAACCACCGCAACTAACACCTTATACCTCTGTTCTCGCCTTCCCCGAGCTGCCTGGGATTTTTTAATATGAAGAAGGGATTTTGAGGCTGAAGATCATGAAGCAGCGACGGGAAGGAATGCCATGGAAGGCGCAGGGAAGGTCAAGCGCCGATGATATTCATTTCTCTTTTTATTATTTCTTCTTTTTTGCATTTAATATTATAATAAATAAGTCATTTTCAACTTGGCAAGATCAAGATGAAAAGTCAGCCACATCAGCAAGTGACGTTAGTCCAGTCAGTATGTGTCACTGACTCACTGTTCCGTTAAACTTATGGACGGAATGGCTATTTTAGTATATTATTCAAAATTTGGCTATATTTGTCAAAACTTGCATAATTATGGCTATGCAAGTGTATTAAACCTGTATTTAACTGTGTAAATAATTTCATGCATAGCTAATATGGATATGTATTGCATCTCGGCAAGCCTAGCTAGTAGCTAGTCTATCTAAGAGAGTGGGGATAGCCTACTCCAACTGATAACAGAGCAACCCACGTCGATAAAGTACATGAGCGATTCATTGTTCATAAGGAATAATTCAATCTTGACCGTGACAAGTCACGTAATTATCATTCCTATGAGCAACCAACAAATAACCATTAAAAAAATAGTATGATTAAGAGAAAAAAAAAAATTAGTGCAAAACGGAGAGGGATATTGATGACGAGAAAACGGTTTGATGCCCAAGGGTTTCTTGTTAGAATTTGAGAACCATAAGAATAGAAAAGCATAATTTTTTGTTTGTTTACTGTACGTTTTTCAATTCCTACACTACGGTTGAAAATACACGTTATAATTATAAGAAAATAAAACAGAGTAAAAGATTTTGAACATCTCATATATCTGTCACGATTCATATAATTTTAATTCGTATTTCTCGATTTTATTTTAAATTTCTAACCCGACCATTATAATGATTATCGATAGTAGATGGGATAAACCCTACCGTGAATATATAAAGGCACCCATCGTACCTCTTTCCATGACCGCCAAAGCGAGTATCATTTTATAAACTTAAAAAGCTAAGTGTCATTTCATGTATCTCAAATAAGGCTGGCTCATGGAATAAATAATAATAATAATTATAATTATGATTATAATATTATCGTCGCTTGAGATCTCTACTCAAAACTCACCCCCGATCAGGTCGCTGCCTTCCCCTGATTGTTTTGCCGCGGCGGAGTCCAGCGGCTGGAACCAAGAGGCTTATCCGTTCGATTGTGCATCACTTGTGGAAGCTAGTATGGAAATTGGACAGATTATGGAGCTTGACTTACATGAGACCCAAGGAAAGGTTGGGGATATCATTAGTGATCACGCGAAGGAAGTCTTCAAGAGAAAGCTGCGGAAGCCGAGGACTAGACTGGAATTGGAAATTAGAAGGCTTGGCCCCCTCTGCTCTCCCCCTTCGGGTCCTAGGAATCGTAGATTGCAAGGTAGCGGAGATACCTCACCTGTGTTTTAATGGGTACATCGGTAATTGTCTGGAATGTTAGAGGATTGTGCGATCCTGAGAAGAGAGGCAGAATTAAACGCTTAATTGGCAGGAAAAAACCAGCTGTGGTCGGGCTGACAGAAACCAAATGGAGACAGTGTACGAACGATCTTGTGACTAGCGTCAGTGGGAACAGAGATACAGGGTGGATTGCTAAAGATTCTGATGGCAGTTCTGGAGGCATCGTGGTGTTTTGGGATAAATCGAGATTTCAAGTCTGCTCTAGTTTTGTGGGAAGGTTTTTTGTGGGCATCGAGCTGAAGCAGAATTCTGGGTTGGGCTCTTGGTTCCTGGCTGTTGTGTATGGACCGCAAGAGAGGGCTGAGAAGTTGGCTTTCCTTGAAGATCTCAATAACTTTTGTCAGCAAGTGTGTGTTCCGATTTGCATTGCAGGTGACTTTAACTTAGTAAGGAGCCATGATGACTACATGGGGTCGAGAAGGGGTGATGAGCTCATGAATGAATTCAATACGCTGATCAATTCTCTGGCTCTGCTGGAGTTACCTCTGGGTGGTAGCAACTCTACGTGGAGCAGAGGAGGAATCGACCCTGTTATGTCGCGTATTGATCGTGCTTTTGTGAGTACTGATTTTGACACTCTTTTTCCAGATTGCACTCTGTCTGCCCTTGAGAGGGTTGAATCCGATCACAATCCGTTGTGGATCAAGTGGGGGGATGACAGGAGGATTAGGAGACCATGGAGATTTGAGAACATGTGGTTAATGGATGACAGATTCTTTGCCAGCCTTGAGACTTGGTTGCAGGAACCGGTGGTTGGGGTTGGGAGTGTTTTCCTTCTGGCTAGGAGGCTGCAGCAGCTCAAACAGAGGATCAAGGTCTGGAACAAGGAGGTTTTTGGAAATGTTAATGTGAAAGTTGATGATCTGTTAGAGCGCATTAAGGCTTTTGATCTTTTAGAAGAAAATGGTCAGCTTAACGACTCTGAAGGTGCCGAGAGAGAAGTGCTTAGAGGGGAGCTTCAGTTCGCCCTCAATCTGCAGGAAATTATGTGGAGGCAGAAGTCTAATGAGCTGTGGTTAAAGGGTGGGGATCTCAATACTAAGTTCTTCCACAGAGTTGCGAACTATAGGCGCAAATTCAACTTCATTGAGAGCATCAAAGTCAATGGCAGGTTAATGGAGGGGAGGGAGGAGCTCGCTAGTGGCGTGGTTAGTTTCTATCAAAACCTTTTCAAGGAGACCTTGGCCTTCCGTCCGTTTCCTAAGAACTATTGCCCTCAGCAGCTCAGCGCATCCACCGTCTCTGATTTGGTTAAGCCCTTCTCGGAAGCAGAAGTCTGGGCTGCTCTTGTGTCTTTTGATGGCGGCAAATCCCCGGGGCCGGATGGGTTCACATTTGAATTTCTCAAGAAGTGTTGGTTCCAGATGCGCATGAATTTGATGCAGGCTTTTGAAGAGTTCCACAGGACTGGTTCCCTTCCCAAATGCGTTACACATTCCTTTATATGCCTTGTCCCTAAAAAGGACTCTGTTGAGGATGTGAAAGACCTGAGGCCCATTAGCCTCATGGGTAGCATCAATAAACTCCTAAGTAAAGTGTTGATGGAAAGAATGGGCTCTATTCTCCCTTCGCTTGTCTCGGATTATCAACATGCATCAGTTCGCGGGAGGCAAATCTCGGAAGCAGGATTGATTGCGAACGAGATCATTGATAGCAGGAGGAAGAGCAATAAACCTGGCCTGATGTTTAAGTTGGATCTTGAGAAGGCCTTTGACAATGTTAGTTGGGATTGTCTGTTTAAGATCTTGTCTAACCTCGGTTTTCCGCAGAAATGGCAGAACTGGATTAGGGGGGCTATGTGTTCTCCGGTTTTGTCGATCCTTGTGAACGGGGAGTCCCATGGGTTCTTCTCTAGTTCCAAGGGCCTTAGGCAAGGCGACCCCCTCTCGCCGGGTCTTTTTGTCTTGGTGATGGATGTGCTCTCCTTCATGTTGGGAAAGCTTCGGGAGAAAGGGAAATTTAGAGGTTTTTTCATTGATGAGGAGCAGAATAGGGGAGAGGTCACTCATCTCCTCTTCGCTGATGACACGCTGATCTTTTGTGAAGCAGAGCCGGATCAAGTTTTGAGCCTCCTTGGTACCCTGGTGTGCTTTCAAGCGGTCACAGGTCTTAAGGTTAACCTGGATAAATCTATGATGTACACAGTTGGTGAGGTGCCTGAGCCGAGCTTCTTTGCCGATATCTTTGGATGCAAGTGGAGCCGTGACACATCTAAATACCTTGGTTTCCCGCTGGGAGCGAGACCCAACTCGATTGCTGTTTGGGATCCGGTTATTAATAGCGTGCAGCATCGACTTGAAGGATGGAAGGGGAAAATGTTGTCTTTTGGGGGTCGTCTCACGCTTAATAGCAGTTGTCTCAATAGCCAGGTTGTGTACTATTGCTCTTTGTTTCTAGCTCCAAAGACGGTTATGGACAGGATTGAAAAGTTGCAGAAGAGATTCATTTGGAGCGGCACCGGTGAAAAGCAGAAGTTTCATCTGGTTGGTTGGGATTTATGCAAAGCCACTAAGAAGAACGGGGGTATTGGGGCGCTCGATTTCGAATCTTTCAATCACGCCATGCTGTGCAAATGGATGTGGAAGTTTGCTGAAGATAGAGGAAGATGGTGGAGGGACCTGATTGAGATTAAGTACTCTAACGGGGTCTCTTTGTGGCATACTGGTAAGAGAAGAGAGGGGAGAAACAGCTCAGTTTGGGTGAACATTTTGAGAATGTTTGATACTTTCTGGAAACATGTCTGCATTGATCCGGGTGGAGGTGCTTGGGTCTCGTTTTGGCATGACAGCTGGATCCCGAAGACCATTCTTGCTGATTCCTATCCGCGTATCGCTGCTGCCGCCCTTAGTCCCGATGCTTGGATCTCGGATATTGTTCATCGTTCAGGTGAGAGTCTTACTTGGGATATCAATTTAAATGTTTCACTTCGAGGGGGGGCTGAGAGGGAGAGAGTCTGTTTGATAGAGTTCTTAAATTCTCATGCTGTTGAGAGGTTGGGTTTTGGTCCCGCTCGCATTGAGTGGCTGCCAAACCCGGATACCGTCTTGTCTGTTCGCTCTTTGTACAGGTGTTTGACGGCTGCCCGATTCCCTGGTGTGTCGCAGTTTCCGGCTAAGGCAGTTTGGAAGTCTGTCGTCCCGTTGAAGATTTGTGGTTTCCTCTGGATCTGCTTTCACCAGAAGATCCTCACCATCGACAATTTGAAGCGAAGGGGATGGGCTCTTGCTAACAGGTGCGAGCTGTGTCAGAAGGAAGAGGAGTCTGTCAGCCACATTTTTGTGGATTGCGACTTCACCAAGCAAGTCTGGAATGGCGTCATTTCTTGCTGCCCGCTCGAGCGAGTTCCGAGCAATGACATTACCTCCACCATCAGGAATTGGCCTTCGGACATTCCGGACTGCATCGAGGGATGGATTTCTTTCTGCAGCCTTCACGCTATTTGCTGGACGGTTTGGAGGGAGAGGAACAGGCGTATCTTCGACCTTTCAAGGACCGCGCATGGTGTTCTGTCTAAGAGAGTCGTCAGGACGATTGTTGAGTGGGTGATTGCCAAAGGGAAGGTCGACAAGGGCTCCGGATCTGCCTGGTTGTCTTCCGTTCTTCTCTCCTGATGGCTTTGTTGCAGCTGCCTCTTCTGATGGCTTTGTTGCAGCTGCCTTTTCTGGGCTGTGCTCTCCGCCGGCGGCCTTCCTCGGGGCTGGGCGCTTGCCGGGCTCTGGTAGTCACGATCTTATTGTCCAGCTCTTATCCTGATTCTTGAGCCACTTCCGTTGGTCCCCCTGGCCGGTTGGGACGCCTTTCTTCTTGTCTCTTTTTTCTTCCTTTTCTTTTCCTTTATTTGTTTCCGGGTTTGGTCTCTTCCTGCCGATCCCCTGTCACTTCTTGTGACTTTCAGGCTTGGACCTCTTCTTTATTGTGCCAGACTCTCTCTTCCATTTATTAATGCATATCACCATTATCAAAAAAAAAAAAAAAAAGGTGACCAGCATGATAATTTCAAACTAAGATGCACATGACTCATGTGACAGTATGATAATTGTCATAAACCAATTAGTTTAAATAATTTAAATTATTAAGAGAAGGCTGATTTATGTAGGCCCGTTTCAGTTGGACGCTATTGGGTTGCAAGTAGTGACGGAACTAGTTTATGTTCAGAAGGGGTTATAGCCTATAGGTAGGAATGGCAATGGGGCAGGTCCGGGGCGGGTATCTCGATACACATACCCGCCCCATGGCAGGTCGGGTAATTTATCACGGGGCGCGGGTCGGGGCAGGTCGACCCATTGGGTATGTAATTTATGCGAAAAACATTAGAAACATTCGTTATTTTCATTAAAAGACCAAGAAAGAAACCATAATATGATAAAATGTAGTTAAATTATTGAAGAAATTGAGGTTTTCACTTATTTACAACTTTATTATAGCTAAAATATAATGTAATAAGAGGAAAATCCTAAGTAATTTGACTAATATTATATGTAATAATGGCAAGAACGGGTCGAGAATGGGGCGGGTCAGAGCAGGTCGGGTCGATGAGAGGTACCCATGCCCGCCCCGAACCGCCTACGGGGCGGGTTTGACCTGCCCCAAAACAGGTCAAACAGGTCGGGTAAATCGGGTCAGGTCGAAATTGTCATCCCTACTATAGGGAATGCGTTAGGGTGATTACTCAAAATATTGAGTAACCACGATGGCTACTATCTACACTTTTAATTATCTTTATTTCACCCTAATTTTAAATTGATGGTGTAGATTAGATTAAGGGTAATTTTGAGAATAAAAAAATACCACACCTGATTTCTATCCTTTAAAGATTTAATTTCTATATATTATATCTAAACCCTACTTCAAGTCCATTCTCCATCGCCGTCAACACCTCCCATATCGGTTGTTCCCTTTCTCCGTTCGCAGCCACTCTTGACCACCGCCCAACTGTCGGCGGCCAACCCTCCGGCTACCCGCTGGTCTCTCTCTCTCTCTCTCTCTCTCTGGGTGACGGTCATGGTGGAGGGATGAGATGGTGACGGCAATTTCCTTCCCTCCCTATCTCTATCCACCGTGTGTATATATATAACCTAGATTTTTGTTTTGTTTTGGTAGTGGTTCGTTGTTTGTTTTATGAAACGGTGTAGTGTTGTTTTTTGTTTTGTCTCATTGGTATTGTGTTATCGCGTTGGTATTGTTTTTGGCGCATTGGTATTGGTTAAATTTGCAAAGCTATTGATGTTTCGTTAAATGGTAGTGTTTCTATTTCTCGAATGGTATTAGTATTTTGTGCAATGGTAGTATTTTGTAATGGATTGGTATTGATTT
The DNA here is from genome assembly GCA_964030455.1 of Linum trigynum. NCBI lineage: Eukaryota > Viridiplantae > Streptophyta > Magnoliopsida > Malpighiales > Linaceae > Linum > Linum trigynum. Next base: position 60,098,997 of record OZ034817.1, on the reverse strand, counting down.
ATGTTTTGTTGTAATGGTATTGATGTTTTGTTAAATGGTAATGTTTTTATTTCTCTAATGGTATTAGTGTTTTGTCGCATTGGTATTGATTTTGTTGCATTGGTATTGTTTATGTCGCATTGGTATTGATTATCATGTAATGGTATTAATTTGTATGTATTGGTATTGATTAAATCTGCAATGGTATTGATTTTTTTGAAATGATATAGATTTATATTGGTAGATTGTTTATATTGGTAGTTTTCGTGTAATGGTATAGATTTTTTCTGCAATGGTATTGATGTTTTTCAAAGTGGTAGTGATTTCGTTTTTTTTTCTTTTGCAGAAAGATTGAGAAAAATAAGGAAATGAAATCTGTCTGGAGATTACGGAAGTGAGAGAAAGAGAAAGAATCGTAATTAATAGATTTTTATAACTAACTAAATTGTAATTTATTAAAAAAATTAATTAATACAAATTATTTTTTCTATACCCAATTTACCCTTAGTAACTATGGTGATTACTACTTTAATAGTCCTCTCCATGCATTACTACTTTGTAGTAATCACAGATAGATTTATTATTATTATTATTATTATTATTATTATTATTATTATTATTATTATTATTATTATTATCTAGTCTGTCTTGACATCCACGAGTGAGAGTGTCGTAATATATTGTAACTTCCGCTGCACTTGTCTGACTTGTCGCGTCGAAGATATGTATGAAAGAAAAATATAATACCAACGTCCACAAATTTTGAATCGTCAACCATAAATACGTTGTCAAAAAAAAAAACCATAAATACAATAATTTAATTCATTAATGAGATAAATGTGTAAGAGATTCCCTGAAACGGGCAAAGAAAGATGCAGGTCGGCCAGCCTGGCCATTTCTCATTTTTTCGTATATAAACCAAAATGATAGCAAACAAAATGAGGAATTTATAATTGAATTTAGTCGGCGTGAAAGTCCAACCACCCCATCTTGCCTCATATGGAGTTATAATGATTTAATTATGGGAACAAGATAGGTTACAAAGTCATATGTTATAAATTTTTGAATCTTTATTTGTTCGTTAATTTTGATATGGACGATGCATATATAACTCAGATAGAGATAGGAAGGGGCAATTAGTCTGATACTTTAAAGTTTCAACACAATGTTGTTGTTATTATTATTATTATTATTTTCTGTAATTTCATACAAGAGAGGAAGAGACGGTTGACCCGAAAAATCTATTTTTGTAATCTTTATTTTTCTTAATTGGGGTTATATCTCTTTTATTTCGGCTCATAATTTAAAAGATATTACATTACAAAGAACGCATTAGATCGACTCAATAATATCTACGTTACTACAGTTTGATCAAAAAAACACACCATTTTTTATAAGGGTGACCTCGTTTTTATTTATTAAAATTAATTTTGGAGCATTATAATGTATGCTATGACTGGAAAACACTTATAGGAGAGCAACACCATACAATTAAACAAATTCCCCTATTAGAGCTGCAAATTCCTCTATTGAGCAAAAAAATCTCTTCAAAACATGTACTTTTTGCAACTTTAATTTATAGTATAACGATATATAGCTTTTGTTTTAGTTCAAAATTTATAAACATTTGTAGAAAAACAACGTGGTATTTATAACAACGGTTGTCCGACAACTCCTCACAAGTCACATGGTTCAGCAACTTAACTTATTATTTCTTCTGTGTGAGATGCAAATGCGATTCCCCTACAACTAAACAAATGAATGGCAGTACACGGCCAATTATGACCAAGGTTCGTACCTACCCCAAATTTGGAAATCTTGATCCGATATGCATGTATATTAACTTAATAAATTTTTTCATATATATCTCGGCCAGCCTAGCTGGCTAATCTCAGGAGTGGGGATACCCTAAATAATCTAACCAACAATACTGAAACGATAAGAGGGATTCATAATTTATAAGGAACAATTTAATGTTAATTGACAAGATGTGTTTTGAGTGAAATATGGAGAAATTCTTGTAAATTTCTGAAATCAAAGGTTATCAAGATATAACCGTTGAGAGTTGAGTGACCTCCTAAAAAGTCACCATGATGTACAAATCACGTACAACCTGTACAATTATTTTTCAATCGTATTATCTTTAAACAAATCACGTACAACCTGTACAATTATTTTTGAGTGTTGCTATTCGTCGTCCTAATTAAGTTAAATTTACTCTAATGTCTTTAATTCATTTATTTGTAGTTTAAACACTTAAACCCAAAACAAACTTATAAATTACCGGGAAAAGAAAAAAAAAACAAACCTATTACTGTAAACCATGATTAAGTAACAAACTTATTACAGTATGCTCTGAGACAGGGTTATCTCCAACTACGGCAAGTAGTTTAATGTCAGTGCTTTGAATCGAGAGTGAAGGGGAGAGATTTGAGCGGCATTGTCCTGGGAAAGGGAAAGAGCTGAATTGCTTGGTTCCGTCGCCAAAAGCGTACCGCCAACCACTTCCATGGCCTCGGAGAATAAAGCAAATTAACTTCTCGGCAATTGTTTAATTGGTTTAGCGATATTAGCACATAAATTTTGTTGAGGTGTAAATTATGTCAATTTAGTGTGTTTTAGGGCGATAAAATTTGAAAATTCTAGTACGAGGGTAGCGATTCCGCTTGTTCCAAGAGAGCTTCTGCAATTGAAAGAAATCGCCAACCTACAAAATAGAAAATGAAGATCGCTGGGTATTTGGTAAGTGCAACCAGGGAGTGAAATTTTAGCCCAATTAACAAATGAGTTTTAGCTCATTCAACCATACCTATTTAAATAGAGTTGTGTTGGCTTTAAACCCATGAATTTGGTAAATTTTGTGGGTGGTGTATCTACTGAAATCATGGTTCGAAAAAAAGAAGAAAAAATTATGGTTATGAATTATGTCTCTCAGAGAAGTTGGTAACTACCTCTCATTTTGTTCTCGAGATTTTTTATTATTATTTGTGAGTCATTCCTGGCACACGATAGAGTTTGAGTGGCCGTGACAGGATTTGAAAAAAAGTAATCTATCATGAATTTGAAGGCTTTTGCCTATATTCATTTGGAAATTGCAGTTTGATATCTAAACATAATATTGTTACCATTTAACATGTAAACTCAATTTATCGTTTATTAATAAAAAAAAAACTCGATAAAATATTCTATAGTCCAATAATACTGACCAACCAACCCGTTGCACACTCTTACGGCATGACTATATAAAGGCATGCTGTGGTACCACCTCCATGCCCACCAAAACAAGTATCATTTCATAAACTTAAACAAAACAAGAAAACAAAACGAAAGGAAACTAAAAAAAAGCGACGACGTGTGGTAACAAACATGGAACTTCCATTCTCCAACACTCTCCTCCTCATCATCTCCTTCCTCACCCTCCTCGCCGCCATCAGAATCCTGAAGAGAAGAAAGTCATCAAAGCTGCCGCCGGGCCCATGGAGGCTGCCCATCATCGGGAACCTGCACCAGGTGGTCGGGTCGGAGCCGCCGCACCGGCGGCTAATGGGCCTGGCCCAGAAGCACGGCCCGCTGATGCACCTCCAGCTCGGCGAGACCTCCAACGTCATCGTCTCGTCCCCAGAGCTGGCAAAAGAATTCATGAAGACGCACGACCTCAATTTCGCCTTCCGCCCGGTCTTCCCCGCAGCCCGGATCCTGTCGTACGACGCGCGGGACATCGCGTTTGCGCCCCACGGCGAGTACTGGCGGCAGATGAGGAAAGTGTTCACCCAGGAGATACTCAGCGCGCAGCGCGTGGAGTCCCTGCGCCCGGTTGTGGAGGACGAGATCGGCAAGCTCACCGCATCCATTCGGCAACAGAAGGTCCAATCTATCATCTATCTATCTATCTGTCCATGCCAATATTTAATCATATGTAATTAAAACCTCAATTTAAATCCCAACAGAAGGTCTAATCTATCTGTTGTAAGTTTTTGTTTGTTTACTATGTCTAACAAATATTTACACTCTGTTTGGGAAGAGGGGTAAATGGGAGGAGGGTGCAAATGTGAGGGGTAAACACTGTTTTCAATACATTTGCACCTGTTTGGTTAATTTGGAACAGTAGGGGGTGCAAAACGGGAGTGCAAATTTACTGTTTCGGCTTACCCTCCGAATTGGGGTGCAAGGGAAGGAAGGAAGGAAGGAAGAGAGGGGAAGGGGGGAATTATGGAATTTTTTTTTCTAATTGTGTTATATATAATTATATAATAATTAATATTATCAATTTCTTCTTTTTATAAATATCATTAATGTAAACATTATTTGGGGTTGACCATTTTACTCTGGAAATAAGTTTATCAATGTTCGTCAAGTCAAATCTAGATCTCTTGGTTGAATCGAATTTGCATTGAAAATTAGAGATACGAGGTGTTTGTGGAAAAGATAGAGAGAAATTGTTTGGTTAACTCAGTTTATTTGACTAAATAGTTAAAACTTACAAATTCGAACGTGTTTGACTAAGTTTGACAATTTAAGATTAAACTAGACACGAAAACCCTATATAGGATGACCAGTTACGAGTTGAGCTTTGAGTTTTGAGATCGCTCGATCAATGATTATTACAATTGTTATAATTAATTATTATTTGAGAATTATTATATAATAAATATTTTTAGTAAAGTATATTTATTATTATATAGTAATATTTATTTTATTATTTTATGATAATATTTTATAATTTTAAAATCTATTTTATAATCTTAAAATCTATTTTAAAATTTAAAATCTATTTTAAAATAATATAATTACTTACTTTTCACTCTATTTGCACCCCCCCTCCACTTACACCCCCAGTAATTTACCCCTCAATTTGCACCCTCCTGCAATTTGCACCCCCTTGTTGCCAAACAGAGCGTTAATCAGAAACTTGGATGACTTTAAGAACTAGTGGATGCAATCGGAGTAATTAAAATCCTGATTTAAGTTTTTTATTTATTGTTTGTTCGTAAGAATCCCGATTTTTACAATGACATTACTTATCTGTTTCGATTCTGATTTCAGTATAAAATCTATAGATACAATATTTACGATTTATGTCTTTAGAATCGTATGATTTTCAAGGAAAGACCCATGTTAAATTGAATGAAGGTTTCCCCAAATTAGCAAAATATAACGTTTTCCCCTTCCTCTTCTCTTCCATCAATATCATCTAGTTCACTCATACTAGCCACCATTAACCATCACAAATTCACTTTAACTCATTAATCATTACCGATTCACCACTTTCCAATATATTAACCTTGAGAAATTATTATTTTAGAGTTATGTGCCTTTGTTTTATTTACGATTTGCGTCATATATGTAATATCATTTAGTGTTTGTTTTTATACGGACCTTAACGTCCTACGATCTTACAATTCAATTTCTACCCTAGTTTTTTATTTTACGTAAAAATCCCGGTCAGAAAAGGGCTTTTCTGATACCATGTTATGAACCAGTGCGATCGATCCCAATAACTCGAGTTGTTTAGTAGATGTCCTATTACTGATCATATACAAACGTAGAGTAACATTGTCGTGAACGTGATCACCAGGCCGTGAACCTGAGCCGGATGTTCGTGTCGCTGGGGAACACCATCGTCTGGAGGATAGCTTTCGGGAGGATGCAGAAACAAGAGCAAGGGTTCATGCCGGTGATGCTGGAGATGGTGAAGGTGTTCGGAGGGTTCGGCCTGGGGAACCTTTTCCCGTCCAGCAAACTGTTGCGCATGATCATTGGAACCGAGAGATTCGCGAGGAAGCTTCACAAGGAGGCGGATGTCATCCTCGAAGGTATCCTCGACGAGCATATAGCCAGAAGGGCCGAAAGAGAGAGAGCTAACAAAGATCATGACACTAGTGCTGCTCAAGCAGCAGCAGCAGCAGCAACTGAAGATCTCGTCGACGCCCTCTTGAATCTCAAGGACGACGGTAAAGGGCACGGGTTCGCTTTCACAAATGTCGAAATCAAAGGAGTCATCCTGGTAAGATTCGTAATTAATTAATTAACCTCCCTCCAACCAACAACTCGAGTAATTGGTACCAGACAGCGCACGGGTGGTTATTGACACTAGGTCCCTCCTCGTTGCAGGATATGTTCCTTGGTGGCAGCGACACGTCGACCGCCACCGTGGAATGGGCCATGTCGGAACTGATGAGAAACCCGCGGGTTATGGAAAAAGCACAAAACGAGGTGAGGCGAGTTTTCGACGGGAGAGGAGGAGCAGTTGACAAACAAGGGCTTGAAGAGTTGAGTTACCTGAAGCTGGTGGTCAAAGAGGCCTTCAGAATGCACCCTCCCGCTCCTCTGCTGGCTCCCAGGGAGTGTCAGAAGACGGTGACGATCGCCGGATATGAAATACCGGCAAAAACCAGGGTCATGATCAACATACTGGCTATCGGCCGGGATCCTCGTCACTGGACTAAACCCGATGAATTTTACCCCGAGAGATTTCTCGACCGTCCCCCGGTCGATATCCACGGGACGCATTTCGAGTTCACACCGTTCGGGGCGGGAAGGAGGATGTGCCCCGGGGTGCTTTTCGGGGCGGCCCTCGTCGAGCTCCTGCTCACGCACCTGCTTTATCATTTCGACTGGAAACTCCCGAGCGGAACCGACCCCCAAAACCTCGACATGTCCGAGTGTTTTGGTGTTGTGGTGAGAAGGAACACTGATTTGCATCTCATTTCCGTGCCCTACCACCCTAAAACGGTGTATTAGCTAGTCCTTGCACCGTTTCTCTCTAAGCACTGGTTTGCATTTCGGTTTCTTCGTCACCAATAAGGCAATAAGCGACGCCCATTTCTTTCACCTATTGAGCAGATCCTTTGATTTCCATCGTTTGTAATCTGTTTTATGCCGTGCGCATTATAATTTTCTTCGCAATTTGTTTGTGCATGGTACCTCAGTTATGAGTTTAGATAATGGATTTTGCTGTCAAAAACTAAATTGTTTGGAGCTTTCTTTTCTAATCCACTTTGTTTATGGGTACCCTCTTATCTGGGTGACTAGGTCAATCGTCGGCTTTTCCTAAACTCAAACTAAAGGTGTAATTATAAAAAAAATCGCAACTCTATAATGTGTACTCATGGAAGAACAGGTACTAATTACTAAAATTCTCATTGGATTTTATAAGAGAAAACTCAACCCAATCTCGTGTACCCATGAGTGAATGGACACTCATAAATTTTCATAAATATAACGGCAAATATGTATATCCAACACCTACATCGTAATACTATCCACATTTTCCTACAAATATATCCATGTAAAGACGAATAACATCTAAAAAATTATTCATGCAGTTAATACTATATATATTGCCATAAGGAGTACTTTCAATTCAAACATGGGTTTGATTCACACTCCATGTTTTGAGAAATATTTACCATCCCATGACTTTATTTCTGGCGAAACACGCCAGCCATACACCCGGTGATTTACGACAAGTCTTTCTTCATGAAAGAGGAATAACCTCTATAAATATTCAATAGTAAGGTTAGGAAAACAACGTCGTTATCCATTTTGAGTGCATGGTCCATAGAAAGCAAATTGAATTTTGACAAAACCCGCCAATTTCATGGCAATACCATACCCGACCCGAAACTCATCAACAATAAATGTTACCCTCCTTTACCGAGTCAGGCCGGACTGAGTATCATGGATCCAACCTAAATTTCCCATTCATACATGTGTGTGATCCTCCACAGGTAGAACTGTCACGACCCGAAATGACGCCGCACGGACTTCGTGATTGCTATCTGGCCGTACCCCATCGTTCTCCTAACCCCACGCGGTTTCTCTTTAGCTCCCCTCAATAATTTTGGTACCCTAAATGGCTAAATCCCAACCATGCCAATTATGATTTCATGAGATGAGAAAACTTGGGAAAAGAAAAGAGAGAACATAATACAATAAAGTTAAAATTCAAAAATATATTAATGAATTAGAGCATCAATGAAACCATATGAAAAGATGAAAGAACATAACATGAATTCTCGGTAAAAATTTGCATTGTATAAAAAACTTCAAATAACGCGAGTGGGTTTTCCCATAGCACATACGGGTAAGTTTGTTATGCCATATGACATCATTCAACCAATTTTGATAATGGATATGGTTATGATTTTAAAATTATATGAAAACCAATTCCAACCGAATCCGCTGCCATCATCCCTATCAATATAATGTGTGATGATGAAAATCTTATTAAAACGGATAAACGTCCAAGAAAAAAAGGAAACACACAACAAACACAAAAAAAACAAGTAGAACACGAGTTGAAGGACAACAAGAAACATCACACACAACCCAGAAGAAAAAAGAACAAGTAGAGAGCGCTGGTGAACCATCGATAGGGCCTCATTCGGGCGTCAAGAATTTCTTCAAAGAGGCACGGGATCAATGAACAGTGAAGTGAGGTGATCCTTCAAAAGGTGGGAATTGATGATGCAATCGGCGTTCTCGTATAAGAAACTGACGGTACGTGCCACGTTGAACATAGTATCCGCAAAAGCTATTGGGAATGTAGTTGTTCGTTTCTGACAGTACTCTTCGGCCATGTCTTTCCAAGCAATTGAAACCTCCTTCGTCAGGAATTCAACCGCTTCTTCCTCCGACGCTCTATACTCCTTCATATAACACTCGACGGCAGAAGTCACGTTGCCCATCTTTTGTTCATGCTGTATAAACAAAATTAAACGAATATATACACATTATGAAATGCAAGTACTCCACTCTGTCAAATAGCTATATATGTATGTACTTTGTGAGACTCATAAACAATCAATTACCTTGCGAGAGAAAATGTCATTTTGAAGCCCACCAATGACACCGCCGGATTTCATCATTTTACACTCTTTGGTCGCCCATTCAAAACCCTCCCTGGTGGCTAATTCTGGTTCCAGACCAACGAACGCAGCTGTGCTAAGTATTCTCATACCGCAGCTGGTAGTTCGGTTCGTCATGTACTCTTTCAGTGTCGGGATCGGACCTTCATTGCGCCAGCGGAAATCAACCAAGTAGGCTCGGGACAATATCTTGAGCTACAATTAATATGTATGACAAATATGAAATGTCAACTAACAAAACCTAATCCTTAATTTGGTTCACTTCTTATATATGATCGATCTCATGGTAAAAACAAACACAACCTTTGTTTATCTATCACAAAAGGCCAACATCTGATTAGTACGTACGTACGTACGTAGATTACCTCTTCCTTAGCATACTCGACGCCAAGGTAGGTCCTGTGCGTCCAATTTCCCTCTCGATTTCGTCAAACACATCAAGGACGACACGATATACTTTCTTCATCGCGTCGGGCAGTTCATGAAGAGCCCCGGCATCCATCCTGAAAGAAGTGTGTACATATAATTATAAATAAATATGCATTTACACGGTCAATTATGAGGAGAGATATCTCTTCATCGAACTAATTAATCCATCAATACTCTAATATGGGTTATGCAGTAAGACGTACCTTTGAATAGCTTCTGTTAGGAGCTGAACTTCTTCGTACGTAGCAAAGTTATCATAAGTGTCGTCCAAGATTGCCAACATTAACCAAACCTTGGTGGATATGATTCTTCCCAACCGATATTTGTGCTCAAAATACATAGCATTGACGCTGTAGTAACTCTCCATGAGTCTGTCTCTTACATAGGGGAAGTTGGTTTTTACATCAATATTTCCCCACCACCTATATATGTATGCGTAGTCAATGTGATCAATTAGTAAAAAAATGTGTATATATATTAGGTTAATTACTTATATAACTAGTGATACTGATAGAAGTAACTGAACTGAACTAAACTCAACTCAACTCACTCTGAGAGTTCAAGGATCTCATGTTGATGGAAGTTTTGGGCCATGTTAAAGTCCAACTTTGCAAACGTGAGAAGCTTCTGATTCTGAGCAGAGTAGTCATAGTATAAATTATCTATGGAGTGCCTAGCAAGCGACCTTGGGACACATTTCCAAGCAGGAACGCGAAGGGCAAAGTCAATCTGCTTTTTGAGTGAAGGGTTGATCTTCTTGTGCGTTGGGAGGATCGATTCGAGGTTCTTCCTCGCAAAACTTAGGGCTTCATCCATAAGATCTTCTCCGTTGAACGCAATGTGTGCTGCCTCGTACAAGCTCAACAACCCTCTCTCATCTGTTGCCAACCATTCCTTGAACCTTCCTTCATTATCCTTGAGCTTGCTAAACCCATCTACACGCATCGACAATTCACCATGAGAAATCCATGATACATATATGATCAGCAGGAAGGAACAACCCAATCTAATACAAAAACAACTATCCATATACGTACCTTGCGAGACAGGGAATCCTTGTTGTCTGAGAAGTCGGAACCGAAGAGCCTCATGGTACAGATCCATACCTTTGCCATCAAAGTTAGTGAATAAGCCTTCTCCCGCATCATGAACTTTCCCAAGTGCTTCTTCGATCTCCGCTTCGAAATGGTATCCAACACCCAACCTCTGGACTGCATCTATGAGCTGCAGCTTTTCTGTGATTGCTGCTGCATTGCCATCGCCATAACTGCTTTTTGCTTCATTTACCACCATCTTCCTCACATCTTCCTTCAGAACTTCATACTTGGGGTGCTTTTGTTTTGCCTAAAAATAAGTCAAATCATTTTCAAATTAGTTTCGTCACCTTATCCAAAAAACAGTCTGATCGATCGGATTCTTATGACGGATTTGTTATTAATATTCAGCTTTGCTGGAATAATAAAACTTGTACTGCTGACTTGTTGGGAGAACAAGTTTTGTTAAAATACACGTATGTGGCTTTACTAATAAATAAAAGTAAGGTCTAACTTGTTTCTTCACATCATGTCAGAGATAATTTGCATGTAAGTAACTCGACCTACCAATAGTATAATGCGATAGCGATACAGTTTTAAGTTAATTTATAACCTGGAGAGACAGATCAACTTGGTCGAGGAAGCCATCGCTCCAGACTGTGGTAGGGAAGCTTAATGATGAGACCCGATCGGCCGCCACCGCGCCGGCGGTTGCCGCCTTTGCAGCAGCGGCGGCAGCTGCCTGAAGTGGAAGTGATGATGAAGAAGACATAATGTGTAGTGGGTGGTGTTGAGATAAGCTGTTATAGTTTCGAGATATAGAAGCTGTCAATGGATGCTGTATTGAATGTCTTAGGACGGACAAAATGATTTCACCACACATATATCTATATATAGTAAAAGGGTTGAAAGACCACCGAGAGAGCTAGTATGGCGTTTGAGGTAGTTTTTGCAGAAAACACCTTTTGTTAAGAGCGTTTAAAAAAGTATTTTTCAGAAAAAAGTAATTCAAGGCTTGGTTGAAAAATTATTAGAAATTTTTTTATGTAAGATGTCATTAAAAAATATTTCTAATATAAAATATGAACAACAATTTTAAAAAATAAAAATGAGTCAAAATAGATATCGTCAGATTTATTTTATATTAAATACGGAGCGGTCGTAAGCATAAAAATATATAAAAATTATAGTCAAAATATAAACTCTCATTCTTAAAAAAATTTGATACAACACATAAGCGTGTTGTAAGGATCTCAGATGTGAGTCCATTCACTTCATTGCGTAATTACGGAGAGATAGATGAATATTGGCCAATCCAGCTATGGTATTTGCACTACTTTCGTCCTATAGTGTTACACCATTTTTTTTTACAGGTTAGGACGGACGTTCACATAATCTAGCTCGCACTATATATTTCGAACATTCTTTGTAAAGAACATGATATTCATGTTGTGTGCATATTCCAATTTTATGATCATGCAAATACTGAACTACTACGTTATGTAAATATTAAATATTCTCTAATTTTGTTTAGAAAATCGTGTAAACAATATCGATTTTCCCGCAAGTATGATTGACCATGTGGTAATTTAGATCCGAATCTTTTGATTAAGCAACTTGGCACGTGTATGATATTGATTCGCCCGCCGCAATATATCGGAGGGTGGAGCCTGATCCGCATTATTTGATTAAATAATGTTTCAAACTGTTCGGTCCATTTTCCTAATTTGGCAGATTCTCCGGCAGAGCTCGATCAGCGGGTGATGGCGTGGCAGTCGAGAAATATATGATTTCCCGGCAGAACTCCATCATCGGCGGGTGCTTGCTAGTGTGGCAGTCGAGAAAAGCAACACCACGTGAATGTCTTAATTTGCGGCAAATTATATTACCTAATTTGCTATTTTTTCTTTAATCAGCAGATAATTAAGTAATTAATTAATATTAGTAAAGAAAGAAAGGGTTTCCCGGCACAGGTACAACGTGCGAATCTCAGGCAAACAAACAAAAGAACGGCACCCAAATTTGGAATCTTGATCTGATCTAATACAAATGGCAGTCCTTAGCCCTAGGGATAACCTAAACAATGACAGACAAACTATCCAAAGATAATTAGTATAAATGATCACAAAACTTTACACTTAGTACAAAATAATTATGCATTTGTAATTTGTAACAAGATGGTAATAAAGTTTTGTACTTAGAACAAAATGGTTACAAATTAAACAGTGTAACAATTTCATACAATTTCAAACTTTTATTACCATGTGGTTACAAATTAAAATTTTGACTCGATATATGGGCATCGACTATGGTGCTCAAAGAGCGCGTCTTCGTGAATGTACTTACAGGTGTCAAATTGTCTATTTCAAACCGAACCGGGTCAAATTGTATATTTCGAATTGGAACGGATCAAATCATAAGAACTGTGGTCCAATAGTAAAAGAAATTTTAGAACCAGGTACGGGACCGCATCGTTATGTATAGTTTGATTTGGTTCGGTCCAAATATCTATATGATTCGGTTCGCTTCAATGTTTATAAAATTGATGGGATCTAAACGTATTATACTCGGTCCCATTTATTTCTTTGTGTGTCACGTGTGATTCCCCGCAAAAGAAACAAACGAGTGGCAGTACGCACCCAAATATGAACAAGGTCACCTGCCCCAGAAATTTGGGAAATCTTGATCCGATCATATATATGTATATTTAACTGTCTAAATAATTCAAAATATCCCTAATATGGATACGTATTGCATCCCTAATACAGCTAATTAATTTTTATGTTTAACCGATTGCTATTTTTTTCTTTGATCAAAACATAATTAAGTGGATTTATTATTACTAAAAGACAGAAAAGGGTTTCCTGCAGGCAGGTACAACGTGCGAGTGTCCGGCAAGCAAACAAAAAAGATCGGCACCCAAATTTGGAATCTTGATATGATCTTATACAAATGTGTAAACAATTCATTGTAGCCCTAGCACCAGGGGATAGTTATTTTTGACAAACAAGCCAACAAAAGATCTGAGTTTAATTATTTTGATTCGACATGGGCAAATATAAGAAAAACTAAACCGTTTATAAGATTTTTGAGCATCCCGTTCCCGTCTATCTGTCACAATTCATATATTTTAATTAATTCTTTCTCAATTTATTTTTCAAATTTATAACTCAACCACTAAAAAAAATTATGATGGTAGGAAGGCTAATTTAATTTCTGTAGGCTCCGTTTCAGTTGGGCGCTATTGGGATGCAAACAGTGGCTCAACTTTGAAATACAGGTAAATTTACATGTAAAATTCGTACAAATTTAGGAAATAGACTAGTTGCTAGCTAAGGCTTTAGACCCCTTCCTAATTATGACAATTCAAAGGCAACTCCCCTCATTTAGATTTCTGGCTCCGACCGTCATTGGATGCTAGACAAGTACTTGGACTCCCTTTGTTATAGTAAATGGTATAAGATCTATAACTGAACCTCTTCTAACAATTCGAGTTATTGAAAGCAACTAGTTCTTAACATGATACGAGAGTCTGGCTCATCAGCCATCACCCGACAACCACGACTTCACTGTACCTCATGGACCAAACGAGTACCCTCTGGCGGTCGATGGTGCAACACAGGCCCTATCGAGCGGTGTTGTTGGTATTGTAGGTTTTGACAACAACTATATCGCAGGTGTCGTAATGTGTTGCACTTATTTGGCTTGTCCTCAAAGCTGGAGATGAACCTCGGCTCCAGATTGAAAAAGTCCCTAACATAGATAACACGACAAAACTCATTGAATTTAAAATTTTGACTACTATCGTACAAGGTAAAAGAGAAGAAGCAAAAGAACTGAAAGCAACAAACTTGAAATGTATCAGCGGCAGCCTTAAGAAAGAGGGAAAAGGAAGCTGAAGCAGAGATGAGGTGGCGGAGATTTTGCAATTTTATTGACTTCTCACTTTGCATGCACCATTTCCGGCCCGTATGGGCGTCTTCCTATTCTACACATCTTAGGAGCCCAACGATCGCCGTGTTGGAAAATAATATGGGAGCCAAGTGGTTAAGTAATTGAACCTGTTTAAGGTTGATTAAACTTGGCCAATGTTTCATTTTAAACCAACGTTCCTTTAGGTTTGAAATTATCAAACCTTCCCCGTCCCACAAATTTACACATGTGATGCCATGGTTTCATTTTGGATAAATTCGAACCAAGTAATGCAAGATCCATGCATTAGGGCACGTGGTGCCATGGTGTTGTTTTGTCCAATTTTGAATGAAGTAATGTAATGCTTCATGAATGGTGGTAATTATATGTTTACAGTGAATCCATGCATGTATTTATCCATTTTGAAAATTATGCACGTGGCTCTTTGTCCAAGCAATGCAACGCTTGATAAAGTTGCTTATTTGCATGGGATAAATGGATAGCAATGTTTGCGTTGAAGGATTCATGAAACCATGTCATGTTTCAGAAATAGGCGGTTGATGATGAACCGTTATATTGTTTCAGAATGGACACTATGGGTGGTCGGGTTGTGGGTAAGGCACACCAAAATTGATACTTCTTCCTATTAAACTTCTAAGTATGCTTTAGTTTCAACGAAATACTTTTCGTTATCAACGATTTATTGTATTGTCATTAAAAGTTTGGTGTTGAGGCGTGAATGTTGGTTTAATTGAGCTAATATTTTTATAGACAATGGTTTTTGACTGAATCACACAGGTGCACTATGTCACAAGTATCCAAAATGTTGGAAATCAGTATTGTGCTTTTATGATCATTGAGAATGATAATGTAAAGCAATATTAATTGATCATAAATGTTAATAATGTCATTAGAAATCATTGGATGAGGCCATGACTAGATAGTTATAAACATGATGTGGAAATGTTAATCATAAGTACTAAAGATGTTGTAAATCAATGATATTGTTATTCAAATTGTTAATGACCATATTACATAACTTTAATGATTCATTCATTGGCGTTGATGACGAAACTATAAAACAGTAACAATTTATCCAAATTGTTAATAATGTAATTGTAAGGAATTGATAAGTATATTGAAGTCGTTAATTAATAATGATGAGGTATAATAACAACGATTCATTTCATAAATATTGATAATGTCACTGCAAAATGTTAATACTGTATTGCAAGTTGTCACGAAGTGAGAGAGAGTATATATTTTTCTTTTTCATTTTTCATTTTAAAAAATTAAAAATTAAAAATATTAAGTTCGAATTTATTAAATATTAAATAATAATATTTAATTAAATTAATTTTGAATTTCCTTCTAATTGTAGTGGAGAGAGAGGGTTATGGAGAAGATCAAGTGGGAGCGAGAAAGAGAATCATTAATGAGTAATATTAATTATATTTTCATAATATCTTATTTATTCCAACTAACTATTAACTGCTAACCCCTTATTACCTACCTAATCTAGGTACAGCCAATAAAAATGGTTTAAGAACCTTCTTAAACAATGAGACTTAAGGACCATATCCAACCCGAGTCTCATCACATCCGTTAGATAAGTTTACAAGTGTAGTAAGACATGCACGTGTCACCATGCTAGCTAATAAAACGCAGTACTAGAGTACATATTTCTTTTCATTCTGAAAAATCACATTTCAATAATAATAATTATTATATTTATTATTAATAGTGCAAGTTTGTCTCTTAATTATGTTACTGTTCTTTACGAAGTTTTAGCAAGCTTACTTTTTATAACTTGATTTTATTATTAGACCACACATTATAGAAGTTTTACGTCACACTGTTTTACAACAGTTACAAAAACATATACGTCATACATTACGTAAAGTTATAGATATAGAGTTATTTCTTATGTATCAATTAAATAAAACATATTTGTTAAGTTTTCATAATGATTAAAACACTATATAAAGTTTTCTGGATGGATAGTCATTTCTTATGTATCAATTAAATAGGTATATTAAGTAATTCTTTTGTGGTATAAGTTTGAACAAAAAATAATTATTATTAATCAAGATGTTAATCATCTCACCAATTTGCATCACACAAAAACTATGTTAGGCCATTTATTTTCATCTTTTTTGTAACTTAATTATTTTATTATTAAATCAAATTCCTTATTATTACATATAGCATCCACCATCTCATCAATTTGTCTTACACAAATGTTCGTAAGATAAGTTTACATAACAATTTAATCAAATGTGATATTTTTTCCAATGTTTTTCTTCCGGAAGGATGATTCAATCAATAGCACAGCATGGAGGAGGGAATGAATGCTTCAGTTAAAAAGATGCGCGTTGATCTCTCTTATGAGATTGAGAGTTACCTTGCAAAGAAGCGATGACTTTATTATTAGACCACAACTTACAAAATATTTACGTAATACCATTCTATAACAATTATGTAAATTAGAAATACACGGCGTGAAATTTATGGAGGGATAGTTATCTCTTATGTATCAATGTGTATTGTGTAAGCTTATGATTAAGACAGTACATAAATTTTATGGATTTATCTCTTATGTATCTTTTAAACTATATTTTGAATTATTTAATTTCAACTAAATCATTAAAACCGCTGCAGAGCGCGGGCTAACAAACTAAAAATATATTATTATTATTATTATTATAAGTACACTGTTTCATACGATTTTTCCGAAGCAATAGCCACTGTTCATAACTCATAAGGGTTTTTTTACGCTTCATGGAAATCTATTCTTTTCTGTCAAAATTTTAAAGCCGCTAGCCAAGCAAGCAGCTCTTTTCTCCTCCATCCCAATTCTTTTCGCACCTCGCCCTCATCATCCCAATTCTCAATGTATGGTCAAGCTGTGACAATTAAACTAAGAGTTGATAGCATTTTGTACCCTCTATTATTGTAAATTAACAAAACGTACATTTTTACTAATTTTTTGTACATACTTTTCTAGTATTATAATGTAACGAATATATTCTTTCTTCTAATTTTCTGTAACATGAACGTTTAGTGGGCTGACCCTAAAAACAATAACATACTGATATAGTCCCAACCAAAATTGATAATTGAAACGGTTAGAGGTTGCTTACAGTTTAGGGTGCTCTCACCCTTTATTGATGAATAAACTCTAATTCAAAAAAAAAAAAATGATAGACGCCGAAGCGTGTTATAAGGATCTCGGATGCGAGTCCACTGCGTAATTACCGAGATGTCGGTGATTGGCCGATCCAGCTATGGTATTTGCACAATTTTTCGTCCTATGGTTCGTACACCTTTTCTTACGGTTAGTAGACGTTATTATTCTTAGTATGACAAGCTAAATATTGGGACTTGTGATGAACACGTTCACATAATTAATGTAGCTCGCACTATATATTTGGAACATTCATTGTAGAGAATATATATTTGTATATGTACGTTATATAAATATTATCTATTTTTGTTTCGAAAAATCGTGTAAACAATATCCATTTTCTACTTGATGTTATTGAAAAATAAATATTATAAACAAGATTTATTAACAATAGTTTAGAAAAAAGTGTACAAGCCTTTTATTTCAAAACTTGTGTAAATATTATCTAATTTCGTTCTGAAAATCGGGTAAACAATTGAATTATTTGGATATGGTAATTGCCGAGAGCTTAAGGTTACACCCTCCGGCTCCTTTGCTTCTTCCGAGACAAAATAGAGATCGTAAGGTGGAGTTCGGCTCATATGAGGTCCCTGTCAATACCAGTGTCATCGTGAGCGCCTGGGCGATCAACCGAGATCCTCGTTACTGGACGGAGCCAGATAGGTTCTTGCCCGAGAGATTTATGGACCGCTCTATTGATTCCCACGGAACCGATTTCACATAATGTAGCTCGCACTATATATTTCGAACATTCTTTGTAAAGAACATGATATTCATGTTGTGTGCATATTCCAATTTTATGATCATGCAAATACTGAACTATGTTATGTAAATATTAAATATTATCTAATTTTGTTTAGAAATCGTGTAAACAATATCGATTTCCCCGCAAGTATGGACGGTTGACCATGTGGTAACTTAGATCCGAATCTTTTGATTAAGCAACTTGGCACGTGGATGCTATTGATTCCCCCGCCGGAATCTATCGGAGGATGGAGCATGATCCGGATTATTTGATTAAATAATGTTTCAAACTGTTCGATCCATTTTCCTAGTTTGGCAGATTCTCCGGCTGAACTCGATCAGCGGGTGATGGCGTGGCAGTCGAGAAATGTATGATTTCCCGGCAGAACTCCATCCATCGGCGGGTGCTTGCTAGTGTGGCAGTCGAGAAAAGCAACACCACGTGAATGTCTTAATTTGCGGCAAATTATATTGCCTAATTTGGTTTCTAAATTGCCTTAATTAGCAGCAGCAAATTGCCTAATTAGTTATTACAACTTCAGACCATGGTAAAGGAAACCATACCGGACATCATACCGGATTCTTTTCTGGTATGTTATTTTTTGGTACGACCGTGGTTCAACCGTTTTATACCGGTAAATACCGTTTTTCACTATTGATAGAGAAATGAAATGCGATAGTATAAAAAATATAATCCATCAAAAAAAGAACCAAATAGAGCATTATACAACCACGGTGACCCATTTTCAACATAGAAAAATAGCAAAATAATAATTTTTTTAATTATTTTCCACATATTGGACGAGAATACGGAGAAATGAAGCTGAATCATAGACCAGGAAACCGGATCGTACCGGCCGGTTCAACCGGTTCAACCGGTCAAACCGAAAAAACCAACCGGTACGGTAAAATCAGCACAATCAGCCCACCGTACCGCTTTTGGTCCAATTTCCGGTTGAACCGGCCGGTACGATCCGGTTTCCTGGTCTATGCTTCAGACTTGTAAGTAGAGGTGTCAATTTTAATCCAATCCACCAATCCAATCCATCAATCCATTAAAAATATTCACATAATCCAATCCATTTTATCCAAATCCAATTGGATTGGTTGATTCATGGATTGGATCCATGGATCATTGGCAAATTACGGTTTAGTACCTATAATTTTTATTTTTTACATTTTGGTACCGAAAATTTAATTTTTTATACGAAAATATCATTGGAAAATTACGTTTTGGTACCTAAAATTTTTCATTATGACATTTTAGTACCTAAACTTTTTACATATTGGTCCTTGATTGAGGATGTCATTTGGATTCATGGATAATCCACCAATCCACTTGATCCAATCCATGAATCCACCAATCCATTAGATCCAATCCATTTAATCCATGGATCCACCAATCCAATCCACCAATCCACCAATCCAATCCATTTGCCACCTCTACTTGTAAGACCATCTTTAGCGTTGTTCTAAAAGTCCAAAAATTTGGACTCAAAGCTCTTTAGTAGAGTTTCAAAAGCCAAAAAGTTCCATTTTTTCTAGTTTTTTGTTCTAAATCTGGACCAGAAGAAGCAGACAAGAAGTTCCAAAATTTTGGGACCACCAGGGCAAGGGACGGACAACGCGCTTGGGGGCCAACACATTTCTGCTTGGGGTTTGGACCAATCAATGAGCGCGTGCTGTGACGTCCTTGCATGTTGATCTCTTTAATTGAGAGTGAGACCCTCTCCCCATCCACTCTCTCTTTTTCCCTCCATATATATTAGTTATGGTCCGAATTCAAAAAAAAATGTATCTTAATTTTCCAGGTCAAGAAATTTGAAATAAGACTCTTATTTTTCAATTTTATCATTATATTATGTGTAAATTTGTCACGAAAAAATTATTATACTCGTCACAAAGGTCCATGTTTTGGTTACACTTATGTATTTTGTCTAAACTAAACAACACATACAATTTAATATTAATGTTCGAATCAAATACTACTTGAGTTCCAATTTCGGAACTAATCTCTTTCTATAAAATATAATAACTTAAGAGAAAATATAATATAGAAGCATCATCGCGAAACATATTCCTAGAGTTTAATAAAAAAAAATAACAATAAATAAAATGTAGCTTAGTTGTTTACAATGCTCTTTATTCATTTAAGTGACAAAGATTGGAACTCCAATAATAATATTTTTAATATATAAATATGAACTTGGTGCAATGACACGTAAGCCTTGGTGGCTTCTCCGCAACCGCAAAGATGTATTTAAGGACATTTTCCGCCCGGTCATCATCGACCTCCAGTACTCCATCCCACCCAAGAAAAGAAGAGAAGAGAAGAGAAGAGAAGAGAAGAGAAATGGACCTTATTCCCCTTCCCCTGCTGCAGATCTTGTCATTCCTACTAGCCGTCACCATCTTTCTAATCCTCAAACTGTGGAAGCAAGTCGTCCCAGCGGCGGCGCCTCTTCCCCCAGGACCCAGAAAGCTGCCGATCATCGGAAACCTCCACCAGCTGCTCTCCTTCTCGAAGCTCCCCCACCACCGCCTCATCGAGCTGGCCGACGCACACGGCCCTTGATGCACCTCCAGCTCGGCCAGATCCAAACCGTCGTCGTCTCCTCGGTCGACATGGCCAGACAAGTCTTCAAGACCCACGACATCACCTTCTCCAACCGAGCGCCGCTCCTCCTCGTCGACATCGTGTTCGGCAAAAGCGACCTCGCGTGGGCGCCCTACGCGAGTTCTGGCGCCAGCTCAGGAAGGTGTGCGTGCTGGAGCTCCTCAGCGCCAAGCGGGTTCGCTCTTTCCGCGCCATCAGGGAGCAGGAAGCGTCTCGCTTGGTCGCCGACATTCGCAAGCTGCTGATGGTGCAAGCTGGGTCGTCGTCTGCGACGGTCAACGTCAGCGGGATGGTGTTCTCAATGATGTACAAGGTCATATCCAAGGCCGCGTTCGGGAATCTGAAGGAGGAGGAGGAGGAGTCGTTCGTGCGGATGAACATGGAGCTCAACAGGCCCGGGAGTGGGTTCACTGTTGCCGACTTGTTCCCGTCTTTCGAGTTCCTGCAGGTCGTCACCGGGGCGAGACACTGGCTTCAGAGGTGGAAGCGAGAAGCTGACCGGATGCTAGATAGCATCATAGATGAACATAGAGACAAAGCTGCTGCAGGAGGAGGTGAAGAAAAGGAGGAGCAAGATGATCTTGTGGATGTTATGTTGAAGGTTCAGCAAAATGGAGACCTTGGGTTCACACTAACGACTGAAAGTATAAAAGGAGTAATCCTGGTAAATTCAGATCCCTACCCACACGTTCATTCAAGCCTTACTCACAAGTTCATAAAATCAATTGTTAGTAGCTAGGCTGCAAACACTAGAAGTGAAAAGGAGCAGAATGAGGTTGGTAACTCCACTACGATAGTTATTATAATACCCTTATCATTATTGTTAGTAGGAGGACTAACACTGATCAGAGGATATTAATTATCTATATGTCAATATATTGACTTACCTCTTAAATCAAACACTTGTGTGTTTTCTGCATGCAGGACCTTTATTTCGCAGGAAGCGATACTTCATCGACGGCACTGGAATGGACCATGTCAGAGCTGGTTAGAGACGAAAGAGTGATGAACAAGGTACAAGCCGAGATTAGGGCAGTGTTTGAGAAGAGCGGCAAGGTTGAGGAAGAAAGGATTCATGAACTGAATTACCTGAAGATGGTCATCAACGAAACCCTGAGGCTGCACCCTCCGGTGCCTCTGCTTGTCCCTAGAGAGTCCCGGGAGCAATGCGAGGTGGAAGGGTACAGAATCCCGGAGAAGACTAAGATGATAATTAATGCATTGGCCATCGGGAGGGATTCAAAGTACTGGACCGAACCAGAGATATTCTATCCAGAGAGATTCATGGACAGATCAGGTGCGGTTGATTGCAAGGGGAACGATTTCGACTTCATTCCGTTTGGTGCCGGAAGAAGGAGCTGTCCTGGAATATTATTCGGAGTATCAAGTGTGGAGACTGCACTTGCTAATTTGCTGTTCCATTTTGACTGGCAGCTTCCTCAAGGGATAAAGCCTGAAAGCCTGGACATGGATGAACTATTAGGTGCTACGGCAAGGAGGAAACATGAACTGCACTTGATTCCAACAATTTGGCACCCATGATCCCTGTTTAAAAAACAGCCATAGCAGCAATAAGATGAGAGTCTAAGCTTATTAATTAGATTATATGATATCCTACTGTATCAATTGTGTTTTTCATTTTGTTTAAATGTACTGGTACAAGACTTTCTAATCCATTCTGCCTCAAAGACTAGCTAGCTAGCGAGATCTCAAAATCGCTATAGCCACTACTCTTTGTTGTATCAAGTTTGATCACTCAATTTATCGATGCATTTGACGTTTACCACGTAGAAAAATTTTCTTGCTTATTAGTAATCGACTCTAAATCTTTATTTCATCATTAGTTACTGGTTATCTAATTCCGTTAAATTTGTCCTAAGTGTTGATGGTTAACTATTGGAAAATTTTTAGGTCCAACCCTAGTTGGAGCTACTAGCTCCAACCAGCCAAATGGCAGACTACTATTGGTTCTTCCACCTCTTTTTTCCCCTTTATTTTTAATGCTTATATTATTGCTTTAAAATTAATAAAATCAAAAATACAACTTGACGGCAGCATAATTTTGACGGAATGGGGCTTTTGACGGCACGGAACGGCAGCATAATTTAGTTAGGTTATAGTTTTGGATTCAGCGTTTCTCCAATCGTGAACGAAGAAGAAGAAGGCGCACAGCTGAGAAAATTCAATCCCCAGCGGCTGCAGGGAAGTAAGGTACGTAGGATATCATCATCATAATTAAGCAATGGCAGTGTGTCTGTGTTCGTTTCATTCTAACAATCGATTGACCAATAATCAATTATTTATTCCAGTGTTTAGGGCGGTCTTGGTAGAGGTAGGTTATCAATCATCAAAAGCTGCGACAACAGCTTACCTACATGGCAAATATATAAAACTTAATTAACCTAAAAGGGTTTAATGATGTTGATCATCAAAAGCTGCGACAACAGCTTACCTACATGGCAAATATATAAAACTTAATTAACCTAAAAGGGTTTAATGATGTTTTTGTTTGTGCGTATCCTTTAAAAAGAAAATGCATAATTATAAGAATCCAAGTTATTTCATGAAGCAGCTTTTTGTTTGTCCTTCTCAATGGGACTCATCAAAATCGACACTTCTTCTTTCTTATATAGTACTTTCAATTGTTTTCCATCAAGTTTTGCTAAACTCTTTTAGCTATATGGATGCTCTACAGGTATGAGTTCACATGCAGGGGATGAAGAACAAAATCATCCTATGATGAGTGAACGTAATGAAGTACCGCGGATTGGGATGAAGTTTGATTCTGATAATATGGCTTATGCATTTTATAGTGCATATGCACATAAACTTGGATTCAGTGTAAGAAAGCAATTCATCAAGCGCACTTCAACAGGAACAGTAAAAAGAAGAACATATACATGTGCTAAAGAAGGAGAGAAAAATGCGAATAAAAAAGGGAAGGAGGTTGCTTACGAACGACCAATTACCAGAATAGGTTGTTTAGCGGAGATGACGTGCAAACTACAAAATGATGGTTTGCTTGAGGTTATCTCTTTTGAAGCAAACCACAACCATGATTTGGCTCCCACTCCAATGAAGCACATGTTGAGATCTAATAGAAAGATGAGTATTGCTCAGAAAGCTATTGCAGATGATGCTGAAAAGGCCGGGTTACCAATCAAGTCGGTTATTAATTTACTAGCAGTACAAAATGGGGGTCGGGAGAACAATGGATTTCTGGACACAGACTACTACAATTATATTGATTCTCAGAGAAGGGCTAAGCTGATTAAGGGAGACGGTCAAGCAATTATGGATTGTTTTCAAAAAGCACAATCAGATGATCCATCATTTTTTTACTCAATGCAGCTTGATGATGATGATCTTATTATGAATATGTTTTGGGCAGATAGCAGGTCGATAGTTGATTACAAGTACTTCGGAGATGTTGTATGTTTTGATACAACCTACAGGATTAACAAGTATGGTCGTCCTTTTGCTCCTTTTGTTGGAGTCAATCATCTGAAGGAGACAATTATTTTTGGGGCAGCATTACTTTATGATGAAACAATCACGTCATTCAAGTGGTTATTTGATACCTTTTTGAAAGCAATGGCAGGAAAACACCCCAAGACTATATTAACAGATCAGTCAGCTGCTATGGCCAGAGCAATTGAAGAGGTATTTACTGAAACCCATCATCGTTTATGTGTTTGGCATATTTATCAAAATGCTGCTAAACACTTAAGCCATGTATTCCATGCATCCAACCAGTTTGCTAGTGATTTTGGTTCATGTGTATATGATTATGAAGATGAGGATGAATGGTATGAAGCTTGGGATTCTATGCTTAAAAAGCATAAGTTGGAAAACAATGAATGGTTGCATGGAATTTTCATAGAAAGAGAAAAGTGGGCCATGGTTTATGGGAGATATATGTTTACTGCTGATATGAAGAGTACACAACGTAGTGAATCAATGAACAATGTGTTGAAGAAGTACTTGAAGCGAAAACACAACATGGTGTACTTTTTTGAGCATTATGGTCGATTGGTAGTAGATAGACGCTATAAAGAGCTTTTGTCAGAGTTCAAAATGAGGGACACCCGCCCAAAATTGAGAGCAGATGTCGAGATGCTAAGACAGGCAGCAGAGATCTATACTCCTAAAGTGTTTGTAATGTTCCAAGAAGAATACCTCAAAGTATGGGATTGTACCATTGATAAGACTAGCAAAATAGAAGTTCAGGTGGTGTATAAAGTGAGATATGCTGGTAGAGGTACAGAGCACCAAGTCCAATTTCATCTTTCTTCTCAAGGAGTTGAGTGCAGTTGCAGAAAGTTTGACTTTGTTGGGATTCTTTGTGCTCATGCTTTGAAAGTTCTTGACAAGAAAAATATAAAGCACATTCCCAAGCAGTATATATTGAAGAGATGGACAAAGGATGCAAAAGATGGACAAATAAGTAGTTCAACTCAAGTTCAGGGAGGGTCTAAGGACCTCATTGGGAAGCGTTACTTGAATCTTAATTACAATTTTCGAGAGATATCCACCCTAGGAGCTGAGAATGACACTATGTATGAGCACACAGTTGGAGTACTTTCAAATTTGCTAAAAGATCTGCAGGAGATGAAAAAAAGCACACATGGTGGAACTTCTGATGAGGCATTATGCTCAAAAGATGAACAAGATTATCCAATTGTAGCTGGAGTTAAGACCAAAGCTACAGTTGGACGACCAAAAGGCAGAATGAAAGGTGCATTAGAGCGCGGAAAAAATCATAAAAGTCAAACAAAGCCACAGGTTTTCTTTTTCTTCTTTTCTCATTTTCAAACAATGCTATTATGTTATATTGATTGTAATCACTATGTTTCAAATGACATTATATGTGTAGGGTAAAAAAGTGAAAACGAGTTCTTCTCAACAAGTTTACAGTAATCCTGAAGTTAATGGTCAAAACAGTCAGGTAATTGTTTTAGCTTATTCTAATTTATGTAGAAGAAAAGTGTAATATGTTTGTTTTATTGATAGACATATCAAATTTTGTAGGTGGTGATTGAGCAATATGAATCTCAAAGTTCGATTACTAGACCAACAGGATATATTCATGAAGAGCATTTTGACTTGACAATACATTCCAATAATATGTCATATACTCAATTGTTACAGGTATAGAAAACAAGAATTACTTTTATGTATGTTCTATAATTCTATTTATTAATACTTTTGATTGATGCCATTGTTTTGCAGGAGGCAATAGCAAATTCTCATTATGATGATCCAAAAGTGTGAAAATATTTATTTATCAAGCACAATGGAATATTCTCCATGTTTTCTTTATCTGAATATTTGGAACACAGTTTCAATCCTTTTTTGGGGGAATCCATGGTTGACATTTGAGAGTTTTTGCTATAAGAATTCTGTTGCAATGAATTATTGAGAAGTAGTTCATTTTCACTTTGTTTGTCATCAAGTATTCACTTAGTTAATATATCAAATTTTGATATTGAATATTGATTTTTGTTAAAGTTGTTATAATTAGTCAATTCGTCGATTGATATTGGAAAGACAATCATACTTTGCAATCTACCAAAATTGATGGATTAATTGATTTTACTAAGCATGGCAAAATAACACTTCTTTCTCGTGCATGGCAAATTCAAGGACTAGGAGCAGAGCAATTAGCCAGTCAATGAATAGGCATGACCTAGCTCATTTGAAGTCCACTGAATTATAAAATAAACCAGAGTATACCACTGCAGCTTTTGATTCCAATGATCAAATACACAAACATATATATTACAGCTGTGCGGCTTTATGCTGCCGTTCCGTGCCGTCAAAAGCCCCGTTCCGTCAAAATTATGCTGCCGTCAAATTGTATTTTTTATTTTATTAATTTTAAAGCAATAATATAAGCATTAAAAATAAAGGGGGAAAAAGAGGTGGAAGAACCAACTAGGGTTGGACCTAAAAATTTTCCTTAACTATTTGATATGGTAATAAAAAAATAATAAAATTATAATTATACATTCATCTCACCACCACCTTTTTCAAAGCCAAGAAAATTAGCTAAAAACAATACAATTTCATGAAAATATTATATATGTATCAGAATATAAAATATGTTGGCGAATACTTACGTGTTGAATCGCCCATGATTTCCATCAATGAAAAGTCAAGTTGATGAAGAGCAGAGTCAACAGATGAGAAAACAACCCATCTCTGGTCTGGTGGCTTCAATTCACCAGTACCACAGGCAAGAAAATTTCAAAGACGCCATGCTCTTCGATTCACATTGACTGACTCTGATAATTCCCAGTTGCTCAAAGGTGCCATCTTTTACTTTTGGTATTGACATCACAACAACAAACTACTTAGAATATTCAAATTTCGCGGACAGAATAAAGAATTAGAGAGGGAGGCAAGCCAATAAGATTATTAGCTGTGTTCAAGTCAAAATCCACAGCTACTGGAATCTTCTTGCTCGCCCATTCCAATCTCAGCTCAACCAATAATCAAACCTCCTTGCCTTCCCCAAATACCCAGTCCTTGTGATTCCAGAAAAAAAAATGAATCCAGAGAAGCTTGAGCCTGGGAATGCCACAGATTCTGAATTCTCAGTCACCTCTTCTGATACCCATTCTGTCACCTCAGAGCAATCGTCTTCTTGTTCTTCTTCTTCATCAGCAAGAACACCCAGCAGCAGAAAGGAGTTTGAATCAAATGATTCCAGGAGACAGGACCAGAAACAGCGGTCATTGGGTTCTGATGATCGAGCAGCACCTTCATCGCCAAATTATATGAAGACCACCACATCCACTGTAGCAAAGAAGAGCAACAGAGATTCCCAGGTATAGAACAAAAAAGTTCCCTGATTCCTTGAAACCCACTTCTGGTATTGAATTCCCGCATCTTAAAGTTCCCTTCTTTTTAATCGGGAGGCAGAGATCAGGAGGCAGAAGTCTTACTAGGAGAGGCAGTTTCATGAAGCCTGCAAAGGGTTTGACCAGGCTGTCTAGCTCGAAATTCAGGATGAGGAAATCTTTCAGAAGGGGCAGGCCAGTTAGTTCAGTATCTGATGATTTTGATTGGTCTTCTTCCGATTCTGAGGCAAGCCAAAAGGACAACTTCCCCCCTTTATCCTTTTAAGCAAAGTTTTTAACTTTGTGATCTGGATCTTTTGAGGGATGACTCATGGTTTTTGACTTTTTGTTTTCCAGGGAGGAAGGACTGGTGGGTCCAAATCTGTGAGGACTTTAGTAAAGGTGTCAAGTCAGAGAATAAGGAGGCGATCTGGATCAAGGGCAGTGAAAACCACTAGTTCATCAGCTCTCAAGGATTCTAAGGCTGCAGGAAGCCGCTCCGATGGAAGTTCTTCTGTTGCTGATGCTGATGCTGGAATGAAGGTTTGTCCATACAGCTACTGTTCATTGCACGGCCATCACCATTCCAATAATGATCAAGCGCCTTCACTGAAACGGTTTGTGTCAATGAGAAGGAGAATGTTGAAACCCCAGAAGATGATTGATAATTCATCTGAGAAAGTTAGCCAGCAGTCTTCTTATAGTAAGAGGCCAAAACGTTCCTACAAGAAAAACCAAGTGGATCAAACCAAAAAGGGTGATGTCGTTTCTGAAAGTTGTGAACTTGGACAGGCAGCTAATGGCGGCAGACCAAATTCTTGTGTCAAAGTAGAGGGTGGGTCGTTAGAGGCCGATTTCTCGAATCTCTGTGAAGGTCACAATCAGCCACAGTACACATCACGAGGGATTAAAGACTTGGTCAATTCTCCTTCTGCTAAAGGACAGAATCCAGAAATAGAAGATCATCATTCTCCAGATCATAAGCCTGATGGTGGCCATCTTTCGTCTGAAAACTCTATGGAGAAGAATAATTTCATCGGATTATGGGGCTTGATCTATCAGCATATGGTATCGGGAACTGCTGTGGCAGATGGTGGTGAATCTCAGCAGCCTGAGAAATTTGGGGAGCAAGATGTTGAGGAATCTTCTGGAATGGATCAAAGAGCTGATGCAGAAGTTGATTCCCACAAGCATGATGCAATCAAGTTGGTTCAGGAAGCATTTGACAACATCCTGTTGGAGATTCCGGACCCTTTATCTGATAACCAATCGGTGGGTTCTGTAGACACAGCTTCTCATGAGCTTGGAGACAACAAGAACAACAACACCAGTTCACCAACGGAACAGGTTCAACAAGAGCAAATGAAGCTGGAAGCTGATATTTCTAACGGCTCTGATCGAGATAAAGCAGAAGCACAGGTAGGAAACAAATCTGGTAAGAAAAGGCTCGATGGTTGGAGCAATCTGAAAAAGATTATGTTAATGAAAAGATTTGTCAAGGCAATGGAGAAGGTCAAAAACTACAACAACACACACAAGGCTCGAGGTCAGTCTATAGAGCAAGAGGGGGAAGCAGTAGAAATGGTTAATCTACGTCCTCAATCGATTGGGCAGAAGAACTCGGAGGAATGGATGCTTGATTATGCTATTCAGAAGGTCATTTCAACAATGGCTCCAGCTCAGAAAAGGAAAGTGGCTCTTATTGTACAAGCATTTGAAACAGTAGCACCTCAGGGAGAAGCTGGCAGTCATGCAGCTTCTTCTACTCCGAGGACTCCAGTTCATACAAGTCGCGACATCTCAACTCAGAAGGTCCATGAGCAGGAGGAAGAGAACACAAGATTTGGCATCCTACTGCGGAAGGTATCTACTGGTTCCAAAGATAATCATGATCAAGATGGTGGTGCCTGCACAGTAAAACAGCAAATCCATGTGCCTTGTCCTGAACCAGAAGTCGATGAACTAGCTTCAGAAACTGGTGCTGCAGACTCGGCTGTTCATGATGATACTGGTGATTTCACTAGGCTCGAACCAGATTCCGGTGAACACATTGATCAAATTGGTGAAGAATCAGATGAACCAGGATACCAAACTTCAAATACTACCCATCAGGAGGAACTAATTCTAGACGACAGTTTTGATAAGGATAGATCAGAAGAAATCACAAACGGAAATGGTGACCCTCAACCAGCCACTGCAGCTGAAAACCTTGTGGGGAAGCAGCAACATATGCAGCTTTGGTATCTGATATACAACCACATGGTTTCAGGAACAACAGAACCACTTCAAGAAAATGGCGAAGAAGAAGAAGAAGACACACTTAGTGGAAGGAATGAGTCTCATTCTCAGCTCGAAGCCATAAGGCTTGTGGAAGAGGCTATCGACAAAATCCCTCTTCCAGAGACTCGAGACGAAGTACAAACCTCAGTAAATCCCCATGTAGAAGAAGCTTCAACTGGCTGCAACAAAGAGACACTTGAAGAAGAACCCAATAGTTGCAAAGATGGAAAAGGAAAGGAACAATCAAACCCACCATTTAGGAAGAGCTGGAGCAATCTGAAGAAGGTGATATTGCTCAAGAGATTCATCAAGTCATTGGAGAAAGTGAATGACAGCCGCTTGACTTCCTCGGCAAGGAAGGTCATTAGTCCAAGGGAACCACAGTTTCTGGCTATGGAGCATGAAAAAGAGGCAGAGAAGATCCAGCTGAGGCGCCAGAATGTAGGAGGTAGGAAAAGTGGTGACGAATGGATGCTTGATTATGCTCTTCGACAGGTCGTAGCACAACTGACACCGGTCAGGAGAAGGAAAGTTGAGCTGCTGGTCGAGGCTTTTGAGACTGTCACTCCTATTGGCAGCTGAAACCAAACTGCCTTGCAAGCCCCGCAGATAATTCCTTGTAGGTGTCAAACATACATTGTAGTGAAGTAGATTGTTGCTTCGTCATTTTTGTACTGGTTTTGTATGTCTGCAATTTGATCTCTACACTCTGTAATATTTGTACTGCACATAATCTGAAGCTTGATAAATAGTGATGAGCTTGGCAATAAAATTCATGCAGAGAACTGGTATAGAAAAGAGGATAATAATACAGCTCAGGACTCTTGGTTCTCCCACCTAACACTTAACAGAACAATTTCTCTAAAAACTAGTTCCCATGAAACTGCATATTACGAAATATTACAGAACAAAAGAAAAACAAACGAGCAACCAACTCTCCCAGAAGAGATAACATACGCACAAGCATTTGTGGGTTTCATCTGGCAAACAAAAATGCATATCTCCAGTCTTATTCATCTATTCTTCTTCTCCATCTTTGTCCTTCTTTTTCTTCTTCTTTTTCTCACTTTTATCAGCCTCTCCATCTTCCTTCCCGTTAACAGCGCCTTCATCACCTTCCTTCTCTTTCTTCTTCTTTTTCTTCTTCTCCGACTTCTCCTTATCCGGTGAACCAGCCTCTTCACCGTTCTTCTCCTTCTTCTTTTTCTTCTCCGACTCTTTATCCGCTACAACAACTTCCTCTTCACCACCCTCTTTGCTCTTCTTTTTCTTCTTCTTCTTCTCCGACTTATCATCACCACCTTCCACCTTCGCCTTGGGAGTTTCCTCTACCTCAACATGATCAACCTTAACCTTCTTCGCCGTCGCCTCAGCATCAGCAGGGGTATCATCATCATGTTTCCGTTTGCTCTTCTTCTTCTCGGTTGCCACATCAGGAGTAGGAGCAGCAGCATTTGTCTCTGGTCCAGCGGAGGCGGCAAGACTAGCAACCATCGAGTCTCCACCAGTAGGAAGAACCAAGTTCCTGGCCCATTCATTTGGTGTCTTCTCATTCGGCTTCCCATGTTTATCCAACTTCCCTTCCGAAATCAGCTTCTTCTTCATCGAAGCCCTCGGACCCAGCCCCCATTTCCTAGGATAAGTATCCCTGTCCATAACCACCCTCTTTATCTTCGCCACAACACCATGATCACAGGTAGCCATCACAGCAGTGGTCATCTCAGCAATCCCCAATGCAATCGCCTCACCCTTTGTTGTCATCAGCACAACTTCCTCCCCAACTTCCACATCATTCTCAAACCTCAACAACCCGGGAATCATCAGCTTTGCACCGTAGCAAATTGCATTCACAGCAGAATCCTTCACCACCAGCCTTTTGTAGCTAGTCAACAGCACCTCGAGCGGCATAATCACCCTCCTCAGATAAGACTCATCCCTATAGTTATCATAAGCCCACTGAGCATCCATCACATCGTGCATCGTGACCATGTTATCCTTCTCACCCAAAATCCCAGACCTAACCCTCCTAAGCTCCTGCATATGCCCCCCAACACCAAGAACCAGACCCAAATGGACACACATGGTCCTCACATAAGTACCCGCCTCGCACGAAATCCAGAACACAACCAAATGCCTATCAACATCATACTCCAGCAGCTTGCTCTCATAAACAGTCCTAATCCTGAGCTGCCTCTTCACAGCAGAGATCAGGGGAGGCCTCTGGAAGACAGCTCCAGTCAGAGTCTCCAGCGCTCTGGCAACTTTAGCTACATCGGGGACCTTATCGTGCAGCCTGGCCACACAGACGTACTCTTTCCCGGCCCCCTGCTGCGACTTAACTAGACGGGTAGCTCTATCGATACAAACGATCAAGTTACCTGTAACTTTCGGGTCGAGAGTCCCGCTGTGACCGGTCTTCTCCGAGCGGAGGATCCTCTTAATCCAAGCGACCACCTCGTGGGAGGAAGGGTTGGCCGGCTTGTCGAGATTCATGACGCCGTAGCGGATGTACTCAGCAAGGGGACGCTTGAGCGGGGAGTAGCCGGAGGGGAGTGGAGTGTAGTGTCCGGTCCGGACATTCAGGCGGTCGTAGTTCTTGAGCAGGATGGGCCACTGGGAAGTGTCGATCGCCGGTGTGAAGCTCTGGGGCTTGATCAGGAAGTCTCCGGCGGCGGCGGCGGGGGAGGAGCCGTCTTTGGAAGGGGTCATGGGGTCGGCCTCGGTCTCCGGGGCGGTCTTCTTCTTGTGCTTCTTCTTCTCCGAGCGGGAGACTTCGACTTCCGACATTGTTGGCTGGTGGTCTCGTGGGCGAGACCAGTGGCTGTTTCTAGGGTTTGTAGGGTTTAGGGAGTGGTGGCGGAGGTTTTTTCGGTTGAATTAAAATGCGGAATTTATAAGTGTTAGGGTTTTGGATTGATGGGGTTTTGCTGGGGAAGACGACGCATTTGGGAAAGGGTGAAGTTCTGTGTAGTTGGGCTGAATGGAGTGGGCCTATTTCTATTGGAGATAGCTTGATTGGTTTAAGCCCATTAGAAAGACATAAGGAGTTCAAGCCCAATGAAGAATTAGTTGAGACTTGATACTGAGTGGAAGCGAGCTATGGACTTACCCATGACCCAAATTGCTTTGGCTTTAACTTCAACTAATCAATTTTCATGGATGCACAGCGGCGGATCCAGAATAAATTAGAGCATTGGGCCGCACTTAAAAAGCGGTGGAGAGAGTTAAGCCGTAACGTGTAGATAATTTGGAAGTGAAACTCATCCAATTCATCCATTGTCCGTCCTACCAATGAGTGATGTTTCTTTGAATTAGAAATATGTGCGTACGATCAAAACGATAAATTCACGCTCAAACCTGATCGCTTATCTATATTATCCTCTACTCGATCGAGTGGTGTTCTGGTTCTTGAACACCAAGTGATATAAAGGACAGACTATAAGTTTTGGCTTATAATTTATAAGCACCGGCTTGACCATATATTGTTGCCATTTCAGTCTATGTGCGCCATTTTAATAGTGTTGCAGATTTGATTATTTACAGTCAGGAACCAAGCAGATTATGGCTGCGTGCAGGCTGGATAGCTTTGACCAAAACTTCGGCAATATTAGCCCCTCAACTTTGACCGACTGATCACTACTTACGGTCTCCCTTATTACGACGTTATTATCGTAAACCAACCGATCTCAATAATCTGAATTGTTGAAACAAGTTTGCATATGAGCTTTAATCGTTTTCTAGCATGCCACCTCAAATGAAAATCAATTCACGAGTTTCAAATTTCCACAGACCCGTCATACCACGTCCTTTGAGACGGCGATTTATAGTGGGGTCGTGAGGATTTTAACATGTGACATCAAGAACAACCCAACTCAATACCATGATATAAACCAACTCGTTCCAATAACTCACGGGCTTGAAATTTGTACATTATCAACCATACGGTGTGCTTAAACCAACTGACAACTATTTATAATGGAATTACAGATATTCGAACACACAACCACTTGATTACCAATTTTGATACCATATCATAAATCAACCGCTCTTGATAACTCGAATAGTGAGAAAAATGTTAACCACTTCCTAACTGCGTCTTTGGATTTGTGGACGGCGGTTATGCTGCATGCTGCCGACTTGCTGTGGCATGAAG
Organism: Linum trigynum; assembly: GCA_964030455.1. Classification (NCBI taxonomy): domain Eukaryota; kingdom Viridiplantae; phylum Streptophyta; class Magnoliopsida; order Malpighiales; family Linaceae; genus Linum; species Linum trigynum. The sequence goes on along the minus strand of OZ034817.1, from coordinate 60,064,947 downwards.
CACATCCCACGTTATCATGTTTTTAACAAACAAAAAGGCAAGAGATTGAGGACCACATAACACAATAAAATATCTGTCCAGTGAATTGAATAGAGTTCCAACTACCCTTATGTTGATAAAATTCTTCAAAAAAAAAAAAATTAGTCGAATACTCAACAAACATTTAGTTCGTTATTTGTGTGGAAGTCACTGTTAGCATGCCCAGTCACAGTCCATTATTTAATTACTAAGAGTCACACAATGACCAAATGAAGTGTTTTGCCTTTGATTTCCCCCCTCCTGTTGGTGTTGGGTAGGGCAGAGTACATGTGATATTTCTTGTATATCCCCAAATCCCACACGGCTCTCCTCGTGGATTTGATTACAATAAGACCACTATAGTTGGGGATCATTAGTGAATCCCTCACTAAACTATCATATTTCTGTAGCAAGTAACTAGAGAGACCGGTAATTCTTTCTATCATCGATCATCAAGTTTTTGTTTTTCCCGCTCAAATTGTACACATGCTTGTCAAATTACGTATTCGAAGTAGTAGTGGAAAAAGATCAGATGGACCCTTTAACATACCGCGGGGTCGGGAGTAGGAAGTGATCAGGGTGGTGGTTTTTTGAGGGGTTTAATTTTGCTGTTAGAAGTTAAAACTGGATCGAGTCATAATGCGTTTTTAAGAATAAGGTAAAAATGCACCATCTTGATTTGTTTTCTAATTAGAGTGCATTTGACACTTGTAATGTTTGATTTGATGCTCGATACACCGATCTTAGACAAATTAGAACAAAGTGACTATTGTGTGCGACCATCGGTCAACGTCCCAAACTTCAATAACGAATTCGTTAAAAATCAAAACTTTGATGACTGATCCAGGGAATGACCTCACAGTTCTCTTGGCCTCTCAACAAGTGCAGTGACCATTTAAGCCTTTATTTTAATCTGACCCTTCTCTTCCCTTTATAAATACAACAGGCAAAGGCATCTTGAACGATCAAAATTCCCCTCAGCAACTGCCAAACAAGAACTAAAACCTAAAGCCCTCATCCTCCGCCTCCGCCTCTCCCCACAATTTCCCAGAGATCCCCCGCTACTTTCCATATCGGGTAATCTCCTCGATCGCCATGGCCGGTCTCCAGTACAACTTCTTTCCCACCGATTTCTTCTACCCTCGCCCAAAATCTAACGCCGGAGCCACTGACGCCGGCCAGACGTCCTCCCCACCTATTGTAAATCGACCCGACGGAGCGTCCGCCTCAGCAGCCGATCGCCCCGCCGGCCTCGTCGTTCACACCAACGGCAACAAGTCCGCCACCGCCGTAGAGTACAAGAGGAAGAAGTACAATCACCTGGATGGCTAGATGATCACTTGATTAGCATTACCACCACCATTCCGCCCCTGTTTCGCTTTGTCTGTAATGGTAATTAGTGGTACTACTGATGCTATGTATATGTAAACGTGTGGGTAATCAATAAGAGTTTTTTGAGTAAAATTATACGAATCCCAGATTCCTGATCACCAGCTTTCTTCCGGCTTAATTGTTTGGCATTCTTGGTATGGTGTGAATAACCAATCCTGAGATCAAGCTCATGGGATTTCATTGTTCATAGGTAGATTCTGATTCTGGATGGTTGATGGTACGCCACGTGTCCGTTTCGCAGTGGGCCTAGGGCGGAACTTCTGGGCCCGCAAACGGGCCGTCACCATTAGAGCGGGCCGAAAGCCAGAAAGTACTATTCGGTTCTGGATATCAACTTTGGACGGGAAGGCCGTCGGAGCCTCGCCGCAGATAGTCGCCTGCAAATTTTGAGATCGCAGCAATTGCATTAGATTGAGGCCAAAATGAAAAATACGCCGTTGCCGGGGATCGAACCCGGGTCACCCGCGTGACAGGCGGGAATACTTACCACTATACTACAACGACTTGTTGTTTGCTATGATGGGAGTTGTTTATTTTCTACTGAAGTTGCATGAAAGTCACGTTTAGTTTACTTTGTTGGTTGATTGACGAACTTGAGATGGAGGACTAAGGAGAGCGATGCTCCGACCAGTAGCTCATGAAGGTGGATGTTCTGCAACTAAATTTGCTTTCGCCTTTCTTCATTATGCATCATCTGTATGGAGATATGAGACCGAGAAAAAGCCAACTTCTTAGCTGGAAACTAACTGATGCAGTGCAGCTCAGGGATTTAGAATTAGAGGAAGAAGCTGAAGATTTCTTGTAGCCATTCTCTGGATATATAAATCCCACGGAACTGCAAGAACACTGTGGCTTAGGAAAGTTGAGAAATGTTCATTTTGGATCATGGATTCATCGCTAGCACTGAAGTATAGTTGGATCAATCGGTATGAGTTTTGTTACACAATACACAACTATTTTCCCTTTCCAGTACTACAAAGTATAGTCTTCCCTGTTTATGTTTCTTCTTAGGGGAAAAGTTCACTGTTGCTGTATACCTGCTGCACCAATCCTTCCCCAAGCAGCAAAGAATAATTTGCAGGATTATCAATTCAGGGCTTTTTTGCATGTGATAATGGAGAACTTTATGAGATCCTTGTTGAACCCTTCTATCATCAATGGCATCACTAATGCTCCTCTGATGGTTTTCATACCTGTTCACCATGATCAAATCCAAGGTAAGCTCGAATGGGTTACCCAGAAAAACAGACTTTCTTAACTAGACTCATCAATCATCATCTTTACTTGAGTTGGATCAAATCAATGGCGAAAAGAAGAACAAGGGTTACCAGTTCGGAGGAGGGAAGTGAAGCCCTTCCATGTGAGGGCGGACCGGATAACTGCTGGCCAAAATGGGGCAACATTCGCAGACCAATCTGCTGTTCTTATATCCTGCAAGTAATGAAGGCAAGGTCGTTCAACAGTGAACCCAAAAAAAAAAGGCGATGTGGGTTCATTAGTAAGTTCATATATGTGTACCTGGAGATTGAGGGATTGGAGTAGTTTGACATAATCAGAAGTGGAGCACCATTCAGGAAGATAGTAAGCCTTGCAGATTTTGTCAAGGTGATCTTTCTCCCACTTGGTCAAGGATTCCTCACTAGGCCCAAGATCTCTGTGGCACCAAGTGACGATTATTATGGTGGCCCCTGGTGCTGCAACTCTAGCCAACTCACTCACAAACTGCAACCAGGAAGACCAACAAGGAACAAACTTCAGTAACAATTGAATTACTGTAGAAAATGCAGGAGATTATCAACTGGTTGACCCTCCTAACAATGCATCATGAACTGTCAAAAAGGAAAACAAAGAGAGTGCATTATGAAGTATAGTTTGACTTTGAGAATGCAACAGAGACCTTGGGTTTGTCAGGCATATGCTCTCCACTCTCCATGGACCAGACCAGATCAAATTCCCCATCTGGGAATGGCTGATTCAAAGCATCCCCAACTTGGAAGAATGCCTGCTTCATTTCCCACAAAAAAAAAAAAAAAAAACACATCATCAAACTCTCACCATCTTCCACAACTGAAAGCAGTAAGGATCAAAAGATTGGATTTTGGAGGGTAGAAGAAGAACAAGTTTCAGAAAACACAACAAGACCTGATCAGCTAAACCTTGAGCAGCTGCTAGAGCATTGGCTCTCTGGGCCTGAACAGGACTGAGAGTAATCCCATGACACTTGGCTCCATATTTCCTGGCCAAGTACCTGGAACTCCCACCAATCCCACACCCTACATCCACCACTTTCTTTGGCCTCTTCTCTGCCTCCTCTGCCCCCCAAATCAGAGAAAACCCCACCATCAAAATCGTTCTGAAACCAGCTAAAAACTACTCACAAATACGAATCCAATCCAATCCAATCTACACCCAGGTTAACTAAAAATTTCTAAAACTAGAAGTCTACAAACCCGACCCTATTGTACAAAGTACGCATTTCTTTACAAAGGAAGAGGGAGGTCGAACCTGGGACGGCGGCGAAGCGGAGTGATTCCTCGATCATCCGAATCTGGGCGGCACAGTGGTCGGACTCGGACCCGGAAACTCGGGAGTCGGGTTCGTAAAACCCGTGGTGCATATGCTCCCCCCAAATGTCCTCCCACACGCCGGACGACTCGTCGTAGAACTCGGCGATCCCCTTTTTGAGCTGCTGTTGTTCTTGCTGCTCCATCGGGGTTTCTAAAGCGGCCGCCACCGCCATGCGAAGTCCCCGGTGACGAGAGCGACGAAGAAGTGGGGACGCTCGGATACGGAAATTAGCGCTGGAAAGCGATGGTTGGTGGTTGAAGGAATATGTAGGGGGAGCGATTATTGGCCGGCATCGGAGTAACGTCGCCATGTGCAGAGAGAGAGAGAGAGAGAGAGGTGGGTAATTTTTTTTTTTTTGTTCGACGTTTGTTCCCCTCTTTCGTGGTGTTATGAGACTGCAGAGATTTTTTGTGCAGGCTGCAGAGTGACAGAGCCCAGAGGAGATTGGGGGAAAGGGGTGTGGGGACGGAGAGATGGATGATAATGCCAAGAAAGTACAGTGCGGACAAAATGATTTTTGCAGAAAGTTAGGCCAATGGATTTGAGGGAAACAAACAACAAGCTCATTAATCCGACGGACCATTTTCGCTCTAGAATGTCAAATTTGGAAAGAAGGGAAAGAAAGGATGGGAAGGACAGAATTGGAAGGAGGTTGTGAGAGAGGCCGGCGCCGGAGAAGAAGAGATCGCCGCCGGCGTTGGATTCCTGATGGAGGAAAAAGAGGAAAGGGTGGAAAGTGTCCTTGCATAAGGACTAAGGTGGGTACTTCCATTAAGGCAAAACTGTATATCACATGCAACTACGACTCGCAGTACTTTCCCCCTTTATCCTGCTCAACATTAACCCATTTGTCATTAGTGTGATGTTCTTGACTATTACTCCATCTTATTATATAACTTGTTTATCTCCCAAATCAGCTGAAACCTCCCATCATCAAAGATTGATCTTCTAAAAGGGAAAATGTTATGGCATGCCATAATGGGGAATGTACTTATTAGGTGAAGCGTTCATTGTGTAATGAAAGTATGAGGTGGATTTCTTATTATCACTATTGTAAACGCAATTGCTGGTTTGTCTAATCATTGTCTTATTCGCTTGGATAGTTGGATTATAAAATTTGTCGTCAACGAAGTGATTCAAATTGAGTGGACCCATGTTTTGAATGTAGTTTTCAGTGTATCTCGAATAACATGTACTCGTAGTACAATCATTTTATAAGTAAAAGATTGAATTTCGTGTTATTGATGGGGAAAGAGAGATCTCGTTTTGAGTTGAGATTGAACTTTCCAAATTAAGAATACAAAATATTTAACCGTTTAAGATTTTTTTTTTTTTTACCCACTTCTTAATTGAACAAGCAAAATTCATTATTTAGTGGACTCTTTTTAGGATGATCTAGCTCCCACATTTAGGCAAAGATAGTAGTCAACATTCATCCTAGTTTGCAAGAGTAGCTTATGATTAGGACCACACACCCAACATAGCATATGATTAGGACCAAGTGTAGCTTACCTTGAGAAACATTCTTATTGGAAAGCTAAAAAAAGAAACTGTATCATCTATTTATATGATGAGAAATTCTACTTCGAATCTGATGACATCAACAACTCCTCGTAATTGGATAATCATTTTGTTTTTCTCTCTCTAGTCGATCAAAAACCAAAAAGAAAAACGAGCACTCCATCTGTGTCCAATAACCATGAATGACGCAAAGCTAAAACCAACACTGCTCATCTTATGCCTAATCTCATCTCTAACCGTCTTTTGTCGATCTTGTTATGCTAAATGTACGCAATTTTGGTGGTAACTCTTCCATTTATTGTTAGAGTTTTTGTAGTTGTTTGATTATCAATGAAGTTTGTGTTTTGTGTATTGATTAATCAACAGGCCACGACCATGATCAAGAGTTCAATTATGATGAAGGAAGTGGGAGAGGGCCATCGGAATGGGGCTCACTCGATCCAAACTGGAGAGCCTGTGGGGAAGGGAAATCTCAGTCTCCGATCGAGCTTTACCATATGGTGAAACATGCACCGGAGCTCGGGAAGCTTAAGAGAACCTACAGGGCAGCTCCAGCTACCATTGCCAACAGGGGACATGATGTCGCGGTAATGTTCGATGTAACATCTAATAGGTCGTTTAGCGACCATCGTGCAACGTTCGATGTAACGTGACTGGTCTGTCAGAGGGTCGACCGATTCGGTCGATGTCTTCCTTGTTCCTACAACGATATGGTTTGCTTTATCACTAGACGAACGAATTTTCTCGCTCAAATTACAGTCATTCTGAACTAATTCGAGTATGTTGATAGGGGGCGTAGATACAGCGTGACACCATTGAACCATTCAAACACACCTTAAGTTATTGAAGTTACATTTATGTGTGTATGGTCAGGTGACATGGAAAGGAGATGCAGGAAAGATCAGGATCAATGGAACTACTTACAGGCTGCAACAATGCCATTGGCATACACCAAGCGAGCATTCAATCTATGGTAAAAGGTAATATTGGTTGTTTAATTTAAGTTGCATTGCATTTATATAATTAATTAATTTCAATAACATTACATAAAAAGAAACCCTAATTGATGCTTAGGTTTGACATGGAGCTTCACATGGTTCACTCAAGCTATGATGGATCAATTGCAGTTGTTGCCTTCTTGTACATGTTTGGAGAATCCGACCCATTTCTCTCCATGGTAAAATTTCGATTCATCGATCCAACAACTGAAATTATGTGAGGGGTGATTCAACAATATCAACTCGCGCGAACGCTTCCTTCTTTACACCGTAATCGAATAGCTCAACACTTTTTTTTTCCCCTTCAACAGCTACTGCCACACATAATCTCACTTGGAAAAGGAGAACACCAATTGGGGATAGTGAACCCTAAAAATATTGGATTCCCAAGTGAAAAATACTACAGATATGGAGGATCTCTCACAACTCCTCCCTGTACAGAGGGTGTCATTTGGACCATCTTCCAACAGGTTCCTTGCTAATTATGTGATCATCTTTGATTTAATTGATCACTTTTTTACGAAAGCAAATCTTTTACTACGTTCTTTTCTCTGTCACTCGATTGTAGGTGAAGATGGTTTCTCCATTGCAAGTGCAGGCTTTGAAGAATGCCGTTGATCTCGTAATAAGTTCATTTCCTGATGCGTCTTTTGTTTTTGTAGACTTTGGTCTCACTATTCATTTTTTGTATTTTAGACTTTGCTTAAACTTCTGTTTTCCTTAAATTTCAGGGATTCCAAATGAATGCACGTCCAAGTCAACAGTTACATGGAAGATCAGTTTATCTGTACCAGTAGCCACTAGGTCACAACTGAGAAGTCAGTTTTTTATTCCCTTTTTATAATGTTAGCCATCGCAAGAAAAGGAAAAAACGCTGTACAAATCTGAAACTACCTTTCTTCTCCTGTATTGGGCCGGACCAAGATAGTCTTAGAGGTAGAAGCCTGTGATGGGCTGTAGCCTGTAGGCTGGCCCAATAATTTGTGGGCTTCAAGGGCGAGGCTTACAGGCTTTATTATGTATTTTGGTCACATTATTGATAATTGGTTTTTTTTTTTATATGGACAAGATGCTAGAGCGCTAACAATACTTGGTTTTTACTCAATTTCGCATCATAAAATTGTAAACCAAACAACTAATAAAACATCGACAAATATGTTAACAACACTTCTTTTCATTGCCATTTCGTATAATCTCATTTTAAGTCGGACGATTAAAACGAACATCCACCAAATAATAGGCCTATTTTTCAGTAGAAGGATGGTCAGTTTCTACCTGTTCCTCTTACAATATGACAAAATAGGAGCTCAAAAATTAAAGTTGTGACCTTTATTGCTAAAAATTGGCAAGCATGGAAAACGAATAATAACACTTGCCACGTGGAAAACGTAATTAAAAGTAAACTATGTAGAAAATAGGCAAATAGCCCACCACTTGCACTTTGTAGGGTAGTGGCCGCCACGAAGGAGACCGTGTTATGTTAGGTGTCCCCCAAGAAAAAAAATATATAATTTTATAATATAGAATTATTATTAATTCCTCAGCCTACCGAAAATGCCACGTGTCACAAAACCCTTTGGTGGAGGAGGGCCTATTTGACTCTTTTCATTTCAGGCTATGCCGGTCGACAAGCCGCACGGGCCTACCTAATCCCATCTGCTACGACGTCGTGTCGCCGATCCAGCGGATCACGGCCCGCTCCTCTCGCTCCATCATGGCCCTTCATTTCTTTCAATAATCGAACCACATGGCTGGGACCCATGTCTTGTAGATATTCTTTCTTTCTCCGAAGGCCCAAATTGCCAGAGAATTGGGCCCACCATGAGTAGTGAGCGATATTTTCAGAAGGAACAACCTTGGATATGGTCATATGGATATCTTTCGTTTTCCTAATTAATTAAGATAAGCCACCATAGTTAGGTGGATTAGTGATGAAATCTGGTATTATGTTAATAGATTTTGTGATGGTCTTAACTTGATTGTAGGGTTTGTTAATTTTGGGTAGGCAATATTGGGGATTCAGCATGATAGTGATTGAATGAAGTGATGAAGGGGGAATTCCTATGTGTATTATTGTATTACTAAAAGCCATTTCCTAACCTAGCTTGCAATTGACTTAACTCAAAATGGGCTATATAAAATTCGTCTATATGTTCATTTTTATTGAGGCTTCATTCTTTTTTTTTTTAAAATGTTTATTTGAGGCTTCATGACAGCTTAGTATACATATACATTCATCAAATTATTATTGTTGTGAAATCGAAAGTGACCTTCTCTTGGAATTATCAAGTGATCGATTGTCGAAAATTCACAACATTCACCAGCCGTTGAGGTACATATTGTTCATCGATTTTCTTTTATGAAGTGAGAGATGATGACGACCCCTAAAACTGCCTACCCTTAGTAGAAGTGACCGATATGTTACAATAGTGGAGCCAGGAATTTAAATGATGGGGATTGTTTGAACGGTGATAATTGAATAAATTTTACATATGATTTTACCTAAATTTCATATTTGAAAGGGGTAACAACCCCTCATAGCTCAAACATAGCTAATCTACTGCCTTATTGGGTCTTATTTTAAAAACATATATAAGTTTTCATGTTAATGAAACAATGAGTTGTTTCGAAATCACTATATCAACTTTTCGCATTTGCAAATCCTTCAACACCATATTCTGCTCTTCAACAAACGCTTGATCGACACGATAAGCACTGAAACAATTCTTCAAGTGACGAATTGAATGCGTAATCCATCAATCGGAACTCGTCAACAATACTATTCAAAGAAAAAAGTATCTACCTTTTGTGTGTGTCCAAAGTGGAAATAGAAATCCACTCCTTTGACACAATCCAGCTAGTCTTTTCTTTGCCTTCCTAACTTGTGAGTTGTAGGGAACAACTCATAATACTCAAATCCCTTTTCCTGTCGAAAGAGCATCCTAACGTGAATAGCCCATATCAGAAGACACGTAAGCAGGAAGAAAAGTCAAAAGACAAACAGATAGAAACAAAGAGAGGAACTCCGTGTACTACGTGGCAGATGACGACAAGAAGAGGTTTCGCTAAATTTGCCACGCTGGATAGGCATGCGGCAGGCTGTGATTGAATAGTCAGCAATCAGCATCTTTTGAAAACAACTAGACAACCGGCCCAAGGTTTGGCCTCTCGACCGAACCTCCCGCTTCGGGACACTCCGAACCAACATTTCTGGTTCGGATCCGCCCGCCCTATAAATTCGCTAGCGGACCTTCATTTGACGAAGAACCCCATCATCGCCTGCTCATTCTCCGGCCAGTCAGCTGCTTCGTCGCCGGTCGGTTTTGATCATCGCGCTCACTTAACAGGTACCAGATCTAAGTTTCTCTCCTTATCTCTCCTTGTTTCGAGGATTCGATTCGATCATCTGTTTGGTTGCGGAGAACAGGGGAAAGGGAGAATTAGAGAGAGTGATCCATTCTTCTGGAATTCCGGTCGTGTGATTTTATCGCTGAACAAACGGTTGGTTGATCGCGAGGGTCTCCGATCTTCGGCGATGTTCATTTCTGGTGTTCGATTGTGACCTTTTTTTAGGTCGTAGTTCTTGCTTTGGATGAATAGTGGATCTTTCAGCTGCCATCGTAGTCCGGGGGACGAAAAATACTTTGAATTTTGAGTTGGAATTTGTACCAGACTTTTCAAAGTAGATTAGGTTGGAATTTAGTTGGACAGGGTTGAGATTCATTCCTTTTGACCTGATCTGATAGATGGAAATGATTCGATTGATATGAAAATTGAGAGATCTCCAGCGATTTGTTGTCTTTCTGAATTTGATCGTCGGGTTTGGGATAGTGTTCCCAAGTAAAGATTCAAACTTTGAATTGTTGGTTTTCCAGGACAGAGAGATTACGAGAAGTCGAGGAGAAGAAACCAAACATGGCGGCAGTGGTATCAGGAGGAAGGTCAACACTAAACCCGGATGCTCCTTTGTTCATCCCAGCTGCTTACAGGCAAGTGGAGGACTTCTCCCCGGAATGGTGGCAGCTGGTGACGACCACAACATGGTTCAAGGACTACTGGCTCAGCCAGCACCAGGAACAGGAAGGCTACTTCAACAATGTTGCTGAGGAGGACTATGACGTGGCCGGCTTGCTGCCCGATACGTTCGATCTCGATGTGGTTGGGGAAGATTTCTCTTCCTTCGAAGTTCAGTTCGACGAGTTTTTGGAGTCGTATGAGACGGAGAAGAGATCGCCTCGAGCTCTACCCTCCTATGGAAATGGTATGCAATACTAGCGTCCATAACTCGATTGATGTCGGCTTGCAGCATTTGTTTTACTAGCCCCCTTGAGATGTCTTGGTGTTCTAACTTTCTTTGTATGTCGACTAGGGTATGGAATTGGAGGTGGAGCATCAGGGATTGATGTAGGCTTCAGGGCAGGGATCACTGCAGCCGTGGGGAGCTCGAAGTTCGGCTATTAGAAGGTGATGAATGTTGATGAAATGAAGTCTTTGTTCGGAGTCCCCAAACCACCAGTTTCAGCAGCAATGTCAGTCAGTAGAAGGAGAGGACTATTTAGTTTGGTGTAGCTTTTTAAACTTTCTGGGTTTGGGTTTAAACGTGGTGTCTTCTGTATAGAGTAAAGAGGCATTGCAGCAGCAAGTCTCTTTGTTGTATCAAGTACTGGTCCCTTTCTGTTGTTGTCTTTGGTTTCCTTTGACCAAAAGGAAACTCTAACGAGCCAAAACAAGCAATAGGAAGGAAAAAATGTAAATTTTCTTTAGCAATGAGAAACGTAAAGTTATTTCCACCCTTAACGGGAAAGCAGCTTAGAATGTCATCTTTGAGTCTCCTTTTCTCCACCTTGTTCAAGAAGGGCATTTCATCGCATTGGATTCCTCCTGTGATCTCAACGGCTTGAGGTCCAGTGATACAGCCATGAAAGATGTGCATTGTTGCAGGAAGAACACACCATGACGGATCCATGATCTACTTGAAGAAGTCCATGCTAACGCTCTCCCAAGCTCGATGTATTTTGTACTTCGTCCAACACCATTGCATCTCGAAAGTCACTACGCAATCTTCAAAAGTTGAGCAGTGTTGGTTTCGCCAAGTTTCGGACAGACTTACCTACCTCCTCTCTCTTATGAAATGGCATTTCATTCGAGAATGAGTGCTTATCATTAATTGTTGTTCCATCCATTCAATCAATCAAATCAATTGATGGGTTCACGACTTTTGCTTTCATTAGTTACTTTGGCACTCTCTTATGTCTTTTTGACGCCACCAACGGCTAGCGACCGGCACATGGGGCAGGCAACAGCTATGCTTTCGTTTCCTTTTCTGTCAGCAGTGGGAGGAAAGGAAGTAAGGAATAAACTGAATTCAGCGTTGGTTGGCACGGCCCATTGGATGCCGGTCGACGGTCGTAGGATCCTATGATCATTAAAATACAAAACCCCACAGGGAACGGCCCAGCTCATTGACGACTCCGCAAACAGAAACAAAGAGGAAAGTGCTGGCCACTCTCAATGATAGATACATCGTACATTACATCTGCTGTCTGCTACATAAGTTATGCATTTTCTAACAGAAGTTGGATCAGCCTATGGAAGCCATTTGACCATCAACCTGATTGGAAGTCATTGCCTAGAATGGTTTTCCCTCCCAACATCCTTTTCTCTTCCTTTATCCTTCTCTCTGTCCTTTTCCTGACAAATGCAATTGTCTCTGTGAAAGGGCCTCGCCGAAGAATCTTGGCTGTCTAAGGACATTTCGGAGACGAACTCCTCTTTGACAAATGGCAATGCAGCAAGTTTTTAACTTGTCAGTATCAAGAAGATCAGCTATTTGAACTGGGAGGTCTAAGAAGCCATCTCATGAACAAGTTCCAAGCTCTGCTCTTCTTCTTCATCTTCTTCGAGTTGTTTCCTCTTCTTGGCTTCAACCCTCGTCTGGTTACCAACGGCATCTGATATAGCCTTTGGTAGCCAAAACCCAGGCCTCTCCAGGAAAGGCGCTCGGTCAAGAACCAATGGCTCTCTCAGTGTGATCTCGACCTCGTCGTACGTTCTCAGGGTCAGTGTAGCTTCGCCTTTAAGACCCACCGAAAACCAACCTAACCCAGCTATTGAAATATCGATGCTGTTTGTGTCCCAGCTGCTGCCACTAACCTTGACTTCCCTTGTCTCCCATTCCCCCAGCTCACTCGCTCGTTCTTTGCCCACTGGTGGCTGCAAACCAAAAGTCCACATCAATTATATCACTCGAGTTACATAGTCGAATGATATTCATGGACATCAAAGCAAATGGATAAAAGGTACATGCATAACTGGAATAGCTGCAAGGATTGAAGAACGTACCTGCAACCGAACACCAACATGGTTACTGTAGAACTCATCTGCACTTTCCAACTTTCCCATGTGAAGAGACATGTTTGGTGATGCCCAAACTGTGATATAGATTGTGTCTACAGAAGCATGGTTAAGGTCCAGTCTCACCAGGCCTCCCATATGAATCGCATTCTCAGCCTGTGAAGTTCAGTAATCAATATTGTCAAGAACACATATTACATTGTTATGTTTATGCACCAGAAATGGGTCTTACTAAAGGTAACATGTAAGATGAGAACTTCAAACACAAAGTGATATTTATGAATGTTGATCGCTTCAGAATGATCAGGAATCCAAATGGTTAAAGAAAACACGAAAAAGAGTAACCAGTTCAGCTAAACCAATCGTCAAGAATTACAACAGGATTCACACCTCTTGAAGTTATGAAATCATAGGTGATGAAATGATGGAGAGCACTTACTTTTACCCTATAAGTTCGAGGCTGCAACTCCTTCCGTATCTCAATCATCTTTTGTTCATCTCTGTCCAATCTCATTGTCATCAGGTTTGGATGTAGAAGACCTGGAGTATCATACAGCTTTGCTTTGGCTGACAAAATCCCCCCAATCCTCAAAATCCCGAGAGTCGTACCAGGAACAGGAGCCTCCGTAAGCTTGCTAACTTTAGCTCCTCCTTTCTTTGCAAGCGCATTTATCAGTGTAGACTTACCAGCATTTTGAGCACCAATAACCCACACATTCCCACGAGGACCACCCAATTCCTTCACAAACGACAGCAAGTTCTTCACGCCAAGATCCTTACGCGAGCTAACCAAAAAGACCCCACTCAGCTTAGGTGCTCCAGCTGCCCTAGCACGATGCCTCACCCATTTGTCCAATCTAGTGGGTGAGATCTGTGTTGGAAGGAGATCAACCTTTGTAGCCACCAGAACAAGCTTAGGCAGCTTTTTGCTTGCTCTAAGATCAGCTCTAGCTCCTTCTAGTGCCTCAAACAAGGATTTGGCTGCTTGTTTAGGGAATGAGCCATCGAAGTCGACACAATCAACAACCATAATCACAACACTTGCGTTGGAATTCCCTGTAGGCTTTATCAACCTGGTTGAAATCAACCTATCAAAATCGAAATCGGGTATCAAATTCTCCGCCGTCTGGTTCTTCACTTGACCGTAGTTCCGGAGAGAATGACACCTTGCACATACGGTGACCTCATCTTTGTCCCTGTGAGCTTCCCTGGCTTTCCTTTTCCTCTCTGCTTTGGAAACCTTCTTCAGCTCCTTTCTTCTCGTTTCTTTCTCCACCACCTCCTCAGTTATGTTCCCGTACCCTATACCAGCCGGGACGAAACCATCCAAATCCAAATCATCCTCATTAGCATTCAACATTGCATCAAGTTCGTCATAGTCCACATCCAACTCGACCCCACCCGCCAACTCTTCACCCTCTCCTCCTTCTTCTTCTTCCTCAAAATCGGAGCTTTCTGCATAATCTCCAATACCCACCTCCTCATCTTCCTCAACTTCATCTAATTCAACAGCACTGACTCTCCTGGGTTGGAAATACCCAGGTAGGTTTTGATCAATATCCTGCATAAACACTCCACATCCAGGACAAATAGGGCCATGCTTCTCATCCTCATCCCTCCCTTCACTCAGTATAAAATCCCTACCTCCCTTTCTAGGCCCTATTCTACCAGGAGGCCCTTGTTGCGTCTCCACACTCGTTTGGGATTTCGCCACTAGCGAAACAAACCTATTCTTTTCATGTTTCTTTCTCTCCACTCCCAAACCTGAACCAAACAACCAATAAACCACACTGGATGTAACCAACTAGGTATAATCCTACGTTCTCAGATGAAGCGGAAAAGGGAAGGAAAAATTGGAGGGGGGTATGTACCTGTGGGGAGGCGGATTCTGGATAAGGAACCGTCTTGAAAGAAAGGATTCCAGTAGACAAATTTGGAGCTGAGCTTGGTAGCTGACGCCGATATCAAAACGTGCATTTTAATCAGAAACGGCGGCTGAAGAAGAGAACTCCCCCGAATTCCACCGCCGTCACTGCAGCCAGCTGATGAAGACAGCGAATTACAGAGAACAGCTTGGGTGAATTTCCGCCGGAAGAGATAACTGGTGCAAATATCGATTGAACATTCAGAAGGGAAGCGCGCCGGACCGTTTTGGCGGCACCCAGTTAAAACGCACCGTTTTGGGTGACACATGTGCAAAGACTCTCTACTCGTTTGATTGACCTGGACTTCCCCCACCTTTGGGCCCATTCAGGTCCTTTGGATTTACAAGCGAAGCAAGCCCTTGAAAGTGGGCTTATGGGCCCAGAAAGAGTATCCAATAGCGAGAGACACGTGTCCTTCATGCGGTGGTTGATAACTGATCAACTTTTCGATAAAAAAAGTTATTGTGTTACTAAATGGATAGTTATGTACTCATGTTAATAGAATGATAAGAAGGTTCACTAAAATCATCGAAAGAATACAAAAAGCGTCCACAAACACGTTCCAAAAACTATACGAACAACTTTCACTTGCCAAAACTATAGACTTTTAATGCGACGTGGGAATTACCAAATGCATCATAGAGGACATAACTTATTGAGCACCTCATAGGTGAATTCTAAGTCGACGCCATAAAATGGTGCAGTGACCTAAGCTAGTCGGCGGTGTTGTTTGCTTACTTACTTGTTTGTTTGTTTGTTTGTTTAATAACGTGTAATTTGTGGGCTCTCGTAATTCGGTCAGTCGATTATTTTGTAGTATATGTTCTTCATGCTTGTTTATTTCAATCTTAGGCGAGCTTAATATGATTTATTTTCTTTTATTAAAGATTCATATGAATTGATTTTTTTTTTTTTTGACAAAAGATAATCATATGAATTGATATTCATAAAGAAACAAAACAAATTAGAATAAAATCCATTTCTAGTTTTCTAATAATAAAATGTGCACTCCAAAACCAAGGACAAGAAACAGCCCAAAAACCTTTCTTTTGTCACAATACTTGAGGCGAACACAAAACCAAGGCAAAGGATAGAAGATCTTCTCCTCCTTCTACCATTGAAATCGTCAAACAAAGATTACATATATTTGCAAAAACAAAGAAACAGATGATGAAAGTGGGAAGAAAAACTAATAATATTATTAGACATATAGAAACATGAGTTAATTGGTAAGAACACTGATCCAATGTTGGTATTAGAATTTGTTCTTCTTCCTCTATGTTTTGCCTACTCGTCCTTCTTCGCATTGCGATAAACTGTCATCGTTTGAGCAACTCCATAACTCAGTGTTGCTTTCTGATTCCTCTCCTCTTGACATTGATTAAATGATGTCGACTCTCGATTTCCTTCATTTCTTGGGGAAAATGCAAGGCAGATTCCTGGAAAATGCAATGTCAATTGAAAAATGGCTACTTTGTACATGAAAAGGAAATGCATATGTAAGGTGAAACCTAAATAATATATGTACAAAATGAAGGAAATGTATGGTGAAACATTTTCCAGACGAAAAAATTCTATCATGCAGAGGTTGTGAATTCGATTTTGAAAATTGTTGCACGTTGTCACATCGAAACATTAATTTTGTGGGTAAATGATGCATCTAAATTGAATAATATAAGAACACCACAGAGGAAATGTGGGACGCGACATTCTCGAAACGTCGAGAAATTTTTGAATTGGAGTCATTGCCGCAATAAACCAACACCGTAGCTGAGGAAAATGTAGGAGAAGAGGAAGAGAATGGAGTAGAGTAGTGTAGAAAGGGAGAGGGGAGCTCCCTTCACCCCAAGCCAAAAGGATGGAAGTGAAACAACATCTCCTAGCGCATGCAAACCCTCGGTCCTGTGCTCTATTATCATGCCGTGAGTAACATAGATAATACGAAACGCGCAATCCCGTGGGTATTCATGAACCAGCAGGTGTGGCCACTCCTCGACATCCCTTTCAGAGATGGGGGAGGAGAACTCCCCTCCTCACCAATTCGAAAACCCAACAACCACAAAGAGAGAAAGAGGAGGATGAGAAATGTGAAGGAAGAAAAAGATGAAAGCAACTCAAGCCTATCACTAGGATTATATAGGGCTACCAAGGATTTTATTGGGGGTGTGAGAATGCAAGCTGGGATATTTGTGCAAATCTTGGAGAATTTCATTGTGATGTCTTTCCCTCGTTCCACTCTCTGCCTTATACTTTGTGTTGTGGGATTGGTCTTCCCTTGGGGCGCGATTCAGGAACCGGCAGTGTTGGGTTCAGGGTCTCCTTCTTCCCCTTCCTTCCTCCCTTGTTTCTTCCTTCACTCTATCCTCTGCCCTTGTCTTCTTGTGTTGTAGTTTTGCCCCTACGCTCCGTTTGGCGCAGCTCCTTTCTTTATTCGTTAATATTCAACCCTTTCATCCGGTGTTTTGTGCGGGTTCGATGTCTGCAATCGCCAGCCCTGTAGAGTAATGGCCAGCTAGTGCTCGTCGGCAGTCGGATTTGAAATCAGAGGACTCTGTTTTCATTCTCGCCGGCCTCCTTCTTCCCAACCTTGAGACCTTCTCTCTTCGATATCATAACCTCCCGACACCGAGAAATCCAAAACCCACATCTCCGTTCTTCGATGGTCGATCCTGAATTCATCGGTAGAAGGGCTGTAGTTCAGATCGGAGAGATGCTCTGCCTCTCCGGCGAGTCCCGTTAGATCACCGCCGCATAGTATTACAAAATCGAATTACATATAGTAATTGGGTTTAAATTTGGGGTGCTTTGTAATTGAATTATAATTAACCTAATCATAATGAATAATTAATGAGCGTGAATGTTATCGTATAATAACCTTTGTTAGGTGCATGCTATTTTTATAATAGATATACGTTATTTGTGTATAGACTATAGACCTAGTGCATGACTTGAGGGAAACACAAATGACTTGATAGGTCATCGATGGCAGGTTAATCAAACTTAGACAATACAATGACTTTTTAATAAAAGCTTACATGTTTTGATAAGAAATAGTTATTTAGTTAGAAATTTCCACTAGTAAATAATAAATATAGCTTCAATTTTAAAATGAGGAAAAGAGAGGGGAAAACGAAGAAAGAATGGTGAATTGGTGATATTAGTCATTATTTTATATATATATCTTACCTTCTAGAAACATCTAACTTAAATACTAAAATAAGTTAATTAATATAATAAGATAGAACAATTTTCTATGGTTTTGACAAAATAGCTATTGAGATATAATAAAGTAGTCATTTGTTAATAATAAAAACAGTCAATTTTAGTAATGTGCCTTAGAAAATTAGATAACATATTTTCCATAATAATTAATTGCAGGATTAACCGTAAAGAGCACGTATCCTGCCTTGTTGGTTTGAGTCCACAATGTGATTTTCTCAGTCGACGATGGCGGGCTTCATAAGCTCCTTGGAATGAAGCCGAAGGACGGGAAAAGGGTGTTGGACCAGAGGTGAAATGACAGCCGTAACGGGGAGATGGGTTTAGCCGTTTAGTTTAGGGATGGGAAGGAGAGCTAGGGCGGGGTTTCGATACTCATATTCGTCTCGTTGTAGGTCGAGGTATTTTATTGTGAGGTATGAGTTAGAGCTGGTCGATTTATACGAACCACTTTGAAGAAAAAATATCTAAAATATTATTATTTACAATTTTAGTATGACTAGAATATGATATATAACAATACGATTTTAACTAATTTGAGTAGAATTACATATAATTTAACACAAAATATGTGAAGAATTAAATAGGTCCGGTCGAATCTTTTTTTTTGACAATAAGCAACCTTTTATTCCATCCGAAACCGTGAAAACCGTGGTCACATTACAGGAGTGGAGCAATAATATTGACAATTAAAATCCAATCCACTGGTAATGATCCCACCCTAGCATGTCGTGCCTCCCAATTCGCTAATCGATTCAAACGTCGAGGAACAAACTCAACACGAAACCATCTGCGCAATGGTAGCCCGACACATCCAAGGCCATGCCGAGGGTTCCTGATGCAACGCAAGGAAAAGCACCTGCAATCTGTACTAATACAGGTTGGGATGTTATCCTGAGAAGCAACCCTAATAGCATTGAGAAGACCAAAAGCTTCCGCCTGAATCGGATGAGAACAAAGGAAGGTCTCAGTCTTGCCGTCGTACACGTGACCCTGAGAGTTAGCAATAGTAATCCCATATGACGCCGGACTCGAGTCTGAGATGAACGACCCATCACAGAACATCACTTGGGTACAGGGCGGTGGTTCAGTGTTGAAACGGGAACCCCTAGACTGAGAAGGTAACTGAGTTGGCCGGTAAGGAATCGAAGAAGGTTTCGAAACTCGAGCTTCTTCCCATTCAAGGATGTCACGGGCCGACTTAATTACCAAAGAGGCCGGGGAAGGGACCTTAGATCCGATCGAATCAGGTTGAGAAGAATACTGGTCTCTAATCGGTCTATGAAGTGAATATTACCTGCCCAAAACATATTAAAGAGACCCGATAGGACGGGTTTGGGTTGGGTTGAATTTGGAGAGGCATAGGATTATTCAAACTAGAAAAGCCCACGATGATGAAAGGGCCCAGAAGTCCAGGAGGGCGAATAGGTCACTTGGTAGCAAAGTTATACTACAGGGGTTTAGTTGCTCAATTTATTTTCTTCAAGGACTTGATTGTTGATTTTCAACAGTGTAGGAGCTTGAGCTTGACTAACCATTAATCCCTTTGAGAATGGCGTCTCTGGTCTGGTTGTGGCAGCAAACGAGCAATGGGCTGCGAGAAGCCGTGAAGCTGATAGAAGGAGAAAGGAGGCTGACTGAAAAAGTGGAAACAGAGAAGTGGGTTCTGATTCCATCTTTCCCTTTCGCCAGCTCCAATCACAGAGCTGCCGTCTGCTTCTTCTAGACCAAGCCTCCATTATCGGATCGAAAAAAAAGCCGCTGTGCGACTGATTGCCGCCGGCGATTTGTCCCTGCTCCGTTCTCTCCATAGTACGTTCTTCTTTTAAAGTCTAACAGGAGATATCGAAAGATCGTCAAAACTCAAACCGACGACCATAAATGTCAAAGTGGATCGACAAGATTTAGGGGTCGTTTGGATGAAACATTGTGATGAATCAATTGTACTCAATTGGCTCATTATGAGATAATTGGGCCAAATTGACCCATTTGGCTATAAAAAAAGGAAACGAAACAATCTGGGCCGGGGAAATGAGAATTGCTCCGTTAGGGGGTCAATTGAAAAAACCTGGGGTGGGGGGAGGGAATTTCAATTGACGCAAGTTTTGTCTCCTCTTCCCAATTCTGCCCTCTCTCTCCAGAAACAAACCTTTCTATTCTTCTTCTCTTCCCTTTCTCTTTCCTTTCTTTTTCTCTGCAACTGCGTTGTCATTCCTCTTTTTTTCTCTGCAACTACGCTCTCATTCCTCCTCTTCTTCTCTTTCTTGTGTATCTATGGCGGACAGAGGGAAGAAGAATCAAGGTTATGATGGTCGCCGGCGGACAAAGGGAGGAATAGAGAAACTCTGTTGCCGGATTTGCAAAGAGGTTGTCGCCGTCCAGCCATCATCGTAGAGTCAAAGGAGTGAGTTCTCGGGGACCAGCCGGTGGGTCGATTGACTCCGCGCAAAGGGATTTTGACGCATGTGTGTAAGTAGTGGGTCGATTGACTCGATCCTCGCCAGGCTCAAACGACGGCGAGATTTGTTGGAGTTCCTCACCGGCAGTCCAGCCTCTGATTCAAGGACCGAGAAGTCTCAATCCTTCAAATTGCGTCCGTCAACTTCAAATCCGGTCGTCTCTGCTCTGAACGCCCAATTTCATTTGTGCCCTAGACCCCTAATTTCTCACGGGGTTAGAGTCAAATTCCAGAAACGGGAAACAGAAAGGTTAAGGTTTTGGATTGCAACGGCTGAAGTTTCTCAAAAAGTTCTTCAGATTCCCTCTACTCTTCCAGCTTGGGTTAAGGTTTTGGATGTTCTGGTTTACAGGGATATTGGTTGTGTGATTCGGAAAAATCCGATTGCTTGATAGGGAGGGTTCTTTGGATTGGTTTTGACATTTGGTTAGTTGCAAAAACCACTTTTTTTATTATGTTTCGATTTCATTTGTGGGTATTATGAAATCCAGAAAGTGTTCATTTTGTAAATGAAGAACTAAACAAAAACAAACCCAGAAACAAAAACTTGCAGAAGGGTATATTGGTATTTCCTCGAAAATGACTTATCTGCATTTCTCCATTTCAAAGTCCATCCCAAACTACACATTCTTGGCAAATTTCCTCATCATATTGACTCATTTTCTAAAACGAGTCTTTTGGTGCAAATTATCATCCCAATCTCTTCGCCACTCTTTGTTTTTCACCAACAAAAGAAAATCCAATTTTTTTTTTTCAATCAGATCTGTGCCTTTCATCGCCAGCGCTTGATTTTGCCGTCCCGAACACAAATCTCACGAGTCCTTCATCACTTCGTATCCTCATCTCGCCCAGAAAACATACACCAGAAAAATCCCCAACTCCGGCGAAGACATCTTTCCCAATCTTCGTCTCCCGACGACCACGAAGGCCAACACCATCTCGACTCGCAAATCTGAGTCGCTGTCGTAGCCGCAGCAGCGTCGCCGTCCCCAGCCGTTCAGCCGCAGTAGCGTTGCCGTCGAGCACCGTTCAAGCCCAGACTAAAAAAAATCAGACCGGTCAAATTAAAACCGACGGCAAAGGAAAAGCGGGAAGCAGTTACAAAATCCACCGGGATGAAGTCACTCGCCAACAATGGAGGCGCCACATCTATTTCCTCTAAACCTTGTCGATCCACTTTGACATTCATGGTCGCCAGTTTGAGTTTTGACGATCTTTCGATATCTCCTGTTAAAGTCAGTAGCTTTTCCTTCTTCTTGATCCCCTTTCGCGCCTGGTAATGGTAGTAATGCAAAGGGTTCTGCTTTGACTAGGAAGGGAAGGTACAAGTTACTGAATCTTCAAAAACATGGCAAGTCAAAGGCTTTTACAAGGATATAGGAGAGGCATCCACATAAGTAGAACTGGAGTATCACCAGATGAGGAAATGGCCAAAATGATTGCTGAAAAGCTGAACAAATCAGGGTTAAGAGATGTTCGAGCCATGATGCCATCTCTGTGTTCTAATCTGAATCATGAAGTCACCTCCTTGGTACTCTCAAACCCTGATGTTTCCCCTCGTTCTTGCTTGTCTTTCTATGACCTTTTGGCAAATGATGAGTCTCTTACTGCTCAAAAACCTGATGTTGAAGCCAGCATCGTCCTTCTTTTGAGACTATTCAAGGACAGGAAGTTTGTGGACATGAAGAATGTGTTGACTAGGATTGCATCAGATGATGTTAGGTTCCCAGTTGCTAGTTGGGTATCTATGAACAGTGGAAAATTGAATGAAGCTTGCTTTAGGGAGAAGCTGTATGATATGCTGTTTAGAGTCTATGCTGATGCAAGGATGTTCGAAGAGGGCCTTGAGGTTTTTGATTACATGATAAGTAACGGGTTGAAGATTGACGAGAGATCTTGTATCGTCTATCTGCTTGCTTCGAAGAGATGCGACAGAATGGAGATGTGTTCAGTACTATTCAGAAAGATGGTTAATTCTAATATGGAGGTTAGTGTTTACTCTTTGACCATTGTGGTTGATGGGTTGTGTAGAAGAGGTAGGGTTACAAGGGCTAAAGAATTAATGATTGAGATGGCTGGGGTGAAAGGAATTAAGCCGAATGTCATTACCTACAATACCATTTTGAATGGATATGTGAAAATAAGGGATTCTGCCGGCGTTGAAGAGATCTTGAGATTGATGGAGACGGCTGAAGTTGCTTATAATGCCGCTACATATACCATGTTGATTCATTTCTTTGGTGACAGCGGTAAGGCGGAGAAAGCTGAGAGGTTGTTCAAAGACATGAATGAAAGAAATGTCGAAGTGGATATTCATGTGTATACGTCGATTATCAGCTGTAATTGTAAAGTTGGGAACCTGAAAAGGGCTTTTGCTTTGTTTGATGAGCTCGGCGAGAGAGGTCTTGCTCCCAGTACTCACACATATGGGGCCTTGATCGATGGTGTCTGCAAGGCTGGCCAGATGGAGGCAGCTAAGATTTTGCTATCCAGAATGCAAAGCCAAGGGTTAGACATGAATCTGCTGATCTTCAACACTCTTATTGATGGTTATTGTAAAGCAGGTATGATAGATGAGGCTTTAAGAGTAAAGGGTACAATGGAAAAGAACGGATTCAAGGCGGATAACTATACACATAACATTATTGCTAGTGGCCTGTGTAAATTGAACAAGCTTGATGATGCGAAGAACTGGTTGTTTGCAATGATCGAAAGAGGTGAAATACCAAATTCAGTGAATTTCACCACTCTGATCAACATCTACTGCAAAGAGAGGAATATCCTGGAAGCGAAGAAGCTGTTCAAGGAGATGAAGAAGAAATCAGTGAAACCCACTCTTGTTACTTACAATGCTCTGATTGACGGATGCTGTAAGGAAGGCAAGATCCATGAAGCTTACAAGCTAAAAGAAGAAATGGTGGCTGTGGGATTTTCACCAGACATATACACATATACCTCGGTCATACACGGGGAATGTATTTCTGGAGACGTGGATAAAGCACTGCAACTGTTGAGTGAAGCTCGTGAAAGTGGTTTGACGATCAATATGGTCACTTACACTGCAATTGTTTCAGGCCTGTCCAGGGAGGGCCGTTCTGAAGAAGCTTTTAAATTGTACGACGAGGCTATGGAGACAGGAATGACTCCTGACAACAGATTGTACGCATCACTTGTTGGCAGCCTTCACCAAGTTCCGAACTCTTAGAGCATTTGAAAGGTGAATGAATTCAGTTTTACCTACTCAGTCTTTCGTATCAAGGAGCCATTCGATCCAGCGATTCTACTTGGAAATGACATGTATCTAATCTAGTGTATGCATTCTGCAGGAATGTAAATGCGCTGCGTTAATCGACGTCACAACCATTCTCTTACTGAAGTATATTCGTAACGGTGAGTGATGTTGAACTCAGCTTGCCTGCAGATGCAGGGTAGGGTTCTGGCCTACTTGGAACATAAAGAAAGCAAAGATGGCTGCTTCAACGGATACCCACATTACATTACATATCGAAAGTTAAATAAACAACAAGCACTTAGATCTTGATTCCCTGTCTGATCTCAATAGCTATATGAAGATTCCAAGCCATGGATCACTCACTGAACCGTCTCAACTGCTGCTCAAACGCTGCTGCGAAAGCATCCATTTCACCCTTGCTCAGCGCCAACCCGAACTCAATCCCGCCTTTCTCCTTATCCCTGGCGTCCGAGAAATAAACCGAGCCAGAGAAATCGACATGAACCGGCTCCGACTTCCTCGGGTTCCCCCACCCGAAATCGGTTTCGTAGACCCCAAGCTTCGGCGACCCAGCTACCGACAGGATGTTCCCCTGTTTCATTATTTCCTGCCATCCTGAAAGCGAGAAAAACTTCTCCGCGCTCCTCAACGGTCCCTCAGCTTCCATCTCCCTGATCTTCGACGCGATTACTCTGGCTGCAATTGCAAACCCGTTGCCTCCTATCAAATCGCTTCGCTTCACCAGCACCTGGATTCCCGACAGACAGTTGCCGGAGTAAGTCGCCGGGAGTTTGGGTTTGAGGCGCCCCCTGCAATCCACCAGAATTACGTAGCAATCAATGTGATCCTCCCCTGAATTGAATTTGTCGCTGCTGGCAGCGACGAATTCGGGTTCTCGGGATCTCGTCAAACTGGTCCACAGAAGGGCACTCGCCACCGTAAACGCTGACGCCGGCGTCGACTGTTTGCTGCTGCCATTGTGGTTGGCCAGAGAAGCTTTCATCCTCTTAATATGCTCGCCGTCAATCCGGAATGTGGCGCGGACCTTGCCGGCAAGCATTCGTTGGCGGGAATCCTCATCCCAATGCGATGCATAGTTTCCTATGGTTTTCAGAAGCGAATTCTCGAGCTCTGTATGCTCCTGGATCAGCTCTCGGTCGTGGCAAGGCGGAGACTTTTCGACCCAGCTCAAGTCCCCGCCACCGGACTTGCAAATTGAAGCCCAGGATTTCACGAAATGGTTGAAAGCCAGCCCGTCAGCCGCCACATGGCGAAACTCGAACCCGATGCAGATGCCGGAGTTTGGAAACAGAGTGACCTTCACGGCGAGAAGCGGGGACGAGGTTTCGCCCTCCGAATTCGGTCTGTCGTCGGGAGGAAGTTTGGGCAGCAGAGGGTGGAGCAGTTCGACGTCGCTTGGCAGGTCGGAGATGACACGGTCGAATTGGAGACCGGTCTCGGCGACGGTGAGCGAAACAGAGTCGCCATCAGAGTAAAATATGCGAGCCCTCTCGTCGGAAAGCGTCGGGGTGACTAGCCGGCCGGCGAGAGGGTAGAAATGAATAAGCGCCAGGGAGAGGGAATCGGCGAGACTGGGGATGGTTGTTTGCCGGAAATGGGAGCTGGAATGCGGGAAATCGTAGAAGAAGACTCTCTGAATCGGATGGCAGATTATCCACGATATGTCGAACAATGTTAGCCGGAGGGAAGTGGCGGGAACTGATCCCCGCGGCGGAGAGATTCGCAGCTCGTCGACCGTTACGACGGGGCTGGCAATTTGTTGCGACATTTTTTTGCAGGGGAAGATACAATGCATGTTCTGAGTTAAGCTCTGGAACTTCATATAGGTGGGGAGCAATGGTGGAAGCAGATCAAAGGATCCGGCGGAGATTTAGACGTTCTGTTTGTTTATGTTCGGATCGTAGTGCGTAAAGCTTTCTGACATGGATCGTATTGCTAACAGTCAAACGGATGCTGTTGTTGTCAGGTATCTATGCTGTCCGGATTTAGAGGTGGAATCTGGGAGGCCGTCAATTCATCCCTCAACTTCTTCTGTTCATCATTTCAATTTGTTGGTACTGTTTCGTTTTTTTTGTTCTTGACACAAGTTCGAAGGGGAAAATTACAACGATTGTGGCACGCAGACATCGTTAATTGTGGTGACATATTGAGGTCGACCTGAGAACTCGAACGATCAACCATTTCGTTGAAGAGGCCGACCTTTCGTATTATAGGTAGGCATATCTAGTGGAGTTATAATGTCCCATATCGACCATCATGCAATCTGATGAGCTAGCCACCTCAATTTCTCCAAACAAGCATTGCCAAGGCAGAGTGAGGTTTGAACAAGTACTCATCAATCCCCCAACAGTTGAGACGGACCGGAAGCGGAGCGAGCGAGTGAACGTCCGGAAGCCGGACGAGGGATGTTACCGGTGACAACCTCTCCGGGAAGCCAGTTGGCGGCCATAGCTGTAAAAGAGACACCAAACGCAGAAAGGAATTGCACCAGCTGGGGAAAAGGGGTTACACACTGTAACAGTGAGTTCGCGACTGACATTGAACACCATGGCAAATAGTCGTATTTGGGCTTTCGGTGGTGTTTGGGCCGGCTCCCTACCGATCCATGAAAGGCCTTTTTCTTCCATTTCGGGTCCATATGGCTTTGTTTTCGGCCAGGCCACCTAACATCCGTAATTATTATTTGGTTTAATACACTTGTATATCCAAAATTTTCACGGTTGTGCCAATAATATCCAAATTTCCCGAAATACCACTTATATCCATGTTTTAAAGTTGTTCTTTGTCAAATCTATCCATTTTTCAATATATTTTTGGTTAAATACACTTGTATATCCAAAAACACCGTTAAAGAATGTGAAAGAATTGGATATAAGTGGTATTTCGGGAAATTTGGATAATATTGGCACAACCGTGAAAGTTTTGGATATACAAGTGCATTTAACCTTATTATTTTTTCAACAATTTATTTATTGCGATAACACCGTTTATGATATGATCATAAGAGCTGGCCTGATCAAGTGATTGTGTGCTCAAACTTTTGTGATCTCTAATATTAACATCGTATTTAAGTACAAGATATGTTCAATCGATCTCTACAAACTTCAAACCCATATATCAGATTTATTATAAATTATAAAATTCATAATCGACCTTCACATTCAATTCGAATTATGCCGAAACTATGGAATCAATCAACTATACCAACATGTTATTTTGTAATCATAGTTGCTCCAACTTGGAACTTCGGTGGTAGTTCGGCGATATATATTTTATAATGTAGTTCGGCGATATATATATATATATATTTTTTATAATGTAGTTCGGCGATATATATTTCAAACCAAAGATAGTAAACTCTATTTGCGAAATTGGTAATTAATAAGGACCGATTCCACAGCTCAAACAATCTCATATATATTACAATAAGAAAAGGACCCTTACAATTATAAACCAACATGAACAACTAACACCTAACTACTTGAGCTGATGGCTCTCAAGTCACAACAACTACACATGCACGACTCAGGACTCAAATGCAACAACTTAAAACTTAAGGATCCAAAACATACTTCGACAAACGACTTGACTTAAATCAGTTGCTTCAATGTTTCTTCATCTTTCTTCCAACAACCAGAGTTCGATTTTCTAACAGTAAAGACACTTCGCTCAGTTGGATATCCAGCCTGAAGTCTCAACCTGTTGCGAAGGACGAGGAGGTCAAGGAACACACTAGATAATTAAACCGAGGGCAAAGGGTTATAGCGGACCACAGGGATGAGCTCCAGATGGTTTTTCCTCCTCAAGGTGACGCCGAACTGTTCATCCATGTTGAAGCTCGACGGCTCAACCCTAGCGGGAAGTTTCCAGTCAAAATGGAACAGTAGGCTTGCCAGAGGGAGTTCCACCGTTGACAGCCCGAAAGTCATCCCGGGGCACATCCTCCTCCCCGCTCCGAAGGGTAGGAACTCAAAGTCGGTTCCCCTGAAGCTTAGTTTGCTGTCGAGGAACCTCTCTGGCACGAACTCCTCGGCATCCTCCCCCCAGTAGCGAGGATCCCTCGCGATGGCCCACGCGTTCACGAGCACCCTCGTCTTCAGAGGGACGTCGTATCCACTGATCCGACACTCCTCCCTGCACTCCCTGGGGAGCACCAGGGGCGCAGGAGTGTACAGCCTCAGCGTCTCCTTGATGACCAGTTTCAGATAACTCAGCTCGCACATCCTTGCTTCGTCGACCCGGCCCCTCTCGCCGAACACTCTCCTCACCTCCGACTGTGCCTCGTGCAACACTTTCGGATGCTTCATCATGTTCGACATCGTCCATTCGATCAGCGCGGACGGGGTCTCGCTTCCCGCTAGGAAAATGTCCTGATGCACAGGGGCGGAGCTACAGCAGCCCTTGGGGAGGCCCCGGCCCCCCCGAGAATCTTGAAAGTTACGTATAAAATGTTCGGTTGTATACCTATAAACTAAAGGTTACGATTAAATATCTTGACGTGCAATAGAATGACAACGAGCTTGATTTAGTCTAACGGAAACTGAGGGGATTGTTTTCCGAAACTAGCTTTTGTTCCCTGGTTCGATGGTCGTGAGAAGCAAGCTTGTACTTTTTTTCCTTATTTCTGTTTACCCCCCTTTTCTTAAACAATTTTGTTTCTTCGTTAGAATCCATTAAGTGAAATCAATTAATTAAGCACTTCAATAAATCGATTTAGCCATATTAACTTTTATAATTATATTT
Source organism: Linum trigynum (assembly GCA_964030455.1). Lineage (NCBI taxonomy): Eukaryota > Viridiplantae > Streptophyta > Magnoliopsida > Malpighiales > Linaceae > Linum > Linum trigynum. The sequence continues at coordinate 60,036,498 of OZ034817.1, read as the reverse complement.
AATCATAAACTTTAATAAAATAATTTCAATTAAATTCTTCAATTTTAAGGACAGTTCGAGATACATGAGAAGTATTTGTAATTTTATTCCCCTTTAATAACTTCATTCATGATTTAAATTCCTTAATTTCAAATTTATCAATTAAGTTCTTCAATTGTAACTATTAGACTATATAAACAGTAATTGTTTTCTTATGCTAATATTTATATATATTTGATTTTTAGTTATGAAAAAAGAACGCGCGATACAATGACAATATTAAAATATATTATTATATTTATATAATTTTTATTTATATTGAACTTAATGTATTTATTGTTGTGGTTATAATAAAACAAAACTATTTTTTTAGTCTTTTGCGATAACGTTTTACGAAACTTCGGCCTCCCCGATCGTTAAATCCTAGCTCCGCCCCTGGTGATGCATACATCCAACAATGATTGAAATGATCAACAAAACGATAATCTCGGCAACAGTACTTGTGCCGTTGTGCACGTACGTACGTGTATATATGGATGCATGCATGGCTATAACGTAACTGAGAGTTACGATCACTATACCAGAAGGAAGCCCTTGATGGCATCGGTTGACAAGTGAAACCCTAGCGTGGCGTCGCCACCTTCCTGAATATTCAAAAGAACATCGAGCAAATCCTCCTCCGTTCTAGACCTCATCCCTTCGGCCTCCTTCGCCGCCGCCGCCGCCCTCGCCGCCTGATGCTGTGCAACCATGCTCCTGGCCGACCTATCGAGGACCACGTGTATCCTATTCAGCAGCTCCTCCGTGCCAAACAGCTTCTGCACCAGCCCGCTCGACGGGAACAAGTAGGAAACCTTGAACCCTCCGGCGTACTCCACCAGCTTCTCCGCTGCCTTGTGATATACATGGAGTAAAAAACGGTGTAGATGAGATTAACTATGATTAAGGGTCTTCTGTAGAGTAATATATATGGTGGAGTATACAATGCACTCACTTTTTTTGGTGCATTTAATCCACTCGATCATAATCGTTATTTCGAGCATACTATTCATGTCAAAACAATATCAATCGTCGTTTAACAAGAAACGCATGAATTTGCAAAAAAAACTCATTCAAGATTTACTTTAATTTGAAGGATATGAGATTTAGGGTTTAGTTATATAATTTAGGCTTTTGGGTTGAGACTCAAAATTGAATGTTAAGGGATTAGGATAATGAATTGATTAGTTGTGATTTTATGTTATATAATCATATTAGACTAAAACTATCAATTAAAGTTCAAAATTCGATGTATTATAGTCACTTACCTTGGTGAACTCCTCTTGCTCCTCCGACACGTCCCCGAACGTCGCCAGGGATATTAAAGTCGTACAACATCCTGGTCAGGTTGACGGTGGTGGTTCCTGTCCCAGCCGCCACCACAGACCTCACCAGGGCCAGGACCTCGGACTCCCTGACCCGACGCAGGGAGTCCACGCGCTTGGCGGTGAGGAGCTCGAGCGTGGCGATGCGGCGGAGCTGGCGCCAGTAGTCGCCGTAGGGGGCCTGGATGAGGTTGACCCCGCCGTACATGACCTTTGCCTGGTGAGGGTGCGGGGGACGCTGCGCGAACTTAACGTCGTGGGTTCGCATCACCTCCATGGCGGCCGCCGCCGACGATATCACCACGTGGGGTATCTCCCCGAGGTCGAGGCTCATCACGTCGCCGTGTCGCCGGGAGAGCTCCCGGAGGAGACGGTGGGGGAGCTGCCGGGTCGTGAGGAAGTGGTGGAGGTGGCCTATCACGGGGAGCTTCCGCCCCGCTGATGGCGCCAGGCTGCGCCGGTGGCCAGTCTTTTTATGAGCTCGTGCTCGTCTTTTGATCAGTGGAAAACTTACGATGATAGTTAAGAAGAAGAAGAAGAAGGTGGAGATGGGAATTATTTGCAGGGAGAGATCCATTATCTCATTAGTATGACTTGCGGTTGATGCTCCAAGGTACAGATATAAATATGCATGTGTATATCAAGTAATACCTACTGCCTACAAGCGACAAAAAAGCATCTATAGAAACGGTTCTGAATGGAACTAAAGAGGAATCAAGTAATACCCATCATTAAACAATTAAGTTCCTCCCTCTAATGACATAGGCGACTTGCACTTATAGTTGGATTGTCTGTAAAACCGAACCAGAGGTAGTTGAATTTTCTACCGGTTTCTTATGTGGGTATGAGTAAAACTCGAACTACTTTAGGTAGGGTAACGAATATGCATTATCCGTCACCGACCCTATCAGAAGCCACTCTTCATAAAAATAATCTCACCAACTTGCCTTAGAATAATGTGGAACCTAGGATGCAAGTGGGTAGCTAAGATTCCATGTACGAGCTCATCAATCATCGACTAGGTGAAGGCATAACAATGAATAGCAAGTGGAGGTAGTTTGTGCTAGAAGTTGGTGAATGACCTTACTCGCAAGAAATCTGAAGTCGTCATTCGGCAGCTTCTCTGAAAGGGCAAGTCAGATATAATTGGAGAATTGATATGCTCAAAAACTACTCACAACTCACAAGTGCTAGTTGTTCTAAGCATAGGCTTAGAGTGTTTTGTGGTCACTAGGACTGTTTATTGCGCCCCCATAATTAATGTGACATTAAAAACCTGCAGTTATCATCTCTTTCTAGTTTAGAGTTGCTCTCATTTGTTTTGCACTCTTCTTAACCACCTACTACACAAAAAGAGAATACTAGCTACTACATGTCTATTGATGACGAATACAAACTAATTAATGAAAGTCAACCCTTTGCCTCTTCAACAGATGCCCTCTTCACCACCTACGACACAAAAAGAGAATACTGCATGTCTTTTTTCATTCTTCTGTTCAAAATAAAAAAGATAAATGAATGATAATATGTGGAAAAAATAAATTTTTTAAGTGGTCTGTGCTGATTTGCCAGTGATATGGTGTGTTATCGTAAGTCAACGTGTTTAACCGTCCAAGATATATAACGGTCGAACATTGGATTTGGCCAATTTCGTAATTTTGATGCATAGTTGAGGCCACAATGTTATAGATCGAAAAAATTGGTCAGGATGTTTAATTTGTGAAAAGTTCGGGTCATACTAATATATTAACCCAAATATAGTTTTTCAATGAAATTTTTCGTGTAAAAAATTAAATTTTAGGTACCAAAATGTAAAAAAAAAAAATAAAGATACTAATGTAATTTGCCAACGATCCATGAATCCAATTGAATGTGAATCAAATGAATTGGATTAATTGGATATTTATAATGAATTGAAGGATTGGATTGAGATTGTCATATAAGCCTCCAACTTCTATTAAGCTTAATTACACTTCCACTACTATGTAATGGACATATTGAACATCTTAGTCCATTACTTTCCAACAAATTAACAGAACAAATGACAATTGCATAGCACAAATCAGTTTTATTGAAGGCTGCATGCATCCAAACTCGCTTACAATGAAAAAAAACACTATAAAAAAAACCCGACACTGATCCCATCTCAACCCTCAAGTCCTCAACCAGGTACAGTAACTAAACGGGAGGTAAAGGGTTATATTGCACAACGGGAATTAGTTCCAAGTGATTTTTCTTCCTCAGTGAGACGCCAAACTGTTCGTCCATATTCAAGCTTTCCGGCTCAGCTCCACCGGGAAGCTTCCAGTCAAAATAGAACAACAAATTCGCCAGGAGAAGCTCCACAACCGCTACCCGAAAGCTATTCCAGGGCACATCCTCCTTCCTGCTCCGAACGGGAGGAACTCGAAGTCAGCTCCTCGAAAGTTCACTTTCTCATCGAGAAACCTCTCGGGCAAGAACTTCTCGGCTTCCGCACCCCAGTAACGAGGGTCCCTCGATATGGCCCACACATTCACTAGCATCGTTGTCTTTAGGGGGGTGTCGTCGTACCCGCCGATACGACACTCCTCACTGCACTCCCTAGGAAAGACCAACGGAGTCGGGGTGTGCAGCCTCAGCATCTCCTTGATCACCAATTTCAAATAGGCCAGCTCGTGAATCCCATATTCTTCTAACTTGCACCATAACGTCATAACCTTAACATAATGTCATATTGAGACACGATTATCTCTACTCTCTGGTTAAATATAGTTGTAAATGAAGGAGGGACGAGATTCACAAAACTAAGGTTGAGACATGGGTGTCGTTGTGGGAGTTGGGAGAGTGGTCGAATGGGCTGTTAACACGTACTGACAAGTCGGTTGGGTCCACGGTTTGGTCTGGTAAACCGCGATCTAGACCAGACCAGACCAAGAGATCAAAACATATAATAATACAAACCATGGACCAGACCATACCATACTTCACGGTCTACGGTCCGGACCAAACTGTGCGGTACGGTTTGGACTTCGGTTTTTCTAACGGTCTGGTCTATTTTCCCAGCCCTAGAAAATATACTTATATATTGTCATACTCTTGGTTCGTCGAAAGTATTGATCAGTTCTTCACGGCCGGCAAGTAGTATGGGCTAGCCGATCCTACAGCTTAGAGTATTCTTTAGTATAGAGTCGGAGTGTGCAACTGTTCGGTCCCGTTCGGATTATAAAGTTTTAGAGAACCATTAGCTAATAATAAAAGACATTTTTAGGGGTAGGAATCATACTAATGCATTCATATCATTTTGATGATATCTAAATATCAAGATCGAACCATATTATATTTGTTTCGGTATCATCCGATCCAAATATCGATGGGGTCCGATGCGGACCAACCGTTTACACCTGGGAGGTTTGGGTGGGGGCATTGGGCCGTTATTATTCTGTTTATCGGTGGCAAACTATGGTAAATGTTTCTATTAGCAATTAGCACGTTCGATTTGGGCCGGGTCTTTGCGAGCGGGGTTGGGCCTTTTCAATTCTAGTTCTGGGCTGAGCTATTAATTAATTAGTCTGTATCATTACTCTAAGTCGACACATGGTGAGTTTTAAGTGGCTTGGTCAGCCACGTAAGCAGTCCAAGTCTTCTTCGTCGTGTCTCCGTCAAAACCCTCAAAATTTACCATCTCGGCGTTTACGGTTTACCAAGCCGATTCTCTCTATCAGAGCAAAGCGGTAACCGCAAATGTCCGATCACCTTCCCACCGATGTCGTCACCAACATCCTCCTCCGCCTGCCGGTGGCCGCAATTCTGCGCTGCCGCGCCGTCTGCAAGCCCTGGCGGGCTCTGATCGACACCCCGAGGTTCACGAAGCTCCAACTCGACTACACGGCTGCCACCACCAAAAACGCCGTACTCTTCGTCCTCGAGGACGACGGCGACGACAACGGCGACCTCCGCTCCGCCTCGTACGTCAACGGCCTCCGCCGCGATGCCCGTATCAATATCCAAACCGCCCAAGTCGGCGACGCAATTTCACGCCAGGGCGTAACCCTATTCGGGTCGTGCGACGGGTTGTTCTGCCTCGGCTACGACAGCGGGAAGGTGCTCATAATCAATCCGGCCACGAGGAAGTCGCACTCCACGATGGTTCGTGTAACCATTTCCCCGTATGATTTCAGCGCCGGCGGTGCGCATTGGTCTTACCGCGACGGTTGCGGGTTCGGGTATGATTCTGTCTCCGACGACTATAAGGTTGTCAAAATTAACCAGAAGCTCGAGTCTAGTAAAAAGATTCTCCAATCTGAAGTGATTAGTCATGGAGTTAGGTTGAACTCTCGTGTATCCGTCAATTTCCCCTATTTCCTAGCTGGTTCGCAGAAAATTGGCGTGTTTGTGGGTGGGGCAATTCACTGGGTAGCTGGTAGGAGCGACGATCCGGAGAACAGCAACGTGATTGTGGGTTTCGATTTAGGGCTCAGTGTATGCAAGGAGATCCCACAGCCAAAGTACACAAACAGGCGCTCGTTCAGCATGAGAGTGGGTGAGCTGGGGAAGTGTTTGTGCATATTTGCTAATTACTGGGGGAGGGTGGTTGATGTGTGGATGATGAAAGATTATGGAGTGAAAGAGTCATGGAGCATTCTGTTTTCGGTTCCACATCCCGGGCTGTCACACGATTATGGAATTCGATCTCTCGGATTCTCCATGACGGGCCACGATGTTCTTGTGCAGCTGGACGACAGGAGGCTTGTTTGGTACGACCTGAAGAATTCCCAGAGGGGTGCTGGTGCTGCCCAGAAGGTCACCGTCAATGGATTGAGGACGGAGTGCATGGATGCCGTTGTTTGCTTTGGAAGCCTAGTCCCGCCTGATGGGAAGTTGCCACCCAAAGAAGTGAAAGTTGAGAAGCAATATCAGAAACCAAGACCCCAAAGGAAGAAGAGGTTTGGTGTTACTAGCTATTAGCTACCTGTATTTTGTTACCATGTGCTACTGCTTGTTTAAAACTGTGTTATTCTCGTTGCAGAGATGATTTCTTGGCTACTGGGTTCAAGCTGAAGCTTTAGTACTCCTCCAGTAAGGTAATTTCTTGGTTATTGACTACATTACTATAGCTGATTGGTTCTTGTAACGTTAGTAGCGAACACTATACTGAAACGCTTGCCAATCTGTTTCTCAGATGCATATTATGACATATAGAATAGAGTAGTAGTAGAAGAAGAAGAAGTCAGCTAGTTGGATGATGCATTGGAGGCTTGGAGCAGTGATGGAAGCTTTGTTCCCCACTCTCCATCATGAACCTATTTTGGCCATTTTGTAAATGCTGTGTGTGGGGAACTAAGGAAAGGACTTCCCTGTTTTTGGCAACTTTTGGAAGCTCCAAATAGCATCAGAAGGATTGTCACTAAGTAGTTGTGTGCAAGTAGTTAGTATGTAATGAACTTTGTAGTTTCTAAGCAACTGATATCAACCTTCCTTGCTTCATTTTGAGTACCATGCTGATCAATGCTGTGGTGGAAACCTGTTTCGGCTTATCTGCTTGGTTCATTCCTTCTGATTTGTGAATGATTCGTTTCCTTTCTCATTGATAATGGTTTCTTCGCGATACTCGTACGACCTAACTCATAGATTATATGTGGTCATGAGTTGGGAGAGAATGCTTCTTGAAGTATGGTAGGGTAGCTCTTGACTAATGTTCTTTTGTTTACATATGAGACTATTAATTATAGTCGTTATAACGTGACAATTTGACCAAAAGATTTTCGTACCAAGATTTCTAACAAATACGTTTTTGCGTTATGCTTCTTATTCGTTTTTAGTTTATTGGCTAAAGCTCAACCAAATAACTTGAAATCATGATTGATAAGTATGCTATAGATGACTCACACGTCGTCGTGCATATTGACATTTCAAGGCTCAAACTTTGACGTGTTTTGTATATATATATCGTACACAATTTCGAAACTAACACACTTGAAAGTAAGTAACGGAGTTGGATTAAACGGGAATAATGTGATTATGACTTCTAGAGTACGTGTTCAATATTTTTTTTTCGTCAAACGTGCTCAACAAATTTTGGACTAATACCTATGATTTTTTTTTTTTTTACAAGTAAATACCTAGAAATTTGATTGAATGTTTAACATATGGATTAGGAAGAAATAAAGGCTTAGCAAATACTTAATTAATTTGGGAAAATTCTAAATTTTCGTGATGACCAAAACTCCATAAGCCACATAAACTTTCATGGGCCGACACGGAAAGTTTTGGGTAAAAGACCAGGAAATCAGTCCAATTAAAATTCGTGCCAAACAACTTGTTTCATCTTGGGCCATCGCCAGGCCCGCCACCGCTCAGGCCCAAACGATTACTGCGTAAGCAGCCTAGCTAGCGAACCCATCCATTCTAGACTCTAGAGTCTTCTTCTCGTCTTGTCTCCGTCGGGAAACTCAAATTTTTTGTATTTCCCCTTTCCCGGCAGTTACTGAGGCAAGCAGAAGAAATATGTCCGATCACGTTCCCTTTGATCTCGTCACCAAGATTCTCCTCCGCCTGCCGGTGGCCGCAATCCTACGCTGGCGCAGCGTCTGCAAACGTTGGCAGGCTTTGATCGACAGCACAGAGTTCAGCAAGCTCCAACTCAACCACTCCTCCGCCACCACCAAAAATGCCTTCCTCTTCGTCCTCGAAGACGATGGGTGCGGAAATGGCGACCTCCACCTCGCCACGTACATCGACGGCCTTCGCCGGGAAACCATTCCCAGCTTTCGAAGCAAACCACCTCCTTCAGCCCAAATTGGCGTCATAACCCTAATCGGCTCATGCAATGGGTTGGTCTGCTTCAGCAACGACGCCGACATGGCTATCATAACGAATCCGGCCACGCAGCAGACGCACGTCACGCCGGCCATACCGAATCCGTTGATGGATTTGGTCAGCATCGCGGATTGCGTTTACCGCTACGGCTGCGGGTTCGTGTACGATTCCGTCTCCGACGATTACAAGGTTATCAAACTTCACCAGATGCTCATGCTAGGGTTCGATGCAAATGGTGAAGATTTTCATTCTGAACTGGTCATTTATGGGGTTCGGTCGAATTCCAGTGTATCCGTGAAATTCCCTTATTTCCTATCTGCGGAGAAGATGGGCGTGTTTGTGGCAGGGGCAATTCATTGGGTAGTTCACGATGATCGTGATAGGGGTGACTTGGTTGTTGGTTTCGATTTAGGGCTCGGTGAATGCAAGGAAATCCCTCAGCCAGAGTACCGAAATAGGAAATCCCTCAAAATTAGAATAGGTGAGCTGGAGAATTGTTTGTGCATCTTTGCCAATTACCCAGGTAGGGTGGTGGATGTCTGGATGATGAAAGAGTACGGTGTTAGGGAATCATGGAGTATAATGCGATCTATTCCACATCCCGGGTTGTGCTACGATAAAAGGATTCGTCCTCTCGGATACTCCATGACAGGCCAGGAGATTCTTCTGCAGCTGGATGAGAAGAGGCTTGTTTGGTGTGACCTGAAGAAGAATCCTCCGGGGGTTGATGCTTCTACGGAGATCACCGTCAATGGATTGAGGAAGAAAAAGAAGAAGAACAAGAATAAAAAGAAGTACATAGATGCCATTGTTTGCTTTGGAAGCCTGGTTTCGCCCGGTGGTATGCTCCCACCGAAGGAGCAAGTGAAAATTGACAAGCAAAGGAAGAAGAGGTTTGGTCTTTAACCTTGAATCTGTTTGTTCATATACATGGACCATATTGAGATGCTCAATTGCCAGCTACTGTGTTACTTTGTGTTGGCACTTGGCAGGGATGGTTTCTTGTCTGCTGGGTTTAAGCTGAAGCTCTAATACTCCTCCAACAAGGTAATTTATTGCTTAATGTTTACATTGCTGTAACGTTCTTGCCCCCATTTACTACTTAGTATCATGCTCTGTGCTGAATCGCTTGGCTATGAATTTGGACAGATGCATGTTGCAAGATATGTATTAGAATCAGTGTAGCAGAAGAAGTCAGCTGGTTCATTGGAAGATGCAGTGTAGAAGTGATCATGGTGGTGGTTAGTAAGAGATCGTTTCAATTAGCTTCCTAGTCCCGGTCATGAAGCTCTCTTTTGGCCATTTTGTTTAGAATGTATGTAGGAAGTTGGGAAAGATTACCTAATTTTTTGCCACTTTCTTAGCTCCAACTAGAACCAGGCAGATTGCACCTAATAGAACAAGTAGGTTTGAGATAGCATACTCCTATGTGAATGTTGTTTATACTAGTGATGATGAACGCATTTTCCCTTTTCCCTTTTCATTTCCTGTTTTACTTGCAGAGAGTGGATGTTCGGCAGGCCCAGTAGCGTAGCCATGAAGGCCCAATCGAGAGGCCTCGCACTTGGCCCAATCCATGGATTTTGAATTTCGAGCACAAGAAGCACAATTTTACAACCATCCATATCCCCCTAACGAGTATCCTCGGGGCAAACATGTTTAACACAGGAGAACTTGGGTTACAGGATTATTCACAGATCATGAGACTTGGTAAACAGCAAGACTAACTAGGGAACACGCCCATCTGGCGGGAACTGAAATACTCTACAAGAGGCTACATTACACGGATGCGTTCACCAGACGCATCGGTACGTGACATGAGACTCGGTGATGTCGCCGGTGTATGTCACCTTGACCACCTGTCCTTTCTCGAGCGCGTAGTAACGTGCGATTGCATCCGACCTCAACAGCCGGGGGAGCTGCACAAGATAGAGACACGTCAACAAACATAAGCCGGAATGATAATGTCATCAGCGTCGCAAATCGAACAGCAGAAGAGTAGATCGAAATGGGTCAAGACTCGAAGCATGAGGCTAGTGATCTAACCTAACAAGCTTATTTTGTTGATCAGCTTTTTATCAAACTTAACTAGCATGGCTGGAAGAGTCGAAATCACCGGATACTACATAACCTCAAATGAGTGCATGAAGCTAATCTGACTTACTGATGCTGCGGAATTAGGGAATTTTACGGCATTGTTCTACGGCTAACGGCTCATCTTTCAATTCTCTTTGATATGATTTCTGATGAGATTATTTGACAAGGGCAAGCTTACAAATGTGATCGATACAAAAAGCACGAAAAGCGATACAACCACAGAGAAGATCATGCACAAAGTCAAAGTTGAAGAAGCAAAGGAAATATGATCCTCAATAGAGTCAATGGCTTTAGGGGCACTAACCTGTTTATCTTCTATATTGTACTCTTTTAAGAGCTTCTTTTTCTCCTGGCTCGTTAGAATCTGGTGCCTTGGCTTCAACACATGCTTGGTGATGTTGACGAGCAAGTCAGTAATCTGCAATCCAAAACAAACCACAACGAGAATTAGAGGCCGCATCATGAAATGGGTGTTTCTTAGTAACATGAAATGCTTCCCTTTCCCAATTGTCAGTTGCCAGATGCAATAAGCAATTCACTTAACGCTAATACTTTCCATGACATCGTAGTAACATATAGAAGCAAAATCAAACAAGGATTGTAGTCGCATTCAGGATTCACACAGAAGCAAAATCAAACAAGGATATGTATTCCAAAGTAGCTACATTTCCCTTCAGAGCACGTAGATGGACAAATATGGGGAAGCAAACATACCTGAAAGATCTCAACATTGAATTTGAACAGCCTCAGTGCCTTCTCGGCTTGTTTCGTTATTTGGCCTTGCAAAATCAGTATCAGGCCAGTTAAGCTGTCTCTATTAACAATCTGAGCAGAGATCAGACGGACCGTATTCACTTTGATCACCCCAGTTCCACCGAAAATCACCATCGTCTGCAATGAACAATCAACTCGGTTCACTTTCTCCAAAACAACCAAATCAATGGAAAAAAAGAACATAATTTCTCCGCGTTCATCCTCTCCAAAACTTAAGCACCATTACTAACATTCATTCGCGTACGAATTAACAGGATCCACAGATTCAGCTATTGAGCCAGAAAGATGATTCAACAACATCCAGATGCAGAAATTAGGTCAATCGAAACATGCAATCCCCACTCGATTTCATCAAACCGGCCATTCAAATTGATTGAGAGTGCGAAAGATTGAGAGAGTACTCGTTTGGAGGGATCGGTCAGGTGAGTGGCGGAGAACTTGAGACGATCAATGTCAATGTTCTGAGCGTGAATGGCGCGGAACTCCTGCAAAGAGACGGAGAGGTCGGATTCAGGGACGTAGTAGCCTCTGTCTCTCAGCATCTCCAGGACGGTTCTGCGAGCCAGGAAGTACCTGTGAGTCTCGGCGCTGCCGTCGTCGTGGTAGCTGCTCAAGCAATTCCTCAGCCCATCCATTTGGAACGCGGCGGCGGAGCCAGCTTCGCCGTGGGATCCTCCGTTCGTCTTCGCCGCTGCCTCCGCCGCGCCGTTGTGTTCCATTTCTGATGGTTTCCCTCTTTCCCTCTCTGACTCCTTCCCCTCTTCTCAGTTGCTGTTTCAGACTCGGTTCAGTGCGCCAGTACGTGACTGCGAGGGGATTTTTAATTTTTATACGAGTGTGTGAAGACTTGCTAACCAGGCCCAAATGACGATCCAGTTAACCCACTGAGGCCCAAGGACATCCAAAGTCTTTATTTTCAACGGCCCAGCTGCTCCAAGGAGATCAATGCATATGCCTGGATCTTCGTAGCAGGCTGTTGGTCCGTATCAAAATTTATAAAAACAAAACACGTTTAGTTTGTACAATTTACGACATAAAATACTTGTACAATACCTTAAGAATTAAGATTGATGTACAAATACGAGGTTAAAAGTGTGCTACACAAAAAATGATGATCAGTGTTCTATATTGTCATAATCATATAAATGGTTTTGAGAATTTTAGATAAGGGATTGAAAATCTGCACAGGCAACAACCACGATCACAAAATATGATTTCTCAAGTCTAGAGAATCTCTTCGTTGTCGCGTATTTGACACCTTATTTGCACTCATAAAAAAAGTATAATACACAATTTGAATCGGCTACATATTCCTCTTTTCTATTTCTTGATTTTTTGCGTCACTTGTCCAAAAATCTTAAATGTCAGAGTGCTTTCACACTTAAGTGTGTTTTACTTTTATCAAAGAAAAGGAATGCATTTCCCAATTTGTCGCTAGTATTATAGTTGAGTGGCCAATACCATAGTTGCTAGTGCTACCAGAAGAAACAAAAATTATATTCAATGTGCAGCTAGTTATAAATATTTGTTGATGATTAAGAGTGATAGTAACAAGCACAAAAGATTAAATCGAGAATTTAGTCTACCGTGTCCGTATCACTAATATTGATTATATGATCTTAAGTATATTTTGTATAAATAAAAAGGAAGGTATTTTAGAATACCTTTATTTGGTTTGTTGCATTTGCATACTTGAACATTGACCAAGTATGCAGCAGACAACTATTTTTTTTACTTTCTTCTTCTTCTTCTCTGTTTCTTCCTCTACCAATCCTCGAACCAGGGTGGCGGATCCAGCGGCACAATAACATTTGCACCTAGCTTTCTCGCCAACAGGTCACTGAAGGATCAGTGCTCCATTGCCACTCAATTGCCCATTCGAAAGTCAAGTAACACATACAGAGCTTGGCCTAATTTGCATCCATGTCTGTAAATGGAAGCAAATCCCTTCCAACCAAAAGCTGAGTGCTTTGCTGGATATGGCGATGTTCTTCATTTTATATTGATAAAGAAATGGATGATGAAAATGTCAAAAAGAAAGGTATTTTGGAATACCTTTATTTAGTGTGTCGCAGTTGCATACTTGGATTGGATAATACTCTCTGGAATACCATTACCCAAGTATGACAGCAAACGACTGTTTTGGTTTCTGTTGGTTTCTCTGCTGCTGCTGCTGCTGCTACCAATCCTCGAACCATGGCGGCGAGAACCAGCTGCAACGATAGCTAGCTCCGTGCCTCGCCTTCCCGCCACCAGGTCAACAAAGGATCAGTGCTCCGTCGCAGCTCAGTTCCTTACTTAAACCACTTGAGAGCAAGCAACTCCATGAAAATTGCTGCTCTGATCGCAAGCCAGTGAGAAACGAGCGATCAACCTAATTGGCTTCAATGGCTGGAAATGGAACCAACAAACACAGACAGCTTTGACAACAAAGTGGAAAGGGGGAAAACCCCATCAATCGGAGCAGCTCCGGCAACGAATCAGGCCGTTCTCGTTGAAATCAAGGCTCCGCCGGAGCCTTTCTTCGTCTTCATCGAACACCTTCTGCTTCATGCTTCCATTCAAGTCACAAATCTATCAATAACCGAAGTTCAGTGATTAGTTTGCTAGTGGAAAAAAGTTTGGGCATCACATACATAATTGACCAGAATAGTTAGACCAAGACCCGCGGCTCGGAGGCACACTGCCTGCAGCAGCTATCTCAGTCTCAGCAGCTGCATAGACGGCGGCAGAGGCAGAGAGTTAGAGAGGCGAGTCAGACGACGACGGCGACTTTGAACCGGTGAGAACATGTCGGAGGTAGGAGGAGCCGTAGCGGTGGAGGACGAGGAGCGCCGCCGTCAAAGGACGCTGGAAGAGGCTCTCGAGGTCCAGTCTCTCCGCCGTATCATCAGCGCCTACCTCAAGTACTCTCTCTCTCTCGCACATTCGCTATCTTCGCTTCTTTCTTTTTTTCCTTTCGCGGCTGCACAATCTGTATCATTCGCCGTTGAAGCGTGAAAGCATTTCGTGCGATCACTCAGCCGATGGAGATTTTGTGGAGCTAATTGCAATCAGTTTCTTCGCTTCGTTCTCCTCTTTGTGGATTGCGTATTTGTTTCCGGAACCGAATTCGGATTGATTTTGAGCTCTGATTAGTTAATCGAGTGAAGATTGCACCGTGTAGCTCTTTCCTTCTTCTTGTATTGAAACTTGAGAGATGGCGTCTTCGCTAGAAATGGACTATTTTCCTATGTATCTGCAATGGTGGCGTCTGTTCATAACCTCTTCTTATGCAGCTATCCTGAAGCAGCAGAAGAAGATGTCCGAAGGTACGAAAGATCTTTCAGAAAGCTTTCACCTGCACACAAGGTATCCATAACTGCTGTACTGAACTGTTCTATCTTGCTACAAGCATCTAGTACTGTGCTTATTCTTTCTTTCTGGTGTGAAATGATTAATCATCTAGCGTAAAATCGAAGTTCATTTTCTGAATGTGCTTCTTCAGGCTTTGCTGGCTCACTACCCTATGAAGTTTCAGAAACTACGTTGGTAAATCGATCTTCGCTTGCTCTTCCTTTTTTCCTTTCTTCCAAGTGCATCGGTACAAGTGTTGCTAAACAATGGTGGTCTTCTCAGCTTCTATCTATGGTTAATCATTCCAGAAGCTCAAAAGACTTATTCCTCCAGATGTGACTTGCTAATCATACTTTGAAATCTGCAGCTGTATTGCGACGAATTCTTATTTCATATTCAACATGCTTCAGGTAAGTTTGTCTTTTCTTTCCTGCCAATGTTTCTTAATCGCTACTCATATTCAAGTGCATGCCCATTCCATCGTTGGCCTTCGATAATTAGTTGCAAATCATAATATAGTGGTTATGGACACTCTTTGGCAGGCTTTTGAGCCGCCTCTAGATATGAGCCAAGACATGGATTGTTGTGATGACTTGCATCACGAGCACTCATCCGGAAATCATTGTTTATCAGAACAGAGGAATTCTTGCTGTTCGCCTGCTCCAGGTAGTGGAGCTAACTGTTGTTCCAGGCCTGAAGAGGCATGCCATGGAGAAGGGAGCCATATGCATAAGATGTCAACTGGAGAGCCTATTAGTGAGGTATTTACATGATTTCTTGTTTCAATTACAACTTGCATTGGATTCTGCTCTCTTGTCTGTTCTAAAGTTCAACCCTTTTCAATAGACCCAGGAAACCACAATTGAAGGTTCCGATGACTGTCCTGTGGACAGTGGCCGGAGTGGTGGAAATGACAGAGCAACATTACAACAGGGACCTGATGCCTCCGAATGCAATGGCGATGTAATGTCAATTAGCATTTATTATATTACTGATCCGAGTATTTCACGTTAAATATTACAGTTAGAAAGTTAGTGAATGTACAGTGATCCTGATAGTTGGTTATCCTTCACAATTTGTCTACAAAGAGTTGGATTTTAATCATTGCTATGATGAATTGACAGCACAAAGTTTCTAGAATTCATGAACATTGTAGAGTTGGAAAAGTCCTGGTTTTCTGGTAAGTAACGTTTATTGTCTCCTCAATTTAGGTCGGCGCTCCCAATGATTGGTTGGATCCATCAATTCAGTTGCATGTTCCCCTTGTTGATGTTGATAAGGTAAGATTCAAACTGTTATGCTGTCTGTTGGTTCTTTTGTGTATCTTGGCATAGAAGTTATCGTTTCTCTCTAGTTTGATGTACCACTCTGCATTGGTGATGAACAACCATTCTTTTATGTGGTTTAAAGCCATAACCATGAGTTTGAAGCTTAAGGAAAATGAATTCATAATTGAAAAAGATCAAAGGCATAACAATGGCATAGTAGTTTGTAGTGTTGGCTACATGTGCTCATTCTAACAAGATCAAGTACATGTGGCATTACATATGATTTTTATGCCTGCTGTCTTAAGATTATGAAGTTCTAATCAGACCTCTGCTCTCAACTTTCGTAGGTCCGTTGTATCGTAAGGAATATAGTTAGAGACTGGGCTGCAGAGGTAATAATCGTCTGCTTTGAGTTTGTTCCTCATTTCCATGGGGGATTAATCATGGTGTTCGTCTTATTTGTAGGGACAAAAAGAACGTGATGAATGCTATAAACCTATTCTTGAAGAACTAGATTCTCAATTTCCCAAGCGTTCTAAGGAGAGGTAGTGTTTATCCCTTCAATTCTTGTATGGTTTATTATGTATAGTGTATTGCATTTACTGTCATCTAGCCTTGCTTAGCATTTTTTTTTTTTTTTTGCAGGGCTCCTGCTTGTTTAGTTCCTGGTGCTGGACTTGGCCGACTAGCATTGGAGATTTCACGCTTGGGTACAAACACAGTGATATAATAAATTGTTTGGTTAAGCATTAGGAATGCGAATTGTCATCCCTTTTAATTAAAAGTTGGGGATCTCTCCACCACTTGCACTTGTTTACAGCCAAATTGACACTTTTGTGATGGCCGTTTAATTCTTTCCGTGTCATCGAACAGGTTTTATGAGTCAAGGAAATGAATTTTCTTACTACATGATGATATGCTCGAGTTTCATTCTTAATCAGTATGAAATATCCTTACACTCTTACTACTCTTGCTTACAATGCAACCATTTGCAAGCTGTTGTCGTAATGGCATCTTTTTTGTTTTCTTTTGTAGTGCTGAAACTGTTGGGGACTGGACAATATATCCTTGGATCCATAGTAACTGTAATTCACTTTCAGATAGTGATCAACTTCGTCCTGTGCCAATACCAGATATTCATCCTGCGAGGTATTCTTCTGCTCCTACTTCAATTTCAGTTTCACTGTTGTCTCGGTATCCATATCCTAAACATTCATCATTACTATTACCTTCTTTCGGCATCATTGTTAACTTCCATTGCTAGCAGTGCAGGGATTACTGAAGGATTTTCTATGTGTGGAGGCGACTTTGTCGAAGTCTATAGTGATGCAAGTCAAGAAGGTAGGAAATTAAGTACTATGGTCAGTAATCTTTCACGCGGAATGATATTTGAATGCATGTGTTATCACCATCATACATTAGGGCTCCAGTGAGATTCTTCCCCGTTAGAATAATCCTAAGATCAAATTTCTGGCCATGCGTGCAGGATATTGGGATGCTGTGGTGACATGTTTCTTCATTGATACCGCGCACAATATTGTAGAGTACATCGAGATCATATCAAAGATTTTAAAAGATGGAGGAGTATGCCCCAATAATATGGTTTCTTTTAGCTGATTTGTTCACCATTTTATGAAGTTCTTGTACCAACTGGTTGTGTTTTGTTATGGATGAACAGGTCTGGATAAACTTGGGTCCGCTTCTGTACCATTTTGCAGATATGTACGGGCAAGAAGATGTAAGCTCTCTTTGCCTCTGTTCTTTAAGGGGAAAAAACATATCCTGAGAATTGGTCGACCTAAAGTGAATTCTGACTCTCTGTTCTGTGATTTTTGCTGTAAAGGAAATGTCTGTTGAACTGAGCTTGGAGGACGTGAAAAGAATTGCTATACACTACGGGTTTGAGTTTGAGGTAAAACATTATTGTTTCTGCCAAAGCCCACATGCATGATCATTCCTCTCTCCACGAAATGCCAATTGGAATTTATGAGTTTTGATGATCGGCTTGTTAATCAATTTTAGAAGGAGAAGACAATCGAGACTACATACACAACGAATCCTCGATCCATGATGCAAGTAAGCGCCGCTGGCTCTTGGATTCTGTCCAGTAGTCAGCATCATTCTTGCTTTAGGTGGTGGATAATTGGATGTACAATGTTGAACCTTTTTCATTTGACAATGGTGTTCTTGCTTACAGAACCATTACTCGGCTGCATTCTGGACTGCAAGGAAGCGTTCGAAAGCTACTACAGACGAGAGGCAGCCAACCATACCGTAGTCATTCAGGACATATTAACCATCTGTATCGTAGCCATTCTGTATGTCCTGCCTGGTTAAACAGCATAATCATTTGGTCGATTTTGATGGTTTCGCCTATCTTCTGGGTTGTACGATGTAACTTATGCAGGCCAAATCTTTCATACCCTGCCGATTTGATGGAGCTTCTGCGGCAGTCTTAAACAGGAGTGAGCGTGTGAAATTCATTTGATGTAGTTTTGAAGAACATGTAAGCTAGTCAGAGTGCCATTTTGTTAATCCAGTTTGATTTAGAGGGATAAATTTTGGATCCTTAGTTTAACGCACTTTTGAGATCTAATAATCCAATTGTGAAGTTTATACTAGCTGCTCTTCTCAATTTGTCATTGTGCTTCAGGTTCTTCAACCTCTGCCTCCCCTACTTCTTCCTCTTCACTAGCTGCCACAACTTCCTCATCCTCGTTACGAGCGCCATCCATCTCCATATCGTCGTTTTCGTCGTCAACGTCATTGCTTTGGTGCTCTGCATACGCCTGCGAGCTCACCACCTGCCCTGCCAGGTCTTTGTGCTTTAGGTTCCCTGTCGAGAGAACAAAACCAAACCCCAAGTTTATTATGCAGCAATCTGGAGTGGAACGAACAAACAGCTTCAACTAAAACCTTTCGTACCAATCCAGCAAGTGCGTCCTGTTGACGTTGTCAGAAGGAGAGCTTTGACACGAAACAAGAACCGCTCCATCGATCGTTTCGTGGCAGGAATTTTGGATGCCACGGCAGTTTGCTTCATCCCCTGTCCGGTCAGGACAACAACATCAAAATGGTGCTTTTTGGAAATACCGTTCCAGATGTATCAAGTATATATCAATTTGGTCAAGACAACTGACCTTGGCTTCAGAACAAAGAGTCTGAATTGTTCTTGTGCCCTTCTGAAACTCCATTAGCTGGTGATGATCATGAAACAGATTCAAAAACAGTTGACGTAATGGCATACCTAACAGTAATGGGAAAAAATCCCAGAATACGCTAGTTATTAAAAAAAATTCCCTAAATACAGTACTTATAAAACTAATTCCCAAAATACAGCAGTTTCAACATCACTGTCTTTGTCTAAGACAGTGATGTTGATCACCGCTTTTGTCCAAAGCAGTGAAGCAGCGGGGTACGCATCACCGCCTTGGACAAAAGCGGGGAATGCATCATCGCTGTGGTCAAAAGCGGTGATACGTTCCCCGCTTTGGACATCAACAGTGAAGCCATCACCGCTGTTGTCCACAGCAGTGATTGCCCCCACGTTTTACACAGCCCTGGTAGGTGGACAGGTAGGTAACAGCTACCTAGCCATCACCGCTGTTGACTAAGGCGATGATGGTTCACCGCCTTTGTCCAAAGCGGTGATTGCCTCCAATTTTTCCTATAAAAAGCCACGCCCCCTCTTCCCTCCTGCTGCCAAACACTCCTGCTGCCAAACAGAAAATTAGTACCAAAATTATCGTTTTCGCAGCTGGTTCCTCCGTAGTTTACTGCTCAAGAAACTCGTCGGGATTCGGTATGTTAGAATTATGTATTGTTTACATTTTGATTATGTGCTAGAATTAGGTATGTTAGAATTATATATTTAGATTAATGATATATGTTAGTTAGTTAGTACTGAATTTAGATTAATTTGTTTAGTTATCATGATAGATCGGGATTGAGTATGTTATAAGTATGTATTTTTTACATGTTGATGTGTTAGTAATTATACTGTTTGTATTTAGTGAATTGCGGTTATTGGAAAATATGTTATGATATTATTTAGTTTAATTATGATATGATAGATGTTAGTTAGCTAGTTATGAATTTAGATGAATTTGTTTAGTTTTCTCATAATAGATAAATTAGTTGCATTTTATTATCGCTTTGGATGATATTGTTTTTGTATCCATAATGTACTAATTATATACTATACTTAATTATTATAAATTGCAGACATGGGTAAATTTAAGAAGTTTCGGCTTATTATTTATTGGAATGGTCGGGTGACAAACTCGAACATTGGGATCGACTATGAAGATGGCGAATCCAGTTCGCTTACAATTGAGTCGAGATTCTCGTGGCAAGAACTCCATGACAGGTGTGCAGAAAGGACTTGTACGGGCGGGCAAATGAGAGTTCGTCAAATTACTTACCGGTATCCCAACATGAGTGCTGACGGAGTCATGTACGAAAGAGTTGACATAAATGACGATGACGACGCGAACATGATGACACAGTTCATATCTGAGAACGGGGTGCGGCTTGCAGAGGTGTATGTCGAGACCGAGCCGGTCAGTGAAACTCATTCTCACCAGTATTCTTATGATGATGGTTTTGCAGGAGGGTATGGCTGGGGTGGTAGTTCAAGTAACTACGGAGCAGGTTCTTCTGCCGGAGGGTATGGTTGGGGAGGTACTTCAAGCAACTACGGAGGAGGTAGTTCTGAAGGAGCTGTTGGGTGGGAAGAATACCTGCCACATGGTGGTGAGACTGCCGTCGATATCGTTCAGCCCGACGGTGATCAATGGCCTGCTTGGGGTCCAGAGTGGGGTGACATTGAAAACACCCTTCGAACTGGGCGTACTTCGCATGACCAAGAAGGCGATGCTGGTTATGCTGCTAAAGATGACCCTCCTTCGCCGAGCTATCCATTCGCCTCCAGTGACGATGAAAGTGAGGAAGATTTGAGATCAGTCAGTGAGGAGGAAGATGCGGACGATAACGACGATATCGATGACAGTGAGGTGGCGTTCCGCCAGGCACCAACGCCTTACTACACAGAGGTTCCTGATCAATTTTTATATGGTCAGAACGATGCCCCTGACTATCGGCCCATGCCTGTGTATAATCCGACTGCTAATTTGGAAGTGGGTATGGCGTTCACTTCAAAAGCCGATGTGCAAGACGCTTTTAGCGAAGAAGCCATGCGGCGTAATTTCGAATGGAAGGTAAAATATTCTGACAAGGGACAACTGCATGTCATTTGTAAGAATGCTGGAGAGGGTTGTATGTGGCAACTTCGTGCTGCATATATGAAGAGAAAGGGGGTCTGGGTCATGCGGACAGCAGAGAACAACCACAGTTGCTCCTCAACCATACTTTCACAGGATCACCGGCAACTGAAAGCAAAAAAAGTGGCAAGAACCATTAAGCACCTTATCGAGGCACAACCAGATATCAAGATAAAAGCTATCATGGCGGAGGTGAAGGATCGACACTCCTACACCATAAGGTATAAGAAGGCGTGGCATGGGAAGCAGAAGGCCATGGCTGATGTCTACGGTGATTGGGATGACTCGTATGCTTTACTCCCCAGACTAATGTCCGCAATGGAGGAGTCCAACCCTGGGACGGTTTCCGTGCCTTGGTACAACAACGTAGAAACTGAAGATCAAGTTCGAGTACAGAACGAGTTGATGTTTCATCGTCTGTTCTGGACATTCAAGCCATGCATTGACGGGTTTCCCTTCTGCATGCCAGTGATTCAGGTATATTACGGACTCAAAATATTGTACTACTTCATTACTTTACTAATTTCAATTTTTACTAACTCAGTATTCATTTTAACAGGTTGATGGAACTTTCCTTACTGGGAAGTATAAAGGAACTCTTCTTATTGCCACTGGGGTTGATGGAAATTTAAGTATTTTTCCCTTAGCATTTGCATTAGTTGAAGGGGAGAACAACCTAAGTTGGGCATGGTTCTTTGACCAGCTACACGCCCACGTCACACAAAGAATGGGTATTACAATTATATCGGATCGACATGCCGGGATTAAACACGCCGTCCGTGGTTTCCCGGACGAATGGGGATGGACATGGCGTTGGTGTATTCGTCACTTCCTAGCCAATTTCCAACACAAATTTGGCAAGAAGAAAGACATCAGAGATCAATTATGGAGTGCAGGTAATAATGTAATTCAGTGCTTGTTCAAGGTTTATTGTTCAAATGACAATTCTTATGGATTAATTATTAATTCTCCGGTCTTGTAGCGGTTGCACATCAACCAAAAAAGTACGAGCAGAAGATGAAGACGATCCGTCAAATACACCGGGCGGGAGCAGTATGGGCAGAAGGTCAAGATCTGCACATGTGGACATTTCACATGGACAACGGGGCTAGATTCGGAATTGCAACTACCAACCATGGGGAGAGCATAAATGGAGTCTACAAGGGCATTAGGGCAATGCCTGTATCTGTCCTAGTGGAGATGACATACTGGAAGGTAAACGAGTGGTTTGTGAAGAGACGGGATGCTGCTATAGGGAGGGAGCGTGCTGGTCATTCAATAGCTAAGCATATATTTGACGGCATGCAGAAGATCGAAGAGAAATCAAGTAAGCACAGAGTTGTTCTGTTCAACCGCAATGAGGGTATTTTTGCTGTGCAAACAGGTATCTGGGGTGGAGGAAGACGTGGGCATAATCGTCAATCCGTAACTCTACACGTAGAAACTCGCACCGGAGAGTGTACATGCCAAAAGTATCAAAACAGAAGAGTACCTTGTTCACATGCAATGGCAGTAGCTAAGTCGATAACCCTCAGCGCTTACAGTTTGGTTAGTCCTTACTACACGGAACAGGCGATCAGGAACTCCTACTCGTCAAGTTTTAGCCCCCTGCCGGATGAAGCTTATTGGCCTGTAGACAATGGGAAGTTGATTATCCCACCGTTACACTTAAAGCGCACCAAAGGTCGTCCTAGGACCGAAAGGATTCACAATGAAATGGACCAATCACAACGTGCCCGACGGGGTCCAAAGCGTTGCTCAAAGTGCAGACAACCGGGTCATGACAAGAGGCGTTGCCCAGGTCCACCTCTAGAGCAAGATTCGGCGCCAATTCCGAACCTACCTTGATGTTGTTGTTGTTCACTTCCTTGTTTTAATCTTGTTGAGTAGTTTTCGTTGTTGTGATGTTTAATTTGGACTTCTTGTTTTAATCTTGTTGAGTGATTGTAATAAAGGGCGTTTGTTGTTCATTTTGGTACAACATGGGGGTAAAAACCAACAAAATTTAGCCGACAGATAGTTAATGGAAAACAACACAATCCGAAACCAAATTTAGAAACATAGATAGTTCATGGAAAACAACACAAGCCCCAAACCAAATTTAGACGACATGGATAGTTCATGGAAAACAAAAAAAGATGGAACTAAATTAGAACGACATAGATAGTTCACTGGTTGTCTTCATTTCCCTCCACTTCCCCTTCTCTTCCTCTTCCTCTTCCTCCACGACCTCCTCGGCCCCTTCTTCCGCCCTCTCTACCTCCTCCTCCTTCTTCACGAGCCCGCTGGACAACTGCGCGCGGATTCCTCTTAACCCGACCACCCACCGGAGTGTAGACAGGTGGTGGGGGTGGAGGTTGCTGAGTTGGACCAGAAGTGTGGTAGAAAGTCGATGATGTATGTTGCTGTTGCGGGGTCTGATACTGAGTAGTTTGTTGCTGATGGTGGAACTGAGGGGTGGCTTGGGTGAACATGTCATGCTCCATCGTCGGGGCATAGCTTGACGACCCTCCGGTTCCCTCAGTACTAGTAGCCCACTCACAATGTGGCCATGGTTGAGGAAGTTGAGTTTGCTGAGACGGACGAAGCTCATCAATGTGTTCTCTCACCCTTCTTCTGCTCCTCCGTGGGGGCTCTTCTGGGGGCACAATCCTCTCATCAGCACGGAATGAAGGTCGGGCCGGAGCAGGCACTGGAGGGTATAATATGACATCCCTCCTTTGCTCTCTGGTACAACAGAGCAAGTTGTTGAAAAGCCTGCGCAAAAAAGATGTCTTCCGCTCATCCATGGTGGGTGCACTCTCGACGGTGTGCTTCGCATGCTCCAAACCGTCAACCTAATAAATTGTTTTACAAAATTAACTAATAGTAAATCTAATAATGATTTCTATCATCTAATATAGGCATGTAATCATACTACAAAAATTAACTAAAATTAACTCTAATAATGTTAATTAACATTCTAGCAAATATAGGCATGTAATTATACTACAAAAATTAACTAACATTAAATCTAATAATGTTAATTAACATTCTAGCAAATATAGGCATGTAATTATACTACAAAAATTAACTAAAATAGGCCAAAATGGAATTCACTTACCACTGCGCCCCAAACAGCACCTTGCTTTGACACCCATCTTAGCGTGAAGTGCCGATACCACCGCATGTAGCCATCGTGGTACCCCATTGGCCTTGTCTCCGGCGCCCCTTGGACCACCCACTGATTTCTATTCTCCCATATGTTGATGTAGAATTCATGTTTGCGGGTCCAATCCTTTTTGTTGTAGCGTAGGTCAATGGCGTGGAGCTCCCTGAACCCTTGAGGTGGGGATGCTGGAATTGGTTGCTCCAATCGATATTGCCTCAAAGATCGATCGGGCAGGTGCCACTCCACCATGTGCCAGCAGATTAAGGGCACCTTGCACAACCATGTCTCTTGATCCTCGGGATGTCTAAGACGATGCAACTCAACCACTTCATTTGGATATGGATCCCATACCGCCTACAATCATTACAATTCACGTAATTAGTAAAAATTATATCCACTCCACCTAATAAATTTAAAATCATGACATTCAATATTTTTACCTGGTTCCACCAAGGCTTATCAAATTCAGCACGATAAAACAGTAAAGAGTGCTCGGCCTGGTGGTCGTTAGTATTTGCTCCGATCCACCTAATTAAGCAAAAGTACATATATAAGCAATTTTTAAATTAGCTAAATACGATTTGGTTAGAATAAATCCAAATTCACTTACTTGGAAGATATCTAAATTCACTAAAATACTAGAATTGCAGACCTAAAATGTCTCTAAATTCGCTTAGTTGGAAGATAGCTAAGTTCACTAAAATACTATAATTGCATACTTAAAATTGCATACTAAGTTCACTAAGTTCACTAAAATCTAAATTCACCTAACTAGCTACCATTGCATATCTAAAATAAATTCAACTTAAATTGAACTTACTTGAAACCATATGGGGGATTTGCTACAAATCGTAGCTCATCATCTGGCAACCAGAATTCCCGAGGGTCTTGAGGTGCGAGAAACGGAAGATGCTCCCATGCCCAGAGTTGAAGTATGAACATCGCACCACCAGCTTGTTTCGCTCCCAACCTCGAGCAAGTACACAACTCTCGGTAGATTCCAGCCAAGACGGCCGACCCCCAACTTTTTCTCCCGATCTCGTCCCAGTCACCGAGGAGCATAGGGAACCACATGCCTTGTATCCACTTATTTGACTTGTCGGGGAACAGAAACCCACCAACCAAGGCAATTAGGTATACACGTGCATACCGCTCCACCTGATCTTCAGGAGTATCCAGGCCTATATTAACCTCCAATTGGATGTGGTCAACAAGCCACGGGATCGATACTTGCCCCGCATTCAGTGGTGGATGCCCAACCCCTTCGACGGGCGTGGTGGTCGGCATGTTGAACCCCAGACGTTCCTGAATCAATGGCCCCCAACCATCTTCTGGTTTTCTCGAGCTGTCGATGATGGCATCTCCGGTGATCGGGAGCCCGGTGAGGATGGCAACATCTTTGAGGGTGATCGTCATTTCACCCTCGGGAAAGTGGAAGGTATGCAGCTCAGGGCGCCATCGCTCTGTCATTGCCGTCAGCAGATCGTTGTCAATATCTAGCCTCATAAAGTGCCTCAAATTGTGCAATCCCGCCCTCTCTAGATAGGGATGCAGTCGAGGATGCCAACGGGGCAATCGACATGTACCTCGATGACTGATGGGAATAAGTGATTCCTACAAAACAAAAAACACAATATTGTCAGTCAATAGAAAGCAAAATAAAAACTTAGAAAGCAAAATAAAAACTTTAAAACTATTGAAATAATTGTAGTGTATCTACCGGATTATTGTTCCAAATTGAACGAGAGCGATGTTGATCTTGCCCGGTTAAATACCTTCGATCCCTTGGGCCAGGATCGATATACAATCTAGGGTCGTATATCTCAGCACCCATCTATAAAAAAATATGAAATCAAATCAATTTAAATTTTAGCACCCATGTAAAAAAAAATGCACAAAAGAATTAAATAAATTTACGTACTCTCAAAGCCTCTTCGTCCATTTTTTGCCGAAAAGCTAGCGAGAGTATCGACAAAACAACAAAACAAAAACTCTAGTAATTCTTTCTGATGCGGAAGATCGGACTTAGCCGCAACCACAGAGCATACTTAGAACGAAACTAGAGTGAAAAATGGAGGGAGAAAGAAGTATGAAGTGGTGGTGTGGTTTGGAATGAGAGGGGGGATGGGTAATTTATAGGGTTTGGGGCTGGGAAAAAACCTGGCCAGTTATCACCGCCCCAAACAAACACAGCGCCATCACCGCCTTTGTTGGACGCGGTGATGTGCAGAGATCGCTGACGTGGCCTCTCCTGATGCGTCGGATTGTGGAGAAAAACCACAATCCGCGCATAACTGCATCCGACGGCAGCGGTGAAGGCGCGGGGTGGGGGGCGGATCGCTGACGTGGAAAGCGGGGCTATCACCGCTTTGGTCTTCAGCGGTGAAGTGCCCGCGCGCGTCCACGTCAGCGATCCGCGCCCCTTCACCGCTGTTGGATCCAACGGTGAAGGCTTCACTGCCTGCCACATCAACGGTGATGCCATCACTGTCGTCCTTGACAGCGATGATGGCATCACTGCTTTGGTTTAAAGCGGTGATAACATCACTGCTTTAGTCTAAAGCGGTGATGTATCATCGTTTTAGACCAAAACGGTGATCAACATCACTGTCTTAGACAAAGACAGTGATGTTGAAACTGCTGTATTTTGGGAATTAGTTTTATAAGTACTGTATTTTGGTAATTTTTTTTAATAATTGGTATATTCTGGGATTTTTTCCACAGTAATGATGGTAAGCAATAAGAGAAAGCTTTACCAGTTTGATTATGAGGTCATTGTGTGTTTGAAAATGGGCCTCTAAGTAGTCGAAAGCTGTAGACCAAGGTCCAAATGTCAGGAGTCAAAGCAACAGCAGTTTAAGGTTAGTGGAATTCAGGAAAAAAAAGTCATAATTTGTTACCTTTGAGGAAGGAATCGACAAACTTCCCGCCATATTTTACAGCCATAGAATGCATGTTTACCTGTTGCATGAATTGACAAGACCAAGGTATCCTTTTAAACTGGACAAAGTATCCCAAGTTAAAGACGTTTGGGAGAGCCACAATTGCAGTCAAGTTTGTGTCACCTTATCATGCAACCGGCACAAGTTAACCAAGGAGACCAGTACATTTACTGATTTTCGTAAATCGATCAAACGCTTTTCGACAATTTCAGACTGAGCAGCAGCAGCAGCTCCTCCAGCTTTAGAGACTTTGGGAACCTAATAACACGCACCCACATAATTTGGGAACCTACAGTTAGATTAACTGTTTCTGATGAAATTGATACAATGGCTTGAACTTTAACAATCTGGTAGGCTGACCTTTTGGTTTAGGATCGTGATGTTTGCTTCATGCTGAAGACATAATAGAGTTAAAGTTAGTGAGAAATACAGATGCATAACTTCAATTACCCAAAAGGAAAATGAAACAGGTGGAAGGTAGACGTTAGTGTACCAGGACACGGTACCACACAAGGAATGTCGCATTGCACAGAGATGGAAAACCATGATCCTCATCATCTTCACTTGGTGAAGAAAACTGTATCAGAAAAACAAAGCTGATGTAGAAGTCTTCCAGAAAGCTATGAAATAAAAATCTCTTCGCTAAGTGTGAAGGAATACCTGAGGCAAAACAGAGCAGGCAAGCTCATCCAGCAAATTAGCTTTAGAGTCACTATTGTCCAAGTATATCTGCAACATCCGCTGCACTATTTCTCCCTGATGAAAGAGAAGGTTGAAATCAACAAGATATAAATGTTATTAATCTGTTTCAAGGGGGAAGTACACATAAGGGCAACAACAACCAGCAGGTAATACAAGCGCCCATACTTTGTCCTTCCAGCCATTCTCGAGACTTCCATTATCCCATTCCTGTCGTAGGAGCTTACAAGCCAAAGTACTGGCTCTTTGATGCAATACGTTGAGGAGCCTGGTCATTGACGTTAGTTGACTCTTTTCACCATTCTTCTCCCATCTTTCAAGCAATGCCTTGATAGAAGCGGTTATCGATTCTAGAGTGAAGAGTGACTCTGAAGCTAGTGTGAAGGAGCATGAGCAAGCTGCAGAAAACAGGTTACATTCTGTGAAAGACCATTGACCAACCAGAAAAGGGGAATATTTTACATCAAATAAATTGCTTACCTATATCCATCACATTTTCTACAAATGAAAAGGCCCCAAGATACAAATACTCTGTCGTCCCCGGTGAAGGGATAGGTTGTATTCCAGAAGAAACACTTGAGGGTATATTGTCAGGCTGAAAGGCTTGAAGTAGATCCGAGAGAATTGACTTATCCATTTGAATATCAGGAAGGTTTATCATCTGTGATGAAGGACATAAGTACAGAGCAAGAAGACATCATAATTGGAATCAGCAATGCTCTCAGTCATAACCATGAAGACTAGAGTACAAAAGAAGTGGTAGATTATTGTAGCTATGGATGGTAGTAAGGTCTACCTTACTAAAACATTTGAGGACTTCCTTGGATACTGAAGTGGAAACTGAATACTTTGAAGGTATGACACTGGCCGCCTCAGGATTGCCAGCCGAAGCAGAATGAACGTCCCAATGCTCTTTGCAAGTTTCATCCCCTAATAAGTACCCCAATTGTTCTTCGATGGTCATTCTCTACATGAAAATTTATTCTCTGGGAACGTATTGAAAAAGTAGGCATATAGTTACCTTCTTTGAGAACAGAGACTGCTGTATCAAAATGACTCTTAACAAATGGAAAGAGAGGCCTAATGCTATTCAGGAATTCTCGGAGTGTCATCCTGGAGAAACTAGCTGAGGATCTCGAGCACCTTGGGGGAAATGATTGTTTAGGAGGAATGAAGTAATCCAGCTTGCTGTGAAGATCTTGGAGAAGGTATAGGTACAAGGGCAACTGGTAGACCAATAGCATGTTAGTTAATTAAGCATGAGCTCGTTCATTACAAAACAAGATTCTTACCTCGGCTGAAGGATCTGAACAACAGGATTCCTGATTCTGCAATAGAAGCAAGAGTAATAACAAAGTATAAAAATAATGTCAGATTATGGTCACAACAGGAATGGATAGCAAGCTTAGGAAATAGATACAATGAAGAGGCCACGGGATGTGCTCCCGCATTCTGGTAGTTGGCAGGTGGCAGTTTGTGTAAAATGAACGACGAGTCACGCAAAATAATTCATCTCACCTTTGAGAAAGTTAGTAGGGACAAACACTGGACTAGAAGAGGCCTGAATTTGTATCTATGCAATACCAGACCCTTAGCAGCTGCAGAAAATTCTGCAATTACAGGCTCCTTAGAGGTCCGGGATTCCTCACCAGCTGAGTTAACCGTTGGACTCTTAGAACAAGGAGTTGAAGCATCTGCATCCGTCGCTTCCTGGGTTGCTGTGGATCCAGCCTTTTTAAGGACATCAAATAATGTTTGCTGGCGAAGTTTTCCATTTATATCTGAACTAGTCGAGTCTTTAGACATTCTCTTATGTTTTTTGTTTTTTGGGGAGACACTGCAATGTACTTCATTCTGCTTGTTCCTCTTCTGTACTGTGTTCTTTGATTGGTTTAGAACTCCAGGTTCTTCTGCATGACAATGTATCTCAGGTAGAGACAAATTATGTTGCTTCATGGAACGGTTTAATAAACTCTCCAGGCATCTGCGTGTTTAGAATTCCAATCAATAGTAAGATATCAAAGTCATCAATTCAAAGGATCAAACCATGTAATCCATAACGACCTTTCACAGGGAACTGAAGAACATTACCAAACATGAAATACAAAAACAACAAACACACTTCAAGGCATCAACAAAACAAATCAAGTTTACACTCAGCAAAACTCTCTTATTGGCATCATTATTAAAAGAAAAGGAAACGCATGACAATTTGAAATGCAAGCTTAGTTGCGAAAACAACCAACTTAGGAAAGTTTTAGCTAACTGGATCAGGCAGGTAAATAAACCAAGGTCTAGATTCAACATGGATAAACTTATGCTATAACATTGACTGATATTTTGTTTCTTATTTCCCTGCTAATGGAAGACCCTTTCCTCTCAAATAGATAAAACAATTTGCATCTTGGTGGTGGAAGGTCAAACTTACATAAGGTTCCTCAATCGCTTTGACAGTTTGACAACGATCTCCTCCTTCACGGCCTGGCTGGTGCATTCATCTTGCCCAGCTACTTGTGTGCAGAAGGCGTTCAGCTAACAGAACCATGGGCATTCATCAAATATAAATTCAGCCTCAAAACATGCAGCTTAGATTTAAACATTAATGGTAGGTAAGAAAGTTACCAACTCTCTTATCCAATTAGCTGCATAATAAAGAGAAAGGCACAAAGTCTGCTTCTGCTTCACTGACAGAGACTGCCAACTAGCTGCAGTAAAGTACTGGTATCGCACAAGACAAATTGACAAAATATAAGAGCATTAACTTGAATGATAATCAAACACTCCTGTTCCTTTTGCATTGACATTTGACAGAATAAAGTATATTGCAAGATTTCCAGCTCACACTGAAGCATGGGAGATGCAAGGGACAGCCAAGTAGAGCATCAATTCCAGAAAGTGATCCTTGACTTGTCAGCCTTTCAAACTGATAAACACGGTAAAAAAAAAAAAGAATACATAAGTTATGACATACCGTTAGTACTTTTCACAGTATAGAGAGAGAACTCACAGCTGATAGTAGGAGAAAGTTAGCAGGAAGAATCTGCAGCGAGGAGGTAGAACTGCGCACATCCAAATTACAAATTCAATGATTGTGAAGTTACAAACAGGATACTACACTGACAAGATATTGGCTAGAACACTAACTCTGCAGAAGAAGAAACTAATGGCAAAATGCTCAGACAAACAGGAGATGCATCACCATCAAGATTCATCCATAGCTCTCCTGCAAAAAAGAAAACGACAAGATCAGACCTGATATAACTCAAGCAATTTAACAAAAAGCATTCTTTAATCTGTAATATAAACTCTTCAACCTTCTAAACCACAATACGTTTCCACTGCAGGCAACTGACCACCATCCAGATCAGCCAGAAATGTTGATTCAAACTCCACGAGTTGTTTCCCTATCCTACACAACACAGCAGAATTTCAGTGAACAATGTGTTGATTCATTAATTTTCATTGAAATCTTATTTCATATACTTACCAGTCCATAATTCCTGGATGAAGTTTTTTAGACTCCAGCATTGCAGTCAGTTCATCGTAAAAGAGGACTAAAAGCAAGGGCACACTTTTGCAAGAGTCCAATGAGGCTCTTAAGAGTTCCAAAATCTCTGTGGAGTCTGATTTCTGTTAAAACGGAGTGACTATGAGTGTAAACTTAACACTGAAATTCCTTGAATTAAGAGTTGTACTTTGGCAGATCTCCAGCGCGTCGAGTTTCAGAATTAAAACAAGAACAGTCAGTTTACTCCAGTGTGTAATGTGATGGTATTGGGTCAAAACATACCCCAGCAGAGGCTGTAAGGCTGAAGGCGTTTTCTTCTCCCAAGCATGAGATCATTTTCAGAACTCCTATCAGACCCATCTTCTTGTACTTCATATTTGGATGGCTTATCTGTACAAACAAAGTCATGAGAAACAACATAAAGTAAACAATCTAAGTTAAATAAGCTCATGAAGACATGTAAGAGGTACATTAGTAAACATCTTACACCCTATAGATACCTGTTTCCGTACTATCATGAAAAGTTCATGAGCGATGGAAGATCCATGACAGGAACCATCAGATTGGGTAGACAATGCCAATTGACCAAACACTTCATAAACCTGCATTCTACAAAATTAGCAAGTACTGAAAGGAATTCAACTAGACCCAAAGGCGAAACAAGCATTAGGAATCGTAGTAACCTTGTGAAGATTTTCAGTGCCAAATCCCTCCAGGTAATCCAAGATGCCTGACCAAAAAAATATGAAGATGAAGAAAACAGAGAGATTAAGAATTGAAACAGACATAAGAAAAGTTACTATAAAATTCACACCTCATACGCAATCAAAACAAGCTAATACCATTTAGGAAAGAAGAATGTGGAATAAAATCTCTAGTGTATTTGAAGGCTAGCACGCTCAAAACCTCTAAAGCGGAAGTGACTTCGAAACTGACGCCTGATCCAACGTGCGTTACAAGTACACCAAGGACCTGCGAGAGAGAGAGAGAGAGAGAGAGAGAGAGAGAGAGAGAGAATGTTTCCTCAGTTGAGTCAAGCAGTACCCTATGGTGAATAAATTGAGGTCCATCAAGCTACTTACTTCCTGTCTGCAATAATTATCATCTAGCTCTTCAAATAGTCGGGTATAGATATGCTTGCCAAAGTCTCTTGCTTTTGTTTCTTTAGAAGCCAATAAGTACTCCGCCAGTGAAATAAATGAAGAGAAGTAATCCTGAAGAGAAAGGTCAAGATGACCTTCATAATTTGCCAGCGAACCATATAACTATATATTGATTGAAGTTCTTTACAAATTCTATCCAATCCTGTGACAAGGAAACATACCTTCACCAAGCCTTTGTTCTGGCAGATACATTGGTCAATTGGAACTTCCGACATACAATTATCAACAATCTTTTTCTTTAAAATCTTTTCAACACTTTTCTGCATGGACTCCCCACTTTTGTATATAAGCACAAGGAGCCATATGTCTATGACTTTGAAATCTTCTGGCGTCCGAAGGCTATACAGTTCTTTCAAAATCTCTTGACATAGCATCTACATACAGAATCAGACATCGTAAGACGAGAACTGCAGCTTTTAAACCAGAAAAGGCCAGCAAAAACTTACATTTTTAAATAGCAGACTTGATCCAAGTGCCTCCAAAATAGAACCCTCTGTGTTATCCACAACAAATTTTCCTTTGAGCTTACTTTGCTGACTTGCAAGGGAACTCGATAATCCTACAAATTTCAGTTGTTCACGGATCTGCTGAATTATTCTACGGACGTTTACTGGTGTTGCTGAGAGCAGTAAAAATCTGAGCAAATATGGCATCTGCTCCCCTTCAATCGTCCTAATGCATGACAGTGCAGTAGTGATCACCTTCAAAATGGAGAACACAAATTGATTAAGTCATTAGAGAGCAAACATGGAGCATTGTTTCTCTATAAGCTTCCAACAAATGCATTTCATAATTCAGTACTATTAACAGTGCTCCTACACTTATCCCCATATTCTAGGGAACAATGGCCAAGTAAATCATGTTCGTAAACGAAGGGGCTGATAAGGACAGTCCTAACTCCTAAAGGACTGAAACCGACTGTTTAGAGAGACCATTGACAGTTCTTCATAGTGACATCTCAAGGTGAAGAGAAAACAAGAGACAGAGAGGGAAACCTGGTCTTGCAACATATCATCCAAAGTAAGATTGGAATAAGCATCAAGCACAGGAACAGTGATACCAGAATCCTCACGAAGCAATTGCTCGAGGGAATCGACCATCAACTCGTTGTTCTGATCACCTATAATCTCAGGCAGTGATCCAATGATTTCTTTCTTCAAACGCAAGGGAGAAATCGACAGGACTTCCATGAGCTTCTCGGTGAATCCCTTGGGATCAACAAGGAAATCTAGCCACCTAAACTGGTTAATGATCAGCCTAGCAACATCATCTTCCAGGGACAATGAGGTTCCACACTGTTCCGAATTTTCATCAAAATACGCAGGAAGTTTCTCCAGAAGCACACTCTGAAGCTCCTGCTGGATTGCCGGAACTAGCAACAGATTCCGCACCAAACTCTCACCTCTCACGCCGGAGGGCGCAAGAACTCTAGCAAAATAACAACACACCATTTCCTAAACTCAGGCAGCGAGATTCCAAACTGGCGAAGCAAAAATCAGGCACTAGTGAGGGAAATAGTCGACCTACCTTTGAAGATTTTGACGAGAATCGATGTAAGAGGAGAATCCAGCCATGAAATCAGAACGGAGTGAAGAAGAATCGCTGCCGCCGCCGCCATCGGAAGACGAAAACCGGCGGTTGAGATGAGCTCGGAGCTTGTGGTGGTCGGAGGGGAGACACGGAGGACCTAGTGGATTGATCAACGTGCATCCGGCATCGGCGAGAGTCGACGCCATTTTATCGATTGAAGCTAGGGCGTCGCCGTTGCGGCCTGCTGCTCTCGTGGACGACGGCGCCGATGTCTGCTGCTGGTCTGGTTTAGGGATTTTGGCAGCCGGGAAAGGAGAGACGAAGGGAGAAGAGGCGGTCCTCTTCTTCTTGGAAGACAGTTGGTGGAGTAATACCATTTTCACGACCGCCGGATTCTACTTCCCGTTCTACTTCTTCGCTTCCTTCAATGGGGATGACAGAAGATTAGAGATGGAAAGGTTTTTTAGTTTTTCACATGAATTGGGAGGGAAATTTAGAATCAGAAGAATGGCGCCAACTTCCTGAGGAAGATACATCGAATGTGCAAATTGGGCTCGAGACAAGCCCATGGTTGGTTTCATACTAGCTTAGTGTCCGGTCCGTTGGTCGGATTACCTGATAATTTCAATACAATATATCAGAATTATTTAAACTAAGGCCCCGTTTAGTATTGTTGTCTGTTTTTGTTTCCTATTGTGTTTTTAAAGATTGGAGAAACCAAGAAAAAAAAAACATGTTTAGTTGGGTTTCTATTTTCTGTTGTGAATCAGAGTTGCACAACAAGGCCCAAATATGAGAAACAACAATTTATTGCTTTGGATCTGATTCTAAAACATGTTGCACACGGGATTCCTACTGTTTGGGCACTTGATTTCATTAAACTAGACTAGTTTTCGAATCCCCACAGAAGCAAAAAAATTTCTTTTTTTTTTTAACACAGCCGCCACCCCCCCCCCCCCAAACCCTACTTCTAACATATCAGCTGCCGCCCCCAAACTATTCTTCCCCTAAACCCTTCTCAACAGAGGCGTCACCCGCCACCCTTCTCAACAAGGCGCCACCTCCGCCTCACCTCCGCCGCGCCGCCCGCCACCTCCTCAGTCGCCGACCCCTCCGCCTCCGCGCCCGACCCCTCCTCCTCCGCGCCGATCCAGCCCGCCGCGCAGCCCGAACCCTCCGCCGACCACTTCCCCTCCACAAAAGCCTCACTCCATTGACATGAATGTTAAATACTCATTTTACTTGTAGTAGTAACTAAACGCGGTTTTGTTTCTTGTTTTCAGCTTTCATGATTTTTCAGATTTATCAACTAAACAGGTTTGTGTTTTCTGTTTTTTTTTATGTTGTGGTTGTACATCTGTTTACACAACACCACTGCAACCACAACAACAACAAAATGATACTAAACGGGCCCTAACATAAAAGCTCATCTATTGCAAGTAAAATAAGGATTCATTCCTTTTCTACCTTTAATAGCATTATATTATAAGAATCGAACTAGATCAATGGCTTGTCCAATTATCGCTAAACCAATTACAATAGTGGTCCCGTTCATTTGCTTTGCTTGGATGGTTATGAATGGACCGAACGGTTTGACATAAAACCTCACGAACCATCCTAATTTGACTTGTCCACTGATTCACTATTTTGACCACACAAAATATACTTTAACGTAAACTAAAATCATTCACCTCAATTACTAATTCTATTTAGTCTTCCTGATAATTGTGTCAAATTGGCACAATTGTCTCATTTCCTGATTATTGTGTCAAATTGACCTATTGTGATGAAGCAATTAGCTTTGGAGAATTTTAAATTTATTCATTTTGAGACAATTACAATTAGTTAGTATAAAGTAGATAATTTGAATTGTCTCATTTTATAAACTGAGAAAATTGGTCAAAATTGCCTCGTTTGCAATTCCTCCACCTAAAGGAAAAACAAATGTGAGGCTAGAGATTATTTTGATGATTATTTTTATTACGTATTATTTTTAGAAAAAATCCGAGTTTTTTTTTTTTTTTATCTACAAAATAATATAAGCCGATGTGCAAAAGGCTGATTTGCCACGTCATCCCCCGCTTATTAACCCGCACAGTTCGGAGGGTCACTTAGGTAAATTCCGGACCCTCGCTGCCGTCTGCCAAATTGAAACCGGAGAGAGGCGCCTTTTGCAGCCGTCTTCGCTCTTCCACTTCCCCGACCAAATTCTTCTTCCCATGCTCGCTGAATCCGAAAATTGTGGTTAAGGCGGGCCTTTTTGTAAGCATCTTT
This sequence comes from Linum trigynum, assembly GCA_964030455.1. NCBI lineage: Eukaryota > Viridiplantae > Streptophyta > Magnoliopsida > Malpighiales > Linaceae > Linum > Linum trigynum. The sequence continues at coordinate 60,000,333 of OZ034817.1, read as the reverse complement.
TGAAGCAACCGGACGAGATTACTACTCCAAAGCTCCTTGGACCTGCAGACGAAAATCTTTGGCCGTCTTCCACAAATTCTATCCTGCTAATTAACCCTTCTTTGGCGTCGCTTGCACTTCTCCTAGCTCTGGTGTGTTTGTTCTTGAGTGCTCTGACTTGCAATTCGGTTGGATATCAATGCTGATTGTTCGGTTTATTTGAGTCTATGGCGTGTGTCTACATCAAATCCTGCTCTCGGTGGTTATCTGTCGGTGTATCTTGCTCCCACCACCAACACAATTGGGGGATTTAAGTTCAATTTTAGTAAGGTCAATCTCAAGTCCAAAAGTTAGCTAACAGAGCAGATTTGGAAGAAGAGTAGTGCGGGCTGTTGGGTTTCATTCCATTCTTTTAGCTCTGCACCAGTGTCATTTGCTCAATTCTGTTAATATTGGTTTCCTTTTTTTGGGTATGCAATAATGAGGCCCAAGCGTCCGCGCGAGGAACCTTATTTTGCCACAAATCATCCTCCAAAGAAGTCTAATTGTGGTCCTATTCGATGTAAAATTCTCCTTCCGCATTTAGTTGTTTTTTTTGTATTCAAAGTCATGTATATTCTGCAGTGAAGTGTAACTTCAAGCATGTATTTCATTGTGTGTTTGTTAGGGAAAGGAAGAGCTATTTGTATCTCTCCTGAAAGTCCGACACTTGCTGAAGTCGACGCAGAGAGGCTGCGAATTGAGGGTGGTAAGTCAAGTTGATCTCAAAGTACTTCGTCATGCCTATTATATATTGTCGATCTGATTGCACATAAAAGGAAATGATGTCTCAGTATACAGTGACTTATTTTGTATATGTGCTTCCATGTTTTACTTCTTAATGATAGTTATGTGCAAGTTGAAAGATCGGCTCAGCCGCGTTGATCATCATATTGCAACATTAGCTAGGAGGAGAAGGAAGTTTCTTTTGGCGGTACGACGGCTGCATGGAGTGCGTGTTGTTTCAGTCCCAAGTATGTTGTTCTTTTATTTTCTATTGTCTATGGCTGCTTTTGGTATCTGAGAAGGAACTTCAGCAGGTGTGGTTACTGTTTGTGGTTTTGATGCTATTAATGGTCTCTACTTGGCATAGAGCAAGGAGTACCGTTTGTGGTTTTGGTTCTATTAATGGTCTCTACTTGGCATAGAGCTAGGAGTTTGGATTGAATTAGAATTGTGGTTTTGGTTCCTATTTTATCTCTGTATTTTACTTAGGCTTAGTTTGGTTATGAAACTTATTTGGATCTTAATACTGTTGTTTTGTTCCCCTTTGGCTCTTCTTCTTTGTATCATGAGTTATGCTTGCTTTATTCTTGAAGCTGGGCTGCCTTTCTTTTCTATATTTCTTACTGCTGTACATTTACTATGCGTCCTATAATCTGCAGTGTATGATGTTCCTTTGAAGACCTTGCTCGCAAAGCATAACCGAGCTAGGAGAATGATGCATATGTGTAAAAAACGGAAGAAATTTGGAGTCCCTAGAGCTTTTTATAGGCGTGGTAAGTCCAGTTGATGTTTAGATTAAAGTTTTGGTTGTTGGACACTTTAGAATGCTTTTAATATATTTATATTTCTCAGGTTATCCGGTAATTTCGGAATTCTCAATTGGCGAGCCTGAATGTCTTTGCCAATATTGTGGAGCTGTGTTTTGGAGATGTGAAAGTACACGGGAAACTAAAGGGAATGTTCATCCGCAATTCACATTATGTTGTAAGGGAGGGAAAGTCAAACTTCCTGAGCGTCGTGATCCGCCTGAGTTTTTGAAGATGTTGTTGGAGGCTGATTCTGCTATTGCTCGCCACTTTAGGAAATATATTCGGCAGTATAATAATTTGTTCTGCTTTATTTCACTTGGTGGGAAGGTGGATCATGCCATAAATAATGGTCAGGGGGTGTATGTTTACTCAATTGGTGGCCAAATCTATCATCGAATAGGAAGCTTAGTTCCTGTTGACGGAGATACACCCAAATTTGCACAGTTATATATTCATGAAACCAATAATGAAGTGCAGAATCGGATTGATTTCGTTTCGATGAGCTCTTCTTCCAGTTCATTATTACATGATGTTGTCGGAAGTCTGCAGGAGATGCTTGATGCGAATAATGTTTTAGTCCAAGCATTTCGCTATGCTCGAGATAGAATTGTACATGATGGAATTCAGCCTCTTAAAATTAAGCTTCTGGGTAGAAGAACGGTAGATGGCAGGGAATATGATTTACCGACTGCTAATGATGTTGCTGCATTGATTGTTGATGACACAGGTGAAGATTGCTTCCTACCTGATGTTGTTGTGCAGTATCAAACTATGCAGTTAGAGAGAATTACTTTTTATCACCCCAGCTTAATGGCATTACAATACCCTCTTCTATTTCCTTATGGTGAAGATGGCTGGCATGGTAACATTAGCTACTGCACGGGCTCGGTTGATGATTTGGGTAGCAGTGCATTATCTCAGTGTGATTTCTACAGTTATCGTCTACAGACAAGATTCGATGAATCTAGCTCATTACTGCTTTCTGGAAAATTGTTTCAACAATATGTCGTTAATTCATATGCTTTGATAGAAGCAGAAAGGCTAGAGTGGATCAGAAACAATCAATCAAAGTTGCGCATGCACTATTTATCTGGTCTTATAGATTCATTCTTGCGGGGTGATACTGATCTTAAGTCCACTGGGAAGCGGGTTATATTATCTTCAAGTCATACTGGTGGCCCTCGATACAAATATGAAAATTTCCAAGATGCAATGGCTATATGCAGGTGGATCGGTTACCCTGATTTATTTATCACATTTACCTGTAATGCTAATTGGCCTGAGATACAATTCATGACCGATATGATCAAAAGTGATGGGAGAAAAGATCCAGATAGAGCTGATGTCATTGCTCGAGTTTTCAAGGCAAAACTTAATCAACTCATGTGGGAGATAACAAAGAAGAAGATATTTGGCACAGTACTGGCCTGTAAGTTTATCTATCTCCATTTGAACAATTTTGTTTTGCAAATGTGTTGTATTTATTTTAAAAATATTATCATATTTGCAGATGTTGAAGCTATTGAATTTCAGAAGCGTGGTTTGCCACATGCTCACATTTTATTATTCTTAGCCCCGGAAGATAAGTTTGTAACTCCAAGTGATATTGATTCTATCATATCAGCTGAACTTCCAAATCCCGCTTTAGATCCTGAAGGATATGAAGCTGTAACATCATTTATGATGCATGGACCATGTGGAGTGGCAAATAGAAATTCGCCATGTATGGTGGATGGTGTGTGTACGAAGCATTTTCCAAAGAAATATTGTAGTCAAACAGTTATCGATGAGCATGGATTTGCTAAATACCGACGTCGTGATACAGGTGTCACTTTTGAGGTTAATGGTACCCCTTTAGACAACCGGAATGTCGTGCCATATAATCGATATTTGCTATTGCGGTTTCAATGTCATATTAATGTGGAGTTCTGCAACAAATCAAGGTATGTATTATTCTCGATGTCTTGATAGTTGACTTTAATTTTTAGTACTATAAAGGACATAAAAATACAATAATTGGCATGTGTCAATCTTCCAATAAATTTAATAAAAAACATAAAAAAAATTTGTTCGACTTTATTAAACATGGAACATAGAGTAGTACTATTTATATTCTACTTTTATGTTTGTTGACTTTAATTTAGTTATTTATGATTATAGTGCTTCTACGGACATATTTGCCAATATATATTAGAAGGGTAGTTGGTATTGAATTTTATGTTTTGAGAGAATTGATATATTCTTTATTACTTTTGTATTCTAAGTTTACAGTAAAGAAACATGAGATATTCATTTAGAGCCTTTTAAATATTACCGTGCATGTTTTTAATAATATTCTTTTAAGGAGTACATACAATTTGGAAGTGAATTCTTATGCATTTGCTGTTGACAGGGCTATCAAATATTTGTTCAAATATATTAATAAACCTGCTGATCGTGCTGCTGCCACTTTGGTCGATAGTGACTTGCACAGTACTTCTCATGATGTGTCTGCAAGTTCATCTAATTCAGTGTGCGTTGATGAGATTAAAGCTTTTATGGACTGCCGATATATTACATCTGGAGAGGCATGTTGGAGGATTTTCAAATTTGATGTTTATAATCACTATCCTTCAGTTGTTCGAATGCCATTTCATCTTCCCGGTGAGAATATTGTTGTCTCTAAGGATAATTCGTCTATGGAAGACGTTATCGAAAATGAGGGTTCTTCTCTATCAATGTTGTTGGCATGGATGGAAATCAATAAGCTCTTTGAAGAGGCATGCAATTACACATATGCTGAATTCCCTCAATACTTTGTCTGGAATAAACAAGGCAAAATATGGCGGCGTCGAAAATCAAGGAGATGCATTGGGAGATTGTACTATTCCCACCCATCAAAAAAGGAAAGATTCTACTTGCGTATGCTGCTTCATGTTGTTAAGGGTTGTACTTCTTTTGAGGACATTAGATCTGTTAATGGCGTTCTTTACAAATCTTTTCAAGAAGCATGCTATGCCCGTGGATTACTAGCAGAAGACAATGAGTGGAATGATTGTATTAATGAGGTATCCACTTGGGCATCTGGACATAAGCTTCGAGAGCTTTTTGTGACTATTCTTATTAATTGTCCAGTATCAGATTGCAAAGGTTTTTGGGATAAAAATTGGACGTTGCTAAGTGATGATATTCTTTATCATCGTCGAAAAGAATTGAAGATGCCTAATCTGCAGCTTAGTGATGCTGAACTAAAGGATTTATGCTTAATGAAGATTGAGAAGTTGTTGCAAAGGCATTGGAAGTCCTTTGCTGACTTTCCTGGATTGCCAACCCCTTCAATTGGATCTATGGCTAACACTTCAAATCGATTGCTTGCAGAGGAGCTTAATTACAATTGTGCTGAGCTGCAGTCTCAATTTGTTGTCATGTGTTCGCAACTCAATATTGAACAAAAGGCAGCATATGATGAGATATTGGATTCAGTATATGGTGATAAGGGATGTTGTTTCTTTGTTGATGGGTTTGGTGGGACGGGCAAAACATTTTTATGGAAAGTAATTTGTTTGAAGTTACGATCAGAGGGTAAGATTGTGCTATGTGTTGCCTCATCAGGTATTGCTGCATTATTAATGTCAGGTGGAAGAACAGCTCATTCAAGATTCAACATTCCAGTGGATATTCACTCCAAGTCAACATGTCATATTGAACAAGGTAGTGATTTGGCTGAAGTACTTCAGAGGTGTTCTTTGATTATTTGGGATGAAGCTCCCATGTCCCATAAACACTGCGTTGAGGCTGTGGATAGAACTCTAAGGGATATTTTACGTGTAAAATATCCTAATTCTGAAAACTTGCCTTTTGGTGGAATGACTGTTGTTCTTGGCGGAGATTTTCGTCAAACATTGCCAGTAATAGTCAAAGGTACACGCTCTGATGTTGTTAATTCTTCTATCAAGAAATCAAAACTATGGCATTATTTCAGAGTGTTGAGGTTGAAGAAGAATATGCGTTTGGTGAGAGATGGTTGCTCAATTGATGAGGGTCGTGAGATTGCAGAATTTAGCAAATGGATCCTTACTATTGGTGATGGTGAAGGGTCAAATGTTTTTGGTGAGTCCATCATTTCTATTCCTAAAGAACTATCTGTTGAACGCAAGGTTGATCACATTTCAGATATTGTTGCTGAGGTCTACGGTGGGTTATCAACTCATTATTGTGAGTCAAGCTACTTTGATGGTCGTGCTATCTTAGCTCCTCATCATGACATGGTTTCTGCATTAAACCATTATGTCCTTGAGCAATATCCTGGTGAAGTCATGACATACTTTAGTTCTGATTCTATTGATATGGATCCTGGGAACCAAAATATCATTGATTCAGATTACTCGACTGAATTTCTAAACTCATTGAAGATTGGAAATTTTCCTGAACATGAGTTGAAGCTTAAGTTGGGATGTCCAGTTATTCTATTAAGGAACATTGACCAAAGTCGTGGATTATGTAATGGGACTAGACTAATTGTGAAGACATTGGGGACATGGTTCATCGAATTAGAGATTATTTCGGGGTCACAGACTGGAGACAGGGTTTTTTTGCCAAGAATGACTTTAACCCACTCATATAAAAGTTTGAATTTCACATTGGTCCGCAGACAATTCCCCATTGCTTTGTGCTTTGCAATGACGATAAATAAGAGCCAGGGGCAAACATTACAGAATGTGGGTTTATGTCTTCAAAAGCAAGTCTTCTCACATGGTCAATTATATGTTGCATTGTCCCGTGTTACAACAAAACGCGGAATCAAGATTTTGAGCTGCGATGGTGATGGAGCTGAAGTGAAGAGTATGCAGAACATTGTTTATCGAGAGATTTTTGATTGATTTTTGAACTATTATTAGTTTGTATTTTTACTTTATGCTTTTGGTGAGATGACACACTTTTGCTTTGTTATTATATGGATGTTGAGAAAACACTATAAGGAAAACAAAAAACTACGTTTTGTAGTATCTTCCTCGTCATATAGACAAGAAGCTAATGATGATAGCCAGTAGTGGGAATAGAAGGCCATTTGTGAGATTAAATTAGTACTTCTTTGTTTCTGTGTGCCAGTAGGTTCTCTTCAACTCTTATTTTTAATTATGTTGTTTTGTTTTAGCTTGATTATTAGTTGGTTTGTCGTAACCAAGTTTCTGAAACCGGTTTATTCCAGTGTGCCGATTTAGCAAGTGGAATGGTTCAACCGGTGGCAATTATCGGTTTGTGTCGGTTTATGCTGGTCAATATTATAATTAAAATTATAAATAATCATATTTAGACATGACATTTAACGTCAATACCTAAACATCTATACTTGAATTCATCAAATAATATCAATATTTAACTTTTATACTCATAAAATAAATAATATAATAAAATTAAACAATTAAATTTACTAAAATAAGGTCATTTTACCTAGAAATTCGTATATCGATCATGTCGGTCATACCGGTGGTGTCACACCGGTTTTATGACCGGTATCGGTTAAATTGCCAGATTCAACCTGTGGCACACCGGTCGGCGAGACATCCATAATCCTAACTTTTCTCTTTGAAAAACTGATGGAGGATTAAAAAGTGTAAGTAATGATTCAGATTAAAAAAAATTAGTTTATGAGATTTTATAGTAATTATTAATTTATTATATTTAAAAATGGACTTGCTCCCAAAGTTATCACAATCGCTTCTGTTCTCCAAATTTCTTTTTTTTTTGGTAAGGTGTTCTCCAAATTTCTAATTGTGAGTGAGTTTATTTTATTTCAAAATAATCCACGTCATAATTTCATGGGCTGGGCATGTGTCAAGATTAGAAAGCCAAAATTGGAATTTGTATGGAAAATGAGGCGTGGGTGGCAGTTAATCCCCACTAACCCCTACTTTTAAGCTTAACCCTACCTCATTTTCTTTCATGTATAAAAGCATACTTCTGCCACTTTTATTTGCTCCTACCACCTCCCTGCTCGAGTGTTCTAATCAAATAATAACCTTGCCCTTCCTTCTACGATAACCCCTGCTCAAAGACATGCCTCTTCGTGCCTTAGTTGACTTGGGTATTGAAGATGTTGACTGTGGAGTTCATGTTAGAGTGCTGCGCAAATGGACTGTGAAGAATAGAAGCACAAAAGAAGATGTTTTTGTTAACATGATCATTGTTGATGCTTCGGTACGTGTTGCTCTTCCTACTTCATTTGTTGTTCTTCCTCTAATGATGCTGCCACTGAATGCACATTTTGTTTTAATTTATTCAGGGATATCAAATGGAAATTGTTATTCATAAGATCTTGATCCCAAGGTTTGCTCCACTCATTATGGAAGGCAGCGTGTACTATTTCGGTCAGTTCTTGGTTCAGAGGAACACTACTAGCTTCCGTGTAACTGCACCGAAGTTTCGTATCGTGCTCCTCCCTGATTCGGTCTGTGAAGAATTGGTGGATTGTGCTGACATTCCAAAGTTCAGCTTCCGTTTTCTGGAAACAGGCGGTTTTAAGGATGCATTTGAGGGCCAAGACTTCTTATTTGGTTTCTAATTTTCCGTCGCTGATCTCATCATTATTTAAGTTTGTTTCGTACTTTTGTTTCCATTAGCAATTTACTTTTGTTTGGTACAGATTTAGCTGGAAAAATGGTGCAATGTGATGCTACAGAACTCCTATGTGATGAGATGGCTTCTATCAAAAAGAAGAATATCCAAATTCGCCTAATTGAGTATGCTTTCGGTCTAATTTGTCTCAACCACTTGATTGTGTATTGTCGCCACAAAAATATTGATTGTTGGATGTATTTTGTTGCGGTAGTGGTGAAATTGTTAAGGTGATTTTGTGGGACTCATTGGTCGACCAGCTTGACAATTACCTTGCCACTGAATCTGAAATTGGGACAGTGCTCACAATCACTTCTGTTTATGTGCATAAATACCATGGTTAGTTGCCTCTCAGTTTAATAATCAAATGCAAAATATCCTCTACCCTTTTATTCAAATACTAATGTTATTTATTTGCAGGAGAGTACTTTTTTTCCTCCTCATGTGCCTCTAAGATGCACTGCAATCTGCACTATCCTCCTGGCCATCCTTTGCTCGATTTGTATGCCACAACTCATTATGAGTTTATTTAGTTTCCTTTATCATGATGATAGATCTTCATTGATTTTCATATTGGACTGAATTTGCAGTAGTACCAGTAGTGGTGTTCCTCGCAGTGATGGTGAAATCTGCCAGAGTCTGATCGTACCAAGTTCTGTGAAATCGATGGAAGCTTTGAATGCTGCTGGTCCCATTTAGGTATAGGCAAACCATTTTCCACTTATTTACTAATGACCATTTTGGATTATGTGAAGAAATTTGGTTAACTTTATGTGTTGACCCCATTTTCCAATTTTTTCCAGGGACTGACTTTCAAAATACAAGCAGAGGTCACAGAAGTGAATGCTTATTGGTCTGATCGACAAAAAGCTTTTATAGTTCAACTCCTTGTGAAAGATGGCAACAATGGTTGTGCTTTAATCTTCAAAAGCAATGTCTTTTGGTCAGTCACAGACTCAATTTTTGAGAGTGCAGCTCAGTTTCAGAGGTCAAGTTTCGAGGTCAACTTGAAGTCCTTGAGGGGCAAGATGTTTCAGTTCCTGGTGAAAGTTGTGCCTCACTTTTATAAACCTGGAGGAGTGCACTTTGAGGTTGTGAAAATCTTCAGTGGCTGAAAGAACATCAAGAAATTAGTTTCAGTAGTATTGTAAATAGTCATTTTTATGCCCTTTGTCTTGATATTGTCATGCTTTATTTCAAAAAAAAAGTTAGTTTGAGATGGTAACTATTGCTCATTTCAGTGATTTGGTGAGTCATTGTTGACTTTCTCTTGGTCATAATTTCAGTTTCATTTATTTGGATTTGATTTGGATTGTGAACCAGTGTTGATCATCATTCTATTCGTTTGTTCAAGGCCATACCTGGCGTTTTACACTTCTAATCTTTCTTTTCTATATTGTGAATAATTGTTGGTCTTTATTTGGTCTCAGTTGAGAATGGCATTGTCATTCCTTTCTTAACATTCAGCCCAATCAAAATAAGGCCCAATATTAAGAGCCGTACAAACATACATGCCTCTACAATGAAATTTCAAACTATTCTAGGAAGATTGGATCAACTTGATGCTGAGACTGAAATTGGCCGGACTTTTAAGTTTTTATAGATCAAATGTTGCTGAAATGAATGTATCCACAAGAACTGATGGCCAAATTTTTAATTGGAGAAGAACTGATTTTGTTTTCCAGCCCATGCCTTAGAGATTTGTTTTTCTTTCATTACAAATTGCAACCATTTGGGCCTGATTGAGCCCGTATGAAATTTGTGCCCAATTGCCTTTTCCATATATTTGATTAACAGTCGAAGCTAGGGTTTTTGTTGTCTCCATCTCCACCTGAATTTTGTGTCGGCAGCCTTAGAGTCAAGAGTATTCCCTCAATTCCAATCTACATCAAACTATGGCGGCTATTGAAGTTAGCCGATTAGGGGTGCAACGACGGTGATTCTCTGATTCCGCTAAATTCCAGAGTGTTTGGTTCAAATGGATAGTGGAATTTCAATGAGTTCGCTAGCTATCTCATTCCTTGGCGATTTTCTGAGTATCATTCAGCCATTTTGCGCGGCCGTCATGGCGGTCTTTGTCAAGCCATCGTGGAATTTCTCTGATTCGGCTGCTCGCACGAAGAAACAAGCATCAGCAGGTGCAGCTTCCAATCTGTCGGTGCCGGGAACGTGGGTCTTGCGGTTATCGGAGCTCCAGCCAGCAAATCCAAAGTTTTCGGTCTGCCAAAAACGTGGGTAAGCATATATTCATGTAAATAACTGTCGTTGTTGCTCGCACTCTACTAACCTGGTGGAGGACAGTTACTAGCTAATTCCAAATTAACACGATCTGCTCAACTGCCACCAGGTCAACCTTGATGTGCCGACAAACCTGGCTTTTGCGGTTACCTTGCTGGAGCCTATAAATACTGTTGTCCTACGACGTAAAAATGTTTTCCCACTTACGCCCTTGTCAGTTAGCAAAGCAAGATGGCGCCGCAGCTGTTGAAGGATTTAGCAACTCATTCTCGAAAATGGATCATTCAATGTCGTGTCTCTCGGAGGTGGATCGCAACTAACTGTAACACAGGAAAAGTACTGCATTTGGACATGGTGCTCATCGATTCCGAGGTAATCTTCTATCTTTGCTTACAAAGAGAATCCTCAATGTTATTAATGCCGGGACTTACTTTTATTTGTTTACATATTAGGGATCAGACATTTGGGCAATGGTTCCTCCACTATTGATTCCAAAATTTGAATCCAGTTTGATAGAACAAGAAGTGTATGAGATTAGGCATTTCAAGGTTGCTATGACCAAGAACACATTTAGGCCTGTTCCTAATCGTCTGATGATTGAGTTTGATGCTGCCACTTTAGTCCAGCATATCAAAACAGTGTCGTCCATACTTAATTATAAGTTCTACTTTCTCAATCATGCTGCTATGATGAAAAGGTTGTATGATAAGAAGAACCTTTCAGGTAGAGTGTTCCTTCTGTTGTTCTTCATTGTCAATTCCTGTGCAGTTTGATATTAACTGTAACATTTTGTTTCAGATGCAATTGGTCAATTGATTGACCATTCTAGCCTAACCTCTAGCACCTCTGCTACAAAACGCTGGAAGGAAATCACAATAAAACTCATTGAGTTAGATCTAAAAACCTCTTTGCAATTTAAATTCATTTTGGATTGTTAACCTGATCTATGGCTTTGTTACTTTGCTTTGATCCTGGGTAATATTGATGTTAGAGGGGAGATGGTGAAAGTCACTTTGTGGGGAAATATTGGCAAGCAATTAGAAGACATCATCTCTCGCAATGAACGGACAGCTGTCATTCTGACCATTACCTCTGTGTTTGTCGATGAATTTAAAGGTTCTGAACAAACAAGCTTATTTAGTTCCTTTTGATTTGCAATTCTGAAATTCATTCTAACTGTCTTATTTGTTTTTTTTTTTACAAGGGGAAATCTGTTTGTCATCAACAGGAGCAACTCAGTTGAAGGCCAACTTGGATATTCCAGAAGTGCTTGAGTTTAAGGCTAAGTATGTGTGGTCTCCTGTACTTGAGAATTGTTAGCTGAAGTTTTCAAAAACTATTCCCATTAAGTCCAGTCATTGTGAAAACGCAATAATAAACTCGCTGTTGTTTTTACTTTTGTTTTCTTGGATTCCTTCTATTTGTAGTTAGTTGCTTGCGTGAATCTAGGGTCTTGACATTGGCTTCCTAAAACAAGTTATGGATCTGCATTTTCATCTGTTTCTAGGGACACAAATCTGACAGCACCAGTGCTGGTTGCTGAAGTCCCAGCTGCCGAGATTCCAAAAATATCGCTAGCTCAACTAAATGAGTTCAAAAGCAATGAAGCACAGAGTGTATGCTTTTTTTTCTTCTATAGAAATGTTTTCATTTCAGCACTTTCTTTTTTTTACATAACAGCAAGTTTTTGTTTTCTGTTTTGAATGCATTTCAGGGCAAACTATTTTCGGTTGAAGGAAAGGTGACTCAAGTGCGTCCTAATTGGTGTTACATGGGATGTGTTGCATGCCCGCGGAAGGTGGAGGAGGATCTGGAGGAGTATTTTTGTGGCCACTGTAAGACAACATCATCGATTGCTAAAGCAAAGTAAGATGATCATCTATTTTCTTGCTTTCTACATTCTCCATTCTAGACGTTTTGTTGTCTGATTTTGGTATCAAAGAAATATGTTACACCAAAATTATAATGAGGTATGGGAGTGTATGATTTTGTTTATCTTTTTTCCATGATCACTGTAGATATAGAGTTAAATTCCAGCTGGAAGATAATACAGGAGAGGCTGATTTTGCCATCTTGGAGCATGAAGGCCTGCGCTTTTTTGGAGTAATGGCTGATGAGTTATTCCAATTAAACCAGAGGAACAAAGAACCTCTTCCGCTCCAGATTCATCAGATTGTGAACATGACGCTGAAGCTAACTGTTAAACTAACTGAGTTTAACATCATGAACCCACAAACTGAGATCTCTATAGTTAGCATTGATCATGATCCTCTTCAGGTAAATGAACTTGCAGCTCCAGATCAGTTTTTTTTTCCTTACAGCCTAATAAGTTAAGTTTATAGCTTTAATCTGCCTTCTTTTGTCTACCACGTAACTTGCAGCAACTCAACAAGGATCCGTGTTCAAAGGATCTTGCAGGAGCAACCTCAGTTGGACAGGAAATGGAATCTGCTCTTGATTGTGAGGCTGACGATGAGAAGTAGTGGTGTTGCAGACTTGCTCCATCTAATAACCACCATATCATGCATTCTGATTAGTATTATTGTTTGTCTATGGGATGTTCAGATTTAGCTTTTCATTCAGATCCATGTTGAAACTCAGGTTGTAGGTTATTTCCCATATGAATTATCCTTTTATGTTTAGTATGAATTGCAAACAATATTATGGTTCTTTGCCTTCAATGGTTTTCTATCCGTTGGACAGTTTGACTTCTATGGATTCTCTTTTTTGTTGAATCAACTTTGCATCATAACTGCCAATGCAGTTGAACATTAGTTGTGTGAGTTTCGGCTATTGTCAGGGATTACTCCTTTTGTAAGATAAACAGGTTGTTTGTATCATTCGTGAGTTCTTGCTGTCAAAATTTACTGCATTGTTAAAATTTCTTATTGCTTATCTTTACTGTCATTTCTTTTTGATGATTATGTTTGCTGTATTTTCCTGATTTTCAGATTCTGTTTGCTGTCCATATTTTCATTGATTCTGTTTGCTGCAGTACTCTGATTTGTGATTGTGTTTGCTGCCTTTTTTCTGATAATCTGATTGTGTTTGTTGTCCATTTTGAGATTGATTATGTTTGCTGCATTATTCTGTTTTTTTGCATAAGATTTGCTGCATTTTCAGATTTGAGGTGGTGTTTGTTGTCCATTTTTTTGTTGATTTTCTTTGCTGCATTATTCTGCCTTCTTAATTAAATGAGTTTACTCCACCATTGCTAGCACTTTGTAGAGCTGATTGTTAATCTAATTGTAGATGAACCATTAAATAGCATAGTCTTTAACAGACAATTTGCAGCAATGGTGGCTTTTATATTGATTAGCAGACTTGGGTTTTTATGAAATTCTCTGTCTTATTGCCTTTTTTTTTATCCTTCAAACCACCCTTAAAGACTCATGTTTGAACAATAGTTGAGCTTACTCCTTTTTATAAAGGTTGTTTTTATCAGACTGTACACTACTATGTATGTATTTTGGCTTTTTCATGTTGACATTGAATTTGTTTCATCAAGATTTTGAATCACATGAATTTTAGTGGCAGATCATACTTTTCAGATCTCATGGTGTTCCTCAATTTTCACAAACAAACCCGGCCAACGGGCCGGGCCCAATGCTAGTGATTAAGAAAATCAGAGTTCACTTGAGACATGTCACGTTTTTTTTCTTCCAAAACCCATGGGCTCAGCAATGTAGGCCACAAAAGTGCAATTTGTTATCAGCCATAAATTTGACTGGGGCCTTGAACCCATACATAAGTTTTATCCGAATGTGGTGGGCCAAATATGGGCCGAAAGGCCGAACCATTTCCATTGGCACGAAATTCGACATAGGTAACAAGTTTATTAATCATATTATTATTATCTGCATCGATCGCCACACCCACAAATCGTAAAGCACGCGAATCACTACGGAGAGCAGTAGGGTTTTGGCATAGAAACTAGGGATAGCAAATTTGCCCATACCCATGGGTTTCTTACTATCCAACCCAATTGGGTTGGGTATGAAATCCAAATAGATGGATATGGGTAGAGTTTGATGGGTTTGTACCCATACCCATTTACTTTGGGTTGAGTTGGGTTTATATCAAATGGATTTGGGTTTGTACCCATGCCCAAATACAAATTACAGTTTGGTACCCAAACTTAATAGACATGCATATTTAGTACCTAAATTTAATTTTTTTTTCATATAAGTCCTCAAAATATCGATGGAAATTTACGTTTTGGTACCTAAATTTTTTTGGTCTTACATTTTGGTACCTAAACTTTTCAAGTTTTGCAAATAGGTCCAAGTTTTGCATGTGTAGTTAAAACACCCTCAAGTAAATGGATATCCATATCCAACCCATACCCATTTAGATTATGGAAGCCCCAAACCCAAACCCATCTATAAACCTCAAAATCCATATGCACTTCACCCATACCCAACCCATTATCAATGGGTCTACTTAGTTTTGGGTATAATTACCCATGGGTGGGTAATTTGCCATCCCTAATAGAAACCACTAAACTACTAGGCCTTCTACTAAAACTTACCATCCTATTTAAGACTTTTCAGCAAGGTTGTCAACCCGCGGGTTGACCCGAACCCGGTTGAACTAGTGGGTCACCCATTTTAGCCCGGAAATATGAAAAGTGTCATTATATTTTACTTATCCTGATAAATTATATCAAATCTCATCTAACATATGAGTTATAACATTTAATATTACACCAAAATTACATTTCGTGCTTAGATTCAACATATAGTGAAAATTCACACACACTTATATAACATTAATATTCAAATGTTCAACTTAGAATTCCAAAGATTGAGTTAGGCGAAAAGAAAATTCGGAAAATAGGCGCATTTCGCAAAACAAAGAAAAAAATGACACAATTTGACCTCCAACCCGGTACCTTGTGGCGGTCGACCCGGCGGGTGCGTGCGGCCCGTTTTTCTCACCGTGTCAGGGTCAAAGTGGGTCAACTCGCGGGTTAACAACCTTGCTTTTCAGGGTTAAACCTCTCAACAGCAACCTACCATCCTCAGTGTAAAAGTCAACATGTCGCCTTAGAGTATTCCAATGCTTTCTACTAGACACCTCTTCCATTCCTATTCAGAGTTGCTGTATAATGCGACTTATCACCTTCTTTAACCTTCAGACCCGGCGGGTGCGTGCGGCCCGTTTTTCTCACCGTGTCAGGGTCAAAGTGGGTCAACTCGCGGGTTAACAACCTTGCTTTTCAGGGTTAAACCTCTCAACAGCAACCTACCATCCTCAGTGTAAAAGTCAACATGTCGCCTTAGAGTATTCCAATGCTTTCTACTAGACACCTCTTCCATTCCTATTCAGAGTTGCTGTATAATGCGACTTATCACCTTCTTTAACCTTCAGGATCTTCTCGCTCACGGGGCTGGACAGCGCCAGATTCATAGGAAATGAAGTGTTGACCGTCATAGGCTAAAGAGCAATGTCACTTCGGTTGAACGCAGCAGCACATCGCTTACGCAGAGAGGCAGCCGCGTCACCAGGAACTGCCGCCAGACGGTGAGCACGTATCTGGCTCCAAGCAGCACCGCGGTTCGCCGGCGAGGACGGGAATGCACGTACGAGCAGGCCTCTGTCAGATCTGGCGCGGCGGAGTGACGCGGCTCGGTTACCGGCGGAGCCATGAGATTTGGCTACTTTGCTACTAGCGGAGCGACGAGATCGGGATGCAGAAGAGGTAGCAGATCCGGATTTGCGACAAGATCGACGACTTTTGGTGGTACTAGCGGAGGTGGATCTGGCGCGGCGGGAGGCTTGACGAGCTCTGGTGCGGGTTTTGGTACCGCCGGAGCCACCAGATCTGGTTCCCGGAGAAGCAGCAGATCCGTCAATGCAAACCCGGCGAGCTCCGCCACGGTGCGACAGGAGGGCAGACGACGACGGCAGTCGTGCGACTGCTTGGCAGTACCTCTTGTGGTTGAGCAAAGCAAGAACAAAACTCAGACGAGTCATTTCCTCTCCGTCTCTGATTCGCGTGCACTGGTGGGACCTGGCGTGTTGATCGACGCGTAATATTAAAATAGTATTAATAAAGCTTGGATTTGTTACGGTAAATTCGTTCTGTTTTTCCATAATAAATCCAAGCTTTATTAATACTATTTTAATATTACGCGTCGATCAACACGCCAGGTCCCACCACTGCACGTGAATCAGAGACGGAGAGGAAATGGCTCGTCTGAGTTTTGTTCTCGCTTTGCTCAACCACAAGAGGTACTGTCGAGCAGGCGCACGACGGAGCTCGCCGGGTTCGCACTGCCGGATCTGCTGCTTCTCCGGGAACCAGATTTGGTGGCTCCGACGGTACCAAAACCCGCACCAGAGCTCGTCAAGCCTCCCGCCGCGCCAGATCCGCCGCCACCTCCGTTGGTACCACCAAAAGTCGCCGATCTTGTCGCAAATCCGGATCTGCTACCTCTCCTGCATCCCGATCTCGTCGCTCCGCCAGTAGCAAAGTAGCCAAATCTCATGGCTCCGCCGGTAACCGAGCCGCGTCACTCCGCCGCGCCAGATCTGACGGAGGACTGCTCGTACGTGCATTCCAGTCCACGCCGGCAAACCGCGGTGCCGCTCGGAGCCAGAGACGTGCTCACCATCTGGCGGCAGTTCCTGGTGACGCGGCTGCCCCTCTGCGTAAGCGATGTGCTGCTGCATTCAACCGAAGTGACATTGCTCTTTAGCCTATGACGGTCAACACTTCATTTCCTATGAATCTGGCGCTGCCCAGCCCCGTGAGCGAGAAGATCCTGAAGGTTAAAGAAGGTGATAAGTCGCACTATATAGCAACTCTGAATAGGAATGGAAGAGGTGTCTAGTAGAAAGCATTGGAATACTCTAAGGCGGCATGTTGACTTTTACACTGAGGATGGTAGGTTGCTGTTGAGAGGTTTAACCCTGAAAAGTCTTACGTCCATAAATACCTCCATCGTCCATAAATACCTTGATCGACATGAAAGACAATATTAGGTGGAGGATATCATCAGGCAGCGTACTGATTCGATCATCTGTGTTATAGGAAGGCATTCTACTGCTCTCTAGCTTCAACACCCACAACAAAAACAAAACATTAAAGTTACTGCATTGATAATCGAAAATCCATGGAAGGCCCAATTTGTGCATAGCACAGCAAGGAAACGAAAAAGAAAGCAGCAAGAGGATGCAGCAGTGGCACATGACACATGATGAATAGATTAAGACTAATAATGCTCACAAGTCATAATAACTAAGAAATCTAGAGAGTCCATTGCACTTCTTGCCTAGGCTGAATGTTAAAGTAACTAACAAGAGAATTGGGGAAACAAAGCTGAAGAAAAGATGGATGTTAATCAAACTAACCTTAGACTTCATCACACCGGGATGTTGCCATGAGGAACCAGACCTGCGGAGCTTTCTCTTTCCCGTCATTGGTATTGGATTCGGCAGGCAATAAGACTTATACCCTTTGGAAGGAGACAGAAAGAGGATCAAAAGACACAAACTTTTTGCCCTTTTGGAGTCCTTCTCCTCATTTAAACGGCGAATAGGAAGAAGAAGGGAGTTGAAGAAGTAAGCAGAAGCTGCAGGAACCGACGAGCAGATCGGTGGAATGAATGCAAATCAAGGGAAACACCCGCCCGCCAACTGGAAGAAGAGATCTGCCGGAAGCCAGCAAAGGATCTGAACTTTCTCCAATTGGTGAACGAATTTGCAGATACAAATAAATGAAATAAAACCCTTCTGCCTGCCGATAGAAACCCCGACGACGAGGAGGAAAAGGATTCCGATAAGGGCCATCGTTTCTGCCAGTATGATTTAATTTGGGCCTAAAATGGATGCTTACCCAGTAAGCCCAACTTGCTTCCAATTTAGGACTCCAGGCCCATGTCTGCTTCTCTCTGTGTAACCCATTTGTACTTCTCTCCCGCGGTTCCGATATCCTACGTACCAAAGAAGCTCTCGCTCTTCCGCAGTTCCGGTCCGGACTTTCGTCTCGTTCTCCGGCCGCCGCCGCCGTTTCTCTGCGCTCGGTTCTTCAAGGTAACTATTGTTTTCCTTCCCCTCATGTTGCCATGAGAGCTAGGCGGATTTCAAATTATTTGATTATCGGCCTACTTGTTTTTTGTCGCCAGTTCTTGTTTGGTTTTCCATATGGCTTAGATGCTTCTGCTCACGCCCAATTTAGACTGTGAGGTTCGTAAGATGGTGAAATGAATGAGAAACGGTAGAATGTCTCCTAGGAATAGAAAGAACCAGACGATGGCTAGGTGTTGAGACTGTTCCCAGTGCTAGTATAAGTTGAATGCGTTGGATGAGGGCCGAGAAGCCCTTGATAACGGAGAGATGAGGAGTGGCCTGCTAGGGTTTCCTTTTTTGGTTTCGACTTCCTTCTTTCGATTCTGATACTATGTAGTACTTGTCTTAACATCCAAATTCAGCAGCTCTGTGAAAGGCATATTTTCCTTTTCCCTTGCTCCCTGGCTTACACTGATTCGAAGCATGTCCTGTCTTTCCGATCTTTTTCCCAATTTAAGGATTTGTTTAGGTCTGAAACTGATTCTCGAATTGTGCTGTAGTGTTTGCTACTTCTGACGCATACACGAGAATGAAGGAAGGTGAGGGAAAGGCAGTGATAGGACTGACATGGCAGCCCAAGCTGCCTACTGCATCCCTTGCTTCGTCGGCTCGAAAACCTCAGAATCACGCTGGGGATTCTCTTTTGCAGCCCACTGAGAAGCTTGTTGATGGTCTGTTTTTGCCACCCAATAACCCATCTCAACTGAAAAATTTGCAGAGGAAGCAAGTCAAGGACACTCTCGGCAAAGGCTGGTATCAAGCAGTTGTCCCTCTTCTTCCTTATGTTTTGGTTCTTCTGTTCTGCTCCGCGTTCACTTCATCCCTGGATTGTTCCTTGCTTGTAATAGCTTGATTGAAACCATTGCTGCCTAAACTTTACTATAGGTTTGATATGCCAGCTCCAACTATGACTCAGGAATTGAAGAAAGACCTCCAGATACTAAAGGTAACCTTCTTCCTCAATTTTATGCAGTGTTCTTTTTTTTTTTTTTTTAATAGAATTGCAGTGTTCTTTTCTCATACTGTTTGCCTGCTCTGCTACCTGTGAATGGCTCCAGCCATCATTGAGCTTTCTTTCTATCTTCTGTGTTACATTTCCTACAAACTAGGACAAATCTATCAATGTCAATTCATGGCAGTCACTTTAGTTTGTGGTACCTCATTGTTGGCAGCTGCTGATGCTTGCCAATTTGTGTTCAATGAAGTATTGACAACCTGTTGCTACTCTTCTCCAAAATTTTGGAACTTCTTTACCTTCTAGGGGTACTTGGTTATAAGTTTGTAAATCATGAGTCTTCTAAGATGCATCGAACTCCAGCTTGCAGCTTTCATATGGCTGTCTTTCCCTCTGTCTCTTATCTCCCCGAACATGAAAGGAAGGTTCCACCATCTATTTTCATTTTTGGTTGAGATGTCATCTTCTGTTGTAGTCGTTTGGGAAAACTAATGTTCTTAGCCAAGAACTATGTGCCCAAGTAAGTATCATCATGTGATATGGATGATTGGATTAGGACAGACCCTTGATTGTTCTCCTATATATAAACTGCCATGGTGAATCAACGACTGTCTTTCAGAGTTACTTTGATCTATAAATCGGCTAAGTATCAAAAGGCATGATTTCTGACTGTATAGATAAGAATAGTTACCATGCAGTGTTTGTTCTGATAAACTAAAAGTGAGTTATTCAATCATTTTGATGCAGCTGAGGGGTGCTATCGACCCTAAGAGGCACTATAAGAAAGGTGATTCAAAGTTAAAAGTTCTTCCCAAATACTTCCAGGTAATTTAAGCTTTAAGCTAAACCTAGTGCATTTCAATTGTTATCTTTGTTTAACATCCTTCGGTACAAGAAGCTGAAACATGTTTTCCTCTTCGTTTGTCATTCAGGTGGGTACAGTCATCGAGTCGCCAATGGAGTTCTTCTCCGGCAGGCTGACAAAGAAGGAGAGGAAAGCTACCATTACTGATGAGCTACTTTCTGATCAGAACTTCAAGGCTTACAGGTACGATATTCCCACTCGTCTGAACCCTTTAGTCTTATGCAAATAAGCTTAGTATACGTGATAATAGGGATCGGCATGGTTTCCTTAGACTAGCTGTAACAAATCTATTGCATGTGGAGTCGTGTGGAATAAAGCCAATGGTTGGGTGTGCCTAGAAAGCTTACAAGAACTATCCTGCCATGGCCCAATGCAGGAAGCGTAAGGTGAGAGAGATCGAGGAACAGAACCGCCCTGGCGGGAAGGACAAGTGGAAAATCAAGGGGAAGCAGTCTTTCAAGCGAGCAAAGGATAAACGACGTTAAAGCATCCCCATTGTGTTTGCACTCTCCGAAACGAAACTCGGAAGGAAGCAGTTATGCAAGAGTCCGAAGGAAAACCAGAGCAACCTCTCTCCCTTCTTCAATTTTGGGCCGGTCTACGTCATGTGTATTAGAGCAGCGAGAAAGGGGAAATAGATAAATGCAGCAACACATCAGTGTAACTAATCCTTAAATTCTTCTTTCATTGTGTTTCACTAATACCTTCTTATTATGAACATTGCTGCTGCAAATGTCCACTATCACTTCTAAGCAGAACATAACAAAATTGTTATCGAACCTCAAAAGCGTAACAAAGTGGTCACATACGCTCTCTGATTCGTGATGCAATGTCACGAAACTCGTCTTCTTGGCATCCACATTCACCTCATCACTTACCCGATTCGTACCAACAGGTCGAACCCAAAACACCAGCTTTGAACCATCTATCTTAATCCTAAGCCAGATTGAAACTTTCTCAGATTAGCAAACTTACAGAGCATTCACAACGGTATATAAATAAGCTCATCTGCCCATGGCGTTCACTTGTATTGCCCAGCTGAAGTCCAATTATTACCTTCATCACTCCATTCCTGTCATTCCTTCACGTCGACTCTCCCCTTCGTCCTCCGGCCGCCGCCTTCCTCCGTCGTCTTGCCGGTTCGTTCAGGTACGATTCTGTCTCTTTTTCTAATCTATCCAAGCTCTTCTCTTCGTTGTCGCTGGAGCAGAATTGGGATTGATGTTGACGCTGACCTTGTAGTTTCCCACTTCGTTCCATCCCCCAGTTCTTCGGTCGGCAGTTCCCGCCTGCGATTCAGATTTCTTCTTGATCCCAAGTCAATGACCGTGCTTCGCCAGTCCGGCAGAAAACTGGGTCTGCCATTGATGAATCTCCTTAGATTCAAAGGATTGCCCGTTTTGGAGCAAGTCCATTTGGAGGAGAAGTTACTGCGAACGTCTTCAGATAATTGGTGTATCGTAAACGATGGAACTTCAATCCCCCGCCATAGTCATGGGCGTCTCAGGGTAATGAAAGGAACTTCAATCTTGTGGGTTACTCTTGGTATGCAATTTTCCCCCATTTACCTTCGATTGCTGAAACTCTTGCATACTGATTTTTTAGTACATTGTGTAGGAAACCTGCAGAACTTCTTGAACTAAAGCTTGTGTTGGGAGATCACGTTCCTGTCATCAAACGGTTTACAGGTGGCGGTACAGTTATCGTTGATGAAGGGACGATTTTCGTCACTCTCGTATGTAACAAGGACGCTGTTCCTCAGGTCCAACCTTATCCTCGTCCGATCATGTCATGGAGTGGTACATTGTACGATGAAGTGTTCCGAGGGATAGCCGATTTTCAACTGCGAGAGAACGGTACAGAAAATGAAAAGCTTAGCATTGATCGTTTGATGGTTTACCAGAAAGAGTAAATGGTTTCTTTTCAACTGGTTTAATCCATCATAACATAGCTGATGCAGTAAGGTCCATATTCTAGGGGCTTAGGCATCTTTGATACTGTTACGGTTTGTGATGGTTGATTCGTTCTTGTCGCCAGATTATGTATTTGGCAACCGCAAGTTCGGTGGGAATGCTCAGTCTATAACGAAGAACCGATGGATACACCACACTTCCTTTCTATGGGACTACGAGGATCGGAATATGGACTACTTGAAGCTACCTTCTCGCGCCCCTGAGTACAGATCGGTAATGCTTTGTTTTTCATCCATCAATGCCATTGCCTTCTGGTCTAATTCATGCAGATTGTAGTATGAAGATGGCTTTTTCCGCGATCTTGAAAGGGTATATAATCGTTGTTCGTTTGCTGGCATGCGCTGCAGGCAAGAGACCATACAGAATTCGTGTGCAGAATGCGTGAGTATATGCAGAGGCCAGCTTTCGTCGATAGAACCATCAAAGCTCTCGAAGCCTACTTCTCGGTGCAACCTGTGAGCTCCGAAGCAGCAGTTAATGGTGACCCTCAGACGACGACGACGACTGAATTCATTCCCTCCACCAGGCTTGTATCAGAGAAAGAACTCGAGGATGCTTTCGCATCTACCACATTTGAGAGAATGGCTCACACTGTCAGAATTTGATGCTGCACGAGTGGATGCTAACGCCTGTGATGGCCCCATTGTTGTTCATTCTTCTTCTGTATCCTTTGTTCCTTAGATATCATCTGGTGATCCAACGACGTTAACATACACCGATCTGTCACCACATGAACTTGACACATCCTTGAACTCATATAGTCTTGTTTTGAGATCTGATTGACTGATTCTGTGAAGACAACACACTCTAGACCGTTCTTAATCTTCTGTTCATTTGCTAATTATAGTTGTCACCGGTGAGGTGAATGCTAAACAGTCACACACAGGGGAAACCAGGTTACAACATATTTTCTGTAATTTGATTTTATTATTTACTAATTTTCTATAAAAAAAAACTTTCAGGAGAAAAGATAAAAAAGGAGTCTGGTAATAACACGTGTCACGACTACTGGAATGGAAGTGACGTTGATAGCTCAACTTCCCGGCATCGGAACACGAAATCGAATATACCTCCCGGCTGCAAACTACAAAATAACCTTCAAATAATTCGACCCTTCAATCAAATACCCATCGATCTACACTTCCCGAAATCCCCTAGTAAGCAACCTTCTCCTCCTCCAATGGAGCTACGACGGCCGCCGGTTCATCTCACGATCGCGCTCGTTTGCTTGCTCTTTGTCTCCGGCAGCGCAAACCCACCACCACCGTACGACGTCATCGAGCTGATACCGACGCCGGCGACGCGACTCCACGGCAGCAGCGTTCTCCGGATGCAGCGGGGCGCGCCTTTCAAGATCGCAATCTTCGCCGACTTGCACTTCGGCGAGGCTGCCTGGACCGACTGGGGCCCGGCCCAAGACGCCAATTCCGTCAGGGTCATGTCCGACATTCTCGACGCTGAAAAACCAGGTGACGTCATTGATTTTTTTTATTACGATAACTAGAGTTTGGGCTGGGTTCGGGTAAACAGAAGCCCAACGGGCCTAAGATTTGAACATATGGATATTGGAGGGTCGGCCGAGCGAGCCAACCCCTTAAGGTTCCAGAAATTTTGTCGGCCATATGTCTTGATATCCATACGGCACTCATCGAACTAGGATGAGCGTGGCATAATTAGCCAACCGACCCTTTTAAGTTTAACTCGCAAGGCCCAATTTTAGTTATAAAGCAACTCTTTGTTTCCATCATGTTCCAGCCTAGCGATGTGGTACTGCAAAACAAGGACCAAAGGAAGGACAAATGGTTGAGTGGAATCAACATTTTGTTTGAGCTTTGTGGTGGAAAGTAGATGACTGAGATGGTGAGTTTTCTGTAGATTTCGTGGTGTATCTCGGAGATCTCGTAACGGCAAACAACGTCCCCGTCGCGAACGCGAGCTCGTACTGGGGCCAGGCAACATCTCCAGCACGCCAGAGGGGCATACCGTGGGCTAGCGTTTTCGGCAACCACGATGATATGCCGTTCGAGTGGCCAATCGAGTGGTTTTCGGGTCCTGGGATTCCCGAGGTTCGTTGCCCTGACGAAACCAACTCGTCGTGTTCAGGTAAATTCGGGGGAGGAACACAACATTTTTGTGCTGGTTCTTTCTTTGGCTATGTGTTGCTTGTCCTACAAGGTTGCTGTGCTTGTGTGTGATGCAGGGGAAGTGCATTACTCGTGTAGCTTCAAGGGCACTCAACGTCTGGTGCTGATGAAAAATGAGGTCGAGCAGAATGCACCACTGTCGCGCTCCAAATTCGGACCAAAAGAGCTGTGGCCTAGCATATCCAACTACGTCCTTCAACTCTCGTCACCCGACGATCCGAAATCGCCAGTTCTGTTCATGTACTTCCTGGATTCTGGCGGAGGGTCGTATCCAGAGGTCATATCGAGGGCCCAAGCGAAGTGGTTCGAGCGAAAATCGAGAGAGATAAACCCTGAATCGAAGTACGAAAGACACATTCAATCTACGGATCATGACATTTGGGTTTCATTGCCTTAATCAATGGTGAGGCTTTCTTTTATGTTTCTTGATACAGGGTACCTGAGATTATATTCTGGCACATTCCAAGCAAAGCCTACAAGGAGGTGGCGCCATGGTTTGGAATTCGCAAGCCTTGCGTCGGCTCCATCAACAAGGAGAGCGTAGCTGCTCAGGAAGCCGAGTTTGGTATCATGGACATGTTAGCCAAAAGACCTTCTGTCAAGGTTGGGAGCTTTTACCACGAAAAAAAAAATCTCAGTTACGTTACATTTTCCAGTCTCTAAGCGTTAGGGTTTTGCTGCAGGCGATATTTGTAGGGCACAACCATGGATTGGACTGGTGCTGCCCTTATGAGAAGCTCTGGCTGTGCTACGCCAGGCATACCGGCTATGGCGGCTATGGGAACTGGGCCAGAGGAGCCAGAATGGTGGAGGTAACTGGAGAGCAAGACTTCTCTCTCAAGTCGTGGATAAGAATGGAGGATGGCAAAGTGCATAGTGAAGTCGTGTTGAGTTCTTGAACATGCGCCTTGGAATTGTACTCTGTGGAACAAAGTTGTAAATATACAACCTTACCTTTTTTAGTGGTGTGTTGTACTCTACATTTATACGTTTATCATGATAATACGTTTGAATTGTGTCATACTGAGTCGATATATATTTTGTATCGGTTCTTGCTCTCATAAATTTTATAAATACTAACGAAAATGAAAGAGTTGACATTTAGACCATACCAAACTGAACAAAATCGAAACAAATACAATAATGGTTGTATAATTAGTTCTAAAACATCCTTTACTACTAAACCGAGATTCTCATGAGTTTGCCGTTAGAACGGTTGCACTTGCACACCAGCTGGGAAAGGTACTGTAAAGGTCCATTCCCCCAGCAGGCCCAGAGGCCCAACTACAGATGTTGACTATGGCCCAACTATAATGATCAAGCCCAAGTAAAATCGCGCCAACCCGACCGACCGGAAGCGAGTGCTCGTCTTTGTGTTGCTTGTTGTTTGATTTCAGTCGTCGCCGCCGCCGAAGCAGCGGAGGCCTGTGATCTTTGTGGAAGGAGAATCTTCGTCTTCCATGGAAGCTGAAAGCAGAAGCAGCAGCTGCTGCAACAGTAAAACTGTCGCCTCCGAATTCGAAGAGAAGAAGCGATGGAGAGCAAAAGACGCAATAGCCGGAAATCGAGCGGCACTTGTGTCTCTGAGGGAGCTCATTGTATTTCCCCTGTTCTACCCTCGTGAAGCTCGAAAGCTCGGCCATAAGGTAACCCAAAGGAAATTCCCAGTCTTTATGTGATTCATCGTTTCTACTATGAATGAATTTCAGCTGATTGCTCGTGGTTTCGGTGAGCAGTGGCCGACGGGGTTGCTTTTGTTCGGTCCACCTGGAACTGGAAAGGTATTTTTCTGCTAGAAGTTTTCTGTAATTGGTGCGTTGTTTTGGTAAGCTGAACTGTAATAATGTCTAATGGTGTGCATTCTCTTGTGTTCATGTCGAATGCTACTAGACGAGCATTGTTCGTGCAGTGGTTCAGGAGTCTGGTGCCCGTCTAGTTGTAATTAGGTACTGTTTGATTTCCCCCTTTCGTCAAGTTGTTTGCTGTGATTGATAGATGCTGTATTGTTTTGGGATATAGTTCTGAGATAGCTACACTTATTGTGGGTCTTGTAGTCCACACTCTGTCCACCGAGCACATGCCGGGGAAAGTGAAAGAATTTTGAGAGAGGCTTTTGGAGATGCATCGTCACATTTGGAAGCAGGGAAGCTTTCAGTCGTGTTTATAGACGAAATAGACGCACTCTGCCCTCGTCGTGATTCTAGGTGAGTTGAGAAAGGATGATAGTTAGAAGAAGTATCATCTCTCGGTGTATACGATCTCATAATCCTTGATGGGTCTGCTGCATTCATTACTGTTCCTCCTTGTTTGAGGACACGTGAATGTTGCAATATGATTCTGTAACTAAAGTTCTGTCATTTCTTGACTATTGTGCTTCTATTGTTATTTTTTTGGGAGGATTGAGTTTTGGTCAGAATTATGTAGTTCAGCAGAAGTGGTGTTCATCAGAAAAAATGAGGGATTTTTAGTTAACCTTCTCCCTTATTCTCAGAGCCGCTGTTAGTAGCACCTTCACCAATTGCTTGTAGCTTGCAAGAGTCAGTTAAAGTTAGCCTAAGAAGTGAATATTACGCACATCAACATGCTTGGCAGCATAAATAATTAGTTATAAGCTGTATTTGATTTATTGCCAAGTGGCACTTCTCTTTGTCTAGATATTAAAGTTTCCTTTATTTGCAGGCGAGAGCAAGATGTTCGTTTAGTCTCTCAACTTTGCGCACTAATGGATGCAATCAAGCCCTCTTCCGCATCTTCAGTGCATGTGATCGTGGTTGCATCAACTAACAGGTTACTTGCTTGCTTGTTGAATGTTGATATTTACTATCAAATAAATTGATGTAAAATAAAGCAACCCGAGTTCTGTATTTCACTGTTGAAATCTGAGTCCAATATTTTGTTTGCTTTTGCTAAGAGTTGATGCAGTGGATCCTGCACTCAGAAGATATGGGCGTTTTGATAATGAAGTAGAAGTTATGGCACCTACAGAAGAGGAACGCTTAGAAATCCTCCAGGTATATTATATAAATGCGTTGTCTAGTGAAGCCTCATCACATTCACGCTAGCTGTTACCCGTGTAAACCAAGTGCATATGCGACGAATAGTAACATGTGACAAAGATAGCTCATTATTTCTCTCTTTGGCATCCAGCTATACACAAAGAAGTTGGTGTTGGATAAGGACGTTGATTTGCAAGCTGTTGCTGCTTCTTGTAATGGATACGTTGGGGCTGACCTGGAAGCATTGTGCCGTGAAGCTGCCATATCTGCTATTAATTCGGCAAATGCCAGTGGTGCTGGGGTTCTTTGCTTAACCTCAGAGGACTGGAAGCTTGCTATGTCCATTGTTGGTCCTAGCTTAACAAGAGGTGTTGCAGTTGAAATCCCAAAAGTGTCATGGGAAGATATTGGTGGACTAAAGGATTTGAAGGTCTGGTAATAACTTTGTTAATTTTGGACTTACCTTAACCTGCAAAAATATAATCACTCTCAATATTATCCAAAACTGGTGACCTCACCCATGGTGAAGGTAAATGTTAACATTCTAAGTCTACATATGGCCGTTGTATTTTCAGAAAAAACTCCAACAAGCTGTTGAGTGGCCGATTAAACACCGGTCTGCATTTTCAAGAATGGGAATTTCACCCATACGTGGGGTTCTTTTGCATGGACCTCCTGGATGCTCCAAAACTAC
The DNA here is from genome assembly GCA_964030455.1 of Linum trigynum. Lineage (NCBI taxonomy): Eukaryota > Viridiplantae > Streptophyta > Magnoliopsida > Malpighiales > Linaceae > Linum > Linum trigynum. Next base: position 59,972,245 of record OZ034817.1, on the reverse strand, counting down.
TCTTGCTAAAGCTGCAGCTAATGCTGCTCAAGCTTCTTTTTTCTCCTTGAGGTATGAACATCTAGTCTAGGTCTCCAATTGGAGTTTTCCCAACCACTTTATCTAGTCTAGAAATTTGAGTCAGTCTCGTGTCACATTTTTATGAGTTGCAGTTCTTGGTAAAACAGGTTGCTCTTAGTTAATCGCGAACTGTAGAACCAGATTTCTACTTGGTCCTACACTTTGTGTGTAATGCTACAATCGGATTGGTGTTTCTACTTGGAATTTAAAACTTTGTATTCAGTGGTGCAGATTTATTTTCCATGTATGTTGGAGAGGGCGAAGCATTGTTGCGCGGTACATTCCAAAGAGCTCGTGTGGCAGCTCCGAGCATAATATTCTTTGATGAGGCTGATGTTGTGGCTGGTAAACGGTAAGTGCACTTTCATTGAAAGCTCATGTTTCAACATATATTGTCAGTGGAAGCAATTGAAAGTTCTTCGAAGTTTCCATGAGTTCTTTGTCAAAAAAAGAAAGAAAAAACCATGAGTTGGATTATGTCAGTGTTGCATGGTTGATATCCATATGGCCAAATTTTTGCAGAGGTGACAGTTCAAGTAACTCGTCCACTGTAGGGGAGAGGCTTTTATCTACTCTACTGACTGAAATGGACGGTCTGCAGCAAGCAGAAGTAAGTACCAACGACATTAAGCATTGACTTCACCATTCGAAGGATTTCCAAGCCAAGACACCATATATTGTCTCATGATAATCTACTCCCTTGATTCTGCTACCAGGGCATCCTTGTATTAGCGGCCACCAATCGTCCGCATGCCATAGATGCTGCACTGATGCGCCCCGGACGCTTTGATTTGGTACGTCAATGAACACCATGACTTGATCTGCACTGCAATGTGGTCATAGATTTTCAGAAGTTCGGTAACATTATGTGTTTCTGTATTCCATGTCCAGGTGTTGTATGTGCCGCCACCAGATAAGGAGGCTCGACTCGAGATTCTCAACGTCCACACACGAAACATGAGTATCGACGATGATGTCGACCTCAGAACAATAGCAGAGAAAACCGAGCTCTTCACAGGTGCCGAACTGGAAGGCCTATGTCGAGAAGCTGGGATCGTAGCTCTGCGGGAAAGTATATCCACTGCTGTTGTCTGCAACCATCATTTTCAGACGGCGCTGAGTTCCTTAAAACCAGCTCTGACAAGAGCTGATATAGAGGAGTATTCATCGTTCATGAAGATGCAGCAGAGCATGTCATCACCTCTGGGCGGGACTGGATCAGCTGCGGCTGTTGTTGACAACAGCATTGGGAAAATGAAGGGACCTTTCAGTTCTCTTACAAATTTGACTAAAGTTGGTGTACTGAGTGTTTTGGTTTTAGTTGCTGCTAAATATTTGAAGTTTCATATGAAGATAGCCGGGGTGGAGGTATCTGCCACATGAACACTATCTTCTTATTTATCTTTAACCTCTTTTATTCGGTGGAAAAGAAAACAAGTGTATTTCTTTTCCTTATCATTAAGAAGAGATGTCAAGAAAGAAGCAAAACAAGGTTGGGATAGCCACTTTCAACCCAACTTTTTTCTAATCACGTCATTGATTCTCCATGATTCTTCACCTCACTTATGTTTTATGTTTCATGGACTGTACTCATACACTGGTCTTCCATCTAATGGCTGAATCGGTCTTGCATTTCTCTTAAATCCCTAATAAACGTAATGTAACAAGGTATTAGTCCAATGCAATTGAAACATATCAACGTTAATATAGAAATACAGAACCGAAATACAGTCCTACTATACAGTAAGCTAGCTATTCTGCAACTTATGAGTAAAAGAAAGACAAATCAAGAAAATGCTACACTCACATCATGGACGGCTTCCCTCAGGGCTCTAACTTGTTCCCTTGACACTGTCCTCACCTATAAAACCAGCAACCCGCAAACCATTTCGGTTTAATTAGATTTGCAAAACACAATGTAATCAAATTGAACCGAACCCAACCGAAGAAACCGAATCATATACAGGGTCGAAAAGATAGAGAAACCTTCTTAACGATGGTCCATATAACGCCTTCTGTGCAGGGAGGAACAGTGAGGGAGCCAATGTACCTGTAGTACTTCCTGCTCCTCCCAAACTTTATATCCCCTGGATTTACTATCCCCAATTCCTTGTCATGATTTGGATCCACTGACCTTATGTGGTGGAACAACTGTTCATCAATTCACACAGAAAGCAAGCCACATTAAACAAGATGGATCAATGTCTTGCAGTAGATCAACCCACAAATTTGCCTGCTAACCTTGGTGAGCATTCGATCAGGGCGGCCATATTTGTAGACTATTGCAACCACTGCCAAATTCCCTTGAGAGCATTTGTGCACCAAGTGCAGCTCCAGCTCGTACCTGCATCGTTTTGCACATCGATCGATCATGAGGGAAGGGTGATTCGGGTTGTAGAATTCGCGGATGAAATGAATCGAAAAACCGAAAAAAAGTTCGTACCTTGAACCATTGATAGTGTGCTCAGAGGGGGAATGCCAATGAAACTGCAGCAGCTTATATTTTGTACCATTGATCTTGATCTCCCCAGCATCTCCTTTCCACCTCACCTGTTCATCATAAAGAAGATCATACATGAGTTGTTCTCCAGTGATCTGATCCCCATGCCATGAATCTCGCGATGAAGAAATTGCGACGGATGAGTGAATGAATTAGAACTACTCACAGTAATATCATGGCCTCTATTTCTGACAGTGGCAGGAGCTGGTTTGTAGTCTCTGTTGAGCCTTCCCAGATGTGAAAGGACTTGGACCCTTGTGTCTATAAGGTCAATTGGAGACTGCATGCTTCCATTTTTGCAGGCTTGCCAATGTAGGTTTATCTCCCCCCATCTTCTGGGACCTTTCCCACTCTTTTCCCCATATGTAAAAGCAGATTCATCATCTGCATTGTTCACCAGGAATAAGAATCCCACCATGGACACATTATATTTGAATTAAGTTGCATAGGCGCAGGTGGAAAAGGTAACAAGCAATGACATCTAAGTCTCAGCCAGAAGAACAACCAAGGTTCCTAGTACTAGTTGCTTGGATCACAAATTCGGCTCTAGGATTCGTGCTTAAGACCTCGTCAAGAGACCATTGTTCAAAAGAAATAAACTTCAGAGAGTATCAAATCCATGGTCCCTACGAATTTGAAAGATTCTGGAATCCATCCCTTCAAATGGGCCGGTCCTACAGCTGAAATCGGTAATCCACTTCTGGAATCATACATCCAAATAAAAACCATTTTCTAGTTCCACAAAAGCTGTACCATGAATCAAGTGTCAAAACCTTGATCCAAACCAGCTGTTCTAATAACTCATAACAAAAACTCAATCCTACCCTACTGCTCTTCTGCAGCAGCATTTTCTCAATCGACAAAACACATGCAATTACAGAGGAAGAAGGAGAAGAAATGCTGGAGGAAGATTTAATCTGCAAACTCCAACTACCCTTAGAGCTAGCAGCTGGGAAGGAGGGAAAATGAGGGGAGTTGACTTACCAACTTCGCCAGAGTCAGAGTCAGAAGAAGCAGTGGAGAAGGTGACAAAGAGAGACAACAATGTGACTCCAACCAGGAGATTAGCAAGGAAGAGAATGGAGACCAAGTTCTTCTCCATTGGAGTGATCTTGGTTTTAATTTGAAGATTTGGATTACTCTGGCAAATGGGATTTTGTTTATACACTTATTATAGGGCTGATTTATGTAACTATATTCTTCATTCGATACGATGCTTCATGGGAAGGGCAAATGCAGAAAGACAGCATGAGAATGGGAAGAAAAGAAAATGAGTGCCTGTAACGGTAATGGTGTCAGTACACATTTATTCTGATTTTATTGTCTCCAATAAATACCTAACTTAATGCAAGCAAAGTAGCAAACCCAGAGATGCACATGACTCATGACGCAAACCTTTTCTAAAGTATATCATTCAGACTACTTACTGCACTTCCACTGTCTGTTATACACCATTGATATTTGATAGGCAAGAGACAGAAGCTCGTGAAATCGAACGACGAACAAATGCACCAATTTTCCAACCAAACACACTTCCGACTCCTTTGCTTGGCATGAAACAGCAGCTCGTGACCTCGAACGATGAACAAATTAACCATTTATCTGAAGTTCTTACTAGATTGATTGGCATGCAGCTTGATAACTCGAACCTTGAACTCAAATGACGAACCATATGTGAATACTTTGGTACCCTAAAACATAAGCAAAAGGACTGAATCTTTACTGCTAAGTTTTGTGGTTTGAAGGAATAGGCGAACAGCCTTGCTCACATCATTGAGACTGCGAGAGATTCGATACTTTGTCCTGGTAAGCAGAAAACACAGTAGTATAGGCAAACGACCGAATCTTCACTGCTAATTTATGTGGTTTGAAAGGATCTCACTACTATCATCATTGAGACACCCAGAGATTCGATACTTTCTAATGATAATTTGGTAGCCGAAGTTGTACAGGCCATACAGAACTACATGAAAGAAGTCCAAAGAAACTGGAATGTGTAAAGAGGATAACTACAACTTGCCAATTGCCATAGATAAACAAGGGAGGTTAAACGTACAGATACTACTTTCTCATGATTTGGAAATCGTTCATCAACACGAACTACTAAAACTTGCCATACAGTACAGACCCGACCTGAACATAAAAAACATACGTTCTGATTAATCAGTCTTCTACAGAAATTCGACAACCCCGGATGAACTTACAGCCTCCACTTTCATGCACACTCGTATTGTCTACACATGGCGGTCCAAAGAGGAAGTAGCTCACTTTCCCCTGCAATGTACAAAAAGAACGGCCATCAGTACCATGATGAGACTGAGCATGTTGCAGACACGCATGCAATGCGCACAAAACAAGCTTACGTATTCATCATCAGCGTAATGTTGTCTCCTTTAAGAAGAATCCTCCCTGTAAAACAACGAAACTGTGAGTTAGAAACTGCTAGCAAGAACAAGATGAACAAAAAAGCATCAGCAGTGGAGTTAGTATTCAGATTACCAAGAGACTTTCTGCTCTTCTTCTTGACATTGACCTCCTCAGCATCCTCCAACACCAAGTTCATGTACTCATCGAATCCCTGTTACATTAAACCGAAAACAGAATGAGTTACATTTCAATTACCATCCTTCCAAGTCCCAACAAAAAGTAGTTTCATTCCAGCAGTTATATGGAAGCAAATGAGTGCTTAGGAATTAGTGCAATTGAATACAAGGCATTCCTTTTAATCATAAACTAAGAGGAGAAAGTGAAAGCAATTTTCCAACTGAATTTTTGGGAAGTTTCATAACACTACTGACGAATACATAATCTTATATGGCCAACAGAGAAGCTGCCAGCTACAGCTCAAAAGTCAATTCAGTGCTTCCATACAAAGAGACATTAAAGAGTTGCATCATGGATGGTCCGTGTCGCTCAAGAGACAGAGCAGAAGGGGACATGGAAACATCGAACAGGCATTACTTATCCTCAAGGTATACGAGTTTTTTGCAGCCCTAAAAGCTTCGAAACAGTTTCACTTACAGCTGGTAATTTGCTAGAACACTAACCAGGACTTGGGCCGGATCTAAAATGGGATCTCACCATGAAAGGGTCAAGGGGAAAACATAAATCTTATATATGGCAACTGGCTAGAATGAGCTTGTCTGGAAAACTTGGTGGCTGATAATTGAGTCATGAAAACAAACTTGTCTGAGTTTCTGCTGCCCCCATGAACTAACACAGTACCAAACTGGCTTGCAACTTGCCTAAAGCATAAAGCCAAATAATGCAAACTCAGCCACCATACTTGCCCTTGTTCCACAAACTAAAGTTCAAAATTTCTAGCTAATCACAGAAATTCGCCTTACAAACTGGTAGCAAGGTGGTATTCAAGCTATCCCACAAACTAACTAAAACAAGAACATAACAATTCAATACTGTAGAGACAACAATCTAAGCAGTCAGTAATCAGTAGTTGGGAAGCCACTCACAATGATTCGGCCTTCAATTCTCAAATCCTTCTGCTCAAACAGCCAAATCTGAATCCGAGCTTTCTGAAACACCCACCAACGAAAGAAAGCCCCAAAATTAGTCGCAATTAACGAACAACAATAGTATATGGCAGATTACAAACCAACGAAATGACCGAGGAGAACATTCGGTGACTTACGCTTTGAAGAAACCTGAAGATCAGGTTCTACGGCGCACAAACATCCCACGGCGATAGCAGCAACATGGAACAAAAGCAGTTAGCAGCCGGAGAAAAAAATCGAGTAAAACAACGAGGATAAAGCTGAAACGAACAACAGCGAACTTACAATGGGCTGGGTCATAATCCTCTGAACCTTAGTGCTCGCCATGGCTACAGGATCTCCGCTGATCGACTAGGGTTTGAGTGGAGGAAACCGGCGAGAATTTTCTTCTTCTCCGAACAAAGAATCGCAACTCAAAATTTTGAACTACTGCGCTCCACTAGATCGGATTCCACCGGCGGCTGGCTCCTAAACCCTTATTCGAGGACGCGGGAGTTTTAGAATTTGGGCTTTTTTGTTAGGCTGGGCTTTTCCTTAGCGGGCTGGAACTTAGAAAAACAATTTCTGAAATTCCGATACGCCGTCGTTTTGCTTTTCCAGGAAAGCAGAGAGATTACAGCAGCGAATCCAATCCCCCCCCACTTTCTCCATTCACTCTAAACCCTAGTGGTCAGTTTCTCTGCCTTTTTTCCGTTTGCTCTCCAAACCACGACGGCGGCGGCGACGGTGACTCCAACTCCAACGGCAGCAACCATGGCGACCTACGATCTGACTCCCCGCATAGCTCCCAATCTCGACAGGCACTTGGTTTTCCCGCTTCTGGAGTTTCTCCAGGAGCAACAGATGTACCCCGATGAAGAGATCTTGAAGGCCAAAATCGAGCTCCTCAACAAGACCAACATGGTCGATTACGCCATGGACATCCACAAGAGCCTCTACCACACCGAAGACGTCCCGCAAGGTTGGTGATACGGAGACTTTCGGACGTCTTGTTGGGTTCAGGATTTGGAGAAAAATGTATGGGCTTATTGGATTTGTTTATTTGTGCTTGTAGATATGATTGAGCGGAGGGTGGAGGTCGTGGCGAGATTGAAGTCCCTGGAGGAAGGTGCGGCGCCGTTGGTGGCTTTTCTGCAGAATCCTAGCGCCGTGCAGGAGCTGAGAGCTGACAAGCAATACAATCTCCAGATGCTTAACGACCGCTACCAGGTTAGCTCCTTTGCCATTCATCGTTTTAATCATCTGGTATGGAATATAGCTAGATGAAGGATGAATGATTAGCGCTTGAGTTGATTGAAAAGTTGACGTTTTGGGGTAATCTGTACCCTTATTTGCAGCATGTCTGAGTTGAGGAAAGCTTATTGTTGGGTACACTGTGACTATTTCGTTTGTGTGGAGTGAGATTGGTTTGTGGCCTTGGATCCAATTCAGTGTGCTGGGTCATCATAAGTAGATGTTATAATGTTATTGTTCAGTGGTTGGTTATGTCAGGCATGCTGATAAGTTCTCCCTTTTTTTCATTGAAACAGATTGGTCCCGATCAGATTGAAGCATTATATCAGTATGCCAAATTTCAGTTTGAATGTGGAAACTACTCTGGTGCTGCTGACTACCTTTATCAGTACAGGGCACTATGCACTAACAGTGAAAGGAGCCTGAGTGCGCTCTGGGGAAAGTTGGCTGCTGAGGTACTGATGCAAAATTGGGTTGTTGCTGTCGAAGAACTTAATCGACTGAAAGAAATAATTGATTCAAAGGTAGATTTTTCCTATGTGCTCATGTGACTTTTGTAATCTGCTTTTCTAGTTTGGAGTTCTTTCCCGTTTCTTGAGGCTGACACTTTTTTCTGTTGTTTTGTTCCAGAGCTTTTCTTCAGCACTGAATCAGGTGCAAAGTAGAATCTGGTTGATGCATTGGAGTCTCTTCATTTTTTTCAATCATGACAATGACAAGACTCAGATTATTGATCTCTTCAATCAGGACAAGTACGGTCTGGACTGTAAATTGCAAAGTTCCTATATTCATTTTCTTGAACTGTGCTGTTTCTGCCACATATCCAACTTCTAAGTTTGTCTTGCCTTCTGTATTAGGTATCTGAATGCCATCCAAACTAGTGCTCCACATCTTCTCCGTTATCTAGCAACCGCATTCATTGTCAACAAAAGAAGACGTTCCCAATTCAAGGACTTCATAAGGGTTATCCAGCAGGAACAACATTCTTACAAAGACCCAATAACAGAGTTTTTGGCTTGTGTCTTTGTCAATTATGATTTTGATGGAGCACAAAAGAAGATGAAAGAGTGCGAAGAAGTAAGGTTCCTAGGCGCTTGTGTCTTTGCTACTGTGTTTGGCTGCAGTTTTCATTATGCTTTTTTTCTTGCTGCAGGTGATCGTAAAGGATCCTTTCCTTGGGAAACAAGTTGAAGATGGAAATGGTTCTACTATGCCACTGAGAGATGAATTCATGAAGAATGCCCGTCTGTTTATCTTGGAAACTTATTGCCGGATCCATCAGCGTATTGACATGGGGTAAGCATTTATTATATATTAACAAGAAGTGTACTGGTAAATCAAATGATCTCGTGTTGTTTTTGGTTGTTTTCAACCAGTAGTATCAAACCACCTAAGCCATCTCAAAGCTTATCTTGTCCCTACTTGATCGTTGTGCTGACTTCAAATAATTTTCTGTTATTGGCAGAGTGCTGGCAGAGAAATTGAATATGGACTACGAAGAAGCTGAGAGATGGATTGTAAAACGCATCCGGAACTCGGAGCTTGATGCCAAGATTGATACCGAGACAGGAACTGTGATCATGGAACCCAATCATCCCAATGTGTAAGATAACTTTTTTCAACATCAAAGTTCATTTTGTTCAAATGGGCTCCTTAGTATTTTCCTTGGCTCTTTCGGATTCACGCAAAGATTATACATTTATGCATATTTCATCTTGTATACAGGTACGAGCAGTTGATAGAGCACACCAAATCACTGTCGGGACGTACTTACAAGTTGGCCAGCCAGCTGATGGAACAATCACCTGCCCAAGCTGCTAGATGATTGTAACGTTCTTGATAGGATTGTCTTTTGTACTGACAATTTTGGTCGTTAGTTATGGTCCCACCAGAAATCTGATTGAATGCTTGAGATTTTGCTCCCTCCGAGTTGTTGCTCGAGGCCGTTTGTTAGGATTCAGTAAACTGGTTGATTAATTGAAATTGAGATGGTATTTCTTTTGATGTCAATATGGAGACGGCCAGTTTGTATCAATTTGGTCTGATGTTGAATTGGATTGACTTGGCCAAAGGTCTTGCAACCAGGTCATGAGAACAGAACTTTATTATTGGATTCGTAAACAAAATCCAGAAATTAAAAAAGAGAGAAAATTATTCTCAGATAGCTGACTTGCCGACGTGGCAAGTGAGGTGCACCTTGACTAACAATCAACCCAATTGACCGTCTAATTTTACGGTCAAACCCACCTCCGGGCCAAATAAGGAAATATGCTACATAGTTTAGACTAGAATAGCAATTTCGAATACCAAGGACCAAAGTAGAAAATTTGTCTATACCCAATACAGCGTCAAGAACCAGTTGATCACAATAACTCGAATTGTTGAGAGCGTCAAGAACCAGTTGATCACAATAACTCGAATTGTTGAGAGCGTCAAGAACCAGTTGATCACAATAACTCGAATTGTTGAGAGATATTCAATCTTTGATCATATACCACACACTAACATAAAGAGCCCATGCATTGAGCCCATGCATTGATCAGAGTTTGACTGTTACATATAGAGCAGCTAAACCAGTAGCTTATAACTTCTTGAACACGGTACACCAACGCAAGGAAACACACTTGATATTTACAGTTTCGGCGCACACAATAAGACCCCGAAACAACTTAAAGGGCGAATTCCCTTGACGCCCATCGCTCTTCGTATCTCCCCAAGGAGATAGGGTTGGCAGTCGCTGCACTGAGATGAAACGGGTCTGGCTCGATCCCATAATCCGTCAGAGGCCTATCCTCGAGCACATCATCATGATCTTGCACGAAATCAGGGACCTCGAGTTCCCCTTTCTTAATGTCTGCCCACAGATACTGAAGGCGGCTCACATATTTGATCTTCCAATACAAGCTAAATCAGCAACAGAATGTAAGCAGATTAGGACATGTAAGGACAACCAAAACAAAAAACATGTACCCAAAACATTGGTATGGAACTGAGATAGATGCTTGCTTACCCTCCACTTAAGAAGAGTCGACCAAGGGTGGCGATTGCAAGCCTTGACCTGAGACCGGGGTGGATGAAGTACACAGTTTGGAGTCTGTCCTTGAAGTTCCCAGGAAGCTCCTCGTATATCCACCTCAGAACTGTTATCCCCGGGGAGTTGTCGTCCTTCTGCACCGTGCTGTGCATGTAAATGATACAGAATGGTCCTTCAGGCAACTCACTGCATATTTTGTGGAAAATGTACTTCTTCAGCCTCTCTGCACTCACAACTTGAGCTGCGGGTGTACCACACACGAAAACCATGAAGTACATTAATCATCAGTGGATGTTTCAAATTAGGCATCACCTCGATGATGAGTATGTCAATGTGGATGATCGAACATGATTAAGTAGTCTAATGCTCATTTTCAATCAGTGAGGATCATCTTCTAACAAAAATCAAGGGCACACATAGTTCATCTGTACTACAGACAAATGCTAATTTTTTTGATAATGATGATGAACATTGTGAATTAAACAAAGCAAACCAGAACCAGGTTCAAGTACAAAGGAGACAAATGCTAATTAAGACACCTAGTAATCATGACATACTCATCATAGAAGGATCAAAGAGATGGCACAAACCAGATTGAGATACCTAATGAGACGTGAAAAATGTGCAGAACACTACATCAGTGAAAGCCGAAATAGAGCTTCACAGCTCCAACCAGTTATGGTTTGCATAGATAAGCAATAATATTAACCAGACCGAGCACCTATTGGTTATGGCCGTTCAATTAAGGTGGTCATTTCTTCATGTTCAGTGTTCACAGATCAGTATATTCTCAAATCGACCAAACTGAAAACTCCAGAGGCTAAAAGCGGGTGCAATTGTGCATAATGGGTTCACTGTTAAAGCTAGACGTTATCGCGAATCACACCTGACTAATCAAATCTTGAATGAATCTAGAACCAAGCAATGGGGAACCGTATTCACAAGCTATAATTGAAGCCAGGAATCCATGAATTGTAATACCATCGAAGGGAGATTGAATCGATTACCCGGGAAGTGCTTGCCGACGATGCGGAAGATGCGACTCCCAGAACGGTCGGAGCCCTGGAGGGAGAAGAACTGGAGGAGATCGAGGTCGGAGAAATCTTCGTCGGAGACGAGGTACTGCGAGCAATCTTGCCAGTTCTCGTCGGTTTCTTCGTCATCTCCTTGGCCGGATCTTTGTTTAGGCTGGTTGGTCAAGAATGGAGTGGCGTCTACGCCCAAATCCGACGCCAGGACGAACACTGAAAAATCGTCGTTTGATGAGCTCCCCATCTTCTCTTTTCTGCTAGTGGAAGAGTTTGTATTTCCCGGAAAAATGGCTGCGGATCAGCGGATGTTTGATTTTCTCTCTCCCTCTTTCTTTTTTTTTTTTTTTTTGGTAGAAAACTCTCCCTCTTTCTTGATCCAGTCTCTCGGAGAAGTTGGTTAAAACTCCGAAACGGTCACTGTAATTTGGTGTTATAATCATATCAATCATCAAATTGTTCTTTTGGTCACAAATTTGTCAATTAGTCTAATTTCGTCAATTTTGTTTTTGATTAAGTAGAAATGTTATACTGATAAAACTTGTCATATCTTCTCTAAAAACATTAAAGCAGTTTGATATTTGCCCCCATGCCACGTACCCTGCATTTGACGCACAACCTTCCACGTTACCCGCTCTCTTTTTCCCCTTACTGGGCCCTTTAGTTTTTTGGTAAAGTATTATTTTTTTTTTCCTTATCGCCCACAAACTCCCGTCCTGCCCAGACCACTAATTCCTTCTCAATTTCATCTCCGTGTACGGTAAAAATCCCTATTCCGCGCCGATGCCGGCCTCCCAATTTCCTTTTAACCCTGCCGCGATCGACCCTCAAAATATTCAGTCATTTGTTCTGCAGACCCAGGATTCCCCATCCGCCGACCGTTCTCTCCCTTTTCCGCTAGAACCTCATTATTTTGTGCACCGCACGGCCAACCCACAAAGTTCCCGCCGCCGACTGCGCTCAACATACCAGCAACGTCGTCTACATTCTTATTTCCAACAAGTGATCTGGATTCCCACAGGTAATTCCACATCTACATAGATTAAAGTTCCAATTTATTTGCCCCTTTCAATGACTGCTGTCTTTTTTCCTTTTCAATCCCTTATTCCTTGCCTACCAATTACAACTACTTTGACTTCGCCTAATGCAATTGCCACATTAAAGTAACAAGCAGTGCTGCAGGGGAGGAGGATCCAATTAATTTAGCATAACAATTTCGTGGCGAATGTTGATTCATGACACTACACTTTTAGTTTCGATTAATCATACTGTAATTTTTTATGTTTTCTTCTTCCCAGTGGAGCGGTTTCTTCTAATCTGTTTTGTTCATTTTTTAAATTTCTTTACTCTTCTCCGTTTGCTTTTCTAACCAAAGTGCCTACTGCCTACTATTTGCACAGTCTTCTTTCCTTTTCAGAATTCTTCCTCCACATGTTTCTTTCTTTTTTCTTTTGGTTCGTGAGAGATAACTGATGAGAGATAAATTATTGGATAATTCATTATTATTGTTTATGATAATTAGTTAACAATAATTATAATTATTTACTCATTCAAATAATAAATAATTTTCTATGTTATTCTAATAAATATTTGTTTTCCGAGTACCTACACGTAATATTTCTTTATAAATAATTTTGAGTTTTTTCCATAGATTACGAGTGGCCAATCCACATCAACCATAGAACATTTCCATTCCCTCAAGATTTTCTCTAATGAACATCATCTCGCTCATTCTCATCATTCGAAAATTGTTCTATAGCGTTATTTTCGTATAGAGACTCAATGTAACTTCTCTCGAGATTTCTAATCCACTACATCAATTGGATTTTCACTCACTAGCTGACGTGCGTTAAATAACCCTAACTCTAGATGGTAGGATTAGGCATCGTACGCAATTTTATAGATTGACCAGAGTTTAACAGCAAGACGACATGACATGTCCACAAGATTTTTCTTTGAACCATCATTAAGATGAATGTACCTTCCACTGTTTACGAAAATAGAGATGTATGTTTTTCCTTTCTTTCTTGAATGTCTCTAGGAGGTGAATTTTGCGTTGTAATTTACCAGGAGGGAGTAAAACTTTTAATGACTATTTGGTATTTTTTACAAAATCTATCTACGTGATTCTAGAAAATTTGTTAATTTAATAACTATATTATACATATAATGAACATGTTGGTGACATTCAATCCGGGTTCGAGAGAGACTACTATGAATTCAATTACCCCATCAAATTTAACACGAATTACATTTTCTACTGTTACGTAAAACATATAGATCTTACATCAAATTCATTACATGTCACTTTATACATTCAAATTTTGTACATCATTTCCATATTTCATATTTTGTGCTCTTTTGCTCTCCAATTTCTCACCATGTCATCTTTTTTCCCCCCCCAATTTCCACTGCTTTGATAAGTAGATCGAAGATTATACAATTGTGTCATCAATTTATTATGCAACAAGAAATGTGCCCGCAAAACTTGATATGGGGTGATTCATTTGATATACTAGATATTTAGTCTTTATAGTCCGGCTCGTGCATATAGAAGTAGTTGGAAACCTTTCGTTTTAATGTAGCACCTCAAACCATCTCGCTCAATTGGACCTTTGTTGTGTTCAATCACAAGAGACTCAAATGATATTATCGGAGTGTCTTATAAGATAACTAGCGTCTTTGTTTATGACACATCGTGATTTGTAGTTTGTCAAAACAACGTGATGCTATGTTGAGTTTGATAATCCATACATCACGAAACAATGTGGGCATTGCACGATCGTGCTTTATTGTGTAACAAGCCTAAACAATCAAATTTCAACTAAGCATAATTTTGCTGCCGATCTTATGCATCCCACTGGTTTTCTACAAACAAAGGCTTCGATTCGAACAAGAACAACTGAACAAACAAGTATTTCTCCAAGCATAAATTGAATTGAAAATGGAGTCCGCAATAATTTATTATCCTGAGAAGTTCAGAAAGAATTTCATCACGTATCTCAATTGAAAAGAATAAAAAAAATTATGATAAAGGCTAAAAACCAAAACGTAGAAATAGGGTGACGGAAATAGCAACACAGCTAAACGATAAATCTTACAGTTTCCGCCATCGTCCTCCTTCTTTCCTTCGGAGACTCTCCTGCAACTTCTGCTGATTTCTCGTCGAGATTTCAAAACTATTTACTCATCGTTTCATTGAATATATATGTGCCATTTGAATCCACCGCTCGCTCGTTACAGTCTCCCTCCTCTCCGATGGCGGGTCCAATCAGACCCACATTCCAGTCTTCTTCTTCATCGTCCAATGCCTTCGTTTTCCGTCTCCTCTTTCTTCTCACTCTCCTCCCCTTGACTCTCGCGGTTTTCGCATTCGTCCTCCAATGGCGTGGCGGATTTTTGAGCGACCCCATTAACAGATGGTCTCCAGAAACCCATCAGTTCCCCGGCATGATGGAAACCACCGCCGAGGAGGCTGATGCCTTCGGCGGCAGCTCCGCCAAGGCTGTCGTCAGAAGTTCCGATTCAGGGTGCTCTCTTTTGGGTCCCTCCCATTCTGCTTCGTTTCCTTATTACCGGGATTGGAAGTTCGACTATGGGTCGGATCTGAATCCCAAGGTGATTTATGGGTTGACGGAATTGTGGATGTTGGTATAATCTTTATTTTGTGTTTGTGTTCATGGTTCGGATCTTGCACCGGTAATCCTGATTGCGGTTGCCCATCATATTCTGTAATTACTATTCCATGCTTCTTGTAGCTGTAGATGATTGGTATGTTGAATAAACTTTCACAATGCTCATGTGATTGAGTAGTTTGGAGTATTAGCTCTGGGTTATAATCTATACTATATGGACTTCTCTGTTTCCAGATATGTATAACAACGAGCACTTCTGCTGGCTTGGAGCAGACTTTGCCATGGATTTTCTATCACAAGGTCCTTGGGGTATCCACCTTTTTCCTGTTCGTGGAGGGAAAGGCTGCCTCCCCTAGCGTATCAAAAGTTCTGGAAACCATTCAGGCACGTTGACCATCACTTCTCGTGCAGTTTGGTTCAACCTTTCATTTTCCTGTCTTCCTGATGTTTGGTGTCGAATTTTCAGGGCGTGAAAGTCATATACAGGACTAGGGAACTCGAGGTGCAACAAGCTAATAGGTAGTCGATCATTTCCCTTCTTCCTTCGCTGATAAGTATGTGCAATGTTTTAGTTTTGTTTCTAGATGTTGGCCTTACGAGAACCTTGCAGCGCAACGCTGAGCGCCTTTACTGGTAGGGTGTGATTGAGACATTGTTGTATGTTGGAGGCTTAAGTTTGAATGACTAGCGTCTGAAAAAGATTAACAAACAAGTTCGAGAGTCCATATAGTTCTGCTTATCTCATCTCGTCATAAAGAGCTGATCAAGTTCTTCCTCTCCTGTTCGTCGTTTTGGTGTGTGGTTGTCAGCCGCGTTTGGAATGAAACTTGGCTGGCAAGCTTCTTCTACAAACCTTGCAATCATGAGTTATTTGTGAAGCAATCACTCAATATGGAAATGGCCATCGTCATGGCAAGGGTATGGCGTAATCTTGTACACTTAAATCATATACAATTTTGGCACACTAAAGAATTGAGTGTTCATTTGACTTTTCAGGAAGAAGGAATGGATTGGATTCTCCACCTTGACACAGATGAGCTCATTCATCCTGCTGGAGCTCCTGAGTATTCTTTGAGGCGGCTTCTATCAGATGTACCTGAAGATGTCAATATGGTTGTCTTTCCAAATTACGTGAGTAGAATTACTTTTGGTGATTCATTTAACAAAAGTTTCCTGTGAAAGCTAAGAGAGTCGATATTCGAAAAGGAAAACCACTGCATGCTCCTCTGCTTTATGCATTGGCAGTTCGTTCTTCTTGCTGTTGTTCCCTTATAAACTTGCCTCTTGGTATGTAATTGAAAGCACTGTTTGTTTCAGGAGAGTAGTGTCGAGAGGGATGATATCAAGGAACCTTTCAGTCAGGTAGTGTGCACATATTACCATTTTTACCCTTCTTCTCTTTTCCTTTTTGCTAGTTGAAGTTAAAGAATCTTCCTGATCTTTGCATTTATTATTTTTGTAGCTTTCTTACTTATTGATCTGAAACTTCTCTAAATTTTTTCTAGTGGCTTTTCAGCATCTTCCATAGCGATTTGTCTCCTCCAAATGCATAATTGATCTAGGTTTCATGGAGAAGCTTTTGTAATTTTCATAAACTACCGTGTACTAATCTTGTGAATATTAAATTCTTATGCATCTATAAGTTCGAAATACTCCTGAAAAACTCTTACCTGTGATTTGTCCATTTATCAGGAAATACATATATTGTTATATATATATTATGATTCAGCTTGAAACTAAGTTATTCCTTGTAGACCATCTTGGATTGTATGCATATCTTTGGTTGGTTAGCATTGTGCTTATTCCTGACTTTGGCTTCGTGTTGACGCAGGTCTCAATGTTTAAGAAAAATTATGATCATCTTCCTAGAGAGGTATACTTTGGAAGCTACAGGGAAGCCACCCGTGGCAATCCAAACTACTTTCTTACATATGGAAATGGCAAGTCTGCTGCTCGAGTTCAAGATGATCTTCGTCCCAATGGTGCACATCGATGGCACAATTATAGGAGGACTCCCAAGTATGGAAATATCAGCTTTTATGATTATTCCTTAATTGTTTGCTTTACAAAATGCACTGATATGCTTTTTCTACAAAAAAATTTTAATTAAATAAAAGAACCATTTTGTTCTTACTGTCTGCTAGAAGGAAAATACAGCAAAATACCAACAATGATGGTAAATTGAGGGAAAACTAATGAGCCAGATTTGTATTCGTTCGGCTCCTGATTTCTACTCATTTGAGCATGCATCTTCAAAGCAGTGACGGTATTGCTTATATTCAGTTGTATGCAAACTCTTAATTTTTCTTCCTGGAAATATTGGCAGTGAAGTCAAATTTGAAGAGGCTGCTGTTCTGCATTATACATATACGAAATTTTCGGATCTGACTTCAAGAAGGGATCGCTGTGGATGCAAACCCACTAAAGAGGATGTCAAGAGGTGTTTCATGTTGGAATTTGACAGAGCTGTGAGTTCTCATATATAATGCCTGGTTCTTCGATTATTTATCCTTATGTTTTCTACTTGAAAATGACTGGATATCAGCTTCCAACTTCTCAAGACTTTCCAAATGTTTCATGAAATTATATTTAGATTGAAAACAGAAACCTTATCCTAGGTGGTGCAGTAGGCACTAGTTTACATTTGCATAGTTCTAGCACCCAGAAAATTAGGTTATTCTCATAAGAAGCTGTAGAAAAGCAAACTAATTGTACTTGACCAGATCCTGATTCTATGAAGTTACTGATGTCATCAAGTTGGTAGACAGATGTGTTTCCTCTATTATCTTTCCATACTGCAAGCATGCCACTTTGAAATGAGTAACTTGTTTGATTTCTGAGTTATCCAGTTGAGTACAAGTTTCTGAAACTTCTGCTGCTTTTCAATTTCTGTTTGCCAATAATGTAATACTATAAACTGCTCTGTTCATTTTGCTAACTCCCCTACCATGTTTTCACATGAGCAGGCCTTCATAATTGCTTCAACTGCAACAGACGAAGAAATGCTCCGCTGGTAATGAAGATACAAAATTAAAACTTCTTATTCTGTTTCTTCACCTTTCAAGATTGCCATAGTAAAGCTTTAAACAAAAGTTGATGATCTGGTTGGACCACGCATGCCCTATTTGGAAAATAGTTACCAGCATTGATATCTTAAATTCAGTGGAATAGCTTCTGATGCCCTCCGCAACACAGTTTTTGCTTATCATGTCTAAATCTCATTGCATCAGGTATCGGGAACATGTTGTATGGACAGACAAAAATTTGATTCTCAAACTCCAGAAAAAGGGCATCCTGACTCGCATTTACTCCCCCATGGTTTGTTCATCACCAGCACTTTCATGTATCGAATCACTCAAGCATGTCCCTGAAATATTACTGATCAACAGTCTACTACACATCGCAGTTAATTATTCAAGCACTAAGGGAAGCTGGAGTATTCAGCTCAGTAATATCAGAAGCCGCAGCAACGAGGAACATCCCAATAGATGACTTCTCATCATCAGTGAATGCTACTACTACCAACCCTAGTAGTCCAGACATACCCACCGGCTTGGTGCATTCGAGAAAAATTGGCCAGGAGAAGAAGGCGGCAGAATCCCATGCAGCAGGCGGAAGAAGGTTGTTCGACAAGTCTTCTCACCCGCCAGCAGTGCCTCCGCTTTCTCCACCTGGTATAGATGACATTATCGAAATAGTCTCGACATGAACCTCTATAAACAACAAAGTATGTCCTTCTCCACCATTTCCACTGGCATTAGATTTGATCAAAGCAAAACAATGGTGGGTGGTCCTTTAGTCATTCCTGTACATTTAGGTTTAGGAAATTTTGTCTTTCATTTTGATTTTCCCACTATATATGAGATCTTCACAGCTGAGGAAAGAAGATTTTGATTATGATACAAACAGACCTCACTATACACTTTCCTTTGTTGTTTTTTTCTGGCCATGTGGTTAGGAACATCAAAGTCTAGTTTTTCTTTTTGGGAATTGATTCCCCCATTGTTATCAGTGGTTACACAGACTACAGAGAGTTATATGATATGACATTGATGTATGAGATCATTACTGTGAAAATGGCTTCTTTCAATTGATGTCTGTTTGTGCTTTGCTTTGAGGTGGGGGACAATGGAGAGTGATTATGGGTATCGTATCTGATATAGGAACAGAGGGATGACCAATGGGGTTTCAGAGTTAGATTGCCTCCCTCAAATCAAAGATCCTAACTTTCTTAAAGCCATTGATGGGGTGTTTGGCTTCTGGGCCGCTAACATTACAGGTGGGGGAAAGAAAGTAGGCAGGCAAACAGGCAAGAGCACTAAATATGGTTGTGTGCCGATGTGATGTTGAAATTAGGTGAATTCTGAGGCTTTGCTTCAATGGGAGAGGAATAAGGCAGTGGTGGTGGGAGACAGACAGATTGCTTCATAGAAGGGGCAAGCAACATTGTGCAGTTGTGTATATGCTATTTGCTGGCCTACATCTTTTGGCCTTTATTAATACCTAAAGTATGTATTTCACGAGCTAAGTCTAGAGTGCACTTCTAATTTTGGATGTATCGTGCACGCGCTATTTACAGTTGTTTTGTCCGTATTGGTCGACGATTTTGTAAATCTACATAAAAAGATTTTGAACATTTAGTTTTTAAGGTTTACAATTTCTTAGTTAACAATATTGGTATATTATATACACTCAAAATCTATGGTGTACATTAGACTTGTCAAGCATTTTATACATGATTTTTTCCCCTCGTATTATGATCGAACCATCTTTGATTATTCTTCATTTCGTTGATGTCTAGCTACTATGTTAAACGAACGAGCCCTTGCCTTCCGCCTAGAGGTGGCAATTTCAATCCAATCCAATCCATCAATCCATTAAAAATATCCACCTAATCCAATCCATTTAAATCCAATCCATTTTATCCAAATCCAATTGGATTGGTGGATTCATGGATTGGATCCATGGAACATTGGCAAATTACGGTTTAGTACCTATAATTTTTTTTTTTACATTTTGGTACCTAAAATTTAATTTTTTATACGAAAATATCATTGGAAAATTACGTTTTGGTGCCTAAAATTTTTCATTATGACATTTTAGTACCTAAATTTTTTACATTTTACATATTGGTCATTGGTTGAGGATGTCATTTGGATTCATGGATAATCCACCAATCCACTTGATCCAATCCATGAATCCACCAATCCATTAGATCCAATCCATTTGATCCATGAATCCACCAATCCAATCCACCAATCCACCAATCCAATCCATTTGCCACCTCTACTTCCGCCCTTGTCTCGCATTGTACTGGCTTGTTCTCGACATGTCAGGTGTAACAATCCTAACCCAAATTTCTCTTATTCACACTTTTACTAAAACCATACCCTAATAAGAAATTGGATATGTACTCTCTTTCTACCTTTGAAATACATACCCAAAAAATGCCGTATTAACTTCTTCCGACTCTCTAACCCAAACCAAACTACACAACAATTCGTCCTTAATTTAAAATGAAATAAGTATGAATATTGAGTTACCGCAAGTCCGCGGGTTGCCGTGACTCTTAGACTAGTGGTCTGATGTCGTCCTCCTCGTATTCGTAGAAAGAAAAAGAAAAGGAAGCGCGTAGGGTTAGTTGAGCTTGCCTAAGGTACACAAGTCGACCGACAGTGAGTGAGAGAGAGAGGCCGTACGTCGGTTCATTAGAGAACCAAAGTCCAAAATTGGGCAAGGAAGCGCAGACGTCGCTGCCTCCTCCTCGGCCTCGGGTCCTATAGAACTTGCCGAGTTGGTTCTTCAACTCAGTCTTCTTCTTTCTCGCTGCCTAATCCATTTTTCTGATGGCTAATTTCACACACATTATTATCATTTTGGGTCGTAATCCTATTTGGGCAGCCTTGACTACTCTTTCTACTTCCGTTCTTTGCTTCTTCTCCATGACAATGTTGTATCACCTTATTATTTGATTATAAAATTAGATACCGTATGAAAATCATAAATTTTTTTACAATATCAATTGTACACGTCGATCTTTTTAAATTTTAATATAGTGAATTCATCAATAATGGAGTCTACATCCATACCAATAACATACTCTCTTTAAGATAAAATAGTTAACCAATTGGCGAGAAATTCATCGCTCATTTTATTTCATAGATAATTTTTCACCTATTTCATTTGTGAAAAGGTTCTCTCCGTAGTTGTTGAAACGAGCAAGGCCAACACTAGACAAATCAATCGACTAATCAATATATATATTTTGTGTCAATCCCTATTTTCACCAGTTACTCTAGTAATTTTTCAAGTGAACAAACCTCATATTTCTTTTAATATTTTACGTTTTTTACTTTTAGAATTTTAGGTTTCATTGCTTGTTTTTCTTTAGGCGAGAATCTTTGGAGTTAGAATTTTCAGGTTAAATTTAGAGCTGTGTTTTGAATATGTTCATCAGACCCATTTTCCTAATTACACACAATCTTATTATAAAATAACATTGGACCGAATGACTACAACTGATAAACTAATAAGGGCTATACTAACTTCGGATCCAGAGGAGGGCTGGGCCGTGGCCCGGGGTGGTCTCCCCCTGGATCCGCCACTGATAATGAAAACCCATGATAATGAAAACTGATAATCAATACCATCTATTGCACAATGTGATTTGAAGTCTATAAGCAATATGTTAGGGGTTAGGACGTCCAACTCGATTCACGATTGGTAGATTCCGCATGTTGTGTTCTACGGCAGCAAAATTCAAATGATTGTGAATCACGATAGACATGTTTCTACTATTAGTGTGATAGGAAGTCCTTATCCTAATAGGTATTGAATCTTCGTTTTGAACTTTGATTTCAATCGTTTAGGATATTAAAAAAAAATCTTATGGTTTCTACCATAGTATCTTAAGTAATCTCACATGCTTTCGTTGTGAAAGACATTAGCCTAAGCTTGTACATTTGCAAGTGCTCACTTCATTGCTGCAATACTCTCTGTAATTGCGTACCGAGTATTATATAGGATCTTCAATTGATCGAATATCATTGATGGGGAAGATCCGACGGAACTAGGAGTGAACAATAGTTCGTCCAATTCGCACCCCGTTTTGTATTTGACAAACTAATCGTGTTGTGATTCTCGAATTCGTAAAATTTACCGGACCATATTAAATGTACCTCTGTTCATTCTGAACAACCGGTATCCCTATGTGATTTGGTTTGATTCGGAACCAAATCAAACCCACGATCGAGATGGTCACAGACGATCTTTGGGATTGATATTCCATTGACCGGAAAAGTCGAGAAGTTTAAGTTTTACCAAAGAGGAGAGGGAGAAGAACCCAAGAAGTGAAAGAAAGAAACGCAGGTTAGAGAGAGAAAGAGAGACCAGGGGCGATGAACCTTAGCAGACACGCACACAGAGAAAAGGAAGAGAAAGCTTTCCCCAAAATGAATGAATGTCAGTCCAATCCCCCACCTTCCTACAGTCCACAACTTGCCTCTTCCCCTCTCTCCCTCTTGCCTAAAATTAAATACCCAAAAAAGAAAGTTTGAAAGAAGAAACAAACCGGAAGATGAACAAATTCACTGAATCCACCTCCCCCCCTCAAAATCATCTCTCCCCCTACCGAAAAACACCCCAACCTTTGCCGCTTCCTTGCTCTGTTATTATTACTCTATTCACTGCAAGTAGCCTCCTAATCTTCTTAACCCACCTAAAGCGGAAACCTCCCCATTTCCTGCTCACCCAACTGGTGGAAAAATATTAAGCTCAATCCAAAGGAAGATTGATTCATCCATCCTCTTCCTCCCCTCTGTTTTCTGTTCTTAAAAGAAAGGAATCACCCACAGAGAGATAGATAGAGAGAAAGATTAATCTTTCTTAATCTTCTTTGCTTCCTTAACTGCCGGCTTCTCATTCTGCAACCAATACTTAACAGGCCCTCCGTTTCCCCTTCACCAGCTGCTTCACAGGTTCGTTTCATATCTCCCTCTAATAGTCTTTAGTTTCGGTTTTCTTTGGTGATCCCAGTGAAACAAGGTTC
Source organism: Linum trigynum (assembly GCA_964030455.1). Classification (NCBI taxonomy): domain Eukaryota; kingdom Viridiplantae; phylum Streptophyta; class Magnoliopsida; order Malpighiales; family Linaceae; genus Linum; species Linum trigynum. The sequence continues at coordinate 59,949,196 of OZ034817.1, read as the reverse complement.
GAACTTTATACATAATTCTGCACTGGGTTTTCGAATTCAGGATCTGGGTTGTTGTTGATTGGTGATTTCTGTAATTGGGTTTTGATTTTTTTGTCGATTCAGCGGGAACAGACCTAACAATCCTCTTCCTCTGTTTTTTTCTCCCCTTTTCCAGGCTTGTGATTTTCCGGGAAAACGCAATTTAGCTGTTGGGATTATTGAAACCGCGAGAACACAATAAACTGGCGGATGAGTCGAGGAATTTCTGGCGAACCAATAACAGAATGTTAGTAGATTCCATCGTTTCCCTCCTCTGCTGCAAATCCTCCACGCTTGAACCAGCTTCTTTTCTCTAGCATTTCAAGCATTCCGACAAGTGGCTTCAGATTCGACAATTTTGGTACCGTTCGTCTAGTTAAATGAACTTTGGGAACGCCAATTCAGATTCAACAGAACAACAGAGAATCCCAATCGATCTACAGAGCCCTTGCGTGACCGGCATTATGGAGATGATGACATCAAGAAACAGAGCCGCTCCTCCTTCTCAGTACTCATCTTCATCCGGTTCAATTCCAGTCCCGCACCAATTTAGGTCGGAGATGGAGAAGAAGAGATTCTTGTACAGTCAGAGATCACAGAGCGGGAACAGTAGTAGTCCATCAAGAAGCAGGCTGTTGCCGTCTGGTTATTTCAGCTTGGAGTCTCTGTTTCTGTTAATTGGACTGACGGCGTCTCTGCTCATACTGCCTCTCATCCTTCCGCCGTTGCCGCCCCCGCCGTTTCTGCTGCTTCTGATTCCGATAGGGATCTTGGTTCTGCTCATGTTCTTGGCTTTGATGCCTAATGCTAGGGATATGACCACTTATACATCTCTGTAAATTTTCCTCACTTGTTCTTTGAACAAAAACGTTGAAGAGCTTGGAATTAGTAGGTCAGAAGCAAAAAGGATCAATCTTTGCCCTTATTTTGTTTAGACTAGTTAAGATAAAATTCAAGAAGAATACGTATACTTATGAAAAAAGAGAGAAATTGAAAGATGGTAGGTTTGGAAATTGAGATTTTGTTAAGCTTTCGTTTTCCATTAGTTTTATTCAAGGGTGACAAATTATGTTTATTGCAATATATATGAGTTTATTAGAAGAAGAAAGTATTAATAAATCATTTCACAAAGAAGCACGACAATACAATTTACATTACTGTTTAAGGACCATATTTGATCAAACTTGTTGCTGTCCAAACTAGCCATGGAAGTTTACCCTCTACCTACTTGATTCGTGAAATTTTACGGTTCACTCTGTCAATATAAGTTCAAGATATTTTCTCTTGAGTAAATGCATTAAATGATTCGTGAAATTTTACGGTTCACATACAACTTCAAGATATTCTCTTTCGAGTAAATACATTAAATGAATAGGTGATTTATTCGCGAACAAGTATGTCAAAAATATTGTGTTTCAAATTATGAATACTCCATATTATACTTTAAACGATTTCCCAAACCTTCTACAAAGAAGACACTTACATTGTTCAACATATGGAACTCTTATATCTTGTTCGCCTCTCTAAATATATGTAAAGTATAAGTTTGAATTCCCTTCTAAAATTGTATTGTGAATATTCGAAACTTATAAGAAGCTTTGCTTTAATTGATAATATATATAGTGACTACTTCGGCGCACTCACAAAAATGAGTGCGTTCAATGCACCCAACTCAAAAACTAGTCTTAAGGAGTCGGATTTTGAATTTTAATTTGTAGAATTAGTATAATATGATGATATAACATATGATAACAACTAATTACCGGATTACCCTAAGCCCTAGACCTCCAATTTTGAGTTCTATCCCTAAACTCCAAACTGTAAACCCTAACCCTAACCCTAGATCTTTAAACTCTAAATCCTTCAAATTAAAGCAAATCTTTCATGGTTTTTGTGCAAATTCATGTGCGTTATTGTTCATCACATCATAAGTGATGATTGACATCATTTTGACATAAATCTCATGTTTAAAATGACGATTATGAAGCGAGTGCACTGAATGCACCCAAAAAAGTGAGTGCACCAAAGACGCAACCATATATATATATATATAAATGTTATTAAGAACATTATTCTAATCCCTACTCATAAGATAGAGACTAATTTTGGAACATTATTAGAATTAGTCTACCAAGAAAGTATGTAATCACCCGATAAATTCTAGACTAATCTTTTTATTTAATCCAATTGCTTATGCAACTTGTATGTGGTATCACCATTTTTGTTGGTAGTGATGGAGTGATGGCACCAATACCTCCATGTGTCATGTGATGCTTCCCTACTTCTTTTCTCCCAATTGCTTTGATTCCCAATTTGTAGTGTATTGTCGCTCAATAAACTAAAAATCCACATGATTGGATAGGAGAGGTCATGAAGATGCAATTAGCAGCCAAAGGGGATGAATGCTTCCTAATTTAGGTATGCAAGTGCAACCCTACCGCATGATACACATCTATCCCAACTTCATCGTGTGACGAAATCATGTGGGGTTGAATGAAAGTATGTTCATTTGGGTTGACTGTATTTGTAAATGCGATGATTTTTTGAAATAAGTTTCGTTACAACACCTGCAACTCTAGCTTATTGTCCACTCTTGCCAAGCTCTTCACAAACTATACAAGTTTCTTCCCACACATATGACTTTTTGGGTGTAGATATCTATTCAGATGGAGTCTATATATAATAAGACGAAGTAAAGAACTCCATTAGTAGATAGGTAGGAATCAAAATATATCGAATCAGTCATCTTAAGCCAAAAATATCCTACCGAATGAAGAGATTATTAGCGAAATGGGAAGATCCTATACTTTTTAGTTTTCATTACAAAACGAATAAATCAGAAAAAAATAGATTATTTTGGGAAATAATTTTTTGGCCAAACAAAGTCGAATTTTGTACATGTGGCAATTATCCAAATGACTTGAAAAACTCCATAGACATGCGCTAATCCGTAATATTAGTCACTTGGCCTAATAAGCTTTAAAGTAAGATTATCTAAAAGGCCCGATAAGGGGAAAAAAAGAGGCCGGGCCCAAAACGCGAGAGCATAGTCGAGGCCCAATATAACGCTAAACAAAACCCTTTCGGTCGCTCTCCCAAACCCCGCCGTCGCATCTTCTCATCTCTCTTCCCCATTCCACCGGAGGAAAATCCTTCCCCGCTTTCGCTCCAAATCCGATCAAATGGCGACACTGAAGGAGATTCTGACTCGGCGCCCCGTTGCGGCCACGATCCGACTCACAGTCCCCGCCGGAGGAGCCCGGCCGGCGCCGCCCGTCGGTCCGGCGCTCGGGCAGTACCGATTGAACCTGATGGCCTTCTGCAAGGACTTCAACGCCCGGACCCAGAAGTACAAGGCGGAAACCCCGATGTCGGTGACGATAACCGCGTTCAAGGACAACACCTTCGAGTTCACCGTCAAGTCGCCGTCGGTCACCTGGTACCTGAAGAAGGCCGCCGGGATCGAGTCCGGCAGCAGCCGCCCCGGCCACGTTGCGGCTTCTTCCGTCACGCTGAAGCACGTCTACGAGATCGCCAAGGTAAAGCAGTCGGATCCTTACTGCCAGTACATGTCGCTCGAGTCCATTTGCAAGTCCGTCATCGGCACCGCCAACACCATGGGGATTAAAGTCGTCAAGGAGTTGGAATGAGAAGATGGAAAAAATCTGGAATCTTTGTTCTTCAATTTTAGCAAGGATCTGTTTCTGGGTTTCCTTTTGGGTGTGTGTTTCCGGTTGTAACCTGTTTTGGACGCACTGAATTGAGACACGATTATAGGAAATCCATGTTTTAGGGTGACGTCTCTCTAATAACAGACGATTCCCCAATTGGGTTCTTCCAATCTATCTAACATGTTCCTATCTGCTGATGAAGCTATTGTACTGTGTTTGCGACATTGCTGAACAAATCGAGCTTTCTTCGTATTGGGTTGTTGTGCAATGCTTAGAAGAACGAATGATCACAGTGTATCTGTCTGTTGTGCAATGCTTAGAAGAACGAATGATCACAGTGTATCTGTCTGTTGTAGTCTCTGTATAAATTGTTGCATCAGTTAGTCATGTCATGTAAAACCAAGCAGAAGTATGGTAGATGATGGTCTAATATGTTGATAAATTCACAGCACCAGGAATCGATACTCAGAATCATAAGAAATGCTGGTTCACAAACAAGCAATTGGTGACTCTACCTTTAGCCCCTGAAAGGGCGTTGGGTTACAATAATTGCCTTCTCATCCTCCTCATCCCTCATCGCCATGATTTCTTCCAACGTGGAGGATATATGACTGAGTGGAGAGTGGTGCTGCACATACATTGTTGATTTTCTAAACTACGAATAAGAGCTCATATTTCCGGAGACAGGATAATCTCACAGTTTTATCTATCTGGAAACAATTGGCTCCTCAAGTCCGTGACAATGCCATCGAGGATGCCATCATGTTTGACTAGGTGGTTGTGTGCTGCCAATTCGCTGTCGAAGACTCGCCCTCGGATGATGTAGCTGGATCCTTCTTTTGTGATGAGACCATATTCGGATGCCAATTCCAAGACCTCTGCTACACGGCAGAAGCCTCTTCCAAACTCGATTCCAAGCTCTGCCTTTCTCAATGCAGGCCCCAGCTTGTTCTTCACCACTTCTACACGTACCCCAAGGCCAGTCACCTAATCCATAATTCATCACAATCCAAGTTAATAATTCAGAGAGGAGAATGATTCTATTCTTGAAATCAGGTTGTTGACCGAACGTTGTCCAGGCTTATTAGATGATGCTTTGTACCTTATCAGCAGTCTTCAGTAATCTCATTCTGTTCATTCTCAATCTAACTGCTGAATAGAATTTCAAGGCCTTTCCCCCACAAGTTACCTCTTCTACATGCCGACGATCTAGTTCGGGTCCCACGCTTGATCTAACCTGAATCGAAGAATGAGATAAGGAAATGTAAAGGGCCTTTCTTTTTCAGGATTATGCACTGCACTTTCACAACAGAATGAACAAAATGAACCAGACCTGATTAAGAAAAAGGAGAAGAGTTTGAGATTGGCACAAAGAATAATGAATCTTTCGTAGAGCTTGATTCATAATGCGAGACTGTCTATCTCCGTCACAGCCTCCTATCATCCCATCGATCTCGTATTGAGGAACAAGTGCAGCAACCTGTAATAACAACCAGTGAGAAATGACATTGTTTGTATGTTAATAGTTATGTTCTCAGGGTAATGAATTTAAGTAAAAGAGCTGATGACTTACACTATCAACAACGATTACATCGACAGAACCACTTTTGGTCAGTGTATTAACCACACTGAGCATATTTTCAGCAGAATCTGGTGGCGAAATGAGGAGATTATCCGTATCTACGCCTACTGCTTCCACAAGTGAACTATCCAATGCATTCTCTACATCAAGATACGCGCAATATCCTGGAAAGAAAGCACCATATGACCATTTTACAATTGAGTTCACAAAATTAAAGACAGTTGAATGGGATTGACATGATTCACTTGCATAATAAGTAATATGAATGGCAGTGGTGGTTGAACCTCCACGCTTTTGGGCTTCCTTGATAATATGAAGTGCAAGTGTCGTCTTTCCAGAAGCCTCCTGCCCATATATCTCAACCATTCTTCCCTGAAAAGACAGCAAGCAGAGGTTCCAGAAAGTCGATTGTCAAGTTCTCATGACTGAAAGCTGCAATTTCTACATATCAACACATCTTCTCGTCCCACAACATGCTAGAGGGTAACACTTTGATTCCTGTTCATTGAACAAACTTTAAAGCAACTTTTCATGGCAACTAAATTGCTTCTATGTTGTGACTCGCTCATGAGTAATCACAGAAGTGCTGCTTACTACAAAGACAAAGATAAGCCATTGCGCGTTAGTTCAATCACCTTGGGCAATCCTCCAACTCCAAGTGCTATGTCCAGCTTCAATGAACCAGTAGAGACCACTGGTGCACTCCGAGAACCGAAAAACTGCTGCATGTACGACATAGAGTCGCTGCTGCTATCTCCACCACCACCGAGCTGTGAAAGAGCCAGGCGGAGTGCAGAATGCTTCTCTGCCGCTCTGCCATCATCGGGAACTTCATCAAATTCGAACTCCCCAGCTGCCAAAAACCCATCCAATTCACTTCCATCAAAACCCCCAAAAGGAAGAAAAGATTAATCAGCTACAGAATCACCACTAATCTTGTTACCTAGAGAACACATATGCACAGAAGCGCTCCGCCGAAGGCCAGGTATCAATTCTCTTCTTCCATCCTGCCAGGGTAAAGCGCAGAAAAAGTGAAAATACAGCAGCACACTGGTAGCTAACTAGCTATTGAAGCAATCAAAATCCAGCTACACTATCTAACCCTCAACTTCGCAGCAGAATGAAAGATTCAAACTTGAAATAACCCATAAAATAACAAGACAGACCCATGAATCCCCCCCGAATATCACTTGAATTGGCTGTGTCGGGAAAAAAATGCAGGGTTAGAAACAGAGCGAGACTGGAACCAACCTGTGACAGCGCGAAGCGGTGGTAGAGTGGGTAGAAGCGAGACCTTCCGAAGGAGTTCAAACGAATTGCAGGAATGAGTCCCGCCATTTGTTAGCGTGGGTTTCCTGGTTTTTTTTGGTGGTTGAGGTATTCAAATTTTGGAGGCTAAGAACGCGAGGTAGGCGGCGGTGGCGGTTAATCACCTCCGACCGACCACACCAGGATCCACAGGCTATTTATTTACTGATTTGGTCATCCAACTTTCCTTGTTGTGTTATAATAGTATTCTACTTTTGCCCTCCAATCAGCTGTAGCTGGGCTGTCACTATGATGGGCCTTTGCCTGTCATTCATAATTCTCCTCGACAGGCCGAGCCCATTGAGCATGTTTACGAAACTCCGAGCACAGATTTTTGCGGTGGTGTTCTCCCATGGCGGCGGCGTCAAGACCAGAGCAGAGCTAAAATTTACACATTATACAATCTGAAAGGAAGCGGCCGTGCAGGGAAGGCAGGAATCGACTCTTTTCTGGTATGTGTGTTCCTTTCGCTTCTGGCTATTGTATTCAACTCCCAGCTTCGTAACTGTGAACTCTGGAAATCATCTAATGGAGGGTTTTCTCAATTTCTTCAAGCTTAGAATTTCTCAATCCTTATACTGGAGTTCGAAGCTTCTTAGCAAGCTGAAGGAGCGTAATTTGATAGAGTCATTAGGAGTTTGGATTGCCCATTATGGAAAAGAAGTCGATTGAACCTTTTCCTGGTACCTATTAAGGGGAAGAATCTCCCTTTCTCTCGCTTAGGAATTTGCTATTTGCCTGAACTTCTAATCTGTCTTCTCATGATCCTGTGTATTGAGTGGGATTTTGATTATCTTGCAGATGTGGATGTTATGGACGAGAAGACGGGACCAAATGTTCACAGTCATGGTGTGGAGGAAGGTTCAGCTCCCCCTGAAAGTAATGAATACTACTCTTCTGGAGAAGTAAACATGGAGGCTGCAATATCAACTGACGATGTCATTCGAGCTGGAGGCTTTGGAGCTAGAGATGATATAGGTAGCCTTCTTCCTGTTGCTAGTGACTCGACCGACTTCGAGGCGATGATCCTTAATGCTAAGGACTACGAAGGGCCACAGGCGGAACAACGAAGACCTGGTCTTGGCTGGAAAGATGCATCTGAAGGAGAAAAATCGTCTTCTGTTCGTCCCTAATCTGTGAGTTGTCTTTAGTTAGTTCTATCTTTCTTCCTTCTGGGATTTTGTGGCATGTGGGCATATCTGGTTGGTTATCTTGTTGTACAAGCTATAAACTGAGGGCTTGTCTGGTGGAAGCAATATTTTACTTGTAATCAGCTTTAATATACTGTGAATTGTGATGTACCGGAATTGAAGCTCACTTTTCTGGTGAAGCTTATACTACAATGTCCTCTCTACATGGACCCTTTTGTTAAACATGATCAGGTTAATTAGTGAAACCGGTCTTGTTTTCGGTTATTCCCACTGTTCTGTCCTAATAGTGAGCTCTGTGGAATAAAACCTACTACATAAGATTTGGCCTGTAATCATTTACAAACTAGCTTTAGGTAATTACTGCTTCATGTATTCTTCAAGAGCCCCTCAGTGATGGTTTGCTCTTGGATTTGGTATTGCCTCTTGAAGATTCTGTGCCCAGGTGCTAGGATTGCCAAAGGATCGTAAGTCAATTTTCTCTTTAGAAAAACTTCCCATTTGGACCCAAAGTGAGCCTTCCAGTCTTCCTGGGTGGTGTAATGAGGCAAGTATTGCTTCAACCCTATGCCGGCACCCGAACTGAAGTCTAGTATTCGTTGGTTTCGTGCTAAAATGTAGTCCAGACCATCTTCTCCTGTGGAAGATGGCACTGCCGATGCCAAGAACGAGACATGATAAATAACATCTTCTCTCGGTGTGACTAATGATGTTTTCTTGATGTTGTTCCACCTGAGAATTTGAATGACAAATCATGACCTGAGTAGATGATCCTTTTTTTTAATTTGTTTGTTGAAATTGATCATATTGACGAGAAAGAATTCAGTACTTGGACTGGTTGAGTGGATAAATGAGGATTGGACCATTGCTACTGTCTGTGACAATGCTGCCAAACACCTCACTTGCAAATTGAGCCATCTTGCTTCCTGGAATGAGTAGGCTTAGCCATGGATGAGGAACTTCCCATAAACCCTGTTCTCTGAGTTTCATCTCGGCTACATGGACTCTGTCCAGAAAGCCGACGTAGGATACTTCAGAGATGAAAAGGGTGGATGGAATGAAATGCAGATTTGACAGCAGGCCTTGGATTTGCTGCAACAGATGGAGGGTAGAAATCCAGTTTAGTAATAAAGAAATTAGCTTTATGTTTCGTATTATTCTCTTGAGAATGAATGAACATACCATGTCGACGGTTTCATTGCTGTCATGCTGTGTGCTGAAGTACTTGGCGACTTCAAGGCAGTAGAGGGTTTTCCCATCTGAAATGAACTGGCTGGCTTGAACTGGGTCCTTGGGATGGAAAGAGGATTGCCAGTTGTTGAGGAGGCCGGTTCGGTTTATGATCACGAATCCTTCGATGTAATCGAACGATTCGTCTAGGGATATTAGATGTTCTTGGTCACTGGAAAACTGCGAGAAATCTGAGTACAGAACTCGGATCCATTTCACCTGCAAAACCACCAGAAGGTCCGAATTCAGTTTCGACCTGGTATGGTGCCTTCTTTACTCATTTTCCATCTTGAATGGAAGTTAAGGAAAGTTACCATGTTTGGTGCTGGCTCAAGAGAGATTCTTGCTCGAGTTATGATCCCAAACTGTCCGAGCCCTCCAAGCACACTGAAGAACAGCTCTGCATTCTGCTTCTCAGAACAGGTAACCACCTCTCCTTTACCTAATAAAAGTTGTTTGCTCATCAATCAAATCAACACAAGCTGTAGATCATCGTTAACTGGACCGACCGGCTAAACCGTTTCGGTTTCCCTTACAGGTGTTTACAGGCCAGCTTCCTGTTCTCACTCTTCTAAAAATCAGATATACTGATAAAAACAACTCGATATTTACGTCCCTCTATTCGCTACCACAAATAGAAACAGAGCAGGTGTGTTCTTATGTAAAGCTACGTATACATAACAAGCTACAGAGCCTATGTATACCTGTAACGACCTCCAGTTGTTGAACGTTACTGATCTGGGGACCATGCCGGAATGCCTGACCGCTGATCCCGCCATTCGACAGCGTCCCTCCGACGGTGAGATGCAAGTAATCCGTCCACGATTTCGGCGTCAGCCCATGCTTCACTGTCTCCTTCAGAACATCGATCCACAGCTCGCCACCCGACACATCCACGTATCTGCCACCACCATCACCACCACCACGACGCGGTCGAATCAGGGACTCCATGTTGATTACGATCCCGCCGTCAGCTTGCGCTTGGCCCTGCAGGGAATGGCCGTGTCCTCTGGCGGCCACGGTTCCGGCACCCATTTCGTAGACGTGCTTCACCGTGGAGGCAATGTCGGGGACCGATTTCGGGTGGAGGACGGCGGCTGGCCGGAAGAAGAACCTGTTGCCGAAGTCCCTCGCGGCGTGCGCCGTGTTTTGGTAGCTGAAGTAACCGTCGAGGTTCAGTGTCTCTAAGGCGGAGCGAGGTTGTGATGGTGAGAAGATCAGTTGGTGGTGGTTTTGGTTGGTGGAGCAGAGTTTGGATTCGTGTGGTGTGTGGCAGAGCAACATGATCATGAGGAATCTGAGGTGCAGAATGGTGAATTTGTTGGCTTGTTGGAAGATTGATGACGATGATGCCATTTTTGTGGGTCGAGAGGGGGAAAAACAGAGGGAAGTTTGAATGGAACAGAGATTTTGAGAAGTTTGGAGTGGGGAAGTAGTAGTGAGGGAGGGAAATTTAAAGGGGAGGGCTACCTCCATTGAAATGGGTTTCGGGTACGGTCGGTTTTCCTACATTGATTTCGAAATAATAATCGTTGTCATCAAAATATAGTCAAAATGTCATATGAAATGTTAGAGAATTCATACTAGAGAAACGTACAATATGTAAGATTGGTCATTGAAGATCAAAATTAACAATCAACTAAAGAGCTATGTAATATTTGTTGAATAATTTAAAATTTCGAATATAGTTATGTTATTTATAAATTCGAAAAATAATTATCTTCCCATTTAAAGGTTAAGCTCAATATTGATGAAGCCATGTTGAGGTTAGGGAAGGTTATAATAATTTTACAATTTTCAAATTCAGTTAGAAATATGTACAAAAGCGATAATAAATTTATGAAATATATATATATTCGTTGGTAGATTTTAGCCTTGTAGTACATGATTCAATCTCTCGAGCTTAAATTCTTGAACTCTTGGCTGGTATTTCTGACTCGACCATTACTTATACCATAACTAATAGTGTAGTGTTTTTTGAAGCTACAAACCTAGCATTTTAACTTTATCGTTAGGTAAATGGTTACATATAATATACTGAAGTTGAGCATAAATAAATTAAAATACGTGACATATATATATATATATATATATATATATATATATGGATAGAGTACGTGGCTTCTACAATGTGCATAGTAAATAATAGAAGCTGTTTATGGGTTCCACCCGGAAAGACTCGTTGGTGTGTAAGTGTAATGCATGCACTTTCGTACTTCTAAATTCTAAATTAGTGATATCTTTTTGGTATGTTTATAATGACTTTTCAAAACTTACAAGTAGTGTATTGAGGTGGAGTCTGGTGAACAAATAAAGTCTATCGATACTCAGGAATCGATTTATCGATTCGATATATAGTGAATATATTGTATATGCTTTACGTGGTTTGTACCAGTCTATCGGGCTTTTTCATAGGCCCATCCGGTTCAGAGGTAGATGTGGTAGACAAAAAAATCAGTAGCACTGTATAATATGACGTATGAAGATCGACCGAAACATAGAACGATTGATCTTTCCGTTGACTAGATCGAGCGATTTCAAGGTGCGATGTTTACATGACCAACAGAATTTCCGTCATGATCATCATGTGCATGTCCATAAGTTTATTTGAATAAGAGGTAATGGTGCACTACGTACGTTAACCCGTAACATAAACCTCGTTGGTCATCGATGAATTTTCTTCACAAATGACCAGATAAGACTTTAACTCGAGACCATATATCATTCCAACCTCATGCCTTATCGTTTGAGCCACTCGACGATTCAGCAATTTCTCAGAGGGTTGCAGTAGATGATGACACGAGGAGCTAACCAACCGATCTCATCCCCCCAAAAGCTTGAGCATAAGTTGCTAGGGCTAAGTCATTACAAGATCTCCATGTCTCTCTTTGGGAGTAAATCCTTACGTGGAAAGGAAAGGAAGGATGATGTAGAAAAAAGGGTAAAGAAAATAGCTGAGTATACCTAACCTGTCGACTTCTGTGAAAGTGTGAAGGCTACAGTCGACACCAAAGATAGCTTCTGTCTTGCAACCTTTATTTAGAAAATGTTGCTACTAAGAGAAATGGCGATGTTCTTCCTTTTCACCCAAGGAAAAAAGGTCATGAACGATTGTGGTTTCTGTCCCTTTTCTACTTCACTAAGCTGCTGCTGCTGCTGCCAAGTTTACATGTACTTTCACTACTGCAGTGAAAAAGTGATAGGACTAAGTCTTGTGTGTTGGTTTTCCACACACACAAGCCGGCCCACATTCTTTCTTTTCTTCCACTTCTCTTAGGCAGTTAGGTTAAGAAATTTGTTATCGTAAAAAGTAAATTTTTACCTGTATTTATTCAAGCATGTAGGAATTGGTCGACCCGTCCCGACCTGAAGTAACATGGGGCAGGATATAGGTATTGAGGTACCCGCCCCGTCTCATTGCCATCACTATGTCGGGCATTAACAATTAGATAGTTAATACGAAAATTTAATAACATGATAAGGAAGTCATCAAGAACTATCTCGTTTCGACTCTCGACCCATGAACTTAAAATTTTTGAGGGTTTTAAAAGAGAGTTCAATCCAGACCCTATAAGAGCTCAAGACAACAGATCTTACATATTCCCTGACGGATATCTACCACAATTATGGATCAATTATGGACCAAACCTATCATTAGAGTGCCAAGAACTAGTCGATTTAACTCCGAATTGCTAATAGAGGTTCAATTACGGATCATATACCCTTTATTAACAAACCCCCTCAAGCAAAAGCCAACTCAGAAGGAATGAAAGTTTGCAAAGGCATCAAAATACCATGCGCACAACAAATGAGGTCACCGGGATTCGAACAGAATACCTCTCGGTTAAAGAAGGCTCCGATACAACGTCAAAGTCGAATTGGTCACAATAACTCAAGCTGTTGAAAGATGTTCAAATTATGAATCGTATACCGGCCACTCATTAACATTGATGAGCACCACATCCACGTGTAGCCAATTTCATATTCATCATTAGCATACCAACCAAGGAAATGAGTTTCTCTAATCTCTTCCACCAATTGGAAAAAATGATAGTACACATATGCACATAGTGGATCCTACCTTCAAAATCTAATAAGTGCAACACTAACAAAGGTGATGCATGCAACCCATTACTCTCTCTCTCTCTCTCTCTCTCTCTCTCTCTAGCCTACAAAGTTGTGTTTGTGTGCCCATGCATGTGCAATATCTGGCGCCAGAAAGCAGAACAGCAGCAGATTTTGAGGGGGTTGGCCGGCCCCTACCAAAGCTCCTTCTTCCTCTGCTCTTCTTTCTGCTCCCAAGAAAGAAGTCGTCATTTTCGTCAAGCAGCTAGCCACTCATGTAAAGGCCGTGCAACACAGTGGGATTTGACAAACCCTAAACCCCATCTATGACAAGATTGAAGAGAAAGTTCCCCACTTCCCCCCCTTCTGTTGTTGAACAATATTCCCACGGGAGGGAGAGAGTGACCTTTGTGTGTAGAGGTTGCACCATATAACACACATCTTCACCATATACTTACTTACAATGCACCGAAGTTTAGGACCATGATCCTAAGCTAGCTAGGTAGTGGTGGGTTGCGGTCCGAAGTTATCTAGGACCATGATCCTAGATAACTTCAGAAAAGTGGTCATCCTCAAAGTAGGTATATATGTCAGAGTAGAGTCACCAACAATTAATGTTAACGATAGTGATGGTAGATTTAGCTAGTATTCATGTGTAATAGTCAAATGGGTATGTCATACAGGGTTACATCGATCTTGACAAGTGGTGGAGGGCTTAACATTAATGTTTTAGCTACATATATATGTAGATAAGTCACAACAAGATTACTAATAAGAGAAATCATGTGGGATCGACAAATGTTAACGATCAACTCGAGAGTTGATAACATTTGACACCTTGAAATTTGAGCATGACAATCTAGCTAGTTCGAAAAATCAAGCCATTGTAATTTGAAGGGGACAAAATTGAGGCTTACATTAGGGTTTCATCTTTCTTTTGATGCGCAAGTCATCTCATAAAGCGGCGGGCTCCATGTAGTACGTTGGTCTCATTATCCCCTGGACATTGCCGGCCTAACCCACGTGGCTGCTTTGACAATATCCCATAAAGCGGCGGGCTCCATGTAGTACGTTGGTCTCATTATCCCCTGGACATTGCCGGCCTAACCCACGTGGCTAGCTCTTCGGCACATAGATTGAATGATCGTGGATCACGGAATTCACGATCCAACGATCATTAACGCGTTAGTATGTGTCCTAACACATGAGTATGAGGACCGTACTTTGAATCGAGGCTAGGTAAGCTTCATTCAAGTATGGTCGGTTCATATGTACATGCTTAGTGGGAGCACGTATTTTGATATATCATAATTAGTTATTATTTAGATATAACAAAATATGCACTTGGACATGAATTCTAGCTAATTGAATTGCTTCATTCTTTATTAAAACTTATCTGAATTGCAACCCTAGCTAGTAAATGGTAAAGATCATAATTGAATTTCTCTCAACAAATCTAGTTGTTAGGATCAATTAACTTGTCATTAACATGGTATCAGAGTCTTTGATTGGCGAGGGTTATTGTTTTTGAATCTCGACGACCCTCGTTTGTTAAGTAAATGGTATTTGCAGCTGTGCAAACTTCAGTCTCGTATGAGTTGGTTTCCCCCCTCACCCACAGATAGGAGGATGGTGATGATTATGTCACTGACCCATGATTTGGAGTGGCAGAGGAGAGGAGTAGTGAGGACGATGACAGTTTGAATGTGGGAAACACACTAACATCTTCACCCAATCACCTTGAAGGGATTATTGCTTTCTGGTCTTTAGATTCTAGCAGATGTGATGTCCCTAAAGAAAAGAATAGTCCTTCAAGGGGAAATTTTTGGTGGCTCTTGAGAAATAGAAGGGTTTAGGACAACTATTAAATATTCTAATAATCCCTATTGTTTAAGGTTGGTTGCATCCTTCGGTTCGACCTGAAATCACCAAACCTTATGTGATCCGGTTAGTCCCATATTGGAATAGCTTATGTCAGCTCGGCTTATAGCTTGTTTAGACGGTTACCTGCCAAACCGTCCGTTTGTGGCACAATGTTCTTTAAAATTCCTTTTTAACGGGGAAAACAATGTTCTTTGTTTGAACTTTGATTTTGATCTCTCAGTGACGACCCGGATATCATGACCAAATAGGGTACTTGCATTCCGTATTGCTTTCAAAATACAATGGAAGAAATTATGTTTTCTTACAAATTGTAAACGACCGGTTTATACCGACGGTATAAATATGAACATGATTACATGAACCAATGTGAAGCAAAAAAATGGATTTAACCCATTCAACTTCCACTCAAGAGCGTACCTAACTCCAACCAACTTCTTAGCACTTTTAGAACAGGAGATCAATCGACATGGATCATAGCAAGTTCCATCTCAGAAAGAGAAAGTTGTGCCCCCCATCGACTCACTCTAGCTGGCTTAGCTAAAAAGACTCACTCTAGAAAGGAACTAGCTAGAGAGAGCATAATTTTGAGCAAACTAGTGGCTATATATGGGTCATGTAGTAGTGTATAGGGAGCATCTAGGTAAAGCACATAATTGTACAACAACTGTTTCAGCCTTTTGTTTTTTTATCACTTCCTTTACCAAACATCGAACTGAAAACCTAACCGCGTTATGCATATTGCAAACAATCGGTTGGAAATAGGGTGTACTATTACTATGTGATCTTTCTAAATTTGTAATAACCAAACATGTCCTTAGTTTGTGTTGGATGGGGAAACCCTAGATAGCTCTATGTGCATGGTCGATTCTAATAGTGTTTTGAATATAGTTGTGACTGATAGTACAAATCCCTAAGTCTTATCTAGATTTGCACTTAAGGAAGTTTTTTGAACAATATATATAGGCTTCCCATGCCATTTTTGGCGATTAATATCCAATATTTTCTACAAGCGATCATTCTTGTTTACAAATGTGTAAAAAGTTGAGTGCACTTGAGTTAGGTACATGGAAAAAGTACCTAAGGTGGTGGACATTTAGTTTGGTTAATGGAATACGACTTATTCTAAATTGGGTTCTCTCATTTGATACATAGGTATTCGATTTTTTTTATAAACTAGCTTGTAATGGACAATACATTATATTTTCTCTGAATATGACTACCATGGTAGCTACTCAGTGATTGGAGTTTCTGTCTATCACATCGACTCTCGGTAAATGTCTTATTTCTCTCTCTCTTTCCACTAACGAACAAAAATTTCTCTAGCATTAGGACACTTCGAGAAGAGGGTATAGATCGGAACGTCCCAATCCGTCCTTCTGATGCCAAACCCTCACACTACTACAACCCTTTTGATAAAGATATGTAGTCATATACATGAGTTTTCCTCCCATTGAAAAGAAGAGTCCATATCAATGGGCAATGAAGTCAAAATGAACTCCAGGCTCTGTCATTTTCGACACATATCTCTTTGAGAATGGATTCATGGGAAAATGTATAGATGGTGAGCTAGGAACAGAACTAGTTTGAAATGACATCAAGACTTTGGTGGCATTTCACTTTCACTTTGTGGAGGGAGAGGGACATGAACATGAACACAAAATGTAATGTCTCATTCGTTGAATTTCTAATCATCGAATACTATAGAAAGCAATTCATCGAAGGATTACCAAAATAGCACGCGCACAAAGCAGGGGGGAGGACTCTTGGACATATTACAATATGGAGGGATAGGTCATTTAACATTATAGTCTATTCTCCCCATCCAGATCCTCTCCAATTGGCTCGGTCTCAATAACTCGAGTTGTTGAATGAAGGTTAATCAAGTGAAAATATTTGATCATTGACTTGAAGACAAATAATACACGTTTATTTTACTGTTTTGGGTCTGGTCTGTAACATTTTTCATTTTCATGTTGGATTAGGGTTAGGCCTTGTGGAGAAGGTGCTATATATACATTCTCATATCTCTATAATCTGTATATTCTCAAGTATAGTGAAACTGGTCTCTCCCGCCCACATCGTGTTAGTGAATCACGTAAATCTGTAAATTCTTTCCTTTTTTGCATTGTGGATTTCTCTACCACATCTAAGTTTCCAAAACCAAGGAATGATCAATATTCATGACTATAAGAATGTTTGGATAGGAAAGGAGGAATGCAAGTACAATGTTGATTTGATATTAGGATTAACACGCGTGGTTGCTATCAAAAGGTTGGTCTTATGCATCTAATAATATGCATTATGGGCTTATTGGTTGGTTAAAGATAATACCAATAAGAACTACCATAGTTGATAAATAACTAAATAAATCCATCAAAATCAACACCTTGACATTTCATATATCAAATCATTAACCATGCTTATAATGTTGTTCAAATATTCGAGAAAAGATCAGAAACAACCCAAAACAAAAAAGAGGATATACATGTCAAATATTTCGAATTACAAAATTCTAAATGAACAGACTTTCATATTAGTCGGATTATAGAAACGGGTGTCCAGTTCAAAGTATTTTGTGAATTCACTACCTCAGCTATTAATTATATTGGTAACATAGTTCATATATAAACAAAAGACCTATGAAAAAGTTACCTCCTATATAAAGAGACGTGACCTTGATAAGTGGAAAAAAGAAAGAAAAAAAAAACCAAACAAGTTATCAGTTGTTATATAATTAGTGGAGAACATGATAGGACATGTTAGAAAGGTAGCAACCACATAGCTACAAAGAGTGTGCTGAGTTTTGATATGTGGAAATCTGATATGGTTCCAATAATTTTGGGTTTGACAACAAATGGAGACACAAATTTTATATGGTATGATGTTCCTCACTACATGAAAAGGACCAACATAAAAGTTTGAAATGGATAGTATGATACCCTACAACCAAAAAAAAAAAACCATTATAACTCGGATATAAAATAAAAATAGTTCTCTCTATATGAAAAAAGAAAATTGGGATTAACGGTTTTGTTTATAAAATGAGAAGTCTTTTGTACGGGAATAATAATTCAACCAACCATTTCATATTACTAATTACTTTTTGGCAATTGATAGAAGATAACTTTTTAGCAACTGATAAAAAAAATTCTGGTCGGAAGATAACTTTTTGGCAACAGATAGAAGAATTTTCTGGTCGGAAAATAACTTTTTGACAACTGATAGAAGATTTTTCTGATCGGAAGATAACTTTTTGACAATTGATAGAAGATTCTTCTGGTCGACTTGTGACAAAAGAATATGAATGGTAGAGCAACTGATTAATTTTAGGCCAACATACATACATGGGAAACTCGAGCATATTTCATAGAAATATAGAATTATAGAATGCTTGACATTCACATTACTTAGTATCCATTTCCGAGTACGACTAGGAATCCTTGGAAAAGAAGGCACAGGAAAAACGGACAGAACAAGTCAGAAGGCAACTTCAAACTTCACAAATACTGATCATAACAAAACTGTTGGGTACAAACAGTTCATCGAAAACTTCATTCAAAATTTAGGAACTTCCAAACTCGAGGACGGGAACAACAATTCAGCACGACCTAGAACCCCTCAGTCTTAAGCTACCACAGAAGGCTTTGAAGCAGCAGACAACCTGGACCTCTTCTTGGCTAAGCTCTCGCTGCGGCGATCTCTCTGCTCTTTCAATCTCGATGCAAGGAGCTTCTGGTACTCAGCGGCATCAGCATTGGCCTTTGCAACTCTCTTCTTCTTCTCAGCAAGCCTTGCCCTCTTCCTCTGTAGAGTCAGTGGAGTCACCAGCCTCTGAATTTTAGGAGCCTTGCTCGCTTCCTTACCTGTGCGTCCCCAGAAACATATAAGTGAAAATTCAAGCCGGAATGCATTTACAATAATTATGCTAGGGTGATCACATATTATATCAAAGGATGCTCACCATTCTTTCGGGTGAAAGTTCGGCGATATGTGTTGACATACTTCCTGACATCATCATCTTTGGAGAGATTGAAAAGCTTGCGGATCTTGGATGCCCTCTTTGGCCCCCTCATTCTGGGCTTCTCTGTGTCGGTCAGTCCGGGGAGATCATTCTCGCCTTTCTTCACGATGACCAAGTTGAGAACAGAAAGGTCCTGGCTCACAATGCAACCACGCACAGACTTCCTTCGTCGCTCCCCATTGCGCCTTCCATATCCGCGGAAGCAAGGGGTTCCTATTTGCACAAAAAGGGTACTTTTCAAACCAATGCTCATAAGCATTTCCATTCACTCTATGCACAAATAAGGATCCGATCTACCTCGGGTAAGCAGAAGGCGGACACGGCCAGGGTTCAGGACACCCTGCTTCATTGGGAAACCCTGCTTGTCACAACCTCCCATGATTTTGAACACATAGCCCTTAAATTCCTATACCAAAAAAGAAAAAAAAAACAATAATCAACAATGAGAGTTTGAAGAGCCGTGCATAAAGAAGAAAGGGGAAAATCACCATATCAATATGCATACCTCTCCAAGCGCATCACCACTGACTTCCTGGGAGATCCTCTTGTCAAAGAAGGCACGCCTGCATACGAGATAAGCAATCAGCGACGCAGTCACTACAACTAGAATAAAAACTAAGATTGCAATAAACGACTGATTTGTGGATAAACGACACTGCGAGCAAGTATCTTGATAGCTACGCATAACATGTAAACTATCTAAATCATCTTTGCTGCAATGCTATTCCATAGAATTACAATTTACATATGACCAAGGAAACTGAGACCCTTCCCCCTAAACCAATTTGCTTGAATTCTTGAAATGGAGCTACAGCATTCCGTAGTTGGCAATACGGAAGTGGACATGTTCTTCAACAAGTAGAGAATTAAACAGAAAAACCACGCCATTCTAATGATCCGATCTGTCATTGCATCCATTCTCTTCAAACATAACCTATCACACCTCCAGCTTACGGAGCTCACAGTAGTGTTCGAATAAAAGGTGGAATATAGCTTACAGCTTCTGATCGTCATCGATTTCCAGCTTCTTCTGGCACCCCGTGGTGGGGTTAGCGATGTTGAACTGCAAAACCGAAGAAAAGACAGTGAGATCATGAGTGTCACCAAATACGAGCTAGAGTTTCATCTCATCGAATGAATAATGGAAACTATTGAAGCGGCCACCTTCATGGCTGCCGGCGGAAAGCGTATGCTGCTGCAATGTGGAACTTCGACGATGCGACGGACCGATTCTTCTTTCTTCTCCCTGCTGTTGCTGCCGCCGCTTCGAAGTTCTAAGTAGGGTTTTATCTGTGGAGATTTGTAGTGGATTCGGTCGTGCTCGTAAGTCGTAATCTGTTTGGGCCGAAGTTGACTAGACGGCCCAATCTGAAATCTTCTCAGTGCTTAAAAACCCAACAAATCTGCTGGGCCGAAGACCAAAAGTGAAAGCCTCTGTAATAGTTGATCATTTTCCTTAATTAACCATGAGATTGGGTGGTTCATTTCTATTTATAGGAACAAATCAATTCGTGATTATATTTTTGCATTGGTATTTTCATAAGCTTTCATGTGGCTGCATTCAGAAGAGATTCAAAACCGTTACCGGTCTTTGCTACAACATTAACTTGCCAATCTACGGATCACATTGAACGTCAAGAGAAACGAAGCATCGCCCCCTTCGTAGAAACACCAAAGGGACCTCCATCGCACTTCGTAGTAATGAAATGAACATCGCCATTGATTAAGAGAAGGTTTAGCATAAGGCTGAGCGCTCACATTGGATACGATCAGTTAGCCACGTCGATGGGACGACGACAGAAGCTAGATTTCCAAGAAGGATTAATGAAGTTTTATTGAGCTTTGCATGACTTACCGTTGTGCTTCGAGTATTGCTAGACCAAAGCTCTTTTGGTGCAAAATTAACGACTAACTGTCCACAAAGATATGAAAATTCATGAATTATAACATTCAAATTCTGTCTACTAAATTCAAAAGAACTCTGCTCCAAACCTTGACATCCAACATTGTTGATGAACATAAAATCTTAGATCGCAAGTTCTTTCACTCTTCCGACTCTGTTTACCTTGCAGAACTCAGCTAGGTTTCTGCATATTTCTTGTCTAACATTTGCTTTTGAGTTACAGAACCTCGACCAATCCTCCAGGCCATCTTCTACCGCCCTTTATACTCCCACAACACAAGTCGACCAAAAAAAATTCAGTTCTTTCTCAAAATTCAGTAGCTGGTTAACGAGTAAACAGTTCGCATAGATAATGTAACTCCCCACTCGATCTCCTAATTAATCGTGATTTACTACAGCAGAGATCCTGTACGCACACAAAACTGTCGTGGCTGATCCTTGCAGAGTGCAGAGGCTTAAAATGAACCAACTCTTTTCACCTATAAATATAACCATGGCTGACCTGACCTAGAAAGTCATGTCCTCTTGCAAGACAAGTCACGATTGCAATTTCTTTGGTGGTGGATTGCCTCCGGAGATGAAGACATGGATGTAGAAGCACAGCATTGCAGCACTATAAAAAAAAAACAGAAAGGGACAAGATTAGATATGCCACAACCAGAATCGGTACATTTTGCATATTTGTTGTGAGTAATCTTGCAATTTCAAAAGAAGTACCTAATGGCAGCATAAAATCCTGCTGGAAAGAGGCTCTTGGTCTGCGTCGATATGGCATAACAAAGTTAGCACATGGGCAAATTAAACTCGGTCAGACAAGAACCTTATGCTTAATCTGATTACTAACCAATGAATAAACCTCAACGTTCTTCCATAAAAGAGCTGCCGAAAGCACTGCAAGAATACAGATAAACACCAATTAGATATAACAGGAAAACACTTTTAGCATCTGCAGCATTGGCTTATTGTAGAAACTCTTAACTATTGTACAGAGTGATAAAGATTAACAGATTCATGTCCATGGAATTTCCCATGAAGCATTATTGACTGCATAAACAAAATACTTACTAACACCAGAAATAAATTATACTTCCTAATCTGTATGATCATCTTTTTATTGTATATACCCAATGATGCCAATCCCAAAAAAGCTGAGCAGAACATCTTTGGGAGGAAAAAAGCGAATAATGGGTTTGTAAGAATACTGAAGAAAACATTCTCTTTTTTTATTAATGAACAACCAAGGTGTTTGAAGGAACTGAAGAACTGCGGAACTCATAAAGAAACTTCTGCTTTGGCGAAATTAGAAGCTTCCAACAATTCCACATATTCTTTCGTGAGAGACCAAGTCGTCACAGTAGCAGGACAGTCAAATCTTAAATCAGGGTAGAAGGTTCTAAGTTATCAATCTGCAGTCTCGAAACAAGAATTTCTTACCAGCTTGTCCGAAAACGAATGGCAAGCTTGACTTCCCTTGTCTCCAGATCTTTAAGCTATAAGTGCTAAATGCGAGTAAACCACCTCCGATTAGCACCCCACTAAACGTTGTATAAGTTCTTGAGAACAACAAACCAATGATCCCACCACTCAGGACAAGAGCCCCTGAACGGAAATTTAACATCAGAATCAATCAGAACTGGACAGTGAAATGAAATATGCATCGGTTTAACTCGTAATGCAACAACATGAACCAATTCGACTCAAAACATTACTACGTTCGATGCTGCATCTGAGCATCTCCCAGATTCAACAGTTACAAGAGATTACTGCAATCACCTAGTACCTTTTCGTAAAGATTACTAATTACTGTCCACTATAGAAATCTGGGCCTCCACGAAACACTTATGAAGGAGAAGATTTGAGACCATATCGACTCAATTAGGTTTCATTTCCCTCCCGGAACAATAACTACTGACAGGAATTATGAACCAGTAGCATTCGACAATGAGAAATTCAAACTCACCAAAGGGAATGCCAAAGCAGAAATCATGGATCATGGCGGAACCATAGACACTCTTCTTCTCCACGCCCAGATCAGCGCTCCTACTATTCTCCTCCACGTTGGTCTCTTCTCCGTAGGGCATGGATTTGGACGCCGATTCATAACCCTTATAAGGATCCGAATCCGGAGTCCCCGTGGCGCGGCCTCCAGCGCTCATAACAACCGAAAACTGTCGGATAACAAAACACAAGAAAAGAGGAAAGGAAGGATCAACGCCAGAAACTAGCGCAATCTGAGAAGAAGAAGAATAGAAGGAAGAATAATTGGACCTTGGGGAGACGGGGAGAGGACGGGAAGGAGATGGAGCGGCGGCGGTGGAGATGAAGCTGGTGGAGGCTTCGGTTGATTGAGGAGAAGCAAGAGAGCTGCGACTGAGTACCGCTCGATGTAGCCGACGCTGCCGCCATGTTTGATTATTCCCGGAGATTTTCTGAACGGAGAATGAGTCGAGAGAGAGAACTGGTCTGCGCGCTGGTCTCCAATGCTTTTCTGATATCGTAATCGGTACTTTCTGATTTGCTTGTTTCTATGGGAACTGGAGAGAAAACAGGTTGGTAGCCACGTGCTTCTTCGCGCGGTTTTAATTTTTATTTTACCTTCAATTTTGGTTTTCGTTTCTTTGAATGCTGAACGTTCTATGTTTGGGTTTGACCTAACTATTTTCCTGTAAATATTTGCTTTGTAAACCTAAACTAGTGACTAACCATTCTTGTATTCAGCTGAACCTGTACATGAATAATTGAATATGTCCCTTCAGGACATCCGATAAAATTGTACATGAATATCACACCCATCCTTAATACGTATTTGGATTTCTTACACCGATTGGCTAATAGAGATCCACAATCGTTGATCACGTGACTTTTTAACTCTATTGAAGGTTAGGAACATAGCCGAACTATAAGCACATATCCCTAGTTGTCAATTCAATGGATCTCAACCTTCCCAAGCAATTTGATTATGAATTATGATACTAACAAAGCCTATCGACATATCCAACAATGTGAAATGGTTTCTTCCAAGAGATCTTAGCCATTGAATCGACGTTGTTTTAGGTTCACCGGAATAGATCCAATGACTGAGATCACATTAGGAAAGCCCTCAACGGGAACAATCCATATTTACAAGCCATGTGTCAGTGTACCGATCTAATTGGTACTGCTCATAAATGATCGCTCGCATTTGGAATCACTAGCAAAAATGTCACATGCACTTGATGTTAAGCAAGTAAATTGATCACTCGCATTTGGAATCCCTAACAAAAATGTCACATGCACTTGATGTTAATCAAGACAATAACCTGTCGTTGCACTAACTAAATGTGGTCATTCTATCGAGCTCCATTCATTTTTTCGGCTAACCTATGACACGAGAGCTTGCCACGTGGCAAAATGAAACTTGAGGATCAATTTAGACGCAATGAAGATTTAATTAGCAAGGCAGCCAAAGCACAACATCAAGGTTACACATTCTCTAAACGTAAATGGAACTCTCTACTTCTCTCTTCTATTCTCTCCTTTTCGCTAATTTTTGCGTCCATATGCTGTGTAATGGCTGACCAATCAACCTCTAAGAGAAATGTGATGTACCTTCCCAGTATTGAGCTGTTAAATGAGGGGTGAGTTGCAGAAGAAGAGCAGTTAGGAGAATTGTTTTTGCCGCATCCATTTCGTGGCTGACCACTTCTCCCCAGAGAGAACCTCGCATCCTCCATGTGTGCTCTTTGGATCCGACTGTCCATCCAACCCCTGACAGTATCAAAGAAAGATCAACATCAGGTTCTCCGTGAATCGTCATTGCTGCAAAGTCGTAAGAAGCAGTGTCTAGAAACTAGAAAGTGTACCATGCTCCAAAAGAGCACCGCGTCTCCTTTGATTGGCTTTACGGACAGACCTTGCATCCGCTTCCCACCGCAAGTGCACTCGCCTGATCCAGCCTGCAATGCAATCTCAACTTTCAGAGGAAGAAACAAGGAGAGACGACATCCAGACGTAGTTTTGTCGCGTCAAAATGATCTTTAAGGAAGAGTACCATAGGGAAATATGTTTCTCCGCCCTCGACATTGTCACTCAAGTACATCAACATTGTTGCTACTCGCTGGCCGCCACGTTTAAGGTTAAACTGTTGAGGGGGAAAAAAAGATAAAAATGAGTGAAGATGGCATGTGAGGAAAATGTGAAACTGATGGATGACTAGAATTCAATGGACTGTTATATCACTATCTGAAACCTGAGGACTGGAGTTCTTACAGCATCAGAAAAGTAGTCATGATGAGCCTTGTAATACTGCCCCTTCTCGTACCTGCGCTGCTGCAGATGTCAGCCTAGGCATGACTATGACAATAGTCTTCCCTTATGTGAATAATTCTTCAAATGTAAATAAGTCAGATACCCACCTTAATACTTGGATAAGCTCACCATTCTCGGAAGGAACTTGAGAGAAGACGGCAATTCTTTTCTCAATAGCCTGATCACAAAATGGAACAAGTTCAAATAGCATCAAGACTAAATTCCATTATGGTTTAAGAAGACGGGAAACCAGGTTCTCCACGAGTAGAAAAAGAAAGAGAGCAGTCTTGACAAAGAGAGAAGGAATTAGGATGTAAGGGAAGTGTAAAAAAAAAATTACAAAGTAGGTGAAGACAGATGATTGTGAAAGTTAAGAAAGGAAGAATCCTGGTCTTATCAGCATAAAATAATACTCTTGCTCTTATCCTATCTGAACGTCATCTTTCTTTTTTTACAGAATCTTACCACCATCTGGTCTTACATGAAACATTCATTTTACCGCCTACTCCAGGTGCACCATTTATATGCACAGGGCATCAATAATCAATGCTGTGGTCAAGGTAAGTAAAACTTCTAGAGGGATTGGGCAGTGCTCTGATTTTTTCCTGTACAAGTATGACTTCGCCGGTGTAGTGTGCATGCAGATTTCAAGTGTGTTATACAGGAAAACTCTATAATTGCATCTTTAAGGCAGTCCAACGAATTTGGATCTTCTTAAAAGCTTCAAGAATAACAGAAAAGCTCCAGTCTCTAGCCATCAAGAAAGATTAGAAGTGAAAAGTCGAGAACTGACTAACCTGTACCAAACCGTACTTTCTGTCTGAGGAACTGAGAAACATTCCAGAGCTAGTCCTCACACTACTCTTTACACCCTGCACAAAGACATATTCCCTGTTTAATTACCATTCAGAAGAAATCAAAGTGGCCCCTGAACAAAGCTACAAATTAGAAGGATACTTATTCATGCAAAAGCAATCAGTGGATAAATATTCTGGCAGCAGCCATGGTTCATTTAAGAAATTACTCACTAGTAAACATGCATAAGAATAAAGAAAACAGCAAAGAACTGCAATAACTTGTGTAAATTATCCACTAAACTCTATTCAAAATTATTAGCATTAGCATAAGTGGAGAAGGACAAGATCCATTACTTATTTTTCTAAATCCAGTCATTTATACTCTTTAAATAGCATATGTATGCATCGTTCTACTATTGATACAGGTATTTATAGAGAAACAACTTCATAATGGAGCATCTCTTCTATGGAGACAAATGAGATAAGAGTACCAAGTACAGACCAGCAAGCAAAAGTGGCCAGTTTCGCTAAATCGAACTATAGAAGACAGAGAACAAAAACTATCAGAAGTGACGTGAACAATGCATTAAACAAAGCAAGGAGTACTACTGTACTAGAGCTCAGTCTCAAACAACACTCTTCATTCAATCCATGAAAGTGAATTATCAAGTTCAACTCAAATAACAGTAACAAAGGGGGGGAAAAGATCCATCCAATGGAAATCAAATAATAGTGTAATATATACCTTTCCAGTTCTTGCATCTACCACAGTGGATACCTGAAGGCGGGGTTTGGCTAAGGCCCGAAGATAGTCACATTCCTGCAAGTTATAAAATTGCCGGTCAATATCATCTCTCAAGGACACATATCCATCATAACATTCCTTAAGCTGATTGCCAGGAAGAATCACCCCAGATTCATTTGAGGTTTACCGTGTAAGAAGTAGTAATGGAAAATGATTACAGTGCAAGGGAAAGTTTTTCCTCGGCCAGCATCAATCAAATGATAGGTTCACTCTTAAGAACGTACCTCCATGCTCAAAAAATTATGCAATACGATAATTCTTGGTGACCAGCTAATGATTTCAGGTTGGACCTATCATAGACGGAAAAAGGAAGATCTTAAGACGGATTTGTTGGCTCGAGATAGCCTCAATTAGACGCATATAAGTTAAGAGCAAGAGTTCCAAGCTCATAATAGCTTACCCCAACATGCACATACAAAAAATAAATAGAACGAAATACCACAGTGATATTGGAAACAGATAATGATAACTGAATGCATATGCCAGCAAGAGAAATATTGTCCTCTAGACACTGATAAAATGCAAATCTGAAAGGAAAAGAAAGAACAAAAAGACCCTTTACACACCCATTATATTGACAAAAACAACCAACTCAGTTGTGTTAAGCTAAATTGAAAAAGGAATTGCTAGTATTGCATGCAAATGCAACTCACCCACGGTGCAACCAAACATTGGAACAGTGTGACCTAACATACACTGTCATTGAGCATTCCACATCAAAGTTTGAAGAAAGAATGACTGTTGAAATAAAAATATATATGATTGCAGAGTTCTTCGTAAGCAGAGTTATCATGTGTTTGGTAACAGAAGCAATTATTTTTCAGGTATACTAAAATGCATTGAATTAATTTGTTCCCGCTCTTTTCTTTTAATTATGTTCCGCCGCTCTTTTTAACCTATAGAATAAAAAGAAAATGGGTATGAAACTGTCTATTTCAAGAAATCATTAGCACTGGAAAGAGCTACTTACATGTCCAAGCCTTAGGGTCTCTGCTTCTTTAAAATTATACCAATGAGGAATTCCTGAAAGATGATCCAAATAGGACATTTACAACTAAATAAGAGCCATGTGATTCAAGAACCACAGTTCTGAAATAAAGGACAGGACAATCGTCTCCAAATTCTCAATGCAAGGTCCAGTGGTCAAATAAACCATAAGTATGAAAAGGGACTTAGCAACTGGTCATGATAGATTTTAAGCAACTAGTCATACATATTGGAAAATGTTAATGGATGAATTGGGTATTTGTTATCATAAACTCATAATCAGGAAGAAAAAAAAAATCCAATAAAAGGACCAAACATAGAATCAAAATCCGTACGGCCCTAGTAAGACCTCAACTCCATGCCCATTTAACACTCAAACTAAAGATTCTAATCACATACTACTTCACTAACAGGGTACATTCACAAAACATATAAATGCTGAGTCTGAAGTATCATCCATGACTGAGATAATCAAATCCACAATGAATTCATTTAAGTCCAATCATCTATGATGATACTGATGACAACAGACCTAGGTACCATGTATGATTGAGGTAAGAATTCAAATTCACAGGTTAATCTGTCGCTCAAGGCTACTCCACATTGTCAAGGCTGCTTAACAAAATTCACAACAACCAGAAAAAGAAGGAAGGTTACCATTTGTGTCTTCCAGCTTCCATATAAATGATAACTGGCATAAAGCACCTGCAATGCAAATTAGAATTGAAGTTTCAGTGGTTAAGCATCAAATTAGTCAATCACTGCCGCCACATTACACATGCCACCAATAAGCAAAATCATCACACAGAACGAAAAGGACGAAAAGCATGACTCATTCAAACATTCCACGAAAAAAGGCCAGTCAGACACTTATCACAAAGCGTGAATCAAAATGGTTCATTCTTTCTTCTTTTAAAGATTCAACCAACTTCAACATTCAAACGCAAGTCAAATGGAGTTCTACGGTCTGAAATTCATCTCACATTACATTTAACAGATTGAACGCTGAACTGAATCTAGGGCTAAATGCCAATAGGTAACCAAACAAACAGAAGTGAACGAAATTTAGATCCCCTATCAGAAGGCATCTCAAGCAAGCAATGGCAGTAGACATGCAAGCAACGGAAACAGACCAAAATGCAGCGAGAAAAAGCCTAATAAATACAGCAACTACAACTACTTGCCGTGTTAACATCCGATCTACTGGAAAACACATTAAATCGTGAAATGTCGCTGCAATATATTCAAATTGCGTGCGAAACAAACAAACAAACAAAAAACTAAGGAAGTCGATACACAATACGAAACGGAAGCAAGGGGCAAAATTAACCATTGGTGCGGCAATGGAGGATGCAGATGATTACCGATTATCATCCCGACGGTGACGAAAGTGAGGAGGCCGAATATGATCTTCATCGGAGCCGCCATCGCCTCGGGATTGAGAAGAGGAGGCAAAGCGACAGAGGGATGGAGAGGGCGGAGAAAGGAAATGAAGGAGACGACGAGGGAGTCAGTGGTTTTGAAGACTCGAGGGAGGAAGAGTTCTTTGACTTGAGGGAACCTAGTCTCTGAGCGACGTCTCCGCCCACTGTTCGTTTGCTCAGTTTTCGGGTTTCCCCCGCTTCTTACGCTCCTGTCCTTTTTCAGCTCGGCAGGACAAAGAAAAACGTTTTGCTTTGTTCGTTCCTACGGTTCTTTCCTTCTTTAGTTTTTGTCCGTCTTTGGTGCGAATTTTCCGTTTCCTTTTTTTTCAGTAGGGCTAAAATAATGTTTTTAAATTTTAAACAAATTATTTTGATTTCTTCTTTACATAAATAGATATAATGGCTAAATTATATGTTTGGTCACTCAAATTACATAATTGAAAAAGGAAAAAATCAGCATAAGTACAATGTTTCTCCGCTGAAAACCGAAATCCCACACCAACAAATCGTGCCTCTCATAATCAATTACAAACATTGTATGTTGAACAAATCTCGCATGCTAGCTCACCGGTTTTATGTAGCGTGCAATTTGAGTCCAAACAACAAATAATGAATCCGAACTACGTAATGGATCTCCTCGTCGTCCCAATCGTCAATACAAGAAATAGCAAGTCCCGATGAAGCTCTACTGTAGGTTCTGACGTTAAAACGACTTGACCTCGTATCCTCGCCTATCGTTTGTTTACCTTCGACCGAAAAGCACGAAAAACATCCAACCAAAAAGAGAAAGCAACGGCCAACATTCAGAGAAACACGATCCTTTTCCATTACCGACATGAAATTAAGGGTTGGGCCTTGGAGAAGGGGAGACCATGGGCTTAAACTCTTAAGACAGGCCTGTATCGGGCTAATGTAAGTGTGGCCTCGTGCCGGGGAGAAGCCCAGCTGCCCATGGATTGCAAAAATATTTGCAATGAAGTCCTTGAAAAACAACCCAATTGCAACATCATCGTTATCATTAGCCATCACCATACAACTCTACTGAAACCTGCTATCTTCCCTCTCCTGTCTCGAAGATACCCTTGCAATGGCGCGTATATGGAATAACCAGCAAGCAGTTAACATTACCCTCTTTATCATACAAGCTAAAACTCATCAACATCAAAGAAATGGGGCCATATCTCTAACAATCTCACTTACCCTTCAGCTCTGAATGTTGCAGTCTGTAGAACACTTGTATGAACCCCCTTTTGGACCTGTCAATTCACAGATTTCACGTCAACGCAGAAGCAAAGAATCACCAGGAACAAACAAAACAGTTTGTCTAACTGCTTGTCTACTGTAACTTTGATTTTATTGGCAATAGAGAGGCACAAAGATAAGCCAAGAAGGCAAAAACAACGATACAGAAGAACGAGATCAAGTTTGTTATGCCACTAGATAGGCAGCCCGAGGAGCAGAATAACACAAAACAAACAAAGAAACACACGTACTAACACACAGACTTCCTCCGCCAGGCAGAGGTTCTGTTTGCAAAATCTTCTTGTTGCTGCAAAAGATTCAACCGCAGTACCAAAAAAGCTACACAACTGTAAAATGAGATGCGTTGCTCTGGAACCTTGCTTTCAACTGCAGCAGCCGAGCAATCATAACATTGAATGAGCTAACATTATCACCAATGAAGAGGGGGGAGGGCGGATCGAGTGACAGCAAACACACAGAGCAGTGAATCAAACGTGAATCAATTACCGTTTTTTCCTTCTCATGGTGATGATATCTCCTGCTTTTCCCTCATCCTGTTTGCTGTAAGAGCAGCCAATCCCCGACATGGACTCTGCCATTTCATCATTATACAAATGAAAGCAAGAATGTCATTTGTATATCCAAACTCACTTCAGTTGGGAACCAACCAAACATCACTATATACATAGAGCATGTAATTTAATTACCTATCTCATTCTTAAATCTTGTTCGGATGTTCGTGCGATTTAGGAGAATGGTGGGGATGTGAGAGATTTTGTCCCACACCTCATTCGGCACCATTTTGCGATCAAGATAGCTGAACCTGTAACTCCCCAACCCGCCACTCTCGTTTATTACCAGCCGCTCCAGAGTGGTTCTCCGGAGCAGCACATCCGGCACCTTCTCGAGCTTGCGGCACTCTCCCAGCTCCAAGCAACGCAGGCGGGGCATGATCGTCATCGCCGCCGAGCTGATCATCCCAGCTTCCTGATCGTCGTCGCTCTCTAAATCCCACACTTCCCAATTCTTCATCTTCCTAAAACAAAGCAGCGTAAGCTTGGGGAATGCACTAATATCACGACCTTTGTTGTTGCTCATCCTCAGCTGTTGCTGTATCACACTGGTCTCCAACAAGAGCTCAAGGCCAATCTTGTTCACTCTATCCATGTTACTCAAGTACAGCTCTTCGAGGGAGGGCAGGGCGCCCAACGGCGGCAGATGCTCCACATAATAGCAAAAGTTGAAATTAAGGGATGTCAAGTTGGAGAGTGACAGTAACCATCCAGGGAATATGCTTCCTCCTTGGTAGTACTGTACAACTAGTCCTTCCAAGCTTGATGATGGTCTTATGGCTTCCAACACTTGTTCTTGCTTCTGATGGTATCCTGGGAACCAGGTTTGGTAGTCCAACAATAAATTGGTCAGGGATTCCTTTCTGACGAGCTGTGCACGCTTCATCTCCTCACAATTTGTCACCCTGCTCAGCCCGTTTATTGTCAGGAATCCCTGAATTCGGTTCATGCACTCCAGATCTCCAATGTTAGTACCTCTGCCTCCCTCTGAATCAGCCTTGTCGTCGTAAACCACATTAAATGTGGTTAGTGTCTTCAGGGCATCACCTAACCTGACTATTGATCTTGGCAGCATCGCTAGGACGTGGTAGTTTTCAAGATGCTTCAAGTTGATTAGCTTGTTCCCCATTCCACTCGGGAGCGTCAACAGGAGATTGCTGTGATTGAGTATCAAAGTCTCTAGATTATACAACTCGCATATTTCTTCCGGCAACTTCTTCAAGTTACTGTTGTAGGACAAATCCAAAAGTCTCAAGTGAATCAGATGGGTGATTGTCGCTGGGATTTCTTCCATATCGCAATCAACGAGGACTAACGACCTTATGCCTCGTAAATGAGCATATACATCACGCTCAATGGCACCTCCACTTATTGCTATAAAACTGCGCAGATGACCATTGCCCTTTGCCGAAGAGAGGCCTGAACAACCAATGGAGGCAATGAGTTTGTTGGTTTCCTCACTCAAGTGTTCTACCATCAAATGGCGGACCTCCTTGCTCATCGGGAGTAGTGAACTATTTGTATCTTGCTTAATGATGTTGATGCACTCGTTCTTTGTTGTGAGCCGGGCAAAATCATGAACTAAATCATGCATCTTGCAGTATGTTTTTGTCATATCCCACTCCTCATATGTTTCCAAATCTTGGAAGAATGAGCGCATAACTAACGTCCGAAAGTACTCTTTACCAACTTCCTCCATATCTTGGTTCGTTGTTGTTTTGAGAAAACCCTGTGACATCCACAACTTAATCAATTCATCCTTCTCCATCTTGTAATCCTGCGGAAATATAGCACAAAACTGAAAGCACTCTCTAACTGCCGGGGGCAAGTCATAGAAACTCAAAGCTAGTGGAGCAAGAACTTCTTCTCGGCCTTCCCTCATTTGCCACATTTCACTTCTCAGAAGTTGAATCCAATCCCTTTTAGATCTTTTCAAACATAGAACCCCTCCCAAAACTTTTGCGGCAAGCGGGGAACCAAAACACTTTTCTACAGCTTTGTCACAAAGGTTTTCTACACGTTCTTTCTCCTCAACCCTCCATCCATTAAATGCAATTTGCATGAAAATAGCTAGACATGCATCCTCAGATATCTTTTGTATATGCAGAATATCGTCGTCAATACAGCCGAGCACCCGGGAAACCTCCTCTTTTCTGGTAGTCACCAAGATCATGCTTCCTGGTAATCCGCTAGAAACAGAAGTTATTAGTTCTTCCCACTTGCTCTGACTATCTTCCCACACATCATCAAGAACTAG
Organism: Linum trigynum; assembly: GCA_964030455.1. Taxonomy (NCBI): domain Eukaryota; kingdom Viridiplantae; phylum Streptophyta; class Magnoliopsida; order Malpighiales; family Linaceae; genus Linum; species Linum trigynum. The sequence goes on along the minus strand of OZ034817.1, from coordinate 59,915,995 downwards.
AAGAAACTTCTTGTTCGTCATATGTATGTTTATCCGTTTCAACATGTATGATAATGAACCAGAAGCAGATTGATCGAAAAATTCAAGTATGACTTTACCGACGGTTGCTTGATCAAAATTATTGGATACACAAACCCATACTCTTTTGTCGAAGTGAGCTTCTACGGCCTTGTCATTATATAGCATTTTGGCCAATGTGGTTTTACCAAACCCACCAGGTCCTTGGATAGACATCCTTCTCACACCCGGGCGATCACTTCCATCATCCAATAACATGTCCAACAATATTTTTATCTCTTCTTCTCTGCCTTTCACCTCAGAGAAATTGATATTGGGACTAGTCTGCAAACTCGAGTATGAAGTCGTCTCTTTAGGAGTAAAATTGTACATATTCTTCTCCTTATCTATATCCTCTAGATGTTCATTCAAACTTTTTATCTTCGAGGCAATATCATAACGAAGTCCAATTTCACCCGTGGAAAAACAGTAAGCAGGGAGAAAAGGACATACTCGTTTCAGAACAGAGGAGATCTGAAGCAGCTTCAACTCCAAGCAGCCGTAGGCAGCAGCATCATCGTCTCCCTCGAGTTGACCCTTGAGGATCTCGGTTCTCCACTCATCCAACACATCATCGATCTCGTAGGACACGTCCTTGAGCTTCTTCAACCAGTCCTGGACGCCTTCATCCTTCAGTTGCCTCTCTTCTGCATCCAGCAGCAGAGCTTCAATGGCGGTGAAAGTAGAAGTGAGCTTCTTGACATCTTTCTCTGCGCCCAGGACAAGCCTCCCGCGTTGCTTGAGCTCTTCAGTGACGATGGAACCCAGCTGGCCGAGGACTTGGGAAACAATGGCAGCCATGATGATGGAAGCTAATGACAGTACTAGCAATTAATCTCAGATTTGAGCAAATTATGGATGATCTATTTGGGATGGGAAGCTGGGGAAGGAAGTAAAAGAAACCTTGTCATCAGTTTTATCATAATTAATTAGTCAGTTTGTTATAATTAATCAATAACTAATCTTATATCAGCATCAATTTGTCAAATCTCAAATGCAATTGCAGCTGCCACCAATAACTAGACGCGTTAGCAGGGTCAACTGTCTTTAAGTATCATGAACATGAAGTGGGACATAAATATAAGATCTTATAAACTGCAAGTTATTCCAGCAATTTATATATTGCCAGCACATAATTAATTAACCTAAGCCATGGATCTAACCATTTCCTAATCAAGGAAGTCATTATTCTAATTACAGTTAAAACCTCTATGATAGGGTTTGGGCCTTGGAGAAAGAGGGAAATCTTGGGCCTAAACTCTTAAGATAGGCCCATATCGGCCTAGTGTAAGTGTGGCCTCTTATCGGAATATACAGAGTATGAGCCCATGGAAGCAGAAACATTTGCAATGAAGTCCTCCAAAAACAACCATATTGCAACATCATCGTTATCATGAGCCATCACCGTACAACTCTACTGAAAGTCTGAAGATGCTATCTGGCATAAGGAAACGGACTTACAGCATTCATCCATACATACAGGTGCATGAAAACATACAACACACTGAAGAAAATACAGCACCTCACATTTTCTCTCTTCTAACTTCCGTAGCATGCAAGAAGCTTCCGTCTCTCAACGGGGTTACCAAAGCCTTTCGATTCTTCGAAGAACTTTTGCTTGTTTCTTATGCTATAAGGAAGGGCAGAACAGTTAACATGAAGGTCTCGTACGAAAATGTAGCTGAACCAGTGTACGCCGAGTCCTTCTCCTTGAACTTCTCCGTCAGTCCCTGTTCCAAAACCACTGCTTATCAGTATCAAGAAGAATCAAGTAAACACTCAAAATGTTTCTTTTGTTAACAACTACCATTTTCAAACCGATTTGAATCCAATAAGTCACAAAGGCAATGATGAATGCTTTTAGTCAAACAACTAAAATACGCTTATGAAGATGAACTCACCTTGACAGTAAGACAGCACCTGCATATTGCATTCCCAGAAGAAACGATCCAGCCGGGAAAAAGAAAAGGTCGAAATTAGATCAAGATTAGCCCCTTCTGAAAGAAATTTCGAATCTTTAACCCGAAAATAAGATAGAGAGAAGAGGGCAAGAGAGGTCTAAGCTAATTACTCAATGAAGTTGTCATATTCAATGGCCTTGTTCTTGCCACCTGACTTGTCAAACTTAGACACCAACAAGTCCAGAACAACAGGAGAGACGGCAAATCCCAAACTCAACAACGCCTCCCTCAGCTCGTTCGTATCAATCTTGCCGCTCCTGTCCCTATCAAACCTCTCGAAGATGCCCTGCAATGTCATGTATCAATACTCTCTACGTCTATACCATACAAGACAAAAACCCATCACAGCAAAGAAATGGCGCCACATATCTCTAACAATCTTACTTACCCTCCAGCTCTGAAGGCTGTGGAACACTTGTATGAACTCCTTTGGACCTGTCAATTCACAGAATTCACGTCAAAGCAGAAGAAGCGAAGAATCACAAGGAACACACAAAATGGGCTTCTTTCTCCTTCCTTATACTTGTCTAATGATCATTGAACACAATCAAGCAACTTTCACTTCTACGGTAAGTTCAAGGGTAAGTAAGAACCAGTCCTTCTGCAGTTCTACGCAGGTCCACTTTTCGTAAGTAATCGATCTTACAAGAATCCTAACCGGAACCTACTCCACCCTAAGCGCAAATTAGAAAGCGCCGGTAACAGTTGCTAAAATAATCACGAATCGTTATCGATCGAGGGAGGAAAAGGAGGAAATTTAATCGCTCACCGATCTTCCTGACGTTGCTGTTGGTGAAGAGGTACATGAGCAAGTGAACCGTCCTCAAGCTGAAGCTCTGGTTGTAGCTAGACAGCGCGCTCTGGAGCTCCTTGTCGTCGATGAAGCCGCTCCCGTCTTGATCCGCCATCTGGAAGCAAGCCACGACGCTGGGGTCGGTTCCCGGAGGAAAAGCCGACGGCACCAGGGAAGCGAAGGGGCTCCCGTACGGCGCCGACGGAGGATATCCTCCTCCTCCGCCACTACCGTGTGGCTTCTCCTTCGGCGGCTTGTCCCCACCGTAGGGTGCGCCGTATGGAGCGGAAGGCACGCCGTGGGGCTGCTGATTAGGCGGCGGAGCGCCGTACGAGGGAGCGGAGCCGTAGGGCTGTGCCGGCGGAGGGCCGCCGGGTGATCCGTAGGGCTGTGGCGGCGGAGGGCCGCCGGACGAGCCGTAGGGTTGCGGTGGTGGGGGGCCGCCGTAACCGTAGCCGGAAGGAGGGCGGTAAGGGTAGCCGGACATGATCGGCGGTGGGGATTTCTTTGGTAGCTTTCCTGATTTTCCCGGGAAAGTGGGTAATATTAGGGAGAGAAAAACGAGAATGGGGCAGGTGGAAAGAGATAATATTTATCTTTATTTTAAATACTAAATAGATGCTGTTATTTTCCATTAATAAATGCATATCTGTCTCTACCGAAAGTGGGCCGGTCGGCCCAGAAAGACGGAGTCCAAGATGGCCCAACCCATCCGCTACGGCCTCTACACTAACGGGCTCTTTTTTTTTGACGGACCTCTTCGATCGTCGCCGCCGGAAAGTCCCGACCGTCGTACCTTAGTGCACGTTAGCAGCGATGGCACCCACACGGCGCACGGTAGCGTATCACGACGCTTTCTCAGAGTTTCCACAATGTCCGTCTCAACTCAAACCACAGCCAAGAAGAGTTCTTCTCCTCTGCCTGCTTCCCTACCTTCTCACCTTATCCTACGCGTCGTCATCCTTTCCTCCTCTCCACTCCATTCTCGACTCGCAGACACTGGCTTATAAGGGTTTTCTTCTGTGATTTTTCCCCCGGCCGTTTATTTATATTCAGTCCTCGAGAAAATCTGAAGAGATTCCTCCACATGCTCGTCTCCGGGCTCGCGTTTCGGTTCTTAGGGTTTTGTTCGTCTTAGCTTCTGCACATCCATGGAGCACGGGAGGGACGAAAATCAATCGCTTTCCTACTCCAATCTCTTCAATCTCGAGGTTAGTGCATTTGGTGATCTCCGGCTTCTGAAATCTCGATTTCCCTCTTCAATTGGCTGTGTTGGGTTGATTTTCGCCTGCATTGTTTGTGTTTTATATGAGAGGGTTTTGTTCCGAGCTATGGAGAGTTGGGTAGTTGATTGAATTTCGTTTGGATGTTTCCTGCTTTTGTTTAGTGTTCATGATTAAGAATTTCATTCTGGGTTCTCTTTTCTCTTCTCTTTTGGTTTGTTTTTTAGTCTTTGATGAACTTCAAAGTCCCACAACCAGATGATGATTTTGATTATTATGGGAATAGTAGTCAGGATGAGAGCAGAGGTAGCCAAGGTACACCCTGCTTTCCAACCGTTTTTCTCCCTTCCATAAGTTTAGTTGGATTCTCTCCTTGTATCATTATCATCTGTAGAATTTGCATTCACGATATGGGCCATGCCCCAGACATTTGGAGGTAGGCATTGGTGTAGATGAAGTATTACTTATGTTAACTGAACTAATAATATACAGGCGGGGCAATGGCAAAGTATGGCAACGGGAGCGCAACTGAGAAGGAACTGAGTTCGGGGAAGCGAAGGAAGCTGGCTGCTGACAGTGAGGGTGAGGAGGAAGATAGATCTTACGGTGGCACTCGTATTACAGAGGAGCGTTATAGATCAATGTTAGGAGAACACATTAAAAAGTACAAGAGGAGGTTTAAGGGCTCTCCTAGTCCCGCACCTCCTCCAGCTCCTTCTCCCGCTCCTCCTCGAACAGGAGTCATCCCGAAGACCAATATGGGTAGTTCAAAAACCAGGAAGTTAGGAAACGAGCAGCGAGGATATGTTCATGATATGGATGTGACATCTGAATGGCAGAATGAGACCACAACAGCAAAGCGTGGGGACTCTCGTGGCCCAGATTGTACACCCAAGTAAGTTGTCATTCTTTGACTTAAGCAGATAGTGATATGGATATTGGATTTCTTTCACTTCTCATTCGTATTTTATATACAAGCGGATTGAGTTTATGGTCTTGCTAATTCCATTAAGGCTGTAATGCTTTGCAGAATCTTTTATGAGCCTGCTTATGTAGATATTGGGGATGGTATAACCTATAGGATTCCTCCTTCTTATGACAAGCTGGCTACATCCTTGAATTTGCCAAGCTTCTCAGACATCCAGGTGGAGGAATTTTATCTGAAAAGTACGCTTGATTTGGGGTCTTTGGACCAAATGGTGGCAAATGATAGAAGGATCGGGTCCAAAAACCAAGCTGGGATGGGAGATCCGTACCCCAAGTATGAATCTCTTCAGGCGAGATTGAAGGCATTGGCAGCATCTAATTCCATGCCAAAGTTCAACCTTAAGATATCCGAGGAAGCTTTGAAGTCTGCCATTCCTGAGGGGGCAGCTGGAAATATACCACGTTCTATCTTGTCAGATGCTGGCTTGTTGCAGGTTTATTATGTTAAAGTTTTAGAGAAAGGAGACACTTATGAGGTTCGTTTCTGTCAGATTTCGTATTTTTTTAGCTATGAGTGCCATTTGTCTCTCTATCAATTCATGACTATAGAGGGCTTCATATTATGCAGATCATTGAGCGGAGTTTGCCAAAGAAACCAAAGTTAATTAAAGATCCTACTTTGATAGAGAGGGAGGAAATGGACAAGATTGGGAAGGCTTGGGCAAACATTGTAAGAAGGGACATTAATAGACATTATAAGAGTTTCAGTGCGTTTCATCGTAAACAACAATGTGATGCGAAGAGGATGTCAGAGAACTGTCAAAGAGAGGTGAGCACATATAATGTTGTGGTTTTTTCACGTCTACTTGCATTAATAGTTTAGAAAAATACCTCGTCACACTGTGTTCTTTTGTTTAAAGTCCGTCCTTTCTGATCATCATTCCAGGTGAAGGCGAAGGTTACTAGGTCACTCAAACTTATGAGGACTGCAGCACTTCGAACTAGGAAGTTGGCCAGAGATATGTTGCTTTTCTGGAAGCGAGTAGATAAGGAGATGGTAAAGTCACCTATCAAAGCTTTATGAGTATTTGTGATATGCACTTTCGGATGCCATCATCTTCAAATAGACTGATTTTGGTTGTTTTGTCTTTATCATAAAGCTTTATTTGCTGCTTCTTTCATCTCTGAGCTTCCATATATGCACTAACAGAGGGTTTGTTATTAGCATGCGATAAAATTTCGAATGTAAACAACTAACAATTCCCATGCTTTTGTCATAGGCGGAGGTAAGGAAAAAGGAGGAAAAGGAAGCTGCAGAAGCTTTAAAGCGTGAACAAGAGCTCCGAGAAGCAAAGAGACAGCAGCAACGCCTTAATTTTCTCATACAGCAAACCGAGCTGTACAGACATTTCATGCAGAACAAGCAAAGTTCTCAGTCATCTGAACCTTTGTCTCTGGGGGATGAGAAACTGGATGCAGAACAATTGGGTTTAAGCTCTTCAGAAGTCGAACCTGCTGAAGAAACTCCAGAGGATGCTGAACTGAGAAAAGAAGCTTTGAAGGCTGCTCAAGATGCAGTTTCTAAGCAGAAAAGTTTGACAAATGCTTTTGATAGTGAATGTTCTAGGCTGAGAGAAGCTGCAGATATTGAAGGAGTGCCGACTGATGACTCAGTGGCAGGAGCTGGCAAAATAGATTTACATAACCCGTGAGCCTTCCTTCTTACCTCCCCAGTCGATAAATTAGTCTACTGGACGCTCTTGTCTACTTCTTTTTTAATGTTCTTGAAAACGTTTTCCTGACCTATATAGCTGTTATCTGCAGCTCCACCATGCCCGTTACATCGACCGTTCAGACGCCGAAACTCTTCAATGGGAGTCTAAAAGAATATCAGCTGAAGGGTCTGCAGTGGCTTGTTAATTGTTATGAGCAGGTTAGGGATCATAATTGCGTGCAAAATAGTTCAATGCCTAACATATTTTTCAAGCTTTCCTAGAAATAGCTAACTCTGTTGGGTTTAGGGTTTAAATGGTATACTGGCAGATGAGATGGGCCTGGGGAAGACTATTCAAGCAATGGCTTTCTTAGCTCATCTGGCTGAGGTGATTATTCTTCTGACAGCTCTGCTTTAATGTGGTCGTCGTGACCCCTACTCCTAGTTACTTGAACTCATTGTCTCATGCAGGAAAAAAATATATGGGGTCCCTTTCTGGTTGTTGCGCCGGCTTCAGTCTTGAACAATTGGGCTGATGAAATTAGCCGTTTTTGCCCCGACTTGAAAACTATACCTTACTGGGGAGGTCTCCAGGAGCGTACTATACTTAGGAAGAACATCAATCCCAAGCGGCTTTATCGTAGGTAATTTCCAGTTTACTGATTTTTGGTTTCCTTGAATGATGTGAATAGTTGGTCTCTTTCTGTGAGAATGTGGGATTGATTGGTTAGATCATATTACTGTACATTGTTATGCAATGTGATCAAACAGGGGAATCGGTAATGTCTTCAGAGGTGAAATATTGTTATGAGTTTGAAGAATCATAATAGCAAGTTAGCAACCTGTCTTTATTAAATATAGAGTTTTGATTGGGACAACATTTAATATGGCTTTCTCAAGCATTAGTGAGAATACTCTATCCAAGAGGACCAATAGCTTTTCCTTTTTCCTACTTGTAAAGGACTTGTCTAAGAGGAATTTATAGGGATACTCTGTCTATGAGGGCTTTGCAGGTTCAGATGCTGAATGAACGATCCTATAACATTAGCAGCCACATTAGTGTCTTACCCTGTCCATTGTCCTTGGACAGTTTGAGTTGACATATCATGAAGATCTGGCATCCTAGGTTTCTCTACTGTTCTGCCCAAGATTATATCCTATTCAGTTTTCCTTCTAATTAATGATTTTGTCTGTCCAGAGATGCAGGATTTCACATTCTCATTACCAGCTATCAACTACTTGTGCTGGATGAGAAGTATTTTCGCCGTGTGAAGTGGCAATACATGGTATTAGATGAAGCACAGGCTATTAAAAGCTCTACCAGGTTTGGACCGCATCTTCAAATTAGTTTGTCAAAATTGTGATCTTTACATTGCATGTCTTGGAAGAGCAATTTGTTCTAATTATTCCTGCTTATATGGTATATATTTGTCTGATTGATTTTTGTCTCCACATTGTATATTGTACCATCATCTTCTTGCAATTGAACTTAGAGCAATTTCATTCCTTAAGAATGGCAGCTCGTAATGTGAAGTAACACTCAATACAAAATGCAATGTCTTCATACATAAACCGTTACCCCTTTATTTGTGTATGCATCAAGGGCAGAGGAACGGGAAGTCTCTAAAAGGAGACTTGAAATTGCCGAAGCTTGTATGATGCATTGTATCAATTGAACATCTCCGGAATACAAAACTGTATTTTGTGGTGTACCTTTGTTGCTTCGTAAACATAGTTTCCATGTGTTGCTGGGTTGCTGCCTAATGTTAATCTCTATCAAACTCTGTATGCTGTCTTCTGAACCCAATTGATATATTTTCCAGCATAAGATGGAAGACACTTCTCAGTTTTAATTGCCGTAATCGCCTACTTCTTACCGGCACGCCTATCCAGAACAGTATGGCAGAATTGTGGGCGCTTCTGCATTTCATAATGCCGACGTTGTTCGACAGCCATGAACAGTTCAATGAGTGGTTTTCTAAAGGGTATGTACTTTTTTTGTAATGTGAACTATTTCCGTAATTGTTGGATGCTGAATTGACCATTTTCCTTTGTCAGAATTGAAAACCAAGCAGAACGTGGTGGAACGGTGAACGAGCACCAGCTTAACAGATTGGTGAGTGTAGTATTTTTATTAACTTCATTACAGCAAATTATGGTTCGACTGTCTGGCCTATTTCTTTTGAAGTATGTGGTATAAGAGTGGAGACAAGGATTAGCCCAGATCAAGGAATTCAAAATTGTTAGCCATTTTATTGGTCACAGTCTATGTATGGACATACACAATACCTCCTGGTCACGTAGGGAGGTTCTTTCTGTCTTTTCACTTGGATGCAAGTCGCCACTTTTTCGGTGACGGTACTGTATAAGTTGGGAATTGTGTGTCAGATGGTGGTTGAAGCTGACTTGTGAAAAACAAAAGCATCCTTGTATTAAGGAATGCATATTTATATATATATATATGGTGGTTATTTCGGTGCACTCACTTTTTTGGGTGCATTCAGTGCACTCACCTCTAAAAGTGGTCATAATACATCAAATTTTGAAATTTAATGGGTAGCATTAGTTTCATATGATGATATAACACATAATTACAACTAATTAACCCATTACCCTAACCTATTAACATTCAATTTTGAATTTAAACCCAAAATCCCAAATTGTAAACCCTAACCCTGACCCTAAATTCCTAAACCCTGAATCATTCAAATTAAAGTGAATCTTGAATGATTTTTGTACAAATTCATGTGGTTCTTGTTCATCATACTACAAGGGATGATTGACATCGTTTTCACATGAATCGTCTGTTCAGAATGACGATTATGAGGCGGGTGCATTGAATGCACCCAAAAAAGTGAGTGCACCGAAGACATAACCATATGGCGTGGTACTTTTTTGGGTGCATTCAATGCACCCGCCTCATAATCGTCATTCTGAACAGACGATTCATGTGAAAACGATGTCAATCATCCCTTGTAGTATGATGAACAAGAACCACATGAATTTGTACAAAAATCATTCAAGATTCACTTTAATTTGAATGATTCAGGGTTTAGAAATTTAGGGTTAGGGTTTACAATTGGGATTTTGGGTTTAGATTCAAAATTGAATGTTAATAGGTTAGGGTAGTGGGTTGATTAGTTGTGATTCTGTGTTATATCATCATATGAGACTAATGCTACCCATTAAATTTCAAAATTTGATGTATTATGACCACTTTTAGAGGTGGGTGCACTGAATGCACCCAAAAAAGTGAGTGCACCGAAGTAGCCTCTATATATATATATATATATACAATTGCCTTGGTTCTAACTTTAGGTTTGGAGATTTGTTGTTTGAAGAGGACTGCTGATAGTAGAGCATAATATAATATTTAAAGCCTTTATGGTTTCTAAAAACTAGATACTAGTCTTATTATGTCAATGTGACACTTTTCTTATCTCAATGACTTAGATTTTGAATAAGAATAAACCTTCTTGATTGTCTTACGTTGTGAGTCCTTTGTCTGACCTGAATTTCTATTGCTGCCTTACTTATTGGCTACTTTTTCTTGGCAGCATGCAATTTTGAAGCCCTTTATGCTACGTAGACTTAAATCAGATGTGATTCAAGAGCTAACTAGGAAAACAGAGGTTACAGTTCACTGTAAGTTGAGCTCAAGACAACAAGCCTTCTATCAAGCTATAAAGAATAAGATATCTCTGTCAGAGTTGTTCGATGGCTCACGGGGATATATTAATGAGAAGAAGCTGATGAATTTGATGAACATAGTGATTCAACTCCGGAAGGTAGGTGGTCATTGGCTCTTTTCCCTTCTTGCTGTCTTTTTGTAATAGGAAATTTAGAACTAGAGTTATGTACCATTTATTAAGTCGTTATGCATATGCGTGAAGGATTGTTTAGTTTCCGAGTCACAAGCGCATAAATTCATTGATTGTGTTTGTAGGTGTGTAACCATCCAGAGTTGTTTGAGAGGAATGAGGGAAGCTCATATCTCTATTTTGGACACCTTCCAAATACCCTTCTACCTCCTCCATTTGGTGAGTTGGATGATGTACACTATCCAGGTGGCCAGAATCCTATTACGTACAAGGTATTTTCTCTTCTTTGTAGTAAAATTTGTGGCTGTCTGTTACTCTTTTTAACAACTTGAGTAATCTTTGGTTTCACTTTTATGGTTTTGTGGCGTTAGATACCAAAACTAATCAATGAGGAGACTGGTCAAAGCTCGAGGGTGCTTTGTTCGACCGTAACTCGTGGTGTCTACAGAGAATTATTTCTCAAACAATTTAATATATTCTCTCCTGAAAATGTTCATGGTTCTGGGACATTTGGTTTTACCCGTATGATTGATTTGTCCCCCTCTGAAGTTTCTTTTCTGGCTACTGGCTCGCTTATGGAGAAACTTTTGTTTTCTATGGTGAGATGGGATCGTCAATCTCTAGATGAAACCCTCGACCTTATGATGGAAGAGTTGGATAATGATCCACAATGCAGTAGGCTAGAAGCAGGAAAAGTAAGAGCTGTAACACGGATGTTACTAATGCCATCTCGATCTCGGGCTAGTCTACTAAGAAGGAAACTTCCAACAGGACTTGTTGATGCTCCGTTTGAGGCTTTGGTAGTCTCTCATCAAGACAGGCTTTTGTCTAATGTTAAAGTCCTTCATTCAACATACACTTTCATCCCCAAAAGTCGAGCTCCACCGGTATTACTGTGGATCAATTTTCATTCTTCTTGTTCTGTTTTTTACCAACACTTCATAGAGATTGTTTTGATATCGACAATGTTTCTGCTTCACAGATTCCCGCCCTGTGCTCAGATAGGAATTTTGCGTACAAGATGGTTGAAGAACTTCATCACCCTTGGCTAAAGAGGTTGTTGATTGGGTTTGCTCGCACATCTGAACTTAACGGTCCCAGAAAACCAATAGGACCACATCCTTTGATAGAAGAGATTGATTCTGAACTACCAGTTTCACAACCCGCTCTTCAAATTGTGCACGATATTTTTGGTTCATGCCCTCCCATGCAGAGCTTTGACCCTGCCAAGCTACTCACGGTATGTGTTTTTGGTTTCTCATGCGTCCTTTAATAATTTGTATTGTCGGATAGCTGGATTGCTAAAATTTTGTATATTTCTCAGGATTCTGGAAAGCTGCAGACGCTCGATATATTGCTGAAACGCTTGCGTGCAGAGAACCATCGAGTTTTATTGTTTGCACAAATGACAAAGATGTTGAATATTCTTGAGGTATTCTTCACCGTTACGTCTGGAAACTGTTGAAAATATATAATAATTCATAATGACCCATTGGGGAAGGTTTAGGGTATCTTATACAAGCCTGTCTGTAGAATAGGATCGTTTATGGGTTGAGAGGTACTTAACTTAATAGTTCATATTCATTTCGTGTCAAAGCTGAGTATTGATAGTATAATCGTGTGTACATTTCTAAAACAAAACCTTGCCTTCATATTTTTACTAGGAGTTGCAGGCTCATGCTTCCTCCTTGTCCCTGTGCATTGTTTTGCTGTCTGTCACACGATTGTCGGTTGTAGTGGAAAAAAAATGTTTTCCAGTATTTTCTCTGGTTACTGATTGTCACCCTGGGTAAAAGCTCTTTGTCTCTGAATTTGTGATGTTGGTAACTTTTGATGATTGCAGGACTACATGAACTATAGGAAGTATAGGTACCTAAGACTGGATGGCTCATCCACCATTATGGACCGCCGGGACATGGTCAGAGACTTCCAGGATAGGTAGGAAATAGTTTCTCGCTGATGACTGTCTGCAAAGTGAAATTTTATTTCTTTTTCAAATTCTGGGATTTTAGTACTGGTGTCTGTTTCGTCCTGTTTTTTATTCAAATTTATTTTGTCTGTGTTTCAGGAACGATATTTTTGTGTTCCTCTTGAGTACAAGAGCTGGTGGAGTGGGTATTAATTTGACTGCTGCGGACACTGTTATCTTCTATGAAAATGATTGGAATCCAACCTTAGATTTACAAGCAATGGACCGAGCTCATCGGTTAGGCCAGACAAGAGATGTCAGTTTCATCTTTCAAATTGTCAGATTTTTTGTTAGTTTTATTTTTTTTAGAGCAGGGGTTAAATTCTCTTGAATGTTTTCATGTTATACAGGTGACTGTCTACCGCCTCATCTGTAAAGAGACAATCGAAGAGAAAATACTGCAACGAGCGAGCCAGAAGAACACCGTCCAGCAACTTGTCATGACTGGTGGTCATGTGCAGGGTGATCTCTTAGCTCCTGAAGATGTCGTGTCTTTGCTTCTGGACGATGCTCAGCTAGAGCAGAAACTAAGAGAAACTCCTCTGCAGGTTGGTTCGAGCTGCTGCTCCTGTTTAATGATTTTTCCTGTAATGGGATTCACTCTTTTTAAGTTTTTGGATATCAGGAAATAATCATAAATAACATTTTGAAAGTAAGTTTTCTGATTTTTTTTTTCCTTATTAACTACATTTGCTTGCTGATTTCAGACTAAAGAGAAACAAAAGAAGAAAGCTTCAAAGGCTATACTGCTCGACGCTGAAGGTGATGCCACGCTGGAAGATCTGAACGAAATTGCAGCAGCCCAGGCTGCAGCTGCGGTAGCCCAGGCTGCTGCTGCTGCAGCTGAGCCTTCTCAAGATGCCGACAAATCTAAACCCAGTAGCAGCAAAAAGGTACACTTTCGTCTTTCTGTTTAAATCTTCATCCGAACATCCTTTCATATCTCTTGCAGCTGATTCTCACGCATAAATTGTGTCCTTTTCCTGCAGAGGAAAGCCCCCACGAGTGATAAGCAGCAGACGACTCCTCGATCCAGGCCAAGAAACCCAGCAAGGACGACAGCAGGGTCAGGTTCCTCCCCATACATAGATGACGACCTGGATGGTTCGGATCCACCATCAGAAAGAGGCAGTAAGCGGCCAAAGAGACCTAAGAAGAGTGTAAACGATACCCTCGAACCAGCATTTGTAGCAGCTTCCCCTAGAGTCGATTCCGCAGGAGCGCATAGTCAGTATCCAGCAACCACGGAACTCGGTCCAACCTAACACTATGCACTCGATACGAATAAATCCACGACCAGTGACAGATCGACAAATGGTCCGCCTTGCTCGGCTTCCAACTTCCCCTTGAATTCCTTTCAGAGGACGAGCAGCAGCTTGGTTTAGTGGTTTGTTGTATGGAGGATATGGTGTAGATAGTATTGGTTTTGAGGATGTTGGGTTTGGGGTGGCAATGGCTGGTACATAAAATAGCCTGCTTTAGCTTATGTATAATGTACAGTTGGTCTAGAAGGCAGCAGTCTTACTTGCATAAGTGACTTCTAATTTTAACCAACTATATAAACAAGCTGATTCCTAATTGTGTCATGTCATCTACTCATTTCCTAACTATAATGTATAAACCATTTTATGTAGTATTCACATTTACAAATTTACTCTTGGTGGAAAGAGCTTCCTACTTTGTACTCCTAATCTTCATTACGTTAGAGCTTCGAGATGTGTCGTAAAAGAAACAACGAGATGTGTTGGAAAAGAAACAACTAACAGTAAACCATACAAGTAAGAAAAAAATTGCAACTTCCTAACTATTACAAACATTATCAACTATAATTAGTAACACAAAATCGCAACTTAAACTAATACGAACATTATCAACTATGACATGTATTAGGTGAATGAACTTAAAACATGTCGTAAGGCACACGTTATCATTGTATCTACCCTAAAACAAGAGACCTTGAATCCCATCATTTTGGAAAAGGAACATAGTCAAGTCACAAGTGACAAACACAAAGGATGTAGAGATTCCACAATTCCCATCCAACTCAAACTCTTATGTAACCAAAAATGATAATCGGCAAATTTGATTCCAATCCCACTACTAAGAAACAAACGAATTAAGATTTAACATTTGAAAAATGCTAGGTGATGATTAATTAATTAGACTATAGTAATTACTTAATTATAGCATGGTCATAATTAAACGTCATCATCCACTAATTTCCAAACAAACGTGATGGTTAGAAGAAACTTTGGCTCTTCTCCCTAGTGAACGAGACAAAAAATGGAAATTTGGCTGAACGATACTATATGTAGTTACGTACGTTGGTCATTAAGTATAGTTAGTTGAAAATTAGCCCTTAATTAAAATGAGTGAGTAGAAATTGGAAAACAGTTGATATCACATTTGTGTATAAATAAATAAGATCTCCATTAGAGTTCAGTTTCGTACAGACCAAGACCAGAAATAAGCTAGCTAGTCTTCCGGTCAGCTCCCTATATTAAAGCTTTTTTTACAGGTTCATCTTCTCTAGATCGAAGCAAATGTCGCTAGTGCAACGCAGCGGCAGGGCGGCTGTTCTCGTCGCCACATTCGCAGCACTCGCGCTGCTCTCGTGCCATCGACCTTGCGGCACAGGACAGTGGTACGGCACTGCCAGCTACTACACTCCCCCTTATGAACGTAAGCTTCCTATTTACTTTCCACATCGATCAGCAACTTTCTCATCGTCGTCGCGCACGAGACATGCGAATTTTTTCAATAACTCGAGCTATTGTTAACCAGCGTCAGCGTGCTACGGGTTCGAGGAGCAGAGCGGGATGTTTGCGGCAGCAAGCGAGACGTACCTGTGGGAAGGCGGCAGTGCCTGCGGGAAGTCCTACAGGGTGAGATGCATGAGCGGGACGAACGACGGCGTCGACGTGCCTTGCAAGGATGGCCAGACCGTGACGGTGAGGATTGTCGACATGTGCCCGGCCAACAGCTGCCAAGCGACCATCGATCTGTCGAACGAAGCTTTCGCGCAGATCGCCGACCCCAAGGAAGGCATCATCAACATCTATTTTGAAGAGTACGTACAAAACTAACATATAGACATGATATGCAGTTACCTCAAAGCTCAAACGAGGGCATGGTGGGTGATGCTACTCCATATAATATCCCCCACATTTCGTAATCTCCATGTCTTTAATGATTTCAGGGTGTAGAAGAGTTCTACGATTGGCGGCCCACTTCGATGTTCGATCACCGGCCAGAGACAATAACGTTGCATGCATATGGATTTCAGGATCATGGTTAAGCATAATTGTAACGTAATGATGATAATGTTCAACCAATTATACCGATAATGATAATATGATAATCATGTTCAGCATCTAAGGCCACCAGCATCCATCTTCACTTTCTTCCAGAAATAGCTTAAAACATAAGTGTCGAACAATTCAGAAAGGAGGGAAACAAGAACGACCGAAAAGCAAAGCTCTAAAGTCGGGGATTTGGAGAAAACAACTCAGTTAATAACAAACTCGACCTGATTCTCGGTAAGACCGGGAGCTACAGATTGAGGGCTTGAACATGGTGGCGGATGTGATCTTCGATGAAAGTGGAGATGAAGAAGTAAGAATGATCATAGCCGGGCTGCCTTCTTAGAAGAAGAGGGACTCCCACACTCCTGCACGCTTCCTCAAACTTGTTTACCAGCAGCTGCTCTTGCAGGAACTTGTCGTCCTCCCCCTGTCCGATATAGGAACGAGTAATGATCCACCACGTACATAGAAACATAAAACCAGAGTCCAGAGACACATCTTAATGATACTACTACTACATAAAAATTAAAAATAAAACGTTTACGAGACGGAGACATATGATAGTTTCGTACCTGATCAATCAGGATGGTAGCCTTTACATCATGGAACTTGGAGATGAGACATGTAGCATCATATGCCTGCATAAATCAATAACCCACATTCATCAAACTGTAGCCAAGTATGCAATTATGAACTTTTCATTATGCAGTTAAGCATCTTGTTACCTCCCAATCTGCTTTATTGCCACCAAGGTAGTTAGTGAAAGCTTTCTGACCCCAGGGGCAGTTTATAGGATTGGAAACCGGTGCGAAGGCAGATACGGACTGAAAACAACACACACATGCTGCATTATGAGACTTGTGAAACTCAAAATTGTTCAGAAAGTAGATGTCAATATATGAACATACCTTGTACTTATCAAGGTTTTTCAAGTAGATTGTCAGCGCTCCATGTCCTCCCATTGAATGACCAGATATGGATGCCCTGGATGTGTCAAGCTGAGGGAAGTTCTCAGTCAGAAGTTGCGGCAATTCCTTCACAACATAATCATACATTTGCCAGTTTTTCCACTTCTCTTGTGTGGCATTGAGATAAAATCCAGCACCTAAGTTCAAAGGAAACTACAAGAAATTATGGATGGTACAGAAAGAAAACTAGTTTCTAAGGCACATATCAACCACCATTGCAAAAGACTGACAAAAGCAATATGCATATGCGAGAATGAGTTGTAAGAAAAGGATATTGCAGAATCTAATAGATGGTCATCATCTCCAGATGGTTATATTTACTTGCATTCGTGCTTCATAAAAAAAGCTTCTATTTTTCAGAAGTTTATAGCTGATATCTCCAGCATTCTGTCATTTCCCACATCCATTTACCCACATTTCCACGGCCAAAATTTTGACAGTGCTCACTAGGTCCTACATCGAACACCAGATAAAGCATTCCGCATTTCTTCCTGCTCGACTCCTTTTTATTACTTAGATGAAAATGACCAGCACACTTTGTCATGAAGAGCTAATAGCATTAAAAGAAGTCACATTTCTATAACATTGACAACCACTTCAAACATCACCCACTATGAATGAAGAGTCAACTGATGCAAAATTAGCAGCAGGAAGTACGCACCGACGCCAAAATCCCAGCTTTCAGATTCTCCTTCCACATTCAGTCCTCCTGCACAGGAGAGATTTGACAACAACAAAAAAAAACCCACTTAGCAGGGTGTATAGGGTAGCGTGATCATTCTGACAAACAGCAGCAAAGAAGTTAAACAAATCTGAAAAGGGATTACAGATGTATTACTTGGTGATGTATCGGGTGCAATCAACGCGACACCCTCAGCCGATGCCACCCGCTGTGCCCCTGACTTTGCTATGAAGTTCTCATCGTTGCAAGTAAGGCCGGAAAGCCAGTAAAGCACCTAAGTCAAAGAAACAAAATGATTAACACGATAATACTACCCCAAAACCATAATTTCACACCATTCGAGTTGAATCAAGGCAAAATGACAACACAACCAGCAGACCCCGCCATCAAATTCTTTTCCGATCTTCAATCAAACTACTCCATATCATCAGTCCACTCAGGGTTTAGTTTAGTTTAAGCTTGAACCTCTCCCCAACACTCCTAAATCCTATTCCAAGCAATTAATTTTTACTGATAGCTTATTACTCATCATAGTGAATCCTTCAGAAAAACTGAAAGCAGGGAAAAAGGGCAAAAGGTGCGATTTTGATGAATCAATCGAAGAGAGAAGACGAGAAATTGAAAGGAATGATGGAGGAGATACGGGGAACTTCTGGGACGTGGAAGATGACGGCGGGAAATAGATGTGGAAGGTCATGGAGCAACCCAGTTTTGGACTGTAATGCTTGTATCTCTTGTTGTATCCTCCGAACATCTTCGAGCTGCTTATCTCGCTTGGCTTCGTCTCCATCTCTTGAATTTTGCAGGCAACGGAGCGATGGCGGTAGGAGAAAAAGAAATTGGCTTTCTTTGCGGTTCTAGAGTGTAGTCCAGAGAGCACTCCGCCCAAATCGGTGCATGCCAGGGATGGCAAAAATATCCGTAACCGTGGATATCCACCCGAATCCGACCTAATCGGGTAGGGTAAAACCGAACCCGAAGCATTTTTTGTGGGTACGGGTAAAACCCAAACCCGAATGTTGCGGGTAATGGTTGGGCATGGTTATCTCACTATCCAACCCGAACCCGCCCGATTATACACATGCATATGTATTTTGTCTAGAAATAATGGACTTCATTATCCGTGGAGAATAGCCTCGGTCTGATTCCGTGATCTGTAGCCTCCAGAATCAAAAGAAATTGGCATTTTGGATAAATCGCCCGAAATCTGTGATGGTACCCCTTTGGAATATGCCAAAAATTGACCCGGAATAAATCTGCCCAAATCGGTGCTTAATGGACTCAATCATCGTTGGAGAATAGCCTCAGGCCGAATCCGTGACCTGTAGCCTTCAATATCCAAAGAAAATGGCCTTTCATTGCCAAGAAAATACGAAAATGTAATCCGAAAATAAATTGGACCAAATCGATGCTTAACGGACTTATCATCCGTGGAGAATAGGATCAATATACTTCATTATCGGTGGAGAATAGCCTCGGCCTGATTCCGTGATCTGTAGCCTCCAGAATCGAAAGAAAATGGCATTTCGGATAAATCGCCCGAAATCTGTGATGGTACCCCTTTGGAATCTGCCAAAAATTGACCTGGAATAAATCTGCCCAAATCGGTGCTTAATGGACTCAATCATCGTTGGACAATAGCCTCAGGCCGAATCCGTGATCTGTAGCGTTCAATATACAAAGAAAATTGCCTTTCGTCGCCCAAGAAATTACGAAAATGACATCCGAAAATAAATTAGCCCAAATCGATGCTTAACAGACTTATCAGTTATCATCCGTGGAGAATAGGATCAATAGACTTCATTATCGGTGGAGAATAGCCTCGGCCTGATTCCGTGATCTATAGCCTCCAGAATCGAAAGAAAATGGCATTTCTGATAAATTGCACGAAATCTGTGATGGTACCCCTTTGGAATCTGCCAAAAATTGACCCGGAATAAATCCGCCCAAATCGGTGCTAAATGGACTCAATCATCGTTGGAGAATAGCTTCAGGCCGAATCCGTGATCTGTAGCCTTCAGTATCCAAAGAAAATGGCATTTCGTCGCCCAAGAAATTACGAAAATGCCATCCGAAAATAAATTGGCCCAAATCGATGCTTAACGGACTTATCATCCGTGGAGAATAGGATCAATATACTTCATTATCGGTGGAGAATAGCCTCGGCCTGATTCCGTGATCTGTAAACTCCAGATTCAAAAGAAAATGGAATTTTGGATAAATCGCCCGAAATCTATGATGGTACCCCTTTAGAATCTGCCAAAAATTGACCCGGAATAAATCCGCCCAAATCGGTGCTAAATGGACTCAATCATCGTTGGAGAATAGCCTCAGGCCGAATCCGTGATCTGTAGCCTTCAATATCCAAAGAAAATGGTCTTTCGTCGCCCAAGAAATCACGAAAATGCCATCCGAAAATAAATTTGCCCAAATCGATGCTTAACGGACTTATCATCCGTGGAGAATAGGATCAATGGACTTCATTATCCGTGGAGAATAGCCTCGGCCTGATTCCGTGATCAGTAGCCTCCAGAATCAAAAAGAAATTGGCATTTTGGATAAATCGCCCGAAATCTGTGATGGTACCCCCTTTGGAATCTGCCAAAAATTGACCCGGAATAAATCCGCCCAAATCGGTGCTTAATGGACTCAATCATCGTTGGAGAATAGCCTCAGGCCGAATCCGTGATCTGTAGCCTTCAATATCCAAAGAAAATGGCCTTTCGTTGCCCCAGAAATTACGAAAATGTCATCCGAAAAAAATTGGCCCAAATCGATGCTTAACGGACTTATCATCCGTGGAGAATAGGATCAATATACTTCATTATCGGTGGAGAATAACCTCGGTCTGATTCCGTGATCTGTAGCCTCCAGAATCGAAAGAAAATGGCATTTCGAATAAATCGCCCGAAATCTGTGATGGTACCCCTTTGGAATCTGCCAAAAATTGACCTAGAATAAATCTGCCCAAATCGGTGCTTAATGGACTCAATCATCGTTGGACAATAGCCTCAGGCCGAATCCGTGATCTGTAGCGTTCAATATCCAAAGAAAATGGCCTTTCGTAGCCCAAAAAATTACGAAAATGCCATCCGAAAATAAATTGGCCCAAATCGATGCTTAACAGACTTATCAGTTATCATCCGTTGAGAATAAGATCAAGAGACTTCATATCGGTGGAGAATAGTCTCGGCATGATTTCGTGATCTGTATCCTCCACAATCAAAAGAAAATGGCATTTCGGAAAAATCGCCCGAAATCTATGATGGTACCCCTTTGGAATCTGCCAAAAATTGACCCGGAATAAATCCGCCCAAATCGGTGCTAAATGGATTCAATCATCGTGGGAGAATAGCCTCAGGCCGAATCCATCATCTGTAGCCTTCAATATTCAAAGAAATTGGCCTTTCGTCGCCCAAGAAATTACGAAAATGCCATCCGAAAATAAATTGGCCCAAATCGATGCTTATCCGACTTATCATCCATGGAGAATAGGGTCAATAGACTTCATTATCGGGGGAGAATAGCCTCGGCCAGATTCCGTGATCTGTAGCCTTCAGAATCGAAAGAAAATGGCATTTCGGATAAATCGCACGAAATCTGTGATGGTACCCCTTTGGAATCTGCCAAAAATTGACCCGGAATAAATCCGTCCAAATCGGTGCGTAATGGACTCAATCATCGTTGGAGAATAGCCTCAGGCCGAATCCGTGATATGTAGCGTTCAATATCCTAAGAAAATGGCCTTTCGTCGCCCAAGAAATTACGAAATGCCATCCGAAAATAAATTGGCCCAAATCGATGCTTATTGGACTTATCATCTGTGGAGAATAGGATCAATAGACTTCATTATCGGTGGAGAATAGCCTCGGCCTGATTCCGTGATCTGTAGCCTCCAGAATCGAAAGAAAATGGCATTTCGGATAAATCGCCCGAAAGCTGTGATGGCACCCCTTAGGAATCTGCCAAAAATTGACGAGGAATAAATCCGCCCAAATCGGTGCGTAATGGACTCAATCATCGTGGGAGAATAGCCTTAAGCCAAATCCGTGATCTGTAGCCTTCAATATTAAAAGAAATTGGCCTTTCGTCACCCAAGAAATTACGAAAATGCCATTAGAAAAAAAATTGGCCTAAATCGATGCTTAACGGACTTATCATCCATGGAGAATAGGATCAATAGACTTCATTATCGGTGGAGAATAGCCTCGGCTTGATTTCGTGATCTGTAGCCTCCAGAATAGAAAGAAAATGGCATTTCGGATAAATTGCACGAAATCTGTGATGGTACCCATTTCGAATCTGCCAAAAATTGACCCGGAATAAATCCACCCAAATCGGTGCGTAATGGACTCAATCATCGTTGGAGAATAGCCTCAGGCCGAATCTGTGATCTGTAGCCTTTAATATACAACGAAAATGGCTTTTCGTTGCTCAAGGAATTAAAAAAATGCCATCCGAAAATAAATTGGCCCACATCGATGCTTAATGGAGTTATCATCCGTGGAGAATAGGATCAATAGACTCCATTATTGATGGAGAATAGCCTCGCCCTGATTCCGTGATATGTAGCCTCCAGAATCGAAAGAAAATGGCATTTCGGATAAATCGCCCAAAATCTTTGATGGTACCCCTTTGGAATCTGCCAAAAATTGACCTGGAATAAATCTGCCCAAATCGGTGCTTAATGGACTCAATCATCGTTGGAGAATAGCCTCAGGCCGAATCCGTGATCTGTAGCTTTCAATATCCAAAGAAAATGGCCCTTCGTCACCCAAGAAATTACGAAAATTCCATCCGAAAATAAATTGGCCCAAATCGATGCTTAACCGACATATCATTCGTGGAGAATAGGATCAATAGACTTTATTATCGGTGGAGAATAACCTCGGCCTGATTCCGTGATTTGTAGCCTCCAGAATCGAAAGAAAATGGCATTTCGGATAAATCGCAGGAAATCTGTGATGGTACCCCTTTGGAATCTGCCAAAAATTGACCCGGAATAAATCCGCCCAAATCGGTGCGTAATGGACTCAATCATCGTTGGAGAAGAGCCTCAGGCCGAATCTGTGATCTGTAGCCTTCAATATACAAAGAAAATGGCTTTTCGTTGCTCAAGAAATTAAAAAAATGCCATATGTAAATAAATTAGCCCACATCGAAGCTTAATGGACTTATCATCCGTGGAGAATAGGATCAATAGACTCCATTATCGATGGATAATAGCCTCGGCCTGATTCCGTGATATGTAGCCTCAAGAATCGAAATAAAATGGCATTTCGGATAAATCGCCCGAAATCTGTGATGGTACCCCTTAGGAATCTGCCAAAAATTGACCCGGAATAAATCCGCCCAAATCGGTGCTAAATGGACTCAATCATCGTTGGAGAATAGCTTCAGGCCGAATCCGTGATCTGTAGCCTTCAATATCCAAAGAAAATGGACTATCGTCACCCAAGAAATTACGAAAATGCCATCTGAAAATAAATTGGCCCAAATCGATGCTTAACGGACTTATCATCCGTGGAGAATAGGATCAATAGACTCCATTATCGATGGACAATAGCCTCGGCCTGATTCCGTGATATGTAGCCTCAAGAATCGAAATAAAATGGCATTTCGGATAAATCGCCCGAAATCTGTGATGGTACCCCTTTGGAATCTGCCAAAAATTGACCCGGAATAAATCCGCCCAAATCGGTGCTAAATGGACTCAATCATCGTTGGAGAATAGCTTCAGGCCGAATCCGTGATCTGTAGCCTTCAATATCGAAAAAAATGGCCTTTCGTCGCCCAAGAAATTACGAAAATGCCATCCGAAAATAAATTGGCCCAAATCGATGCTTATCCGACTTATCATCCATGGAGAATAGGGTCAATAGACTTCATTATCGGGGGAGAATAGCCTCGGCCAGATTCCGTGATCTGTAGCCTTCAGAATCGAAAGAAAATGGCATTTCGGATAAATCGCACGAAATCTGTGATGGTACCCCTTTGGAATCTGCCAAAAATTGACCCGGAATAAATCCGTCCAAATCGGTGCGTAATGGACTCAATCATCGTTGGAGAATAGCCTCAGGCCGAATCCGTGATATGTAGCGTTCAATATCCTAAGAAAATGGCCTTTCGTCGCCCAAGAAATTACGAAATGCCATCCGAAAATAAATTGGCCCAAATCGATGCTTATTGGACTTATCATCTGTGGAGAATAGGATCAATAGACTTCATTATCGGTGGAGAATAGCCTCGGCCTGATTCCGTGATCTGTAGCCTCCAGAATCGAAAGAAAATGGCATTTCGGATAAATCGCCCGAAAGCTGTGATGGCACCCCTTAGGAATCTGCCAAAAATTGACGAGGAATAAATCCGCCCAAATCGGTGCGTAATGGACTCAATCATCGTGGGAGAATAGCCTTAAGCCAAATCCGTGATCTGTAGCCTTCAATATTAAAAGAAATTGGCCTTTCGTCACCCAAGAAATTACGAAAATGCTATTAGAAAAAAAATTGGCCTAAATCGATGCTTAACGGATTTATCATCCATGGAGAATAGGATCAATAGACTTCATTATCGGTGGAGAATAGCCTCGGCCTGATTTCGTGATCTGTAGCCTCCAGAATAGAAAGAAAATGGCATTTCGGATTAATTGCACGAAATCTGTGATGGTACCCCTTTGGAATCTGCCAAAAATTGACCCGGAATAAATCCACCCAAATCGGTGCGTAATGGACTCAATCATCGTTGGAGAATAGCCTCAGGCCGAATCTGTGATCTGTAGCCTTTAATATACAACGAAAATGGCTTTTCGTTGCTCAAGGAATTAAAAAAATGCCATCCGAAAATAAATTGGCCCACATCGATGCTTAATGGAGTTATCATCCGTGGAGAATAGGATCAATAGACTCCATTATTGATGGAGAATAGCCTCGCCCTGATTCCGTGATATGTAGCCTCCAGAATCGAAAGAAAATGGCATTTCGGATAAATCGCCCAAAATCTTTGATGGTACCCCTTTGGAATCTGCCAAAAATTGACCTGGAATAAATCTGCCCAAATCGGTGCTTAATGGACTCAATCATCGTTGGAGAATAGCCTCAGGCCGAATCCGTGATCTGTAGCTTTCAATATCCAAAGAAAATGGCCCTTCGTCACCCAAGAAATTACGAAAATGCCATCCGAAAATAAATTGGCCCAAATCGATGCTTAACCGACATATCATTCGTGGAGAATAGGATCAATAGACTTCATTATCGGTGGAGAATAACCTCGGCCTGATTCTGTGATTTGTAGCCTCCAGAATCGAAAGAAAATGGCATTTCGGATAAATCGCAGGAAATCTGTGATGGTACCCCTTTGGAATCTGCCAAAAATTGACCCGGAATAAATCCGCCCAAATCGGTGCGTAATGGACTCAATCATCGTTGGAGAAGAGCCTCAGGACGAATCTGTGATCTGTAGCCTTCAATATACAAAGAAAATGGCTTTTCGTTGCTCAAGAAATTAAAAAAATGCCATCCGTAAATAAATTAGCCCACATCGAAGCTTAATGGACTTATCATCCGTGGAGAATAGGATCAATAGACTCCATTATCGATGGATAATAGCCTCGGCCTGATTCCGTGATATGTAGCCTCAAGAATCGAAATAAAATGGCATTTCGGATAAATCGCCCGAAATCTGTGATGGTACCCCTTAGGAATCTGCCAAAAATTGACCCGGAATAAATCCGCCCAAATCGGTGCTAAATGGACTCAATCATCGTTGGAGAATAGCTTCAGGCCGAATCCGTGATCTGTAGCCTTCAATATCCAAAGAAAATGGACTATCGTCACCCAAGAAATTACGAAAATGCCATCCGAAAATAAATTGGCCCAAATCGATGCTTAACGGACTTATCATCCGTGGAGAATAGGATCAATAGACTCCATTATCGATGGACAATAGCCTCGGCCTGATTCCGTGATATGTAGCCTCAAGAATCGAAATAAAATGGCATTTCGGATAAATCGCCCGAAATCTGTGATGGTACCCCTTTGGAATCTGCCAAAAATTGACCCGGAATAAATCCGCCCAAATCGGTGCTAAATGGACTCAATCATCGTTGGAGAATAGCTTCAGGCCGAATCCGTGATCTGTAGCCTTCAATATCAAAAAAAAATGGCCTTTCGTCACCCAAGAAATTACGAAAATGCCATCCGAAAATAAATTGGCCCAAATCGATGCTTAACGGACTTATCATCCGTGGAGAATAGGATCAATAAACTTCATTATCGGTGGAGAATAGCCTCGGCCTGATTTCGTGATCTGTAACCTCCACAATCAAAAGAAAATGGAATTTCGGATAATTCGCCTGAAATCTATGATGGTACCCCTTTGGAATCTGCCAAAAATTGACCCGGAATAAATCCGCCCAAATCGGTGCTTAATGGACTCAATCATCGTTGGAGAATAGCCTCAGGCCGAATCTGTGATCTATAGCCTTAAATATACAACGAAAATGGCTTTTGGTTACTCAAGAAATTAAAAAAATGCCATCCGAAAATAAATTGGCCCACATCGATGCTTAATGGAGTTATCATCCGTGGAGAATAGGATCAATAGACTCCATTATTGATGGAGAATAGCCTCTGCCTGATTCCGTGATATATAGCCTCCAGAATCGAAAGAAAATGGCATTTCGGATAAATCGCCCAAAATCTGTGATGGTACCCCTTTGGAATCTGCCAAAAATTGACCTGGAATAAATCTGCCCAAATCGGTGCTTAATGGACTCAATCATCGTTGGAGAATAGCCTCAGGCCGAATCCGTGATCTGTAGCTTTCAATATCCAAAGAAAATGGCCTTTCGTCAACCAAGAAATTACGAAAATGCCATCCGAAAATAAATTGGCCCAAATCGATGCTTAACCGACATATCATTCGTGGAGAATAGGATCAATAGACTTCATTATCGGTGGAGATTGCCTCAGAATGATTCCGTGATCTGTAGCCTCCAGAATCGAAAGAAAATGGCATTTTAGATAAATCGCACGAAAACTGTGATGGTACCCCTTTGGAATCTGCCAAAAATTGACCCGGAATAAATCCGCCCAAATCGGCGTTTAATGGACTCAATCATCGTTGGAGAATAGCCTCAGGCAGAATCCGTGATCTGTGGCCTTCAATATCCAAAGAAAATGGCCTTTCGTTGCCCAAGAAATTACAAAAATGTCATCCGAAAATAAATTGGCCCAAATCGATGCTTAACGGACTTATCATCCATGGAGAATAGGATCAATGGACTTCATTATCGGTGGAGAATAGCCTCGGCCTGATTCCGTGATCTGTAGCCTCCATAATCGAAAGAAAATGACTTTTCGGATAAATCGCCCGAAATCTGTGATGGTACCCCTTTGGAATCTGCCGAAAATTGACCCGGAATAAATCCTCCCAAATCGGTGCGTAATGGACTCAATCATCGTTGGAGAATAGCCTCTGACCGAATCCGTGATCTGTAACCTTCAAAATCCAAAGAAAATGGCATCACGTCGCCCAAGAAATTACGAAAATGACATACGAAAATAAATTGGCACAAATCGTTGCTTAAAGGAGTTATCAACCATGGAGAATAGGATCAATAGACTTCATTATCGGTGGAGAAAAGCCTCGGCCTGATTCCGTGATCTGTAGCCTCCAGAATAGAAAGAAAATGGCATTTCAAATAAATCGCCCGAAATCTGTGATGTTACCCCTTTGGAATCTGCCAAAAATTGACCCGGAATAAATCCGCCCAAATCGGTGCGTAATGGACTCAATCACCGTTGGAGAATAGCCTCAGGCCGAATACGTGATCAGTTGCCTTCAATATCCAAAGAAATGGCCTTTCGTTGCCCAAAAAATTACGAAAATGCCATCCGAAAATAAATTGGCCCAAATCGATGCTTAACGGACTTATCATCCGTGGAGAATAGGATCAATATACTTCATTATCGGTGGAGAATAGCCTCGGCCTGATTCTGTGATCTGTAGCCTCCAGAATCGAAAGAAAATGGCAGTTCAGATAAATCTCCCGAAATCGGTGATGGTACCCCTTTGAAATCTGCCAAAAATTGTCCCGGAATAAATCCGCCTAAATCGGTGCTTAATGGACTCAATCATTGTTGGAAAAAAGCCTCAGGCCGAATCCGTGATCTGTAGCCTTCAATATTCAATGAAAATGGCCTTCCGTCGCCCAAGAAATTACGAAAATGCCATCCGAAAATAAATTGGCCCAAATCGATGCTTAACGGACTTATCATCTGTGGAGAATAGGGTTAATAGACTTTATTATCGGTGGAGAATAGCCTCGGCTTGATTCTGTGATCTGTAACCTCCAGAATCGAAAGAAAATGGCATTTCGGATAAATCGCCCGAAATTTGTGATGGTACCCCTTTGGAATCTGCCAATAATTGACCCGGAATAAATCCGCCCAAATCGGTGCTTAATGGACTCAATCATCGTTGGAGAATAGCCTCAGGCCGAATCCGTGATCTGTAGCCTTCAATATCCAAAAAATGGCCTTTCGTCGCCCAAGAAATTACGAAAATGCCATCCGAAAATAAATTAGCCCAAATCGATGCTTAACAGACTTATCATCCGTGGAGAATAGGATCAAAAGACTTCATTATCAGTGGAGATAGCCTCGGCCTGATTCCGTGATCTGTAGCCTCCAGAATCGAAAGAAAATGGCATTTCGGATAAATCGCACAAAATCTGTGATGGTACCCCTTTGGAATCTGCCAAAAATTGACCCGGAATAAATCCGCCCAAATTGATGCTTAATGGACTCAATCATCGTTGGAGAATAGCCTCAGGCCCAATCCGTGATCTGTAGCATTCAATATCCAAAGAAAATGGCCTTTCGTCGCCCAAGAAATTACGAAAAAGCCATCCGAAAATTAATTGGCCCAAATCGATGCTTAACGGACTTATCATCCATGGAGAATAGGATCAATAGACTTCATTATCCGTTGAGAATAGCCTCGGCCTGATTCCGTGATCTGTAGCAGCGAAAATCGAAAGAAAATGGCATTTCGGATAAATCGCTCGAAATCTGTGATGGTACCCCTTTGGAATCTGCCAAAAATTGACCTGGAATAAATCCGCCCAAATCGGTGCGTAATGGACTCAATCACCGTTGGAGAATAGCCTCAGGCCGAATCCGTGATCAGTTGCCTTCAATATCCAAAGAAATGGCCTTTCGTTGCCCAAGAAATTACGAAAATGCCATCCGAAAATAAATTTGCCCAAATCGATGCTTAATGGACTTATCATCCGTGGAGAATAGGATCAATAGAATCCATTATCAGTGGCGAATTGCCTCGGCTTGTTCCGTGATCTAGCCTCCAGAATCGAAAGAAAATGACATTTCGGATAAAACGCCAGAAATCTGTGATGGTACCCCTTTGGAATCTGCCAAAAATTGTCCTGGAATAAATCCGCCTAAATCGGTGCTTAATGGACTCAATCATCGTTGGAGAATAGCCTCAGGCCGAATCCGTGATCTGTAGCCTTCAATATCCAAAAAATGGCCTTTCGTCGCCCAAGAAATTACGAAAATGCCATCCGAAAATAAATTAGCCCAAATCGATGCTTAACAGACTTATCATCCGTGGAGAACAGGATCAAAAGACTTCATTATCAGTGGAGATAGCCTCGGCCTGATTCCGTGATCTGTAGCCTCCAGAATCGAAAGAAAATGGCATTTCGGATAAATCGCACAAAATCTGTGATGGTACCCCTTTGGAATCTGCCAAAAATTGACCCGGAATAAATCCGCACAAATTGATGCTTAATGGACTCAATCATCGTTGGAGAATAGCCTCAGGCCCAATCCGTGATCTGTAGCATTCAATATCCAAAGAAAATGGCCTTTCGTCGCCCAAGAAATTACGAAAAAGCCATCCGAAAATTAATTGGCCCAAATCGATGCTTAACGGACTTATCATCCATGGAGAATAGGATCAATAGACTTCATTATCCGTTGAGAATAGCCTCGGCCTGATTCCGTGATCTGTAGCAGCGAAAATCGAAAGAAAATGGCATTTCGGATAAATCGCTCGAAATCTGTGATGGTACCCCTTTGGAATCTGCCAAAAATTGACCTGGAATAAATCCGCCCAAATCGGTGCGTAATGGACTCAATCACCGTTGGAGAATAGCCTCAGGCCGAATCCGTGATCAGTTGCCTTCAATATCCAAAGAAATGGCCTTTCGTTGCCCAAGAAATTACGAAAATGCCATCCGAAAATAAATTTGCCCAAATCGATGCTTAATGGACTTATCATCCGTGGAGAATAGGATCAATAGAATCCATTATCAGTGGCGAATTGCCTCGGCTTGTTCCGTGATCTAGCCTCCAGAATCGAAAGAAAATGACATTTCGGATAAAACGCCAGAAATCTGTGATGGTACCCCTTTGGAATCTGCCAAAAATTGTCCTGGAATAAATCCGCCTAAATCGGTGCTTAATGGACTCAATCATCGTTGGAGAATAGCCTCAGGCCGAATCCGTGATCTGTAGCCTTCAATATCCAATGAAAATGGCCTTCCGTCGCCCAAGAAATTACGAAAATGCCATCAGAAAATAAATTGGCCCAAATCGATGCTTAACGGACTTATCATCCGTGGAGAATATGATCAATAGACTTCATTATCGGTGGAGAATAGTCTCGGCCTGATTCCGTGATCTGTAGCCTCCAGAATCGAACGAAAATGGCATTTCAGATAACTAGGCCGAAATCTGTGATGGTACCCCTTTGGAATCTGCCAAAAATTGTCCCGGAATAAATCCGCCCGAATCGGTGCTTATTGGACTCAATCATCGTTGGAGAATAGCCTCAAGGTGAATCCGTGATCTATAGCCTTCAATATCCAAAGAAAATGGCCTTTCGTCGCCCAAGAAATTACGAAAATGCCATCTGAAAATAAATTGGCCCAAATTGATGCTTAACGGACTTATCATCCGTGGAGAATAGGATCAATAGACTTCATTATCGGTGGAGAATAGCCTCGACTTGATTCCGTGATCTGTAGCCTCCATAATCGAAAGAAAATGGCATTTCGGATAAATCTCCCGAAATCTGTGATGGTACCCCACTGGAATCTGTCAAAATTGACACGGAACAAATCCGCCCAAATCGGTGCTTAATGGACTCAATCATCGTTGGAGAATAGCCTCATGCTGCATCCTTGATCTTTAGCCTTCAATATCCAAAGAAAATGGCCTTTCGTCGCCCAAGATATTAAGAAAAATGTCATCCGAAAATAAATTGGCCCAAATTGATCCTTTACGAACTTATCATTCGTAAAGAATAGGATCAATATACTTCATTATCGGTGGAGAATAACCTCGGCCTGATTCTGTGATCTGTAGCCTCCAGAATCGAAATAAAATGGCATTTCAGATAAATCTCCAGAAATCTGTGATGGTACCCCTTTGGAATATGCCAAAAATTGTCCCGGAATAAATCCGCCCAAATTGGTGCTTAAAGGACTCAATTATCGTTGGAGAATAGCCTCTGGCCGAATATGTGATCTGTAGACTTCAATATCCAAAGAAAATGGCCTTTCGTCGCCCAAGAAATTACGAAAATACCATTTGAAAATTGTTCCAAATTGATGCTTAACGGACTTATCATCCATGGAGAATAGGATCAATAGGCTTCATTTCGGTGGAGAATAGCCTCGGCCTGATTCCGTGATCTATAGCCTCCAGAATCGAAAGAAAATTGACATTCAGATGAATCGCCCGAAATATGTGATGGTACCCCTTTGGAATCTGCCAAAAATTGACCCGGAATAAATCCGCCCAAATCGGTGCTTAATGGACTCAATCATCGTTGGAGAATAGTCTCAGGGAAAATCCGTGATCTGTAGCCTTCAATATCCAAAGAAAATGACCTTTCGTCGCCCAAGAAATTACGAAAATGCCATCCTAAAATAAATTGGCCCAAATCGATGCTTAACGGACTTATCATCCGTGGAGAATAGGATCAAGAGACTTCATTATCGGTGGAGAATAGCCTCGGCCAGATTCCGTGATCTGTAGCCTCCAGAATCGAAAGAAAATGGCATTTCGGATAAATCGCCTGAAATTTATGATGGTACCCCTTTGGAATCTGCCAAAAATTGACCCAGAATAAATCCGCCCAAATCGGTGCTTAATGGACTTAGTCATCGTTGGAGAATAGCCTCAGGCCGAATCCGTGATCTGTAGCCTTCAATATCCAAAGAAAATGGTGTTTCGTTGCCCAAGAAATTACGGAAATGCCAATCGAAAATAAATTGGCCCAAATCGATGCTTAACAGACTTATCATCCGTGGAGAATAGGATCAATAGACTTCATTATTGGTGGAGAATAGCCTCGGCATGATTCCGTGATCTGTAGCCTCAAGAATCGAAAGAAAATGACATTTTGGATAAATCGCTCGAAATCTGTGATGGTACTCCATTGGAATCTGTCAAAAATTGACCCGGAATAAATACACCCAAATCGGTGCTTAATGGACTCAATCATCGTGGGAGAATAGCCTCATGCCGAATCCGTGATCTGTAGCCTTCAATATCCAAAGCAAATGGTATTTCATCGCCCAAGAAATTACGAAAATGCCATCCGAAAATAAATCAACACAAATCAATGATTAACGTACTTATCATCCATGGAGAATAGGATCAATAGACTTCATTATCGGTGGAGAATTGCCTCGGCCTGATTCCGTAATCTATAGCCTCCAGAATCGTAAGAAAATGGCATTTCGGATAAATCGCCCAAAATCTGTGATGGTACCCCTTTGGAATCTGCCAAAAATTGATCCGGAATAAATCCGCCAAAATCGGTGCGTAATGGACTCAATCATAGTTGGAGAATAGCCTCATGCCGAATCCGTGATCTATAGCCTTCAATATCTAAAGAAAATGGCCTTTCGTTGCCCAAGAAATTACGAAAATGCAATCCGAAAATAAATTGGCCCAAATCGATGCTTAACAGACTTATCATCCGTGGAAAATAGGATCAAAAGACTTCATTATGAGTGGCGAATAGCCTCGGTCTGTTTCGTGATCTGTAGCCTCCAGAATCGAAAGAAAATGGCATTTCGGATAAATCGCCCGAAATCTGTGATGGTACCCCTTTGGAATCTGTCAAAAATTGACCAGTAATAAATCCGCCCAAATCGGTGCTTAATGGACTCAATCATCGTTGGAGAATAGCCTCAGGCCGCATCCGTGATCTGTAGCCTTCAATTTCCAAAGAAAATGGTCTTTCGTCGCCCAAGAAATTACGAAAATGTCATCCGAAAATAAATTGGCCCAAATCGATCCTTTACGGACTTATCATCCGTGGAGAATAGGATCAATATACTTCATTATCGGTGGAGAATAGCCTCGGCCTTATTCCGTGATCTGTAGCTTCCAGAATCGAAAGAAAATTGCATTTCGGATAAATCGCCAAAAATCTCTGATGGTACCCCTTTGGAATATGCCAAAAATTATTCCGGAATAAATCCGCTCAAATCGGTGCTTAATGGACTCAATCATCGTTGGAGAATAGCCTCTGGCCGAATCCGTGATCTATAGCCTTCAATATCCAAAGAAAATGACCTTTCGTCGCCCAAGAAATTACGAAAATGCCATCCGAAAATAAATTGGCCCAAATCGATGCTTAACGGACTTATCATCCGTGGAGAATAGGATCAAGACACTTCATTATCAATGGAGAATAGCCTCGGCCTGATTCCGTGATCTGTAGCCTCCAGAATCGAAAGAAAATGGCATTTCGGATAAATCGCCCGAAATTTGTGATGGTACCCCTTTGGAATCTGCCAAAAATTGACCCGAAATAAATCCGCCTAAATCGGTGCTTAATGGACTTAATCATCGTTGGAGAATAGCCTCAGGCCAAATCCGTGATCTGTAGCCTTCAATATCCAAAGAAAATAGTCTTTCGTTGCCCAAGAAATTACGAAAATGCCAATCGAAAATAAAATGGCCCAAATCGATGCTTAACGGACTTATCATCCGTGGAGAATAGGATCAATAGACTTCATTATCGGTGGAGAATAGCCTCGGCATGATTCCGTGATCTGTAGCCTCAAGAATCGAAAGAAAATGACATTTCGGATAAATCGCCCGAAATATGTGATGGTACCCCTTTGGAATCTGTCAAAAATTGACCCGGAATAAATCCGCCCAAAATCGGTGTTTAATGGACTCAATCATCGTTGGAGAATAGCCTCAGGGCGAATCCGTGATCTGTAGCCTTCAATATCCAAAGAAAATGACCTCTCGTCGCCCAAGAAATTACGAAAATGCCATCCGAAGATAAATTGGCCCAAATCGATGCTGAACGGACTTATCATCCGTGGAGAATAGGATCAATAGACTTTATTATCGGTGGAGAATAGCCTCGGCCTGATTCCGTGATCTGTAGCCTCCAGAATCGAACGAAAATGGCATTTCAGATAAATCGCCCGAAATCTGTGATGGTACCCCTTTGGAATCTGCCATAAATTGACCCGGAATAAATCTGCCCAAATCGGTGCTTAATGGACTCAATCATCGTTGGAGAATAGCCTCAGGCCGAATCCGTGATCTGTAGCCTTCAATATCCAAATAAAATAGCCTTTCGTCACACAAGAAATTACGAAAATGCCATCCGATAATAAATTGGCCCAAATCGATGCTTACGAACTTATCATCCGTGGAGAATAGGATCAATAGACTTCATTATCTGTGGAGAATAGTCTCGGCCTGATTCCGTGATCTGTAGCCTCGAGAATCGAAAGAAAATGGCATTTCGGATAAATCACCCGAAATCTGTGATGGTACCCTTTGGAATCTGCCAAAAATTGTCCCGGAATAAATCCGCCCAAATCGGTGCTTAATGGACTCAATCATCGTTGGAGAATAGCCTCATGCCGAATCCGTGATCTGTAGCCTTCAATATCCAAAGAAAATGGCCTTTCGTCGCACAAAAAATTACGAAAATGCCATCCGAAAATAAATTGGCCCAAATCGATGCTTAACGGACTTATCATCCGTGGAGAATAGGATTAATAGACTTCATTATCGGTGGAGAATAGCCTCGTCCTGATTCCGTGATCTGTAGCCTCCAGAATCGAACGAAAATGGCATTTCAGATAAATCGCCCGAAATCTGTGATGGTACCCCTTTGGAATCTGCCATAAATTGACCCGGAATAAATCTGCCCAAATCGGTGCTTAATGGACTCAATCATCGTTGGAGAATAGCCTCAGGCCGAATCCGTGATCTGTAGCCTTCAATATCCAAATAAAATAGCCTTTCGTCACACAAGAAATTACGAAAATGCCATCCGATAATAAATTGGCCCAAATCGATGCTTACGAACTTATCATCCGTGGAGAATAGGATCAATAGACTTCATTATCTGTGGAGAATAGTCTCGGCCTGATTCCGTGATCTGTAGCCTCGAGAATCGAAAGAAAATGGCATTTCGGATAAATCACCCGAAATCTGTGATGGTACCCTTTTGGAATCTGCCAAAAATTGTCCCGGAATAAATCCGCCCAAATCGGTGCTTAATGGACTCAATCATCGTTGGAGAATAGCCTCAGGCCGAATCCGTGATCTGTAGCCTTCAATATTCAAAGAAAATGGTCTTTCGTCGCCCAAGAAATTACGAAAATGTCATCCGAAAAATAAATTGGCTAAAATTGATGCTTAACGGTCTTATCATCCGTAGAGAATAGGATCAATAGACTTCATTATCGGTGGAGAATAGCCTCGACCTGATTCCGTCTTCTGTCCATACAAATTCTGTTGCCTCTGGTTCTAGAGTGTAGTCTGGAGAGCACTCTGCACTTTATTTCAGTAATCACGTATTATGTCTCTGATTATCCAAATTCTGTCCATACAAATGGAGGGCTAGTCTTTTCACGGCGGAGTATTGGGCTCGACTTCTTTTTGAACAATGTAATTGGGCTTTAACATCAAGCCCATTTTTCACATTTCCCAAAATCTGAAGCCCAATTTGGGTAAAAGCATCAAGCATCTTCCAGCTGAGTTGCTGTAAAGAAATCTTGGTCTTAACTGGAATTATCAAGGAATCGCAGATACACGGTTTAAGCATCTAAATCATCGCATTATCTCCACGATCAAACAAGTAACTGGTTACTCTTTCATAAGATTTCCACAAACAGATGTGAAGATGAGGAAATAATGGAGTTACAGAGAGCAATCTGCAGTCCGGAACAAACAACAAAGTGAAGCATTAATGAGGTGCAGGGATGGAGCTGGCACTTGGCAGGGGGAAAAGCACAAACCATGAGGTTTATTAATGGCGGCCCCCATATGTGTACCGAAAATGAACTGTTCCATTAAATTTCTTCCACCTCCACCTCCTTCTTCTTCATCATCATCTTCTTCCTCCTCTTCCTTCCCCTTTCCCCCAACTGTAAACGCCTTTCCTCCTTTTTCCTGTGCACATTTCCACGCTGTTCTGTTACTGCAATTTTGTCACGATTACTTCCTTCCATTCCATCACCATTTTTGCATGGCGAACTAGAAGCTCTCACCGCCATTGCTTCCAGCTGTGAATTCAGGTCGGTTGCCCAATTAGGTCGGCAATTTTGTTTGACTTTTCGTCCTCTTACGCGCCTTCGTGTTCAATTTTCTATGTTGATTCTTCACATTCTTCGATTAGCACTAGAAAAGCCATAGCTTTGTAGTTATGGTGGCTGAACAAACTCACAGGCGGACACTCCAAAGCTAAAAAAGAGATTGGGAAAGAGATAAAACCATAAAACCCTACGCCTTTCTCTGTCACTTACTGTAAATCTCCATTGGAATTCCCCTTCCCATCGTGTTCCCCACTTCGATTTCTCAAAAGGGGGAAACCCGTACAAAGTTTCCGATTCTGGGTTGTTTTCGTTTTTGATTTCTGGAACAAACCCAATTCGTGATTGCGATTGAAAGAAGAAGAAGAAAGGGGAGAAGGGAGGAAAGGAAAGGAAATGGTGGGAAGCATTGAAACGACGGGGAGTCCCGATAATCATCATCATCAGCAGAATGGGAACTCACCAACTCACCAATCAACCAACGGCGCCAATTCCGGGCAGGAAGAGAAGCTCGACGAGCTGCGGCGTCTACTGGGCAAAGCCGACGGCGACCCTCTCCGTATCGTCGGTGTCGGCGCCGGCGCCTGGGGGAGCGTCTTCGCCGCCCTTCTACAAGACAGCTACGGCCAGTTCCGCGACAAGATCCAGATCCGGATATGGCGTAGGGCGGGTCGGGCGGTGGACCGGTCCACGGCGGAGCACCTCTTCGAGGTCATCAATTCCCGGGAAGACGTGCTCCGGCGGCTGATCCGGCGGTGCGCCTACCTCAAATACGTCGAGGCCCGCCTCGGCGACCGGACCCTGTACGCCGACGAGATCTTGAAAGATGGGTTTTGCATCAACATGATCGACACGCCGCTGTGCCCGATGAAAGTGGTGACGAATTTGCAGGAGGCGGTTTGGGACGCCGATATCGTGGTGAACGGAGTTCCGTCGACGGACACCAGGGAGGTTTTCGAAGAGATTAGTTTGTATTGGAAGGAGAGGATTAGCATGCCGATTATCATCTCGCTGGCGAAAGGGATTGAGGCGGCGCTTTCCCCTGTTCCTCATATCATTACTCCTACACAGATGATCAAGCTTGCAAGTAAGTGAGTGCGACTGGTTTGATTTGATTCTATTTGATTCGGTTTTGGTTCAGGCTTCATAATTTTGATTTGAACGTGTGTGGATGATGATTGGATTAGGAATTATGTGGTTGATTAGTCTAGTAATCAAGTCGATTGTGATGGATCAACCTTCGGGTCCGACCTGATTACTCTACTGGTTGATCTGTATATTGATTGCAATGGCTGACCCTGCTTATTGTCTGGTTATAGCTGGAGTGCCAATGGAGAACATACTGTACCTCGGCGGACCAAACATCGCAGCAGAGATCTACAACAAGGAGTACGCGAATGCTCGAATCTGCGGAGCCGAGAAGTGGAGAAAACACATCGCCAACTTCCTGCGGCAACCACATTTCATCGTGTGGGACAACAGCGACCTCATTACTCACGAAGTCATGGGTGGATTGAAGAACGTCTATGCAATTGGAGCAGGTTTGATCCGTGACTTTTTTCGCTTTGTTCCCAGCGTGAATCGATACGATTGAAGAGGATTCGCGTATTAAGGGTCTTTGGGTTGCTGTGGACTGTCTGTGTTTTTATGGCAGGAATGGTGGCTGCACTGACCAACGAGAGCGCTACGAGCAAGTCGGTGTACTTTGCGCATTGTACATCGGAGATGATCTTCATCACTCATTTGCTTGCTGAGGAGCCGGAGAAGCTTGCGGGGCCATTGCTGGCTGATACGTACGTGACGCTGCTGAAAGGTAGAAATGCTTGGTACGGGCAGATGTTGGCGAAAGGTGAGCTCAGCCGCGACATGGGAGACAGCATCAAGGGGAAAGGCATGATCCAGGTTGGTGTTATTGGCGATTTTGAGAACTAAATTGTGATTGCTTGCTGCTGTCTTTTCACTATAGATAGAATCACAGCAGACCTGCATTGTGATCAAAATTGAGTGACACAATGGAGAAAATTTGATCAAACTGAACTTGCCATGATTCGTTACCAAACGATTAAGTACCCATTGTGTAGCCAGAACTGTGGATGCGACCTGCTGTTGGAATCGTCGGGGTTTAGTTGAATGACGTTGCAGGTCCTGGCAACGTGAATCCGACTGATGATCCGGGTTTTTTGTGCGAAAATTGAATGGCGTTGCAGGGTGTATCTGCAGTTGGAGCGTTCTACGAGCTGCTGAGCCAGCCGAGCCTGAGCATGTTACACCCAGGTGTGAAGAAGCCAGTAGCACCGGTCGAATTGTGTCCAATCCTGAAAACGCTCTACACCATCCTCATTTCACGGTAATGATTCTGAGCCTGCAAAAGGGAAGTAATCAAATGACGAACAATCAGAAAAGGGATCTCATTTCTGTTTTGTGTTCTTTTTCGCCATTGTTGGTGCAGGGAGAGGTCTTGTGAAGCCATTCTGCAGGCTCTGAGGGATGAGACATTGAACGATCCAAGGGAGAGGATTGAGATTGCCCAAACTCATGCTTTCTACAGGCCTTCTCTCCTTGGCCAGCCTTGAATCAGATACTACCAGTCAAGTTCATTTGGTTGGCATTGTGTTTCTAATTACTGATGATGATGGAAATACAATTTTATTGTAATATATATTTAATATATATAGAAAATATGGACTTTGCAATGAGGATCATCTAAAATTAGTTTGATCGAGTCGTTAGGCTCTTTATGACGTCAAAATTCAAATGATCGAGTCGTTAGAACATTGCCAAATCTAATTGGATGATGGATACTAGAGGAGGTTCAACTCAAAATCCATGATCATCGAGAGTTCAACTTTCTCGAATTAAAATACCTTGGATCTAACGAAACGTTAAAGCGATTGATTTGGTGAGATTATGAGACTATTTATTTATTTATTTTCGATGAATACTATGAGACTATTTAAGATGTTGAAGAGATTTCACAAATATTTTGTTAGGAATTTTGGTTAACGACCATTAGTGATGCAATGTAATCTAAAAATGTAAATGAAATATATTTGTTTCCCTTTGCACCTTTGGAAAGGAGAAACCTAAGCCCTACATTAAGCTGAGAAAAGAAAACGACCGGGGCACCCAATGCCTCCGGCCGGAGAAAATAACTGAAGATCGGAAGATTTTCTGTTTCATCTCTCCGAAACCGGAATAAAGAAAATGGCGGCTCCGACGATTGACGGGGCTGGAAGCGAAGCCCGGGAAACCCTCAAAGCCTTTCACCACAGAGCTCTCGAGGCCGAGGTTTGAATTCCATTACCCCCGCCTTCCTCCTTAACTTCAACGATCTTCTCTAATCTTACACCAAAGATTCTGTTGCATACACTGTTCAAAAACCCAGCTCTCGGAATATGAAATCACGATCCTCCCATGCTTTCAAGTTTCGATTTTGCCTGCTCTGTTTGGTTGTCTGGGGAAAACATCATCAGTGGGTTTTCTCAGTGAAACTGAATGAACTGAAAACCCTGGATGGTGAATTGCAGAATGCTCGCATGTTGGCTGCAATAACCCTGTTTTGGTAGGAAATGCTTTTGTGCATAGGGGCTGCTGTGGAGACTAGGTTGAATGAATTTGGGAATTTCGAGTGTTCCTCGGTTTAGGAATTGGTTAGCTTGAATTGAGAGAATGCATAGGAAAGTTAGGATTTTTTTTTCAAGGATGGGATGATGGATTGTGGAATTAAAACCACCGAGCAGCGATCAATGCTGTCTATGAGGGATCATAACGTCGATCCAGTGCTATCTTATTGGGAAGTTATTCTGGCACAATGAGAGTTTCAAGCATTTAAATGATTGTTAGAGCAACCCTGCAATAACATTGCTGCATTTTGTCTACCCTGTGCTCACTTTATATCTGCAAACTATTGTGCTATTGCCATCGTTGGCCTTTTTACTCGAGGAAAATTTCTCTCTTTCGTCAAGTTACTTTGATGAACAAAGTTCCTCTCGTTTCCTAGAGTTAGGGCTTAGTATAACGTATTCTAACGATCATATATGGGCTTGAAGGATCGACTGTCAAGACTGGAAGCTGCATTAGCAAGTAAAGCAGGCAAGTGTGTTTCAAATATGTGTTCTGAAATTTGAGGCATTTGCTTTGCTGAAGCTATATTGTGCACAGTATATCTAACTAAATCTGTCCATCAATGTATTATTGTGGAACTCAGATGGTGAGGATTCGGAGCTTTTGAAGACTATAAGTAAACTCCAATCGAAATTAGAGGATGTAACTGCAGAGTTAGCTTCTGAACGACAGAAGGTAGTTGCAGCTATTTCACAATTTGATGGTCCGTATCGATCAAAGTTCCATACTTGCATAACCTTTTCCCCTCCTGTGAATTCTTTCAGGCTCAGAAGCTTGCTGTTGAAAATGGGAAGCTCCAGTATCGAGTTACACATCTCGTCCGTTCTATCAGGGAATCTGACTGAAACCCTCACAAATTCATAGGTGATATAGTGAGATACCAAGATTGATATGATATATGGTGGGATCTGCAGCAGAAGAATCAGAAACTAGTCTTTTACTATTACCTCATTCTTGCCACAGGATCAGAAGCTAGATTCTGTAGGGTTGATGATGGGAAGAAGAAGAACCCTTCTGTCTGTTCGAATTGAAGTTGCTAGTATTATCGTCAAACTTTCGTTATAGCTGCTTGGTGTTCATCGTTCTCCTTTCATGGCATCCTCTTCTCTTGCAAGAAAAGCAAGTTACTCATCTGTGTAGTGTTGATAGACTTGGTTGGTTCCCATGTGGGAAATAGCAGGTGGTTATGAAGTCGCCGTTTGAGATGCCGTTTTCATTGTTCATGTTCGTCCTACCCCATTCATTCAACTTTCCTTGGTGGTTGGAATTACCAAGAACATGAAAAAAGTTACTTGACATGGTAATTTGGGTGTTATTGGTGGACAGGAGTTGGAGAAACGTTTCATGCAGGTCTTTGTTACTTTCAGAGAGGAAAGTGATGGATAATTTGATTTTTACTTATCTAGGGTGTAATCCTTAACATTGTTAGTTTATTGCTGGATAATTGCTAGACCTCGCAACCACACTAAACAGGGCCGAGAAGAATCTCTTTGTGGTCATTGATAAGAGTGGTTAACTTGAATTCTCGACTTTAAAGATTCAGAATAGTTTTGAACGTATCCAATGTGATTTTCATCATGTAATGGCGCAAACAAGCTTTATATTCATAATTTTGTGTTTTTTCCTTCTCTAACCACAAGTTATAATTATGCACTCCATCGATGAATTCAACATATGTTCGTTTGAAAATGACAATAATCACAAAACAATTGTATGTTGTCTAAACACATTGCTTTTGTGCATCTAAAGGCATCATTTTCTTGAGATAGCATAACATGGAATTAAAGGCATCATAAAAGTTATAGTTTCTAATGCACTTAACCTGCCTTTATGTAGTTTGATGGTAATCAACCTACCTTAATTCGATTGACAACTACCTTTCACCTTTGTGTAGCCTATGGACAACTAAAACATGCAAGACAATGAAACAAAAACTAATTAAATAAGCCGCTTTCTCTTTCTTATCCTGACCGAATGATATAGACGTACATATTATTCATGTGCGTCCTTGATCGTCCAATTTGTAATCTCATCATCATAGTAAAGATTATGCAGCATACGAGAAATAATGCATAGTTGTAATGCGTTTAGATCTCACAACAGTAACACGATCTAGTACTCGATCCAACAATTATACGTTATAACGTGATTAGAACCGTCTGATCCATTTCAACGTTCACTGTTATATTTTCTCGCACTTTCCACGAGTCAATATATAATGAATTAATTAAGTATCATAATATTTGGGGACACGTGTCCGCCGATACAAATCAGAAACAAGTCTCGAAAAAGAAACACCCAAAAATTAAATAAAAAAACGAGAGAAAAAATAAAACAAACAGACAATTTTTCCAATCAAATCACTCCCATTCCCAGGGGAAAGAAAACAAACGGAAAACCTGCTCCGAAGAAGAAGAAGAAGAAACCGAAATCTCCGGCCACCGCCAGTTCTTTTTTTTACCTTAGATGAAGAACGTCTTCTTCTGATTCAGAAATCCCGGACAACCCACGATCAAAAACAATGGCGGTTCTACAGTCATCTTCTTCTTCCTCGGGACAATCGTCCATATCGCCGTCGTCGGCGAAGAAACAGGCGCTGTTCATAGTCTCCCTGGTCACGCTATGGTACTCATCCAACATCGGCGTCCTTCTCCTCAACAAATTCCTCCTCTCCAATTACGGGTTCAGGTTCCCAATCTTCCTCACAATGTGCCACATGTCCGCCTGCGCCATCTTCTCCTACATCTCGATCGTCTTCCTCAAAGTGGTGCCCCTCCAGACGTTGAAATCGAGGCAGCAGCTCCTCAAGATCTCGACGCTCAGCGTCGTCTTCTGCGCCTCGGTTGTCGGCGGCAACATTTCCCTCCGTTACCTGCCTGTTTCTTTCAATCAGGCCGTCGGCGCCACCACGCCGTTCTTCACCGCCGTGTTCGCTTACTTGATGACGTTTAAGCGGGAGGCTTGGGTCACTTACTTCGCCCTCGTCCCTGTCGTTATCGGCGTCGTCATCGC
Organism: Linum trigynum; assembly: GCA_964030455.1. Lineage (NCBI taxonomy): Eukaryota > Viridiplantae > Streptophyta > Magnoliopsida > Malpighiales > Linaceae > Linum > Linum trigynum. The sequence goes on along the minus strand of OZ034817.1, from coordinate 59,873,323 downwards.
CAGCGGGGTAATCTGATTATAGTGCCTAATTCAATTTTGCCCTCTTAATGATTTTGCTCGCTAGATCCGGAATGGCCTGTTTTTGGTGCTCAATTATGGCAATGCAGATCTGGGTTGTATCTGGATTTGCCATTTATGCTGGACCTGAGTCGCTCTGTGATCTGTTCTTACAAAATGCATGCTTTTAATGGTTTTTCTCTGGCTTTTGTTCTTCTTCCTTTTGTTCCTTCAGTTGATTGTTATAAGCCAAATGTGATATCAGATTGGAGGGAATTTGGAATGTGTAGGCTCTAGATAAGTGTCGATTTGGATGATATGGAAGTTGTTCAACAGAGTCTCTTGTTTAGAAGGTAGTTAGTTAGTGGTATAACTAATTTGGAAGTTGTTATCTTGCTCATCAATGGTGGTTGCTTTATGTATCTACCACTTTCTTCTCGGTAAAATTGGTAATTTCTAGAGTTCTTATTTACGGTTTTAAGATCGCAACTAGGGTCTGGTTGGTTTTATTCGTAAAGCTGTGATATACTGATTCCCTAGCTAATGGTATATTGCATTGACCATCTTCCTTCCTTTTTTCAACATGCATTCCTTTTTAACACTTTGATACTCCTTCCTCTCTTAAAATTGGTGTTCCATAATCATAGTGACATTATATTTGTTGTATGTGTGGCCAAAGCAGGAGTTAGCTAGTTTGTTTCATCAATGTGTGTTGTTGATACTTTGGTTCTGCGCTGCCTGTCTGGGTTAACACAAGCAGGTGTTTTTAAGCTGTTTCTGTTTTAACTGTAACATCTCTTTTCTTTGTCTTGGAATCCAAATCACCTGCTTTTGTAAAGCTCATTTCATAGGTTTGCATATCATAATCTTTTAACTAAGAAATGGTTTGTATTGGGTTGAGAGTTTCACAAAGGAAGAATGTAAAACTGTATTACTTACGCAAGTTAACTTTCCTACTGTGGTTGTAAGTTTCTTCATCTTCAGTTGAATCTTGGCTCACTTTTTGCTGTGTTGTCTAGTGGGCAGCTGCATTGAACAGAAAAAGGGAAGAAGTAAAACTATAATGTCATCTAGGACAGGAGTGTTGTGATTTTCACCTCTTTCATTCAACGTTATCTCCAGCCGTTGCTGCCCCTCTTGCGAATTCCAGGGTTGAACTAATGAACTCTTGTGCTCACGGCAGGGGGAACCAGGTTTTCACTTGTTTGGATTTATCATGTGCATCAGTGCAACTGCTGCGAGGGCTTTTAAGTCTGTTCTTCAGGGCATTCTGCTTTCTTCTGATGGGTAAACATTCCAATGCTTGAGTTGATACAATGCCCGGAATGTTATTGCATGTGAACCTCATCTGTTTTCCTCTACCTCGAGGACTGGTTAGGGTGTTAAGTAAAGTGTCCCCCGATTGACATTAGAAACATTGTTGTTTGCTGCCCTGATGCTGCAGAGAGAAGCTGAACTCGATGAACTTGCTGCTCTACATGTCACCGATTGCTGTTTTCGTGCTAGTCCCTGCAGTGATCGTGATGGAGCCTGACGTGTTGAGTTACACATTGGCGCTCGGGAGGAAAGACAAGTTCATGTGGTTGCTACTCATACTCAATTCCTCACTCGCCTATTCCGCCAACTTGACCAACTTCTTGGTCACCAAACATACCAGCGCATTGACCCTCCAGGTTCGGATTCCTCACTCTCGCTTAATTCAACCTTTTTAACTCCAGCATTGTGCGTATTAACACAGAACGTCGGTCAGATTGCCTCTGAATGCAAGTCTCAGGAAGCTTGAATAATTCCGTTTCTGGTTTTGGGGTGGTTTTCTTTCAGGTGCTGGGGAATGCGAAAGGAGCAGTAGCTGTGGTGATCTCCATCTTCATATTCAGGAACCCGGTTACCTTCATCGGGATCGGTGGGTACACCATCACTGTACTTGGAGTGGTTGCTTATGGAGAGACCAAGAGAAGGTTTAGATGAATGAGAAAGGGATGAATTCCCTCCTCTTTCTTTTCTTTTACCCTTCATGTTTTCACAAAAGATGATTAGGGAATCCCCCCATCTTTTCTCAGGCTTCTGCATATGGGAGGATGAATTTTGATTCATTTACTAGAGAGAGACATAGCATTGCTATGTTGTTTTGTATATTTAAGGTAGGAATGACTGAAGTGGGAGACTTCTAGCAAATATTGATCCTTTCTATAAAATCCCAATTTTAATTTTAACTGCGATTTTTCGTGACTTCAGTTTTCACGAAGGAGGACCTTGATGCGACATTGTTAACACTCATTACATTCATTAGAGTAAATTTGCAATTCGTTTAAAGCGAACTCGAGAATATACTGTCGAGAAAGTACTTCGAGAGTCTGTAGTTTGTTCATTCTCGTTAGCAGAATCACTTGCCAATCTCAACACCCTTTCTTTACACGACCATCTGTTGTATATTTCTCGCTTGCTCAAAAGATGGCCAAAAAGAGAACAGTTTCCATGGAAATACCAGAAGCTGAAAAACCAAAACTTTCAAGACTGTTCTTACTACTACTACTACTACTACTTCATCAAGCCATGTCTGGACCGGTGGGGAGAGCGTCGTAACCGTCGTGTTGCTTAGTCGTTGGTGGCCGTTGGTTTTCAACTCCAACAGGGATGCATTTCAAAACCACCGCGATCACCAAGCTGACAGCTCCCAACAGCACGCTGAAAAGCCACATTTCCCAGCTGAGTGGGACGGTGCTTGCGAATGTTCCCAGGAACTCGACGATGATCACTTGGAACACCACCGTGACTGTCATCACTCCCACGAATATCCAGCTGCTGAACATCCCCTTCAAAATGTTGATCTTTTCGATCTCCCGGCTGTTAATTTCGTTGAAGACCTGCCAGTAGTACAAACAACAAAAAAGGACCAACTTAAAATCTGCAGCATTCATGGCCTACAGCAAGAATTGGACTCGACATCGATTGATTCAGAGTTCCATACGGAAGAAGGTATTACCTGGCAGAAGACGAAGGAGTTGAATATCAGAGTATTCAGAGTCAACGTAGCATCTGGACCTGACAGTCCCAGCAGCTGCTTGCCGTAGAAATTGAGAACTGCAAGCACAATCAGCTGATAGATGCTCTGACCAAAGATATTCCTCCACATCGTTTTAGTGATGAAGCTCGCGCCTCTGCCAACTGGAAGTCTCTCCATCAGAGCATCATTCGGAGGCTCAGTTGCCAGTGCCAAGGCACCAAGAGTGTCCATGATCATGTTTACCCACAGCAGCTGCACAGCAGTCAGTGGAGCAGACCCTGGGAGATTTTTCACATACAAAAGAGTGATGATTTAGTAACTAACTAGACATTTTTTTTTCTAGAAAACCGAGCAAAAGAACATAACGAACCTACCTGATATGCAAGCGGAAATGAAGTTGAGAACCAGTGCAACAATGTTAACAGTGAGCTGGAACTGGACAAACTTCTGGATATTTATGTAGACAGAACGTCCCCATTTCGCAACGTTAACAATTGTCTTGAAGTTGTCGTCCATTATAATTATGTCGGCGTTCTCCTTCGCAACCTGCAGAAATATAAAGCTCAGATTTTGTACTAAGAAATTAAGGGTATGAATGACGATAGAACTTCCACAGAGGCCAGTGGAAACGTCTGACACCAAGGGTGACTAAACAGCTCGAGCAGATTCAATAATCAACTAAATTGTCGAGATGGGCATACCTCTGTTCCGGCTATACCCATGGCAAGTCCAATGTCTGCCTCATGCAAGGCTGGAGCATCATTCGTACCATCACCAGTGACTGCCACGACTTCACCAAACATATTCTTCAAATTCGTAACGAGGGTATGTTTGTCCAGAGGCAAGGATCTCGCCATCACCTGCACCAATAAAAAGGAAAAATAGTTGAAGATCAAAAGCAACAGGCTTTCAGAAATGATTAAGCCTTCTAATGCTGTAAAATGGAAAAACCTGAATTTTTGGTATAATGGCTCTCATTTCATCAGGGGTCTTGGTACGGAACTCTGGCCCTTCTATGGCCACACCACCTTCAGTAAGTATCCCACATTCTTTAGCTATGGCTCTAGCAGTATTGATATTATCTCCCGTAACCATGCGAACAGTTATTCCAGCAGCTAAGCAGGTCTGAACTGCTTCTCTAACTCCAGGACGAACTGGATCTTTGATTCCAACAACAACCACCAATGTGTAACCAGAATCCGGGATACCGCTTTCCTCACATGTGTCGTCTCCTACATCTTTATAAGCCAGGCAGAGGGTTCTCAATGCGTCACAAGCAAACTCATTTATGACGTCAGAGATAGTGCTTATCTGTTCCTCCGACAGCTGGACTACATCCCCATTCTCATCAATAACTTTATCACACATTTTCAGTACTATCTCCGATGCACCCTTACAGAAGGCTCTGGAGCCGCCTTCAGGAAGAGCCACAAGTGTTGACATCTTCTTTTTCACTGAATTAAATGGCTCGACTTTCATTATGTTGAATTCTCTGCGTTGTGCATCCCAGTCCCCACCCAAATGCAAACCGAACTCAAACAAAGCCTTGTCAGTCGGTGTTCCCAAAGTCTTGGACTTCGCATTTTCATCTTTGGTCACTTCACAACCAGTATTTTGGAATATAGCTTGCAGAAGAAGGCTTACCACTCCTTCAGATGCTTCGATTCCTGAAATGCCTTGGCTCTTGTTATGGCTTATGCTTATCTTTTTCCCACTTATGCATATCTTATCAACTACCATGTGGTTTGTTGTCAAAGTCCCTGTCTTATCTGTGCAGATGCAACTAGCAGAACCCATTGTTTCACAAGCAGATAAATGCCGAACAAGGGCCTTCTCGTCCATTAGCTTCTTCATCGCAAATGCAAGACTTAGAGTAACAGCCAATGGTAACCCTTCTGGAACTGCAACAACAATGATGGTTACTGCAATAGCGAAGTAGTCCAGAAGTGTCAATGCATCAGCTGTAGACCATTCTGTGAACTCATTGTTGGATATTTTCGTCCACAATAGCCTACCAGTCAGCACCAGAAATGTCAGCACAGCAAAACCCAGACCGATCTTTCCAATGATTGTCGCTACACCGTTTAGTTTCACCTGTAACGGTGTTTCATCTTCTCCACCATCATTCAAAGTTTCCATCAGTTTTCCCCATTCTGTCCTCATCCCAACAGCTGTTACCAGCATTTTGCCAGAACCATCTTGGACTTTGGTTCCCGAAAGAAGAAAAGGTTTTGACTTGTCTATATTCACTGGCTCACTCTCCCCTGACAAGCTCGACTCGTCAATCACTAAGCTATATCCGGATATAAAAACACCATCAGCAGGTACTACATCTCCTATTGATAACTGAACAATGTCTCCAACAACCAAATCAAAGATGGAGACTTCTTGCTTTCGCCCATCCCTGGTGACCTGAATAGAAATCTTCTTCTTCTCCTTATCCAAATCCCGGAACTGCAATGACTGCTTGTAGTCGCTAATAGCAGTGACCATGACGACCAAGAGAATGCTGATTAAAATTCCCAAACCATCGTACATCCCTTTTGGCCAACCTTCAGTTGCAAGCCCTACCCCGATTGAGACTACAGCACATACGATCAGGATTATCAAAGTTAAGTCTTGCAGTGCCTCCCAAACGAACATGAAAAAGCTTTTAGGAGGCTTCTCTGTATAACAATTGCTGCCATAAATGCTCTGCCGAACAGGGACGTCATTTGTGTGAATGCCTTCGTTCAAAGAAACAGAAACCTTTCTTGCTATCCCTTCTACCTCGCCGCTTCTTTTCAAAGCCTTGGCATCGTGATCACGAACAATAGAAGCGAGTTCTTCAGCTTCGATCCCGAAACCTGATTTTCTGACCTCATCCGACACCTTGCTCTCTGTGTGGTTACCAGCTATAGCTTCTTGGGCAGCACCGGCTGTGGAAATTAAAATCAAGTGCAAAAGCTGAATGCATATAACAATGGGAAAGGCCTGACAAGATCGTTGCACAAAGACCAGAAAGTTTAAGTATCATACCATCAATGAACTGCAGTGCAGCCTTTTTTACATAGAGTGCCACTCTGATCTTTTCCTGCATTGTTTAAAAGAAGGGTCAACATAGTACACAGAAGAGCTCAACCTGTGCTTCTTTCATCTGTCCACAATACAAACAGTTTTAGCTTACACTCAACAGGAGCAAAACTACTTATTCACCGCATCAGTTTCAACGCGAGCCCCTGATGTGTTTTCAGTATATTATATTTATTATTTTAGTAAGATTGCACATGAAACTCCTGCCTCCAGGAATGTAATATTTCAAGGACCTAAAATTGGAAGACAGGAGCTCAAGCAATCCAGCATCCTAAGTACCAGTCGGAGTTTCATTGACATTACAAGTTCAATAAACTTCAATGATTAAGTTCATCCTTTTCCTTCAAATCGATCCGTATATACTTAGTAAATTCTGGGAGTTGTCACATTTCAGCTCCAAGATAGCAATCTAAGTAATCAGTAACCCAAACTCACTCAAACCAGACCTCAATTAATTTCAAAATGAATGTCTTTGTTGAGGTTAGTGGAGTCCTTAAGTATCGCCTAAATGAATTGATGCAGCTTATCTTTTGTTTTTTAGATAAGGAAAGTCATTTAGCTGTGATCTCAATGATTGACCATTAGGTGAGTCGTGACAATGGGCCGCCATTAAAGGGTAGACCTCAGCAAACCGCGTGATGATGTAAATGTGACTAAAAAAACCTTGGACCTGATAATTAGTAAATTATTCATGTCATCCCCATTAGGTGAGTCATGACAATGGGCCGCCATTAAAGGCCCCACAATGGCACAACAGATAGAATGACCCGTTACCAACTAATCTTCAAAAGAGAAGACCACAACCAAATGAAGAAAACTACAGCAGGTTCCCATGTGCCAAATGGTAAACCAGAGAAGAAAATGACTCCCAGGTTACTATATGCAGTAATCACCTACTCTTTCCTCTGTCTCCTTTTCCTGAGAAGGTGGGTGGGTGTTGCCTATGGGGAGGGTCAATAGTGACAGCCACCAAACACCTATTTTTAGAAGAATGGATTCAGGTAGCCATCAAGTGTGCTTCTTATTTCACTTTAACTTAATTTAATTTTCTTTCTGGGGAACAATCCATCCTCCTCGACCCTCCAAGGAGTCACAGGAAACATTAGGTTAAACATCAAAATGTTCTTTCCTCTTTAACAAAAAGAGACGATGGTTGGGAGTTTTAGCAACTTACTATATTCATTATCTATGTGCGAAAGAGACACATGTTAGTGCTTTAGCATATTGCATATCGAAGTGAAGGTCCAGGGAAATTTCGAGCCTTGACATTATCTGAAGCTAAAAGCCAAAAAAGTGTGCATTTATAATTCTGGTGTCTTGCTCCATACCCTGCCCAAGTGCACAACTTGCCAATTTGGATTTGACCATGACTGGCACCATATCTAGTCGATATACCCCATACCCAATTTTCTTTGAAGGAAAATACCATCTCTTATCTTTTCCTCCAATCCTAAAAGTCCCTAATTCATTCAATACTACAAACTAACAGATACCCAGAAGAAAACAATCAGCCAAACAAAAACTTCACTATTGTTATTGTCGGTAGTAGTAGTGGCTCCATTACTCAGGACTGTGAGCACAAGAACAAATCTTTAACTATAAGACAAAGAGGTTAACTTTCCTAGACTCCTATTTAATTATTAACGATCATTGATACTAATGGTAGCACCAACCAGTAGTACAGTGGCTCCATTACTTTAAAAATCTGGGAAGAGGTTGGTCAGCTTTTCCTAATATTTTGTTCAATTATTTGTAAGTCAAGGAGAAAGAAAGAAATAAAGGTGAAAATCTCACTGGTAGAACATCAATAACCCGATTGAGCTAACAAATAGCATAGATTTCCATGGGCTTGACCATTTTACAGTTGCAAGTCGGGTTAAAAATGGAGGACCCGCCAATGTTTCTCCTACAGTTACGGGTCTAACTTATTCCACGTCACCAAATTTACCGGACGTTGGATCGAGACAGCGGTGGGGCGACCGCACCGGACAAAGTCGGGACCGGCGGGCGGTCCCTTTTGACGGGGGATATACGGCGGAACAAATTTCATAGAAATTAAAGGGAAAAAATCAATTGATTGACTCAAATCTAACGCGGATTAACCGCGTATGACGCCATAAATCGCTTTCAGTGGAAACAGGAATACAATACAAGGACCGACGAAATTGGAAAAGGGATCCGTAAAAGGGTATTTTCCAGGAAATTCTCGGCCGTGTAAGGAAAATTGGTCGAAGGACGAGTCTGAATTGACTAGAATAGAATGAATGAATTCTTCTGTGAAGGACGGAAAGGATCTAAGCTCAGCTACTGACAAAATGAAAGGCCGCCATAGTTAAGCATGGCGTACAACGGAGATCCGAGGACAGAGCAATTAAGAACGGTTAGGCTACAGCTTCCACTTCGTCAATTGCTTGTTTCCCGAGAAAACGGAAGGAAAATGGAAAGAAAATCGGTTGAATATGAGGAAAGTAGATGCATATTGAAGTTCTGAAATGCAATCGAGAGAGAGACGCAGAGTGGGAGATCTGCCCTAAATCTACAGGTTTAAGGCAGCGTGGTTCTAAGGCAACAAGCAGTCAAAGCCCAAAAAAAAAAAAAATGGGCGGAAACGAAGAGAGGGAGAGAATCCGGAGTTCAATAGAAAAAGGGGGAGAAGAAAGAGGGACCTGGATGCTTCGCTTCCTGCGTTCGGCCTCAGCGCGCTTGGCGAGATCGGCGACGCACCGGAACCGCCGGCGGGGGTTCTTGACGATGCTGACAGCTCTCCGCCATCGCATCAACGCCTCCTCCGACGGATTCTTGTGGTGCAGATCGAACTCCTTCTTCAGATAACTCTCCATTTTTACCTCCGGCAAAGCGGGCGGGCGGACGGACGCCGGCGGCACGGAGATGGAGGGAAAAGAAGGAAGGAGGAGAAGAGCAGGTTGGACTAACGAGGCGGAGGGGTTTTATGAAGAACGGGAACAAATTGGTGCGTAAATGTACGGACACACGTGGGACCCAACACGAGTGGTTATTGCTTATTGGTCAAGACTTTTGGAGAATGGGAAAAATGGTCCCTGTATCATGGAAAATTCACAAATGAGCACCTGTACTAACATTTTTTTTTAATATTCATGTCATTGTACTATAAATTACCAAGTAATTACATTCCAAAAAAGAGTTAAGTGCACAAAGTAAATGCATACTTAATAAAATCTTACCAAAATATTTTCATACCACTAGGAGTTTCTATGCTCTTAGTCATCATATTCATAGTAGTATTTGTGAGTATTGGTATATATATAAAATTTTGGAGTAGTCAACACAGTGTCATGTGATTGAATAAATCGAATTGTGATTAGTAGATCAATCATGTTGAGCATAATCAATTCATGTTACTGTCTCTATGAATAAGATTTTCCATACCGAAACTCATGTGAGGAGGAAGCATTTTGATATATGCTCATTGATTCAAAGCAGCAACATCACGAGTGATAAATAAGAAACAACCGTAACTCCTGCCCTCATTCATTTTTCACTGGACATTGCATTATCTCTGTCATCAAATTCATAATATGGTATTTGCGTTCATGTGCTTGATCTACACTTTGTTTTATATGGTTTTGGGCGATTCAAATGAGACTTATAGATCCATTAGTATGATGCTTAGATTTTATATGTTAAAAGTATTGACGACGAATTAGCACGAGGTCAATTGAAGACAAAAAAAAACTTCCCAAAGTTTTTAGGTTTCTGTATATGGAACAAACATTAAAGGTCGAATCGATTGTCAAAAGAAGAAAATTAACAAAAAGAATAAGATAAACAAATACAAACATTAACTTGTTGAAATAACAAAAGAAGATTTAGCTTAGTATTCTCCTAAAATAAATGAAAAATAAGCTTAGTTTTCATCTCTTTCCCTTTTTGTGTAACGACCATGGACTCCTAGTGAAGACAAAAAGAAGCAACTCTAATTTTGTTTGTTTGTTAGATTGGATAAAGTGAAAATCACATTGGAGATGTTGATTCTCAATACGTAGAACAAAACGAGTAGTAAAGTGAAACATACTTTTAACCTATGCCTTGATTAGTAATTTGCCTTTTCTCTCTCAATCAAATCAATCATCCTTAACCATGTCCTCACTACTTCACTAATCACCACTGCGATCAAATTTTAATCGATGTCTTGAATTTGCGCGAGGACGTCGGCGGGAAGGGAATTCACATCAAACTTGGTCGACAGAGGCTGCGCCGGGCCCTGCAAGAGCTCCAGCGCCTCGCCGGCCTGCTTATCGGTGATCTGCCGCATCACCCTGAACTCCTCGTAGCTGATCGGCCGGTACAGCCGCGGACGCCGGCCGTCCACGAACGCCGGCGGCGGCTCCACCACCGTGTACCTCGGCGGACCCAGCATAAACGTCGCGATCGAGATCCGCACCGCCGCTTCCTTGCACTCAACTCTGTGCTTCACGTTCCGCAGCTTCCCATTGCTCCACACCTGAACCCCCAACCGGAGAAGAAGAACAAAATTAAACAAACCCCCGATCGGAATCAAAATTGCGAGTCTGTGTAGCTTTTAAACATTATTATAGCATAGATTTTTATTAGAATATTAATTGAAAAGTGTAAATGTTAAGTTTTAAAGCGTGATTTCAACTGCATTTTGGATCGGATCGGGGTACGTACCGTGGCGAGATCGCCGAGATTCATGAGGAAAGTCCCCGAGACGGGATCGACGGGGATGTAGCCGGAGTCGGAGGGATCCATGACCTCGAGCCCGCCGACGGTTTCATCTTCTTGAAGCACGGTGAGGAAGCCGGAATCGGTGTGAATCTGGACTCCGGCGGACCCGACCGTCTCCGGCTGGAAATGGTACTTGTTGATCCGAAACTGGCACGCCCAATCTTCGAACAATCCAGCTCCATCGCTCGCTAACACTCCCAAGCTCTCCGCCATCCTCGCCGCCACTTTCATCGCCACTCCGTGGGTCGCCTCCGCGTACTTCAGAATCGTCTCCCTGTAAATCAAAATTAAGGGTTCAATACTTCAATTCCCCCAAACTAGGGTTCAATTCCAGGTCAAAATTGTGAAAACCTGTGGTGAGGAGAGGCGCCGAGCTGGTCGCAGAACTCGTGGACGGCGGCGGTGGAGCCGATGTCGTAGAGGCCGAAAGCTTCGTAGAGAGGGTTCATGGAGGACAGCGCGATGTAGCCGCTGCCGGAGAGGACGTCGACGTTGCGTCGCTTGACGGAGATGGGGAGGTCGAAGAGCTCGCCGACGACTTTCTTCATCTCGGACATGAGACTCACCGGGACGCCGTGGTTGATCAGCCTGAAGCATCCCCAGTGCTCGCATGCTTCCCGGAGCTTCCCCGATGACGACGACGACGACTCTTGGAGTTCCTGCAGATCGATGATTGGAAGCGTCGCCGCCATATTTGCCGAGAAATACGATGTGGGGATTGGGGGAATTAAGGGTTTGTGGCAGCCGGGGGTTTTATAGTGGGAATGTCTGGCGGGCTGGGAATGTGACTTTCCGATGTGGGTTGTGGCTGTGCTCATATAAAGACGAGACATTGATGATCATTGTTTGTCGAAGCTTTGGCCGACCATGGCGTATAATGTAGTAACGTGAAAATCCATCGTCTTGTTATCCATCGTTTTCCTGAACTTTTCTGGGCAGAACGAAACCAATTCTTGCATTTCTTCTTCATGGATCCTGCTATAAATGGAACTTCATTTCATCAAGCTTACTCTTACTTTCATTTGGATACGAAGAGTTGAGATCGTTGTACGTCAAGTCGAAACAACATCGTCTTCAAAACAGGTCGAACCAGATCGGATAGAACAATAAAAACATATTCATGAGATGCTTGTTCATTGTTGCAGCAATGACAACATATAAAGTAGAAGGAAACAAATAACTTAATGGCGAGGCACACCAATTTTCATTAACTGAATAAAAGAGCAGATCTTCATCCCTCTAGTACTACTTCCTCCCAATGTCATGTCTGTGAATTGAACTGCAAAAAAATAAACTCATCTATCCTTCCTTTTTTTGTCCCTCAAGCCTCTTCTTTTTCTTCCCTTCTTTTCTTGGGGTTCAAGAAAATCAAGTCAACCTCTTTTTCTACATCTCAAAAGAAGCCCTCCCATGGCGACATGACTCCCAAGTTCGGAGACAAAAAAAAAAAAACAACAAAAAGACCAACTCCGAAGAGCAATTCCAGAGCCCTAATACTGAAAGGGATCAGTTTCCAGAAAGGGCACATCGCCACAGAATACCAAGACCAAACTGCTGCTGGCGGATCATGGACTGACTAGGTTCTTCAGATCCTCCTCCTTAGCGTACCAGCCCGGTATTATCTTCGCCACGTGAGGATAGAGATCCTTGTACGAGTTCCTGATTGTCCCTTCAGCAACACCCGTCGCAACTGATATGTCTGCACACACCACCCACAATGTCAAATCAAAACCAGCCATCATCCATTCCTCCAAATTTTTCACAAAACAGTAAGCCACCATACTGTAAGTGCAGGTGTAAGAATCACCAACCTTTGAGGGGTTTCTTGTCATCTGTAAGCTGCGTTATGATATATATGATCGCTGCTGCGATTGATATAGGGCTCCTCCTGTAGTTCGTAACCGAAACAATTAAAGCTTACAAGAGAAAAGATACGGAGGGGGAATGATAACATCTTTTTGCTATAAACCATACGGGCATCTCAAGCTGTATACCTGATATCGTACTCTTCGGACTTCTGAACAGATTCTTGGGCAGCTTTCATGGCTTGATTAGTCATACCAAGATTAGAACAGAACCGCCTCTACAGACCATTGTTTGAGGCTTATTAAATCAGTAATTGCACAATGTACTACTACAAACAATTAACTGAAACGACTAAAATTGAGATGTTTTTTAACCATCAATCTGCTCAAAGCAAAACATGGGTTTCAACTTTTAATCACCCACCATGAAGTCTCCAGCATGTATGGTTCCCATTTCAACTGACTGGCCTGTCTCCAGTCCCAGCTGTTTCACTATGTATTCTTTTGCTCGGCCAATTTCCTTCTTTGTGGCTCCATTGGCAACAGAGCAAATTTCTAGTTGAAAATTCCAGAGTTTTCACCGAAAGCTCAAAACACGATAGAGAAAAGATATAAACCAGGGAAGGCACCATTAGGTTAATAAATGGTATTTAGGCTCTGTACCCTTTACAGTGCGAGGCTTGTCTTCCTGTCGGCAAGCTATATAGAGGCAAGCTGCCAGTAAGGCGTCCTGGTTTCTTCCTCTACTAGACTTCTGATCCTCTACCCTCTTGAATATCTCATTCGCTCGATCCTTCAGTTAAAGTAAATGACACAGTTAGTGGAAAAAACCATCTATGTAAAATTACCAAGCTTCAAAAAGGAAACAATATCATTTATGTAAAAGATACTAATTATGCTCAAAAATGGAAAACAACCCAATGAATGTTGTCTCAGACTATTCAGCTGCAACTGACTTTCCTTTCTTATCAGGTACACATGGCAGTATTCTGACACAGATCTAGCAGCCAAATATAACTGAACCGAAAGAACCTTTCCATTTATCATCAAGGAAGACAAGAAGTTGTACTATTTATTCATCTTGGTACTTCTAAAAACTATACGTGTATTTGTGTATATTTCAATTTCAAAGCTTGTACAATTTCTCCTCGATACCAAAGTATTAGACAAGGTGCACAATATTGTGTTCTCATTAACTGTGTGTAACCTTCAGCTACAACGTGTATATTGTGTTCTCATTGAAATTATTTTATCAATTTGAAAACATTATCCAAACATCAATAGACTAGTAGTAGGACATGCAGAAAACAACAAGTTCTGATTCATAGCGTGAATGGGTATAAAGATCGAATAGGGGATAGCAGTGAGGAATTCAGTTCTCCCACAATAACCTAGAAGCCAGTACCAAACCTTCACAGTCAACTGGCAAAGGGAAAGCAATATGAAGTCTATTGGTCACATTCCAAGTTGATTGCTCAACTTCTAAAATGAGTAAATGACTAAGTTGCCCATAACAAAATGATAAGAAGGCTCTTTGACACAAAATACCATTCACTTTATGAAAGATTTCTCTACCCTAATGAGCAGACTTGCATATGGACCATGCAGCAAAGGAAGTGTACTTTGCTTGAGGAGCATCGCGGGTGTAAGCATAAAAGCTGTACATCTGGTAGGATGGCAGACATCCATACAACAGAACGCAAGAATTATAATGCATAACTACCCTAGTTCGTAGAACCTCAAAGTGCTTGACTTTGAAACCATTGTTTAGCAACAACCCTTACAACAATTGGCCATTTATACGACAGAATTGTGGATACCTGAGAGCTAAACCAATTACCAAAACTACTGAACTTGTCACCCATCAATTCTCAACGAACCTATGAACCAAGTATATAAGCTTGCACATGATATGAAGTTATCAAGGGTCCAGAAAATAAATAAGATGGCAGTATTATACCTTGATAGTTGCAACAAGTCCCAACCTGAAACAACAATTTGAAGTTCTTATCATCAATGGTTATAAAAATATACAATCCAGGTGAAACTAACACGGTTAAAGAATATAAGACTGAACCATCAGGCCCTTAACTTTTAGAACCCACATCAATTTCCAACAACATGCCTGGGAGAAAAATGTTATATCCAAGACTGTAGTTTCAAACTCACTGCAGCCTCTACAAACCACAATGATTAACAATTCTCCAATAACTGAATTTACCAATCCAGCACAATGTACAAGCACAAATTTTTAGCCAGCAATACAAGGTCAGGAAGAAAAAAAAATCCCACTACTCACGAAGGCAAATCCTGACACTAGACCACAAGGCAGCTAGACTCACACACCACTTTCAGCTCGTTGACAGCTCTTCTTTCTGCCATTCCCAATATCGAATTCATCAATTCAAAACACGTTTCAAGATCCACGGAATTCCCATCCAGAGATGCCAACCCCATCCCAATCAAGAGATCTAACACTTCCCCATAATCACATACAACCAGGGAATTGCACCCAATCCAACCCACAAAACCTTATCATGAAGAAATGAAAGGAAGACCGCTAATAATAATACCTATCAGACATGGTGGCTATAGTTTTGAACGCCAAAATCAGCCCCCGATCAGGATTGGACCCCCTGTTCTGCCACCTCCCCAACGAAGACGAGAGGAAATCCCCGGACGCCCCGTTCGGCTTGGCGATCACGGTGGACAGCCCGCCGTCGGCCAGGAGCGGGTTCGTCGGGCCACCGACACGAACGGGATCGTTGTCCCCGGACTCGTTGGCGAAGGTCCTCCACTCGGACGTCTCGTCGATGGAGTGAGACTCGAGGACGAGCCCGCACTCGGAGCAGACCGTGTCCCCCGCCGAGTGATCGAAGACCACCTCCGTCTGCCGCTTGCAGTCCGAACAGTAAGCGTCCGACATCCCGGCGAAATCGGAAGAACGGGAAACCGAAACTCGACGGAGCTAACAAAGGAGAAGAAAGAGAGATTTACAATTACTCCTCTCCCAATTCCGATTCAGAAAGAAATTTTCCGTTTTCCCTCAGATATCTTTAATTAGGGTTAGTACGTTCTGCTTCGTCAGCTCTCGCTGTTTGTGTCCTTCCTTCTTCTCTGCGTTTCGAAACGGATGGCGAAGTTAAGGATGGGAGAGAGGAAATGAGAGAAAGAGGTGATGGTGGTGTATTTATAGGCAGAAAGTAGCGGGGGCGGTGATTATTGGATGAGAAGATCTGGACCGTTCGATTGGGAAAGGGGAATCGGACGGTGGGAGATGGTAGCGCGATAACGAAGGAAGGTGGTAGACTGACAAGTGCGGCGTTGGTGGTGGTTAGTTGGATTATTAGGGAAGTCATCCCTAATGTTTTGGGCATCTATATATATGACAAAGGATCGAAAAATCGTATCATATTAGCGGTTTGATCAGAAAGTTTACAACTCGATACTAAATTAGCAAGTGATATTATTATTTAACGACACAGGATGTATGAATCTCGGTAAAACTACAATTTCGTAGTAAAATAATTCAATCGTTGATTTTTCATATACAACGTCCAGTATGATTTTACTCCTTAGTATATAGAGTAAATTAACAGAAATCATTTTTTCCCACATACAAAGGGATCATTTCATAACATTTAAAAAATTTCTCTACAGAGAAACATCATGAAACAACTATTTTTCGGTTAAATAATAATACATTTGTCATACTCGTATTAAATCGTTGGATGAATTATGACCTTTGAAAATCTTATTCTTGTTTAACAATTATATATAAATATATATATATTCCCCTCATTGGGTTGTAACTCAATGCTCTTGGTAATATTGAAAAGTCGAATGTCACAAAGTCATCCTACGAGCTCAACAACGAGCTCATCCCTACATAAATCAAATCCCGCCATTCCAACAAGAGGGTCTTCTTCGCTCTCGAATAATTCGCTTAATGGATTTTCGAGTATGATGATGACATCCTTTCTGAAATTTCTTATTTCCGGAAGGAAACACTTCAGCAACATTCTCAATCGGACCTCAAATCAATGTGACTAATCCATAAAGAAAAAACAACATCGACAATTACGAGGGTGGAGTCACGAGGAATGGCGAACCCAAAATAATTTTGGATCAGAGTATGCAGTACCATCACAGATTTCGAGAGATTTTTCCGAAATGCCATTTTCTTTCGATTTTGGAGGCTACAAATCATGGAATCAGGCCGAAGCTATTATCCACCGATAATGAAGTCTATTGATTCTATTCTCCATGGATGATAAGTCAATTAAGCACCAATTTGGGCCAATTTATTTTCGGATGACATTTTCGTAATTTTTAGGGCGACGAAAGGTCATTTCTTTGGATATTGAAGGCTACAAATCACGGATTCGGTCTGAGACTATTCTCCAACGATGACTGAGTCCATTAAGCACCGATTTGGACCGATTTATTCGGGATCAATTTTTGGCAGATTACAAAAGGGTGCCATCACAAATTTTGGACGATTTTTTCAAAATATCATTTTCATTCAATTCTCGAGGCTACAGATCACAGAATCAGGCCCATGACATTCGCGCAGGTAACAGCCATTGTCGATCATCGGCTAACTTCGTCAATCACTCCTCAAACAGTCAACCTCTGAGAAATACCTCCACACCCGTGAACCATCTTCGTACCCTAACTGCCTAATGACCTTGTAGTCATCTGTTTCTGGATCGAAACCAAACCCAACAGCTTCAAGAATCCAGCCGAGACGGGAAGGGGAACGAGGGACGAGCTTTGTCTCGGAGGTGGCCGGATTCCAGAGAATCAGATCGTAATTGCCGTCGGCTATGCAAATCAGGCCGTTACAGGACCCAGCAATTTTTATAGACCGGCTCAAAATCTGATAATCATCTTCAAGGGGCCTCTCTTCGTTGAAGGGCAGCTGGGCAGGGGAAGAAGGAAGGAGTGGCTCGAGTGTGTCTGACCTCTCGTCGTCGTTGATGGAGTTGATCAAGATTTGAAGACGAGGATCCACGGATTTATCTCGCAGGATGAAGGAGGGATGAAGGAGGGATCTGTGAAGAGAGCGCGCCATGATTTGCAGACGCAGCGGAATCGGCCAGTCCACTGGCCGATTGGAAGCCTCGACAAGATGTCATTGATCAGAACTTCTGGGAATTCTTTCTTCATCGCCGCCGCAGACGCACTCTGAGTTGGCTTCATTCTCCACGGGTTACGGTAGGTTTAGTTCCTACTTGTAATCAATGGCCAGAAGACTTACGGGAGGAAAATTCAAACGGTTACACTATTTAAATATGGCCCAACTAAATTCCCTCTTCCTCAATCCTCATTTTACCTCCCTGCTCCAATCCCAAAAAAACCTCACAGTTTCCCAATTTCGCTCTCCAGCCGTTCCCGTACCTCACCGGTCAACCGACCTCCAATTCCGTTCGGCACGATGATCTACGTCTCCACCGCCAAGCTCGCCGTCATCGACGAACCGGAAAGACCGAGCCTCTCGCCGATCCCTGCCGCCGCCGCCGCCGCTGCTGCTGATCCTGCTTTCTCCACTCCGGAGGCGAAGGAGCACCGGATCCCGAAGCCGATGACCTGTCCTCCCGCGCCGCTCAGAGCTCCTGCGAAGCGCAAGCTCTCCCACTCCGCTATCCTCAAGGCGACCAAAAAGTTCCGCGCGGCCAGGGAGTTCTTCCTCTCGCCGGAGGTCGTCGAAGCCGCGCTCGTCGCCAACGTCTTCGCTGCCGAGACCGCCCGCCGCGCTCCCAAGTGCGATCTCCGGACTCTCAAGTACTTCCGCTAGAGAGAGGCATCGTCGATTGTCTTTGTAATTAGGGATTTCGCCTGGGAATTGTTTTGAATTTGGGATTGCTCTGTAACTAGGGTTTGTTTCGATTTCGTTATCGCAAAGCATCAACCTGTAGATTTGGGGAAGAAATTGTAAATGATGGCAGTGTGGCCAAATACGGTGCCGTTCAGAGACGGGAGAACCTCATGATATATAGATTGGGCCGAAGCCGGTTTGTTGATACAGCAAAAGAAAGCCCATTTACAGTCTGGACTGGTAGTACGGCCCGACCTAGGACGCAGAGAGTGGCGGAAATGGACTTCCCGCCATTATAAAGCCGGGGAAAAGCTTCACAGTTCCAACGCGCCGACGGGCAGTCACTCCGGTCGACGAGAAACAAATCTCAAATGGGTTGTGTACTCGGAAATCCTTTTCCAAGAAGGATTTGAATTCGGAATTCCGTTTGCCGGTAGGTTTTGTCCTTTCCGCATCCCAACTCTTCTATATAAAGCTCTATTTCCGCTCTCTGTCTCCCCATTTCGCTCAAAGTTTCCGCAAAGTTCTCCGTTTTTTTCTCTGGTTTCGCGAAATGCTGGTGAAGAGCGTCGGCGGCAGCCGCGAAATCGGTGGCCGTCGATCAGGAAGCGGAAGTGGACCCTTCGACGGTCTGCAGTTGTTGGCGGAGGCTGCGGTGGCCGTCAGCCGTTGCGAGGAACTTCACGGCGGGTGCTGCGGCCACTCCGATCCCGCTTCTTGTTTCTTCGCCACCAAGAAACGTAAGCTCTCTTTTCCCCAGACCCACGAATCCCTTCTCGTTCAAAACCCTACAAAGAAATCGCCGTCGATTAAGCTTGTCATCAAGCGCAAACAGCCCGCCGTCGCCGAAGCCTCTGCTTTTCCTCCTCCGTTAAACGTAGCCCCCATTTCGTTCGTACTTCCACCTCCGGCAGCCCTAATTCCTCCTCCTCGCGCCTCCGTTTCCGGCGGTTCTCCTCCTTCCAAAGCAAAGATCGCATCTTTGGTGCCTAATTCGCCGCGAGAGGAGTTCCCCTCGAGTTTCAGGGCTAGGGTTTCGTCAGCGGTGGGAGATGGTTCAGTTGCCTTGGGGAGCAAGTTTACTCTGGTGATTCAGAAGATACTGACGACCACGGACCTACAAGCCCAACAGTGCCGCCTGTTGATCCCCGCGAAGTCGATGGCAAACGAGTTCCTAACGAGCCAAGAAGATGCAGGATTGGTGAGCGGAGCGAGGATCAAATTGGGGGTTTTCTTGGACCCAGATTTCGAAATCGTTCCTGAAGCTTATCTGTCGAAATGGTACATGGGCACAAGCAAGGTCTACGCTGTGACCGGGGCCTGGAGATCGTTGCTGAGGAAGATAGAGCAGAAACGGTTGCGACTTGTGAAAGGGGATGAGATTGAGCTGTGGAGCTTCAAGAATGTGACAGGGGAGCACTGTTTCGTGGTGGTTATGGCCGATTCGAGAAGGAGAGCAGCAGCTGCTGAGAAGGAAGCTGTGGGTAAGATTGAAAAGGTTGAAATCTCCGGCAGCCACAGCAGTGGAGGAATGGCTGAGTATGAAAGTCCAATGAAGGGAAACAGCAGCAGTGGTGGTGGTAGTAGTAGCAGTGCTGTGACTCATGAAGGAAACCATGTTCAGTTAATTGTTGGGTTTAGCAGCAGCAGCAACTCCTGCCCTGATCTTGATTTAAGACTTAGATTGTAGCTCTGATTGAGTTATTTTGATTAGTAGCTTCGGAAGAGTGCTAATTGTATATATATTGAGCATCTAATGACGAAAGTAGGAATGACATTTTGGTTGTTTATCAAAGAAGCTTTTGTTCGGTTCTATGTTGTGTGAACTAGTAGAAGTGCTGCTTGAATTTTGGTCAGTTGGAAGTTGGAACTTCAGCAGAAACAGTTATGGTTTGCAGCTAGGCTGTTAAAACAGTTGTGTAACTTCTTCTGCAGTGATACTAAGTAACTGAGGAGTAGGGATGAGTTTTCCATTTTTTGTCTAGTGAAATTAAATGTTTGTCAATCCATTTGCACAGCATTTAGTTGTTCATACGGATTAATAATCCGCGAAAGTATCAGACTGTATTGCATTAGAATGTTACGCAGGTTATTAATCCGCGAAAGTATCATACTGCAATCGTCACTGTAAAAGCGCCGCATCAAGTTACTACTGTTAGGTGTACTGCTGCAACAGATTACTGTAAAGCTCTGGAGGGCATCTATGGCCATATCAAGCTTATCAAACGAACTGCTTAACTCCAAAAGAAGGACTATGAGACCATTTTATTTTTAGTAATTGCCGACATGGATGACTGGATACTGTAATGAAACAGATTTTGTGCTGGTATCTCAAAACAGTATTAAGATGGATTAGATCAGCCATGGCATCACTTTCACCAGCATGAATCCAACTTCTTCTAAAGCAGCAATGATGAATGGAATTAGGAGCGTTGAATATGCAAATGGCAGAAAGCTCTTCTTGCCTTTGGTTCCGTGTCAATGGCGATACAGTTTTAGTGGCTACCTAAAACTTCCACCCCGTGTTTAGTTTTGATCTTTGGTATCGCAGCAGCTAACATATATTCTTCCCATATTATCAAGGAAAGCATATTCATAGTCAACCACACAAATGATCGCCTGTAGGGTGGGGGAAAGGAAAGTTGGCCAAATACCTTGTAACTTCCCCATTTCTTTTATGAAACCACTATTCATAGATTAATTCTATGCATTTTTGTTTAGGTTGAACTAGGGGTGTTAGTCGGCGCGGTTTCGGTTTAACCGCACCGAAATATCGGTTAACCGCAACAAAATTTGTCCCAAGATCACTAACCGAAACCGAGACCGACAGAGACTTCGGTTAACCGAAAACCACAAACATCGGTTTCGGTTTTTCCTTGCGGTTAACCGAAACCGCAGGTTCTGGTTCACTTTCTCGGTTTTCGTTCAGAACCCGACCACCCAAAACCGAATTTCAACCACCTTTTTTAATGATTCACCCTCAACTTTGAGTGACCTGCTTTTATTTCAGCCTCTATAATCACACACCATAAAGTCATCTAAATCAATTGAACATAAAGCCTAAAGCAACCACACAATTCAACCACAACTCCACAACATAAAGTCTACATGCCCACAATTCAACCACAAGTCACAATCACAACAAGACACAAATAACAAGTTCATTATCTCCAAATCATCAACCTAAATGATCCGAGGATCTCGCTCCAATTCATCTAGCCCATAGTCATCATTTACTCCAAGATCTTCAGCTAGCCCATAGTCATCAACCTATGGTTCACTCTATCGAGTGCAAAGGGGATTTAGAGAGAGGTGACTTTCAAGTTCTAACTCTTAAAAACATTTGAGACTCTTGATGGAGGGTTGTTTGCAATAGGTGAGAATTGAGATGTTTGGAATTGCAACTTTGATTGGTTTTGAATCTTACAACTTTTCCCCTTAGCCAAAGTAAAAAACCATGTAGTCACATTAGTAGGCGGTTATCGGTTTTCTTATCGGTTAACTTCTAACCGATTAATCGGTTAGCGGTTAACCACTAACCAAAATACTACTAACCGAAATCGAAATCAATAAGGAAGTAGCGATTATCGGTTAACCACTAACAGACTTTATCGGTTCGGTTATCGGTTTTAACCGATAACCGACTAACCGTTTATCACCCCTACTAACGCGCGGGAACTGAAGCGCCAAATATACGACGCGCAGCTATACGGTGCCGTTTTTTCTTCCTAAGCTACGAAACCCTAAACATGATGAATTACCTTAATGGTCACTGAAATTATCTATTCTTTTTAACGTGCCAAATTACAAGGGAAATTCATACGTCGTCCATACCTCATTCTAGTTATACTCTACTTATCCCCTTCTTGAATTTCATTTTTTGTTTGTATTTATTTTTCATCTTCTAATTGCTTTCATGTGAATTATGATATTCTTGTTATCGTCATGTAATTAATTGACTCCTTATCTTTGTTTCATAACAATTCTTTCTTTGTAGTCAACTTCTAACTCAACTTTGATTTGAAGGTTTTTCCCCCTTTTGCGCCACTCAAATGGCTTAATACGGTATTGATCCAAGCTCGAGCATACTACGACATTATTATTCCCCTTCTCGCACCGCTTCAATCTATCTTCCTATGTTGTTTCATTTTAAATTCTTCGCAATCCATTGTCCCATATTAATTAAAAATAGTATAAGTCATGTGTCTGTTAATCCGAGAATGTGAAAGTTAAAGCAACATAATATCCCCATTTAACCACAAACAATATTATTTTTTTTATTAATTACACATACCTCAATTTATTTTTTAAAAATCACATCAATTTCATCATGATTGAAATATCAACACAATCTAATAATAATTCACATATGCAAATCCCATCCTCAAAGAAGATTTAACTCTTTTTTTGCTTTGCAAAAGGATTGGTCAAATTCAAAGCTTCCCCTGCATCCACCCTTCCAGCATCTGCAGCGCGGCCTTGGGCTGGTCCATGGGCACCATGTGGCCCGCATCGTACACCTTCAAAAAGCCCAGCGGCCCATAGCTCTTCACCAGTTCACCTCCCCCGCCGATTTCGAATTTCCCGCCACCACGAACGGCACGCTGGCCGCCGCCTGAAATTTCCTCTGCCCCGACCACTTCATCCCGTCGACCCAGTTGGAGTTCCCCAGCCAATTACAGATCAGGTCGT
Source organism: Linum trigynum (assembly GCA_964030455.1). NCBI lineage: Eukaryota > Viridiplantae > Streptophyta > Magnoliopsida > Malpighiales > Linaceae > Linum > Linum trigynum. The sequence continues at coordinate 59,850,204 of OZ034817.1, read as the reverse complement.
ACTCGCCGGCGTAGATCAGCACCTTGATCCCGCTCTCCAACAACGCCGGGATCCCGACCTCGAAATCGAGCATCCAGTCCCCCATCATCGCGTCGTACACCTCGCTGCTGCAGGAGACGAATTCGATGTCGTTTCCCACTCCCAGCGCCGATTTCAACGTGTCCTCGCTCAGGAAGTTTTCCATTCGGGAGAAATCGTAACAGAGCTGGCCCTCGCATTGTTTCCTGATGTCGTAGTACTGCACGGGGGAAAAAAATTGGTTTCAAGGATAGGAATTGATACTCTGTTAATGTGATTTAATTATATTTTTTGGGGGGTTACGTTTATGTTGCCGGCGATCTGGAGGATGGACTGGAAGATTTGGTTGCAGGTGTCGAGGGCTTCGTCGCAGGAATCCTCGCTCTGCGGGCTGCAGGCTGCAATGGCGGTTCGCAGGGCGGGACGAGGTCGCTGGCGATGGAGTCGCGGTCGGATTTGGAGATCAGTTTCGCGGCGAGGGCGAAGTCAGGGTATGCTCTGTATTGGTACGCAGGGTCGGTGAGGCCGTTTCCGATTGCGAATCCCTGTCAAGCAGTGAGAAGCAATGTAGTCAAAATCGCGATTCTACATACAAGCGTTTTGGTGAACCTTAAGCGTAAAAATGTAAACTTTTAAAGTTTTAAGTCATAGGTTCGACTGCATTTGTAAGTAAAAAAAGAGCAATTCTGTGTAGAAGCGCTTTAGTGACTTAAGAGTGTAAAAAACGTAAAGTTTCATATTTTAAAATGCAATTTTTACTACATTGGTGAGAAGTAAGAACCCATTTGAATTTTGATCGAGAAATCGAGCCAGCGAGACTAAATTAAAGATTTCTTACCTTCATATTGATGTGAATTCCTTCCTTGTTTTGATTCCCTTTGAAAATCCTCGAAGCTAGAGCAGGAATGTAATGACCAGCGTAGGATTCTCCGGTGATGTAGAAATCGTTGTCCGCATATTTCGAGTGTCCTTTAAAGAACTCCTGAAGGAAGTTGTACAAATCGTTGCTGACATCGATCTCGTCGTGTCTAATGTCACTATCGTCGGTCGTGTAGCTAAAACCCGTCCCGGTGGGTTGATCCACGTACAATATCTTCGACGCCTGGTCCCAACCATAATCATTGCACTGCAGAGCCATGTCCTCTGTAATCTGGAACGGACCGTTCTCGTAGAACAGAGCAAGCTCGCTGGCACAACCCGGCCCGCCGGTGAGCCATATCACCACCGGCGCGTTGGTGTTGTTCACCCTCGATTCGAAGAAGAAATAGAACATCCTGCACAAACCATATCCGTCATCAGAAGGAGGATTAGGATTGAAAATTTTGGTGGAGTTAATTAATGTTCATGTCTGTCTGTCCACTTACTTGGCGCCTTTGGTGTCGGGAAGAGAATAGTAACCGGCGTAATGACCGAACTGCTGAATTGAAGGGCCTGCGCCTCCGGTGACGTTGAAGCTGAACGGCTTCTCTTCGATTCCCGGCTGATGATCGTCGCTGTGACCCGAATGGTTGTTCGAAACGATGTTGGCTGCGTGTTTGGGGGACAAATTGAGGGAGCGAATCATCCTTTCCGCTTGCCCTTCTCCTCGTTTCGCCGCCGGGGAAACGAGTTTCAGGGGAGAAGGTGATGATGGTTGGTACCGCAGGGCGGCAGAGTGAAAGAACCCTCTTGTTAAGGATTCTAGGAACTGATCTTCAGCACCCGTAATTATCGTAACAATTAGGGATTTAGGAATTTAGATGAGAATTGGGGATTAGGGATTGAAGAACAGAATTGGGGTTGAGATAGAAGAATGGCCGGCGGCCTTTAGGGATGAGAGGAACGAGATTTGAGAGGGATTAGAGACTAGGGTTTGAGGGATACTTTCTGTAATATTATTCTTGACTGATTATGACGTAAACCCAAAGTACATATTTATAGGGAAATACTGGAAAACCCTAATAATAATCCTAATACGACTAAATCTCTACTAACCATAATTATCATTATCCTACCTAATGTATTAATTATTATTATTCTAATAATATATATTGCTAACATTCCACCCTCCTTGAAAGCGACCTTGTCCTCAAGGTTGCAGTTAACTTCCGTCTTCTTGACCTCCCGCTTTCTTCGCTTCCAATTGCGCTCAATTCTACAAATTAATCTTTCTCCAGCAACTTCCACTTTCCACGACTCTCCTTCCGCCACGTGGCACCTACGTCCCACCCCATAGCCAAACGATTCTTCTTCCTTTTCGAATTCCACGAAATAAGAATCGGAGAATTGTTCTTCCTTATTCTCTAGCTTGAGGTCTTCAAAGAAATGATCCATAAATTCCATCATGGGTTTGACGGTGAAAATAACGCATAGCATCTCTAATCCTTCTTTTCCTTCACTTTGGACTCGGCCCATAATAGTTTGGAGGAACGAGTTGTGGCCCAAATCCAAATCAAGCCTCTCCTTACTCTTATCTTCGTTTGGGCTTGTCTCCTCCAAAAGCCCACCTTTTAAATCCACCAAACCTTCTTCTTTCTTTAAATAGCTTCTCTGCACAATAAACCTTATAAAACAGCCATTGGGCTCAATCTCTTCAAGACTTGGCCCATCAACTAACATAAACCCTTCCCTCTGATGCGGCCCAATATTTTCAATTAAGCCCGCCAAATCCCTTCTGGTTGTCACCAGATCTTCAAGCCCACAACTAAACTCTTTCTCCTTCCAAGCCAACTTATAACTTTGGCCCACTGTTTTTGACCCGTCAGAGGAGACTTCCCAACCGGCCCGGGCGACCCGATCAGCGACTCGGCCCACGGATTCGGCCCGCTGGGTGGCGCGGCCTAGGGTTGCGAATGGAACGCCGCTGCCGCCATTTTCTCGCGACTCTACCCCCAGCAGCGGCCAAGCCATCTTAATCGCCTCCGCCGGCGGAAAAGTCCTCCAACGATCCCTCTTCTTTTCCGGCGGTGGCTCGTCGTCTGTCCTCTCCAGCGACGCTCTCTCCGACACCTCCTCTCCCGACGGCGTCTCGCCCAGCCGACGACTAAGAAGCAAGCTCGTCCCGGCGATCATCGCTATCGGCTCTTCCTCCTCATCGGTGGAAAGCCAGCAGGAGGCAGAGAAATCACCGCCGCCCTTCTTCCTCTTTGCCTCGTTCTCCGTCGATGGACTCGTCAAGCGGCTGGGATGCAATTCCGACCCGCCAGTCCTCTTCCCCGGCACGGTCTCGTCGACGGCGGTTAGATCGCCGGGGACAGAGCAGTCGCCGTCCCTCGTTGGCACCCAGATCCTCCGGCGGAGAGATCTGCCTGCTCCCATCGTCATCTTCGACGTTTTCTCCTTCGGTGGCGAACAAGCCGCTGCCACCGCGAGTTGTGCTGCCGCACAGCTCGCTTTCTCCGGCGAATCCTCCCTCAGCTCCGACGATTCTCTGTTTTTCGTCTCAAATGGATCCGCTGGAGTCCGTCGCTCCAGTTGTCGTGTTTGTGGCCTTAACCGCCCGACCCGTCGGCCAATTGCCACCTCCTTATCGTCATCGTTCCTCATTGGTGGCTTATCCGGCGGCCGAAATGGTGGTGGAGTTATCGGGTTTAGGAGCGGCCGACCTTCGATCTGCCGCGCTCGATCCGGATCGCTTCCAGGGCTCTCCTTTGCCTTGCACAACTCAAACCCCCCAGGAGAATTTGGTGATTCCAGGAGCAATAATGGGAGAATGACGTGGCTATCTTTCATCTCCATAGCGGCAAGAATCGGGGGTGGAGCATTAGATGCCTTTAGTGCATCGGGTCTTTGTGCCCGATCTTCTTCCGCGTTCTTCGCAGCCAAATCCTCCTGCGTGGTAGCATTGGCAACATCGGTAGATGGTGGAGCCCTTGCTTCTTCCTTCGTGAATTTCCATGAATCAACACATGGGATTGGGAATATAGGTTGTTCTAACCACTCTTCCAAATCCATGGTTGCATCGGTGGTAGGAGTAGGCTGCTTCTCGACCTCTGTCTTCTTCTCGGCTGATGGCGCTGGTTGGATCTCGGTCGCCGCCAGCAGCTCCTTCATCGAGGTGAGCTTCCCTTGCGATACGGATAGAGATTGCAGCGGCTCGTTTGCTGCCTCTTCCTTTTGCGGTGTTGCTCCAGCTCTGGCCGGAGGCTCGGCAGTGCTAGGATCGCTTTTGTTTCCTTGAGCCGCCGTGTGATTTCACTTATTGAGAGTTCGAAGCTTGACATAGCTGTTGGTACGGATGCCTCAACCAGGCTCTGATACCACTGAAAGAACCCTCTTGTTAAGGATTCTAGGAACTGATCTTCGGCACCCGTAATTATCGTAACAATTAGGGATTTAGGAATTTAGATGAGAATTGGGGATTAGGGATTGAAGAACAGAATTGGGGTTGAGATAGAAGAATGGCCGGCGGCCTTTAGGGATGAGAGGAACGAGATTTGAGAGGGATTAGAGACTAGGGTTTGAGGGATACTTTCTGTAATATTATTCTTGACTGATTATGACGTAAACCCAAAGTACATATTTATAGGGAAATACTGGAAAACCCTAATAATAATAATCCTAATACGACTAAATCTCTACTAACCATAATTATCATTATCCTACCTAATGTATTAATTATTATTATTCTAATAATATATATTGCTAACACAGAGAATGAACATGAGAGCAGAAGAAACAGAGTGAGGGAAAGGCAAGTTGCAGAGGATTTAGAACAAGAGGGAGAAGTAGAGGAAGCCATTGTTGTTGTTGTGGTTTTGGTGGTGGATGAGGAAATGAAATGATATGTGATTGAGTGGCGATGGAGGAGGTATATATAGTGTTTGATTTTCAGGGGTCCAGCCATTAAAGCAGCTTCTGCATAAGCTGTCATTTTCTTTGTTAATTGACTACACATTGGGTTAGGAGAGGATTCAAGTGCATGATGAAAGGGCTTCAAGCTGGTGCTTGACTGCTTGGAACGTTAATTGCAGAAACATTCCTAAAATGGGAATTCATTAGGAGAATGTTCAAATTCAGACTCTTTAACCGCATTGCTGGCACGAAATCCCTAAGTTAATAATATCACAATTAGGAAGAGTATCCTAATTTATTATGAACATTTTGTTCTGTTAACTTTCTAGTTTGTGCACAAATTCATTGTGAATGCTGAACAAAAAAAAAAAAACGGTTGGGTTACGAGGAATCAATTTCAAATCCTCTCCTCTGTATTGATGTATGAAATATGAATAGTTAATTACGAACACATTGTGTAGATGAGATAACGACAAGATATGGATGGATTGGTCGCCTGTTTCTTAAATGTAATGGCCGGCATAGGATTACCCTAAGTTATAGATAAAAAAAACAGACAATCTTTCGTTTCTTAAATGTGTTGCTTCGGCCTTTCGGTAAACTCGATATTTTGTTTACTTGGCACCGACGATCAAACTCACGAATGATAATCACACGATAGGAATTTATTCCATTTTCAAACTATGAACATTACTTACCATGACAGCCACACAAGTTGCACAGATAACAATACGAAAGGTGAAAATTCCATAATAGATATCGCTAATAGCCTGTTTGGATGGACAAAAAATGTAAGGAATTGGAAATATTTTATTTCCATATATTACGTTTGGAAAAATAAAAAGATTGAGAATTGAATTCCATTGGGTCTAAAATTTGGGAATTACAATTCCTATCAAAAGTGATAGGAATTGAGAGAATGAAGATGGAATTAGTGGGACCCATCAATACTGTTTATTATTTTATTGACCACTATCATTTTACTCTCTTTCTCTAGTAGGAATTATACCAAACACTAGAATTGAAAATGAAATTCTACAAAAAAAAAAAAAATGAAATTCCATTTCCATTTCCATTAATTCCGAAATTGTATCCAAATAGGCTGTAAATGCATCAAAATGATGGAATCCGGAGCATAAGGTATTGAAAATCACCATAGAGGGGTGGGTTGGCTAACCCATGTCATTTGCACACCTATTTTATACAAAATCTCTTGCACAATTACATCAAACCAAACAAATTCCTTTCAAAATAGGATTCACATGATAACATGCATGATAAAAACTATCATTCCTTCACAAGTACATAGTCAAGGAAACCAAACCAAACACATCCCAAAGCATAATGCAAATCTAGGAAACAATCCACTCAGCAAATGCAAAACTAGCATGTTGTTCGCGCTTGCCGTTTCAACAACTAAATTTAACCTTTGTCGTCAGAATGCTTAACTTATATAATTAATTTCCCATAAACACAGCACAATAAAATATCCCAGCTACATCCTAACCCGCTGTAACAATCTCTCCAGCCAACATGTATTTCATTCTAAACAGCAAAGCATAACTACAGGCAGCTGCAAGCAACAAAGGTTAGCATATGGCAGTGCAGAAGCAACAGGAACGAGCATGAGGCATCCCTCACTCTCAACTTCTGCCACCCAGCGTAACTTGCACCAGCCACGTCACAAGGTTAGATTTCGTAAACACGAGGTACTACACCAGTAGCTTCCAGCAGAGACGGGATCATCGACCCCACTAGCTTCAACTGTAACTGAAGAAAACGCTTTACAATTTTGTCAAATGGCTGTCAATCTTTTCTATATTCAGATAAAACCTTCATCATCCCAAGTATGGTTGCCTTGAATCAGGAATCTTCTTGCATCCTGTATATTGTAATTTCCTGCTGCTTAAAGTAGCGACGGTCCTCTTCATCCACTAGAACAAGGTTTAGATAATACTTCACACTGAACTTGTTATTGATATTGCGGTGCGTCGGTGTCAGGTCATATGGGCTGAGGAACAGTCTGATTGGAATTGATTCACCTGGACAGGAAGTCACAATGCATTACCAAATGCATCAAATCAGATCCAGCTACATCTGAACTTCAAAATAAAATGAAAACTTATGCATACAGTTTCAAATTTTCAGTGTAAATCTGTTTTCATTTTTCGTTTTTTCTCCACTCCTTGTAACTTTTTTTTAGTTTGTAGACATTTTTCAAAGAGTGCTAGGGATTTTGCTGCCCTGGTGCTCAAGATCTTGTTTCGGCTAAGCGTGAATTGGTTTAGAAAAGAAAGTCGAACATACCCCGTACAGGAGCTCCGTCCATCAGCTCGAATTTAGCTAGAGTCTCTGTCTCAACATGTGTATTCGCCCCTGACCCAGTCGACTCTCTGAGCCGGATCTCAAGATCCATATTTTTTATCTTGATTCTTACAAGAAGAAAATAGATTTTACCAATAATCACGTCTTTCAGATGAAACCTGAACAAACAATTAGGCCCATTGATCATTGAACAGGACTACTATGTGTATCCACTTAAAGGTTAACCCAGTTGATTCCCCAAAATTATTATCAAACCAATATGGTTTACAGCATGCTGTATTCACAAACCCATCATCACAATATCATTTGTGAAAAAGCTAGTGCCTTTCTAGTGTACCACCGCTATGAGAGCTTTAGTAGCTGACACCGCCATTATATAATTCAACAACCATACTGGATCTTATATGAAACAGGAAAGCTCGGCGGCCATAAATAAATTCCCAGTATGGATCACGAGTACCACGAACAACACTGACCAAAACCAAGTGTAAAGATCAAATGACTTACTTGCTTTTGTTGTACTCAAACTCAATATGTAGACAATCTTCACTTCCAACTTCCATCTGCACAAGTGAGCAACATGGATGTAATTGCAATGCACTACGATATATATTAAAGAAATGAACTTTGGACCATCATCAGTTCATCACTAAATTTCTACCCTATGCTTCTACCATGTATTAGAGTAAAATACCAGTTTAACTTAAGTCAGCCATCATAGTGGCAAGTTGGGAAACAAACAGTGACATCTATTCCCTGTGCATTTCTAGATACAGCACTAACCTTGATACTGTTGTTAACAGGTGGAGGTGGAGCATAGTTTCGTACCTGGAACAGTAACTTGCTATATCAGTGAACTTGATCGCAAGCAGAATAATAGCATAGAGCAAAAAACAAGGCAAAGACGAACCCAACAGTTCATTGTTTAGGAGAAGATGAATCCAGTTGAAAGCAAACCAATTCCACGCCCCCTCAACAGTGACCCCATTTCCTGGCAAAAATATTGCTCCACTTCTTTTTCCACTCTCCATTTTCTCAATTTTAGTTCTTGCCTAAACTAATAATGAAAAAGAATATTATTCAGGAAATTATTGCTCAAACAAATTATAAGTTTTAAGCTTTACCCCCTCGCTTTTTCCTTCTCAAACTATGCTGTAACCGTCTACTAAAATCAATTCCTCAAAGCCTCACACTATCCTCAAAATTCTCACATTCTCCAAATTATACCTCCCTATTTCCATACCAAAGGTACAAGAATTCCCTAAAAACAAGTCACGAACGTCAAACAATGACAAGTGTGCTTGAGGGAGGGAAAAGAAATATATTACCACAAACTCCTGGTATTCAATTATGCTCCCAGCATAACCACGACTTACATTCACTTTCAGCACATACATGTAATATAAAAGGGAAAAGAGAAAGCAAATGTGTTTACCAATAGAGTATTTGCAACTAATAAGAACATGATGACAGATATTTGTTGTGGTAACAGGAGTACTGCTTCATTAACTGAGTGGGCAAACAAAAACAAACTTCCAGTTGTTGAGTAATATGCTGGCGAAGCACTTGAGCCACTATAAAACAGGTATCACCTAGAAGGACCTAATTTTTTGGAGCATAAACAAACACAGTACTCCGTGTGAAGTATGACAGGCACCCTGTACTCTGATGGATTATGTACCATGTTCATAGTAGGTCTCCCTTGCCATCTAAATTATAAACCCTAGAAATAATATCTAGATTTCACCTGTCCAAATCGTCTTGGGTGAGTTTGCCTCAGTATCCTATAAGAAGCAACCATAACAAAAGGCCGTATTCTACCTCCTTCAACACAATCTTTCTCAAAGGTGCATCTAATCCAACTAAAACTTTTAACCAATTCGCAAGTGAAGAAATTCATCTCCAGAGTACATAAATAAAGAAATACCTGAGCCTAACATTCACCCCATTATACGTCTCGTACGGCATTTCTACTGTGGAGAATTCAAAAGGATATGTTTTCCTTTCGTATAATTCTCCAGGGACCTCCAGTTCACGTACTGCCCACAAAGCAAGGAATCAAGTCATCAATGGTTTGCTTAAGCCAAATTCATTGAACTAAACAGAATGATTGGCCTTTGATAACCAACTCCAAAGGAGAGACAAGAAGGTAAGAATGAGACTGAATCTTGGAATAACATATCAAAAAGAGAATTGTACTCACCAAGAGAGGTAAAGTCATAAAAATTGCCTCTGTCAAAGTACAACTCTGCAAAGCAACAAAAACAGAAAAACAGTTACCACCGGACAAGAGAAGAGAACATTAGCAGACAATTAAAAACAAGTCATACTGCTGAGAAAACCACAGTTCCCAGTGTGACAAGACACAGAAAAAAGCCTTCTCTATCCAATGCCGTTTCGTGATAAAGACTCTCGTCGGCAAATTAACTAGTTCTCATTATTTTTCTCTTTATAGTTGATTGTTAGCTCCAAGGTCTTGAACCTAGGACGGGATAGATGTTTGCATCTGCATGGTGAGATCAACCTCGTGCCAATAACTCTGGTTTCTTACTAGCCTTGCATTAGATAACCAGCTCTATCAAACCCCCGTAAAGGAAAGAAATGCTAAAACCAAGCATACGAATGATTTGAAACACACAGTACTTTGGAGACAACAAGAGATTTTGGCTTCTCATTACACCCTGTACTTTCTCAGAGCCCCGATTCAGCAGTTTATACAAAAGGAGAGCAGTCCAATCTTAGTTCTTGGCACTAATACAAAATACTTTTATTTTCTTTGAAGAAAAAAATAAAATAAAAGTGATATAAAATCAAAACCAAATTTAAGCTCAATACCTCCATGGCTCAAACACCTTAGTGGGGAACAGGTCCACAACAGGTCACTATCTAGCAATCTAAGAATATCTTGTTCATGATCATAATATCAAAGAAGAACAAAAATGAAAAAGCAATCTCTGTTTTATCAACTTATAATTCAAGAAGAGTGCATGATAAAAGAATATAGAACCCGATGAAGATGCCCAAATCTCACATTCACTGGCACCTTTAATTGTAAGGGATTAAGTAAGGTGTTTAAGTTACAAATTCACCAATCTGACCAAGAAGCTCAACCTTAACACCATTGTGCTCAACCTTCTTCCCCAGAGGTGGTTCAATCACAACCTAAAACAATCCCAAATCCAGAAGCTCCTTGAGAATTCAGGCAACCAATCTTGCATTGGACAATCATAAGATGCAAAACATAATGCTCAGAACTAAAATAATGATAAGACAGTGATGCATTCACCTTGCCAGCAACACTTTCTTGGCTCTGAAAAAGTGGAATCATAATGGTTTGGCCATTCTCCTTCTTCACAGGAACCTAAGCACCATGATAATACATAAATCAGAGCAGCAGAGGTTGCCACAGAATAAGTGGTATACAACAGTCTGATATAATGGGTATTAATAACAAGTTACGGTCTGAAAAGTGAAAACAATGGTCGAAGACCAGGCTACATAATAAACTTTCCTTGTGCACAAACGAAGGCACAAACAATAGGTAACTTGATTATGTGGGAGCTTAACATTTCTTTGAATAACTTCCTTTTGTGATAAGAGGAATCTGACAAGGTCCTAAGTGGAAACCACTAAGCATGTATATGAGCTGATAAGGTCCTCTCCAACTTAGTCGAGGCCTTTGATTGAGACCTAGGGATACAGCTATGTTCGGTAGGAATCTGACATTATGATCAATATTCAAAAACCTGTGGTAATAAGAAGCATCTAAACAATGGCACATTGGAAAAGCTTCCCCATATCGTAAAGACCATAAGGCAACCCAAGTACATAGGAGCCTGACATCCATGGGATTATACCAACCCTACATGACCTAATTCGATTCCAAATTACATCTCTACATGGACCATGGGTCAATAGACAAATTAGGAGGTTTAAAGAGAGTTTAGGAGCATTCAAGATGGGTGAAAATGGGTCTACAAACAAGACCTACGGGTTAATTGAGAATTGAGGATTTCTTACAACTATCCTTGTCCAACAAGGATTTGGAGGAGATGCTTAATTATTGTCCATGTTGGTTTAAGAGTCTTTTATTAAATTAGCTTTATTTAATTTCTTAAGTATGAGTGTTATTTGTTTCCTAGTAGTAGAGTTATTACTTCTCAGTTTCCTAGGTGTAGAAGGAAGTCTTTTCTATTGGGTTAGCCTCTCTATAAATAGAAGGCTTGTAGTTCAGTTTTATTCAATTCAGTATTCAGACTTCAATAAGAGTTTTCAAGAGTTGCAAGAAATATTTCCTTGTGATTTCTTAGGCTTATCAACCCCTGGTTGTGGCGCCTTGCCCCGAACCTTACCACCGGTTGGTGTGGCGGTTCTTCCTCCATCTAACCTACCAAAAACCCTAAATTTCCCAATTCCTTTCAATTTCCAGCAACCCTAGCTATTTTATTTTCAATTAGAGCAGTTTAGGCACATCAATTGGATGGGTACTTTCTCATCTATGCACAATGTGATCTCAAAACTCCAGTAGCAGCACAAAGAAAGGAATTCATACCTGTTTCCGCATCTTGGCGTCATTTAATGTGATTGATATGTTACATGCGGGCTTGAAAGCTCCAATAATGTAATTCTGTGGGGCAAAGGAATTGACTATCAGTTCAAGACTGGCAAAACAGAAACGCGCCCAGATGACAATTCCCACAACTGAGCACGGGATCATTACCATGCTTTCTATCACAGTACAATGCCGGTTCAGAATCCCTAGTCACCTGCAGGGAAAAAGGGGGAGAAATAAGTAAAGGGTCGTCGAATATGGAAGTCAACTTCAACAGTTCAACCGCAGCCGATGGAAAAGGGTTTTTCTGAAATGACGCGAGATGAAATCCCTAACACAAACAATCTTCTTCCAACAGAAGCAATCGCTCCAACGATCGATCAATTGGACACAATCGCGGACAGCGACGATCAATTGGGAACTCGAAATGCATAAACTGAGATTAGCAAGACTGAAATCGGAACTGCGGATCAATTTGGAAGTGATGGCCGTACCTCGGAAGAACTGTGAGAGCCAATGAACCAAAGACTGATCGGAACAAACTCGGGCAGAGACTGGGACTTTAAAGGTTTGACAACCCGCGAGAATCGAGATTTCCGCTTTCTGTGCGTCTTGAAATTGGATGGAAGATACGCCGGAAGGGGATATACTGGAACTCTGGAAGTAGCCGGAAAAAAGAACGAGACACACGGCTTTGATCTAGTTTTGCAGAGGCTCTGATACCACAATGTTGTATAATTAACCGAGCAAAACTGATAAACTTTATTGAATGCAAAACAATTACATAAATACTTCTACTTGTCTCTAACCACCAGCAGAGATTCCGCAGTTCATCCACCCATTACTCCTAATAAACAGCAACCCACTTCTAACTAACAGATAGACTACGAAGCCCAAGCCCACAGAATAAACTGACCCAGAATAAACTGACCCAAGCCCACAGAATAAACTAACAGACAGACTACAAAGCTCAAGCCCACAGAATTAACTTCAACAAAGCCTTGTCAATTAGGCCCAACAAGAGACCCATCAATTGTTGGGAGGAAGTTCGACTTGGGGGAGCTGGACCTGGAGCAGACCTACTTCATGAGGCACCATTTGCTGCAAATTTAGAATCATCTGGTGCACCACGTGGAGTTTGGGAAGAAGAAATGAAACTCGACGCAAAGCATGGATGTACTCTTGCGTGTGGTGATTTCCGTGACCATTATTCAAGATAGCAGCGTTAACATGATACTCATGGAGTAAGTGCTGTCTTCTGTGAAGTAATGGAGCTAGCTGTTGACCGATTTCCGCAGCAATGGCAGTGGTGGAAACCACCTCTCTGTTCACTCCTTCGAAATCTGCCATAGGAAGAGCAGGGGAGCAGCAAAGACGAGAAAATGAAGGATATGTTATGAGGACCTTAGTGGAAGAGTATGTGATAGTTGAGAAGTGAAGAAAGTCTTGTCCGTCCGTATATTTATAGGGAGGAATTATTATGTTACTAGAAAAAATGCCGGGGACTTAGGTTGTAGAGTCATGATGAATGGATGGACAGTTTAGTTTATGATCAAATAAGGAGTTGGAGAGTCATGTTTATGGTCATTTCATCAACTAATCAATACCCGAACTAAAGTTGCAACAGCATGATCATATCCCCTCGAGTTACACAATGACCTATCCTGACCAACCTTTTTCTTCTTGGGGTCCTTTACTTTCCATCAACAAACAATTTGGTTCCTTTTTTTCTTCAAACCAAATCAAGTTAAAAAGTTTTTATTCCCGCTTTCATCCTAAGCACAGCTAACCATCCGTTTCCATAAAAGCACCTAAAGAATGCAAAATCAAACCGACTCATCACTTCTATAAGAGGAAGAGAAAAAACATTTTATAGAGTAGAGCTTGGCACAAAGCAACCTTACGCATGCAAGATTAAATGAAAGAAAAAGCCACAAATTGAAATCGCGAAAAGGTTAAGAGTAGAATGTGAACACAAAACTCTTTCGTTGCCCGTACATCAGAATCACACAAAAACAGAGGCAATGGTTAACACCTAACCTTTTAATGACAAACTCATCACATAACGTTACTTCGGCTCATCCTAGAACACTCTGCTATAAGTACTGTGTTTTGTACAAATCCAAATTATGCTTTGAAACTGGAATCAAGTGGGGCATCAACTAATTGTAATAGTTATTCACATGGAATCCAACATAAACTTCACATAATACATTAGCTAGGATTAGACTCGGCATTGGACAAACATGAGGTTGACAAAGACCTAACAAATTACAAACCAATGAAGCAACAAATAGCATTCAGGATCCAGTTGGTTTGAAACAAAACCCAGAAAGAGAAAAGCAATTGAAAACTTAACTGTCATAAAGATTAAAATTCCTTATATCCATCTACCATCCCAAAACACAGAACATCACTTACACATCATTGGCTGGCACAACTTCATATCAGCAACTGTTAGAACATCATTGACTGCCACCTACACATAAACCAACTGAAAATTATAGAAAACATTTATATGTACAAACTTCAACTTAAGCACACAGAGCAAAGAGGGAAACAGAAACAATTTGCATCTAGAAAATTTGCAGGACGAACATGTACATGGCAAAACTTTAGCTGAATTTGATAGGAACAATTTGGTTAATATAAATAGACTACCTCCCTACTCCAGATATGCAAACAACCTTTCTGATATGGTATTGTAGCAGCAGCAAAGCAGTTAAATTAATAAAATTTAGAATGGTGAAGAATTATTATTATCATAAAATAGAGCTTAAGAGCCCGATTATAAGCCAAGAAGGCCATTTCCTCCATCATTTGCTGGCTATAGTAACTTGCAGGAATCTGAAAGCAGAGAAACAGCATTTGGTTGATTTTGATCCGGATATCCTGTAGGAAAATAACACAAAAAATCTCTCAAAGTTAACGACGAAAACCAATCCAAATCACAGGAATCGAGTTTTGGATTATTTATTTTGAACTACGTGGAAATAGGATTCAGCACCTAGATTGATTTTTAGTAAGGTACCGAGAAATTGGGCATCCAACTAAGCTTCTCCTCGAGCGAATCAACCTCCGACAATAGAGACTCGAAACTCCAGTTGGGCTTGGCTTCAATCTCAGTTCTGTTAACTCTCTTCCGACAACTATGCTCCAACTTGACAGGTCCCCTGAAACAGAACGTTAAATCACAAAATCGTGTTCCTTCCAAATTTGGCCCTCAAACAAACAGAAGCTGCTTACCTCTCAGTGGCTTTTTTGCTTTCTGGTCTTTTTCCCCTCCTCGACTGCCGCCGAGCTTCTTCCTTCTTCCACCAACTTCCACATCGGCCTTCTGGTGCTCCATCACCGCCACCGGTTGTCCCACCCCATGGCATATAAATCACATCATTAGAATATTAATTGACACCGACGTGCTCTGCAGCGAGAGTCTAAAACTGAGAAATTGAAATTAACAATATTAACAAAGACGCAGAGAAGTAAGAGCTCACCATTAGATGATTTTATCCGTCTGCGTTGGTTTCGCCACTACTGGATCTAGAGAGAGCAAGAGAGATCCAGAAAGCCGTCGGGTGTGGTCTGGTCTCCTGCTATGAGTTTCAGGCCAATTATCTACCTCCGAACACAGGTCGACCTCAAAACCTGCAAACAAAGGCCATATGGTTCAGAGAGGGGAGGAAAAGAGTTGTCATGGAGGCATCGAGGAGAGACAGTGGCACCTACAACGATATCCCTTGTCTATGGTCACAGGCAGACCTTCGCTCAGTCTGATTCAGCAGCAAATCTGAAAGTAGAAGAGAGGCAATTTGATGGAAAAGAACTGTGGTCGAAAAGCTGGGTCTGTAGAGGGGAGTGAGAAAACAATCGGAAAGAAGCCAGAGGAGATAAATCGTCCTTTATGCAACGGTAGGCCCCTAATCGAATGGAGCAAGGTGAGAACTGACCGATTCATGGGTGTTGCCGTGCCTGACCATCTGTGAAGAGGTTCCATGGGCGGTGGCGTGTGTCAGCAACGACAAAGATCCAGAAAGTCTGGAGAAAGTACGGCCACGACCCACGACCAAGGACAAGAATGCAGCTGCGGATTTTTGGACAGGGACACGACGGGATGCAATTGCGGATGCTGGGGTACGATCGCGAAGGGAAGGCATGGGCTCTTGCTGCAAGGACGGAAGGCACCGCAGTTGGGGATTTTGGGATGAGTTGTGAGGGGACGGTGAATGTAGAAAGTATGGTGGTGGCGTGTGGGAGTAGCCGCACGGAACCGTCAAACTCTGTCTCTGTGAATCGCCCCAGAGTGATTAGATGCAGGAGGACGTGCGGCAGCCGAAGAAGTCCGAGAGAGCAAAACTTGACAAATCGGAAGAAGTTCTATTGGGCCTCAACCACAACACGACAAATAATGAAACAGTGTTGGCAAAATAAAGTGTAGTCGCTTTTTACATATAAGATAATTAGTAGTTGTCCTTGTTGGACAAGGACATCTGTTAGTTCTTGTAAGGAAATAGGCTAAAACCATGTATGGGAAGCAAGGTTGTCAACCCGCGGGTTGACCCGGACCTGGTCGAGCTAGTGGGTCAAGGGTTAAAGGGTCAACCGTTTTAGCCCGATTTTGCCCGGAAATATAGAAAGAGTCATTATATTGTACTTATCCTCATAAATTATATCAAATCTTATCTAACATATGAGTTATAACATATAATATTACACCAAAATAACATATCGTACTTAGATCCAACATATAGTGAAAATTCACACACACTTATATAACACAAATATTCAAATGTTCAACTTAGTATTCCAAAAATTGAGTTAGGCGAAAAGAAAAATTGGAAAATAGGCGCATTTCGCAAACTAAAGAAAAAAATGACACAATTTGACCTCCAACTCGGTACCTTATAGCGGTCGGCCCGGCGGGTGCGTGCGGCCCGTTTTTCTCACCGGGTCATGGTCAAATTGGGTCGACCCGTGGGTCAACCCGCGGGTTGACAACCTTGATGGGAAGGAAAAGGATTTGGCTGTCACGTGAGTCCGTGCAGTTTCCCGTTATGCGGTTGAGGGATTCGAATTTTCATCACATATACTTTTCTTCGCTATTCCCATCCAAATCCCTCCTCCCTTCTGTTTGTTCCCAAATCCAGCGAACACCCTTCCCTCTTCCGGTCGGGGTTTTCCGCTCTCTCCGGCACACGATCCCAACGCCATCACCCCCCAATTCCCTCACCATCTATCCATTTCAGCCATCCCATTCTTCTTAGGCGGAAAATCGATCGGCCGCCATAGTCTTCTTACAATTCCATTCCCTAGGCGTTCATTCTCGCCGTCGGCGACACAATTCCGCCGCCGTTGCTCCCTTCCACCCCCAGTTCTTTCCCTGAAATTTTAGCCAAGGATTTTCCCCTGCGACCACTCTCTGCCGCCATTACTACTATGAACACCCAATAGCAATTAACACTCTTTTGGTTTCCTCAATGTGCAGGTTCATATACATCGGGGAAAAATGTGCAGGTTCATCCCCACTATTGTGTTTCTTCAAATGCTGAAAATAAAGGAGAAGATACTTCCTCAACAATCTCGGCTGATCATCCCCATGAAAATTATACATTGGGTGACGCTTAGTCCCAATGTTTACACATCAAGAAAAACCCATTATACGACTTTCTCAAGAATTTGAAAGCATCCCTCTCAAAGTCAACGAGGACGCAGAGACACCTACATTTACTGATGAAGAGAAATTCACGGTTCAACTCTCCAATAAAAGCCAGTAAGTTGAAGTTTAGGTTCCTGAAATTAATTAGCTTCCATCCTAGATGTTTCACATGTACTCAGGTAGACATTCAACGAACTTTCGGCATTTCTAGTTGTTGATGTAATTTCGACTTGTAATGATCAGTTCGGGAAAGAAACCCAGAAGTTGCTTAGGCAGCACAGGTAAGCGAAACTCTGGTTATTGAGGTTTTGAATTTGGTCAAAAGCCCTGAATTGGGCGTTAGATTCTTCATATGGGCAGGTCGTCAAATTGGGTATTCACATATAGTTTAGCGGTGTACAATGCGTTGGTATAGTGGCTGCAGAGGAACAACCATAGTAGTGCTGATGATAGAATACCTGGCAGTTCTTGCAGGAGATTAGAAATAATGATATGGAAGTACTGCAGAAATTGCTTAAGGTGTTGATTCGCAAGTGTTGTCGAAATGGTTTATGGAATACTGCTATGGAGGAGCTAGGTAGACTTAAGGATCATGGCTACAAGCCCTCGAGATCGACTTACAATGCTTTGGTTCAAGTGTTTCTGAAAGCAGAACGGTTAGATACTGCTTCGCTGGTTCATCAGGAAATATCGGGTTTAAGCCTTTAAGGTACATCATTGATGCTTATACCTAGGGCTGCTTGAAGTTGATCGAGGACGAGGAGTTCAAACCTGATACTGTGCTTTTCACCAACATGATATCTGGATTGTGCGAAGCATCACAGTTTGAAGTAGCCATGGATTTCTTAACCAGGATGCATGTGTATTCTTGTATCCCAAATGTATTGACTGTCAGGATTATGTTATGTGTAATACGAGCCTAGTTGTGCTCGTTAGAAAATCAATACGCGCAGCTCGATTCTCCTTCAATGAACTTGAATTTCAACAACTTAACACGAAAATAAAACGGACCAAAGGTGCAACTTCACTCTTGGGAAGAGGCTCGATTGGTTTAAGTCGAAGCTCGGCCACGATTGATGTGGTTTCAATCGATACGAAGCAAACTCGCTGCTGGAACGCAACCAACGCACAAGTATTTGGTGACAATGGTCACAACTTTTCATTCATCCAAAACTCCCCTTGTACACGAGGCTATCAAGCCTTTAAATAGAAAACAAACAGCCTAATTCTAACTCTAAACTAACAAGGAAAGCAATATCTAACTCTAGCTTGACAAGGAAACAGAATCCCAACTCTAAAAGGTAACAAAAACCAATTGCTTCTCATCCACACTGCTGCCTCCCTGCCACGCAATGGTACCAGTCTCCATAGCATCTTTGAAGCCCTCGATTGAAGTCTTCCAAGGATCAACGTCCCTAACAGGCTTCAGTCGTTGCTCTCCTGAGTCCATAGTTCAATTTCCAACCCTTCTTGTCCTTCAAAGTTACACCATCTGAATTGAATAAGCCTCCAAAGATGGTGTCGGAAACTGTTCCCAGACTTAGCCAAAAACAGGCATTTTTCCAGTTTTACCATAGCAACTTGACACTCTTCGTTCAGGAACTTAGGGACTTGACTTTGTGCAAACAACCATCCAGGATGATAAACAAACACCTTCCCTTCACTCTCCAATCTTCCTCTCGCATTTCCATCAACCATAATGTACGATATGAATCTGCAAAGCAAGCACCACGAAACAACCCAACCACTTAGCCAAATTCGACCATTTTTCACTCCAACGTTGATTGATCCTTTGGCCATCAATTGAATTGTTTGTAGTTGCGAAACTTGGATCATATCAATGTGGGTGCTTGAAGAAGAAGCAGCTCAATAGGTGTAAGAGAATTATCAGTATGATGATCACAGAGGGTTGTTATCCGAGTCCAGCCATTTTTAACTCTTTGGTTCATGCTTATTGCAAATCTGGAGATTATGCTCGTGCCTATAAGCTTCTCAAGAAGATGCCAAAATGTGGTTGCCAACTGGGGTATGTAGTTTACAACATTTTCATCGGCAGTATTTGTGGTATTCAGGAGATGCCTGATATGAGTGTGCTGGAGTTGGCTGGAAGGCGTATAAGGAACTGCTTGATACAGGGGTTGTACTGAATAAGGTTAATGTTAGCAGTCTTGCATTTGCAATGCTGGGAAATTCGAAGAGGCGTATAGTGTCATTAGCCAAATGAAGAGCAAGGGGTTTACTCCTGATACCAGTACCAGGATGAAAATGGTCGAGTTTGCAAGGTGCTCACACATTGAACTTTGGCGGTAAAGTAATTAATTGACTTTTGGTTAGCAGATTTGTTTAGGTCAGGACACACCAAGGCAATGCCACAATGATCAACTCGGCCTAGTTTCTTTTTGTGGCTGCGGCTGTTGTAGTTGCTGTAATATTGTGGCCAATGCTGCTGACCAGATAGTGATATATCAATCATCAGCATAGCTCGTGTAATTTACATTCATATATATTGTTAATAAGGATCATTATTCATCCTTGTCTGAATAAAATACAGCCATTTGAGACGATCGCAGTTGGTTTCCTACATCACGTTATGGCCTCCCGTCATTATTACTATCACCTCCACCAAATTGTGTCGAGTTTCCATTCCAGAAGGTATTCCTGCCATTTGAACGGTCATCATCTTCATCCAAGCGTGTGAAGTTAGAGCATGGTAAGTGCTTTCCGAGCCCATGTAAAATAGTGAAATAATTTCAGTTGCTCAATTTATACATGTTTAGATCAAGTACATGCATGTGTACCCATTAAAACATGAAACAAATTATTATCGCAATCGCAATTCCTCAGACCTCTATTGACACGATGGTTTAAGGTGTAGAAAGGAAACTTACTGTATTGCCACATGCTGCTTCCAGCAAGGCCCTCGTAATTAGGGATGTCAATGGGACGGGTTGGGACGGGTTTTGCCAAACCCAAACTCAAATTCATGGGTTTATTTGTCAAAAAAATTTGGGGTAAAACTCGTTGGGTTTGAAAACTCAAACCCGACACAACCTGCTGGGTATCCGTAGGTTCATGGGTACCCGTGGGTTTTTGTGTAAAAAAACTATAATGACAAGTTTCTTTCAAAATAAAAGTCAAACAAAAATTTTCTCATATAAATTATCCATACAAAAAACACTAATCTAGAGCATACAAGCAAACCGCAAATTATCAATACAAATTGTTCAAACTTAAAGATGAACATTTATAAACAACATGATTAATTGAAAGCTTCTTCCTCCTTGTCAACTAAACTTCTTCAATCTTCACTCTCCACTCCATAATATCAACTTCATTATACACAATTAGAAATAATAAATTAGACATGTCTCCACAAACATAAAGAATATTAATTGTTTAAGGAAGATATATTGCTTAGAATATTAAATATACTGGAAAAATTAATTATTTAGGTGTGGGTGGGTACCCATGGGCCAGGTATACCTAAATCCAAACCCAACCCGTGAATAGTGTAGCGGGTTTAAACCCGAACCCGGCCCAAAACCCGTCAACACGGGTTTTACCCGCGTTGACCGGGTTGGGTCTGGTAGGGTACCCGTGGGTTCGGGTTTGTTGCCATCCCTACTCGTAATGTACCCGAAATATCCCCCGGGCCTTGCAACTGATGAAATAGTGTCAGGTGTACTATCTTCAGGAGTAGGATGACAATTTTACTCATACACATGAGTATTTTACTATCCAACCCAATTGGGTTGGGTATGAAATATAAATAGATGGATATGAGTAGAGTTTGTCGGGTTTGTACCCATACCCATTTACTTGGGTTGGGTTGGGTTGGGTTGGGTTGGGTTGTTTACAAATGGATTCGGGTCTGTACTCATGCTCAAATGCAAATTACAGTTTAGTAACTAAACTTGATAGCAATGTAATTAATTAGCATGGTATTTATCTTCATAATATTGTGATGACTTTGTTTTATTATTTATAAATAAAGTCCTACCCAATGACTTAATGAGATGGCCAATGAGCAATACAAACAAAATTGGATTCTTGTCTAACACGATAAAATCATCACTATTAAGTTGTACCAAACAAGATTTGCGATTGCTAATCTAATTTGAGGCAAAGTGACGACCTATCCCAAATAATATAAATACATTTTAGTTAGAAATTCGCTATTGCAAATCTCAATCACAAACTAAATTTTATTTAATTAAATATGTTTTAACTCGAACAAAAAGTGATGTCTACATTAACGAATCTTCAAATTAACTTTCCCCATCCCTCCTCACCTTCCCCATCACGGCATCACCCACGGACCCATATATCATTCTCTCTCCTCACCTTCCCATCACCCACTGTCCACGGACCCATATATCATTCTCTCTCTAACAGCTACACCCTGCAGCAACTCCCCGCAACTAGGGCTGGGAGTTTGGTACCGGTATTTGGGATATACCGGATATCGTACCGAATTTGTCTATATTTGGTATTACCGAATACACGAATTAATTTGTGGGATTGGGATTGAATTTCAAATGTTATTCGGTATTAGGGATTACCGGATTGGGATCGATATATACCGAAATATAAGCTAGTGTATATTTTATCCTCTCAACTAGACTCTCTCATTCACTACTACGCGACCCTCAACCACCAAAAGTGTCATTTATTTATACATAGATCATTACATCACTATTTCACACTAGTATTTGAGATGTTACCAATTACAAGAATTTGAGATGTTAGCTCTAGGCAACTCAAGACTATTTGCTTAGTCTCTTTTCCCTAAATTAAACAATAAAATCTAATTTATATATTTAATTATTAATTGCAAAGGTAATTAATTATGTATTCGATAATACCGATTGGGATACCGAAATTATTTAGGGATTGGGATTGGGATACCGAAATTATTTAGGGATTGGGATTGAGATTGATTTTAGTGTGTAATTCGGTATTCGAAATTTCGGTATTTGATATTGGAATACCGATACCGTACCGATTTCCACCCCTACCCTGCCCGCAACCCTTGCATTCTGACTCTTTTGAGTTGCGGCCGATGCTTCCAAAACCTTATCGTTGTCGTTGCCTCCAACAATCGTCCCCGTCTCCCCGACCATCATCCAATCGACACCCTAACTCCCTATCCTCCTGACCTAATTCACTCCCCTCCCACCCAATATTGATTATTGAATCGCCCTCAGAAGAAGAATTCCCTTCAATTCACTCCCCTCTCCTTCTCAATCAGCGACCACGAGATGTCCTGGTGCGACAACGAGAAACGAGGCGAGAAACGATGGCGGAGTGTTTAGATACATTGGGGGTTTGGCAATTCAATTTTGGACACTCCCCAAACGAAGAAGAAAGGCGGATTTGAGAAGACACTGAAGTGGGCCCAATCTATTCTCCAAAAGGTGGGCCTCAATTATTTCCTACCAGTTAGATAAACGCAGCCAATTCTACTTTGGCCGCAGCAGCGCTCAGCTCCACCCTAGTATTCTGTAAACCGTGAGTGAGTTATTTGGCCTTCAGAAAACCCTCTAAAGAATCCTTCCATTTCAGTTCATCAGGGAACAATGGAGGACGGCAACTCCGACTCCGACTTCGACGTCATCGAGATTTCCCCGGCCTCCCTCCCGCCTTCCCACTTGGCCAGGAAGAGAAAACGTCAACAGGTTTTAGAATAAGAAACAGGCTTTTTCTTCCAACATCCTTTGTTTTCTCACTGTCCCTTTTCTTTTTAGCTGGGTTTCGTTTATCTTCTTGCCGGGATTTCTCTTTTCCCCACCATTGATGATGCGTTCGATCAGGGCTTTTGCCCCTTTTTCCTGGGCTTAAACTATCTGTTTTGAGGTGCTGAATGAGTTTATTAAATTCTTGGAGATGCTAATTAACTTATCCATTGTGTGGAATCACTTGGGACACTTTACTCGTTAGATCAGCAGCTAATAAGTTCCTTCTGAGCAACGTACAACGTATGTAATGCTTACTTTGGAGGTCAAATTCGTTCATTGATAGATAGATAGATAGATAGATAGATAGATAGATTCTTTTGCTATATCTCGTCAAGTTGCACAACTAGAGTACTTTCGGAGGCTGCTTTAGATTTTAGAGTGATGGGTTTTTCCGTATGCATGTTGTGGCCTACAGAACTCAGTTGCAGATGCTTATGCAGTGTATTTACGTGGATCGATATTCCTTTAGAGAGAATTGAGTGTGACTTATTTCTTGTGGATGCTATTTCACAAGCATTTGAATGGATCCGTTCTCTCTAGTTAGTAGCACAAAATTGGTGTTGTTTGTTGTTGCAATGGTTTCTTTTTATATATGTATAGGCTGTGCTCCTTGAAATCATTGATGTCGATGACAAAGATGATGTTGTGATCCTGAATGAGGACGAAGTTCGCAGGAAGTTCGCCCTTGACAAAGGGAAAGCTATCAAGGATGATGATAACGCTGTCAATCTTGTTCAAAATGAGGTATACAGCATACATCATTGACTAATATATAGACACATTTTGTTATCATTGTCGACTCCATCTCCAACTCATCACCTCTATGTAAATGTCCATTTGACTTGATCCTCAGGCCCTACATACAAGCTTGTGGAATCTTGATGGAAAGGAAGACACATTTTTCTATCCCACTGATTTTGCTTCTCTACAATCATCATATCCGAGTCTCGCGGCCACTGGAGTTGAGGCAAGCCAACCGAATACGAAGAATTCACGGGGTTCAAAATCAAGACAGAAACTACTTGGCAGTACCAAATCCCTGGTCAAATCTGCCAGCAAACAGAGTTTTCCAATGATGAGTACTAGTGTTGGACTTCGTCGACCGAATATGGACTGTAAGGAAATTTTAAGGAAATGGAAGCTCTTCAAGCATTTCGATCTTGTTGAAGACTATTCAGACCATTACTACAGTTGCCGCCGGTCTTCATCGGAACAGGTGACTGACTGCATGCATGCATAGTGTTGCTACTTGTAAGCTCCATCTTGAAGTTACCATACATGGTGTTTGTGTATATGATGTATCAATTAATTCCTCTTTAAGTTGTTCTGCCTGCCAGAGGAATGAGAAGAAGTGGGCAAAAGCAATTCAAGACGAGTGGAAAAGGCTCAAGAAAGATTTGCCAGGTGAAGAAACATTACCGTGCATGTTATTCAATTCCTTGAGCATCTAATCTAACTGCACAACTGATGATGATTAGTTTCTTTCTATTCTGTGACATGATCATCTATCATTCCAATTATTTATTTTGTTCAAACAAACAGATACGACGATATATGTGAGGGCGTACGAGTCGAGGATGGACCTGCTGAGGGCCGTGATCGTTGGGGTAGACGGAACTCCTTACCACGACGGTCTCTTCTTCTTCGACCTGTTCTTCCCCGATCTCTATCCAGATGTTCCGCCGGTACGTACGTGGTCATGTTGATCTAATTTAAATTTCACTACATTTCTGAGTCGCATCACCGAGACAGGGTTTCTCTTGTCCCTGCACAATATGAGACAGATTTATTCATATTTCGCCTGTTTCGCATTTTCCCTCCCCTTCTTTGGTCATCAGGAAGTCCACCTCGATGATGATGATTCTCTCTTGTTAAACCCAATTTTCAACCACGGATATGTGTGCCTCAGCCTTCTCTATCGACGAATCGGTGGTATCGACGAGTTCGAGAATTGGCAGCCTGGGGTTTCAAGTGTGATGCAGATTCTGCTTTCGTTGCAGGCATTGGTATTGTGCGAAAAACCCTTCTACACTGATAGTTCTGATGATATGACGGACTATGAGGGTATAACGGACGATGAGTATACAATGGAGGATATGATCACCACCATATTCCGCCCAAAAAAAGAAGGGAAAAAAGAAAAAAAAGAGTGCATCTACTCCCTGCATTACAGCATTGTATTCCTCGAATCACTCCAGCTAATGGTTCGTACAATGAGGAAGCCACCAAAAGTAAGCCTTCTTTCTCCGATGGATCAACCTCATGTCGTAAGGGAAGAAAAAAAAAGTCGTTATTTTGCTAATTTGATCTCATTTGTGTCGGTACGTCCACGGCATAATAATGTTTGTAGAATTTCAAGGAGTTTGTGAGGGGACATTTCCACAGTCGGGCCAAGGGGATCGTGGCGGCGTGCAACGCGTACATGTCCGGCGTTCAAGTCGGCCGGTGGTGTGTGGTGAAGAACGGCGAGGGCGCCGGCGGAGGAGTCGGATCCGGTAAGAGTTGCCGGCCGGAGTTTAGGGATTCCTTAGCTAAAGGAATGGACGAGCTGATGAAAGCGCTTACCAAGATTGGAGTAAAAAACTTCGACTAATTTTTAAGATTTGCATGTGTGAAAATCAGTTTAACGATTATGTTACTCTAGTTCACTATTCAGTAAGGTTGTCAACCCGGTTTAATCTATTGCCCGATCGAGTGGATTGAGGATTAATGGTTCTTTCGTTTTTGTACGGATGGATATATGAAAAGAATCATTATATTGTTCATATTTGTATAAATTATATCCATTCTCATCTAACATATGGGTAATAACCTTGCGCCAATATAACAGTCGGTACATGGACCAAACATATAGTGAAATCCAAACACACTCATATGTAACCTCAATATTCAAATGTTCAATTTAGAATTCCAAAGGTAGAGTTAGGCGAACGGTAATGCTGGAAAAGAGGCGCATTTTGGAATCTTAAGGAAAAAAATGACGCAGTGTGGCCTCCAATCCGATAACTTCGCGGCAAGTTGACCCCACGGATAAGGCTGGAAGTTTGGTACCAATATTTGGGATAATTGAATACCGTACCGAACTTATCACTATTTGGTATTACCGAATACCGATTTATTTTTTAGGGATCATGATTAAGGTTTATTTTGGAGTGTTATTCGGTATTACGGGATTGTGATCGATATATACCGGAATATAGCAAAATACAGAGAAACAGCAAAATTTGAAAATTAATAAAATATATCACACAACTTTTGATCATTCCCCACTTTTTCATAACTCACAAGTCCCCATCCAACTCAATTTTGCTTTCGAGTTTAAGTAACTCTCGTCTCTCATCTAATCTCTTGTTATTTTCATAACATCAAAAGAAAATGCTAGTATTAGTTGTCTCTCAGCCTCCAATTCGTCGAATTAAAGATTACCAATGACAAGAACTTGAGTTGTCACCTCTCCTCCCTTCTCTCTATCCATGTCGTAGATCTAGGCAAACTCAAGACTCTTTGATTTTAGGGGGGTATTCTGTATTCGGAATTTTGGTATTGAGATATCGATACCGTACTGATTTCCACCCCTACCCACGACTGTGTGTGACCTGTTTTTCTCACCGGGTCAAGATCAAAACAGCTCATCTCTCACGTTGACAACCTTGCTATTCATACAACTAGAAAGCGTAACAAGTATGGTGACATGATGTCTGACTACAACATCTGCTTAGCATATCCAATAATTCGTACATTGGGTTTCACTATTGGGTTTCATTTCAACTAATTGGACTCAACTACTCATTCTATAATCTATGTTTTTCATTTGCGAATAAGTTTCTTTTCTTTGATCGTAAAATATTAAAATTTGGTGTATATTTTCTTCAAATAACATGTGAGAATAGTTCGACCTATCCAGACTTGTAATTTGTGTAAGGTATGTATCATCGATCTGACCGGAGCCAGCGCGTTCAGTAATGGCAATTTTTTGACCTGACCCATGCAATCCGATCGGCCCGACCCAACCTGTTTGAGGTAGATTTTACCCGACTTGCAGCAACGTGGGAAGAGGCATGTATATTGCTTCCAAAACTTGCCACACCTCGTTCCTTTCTCAACCCATTCTATCACAATTCTATCTATCAACTATTTAGACTCATATATTCCTTCTACTATATTTATCATTCATTTATAAAACATTTTCTCTATGTGTTCTCGTAAAATAATTAAAATATCCGTTTCGTTTTTCAAAACAGAATGAAATCACCCGTTTCGTACTCACATGACCGCTCCATTGCCAAATGACTAATTGAGAGTTACCGAACCCGCCTTATTGCCAACTCCTTCACCAACCCAATCCTTCCCAACCGCCCAAGATCGAACCTCAAACTCAACCGACCGGCTCAACCAGCTCCTCCCTCTTCCACCTTCCCTTTTACCCTCCCCGCCAATATTTTCCCCTTTCCCGTCTTCAAACTCCAGGTCCAGCTGCCAATTCAATCAGTGTCCGATCCAATGAAACAAAATCCCAGGTCGACAAATTGAACAGCCTTCTCGTACTTCAAATTCACCCTCACCGGCCGCTGGAGGAGGCTGACGGGATCTGCAACCACTTTTCATATTCGGGCGTATTTACTTTAATAAGATTTCGTGTCAACAAAACAACACTACTTACTTCGTTACTTCTTAAAAAAAAAACAACACTAATAAAACTTAGAGTCGAAACCGTGTACGCAATCACATGACCATTTTTATTACTTTGGATCAATGATTCTGTCATAATAACGAACCTTCATGTTTTCCGATCTTTTTTAACGTTTACTGAAACTCAAATAAAATTGTTTTTTGTTTGAAGACTTATGAATTGTAGCTAAGCTTAAAAGTTAGGTGGATGACGAATTTTACCTATAAGGACTAATCCATGGAAGATTTTGAACTCTCTTTGACTACTATTCTTACTGAGATTTTCGATATCACCAAGCAAGGGCTACACACACTACATATAGTCCTAAAACAACACTAGTCATGGACCCGACCGGTTAACCGGATTCATTCACCAATTGTATATATAGTAGTAGCAATTTGTATGTGAGATTCACGTTTTTTTGTTAGTATAAGAAAATCTAGATCTTTTAAATTATCGAACATTCAAATTTCTTGCTAGCATAAAATAATCAAAATTATAAAAAATACTTCAATCATTCAAAAGATTAAACATCATAATATTTTGCGACATCCTAACCTACTCATCATAAATACCATTTGTCTTCCCGAAAGTAATTTGTGTCAAAAGGATCAAAATTGGCTTGTGCTTGACTTTGTTAATTGTCATAGCAAACAAACTGCAATAGGACATTGTCTGCTAACCAATGTGAAATCAAGACTTTTATAATGAGAAGACAATTTAATATGAGGTAGGAAGACCATATCACCAATATGAGTATCTATTAGAATCTCCATTTCAGTAAACCATGTGTCAAGTCTCTTGATTATCAATCTTGTACCATTGCAGAGACCTATACTTTTATTCATATTTCTTAATAAAATGACGGGGAATCCAACTTTCAACCAAATAGTACGGGAAATTATTAATCTTCAATGTATTGAGAAACTCCACTGATTAATCTCCCCCTTCATCTCTTGGAACCCTTTTCATCTCACAGTTATTAATTTTCGATTTCTTTTCATGGGGTGGAGCCAATATAGCATGATGAACCACAGAGGTTCCTTCACTGTAATTCAAATGGAGATCTCCGTACACATGATTCACAATATCAACAATTTCATCTCCTTGATCATGTTGAATGCTCAAAGAAGTTCGAATAATTGAGATCGTTGACTCCCCAAAAATATTAGAACCCACTCCATCACCAATAGGCAAAGTCCATCTTTTGAATTCTACAATATGAATAGCTTCTTTTCTTTAGGGCCACAATTTTTGCAGCACAATCTCATATTTTGAGAGAGCTTCAAAACGTTCAGTGAAGGCCATAAGTATGACTTCTTTATAAAAGAATTTGAAATATCTACTCGAGTTCCCTTACAATTACTGTTAATGTTTGCTGAAAATCCACGCCGAACACAACAGACATTCCTCCAAAGGTCATGTTCTCGCTGTTTGGGATTTTCACATGCAAAATATCTTCCAATCCGTTCCCTCTTAGTTGTGAAGCAGACAAAAAACTCAGCACGAGCAGATGGAGAGGGAAATCCTTTCCGGCGATGAGCAGATGGAAAGGGGAATCTTTTCTGATGATGAGCAGATCTTTTCCGACGGCGAGCAGATGAGATGGAAATCACCAATCATTTCCTCTCTCTTTTTATTTTCCGCTTCTTAGTGATGGAGGGGGGAAATCACCGGTGACCCAGCAGATGGAGAGGAAAATCACTGATCTCTTTCTCTCTAGCATAAGGAGGACATGGTTACCTTGCTCTATTGCTTGATAGTGATCTGGTTAGTGTTCTAATTCGACCACCAGGGTTTGTAGCTTTCCCTCTGAATGCACAATTGCTTGACAGTGATTTGTCAGTGGTCTAATTGGAAACTTTAATTTATGATATGGATGTTTTTTCTTGTTGATTGTCAAATGTGATTTGAGTGTCCGCCTTTGTTGACTTGTAAATTATGCCCTGCTTACAAACAGAGAACGAGGTTCAAAAGATGAGGGCAAAAGTGCACTTTCATGATATGCTTTATAGTTTATTCTCACTAGGAAGTTAAAGCCCGCGCTACGCGACGGGCAGAACAGGTTGGAGAGATATTAATTTGCTTCAAAAGACACAAAATAAACCTTTCGATCGCTACCCAAGTGAACCACATGCACCTCACGTCAGGAGGCTTGTAACGTAACCTTTAATTGGTATCCATGTCCAATTTGAACACGTATGACACGCTCTAAAGATATCAATTACATCCGAATAACTCTAAAAGTGTAATCACTTCTCTTCCTAACATTTGAATAGACACATGAGCATAGTGCACTCGAAATAAATTTTAGATACATTAAGAACCTACTTAGCACATTAAAATTCTCGACACAGCAACAATGCAATCATTAAAAAAATCCATGTGACAGCCCATATTAAAAGTACGTAAGCTCAATAACAGGTAGTTAGGATATCATCAAAACATAAACTTAGCATAAAAATCATTGCACACCATGCAGAATTGCCATTACTCGCACTATCTTCCATTCCATCACCTCCTCTTCCCAGTAGTGTCAGATAAGCTTTCCCCCGATACAATCACTTGAGTTGAATCAGGAAATCATTTGGTTAAATATTAGTAACTCACAACTATCAGGAAATCATTAAGTGATTAATCATTTGGTAATCATTGAACACATACTCAGAAGGACAAAAGTCCATAGAGATTGATCCTAATCATGCTTCTTGATAACAAAACACCAAGTCCGTTAAGAGTTGTACCCGTGAGTTGGTATGGTTCGGGAGTAACTTTGATTGCGTAGTAGAATCTAGGATTCGTAGTAACTTGTAATCCTAATCTCTTTCTTCATTGGATTAAACTGAAAAGGTACAATTTCAATAGCCATATAGGGATTTCAAGAAAAGGAGAAACAATTCTGACATCATCCTGTGAAAGGAATCCTGCCCCTCCCAAATACTTCCATCCAAGAAATCTAACCCTTCCATACAACCAAAATCCTTACTGATAAGAACTCTCTATATTTACAGACCATATTGCAAAGGTAATCATCAGCTAGTCTGTAAACTTGCCGTGCTCATATTTGCTAAAGAAAGGAAAAGAAAATGCTAGCTAGATTGGGGTAATGGTGTTGCTGCTTTGCTTTCCTTGCTGGCAGCAACTAACGAAATAGCTGCTGCAGTGGACTTTTAATTATGTACTCTTGTTGTTTTACTTTGCATTCATATCAAACACCTTAATTTGCTGCGATGGAGGAGGTATATATAGTGTTTGATTTTCATGGGTCCAATGTCACTATCGTCGTGTCTAATGTCACTATCGTCGGTCGTGTAGCTAAAACCCGTCCCGGTGGGTTGATCCACGTACAATATCTTCGACGCCTGGTCCCAACCATAATCATTCCACTGCAGAGCCATGTCCTCTGTAATCTTGAACGGACCGTTCTCGTAGAACAGAGCAAGCTCGCTGGCACAACCCGGCCCGCCGGTGAGCCATATCACCACCGGCGCGTTGGTGTTGTTCACCCTCGATTCGAAGAAGAAATAGAACATCCTGCACAAACCAAATCCGTCATCAGAAGGAGGATTAGGATTGAAAATTTTGGTGGAGTTAATTAATGTTCATGTCTGTCTGTCCACTTACTTGGCGCCTTTGGTGTCGGGAAGAGAATAGTAACCGGCGTAATGACCGAACTGCTGAATTGAAGGGCCTGCGCCTCCGGTGACGTTGAAGCTGAACCGCTTCTCATCGATTCCCGGCTGATGATCGTCGCTGTGACCCGAATGGTTGTTCGAAACGATGTTGGCTGCGTGTTTGGGGAACAAATTGAGGGAGCGAATCATCCTTTCCGCTTGCCCTTCTCCTCGTTTCGCCGCCGGGGAAACGAGTTTCAGGGGAGAAGGTGATGATGGTTGGTACCGCAGGGCGGCAGAGAATGAACATGAGAGCAGAAGAAACAGAGTGAGGGAAAGGCAAGTTGCAGAGGATTTAGAACAAGAGGGAGAAGTAGAGGAAGCCATTGTTGTTGTTGTGGTTTTGGTGGTGGATGAGGAAATGAAATGATATGTGATTGAGTGGCGATGGAGGAGGTATATATAGTGTTTGATTTTCAGGGGTCCAGCCATTAAAGCAGCTTCTGCATAAGCTGTCATTTTCTTTGTTAATTGACTACACATTGGGTTAGGAGAGGATTCAAGTGCATGATGAAAGGGCTTCAAGCTGGTGCTTGACTGCTTGGAACGTTAATTGCAGAAACATTCCTAAAATGGGAATTCATTAGGAGAATGTTCAAATTCAGACTCTTTAACCGCATTGCTGGCACGAAATCCCTAAGTTAATAATATCACAATTAGGAAGAGTATCCTAATTTATTATGAACATTTTGTTCTGTTAACTTTCTAGTTTGTGCACAAATTCATTGTGAATGCTGAACAAAAAAAAAAAAACGGTTGGGTTACGAGGAATCAATTTCAAATCCTCTCCTCTGTATTGATGTATGAAATATGAATAGTTAATTACGAACACATTGTGTAGATGAGATAACGACAAGATATGGATGGATTGGTCGCCTGTTTCTTAAATGTAATGGCCGGCATAGGATTACCCTAAGTTATAGATAAAAAAAACAGACAATCTTTCGTTTCTTAAATGTGTTGCTTCGGCCTTTCGGTAAACTCGATATTTTGTTTACTTGGCACCGACGATCAAACTCACGAATGATAATCACACGGTAGGAATTTATTCCATTTTCAAACTATGAACATTACTTACCATGACAGCCACACAAGTTGCACAGATAACAATACGAAAGGTGAAAATTCCATAATAGATATCGCTAATAGCCTGTTTGGATGGACAAAAATGTAAGGAATTGGAAATATTTTATTTCCATATATTATGTTTGGAAAAATAAAAAGATTGAGAATTGAATTTCATTGGGTCTAAAATTTGGGAATTACAATTCCTATCAAAAGTGATAGGAATTGAGAGAATGAAGATGGAATTAGTAGGACCCATCAATACTGTTTATTATTTTATTGACCACTATCATTTTACTCTCTTTCTCTAGTAGGAATCATACCAAACACTAGAATTGAAAATGAAATTCTACAAAAATAAAAAATGAAAGAGTCCTGGGAAATCCCCATTACATCTAGATACAGCACTAACCTTGATACTGTTGTTAACAGGTGGAGGTGGAGTATAGTTTCGTACCTGGAACAGTAACTTGCTATATCAGTGAACTTGATCGCAAGCAGAATAATAGCATAGAGCAAAAAACAAGGCAAAGATGAACCCAGCAGTTCATTGTTTAGGAGAAGATGAATCCAGTTGAAAGCAAACCAATTCCACGCCCCCTCAACAGTGACCCCATTTCCTGGCAAAAATACTGCTCCACTTCTTTTTCCACTCTCCATTTTCTCAATTTTAGTTCTTGCCTAAACTAATAATGAAAAAGAATATTATTCAGGAAATTATTGCTCAAACAAATTATAAGTTTTAAGCTTTACCCCCTCGCTTTTTCCTTCTCAAACTATGCTGTAACCGTCTACTAAAATCAATTCCTCAAAGCCTCACACTATCCTCAAAATTCTCACATTCTCCAAATTATACCTCCCTATTTCCATACCAAAGGTACAAGAATTCCCTAAAAACAAGTCACGAACGTCAAACAATGACAAGTGTGCTTGAGGGAGGGAAAAGAAATATATTACCACAAACTCCTGGTATTCAATTATGCTCCCAGCATAACCACGACTTACATTCACTTTCAGCACATACATGTAATATAAAAGGGAAAAGAGAAAGCAAATGTGTTTACCAATAGAGTATTTGCAACTAATAAGAACATGATGACAGATATTTGTTGTGGTAACAGGAGTACTGCTTCATTAACTGAGTGGGCAAACAAAAACAAACTTCCAGTTGTTGAGTAATATGCTGGCGAAGCACTTGAGCCACTATAAAACAGGTATCACCTAGAAGGACCTAATTTTTTGGAGCATAAACAAACACAGTACTCCGTGTGAAGTATGACAGGCACCCTGTACTCTGATGGATTATGTACCATGTTCATAGTAGGTCTCCCTTGCCATCTAAATTATAAACCCTAGAAATAATATCTAGATT
Organism: Linum trigynum; assembly: GCA_964030455.1. Lineage (NCBI taxonomy): Eukaryota > Viridiplantae > Streptophyta > Magnoliopsida > Malpighiales > Linaceae > Linum > Linum trigynum. The sequence goes on along the minus strand of OZ034817.1, from coordinate 59,816,365 downwards.
TCACCTGTCCAAATCGTCTTGGGTGAGTTTGCCTCAGTATCCTATAAGAAGCAACCATAACAAAAGGCCGTATTCTACCTCCTTCAACACAATCTTTCTCAAAGGTGCATCTAATCCAACTAAAACTTTTAACCAATTCGCAAGTGAAGAAATTCATCTCCAGAGTACATAAATAAAGAAATACCTGAGCCTAACATTCACCCCATTATACGTCTCGTACGGCATTTCTACTGTGGAGAATTCAAAAGGATATGTTTTCCTTTCGTATAATTCTCCAGGGACCTCCAGTTCACGTACTGCCCACAAAGCAAGGAATCAAGTCATCAATGGTTTGCTTAAGCCAAATTCATTGAACTAAACAGAATGATTGGCCTTTGATAACCAACTCCAAAGGAGAGACAAGAAGGTAAGAATGAGACTGAATCTTGGAATAACATATCAAAAAGAGAATTGTACTCACCAAGAGAGGTAAAGTCATAAAAATTGCCTCCGTCAAAGTACAACTCTGCAAAGCAACAAAAACAGAAAAACAGTTACCACCGGACAAGAGAAGAGAACATTAGCAGACAATTAAAAACAAGTCATACTGCTGAGAAAACCACAGTTCCCAGTGTGACAAGACACAGAAAAAAGCCTTCTCTATCCAATGCCGTTTCGTGATAAAGACTCTCGTCGGCAAATTAACTAGTTCTCATTATTTTTCTCTTTATAGTTGATTGTTAGCTCCAAGGTCTTGAACCTAGGACGGGATAGATGTTTGCATCTGCATGGTGAGATCAACCTCGTGCCAATAACTCTGGTTTCTTACTAGCCTTGCATTAGATAACCAGCTCTATCAAACCCCCGTAAAGGAAAGAAATGCTGATAAGGTCCTCTCCAACTTAGTCGAGGCCTTTGATTGAGACCTAGGGATACAGCTATGTTCGGTAGGAATCTGACATTATGATCAATATTCAAAAACCTGTGGTAATAAGAAGCATCTAAACAATGGCACATTGGAAAAGCTTCCCCATATCGTAAAGACCATAAGGCAACCCAAGTACATAGGAGCCTGACATCCATGGGATTATACCAACCCTACATGACCTAATTCGATTCCAAATTACATCTCTACATGGACCATGGGTCAATAGACAAATTAGGAGGTTTAAAGAGAGTTTAAGAGCATTCAAGATGGGTGAAAATTTGGGTCTACAAACAAGACCTACGGGTTAATTGAGAATTGAGGATTTCTTACAACTATCCTTGTCCAACAAGGATTTGGAGGAGATGCTTAATTATTGTCCATGTTGGTTTAAGAGTCTTTTATTAAATTAGCTTTATTTAATTTCTTAAGTATGAGTGTTATTTGTTTCCTAGTAGTAGAGTTATTACTTCTCAGTTTCCTAGGTGTAGAAGGAAGTCTTTTCTATTGGGTTAGCCTCTCTATAAATAGAAGGCTTGTAGTTCAGTTTTATTCAATTCAGTATTCAGACTTCAATAAGAGTTTTCAAGAGTTGCAAGAAATATTTCCTTGTGATTTCTTAGGCTTATCAACCCCTGGTTGTGGCGCCTTGCCCCGAACCTTACCACCGGTTGGTGTGGCGGTTCTTCCTCCATCTAACCTACCAAAAACCCTAAATTTCCCAATTCCTTTCAATTTCCAGCAACCCTAGCTATTTTATTTTCAATTAGAGCAGTTTAGGCACATCAATTGGATGGGTACTTTCTCATCTATGCACAATGTGATCTCAAAACTCCAGTAGCAGCACAAAGAAAGGAATTCATACCTGTTTCCGCATCTTGGCGTCATTTAATGTGATTGATATGTTACATGCGGGCTTGAAAGCTCCAATAATGTAATTCTGTGGGGCAAAGGAATTGACTATCAGTTCAAGACTGGCAAAACAGAAACGCGCCCAGATGACAATTCCCACAACTGAGCACGGGATCATTACCATGCTTTCTATCACAGTACAATGCCGGTTCAGAATCCCTAGTCACCTGCAGGGAAAAAGGGGGAGAAATAAGTAAAGGGTCGTCGAATATGGAAGTCAACTTCAACAGTTCAACCGCAGCCGATGGAAAAGGGTTTTTCTGAAATGACGCGAGATGAAATCCCTAACACAAACAATCTTCTTCCAACAGAAGCAATCGCTCCAACGATCGATCAATTGGACACAATCGCGGACAGCGACGATCAATTGGGAACTCGAAATGCATAAACTGAGATTAGCAAGACTGAAATCGGAACTGCGGATCAATTTGGAAGTGATGGCCGTACCTCGGAAGAACTGTGAGAGCCAATGAACCAAAGACTGATCGGAACAAACTCGGGCAGAGACTGGGACTTTAAAGGTTTGACAACCCGCGAGAATCGAGATTTCCGCTTTCTGTGCGTCTTGAAATTGGATGGAAGATACGCCGGAAGGGGATATACTGGAACTCTGGAAGTAGCCGGAAAAAAGAACGAGACACACGGCTTTGATCTAGTTTTGCAGAGGCTCTGATACCACAATGTTGTATAATTAACCGAGCAAAACTGATAAACTTTATTGAATGCAAAACAATTACATAAATACTTCTACTTGTCTCTAACCACCAGCAGAGATTCCGCAGTTCATCCACCCATTACTCCTAATAAACAGCAACCCACTTCTAACTAACAGATAGACTACGAAGCCCAAGCCCACAGAATAAACTGACCCAGAATAAACTGACCCAAGCCCACAGAATAAACTAACAGACAGACTACAAAGCTCAAGCCCACAGAATTAACTTCAACAAAGCCTTGTCAATTAGGCCCAACAAGAGACCCATCAATTGTTGGGAGGAAGTTCGACTTGGGGGAGCTGGACCTGGAGCAGACCTACTTCATGAGGCACCATTTGCTGCAAATTTAGAATCATCTGGTGCACCACGTGGAGTTTGGGAAGAAGAAATGAAACTCGACGCAAAGCATGGATGTACTCTTGCGTGTGGTGATTTCCGTGACCATTATTCAAGATAGCAGCGTTAACATGATACTCATGGAGTAAGTGCTGTCTTCTGTGAAGTAATGGAGCTAGCTGTTGACCGATTTCCGCAGCAATGGCAGTGGTGGAAACCACCTCTCTGTTCACTCCTTCGAAATCTGCCATAGGAAGAGCAGGGGAGCAGCAAAGACGAGAAAATGAAGGATATGTTATGAGGACCTTAGTGGAAGAGTATGTGATAGTTGAGAAGTGAAGAAAGTCTTGTCCGTCCGTATATTTATAGGGAGGAATTATTATGTTACTAGAAAAAATGCCGGGGACTTAGGTTGTAGAGTCATGATGAATGGATGGACAGTTTAGTTTATGATCAAATAAGGAGTTGGAGAGTCATGTTTATGGTCATTTCATCAACTAATCAATACCCGAACTAAAGTTGCAACAGCATGATCATATCCCCTCGAGTTACACAATGACCTATCCTGACCAACCTTTTTCTTCTTGGGGTCCTTTACTTTCCATCAACAAACAATTTGGTTCCTTTTTTTCTTCAAACCAAATCAAGTTAAAAAGTTTTTATTCCCGCTTTCATCCTAAGCACAGCTAACCATCCGTTTCCATAAAAGCACCTAAAGAATGCAAAATCAAACCGACTCATCACTTCTATAAGAGGAAGAGAAAAAACATTTTATAGAGTAGAGCTTGGCACAAAGCAACCTTACGCATGCAAGATTAAATGAAAGAAAAAGCCACAAATTGAAATCGCGAAAAGGTTAAGAGTAGAATGTGAACACAAAACTCTTTCGTTGCCCGTACATCAGAATCACACAAAAACAGAGGCAATGGTTAACACCTAACCTTTTAATGACAAACTCATCACATAACGTTACTTTGGCTCATCCTAGAACACTCTGCTATAAGTACTGTGTTTTGTACAAATCCAAATTATGCTTTGAAACTGGAATCAAGTGGGGCATCAACTAATTGTAATAGTTATTCACATGGAATCCAACATAAACTTCACAGAATACATTAGCTAGGATTAGACTCGGCATTGGACAAACATGAGGTTGACAAAGACCTAGCAAATTACAAACCAATGAAGCAACAAATAGCATTCAGGATCCAGTTGGTTTGAAACAAAACCCAGAAAGAGAAAAGCAATTGAAAACTTAACTGTCATAAAGATTAAAATTCCTTATATCCATCTACCATCCCAAAACACAGAACATCACTTACACATCATTGGCTGGCACAACTTCATATCAGCAACTGTTAGAACATCATTGACTGCCACCTACACGTAAACCAACTGAAAATTATAGAAAACATTTATATGTACAAACTTCAACTTAAGCACACAGAGCAAAGAGGGAAACAGAAACAATTTGCATCTAACAAATTTGCAGGAAGAACATGTACATGGCAAAACTTTAGCTGAATTTGATAGGAACAATTTGGTTAATATAAATAGACTACCTCCCTACTCCAGATATGCAAACAACCTTTCTGATATGGTATTGTAGCAGCAGGAAAGCAGTTAAATTAATAAAATTTAGAATGGTGAAGAATTATTATTATCATAAAATAGAGCTTAAGAGCCCGATTATAAGCCAAGAAGGCCATTTCCTCCATCATTTGCTGGCTATAGTAACTTGCAGGAATCTGAAAGCAGAGAAACAGCATTTGGTTGATTTTGATCCGGATATCCTGTAGGAAAATAACACAAAAAATCTCTCAAAGTTAACGACGAAAACCAATCCAAATCACAGGAATCGAGTTTTGGATTATTTATTTTGAACTACGTGGAAATAGGATTCAGCACCTAGATTGATTTTTAGTAAGGTACCGAGAAATTGGGCATCCAACTAAGCTTCTCCTCGAGCGAATCAACCTCAGACAATAGAGACTCGAAACTCCAGTTGGGCTTGGCTTCAATCTCAGTTCTGTTAACTCTCTTCCGACAACTATGCTCCAACTTGACAGGTCCCCTGAAACATAACGTTAAATCACAAAATCGTGTTCCTTCCAAATTTGGCCCTCAAACAAACAGAAGCTGCTTACCTCTCAGTGGCTTTTATTTTTGCTTTCTGGTCTTTTTCCCCTCCTCGACTGCCGCCGAGCTTCTTCCTTCTTCCACCAACTCCCACATCGGCCTTCTGGTGCTCCATCACCGCCACCGGTTGTCCCACCCCATGGCATATAAATCACATTATTAGAATATTAATTGACACCGACGTGCTCTGCAGCGAGAGTCTAAAACTGAGAAATTGAAATTAACAATATTAACAAAGACGCAGAGAAGTAAGAGCTCACCATTAGATGATTTTATCCGTCTGCGTTGGTTTCGCCACTACTGGATCTAGAGAGAGCAAGAGAGATCCAGAAAGACGTCGGGTGTGGTCTGGTCTCCTGCTATGAGTTTCAGGCCAAATATCTACCTCCGAACACAGGTCGACCTCAAAACCTGCAAACAAAGGCCATATGGTTCAGAGAGGGGAGGAAAAGAGTTGTCATGGAGGCATCGAGGAGAGACAGTGGCACCTACAACGATATCCCTTGTCTATGGTCACAGGCAGACCTTCGCTCAGTCTGATTCAGCAGCAAATCTGAAAGTAGAAGAGAGGCAATTTGATGGAAAAGAACTGTGGTCGAAAAGCTGGGTCTGTAGAGGGGAGTGAGAAAACAATCGGAAAGAAGCCAGAGGAGATAAATCGTCCTTTATGCAACGGTAGGCCCCTAATCGAATGGAGCAAGGCGAGAACTGACTGATTCATGGGTGTTGCCGTGCCTGACCATCTGTGAAGAGGTTCCATGGGCGGTGGCGTGTGTCAGCAACGACAAAGATCCAGAAAGTCTGGAGAAAGTACGGCCACGACCCACGACCAAGGACAAGAATGCAGCTGCGGATTTTTGGACAGGGACACGTCGGGATGCAATTGCGGATGCTGGGGTACGATCGCGAAGGGAAGGCATGGGCTCTTGCTGCAAGGACGGAAGGCACCGCAGTTGGAGATTTTGGGATGAGTCGTGAGGGGACGGTGAATGTAGAAAGTATGGTGGTGGCGTGTGGGAGTAGCCGCACGGAACCGTCAAACTCTGTCTCTGTGAATCGCCCCAGAGTGATTAGATGCAGGAGGACGTGCGGCAGCCGAAGAAGTCCGAGAGAGCAAAACTTGACAAATCGGAAGAAGTTCTATTGGGCCTCAACCACAACACGACAAATAATGAAACAGTGTTGGCAAAATAAAGCGTAGTCGCTTTTTACATATAAGATAATTAGTAGTTGTCCTTGTTGGACAAGGACAAGGACATCTGTTAGTTCTTGTAAGGAAATAGGCTAAAACCATGTATGGGAAGGAAAAGGATTTGGCTGTCACGTGAGTCCGTGCAGTTTCCCGTTATGCGGTTGAGGGATTCGAATTTTCATCACATATACTTTTCTTCGCTATTCCCATCCAAATCCCTCCTCCCTTCTGTTTGTTCCCAAATCCAGCGAACACCCTTCCCTCTTCCGGTCGGGGTTTTCCGCTCTCTCCGGCACACGATCCCAACGCCATCACCCCCCAATTCCCTCACCATCTATCCATTTCAGCCATCCCATTCTTCTTAGGCGGAAAATCGATCGGCCGCCATAGTCTTCTTACAATTCCATTCCCTAGGCGTTCATTCTCGCCGTCGGCGACACAATTCCGCCGCCGTTGCTCCCTTCCACCCCCAGTTCTTTCCCTGAAATTTTAGCCAAGGATTTTCCCCTGCGACCACTCTCTGCCGCCATTACTACTATGAACACCCAATAGCAATTAACACTCTTTTGGTTTCCTCAATGTGCAGGTTCATATACATCGGGGAAAAATGTGCAGGTTCATCCCCACTATTGTGTTTCTTCAAATGCTGAAAATAAAGGAGAAGATACTTCCTCAACAATCTCGGCTGATCATCCCCATGAAAATTATACATTGGGTGACGCTTAGTCCCAATGTTTACACATCAAGAAAAACCCATTATACGACTTTCTCAAGAATTTGAAAGCATCCCTCTCAAAGTCAACGAGGACGCAGAGACACCTACATTTACTGATGAAGAGAAATTCACGGTTCAACTCTCCAATAAAAGCCAGTAAGTTGAAGTTTAGGTTCCTGAAATTAATTAGCTTCCATCCTAGATGTTTCACATGTACTCAGGTAGACATTCAACGAACTTTCGGCATTTCTAGTTGTTGATGTAATTTCGACTTGTAATGATCAGTTCGGGAAAGAAACCCAGAAGTTGCTTAGGCAGCACAGGTAAGCGAAACTCTGGTTATTGAGGTTTTGAATTTGGTCAAAAGCCCTGAATTGGGCGTTAGATTCTTCATATGGGCAGGTCGTCAAATTGGGTATTCACATATAGTTTAGCGGTGTACAATGCGTTGGTATAGTGGCTGCAGAGGAACAACCATAGTAGTGCTGATGATAGAATACCTGGCAGTTCTTGCAGGAGATTAGAAATAATGATATGGAAGTACTGCAGAAATTGCTTAAGGTGTTGATTCGCAAGTGTTGTCGAAATGGTTTATGGAATACTGCTATGGAGGAGCTAGGTAGACTTAAGGATCATGGCTACAAGCCCTCGAGATCGACTTACAATGCTTTGGTTCAAGTGTTTCTGAAAGCAGAACGGTTAGATACTGCTTCGCTGGTTCATCAGGAAATATCGGGTTTAAGCCTTTAAGGTACATCATTGATGCTTATACCTAGGGCTGCTTGAAGTTGATCGAGGACGAGGAGTTCAAACCTGATACTGTGCTTTTCACCAACATGATATCTGGATTGTGCGAAGCATCACAGTTTGAAGTAGCCATGGATTTCTTAACCAGGATGCATGTGTATTCTTGTATCCCAAATGTATTGACTGTCAGGATTATGTTATGTGTAATACGAGCCTAGTTGTGCTCGTTAGAAAATCAATACGCGCAGCTCGATTCTCCTTCAATGAACTTGAATTTCAACAACTTAACACGAAAATAAAACGGACCAAAGGTGCAACTTCACTCTTGGGAAGAGGCTCGATTGGTTTAAGTCGAAGCTCGGCCACGATTGATGTGGTTTCAATCGATACGAAGCAAACTCGCTGCTGGAACGCAACCAACGCACAAGTATTTGGTGACAATGGTCACAACTTTTCATTCATCCAAAACTCCCCTTGTACACGAGGCTATCAAGCCTTTAAATAGAAAACAAACAGCCTAATTCTAACTCTAAACTAACAAGGAAAGCAATATCTAACTCTAGCTTGACAAGGAAACAGAATCCCAACTCTAAAAGGTAACAAAAACCAATTGCTTCTCATCCACACTGCTGCCTCCCTGCCACGCAATGGTACCAGTCTCCATAGCATCTTTGAAGCCCTCGATTGAAGTCTTCCAAGGATCAACGTCCCTAACAGGCTTCAGTCGTTGCTCTCCTGAGTCCATAGTTCAATTTCCAACCCTTCTTGTCCTTCAAAGTTACACCATCTGAATTGAATAAGCCTCCAAAGATGGTGTCGGAAACTGTTCCCAGACTTAGCCAAAAACAGGCATTTTTCCAGTTTTACCATAGCAACTTGACACTCTTCGTTCAGGAACTTAGGGACTTGACTTTGTGCAAACAACCATCCAGGATGATAAACAAACACCTTCCCTTCACTCTCCAATCTTCCTCTCGCATTTCCATCAACCATAATGTACGATATGAATCTGCAAAGCAAGCACCACGAAACAACCCAACCACTTAGCCAAATTCGACCATTTTTCACTCCAACGTTGATTGATCCTTTGGCCATCAATTGAATTGTTTGTAGTTGCGAAACTTGGATCATATCAATGTGGGTGCTTGAAGAAGAAGCAGCTCAATAGGTGTAAGAGAATTATCAGTATGATGATCACAGAGGGTTGTTATCCGAGTCCAGCCATTTTTAACTCTTTGGTTCATGCTTATTGCAAATCTGGAGATTATGCTCGTGCCTATAAGCTTCTCAAGAAGATGCCAAAATGTGGTTGCCAACTGGGGTATGTAGTTTACAACATTTTCATCGGCAGTATTTGTGGTATTCAGGAGATGCCTGATATGAGTGTGCTGGAGTTGGCTGGAAGGCGTATAAGGAACTGCTTGATACAGGGGTTGTACTGAATAAGGTTAATGTTAGCAGTCTTGCATTTGCAATGCTGGGAAATTCGAAGAGGCGTATAGTGTCATTAGCCAAATGAAGAGCAAGGGGTTTACTCCTGATACCAGTACCAGGATGAAAATGGTCGAGTTTGCAAGGTGCTCACACATTGAACTTTGGCGGTAAAGTAATTAATTGACTTTTGGTTAGCAGATTTGTTTAGGTCAGGACACACCAAGGCAATGCCACAATGATCAACTCGGCCTAGTTTCTTTTTGTGGCTGCGGCTGTTGTAGTTGCTGTAATATTGTGGCCAATGCTGCTGACCATCGATTTAGATCAACCTGAACATCGATTTCATTCTAACCTATTGCTGCTCTTTCCACTTACAAAATTCTAGGGTTCTTGTAGGAGAAACTTGAAAAGTCACCAGCAATCCTCCAAATGTTTTGCTAGATGCAACATTTGGAGGATTGTACCTTTCTCCAACAAATCATCTGCAGATGGTTTCCAACAAAATTCCTGTTATTTAAGCCTTTAAAGAAGCTCTTGCCATCTCAAGTGCACCTTCATAACTTCGGTTTCCACCAGTAAACCCACTTGCATGGACAAACACGCAGCCAGGAATCCCTGATACTTCCAAGAGCTGATCATTTTCCAAACCTCTCCAGTTAACTGGTAACGGTTTCCTGCTTCGAAAATCATCAGGTGATACAGCTACTGCCTGTATACGCCAGTTTTGAGTCCTATCATCCTGCAAACAGAAAATTGGTGTCATAAGACCTCCGTATCTAAAGAGGGAAATAGGAAGATTTTGTGATGGCAAACTCATGGATTTGGAACTGCCATCAGTAGAGTACTAATAAAAAATGAGATGCAAATACTAGATCGTCAAGTACCTTGTAAAGAACACTAGAATCAATACCCACGGCTACGCCGCGGGGACTTAATTTGCAGCAAATGCATATCATTTTAAAACAATAGCGTATACATTTAAGACAAAATAATGTTATTTGCTTATGATGCGTGAGGGGAGTGCCTACAATCATACATGATACAATTATACAGGCCTATTTATCAACTGATGATTTGAGAGTAGCAGGACCAAAAAGCCGATTACACACACACAGAACCTGTAAATTGAGCAGGAAAAGACAACCAGGTTAAAACCTGAACTGGAAGTTGGTAAGGCACCAAAGAACATTTATAAACCTCTGAGATAGCATGATTTCTAGAACCTGTAGACAAAATAGATTGAAAAAAGAAAGTAGCAATTAGTTTAAATCCATGCAGGAGACAACCAACAACCATGGAATGTCAAGATATCCATAATCATCATTTCCCATTTCCTTTCCCCTCAATCTTCAATCAAATCTTCACCTTCAAACTAAACCCATATTTCCCCTCTTTGGCAGAAAGAATCATAAGAGTATATTACTCCATATGGTGGATCAAACCTCCCTCTCTCCCTTCCCCGTCCCTCCTCCCCTCTCTATCTCTTACCTATTCAACCAACCAAAGGCGAACTATATCAACTACTGCAGCTTACTTACTATCGCCATGAACTCCTACCTAATACTTTAACAATCGACTTTAGCCAAGAAACTGTAAGAACGATCTTTAAACTATAGACAGGAAGCTAAAACAGGAAGAGCTGGAAGAGAAGGATTACTTGGTGTAGCCTCTAGGGTCTGTAGTGCAGATAGATGAATTACATGAAGCTGTGCATTAGTCTTATCCAACAGCAGGCCACTACCTGAATCGGCACAGGATTAAACATCGACATTAGGCCTGTAAAGTGTAGATAGAAGAATGACCTGAAACTGTTGCTGAAGCAGATGAAGAATTAAGAATGACCTATTAACTCTGCATTAGTCTCATCCATTTCAACACAACAGTAAGCAAAGAGAAGCTGTTGCTGAAGCACGCGATCAATACCGAGAAGCTTTAGGTTTGCCTTCCTGTTAAATTTTGCAGCATAAGCATAAAGAAAAACAAAATAATAATGCTGTCCACGCTCAATCATCATCAACTCATAGGAAAGTAGTAAGTATATGGTAGTTTTTCTTGCTAGAAATGAAGTGTTGGCAGAACAATCGGTAGGCAGTACATTGAACATATTAGGAGACAACTAAACTGTGGAACTCAATGTAAGTACATTTTATGTTGTTCTCTTCCAGCGTGTTTTGCACTGCCAATGAAATAATGAAGGTTCTGTATATAATCAAAGCAAATCACGCTACAAAGTAGCGAAAACTCATTTCATGGCACATATTACAACTGAAAAGGGAAGAATGTATTGATTTTAGAATGATGTGACATCGCCAATTCGGTATTCTATTCAACTTAAGAGGTATATAAATCAATACACCATCATGTAGTTGGTAGAGATAGCCTGGAATGCAGAATGCGGTATATAAAAAAAAACTTGGAAGAGAAGGATTCCGACCATAAAGACACAGCGTTCGAAACATGAATATGAAAGTAAGCAGTCTGTTTGTGTAACTCATGATTTTGAGCCCTTGGTAGCAATTCTTTTGTGCTAACAATCAAATAGTTTCTTGACACATCATTGGCAGCAACATCATCATACCAGTAATTGTTACAACATCATTGACAACCACCAACAAATAACCCAAATTTAATAATAAGAACATCTATATGTCAAATCTTCAACTGAATTAAGCAGAGCGCAGAAAACAGAAACTATCTGCATCCAGCAAATTTACAAAAAAGAACATGTACATGGCAAGACTTCAACTGAAGTTGCAGAAAAAACATGTACATACATCACAAACAACAAACAGAACGATAATAACCACAAAGAAAGGAAGATTAGAAAGCAAAACATAAATTCAATCGCTCTTCTCCCAACCAAAGCGAACAGGAACAAATTGAAAATTTCAGAACAGCAAAGAAAAACGTATTGAAGAACAAAATAGAAATATTGAACTGATTTTCAGAAGCAACTCAAATTTGGTTGGTTTCAGTCCCAAGTGGCCATTTCGTCAACTTCTTGCCCCCTCTCACTTTATCTCTTGTTAGCATTGCCCATCTGGTAATCCCACACAATACATTCAAAAATATAAAAAGAGAGATACTGAGTTTATCAGTACAGCTAACTAAACCATACCATCCATCTTCCCACACTTTCCATGTCTGCTGCTGCTGCTCCTGTTCCTGCTCCATGGTTAGTATGTGCCTGCAACAGTAAAATCAAGAGAAGTGAGGAGCAAGTTCATTTTTTTGGGGGTTGCGGTAGGAGTAAGGTCAACCGGTGAATACAAAAGTGAAAAATACATTGGCTGTTCCACCAACTGTCACCCAACCTGCTGGTCCATAATCACCACCACCGTCAGTTTATGTTGTTCCTCCCCATGGATAGGGCTCGAGCACGAACTCGACGAAACCATGTTATTGGAATCTTGCTACCGCTGTGCTCTGCAGCAAGTCCAAAAACAGAGAAGGTGAAATTTAAAATATAGCCGAAGAAGATGATAAATAAGAGCTCACCGTCACAGGCGATTCTGTCCACCGCCGTTGGTCCTCCTGTTCCAAATCGATTTCGTCTTCCTCCGCTTTCGGGTTTGGGTTCCACGACGACCAGCAGCGAGGAAACTTTTAGGGTTTTCTCTGCACCCTCTGTTTCGGAGAGGCGGAAAAGGGGGGGGGGGGGGAGGGGAGATATTGGAAGGGAAATACAATTCCCGAGATATTTTCCGCTGTTTCCGAACAAAAGTAACAGTGCGGAGGGAGAGAAAAGCAAAGGAAAATTTACTGTACCGCTCGACCCTCCAAATCGGGCGGAAACTTGGCTTCCCTTCATGCGTTCCTTTTTTTATTATAATCCATGTCCTTTAGTTCAACTAAATCATGGATGCCTTGCTTTTTTTAAATAACCAGAATCATCTATGCTTTCCTTTTAACGTGGGTTTAACAGCATTATTAGGAGTAATATCAAGAGAAGAGTAATATTAGGAGTAACATTAGGAGAAGATGCTTATTACAAAACGTATTTGTTTGTTTATTATTTTTGTGTTTAAAGAGATAATATGGATTAATTTTGGACACCTATAATTAAATTGCAGAAACCAGAATATATTGTTCGGTTGAGCTTTTGATAGAAGATTTTTCAGGTCGATCCACTGATACGCTACATTTTTCAATCCAAGGTTATTACTTTAATGGTATAAGTGATATTGCAATAAAATTTCGTTTGGACCGGATGACACCAAACTGTAATAATGTGGTCCGGTATAAAATAATTGACGTGGTTAAATCACGATTTTAGAACAAAATACCATACAACTAATTTTTATAATACAATCTCTTATGCATTTTAGAAAGTATAAATTTATTTCACAATTCATAACTAGAATCTTAACATACAATCAAATTATTTTACTATTATATAACCAATAAAAAACATATTTATCACATTTCTCAATACCCACTTTTCTTCCCACTTTCTTTCATAAAACAACATTTTCCTCTCAATTTCTCTCACCTCCAAATCTCCCCTCCCCTCCTAATTTTCCTTCACCTCCCCTCCTTTTCCTCCCTTTCTTCGGAAACACAGCATCTAGATAGAAGAAGGGGATTGTGGAGTGGGAAAGAGGGTGAACCATTTGCCTCTCACCAAGTACAATCGTAGCCAACTGGTGGGAGGTAGCGTGAGCGAGTCTATGAGCAGGGTTAAGGGAGTGGGAAAACCGGGGATAGCAGAATGGAACGACGAAGAGACAGACATGACCGAGCACTGACCTGTGTATGCTTGATTTCGGTGGAAATTGATAGTAGGAAAGGTACGGCCACAGTAGCGCTGATTGTGGAGTATGGGCGGTGACCTGCTTTTGCTGGACCGAGGGTACGGCTACTCTAAGTGGGGAAGAAAGTGCTTTCGAGGAGCTTCTCCACTGCTTGGGCTCTAGACGCCAAGAATTGAAACAGTGTTTAGAGTCTTTGGGCGAAAAAGCGTACTCCCCTTTCATGTTTTACAAGAATACTTGATGGTTGGAATCACCCCCAACTCTTTCTCAAGGTCAAATATGTGGAGCTTCCACTGCAGCAAAATCAAACACAGTGAACTTCCAAGAATTGATAAGAATGTCTTTGGCATTCGGATGGTAATACAATTCATGGTCATTCAAAAAGTCGGATAGGAGCATTCTGTGTATGACCAGCAAGGATAATTTGGAAAGAAACTTCACACTGAAACCCACTACAATAGTTTTTAGGCAAAATCCACTTTCATAGCCATAACTTTGCACTTTGTGACAAATATAGCCAAATTTGAAAAAATACACAGAAATAGCCACAAATTTGAAACTAACTTGACAATTATAGCCATTTCCGTTAAATTTATTGACGGAGTTAGAGATGCCGTTGGCGTCCGTCAACAACAAGCTGAGATGGCGCCTAGTCAGCTTTTACGTCAACTCTAAGTCGACGTGTCATGCCACATGTCATGCCATGTCAGCTTAAAAATTAAAAATATTATTTATTACAAAAAAAATATAATAAATAAATAATCTAATTGACCATCGTCTCTAAACCTCCTTCTCCACTTGACGATAAACCTACTCCATTTTCATGGCCATAAAAAACCTAAAAATCAAATGAAATTCACAATAACCAAACCATTCATCCCTCTCACCACTACCACCACCATAATCTCTACGGTCCATCTTCTTCCTTCCCCTTCTGATTCCTCTTTAATTCTTCTTCCTTGTCACTTCTCACCACTAAGCCTTCTGATTTCACGGGCTTCATCAATTCCCCCAAATACTACATGGATCCCCCGCCTGCTTCATCCATCTTTGGCAAAATAAACCTGGGTAGACGTCGTCGTCCATCTCCTCGTACTCCACTCAGCCAAAGTCGAGTCCTTTGCTACTCTAGCTGAAGAGATCTCGGCCACCGTCGAAGAGGCAGACTAGCTGCTGCCGGATGAGATTCATCTTCTTCGTCTCCTTCCTTCACCTCCCCTTTATTCGAAAATCTCGTGGGTAACGCCGAGGCAGTGGAGTGTCTGAAATCCCTGCTGGAGCAGAAGCTTGAGAGCCGTGAAGAAGAGGACGCGCTCAAAATCCTGACTCGTCTCGTGGCCGTGCAATCATGCCGCTGAGGGAGAGCAACAGTCTCCATCGCAGATCGAGAAACTAAAACCTAATCGACGCTATCTCCTTGCAGATTTCCTCCCTGATAAACCACCAGATCTGGGCGGTTTCCAAAGATCTAGGCGGTTTTCAAATATGCCACCGCCGGAAATCGACAATGAGCAGAGGGTACAAGCAAATCGCCGTCGATGTTGCGGCAAATCCTCCCTCCGTCAGTCGCTGCTACGTCTGAATCACTGTGTATTGTCGGACCGCGGAGGCGAGCTGGACCGTATCGAGTGGTGAATGGACCAAGGCTGATGAGTGCGTTCGTCGATTGAGAGTCGCCGGCGATTTTAAGTTTAGGTGGAATGAAGGTGGGATTTCTGTAAAGAGGAAAAGAGAAGAATTGGGAAGGGCGGATGAGGAAAAGAATGGTAAAGTAGGGGTTTTTTTTTATAAATATAATTAATTTAGTTTTCCACCATGGCATGCCGCATAGACCAAATAAAATGCAGCCACATTCAACCGTTTGCCCAGTCAGTCGTCTTTATAATTCCGTTACATTAATGGACGGAACGGCTATTTCTGTATATTTTTTTAAATTTGGTTATATTTGTCACAAAGTGCAAAGTTATGTCTATGAAAGTGGATTTTGTCTAGTTTTTAACGTATAAAAAGGTTCACTTACAGGGCAAGATCTATGCATAACCATGATTTCTCCGCTGGCATCAACTTGGTATCTTGAAGCAAGACACTCCTCCACAATAGACCTAGCTGGCAACCAAGACTTCGCATGGAAGCGGATACTCTTCACATGCCCCTATAGACACGGAGAAACTAGAAGATCATCGCCTCCGAATCTCTCACATGCCCCTTCACCTATCGTTATCTTAGGTCCTTTCTCGTTTCATTATAATTATCATTTCTCGACAATTCCTAAACTGGTCATCGTAACATTAAATCACTGTTCACAATACTATTTCGTAAATAGCAACCATTCGACATACCAACGATCAAACCTTATTGCAATTTGTTCACCATTAGCCCTTAACTTCCATCAATTCCATCATCTCCAATAGCCCAATACTACCACTAATCAATGTAATCATCCTTATCTCGTTAAGTGGACTTGACTTACCATAAACCATTTGACAAATCAAAGAATATAGCGTGTTTCGTGTCATATAAATCAACCGAAGTAAAACTTACAATTTCATCATCATTATTTTCTCATATATCATCTATACACCCAACATTTCCCTTTTCTTTCACCTACCACCATACCCCTAAATTCCTCCAATCATTTACAAACCAAACAATATAACCAAAAACACCTTCCCCTACACCGCCGATCGCCGCCTCCGCCGCCGTTCCCGCCGGCTCCTCACAACATTCTTCACAACATAACCGTAAGCCCTCCCCAATCGCTTCGCGAACCGCTTCAAATCCAACGCCACATTCTGACCGTCGAGATAGATCGATTTCGTGTACTCCCACCCTCTCTGATTAACACTCTCTGGATCGCGAAGCACCGGATCCTCCTCGCCGTACTTCTCGAACAGAGAGCTCTCCCTCGGCAGAATCTTGTACCCAATGTACTTCAGCCCCATCCTCGTCGCCGGACCGCCGTAGTAGCTCTCCGCCGCCCAATCCGTGCCCAAAGGCACCACCTGGATGAAAACAGAGCCCGGCCTCATGAACAGGAAATGCGTCATTGCCGCGCCGTGGACCCCGATCATGACGTCGCTGGAGTTCATCGCCCTGTATATCTTTGCCAGCTCGGTGGTCGGGTCGGGCCGCAGCACCTCGACCCGGAACCCGATCCTCTCCCCTGTTTTCACCAGTGCTTCCTCGTTGGTGATTGCCCGCGACCCTGTTCTCGACACGATGAGCAATTTCGGAGCGTTATGGCGCGAATTGGATCGAATTGCGGGACCCAATTCGAGCTTTTCTTCTTCGATTAGGCCGGTGATTCGAGGTAAGTAGGCGCGATCGAGGATGTTGCGGAAATCGACGATGGTCCGGTTGCTCCCCTGCATCAGGTCAGGGGAGATGGTGAGCTCGTCGTGGATGCGGAGCCCGACGGTGGCTTCCGGGAAGCAATGCGTCCTCTTGTCGCTGGAGAAGTCGATGGCGGGGAAGTCGGAGAGGTGGGAGAGGATGTCGGAGTACTTGGAGATCCACCAGTCGTGGTACTCGAGGATGACGAAGACGACCCTTTTGTTGTACTGGTGGGAGGTGATGTAGAGTGGGATCAGGCCGTCGTTGAATTCGTGGTAGACGTTGCCCGTGTAGCCGCCGGTGGAGAAGAACACGGCGGGGACGTCGTGGGTGACGTCACAGTGGTGGCTCTGTTGTTGTTTCTCGTCGGAGGTGATGAGGTGGAGCTCGTCGATGGTGTTCATCACGCTGGTTTCCCATTTTCGAGTGTAGGGTCTGATTTTCTCGTCCTGGTGGCGCGATTCGCCGGTGTAGAGGCGGATTGAGGAAGTGGATGGTTGGGTTCTTATGTCCCCTTTCATATAGCAGACGTCGGAGCGTATGCTGGTTCTGTCGCAGCATATGGTTCCTGATTAAACCAAATAAAGCAGAAATTTTTAGTCATTAAACTTCCCATAATCAACGATTATGCAGTTAATCAACGAATTAAACAAGTTTTGGCAGTGCAGATTTGAGATTACAGAGAGAGGGGAAAGGAAACCAGAAAACAGAGCATGAAGAAAGAGGAAGGCAGGGGAGATGAAAATATTACCGTTGGCGACGGAAGAACAGAGGGGGAGATTGGAGTCCATAGCCGCCATGGAATCGAATGAATCTACAGTGAAAAGAAAGAGGAATCGTTAGCCAATAGCCACGACAAAGATCAAGAAAATGAATATGAAAAATAGTGGATTGATTTGGTTACTTACAGAAGGCGGGGAAGAAGTGGGGGGCGAGGATAAGGAAGCCAGAGACGAGGGAGAGGAACAAGAGAGTGAGAAGCTTGGGTCTTGCTGCAGCTGCCGTTGATGGTAATGGTGTTGAAGATGGTTTCTTTGTGAAGACAAGAACCAGACCCATCTCGTCGTCGTCCAGAAACAGGGGCTGGCTCTTTGAACGATGGTGTTGCAGCCCCATGGCTGCTGCTTTCCAGGAAAGCTGCTTGCTTTTCTTGCTTTGCACAGCCAGCTTTGCTGATTGATTCTTTCAGCTGAAACAACCAAGATTGCAGAACCAGAGGCAGTGGGAGAGAGAGAGGAAAGGGAAGAGGGGAAATTGGGTTTTGGAGTTTGGGAGGAAGGGCTTGCAAGCGAGAAAAAAAAGGCTTATAAAGGCCTTTGCTTGCTGGGTTGGAGCCTGGAGGTTTGGTACTTTGAACTGATGCTCTCTGCCTTTTTCCCCTCTCTGCGAAAAGAAGCCAAATCCTTGCTGTACGTAAGAAGTTATAAAATATAAATTTCACACCAAATACATATCATATTGTTTTTTTTTTATGTGAAAAAAATGAGAAATTGTATATTTTCTTAGGCCAAATGATTTCAAGTGTGTTTGTATATATTCCACATGACACATAACTTCTTGCATAATCTTGCTAGAAAAATTGGCTAGAAAAGGCTCAGGGTTGCACATTAGACAAATTATTATCGATAAAACACGATAGAATTCTATGATTCATCATGAACATTCAACTTTTAACTAGCAAAGTGTGTTGTGGGGTGAGACTTCCCACTTCTTTTAAGGACTATAAAGTCAAACACGCTAGTGTGTGCAGCAGTGGATATGAGTGACCTTCCGTGACATTGCCAAGATACACCCAAAAGTAAACACCGTGAGGTGATAGATCCAAGGTGAACAAAATCTTGGTCGTAAAAAGTCGGGATGTTACAATTAAGATATTATCACATGTAAAATATTAACTAGAGATTGCAATATGTGTGCTTAAATTTTAATAGGGATACTTGCGAATTAAAACTCGTCGGTCATCATTGTGGATATCATCAAAATTGAATCCACAATCATGATCGTTATAAATTTGGTCAAATGTATGAACACTCGAAGAGATTGGATTAGTGAGAAGATCATTATCCTTGCCATAATCACTTTCTCTAACCAGCGAGATTGCGTATATATCCATAGAAAAATATGGCATTCTAACATCACAATTCACAAGTGTGAGTCAACCAATGCTTTGATTAAACACACTTGTCATCATCAACCTCCCAACTCAAGTTGGCTCTTCTACGTCTCTCTTCCTCCTAAACACCAACTGGGATTTCGTAACTAGCTAACTAACTTAGCCTGAAGCTCTGCTGTTTTTCCATCATAAACCACTGTCAGAGCCCCACCGCTTAGAGAGAGAGAGAGAGAGCTAGAGAGAGAGGAAGTTATAATAATAATAATAATAATTTGTTGGTGAAGGGTTGGTTGATTATTTTATGCGGACTAAATTGTGATTGGTGGTGACGGGGATGGACAAGTGTAGGCTAGGCTTGCCTGGCAACTTGCAAGTGGGAAAAAGTGTGCCAGCTGGGTTTTCGAATCAAAGTGCTTGTTAGCGCTGAGCTGGACGGCGGACGCTGCCAAACCCAACAAAAGCAAATACCATCAAACGAGGGACGACGGCGACGGAATACGAATACTAAATTACTCGGCGGCGGCGGCGGGCGAAGAGGACGGAAACTTGTTTGGACATTTTCCAGGCAGGCGGGCGCCACACCACCACCACACCGCCGTCGCTTTCAATGACGATGACTATTCCTCTTTCAAATGGATGACGATGGACTTCTCTCTCCTCAAGATTCCAAGAGAGGACTTCTCGGTCGGTCGCCAGTAAGTCTCTAATACCGTGTCAAGAACAAGCTGGTCACAAAATACTCAAGTCAAGTCGTCGCCAGAAGTTCAATCATGAATAATATAACCATTTACTAACACTCATATTCTGGAGGTGGAAACGAACATTTCTGCGTCCGAGCAGTGTAATCAAAGAGCGGGCCCGCTCGATTCGTTAATGAAAAGCAACTTTCACAAGTTGTCTTCCGAGAAAAAAAAACCGTGTGTCAATGGATGAGATCTTTAATATAATCAAGGTGTTCTCTCGATTCTAATTCGTGGTAGTTTTCAAAAACTTTGATCCTGCCCCTCGAGTGGCGGTAAAAGGGGAAGAGATAGAGAGAGTGAGGGAGGTTGTAGAATGCGAGACGAATCTTCATTTTGTTGCAATATGATCATGCTTGTGAGTCGTATGTAGTTTGACCTTTTTGTAAATCTTCGTACGATTTTAGTAAACGGATTATCTATAGTACGTGCCCACAAATCGACGAACGCGCGATTGTACGAGAATGAATGGTTAAACTAACCCTTGACTCTCCCGCCCAAAAAAGGATTAATTCCCTAAATACACATAAAACTAAAGCAAATTCCTAAACTACCACACTTTTAAAAAAATTTCCCAAAATACCTAAGTTTGGAGTGGTTCGAGTTTGAGAAACTCGAACTACTAACCGGTTCGAGTGTAGGAGACTCGATCTACTCGTAGATCGATGATATAAGTCTCGAACCATGTGGGGTTGAAGTGGTTCGAGTTCAGTGAACTCGAACCACTCCTTTGAAATTTCCAAACCCCTTAACTTTGTGCTCGGTTATCCGATTGTAGCAAACTTTTTTTTCATTTCGCATAACTTTTTGAGAACTACAACTTTTATAATAGAAATATTTTCAGAATATATGTGAAAATGTGAAAATTTAGGTTAAAGTTACTCCCAAAACCCCTTATATTAAAAACTATTCCTATTTTGAAAATTTTTTCCTAGTAAATGTTGTAGTACTCAAAAAGTTATGCAAAATAAAAAAAAACTTTGCGACGTTCGGATTGCGGAGCACAAAGTTATGATCCTCCAAAGTTTGACAAATTCGAAAATCTGCTCGTTTATGGGTAGCAAATGACGTTTACAAGGAAGATAGTCATCCAAAAATTCTCGTTTGGAAAACTATTGCTCTTTTTGCAGAAGTTTCCTATATATAAAAAAATTTCTTGTGCCTTCGCTCCGAGAAAACGTCATTTGCTAACCCATAAAACGAGCAGATTTTTCGAATTTGTACCAAACTTTGGAGGATCATAACTTTGTGCTCCGGCAATCCGAACGTCGCAAAGTTTTTTTTAATTTTGCATAACTTTTTGAGTACTACAACATTTTACTAGGAATAAAATTTTCAAAATAGGAATAGTTTTTAATATAAGGGGGTTTTGGGAGTAACTTTAACATTAATTTTTACATTTTCACATATATTCTGAAAATAATTCTATTATAAAAGTTGTAGTCCTCAAAAAGTTGTGCGAAATGAAAAAAAACTTTGCTACAATCGGATAACCGAGCACAAAGTTAAGGGGTTTGGAAATTTCAAAGGAGTGGTTCGAGTTCACTGAACTCGAACCACGTCAACCCCACATGGTTCGAGGCTTATATCATCGATCTACAAGTAGATCGAGTCTCCTACACTCGAACCGGTTAGTAGTTCGAGTTTCTCAAACTCGAACCACTCCAAACTTAGGTATTTTGGAAATTTTTTTTAAAAGTGTGGTAGTTTAGGAATTTGCTTTAATTTTATGTGTATTTAGGGAATTAATCCCCCAAAAAAACACCTCTCCTTGTAAATTCATCAATCTCTTTCTGTTTTCCCCACATGTGAAAGATTAAACTCATTATCCTAAAGAATCACTAAACCCTCAACTATGAATAAACATTCATGGAAAATCCCATCACATTAGGCGGCATCGGATTCTTGGCACATGATTTGATGAATGAGATGCTACTGTAACAGCCTTAAAGACCTCCCATTTTCAAGGATTCGATTTATGGCGGGTTCTGCATTTTTTAAGGGGCAGGGGAAGCTTTGGCTTCGCGCCACTCAAATACTTGGTTAGCGCCAAAAACAGGGGATTTGGCTTCGCGCCAAAGAACTGTGATGTTGCTTGCCGCATTAATGGCGGCAGCAATGTGGGCAATATAGAATAGTTCCCTCCTCGAATACTGCCGAACACAACAGAACAGAGCAAGAACAGGATGAGGAAGAAAGAAAGAGAGAGAGAGAGAGAGAGAGAGAGAGAGAGAGAGAGAGAGAGAGAGAGATATGAGCAAAGAAGACAATGAAACAATAATGGCTGCTTGAAAGATAGTACAGTACGCCACAAGAACCCAAAATTGGCCACCAATGACTTTTTCCTGCGGTTTCAAAGGGCTCCATTTTTTAGCATGCAATGTTTTCCAAGCTCTCTCAAATGATTGTTAAACTCTTGTGTTGGAAGTGTCTCTAGTTCACTAGAGACTCCAGTTGGGCCGTGTTTCGTCACTCGAGATAGCTATCGATATCGTACTCGTAGCATCTGGAGGTTCTTTTGTCGCATTGACCATGCACTCAAACCAATCACGATCTGGAGGAAGACGGCTCGTGCGCTAGTCGACCCTGGAAAGCAGACTAGCAGCGAGGCGAGAACCCTCTAACAGAGCCTTAGCTTCAGCTTCAAGTGGAGAAAAGGAGTGCATAATCTCAGCTTTACCGTAGGAAAGACCGATTTGAAGGGAGTAAAATGTAAGTTTTTGTGATGATACCCACCTAATTAAGGAAAGGACTTGCACATATGAACATAATTAGTGGTACTAATTACCACATTCCTCATTAGTTTTTTCATTTATCATTGTTTGGGTCACTTTTTCTGATGAAATGTCAGAGTTCCCATCCGTGATCTATAGGCTGCTCTCTCTCTCTCTCACAGTATGGGCATTCTGCAGAATTCTGATGTCAAGAAGAGAAAAGGCTGCTTCTTTAATTTTCTTCTTTTCTTTAAGAGCAAATATTCTAAACAAAAGAGGCCCCCACATGTTTGTAGATGTTAACCAATGAGAAGTGAGGAATATTAGCTCAAGAATCCACCACCAATTAAAATAGAGAGAAATTCTTTGTTTATCCATTTTTTCATAAATTGGACAGCCACATTCCCATGTGAGTAAGCTTTTGCTTGCTTAATATGACAGGCTAGAATTCAGCACATGCCAACGGCTCTTTTCCCACTAGAGAGATGATAGGGTTTCTGTATTATTGGTTTTTGTATGATTGTGTAGTACCTAAAATTCAAGAAAGCTAATGAGTAAACCTCTTTGTTGGATTGAGTAAACTACTTGTATGATGAGTGTCATCTTTACATTTCATGTTGAAATTGCGTGAAGGAATGTGGACAAAGTTTAGTTATGGGTTCACAAAGTGTAAGATGACCATTCGTCGAATCTTAAGTAGTTTCTCCCGTACTGGGATGTCACAACATCACTGTAATATCGAGTTATTGAATTGAGCCTCAGTTTGTTTACCCTCCCTCCAGGCTATATGTGACTGTAGTATGTGAAGTAACAACCTACATACAATTGTTACAAAGAAATAGCTGTTAGACCAAGTTAAAAGAGGTGATAACGGCTTAATAAGCTGATCGGATCCATGGTTTATAGTTTGTCGGCTTCGGGGAAGACAATAATAAAAGCGAGGGAAAACTTTGATTAAATCCTCGCTTTTGACTTCAAATTTTGATTCCTCGTAGGAATCATGAAGGGTTGTTGACAGAGGCGAAAGACAAATCGAGTTAAAATGAGATCCTATTCTGTATTATAACAAATTGGGTCATTGGAATTTAGAACTTAGAAGGGCCAGCTCTGTATTATAGATGATGATTGAACTATAAATTTGGCTGAAAAGAAATTGCCAGACCAAAGAGAGACATGAGAGGTGTTGGAAAAATCACAAACATTTCCAAGTGATGCATGAATCTCAATCTCCTAAAACCAATGAGAAAGATGTCAGACACAACATGTCATCATTTCTCTACTCCCTAAAACACAAAAACCCAAAAACCACATGAACTTGGTCCCATCTCCATCTCTTCAACCTCATTATTCAATTCTACATCTTGACTTGTTATCCACTACCCACTGACACCACCTTAGTTAACAATCCATTAATGGCAGATCTAGCAACGACCAATTAGATAACCCCCTTGCCAATTTGCAGAGAGCTCTTGCATAGAGACCTAGGATTCTTCTCCCAAAACATTGATTGCTACAATGTGAGCAAAACAGAGCTGCTGATTATCCCTGCAAAACCACAGCCTGTTTGCTATATTATATACACAGTAATGGCAGGATGATGTCATCGCTGGTCACCTTCTCTGCATCTCAGCATGTGTTCATCCTCAGTCGGGTCAATATCCATGACTTGGCTTCGAGTCAAAGCTCCAATGAAGTTAAAGAAATGTTTAATCCTTCCTTTTGTTAATTCTTTCTTCTAAACCCATCTTTTGTTCTGTGCTGATCCGTAGCCTGGAGGTGGTGGCGTCCTTGCATTCCTCCTGGAATCGTCTGAAACAAGCAAGACAAAACCAATCCAGAAAGATAGGCAGAAGCTTTTAATATGGGGTTGAGAAAGAGATGAACATGACCATGTTAAACAAGTTGTTTGCTTTGCTCTTCACTCACCCGAGTCAACTGATTTCCCACCGAGGGAAGTCCTGCGAGAGGACTTGTAAACTCCAGTTAGTGATTGCCTCCTGGCAGCCCTTGAACTACTGCTAATTCCAATTGGTGACTTCATTTCTTCAGGGATTGGAGATGGTTCCTTCTGTTGATTCCTGCAATTTTTACAGCACTGACATTGGTTTCCCATTATACAAGATGGACAGAACACAAATAAGAACACCATAAAGAACCTAACTTTACCTCTTTTCAGATCCATTAATCAGCTTCCCAATGCTCCGAAGCGACTTCCTGATCTGGGATCCTTTCCCATTAACACTACTGGCCGTAGTAGTAGTTGTAGTCTTAGTAGAAATGGGAACTTCACTTTGCATCACAATCTGGACCTCATTTCTAGCAAGCACTTGGTGTTCTGCTGTTGCCAATGGCAGCTGAATATGAGGAACTTGTGTCCTGCTATCTATCTTCACCGTCTGCCTTTGAAACGAAGAGCTAGTAGGACTCCTAGAAGGGTTGCGATGTTGATAAATCTTCACTGTGGAACTGCTGGTGGAAGTTGTAGTAGTAGCAGAATACCCAAAAGGCGTTGATGACATCATAGCTTCCACATCCTGTTGCTGATTGTTGTACTTCTGTGGTGTCACCATTGCCGGCTCAAACTTCAAAGGCTTCCTTATCGTGTCATCATTATCCCTTTTGTAATACGTTGGAGCTTCCAGGCTTAGCCTTCTCGAACGAGTAGGCAGTGCAGGTGTTTTTGAGACTTCATGTTTTCCAGTCTTCATCAGCTTCGTGTTGCTGCCATTCTCAATACTGAGCCTCCTTGTGCGTGGTGGCGTTCTATCAGTCATCGGCTTCCCTAATGGAGATCGCGGATCCTTTATTCTGTTCAACTGCTGATCTTGTGACTGTTTATTAGCCAGTGCCCTTTTGAGGTTCTCAACCTGTTCCTTGAGCTGCATAATCTCACTGCTCTCCTTATTTGCCTTAGCAGCACCAAGTTCGACCGTTGACACTCGTTGAGCAAACTTCAAAGTGCTGACAGTCTCTAGTACAGAGTCTTCTTCTGGGCTCACATGAGCAAACATTAGTGTTTTAGCATGCCCACCTAAAGAATCTTGCAGCAGAAGTGTGAGTTTACTGTTTCTGTAAGGAATATGAGTATTCTTCTGTGCCAGTGCTGTGACCACGTCTCCCAGACATGAAAGTGACTTATTGATGTACTGTGCCTCCTTCAGCCTATCCCCAGTGACTTCTGACTTGTCCACTCTTTCACTTCCTGCTAAGTCCACCAAATGCAAGCATCCCCTGAGCTTGCCTCCCGACTCGTCTTCACCATGTACATGAACTGTCAGCACACTGCAGATGTGAAGTAACAGAAAGAATGAACTTTTGGCTACACTTCAAATCCATGTTTCATCAGGAATCTGAATTCGAACTAACCTGTGAGAACGACTGCTTCTGTTATTCATTGCAGTAGAACTGACAACACGATTCAAATCCCCAAGTTTCATCAGTCTGAGAACATCAGAAGGGGATGTAACGGGGAGCATTATAGCATCTGGAAGAGTTAGACCATCATCCCCAGCACAACTCCGAATCTCTAACGTGTGTTCGGTCAAGGAATAAAAACATACAGTAAAGTTGAAACTTTATCATATTATCATGCTGCATTACTGCATATATGGATACTTCAAGTATGATTGTTATCTAACTAGTAATGAAAGCTTAAAAAGGATATTTGGTGGTTGATGAATCTTCAGCCAGAAGGTCGCGTATTTGTTCGTTGTATATCTCCACCATTTGAACTCTTATAACATAATTTATGACGTCCTTCCTTCTATCAGACATCTGGAAAAGATCATTAAGGGCCAGGTAATTTATTCCAAGATCCTTCGCTGATCCACCTGATGGTCCACTCTGCTCACCACACAGAAGAATATAATCAGTTGGCGAGGAATAGAGAAATGCTAGGCAAGTAAAGGAACCACTTGAAGGCAAAAAGAGAAACACTTAATCTCACCATTGTATAGGTTTTCCCAGAGCCAGTTTGGCCATAAGCGAAAATGCATACATTGTAGCCATCCATCACTGATCTGATTAGTGGTTGGACATGATCAAAGACCTCTTCTGTAGTGAAGAGTTCAGTTGCAGAAGAGTATTAGTTTCCACTCGGCTTCCGCAGTTAAAAAAGGGTATAGCATATTTATGGTCTATCATATCAATAAAGATCACCTTGAGTGGCAGTAGAACCAAACACCTGATTGAACTGAAAATGCCTCCTTCCATCCTTTGTGGGTTTTGATGGATCAACAATCACCAACGAACCATCTTCTCCAACAAATTCTACTGCATTGCTTGATCCAGAAGTGAACGAAGGCCTTACTCTACAGTAAACTCGGATATTTCCTGAACAATAAAAAATAGGAAACAAGGTTAACGACAACCTCTTGAATAAAGTTTACAGAAGTTGACCAAAGAAAATATTTTTATTTTCTGGAGCTAGCCAACCTTTCAAATCCTGGACCATGTTGTATAATATTCTGTTTTCTTTCAACACTCTCTGATATCCCTGAGCAGCACTCGCCATCTCCTGAACCTGAATGCCTAGAAGACATATGAATCAACAAATACTATGAGGAAGAAACACAGAGATCTTTACATAATCAGAATACCAAGGCCGGCGCTTGCTCGAGCAGAATTCTTTATAGTGGTATTTGATGTTGTAAAAAGAACAAAGAAGTAGACAAGATAGGTTCTAAGTAGAAGTGACATCTATACCACATTGCGTGAGGTCATTCTGCAATTGGGATTGCAAGGCTTCAAACTCTTTTCTTGTCGTTGCCCATAATGTCTTCAAATCCTGTAGTGTAGACAAAATTCTTAATTCAGGAACAATCTAAAAGAACGGGAAACTTGCATATCTGCCTTCTACTTTTTGTGCATTATCCTTGAGTGATTCAGAAAGTGATTATAAGTGATAAAAATGGCAGGCATCATCTTCAGAACAGACATACTAACCTGGAGTTCTCTTTCCTGGATGTGCAGTAAACGCCTGTGATTGCAGTCTCCTTTACTTAAGCATGTTTGACAACACTACAGAATATCACATCATTGATATGAGACTTCAGATTCTAAATGTTTTAATTACCTACAGTGTCTCAGATGAAGCTGAAACATTTCACCATATCTGGTATGATATTTATAGTTGATTTACCTTACTATTTTTGTTTTCAGATACGTCCTCCAAGGGAGTTGTTTCCAAATGGACAGGTAAATTACTACTGTCTTTCAAGCAGTCTCTGAGCACTGTTTGACCCTACTTGGACAATGTAAATGCTTAGCAGTCAGAACTCAGAACTAGTGATCTTAAGTAGAGAACAATTCATAACTTGCTAAAGTACGGCACAACTTACCTCAGGGAACTTTTTCTGTTCGTTTTCCTTCAAGCAACTTGCCACGATCCTACCGAATAACTTCATCGGATCCTATAGCACACGTGTCATCAGCAATTACACAATGACCAACAAACAGTTGCAGAATTTCTAAATCAAGTTTACATTCCCATTTCCTTGATTGATGAACCTTACCACATCCCCAGCTTTGAAGGAGGCGAGAAAATTGCCACCCATGTTCTCCTTTGTATCAGCCATATACTCGGCAAGTATCTTCACCAGTTCACCTATAAAAATGACACAGAAGCTGCAGCTTATTATTCAAAACAGCTGCAAGCAAAAATTTTGGTAACCTACAATTCACGTTTTCAACTCTCATATAGACAAAAATAACGTGGGAAAGCAAGCTTCAAGAATACCTTCTAGTTTCTGAGCTTCAGTATTCCCAGATGGATGTGCTTCGGCTGCTAAATCCATCTCCAACCGCCGACAAGAATCTGATGGGAGCCCGCGGAGATTGCTCCTGGTCGCGTTGTGACCCACCATAGGTGATCTTGTAGGCTTGAAACTCCCATTTCCACCATTCATATTCTTGTGCTCATGGTAAGACTTTAGGGCTAATACACAATCAACCACCTTAGCAACTGATCCTGCTTCCAATGCATCCTTCAAAAAGAAATTGCAAAACCACAGCAACTTTGCTTTAGTCATTTACTTCATTTAACATTTGTTCAATTCACTCTATCTTAGAAGTCAGGGAAGGAAAAGGATGAAGAGACGTCTACCCTTTCTAGATCGGAAGCTTCAAAGGCTGGGAGTTTCAATTCTTCCATAGCTACCAGGAAGTTCCTTACGTTCTCGAAGTACTGATATGCTGGCAATGGCTGCGATTCTCGAGTTATAGATTGGATAGGCACATTATTCTCCACAACCTTACAACAAATCCCAAAATTTCAGCAGAGCTTAGCTAACAGCCTAACACAGTATTTCAAAAGGCCTTCTGATTCAATTAATTCAAAGGATAAACAAGAATTTAAGAAGGTTTTCAGCGTTTGACTAACCTTAGTTATTGCTCCAGGATGAACTTTGTTAATGGCATTGCAAAGAATCAATCCATTTCTCAAGCGAGAAATGAGTTCTTTCTCCGAGGGTTTGTTCGATATACCCAGTGGACCCACGACGCTATCCAGCCATTCAGTGGCTTGGTAACGCCTCCAAACTGGAAAAACAAGACACAAGAAAATTGGATGCTTCAAAAATCCCTAAAAGACCAGCACAGTCCCAGTTGCTTTCTTCTTCTCTTTTACTCGGAACCAAACAAAAGGTAAATTGGGCGAACAGTGAAGTTAGAGAGAAAGGTAAAGTGAGCATTACCAGCTTCCTCGGCTTTTCTTGAAGCCAAAACGTCGTAGAACCCAGTCGTGGAACGATTCTCCATTTCAGCCATCATATCTTTGATCCCCCTTCAAAAAGTAAAACCCACAAACAGAAATCGTTTCTTTATCTCTGTCCTTCTTCGGAAGTCCCCCAAGAAACTCAAAACCCAGGAAGGAATTCGCTGCTTAAGTTCGCAGAGCAAAACCCAGTATACAGAGTAATCAATTTCTTCCTACCCAATCGTCTTCTTCGCTCGCCCTCTTCACACTTCCTTCCCGCCTTCCTTTCTTCAGCAGAAGAAAAATGGCGGAAAAAATCGAATCCCCCCAAGAAGACAAAGCAGAAGATCCCGCTAACGAAGGGCAATCACTCTGTTTTGCTTGACTAGTGCAGTCAAAATTAGGAAAGGCAGGGGCAGCAGAAGCTAAATACTCGTGTATAGATTTGGCCTTCCTTTTTCTTCTCCTTTCTGTGTTAATGGCTTTCGAATCCTAACGTTAACCTTTTCGGGAAGGGGAAGACTGCGTTCGAATTCAAAATCTTGCGATGTCGATCTCCACCGTTACTCTGGCAGTAAAGCAATCCGATCCTACGGTGGATGTTGCGTCAAAGTACAAAGTCAAAAGAGCCACGTAAGCTGCCGCGCGTTTGTTTTATGTTTCCCACCATGGTTTTTTGGGCCTTCCCGTTTGTGGGCTGCCAGGTGTGAGATCCGGTTATTAACGCAAAATTTAATCATTGGATCATTTCCTTAATTACTGATATTTACTAATTAATTCGGTTGATTACTGGGCTTTTTTTTGGAGGCATCAGTGGACGGCCCATCATTATCCCATTAAAGGGAGAGGTAAATCATTGGGCTTAAACTGGAGAAAAGCCTATTTACGATTGGGCTCCTGTCGTGAAAGTTTGTTTCCTATCAGCATTTTCTAATTGGGCTTGGGACCAACCTATAGCTCAGCCAGCCGCTTCCGTTTTTTTATGGCAATCAAACAGAAGAAACGTTTCTCGACACGGCGCCAAGTTAGAGTGTTCTGAAGACTAAAACCGAAAAAACCCTCTTCAGCCTTCGTCTCCACGGAGCAAATCACTCCCCTTTTCCCTTCAATTGACATCAACCACTCCGGCGCCGACGAGCCCAGTTGATAGAAATCTTCTCCCAGGGAGTGGGTGTGGATTTTTCCAGTTACAGGTCGCAGTCAAGAGAGACATCTGTTGCGTTCAATTGGGTTGAAGAGAATGGGCAGAGGGTTGAAGGGACTGGTGAAGAAGGGATTGGGGGAGATGGGTTTCACCGCCGGCGGCGGAGTCATCAATTGGTTCCCGGGACACATGGCTGCGGCCACTCGCGCCATACGCCAGCGCCTCAAGGTTTCCGACCTTGTGATTGAAGTCCGCGACTCTCGTGTATGTATGTCTACTACTACTTCTTCCTCTTCCTTCTCTCTCTTTATGTCTGGCGGTGCTTGTTGTACATACTAAGCTTGAAATTCTTCCTTATTCCGGTGACTGGCTGACTCTAGCTTCCTTGTCTCTTTAACGTGTGATGAATTTAGATACCGTTGTCGTCGGCAAATGCTGATTTGCAGCCTCAGCTGCTTTCAAAACGTCGGGTGATTGCTCTCAACAAGAAGGACTTGGCGAATCCTAATATTATGCATGTAATGTGTTTCTCCCTTTCTGTAGTTCTGGGTTGCTTCTTAATACGTATTTTTTCGCTGAAAGTTTGAATCTTTGTTTCTTCTGTTTTGTTTGGTAGAAATGGGTTAGTTATTTTGACTCGTGCAAGCAGGACTGCATCCATATCAATTCGCATAGCAAGAGCTCTGTCCAGAAGGTGAGTACTATTATCAGTCCCTTCTGAACTTTTGATTCTTCATAAGGTAGCTGACATCCGAACTCCGTGATTGTAAGTTGAAAAGATAGATTAAATTATATGATATAGGAATGGTTGAAGGATTAGCTATCGTGCTAAGAATGAAGTCGTTAAACAATATTCAAATAGTTGCCTCATCTGTTGATAGATCGGCTATTTGTTGGCTGCGACAGTTTCAGTTTTGTAAGTCTGACTGACTGTAGCAGTGTAGAACGGTGTCCCTATCTTGCAGTTGTGCAAAGCTGATCTGCTGTCACTCCTTTTAACTTCAGAGTACTATACTAGCGTTTTCTGTATGGATAGTATCGAAGTTTCTAATGATTGCATGTTTTACGAAATATGGAAGCAGTCGTTTTGTGTCTATTCTATTGCGTTAGTCAATGCCCCAGGATATCATCTTGTATCTACCAACAATCTTACCTGGCAGTTGCTTCTGTGAAACTTGAAAGCTTTTCTTTTTTGATTGTGTTACTGAACTAGATGTTTGTGAATGTGATTTCATATGTGCAACAGCTTCTTGAACTAGTGGAGTTGAAGCTTAAGGAGGCGATTTCGAGGGAGCCTACTCTCCTTGTTATGGTAGT
This sequence comes from Linum trigynum, assembly GCA_964030455.1. NCBI lineage: Eukaryota > Viridiplantae > Streptophyta > Magnoliopsida > Malpighiales > Linaceae > Linum > Linum trigynum. The sequence continues at coordinate 59,784,461 of OZ034817.1, read as the reverse complement.
TGGGGTCCCTAATGTTGGAAAATCTGCTCTCATCAATTCGATTCACCAAATTGCCTTGTCCCGCTATCCTGGTAAGTAATATGTGGCGATTCTTTCAATTGTGTTGCCATGCGATGATATGGAAGTTCTTTACCTACAAAGACATTTTCTTAATGTAGCACCTGACAAGCTAAAGCGAGCTACAGTGGGTCCTCTGCCTGGTGTTACACAAGATATTGCCGGGTACAAGGTTAGCTGCTATTTTCTCTATCATTAAATGAAAATAGTTTAGGATTTTGTGAGGTTGGTTTGTCCCTGAACAAGGATGTGTTGCATCATGCATTCTTCTGTTCTGTTTCAATCGGCAGATTGCTCATCAGCCTAGCATATACGTTCTAGACACGCCAGGCGTGTTGGTCCCTAGCATTCCAGATATAGAAACAGGGCTAAAGCTAGCCCTTGCAGGTCTGAACTCTCTGAATCTTTTTCTCGTGCGGTATGCTCTATTGTTGATATATTGTATAAAACATTTACAGGGTTCTAATGGTTGTTTCAGGATCAGTAAAAGATTCCGTTGTTGGTGAAGAAAGAATTGCTCAGTACTTGTTGGCAGTTCTAAACCTCCGCGGCACTCCCCTCCACTGGAAGCACTGGAACAACAGGAAAATGGACGGGATCCGGTATGAACCGGAGGACAAACAAAGCTACAGCCTTAAAGCCCTTCGACAAAAGGGAAGGAAGCAGCCCAACTTCTCAGATCTCATCTATGTCGAGGTAAACAAACATCCTAATCAAACAATTCCATACATACCCTTCTATGCATAACTTTTATGACACCCGTGATCAAATGTGTGTTAACTAGGATATGGTGACAGAAGTCCAATGCGCGCTTTATCGAACTCTGACGGAGTTCGATGGCAACGTGGAGGAAGAAGGCGAACTGGAGCATCTCATAGAAGAGCAGTTCGGGGCGCTGCAGAAGGCCATGAAGATCCCTCACAAATCAGGCGAAGCTCGGCTGATGGTGTCGAAGAAGCTCCTAACTCTGTTCAGAACGGGTAAACTAGGGCCTTTCATTCTAGATGATGTCCCTCAATCACTTTAATCATTACTGAATTCTGAACTCTGATAGAATGTGTTTGGTATCTGTATGCTATGTGGCTCTTTTGATTGCCTCTTATTTCCCTTGTCTATTATTAGTGTATGCTATTCTATATTTAACCTTCTCCTTAATCACCATTAACCTGAGAGCTATTTTAGAGACATTCCATATTTAGACCAGACGATGCAGCAACCTCAGTACCTATAAAAGTTTGAACAATCATCCACGCTAATCAACCATTCGAATAAACTTGATCTAACCAATAAAAGAGATAACATATTGTGATAATCATAATCAACTCATCATCCTCATCAAGTATGGCAGGGTACAGTAAGAAGGCCGTGGCTCTCCTCTTCTGCTTGGCATTGATCCTGATGCAGAGCAGTTTCGCAGTGGCCGAGGACACTGCTACTGCTCCGTCGCCCGATGAAGCATCTCCACCGACGAAAGAAGCTAACTCGGACTCTTTCTTCGATCACACGTCCATGTGCTGCAACAAACTGATCACACTTTGCTGCGACAAAGCTGATGCAGCCAAGACTGATGATGGTGCCGCCGCTCCTGCTCCCTCCGTCGCCTAAATGATCATCTTCGTCATCTACACCGATCGATTCGATCGCCTATATGCATTCGTATTTGCATGTAGGATCATATATAATTTATTGACATGAATCCACGATTGCTGTGATTCCTTTTATCTTTTCTTAGTCTGTAGGTATTAATGCGTATAGAAAGAGAGGGGATGTTGGTTTTTGTAAAATGGTATGCTCCTATGATCAGCATACTCGAAATGTTTATGTGAATTGATCTTCATGAGAGTATGGAGATTAAGTTGGTGTAGTTGAACTCTGTTTCTCTTCAGATTTCAATCTGATATATAATAAGATAATAAAATGATACAATGCTTCTTATAATCTATCCTCTGCAAACTGTTTTTTTTCCCTTCTAAAATGAACAATTCTTATGATCCATTAACACATATCTCAATTGATGTTCGATTTGTCGAAACAATGCAAGTTATTGTTCTATTTTTTTCTTCTTCTCTGGACATGAATAAGATTCTCTGATGATCCATTATAACTCGAAATATAATGATAATTATATTTTTTTGGTCCAAAAAGTAGATTATTAATTTATAGACATGATTTAGGATTGAAATTGATCTATTAGAATCATTAAATACTCTTGAAAGTTCGAAACAATAGCTTAATTAGTAATAACGATGTCAAAAGTTCTTGTGCGAATTTGAGGTCGTAGGTTAGAATCCATAAAAAGTACTCTTGAATCATATGTCTGAGTATTTTTTTTTCTTCGTAATTTGTATTGTGCGATAAATAAATAAAAATTATTAAATTCGAAAAGTGAGTAATTACTAATTACTTAAGCTAAAATGGGGTAATGGAAGGAATAAAAGGATTAAAGTTGAAATTAAGGATATATGATGAGTAAATAAGTTGAGATGGACAATCCCCACGTGGAATTTCTTTTCCCGGAGAAAATTTAAAACTCAGTGTCCTATATAAAGAAAAGACTGAACATTTTGATGAACAGCCAAAACGCAAGCAGAAAGAACGGAGCATAGCTTCTGGAGAGAAAGAGAGATACCAACGATTGAGGACGGCTATTCTGTACGTCGGTCGTCGCTTGCAAACTTCCGTTCGGTCGTCGCCACCGCTTATAATTTAGGGTTTGTTCAACTGCTATCTCTTTGTCTTTCCCTTTTACCTGCTTTCCCCACTTTTTCAATTCTCACTAGTCACTAGCTTTGCGAAGTCCGCTTTCCCCAAATTCAATTTGTTCACAAAACTAATTTTAAGTTTCTCGTGCTTTTTTTCTGTCTTCAGTTTGGAAAAGCTTCTAAGCTATGTCTTGGTGTACCATTGAATCTGACCCCGGTACGCCATTCCTACTCTGTTCCTTTTCCTCCAGTTTGCTTGCTTTCTCTTCCAATGGATTTGCTTTCGTTTGGTTCGAATTTGTTTTGGCTCTGTAGGAATTCCGTTTTTAGCTTCCGGGCTTGCATAAATGTTGTTTTTTTCTCAAATTCAATATGGGAACTAACCCTAAAACGTTAAACAGGGTATCATAGCTTATATCTTGTTGCCATTTGCATGTATATATAGTTTGCGCTTAGTCTGTTGAATAGGAATTCTTGTTAACTGCCCTTGTGAAGACAGATAGTGATGAACTAGTGCAATCTCTTCTTATGTGGGATTTCTTCAATTTCAGGTGTCTTCACGGAGCTCATACAGCAAATGCAAGTTAAAGGAGTGCAGGTAATCTTTGGAGGACTACTCCGATATCGTTTTTGGATGCCATCCTTATGGATCATGTTTCGCCATTGCTAGTGGTGACATGCTACCATAGAGTAAATCACACAATAGGCTGTGCAGCTTAGTTAGCCTGTGTCTCGTCGGTTCAAATGTTGAATATTTATGGTTTACCATTATGTAATTAGAAGTTAAAAGTATTAGCAGTAGTGCAGTACTAGCCACTAGGGATAATGAACTTTGTTCACTAAATTGACCCGTATTTCCTTTCACCACTTTTCTCTAAAGAATCTCAGATATGCTGCCAATGTCATCGTTCTGCATTGTAAATAATCATGTAGTGGATGAAGAGATTATATGTTCCCTTGTGCCGATTACAGTGCTGCTTCTTCATGCATACTCTAGAGATCAATGCATATTGTTGTAGGGCTATAGGAAATATGCTATTCGTCGTGGTGCCTGCTGAAGATATAATGAGAAACAAGGTAGTTAATTGAGGTGGCAAGTTACAATTATTCTATAGAAAGACCCGAGTTGATCTGTGGGACCCATAGAATTCGTGTTTTTCTTTTCCATATTGGTTGCAAGGTCATGATGAAGGAGCATAATTTGTCAAACAAGCACATAGACTAGGAAATGGTATATGTTTCTAGTAATCCCACTCTGGTTATCGAAAGTGAATGTGAATCCTAACTAAGTACCCTGGAGCGGTTTACTTGTACCACTTTGCTGGTTATGAATGTTGACAATTTCTCTTCACCAATCAGTCCTATACTTCTCTTTTTACCGATTGTCTGCAGCGTTATGTTACACTATTAACTCAAATGTACTTCTCTGATTGGAACTCAAACTTGGAAATCATTCATTAATATTGGGATGTTCGTACTCTAGTCTTTTTGGGGCCTTGGCACTATTTTATTCTACTCTGTAACCTGTATTTGCTTTTGTATTTGATGTGAACATTGTTATATTGTCTCATCAGGTTGAAGAGTTGTATTCATTGGACCTTGATTCTCTTGACAGTCTTAGGTTTGTTATCTTTTTTGTTACTATAGCTGTTTGATTTCTCCTCTAACCATAAATGTGACGTATTTTGTGCTACTCGCATTCACGATACTCCTTATTTTTATCTTCTTTCATTCACAGACCAGTATATGGCTTGATTTTCCTCTTCAAGTGGCGCCCTGGGGAGAAAGATGACCGTCCTGTCATCAAGGATCCGAATCCTAACCTCTTTTTTGCAAGTCAGGTAAATTCCATTGGAATTCATCTTGATTATGGATAATCGATCTTTTTTTCATGTTGCATGTCGTCAGTGACCTATTATTTGTCTATGGTTCTTTTCCTCTTTTTCTTGTAGGTAATCAACAATGCTTGCGCAACCCAGGCAATCCTGTCCATCCTAATGAATTCTGCTAACATAGATATCGGCCCTGAATTATCGAAACTGAAAGAATTCACCAAGAACTTCCCACCAGAGCTCAAAGGCTTAGCCATCAACAATAGTGAAGCTATACGTGCGGCTCACAACAGTTTTGCAAGACCCGAGCCTTTCATCTCTGATGAACAGAAAATCGCTGGAAAAGACGATGATGTGTACCACTTCATCAGTTACATACCTGTCGATGGTGTGCTTTATGAGCTTGATGGATTGAAAGAGGGCCCCATCAGTCTCGGCCAGTGCTCCAATGACCTTGATTGGCTCAAACTGGTTGGACCGGTGATACAGGAACGCATCGAGAGGTATGCCTAAGGGTGGCTATCTGTTTTCGTTGTCGTTAAACAAGTTTCGGGTTTACATTAGCAGTTTTTGCCTTTCTGTTGATATAAACTGAAAACATAGTCAGAAACCATAATATGCCTGAGATCCAAAAAATATTGATTTAAATCACTATAAACATGAAGGGAGAACTAAATTTTAGCCGTTCTCGCGCCTGATGAGATGACTTGCCTGCTATACTTTGTATGTCTGTTTGTTTTTAATTGTTTTTGTGGGTGGAGTTCTTTTGGCCATTTGTATTCTAATCTCATCGATGCCTTTAACAACCACCTAGGTATGCCAAGAACGAGATAAGGTTCAATCTCTTGGCGGTGATCAAGAACCGGAAAGAGATGTACACTGCCGAGCTGAAGGAGCTCCAGAGGCAGAGGGAAAGGATCCTGGCAGCTTCTCAAACTGAAGGGGCCAGCGGGGGCAGCTACGAATCGATGAGCAAGTCATTGTCCGAGTCGTTGTCCGAGGTGAACAGTGGGATCGAGACCACAACTGCAAAGATCCTGATGGAGGAGGAGAAGTTCAAGAAGTGGAGAACCGAGAACATTAGGAGGAAGCACAATTACATCCCGTTCCTGTTCAACTTCCTCAAGATCCTTGCTGAGAAGAAGCAGCTCAAGCCTCTGGTCGAGAAAGCCAAGCAAAAGGCTGGCAACGCCAAGTGAAATAAAGACCGATGGTAAACTCTATCGGTTGACTTCAGTCCAGTCTGTACCTTGTTTTTGTGTCCTTTGAAAACTTCTTTTGTTTAAGATTTCTATCTATGGCTTTTTGGATGCTCTAGAATGCATATCTTCAAGCAGAGTGACTGAGTTCAGATGAGGCAGTGGAGATCTCGCTCCTGATCTTGTAACTGGACGGGGATTGTTGTAGATGGTAACAGTACAAACTTAACATTTTGCAGACGAGCCTTCAATTGTTTTTTCCCCCTCTGTACGTGGCTCTGTTTCCGTTGACTTGGCAGCCAAGAAACCATGTGGAAAATTTGGCCTCTTAACCACATTCAGTGGGCTGCTTGGGCTAGCAAGGTAGGTTTGGCTGAATTTGAGGGGCTCGCTTGAGGCTGGGGCTCATGGCTACAGCATTGAAGTAACCTTCAACAGTTTGATGATATCACAAGTAGGGATGGCAACAAAACCCGAACCCACGGGTACCCACCCGACCCATGGGTACCCGCCCACACATATAATTACTTTTCCGGTATATTTATTATTCTAAATAATATATCTTCTTTAAACAACTAATATTATTTATGTTTGTGAAGACATGTATAAATTGTTCTTTCTAATTATTTAGAATGAAGTTGATATTATGGAGTGGAGAGTGAAGAAATTTATTTGACGAGGAAGAAGATTTCAATTAATCTTGTTGTTTATAGATGTTTATCTTTAATTTTGAACAATTTGTATTGATCATTTGCGGTTTGCTTGTGTGTTCTAGATTGGTATTTTTTGTATGAGAAAATTGATGTTAAACTTTTATTTTGAAAGAAATTTGTTATTGTAAATTTTTTACCGCAAAAACCCACGGGTACCCATGAACCCGCGGATACCCAGCGGGTTGGGTTGGGTATTGAGTTTTTCAAACCCAACGGGTTTTACCCCGGGTTTTTTTGGCGGATAAACCCATGGGTTTGGGTTTGGGTTTGGGTTTGACAAAACCCGCCCCAACCCGACCCATTGCCATCTCTAATCACAAGTTGCTGTGCTGACGGACAGTTCGGTGTTTGATTCATTGAGTTTTATAAATACCGAAGAAAATGGACTGAATTGATATTTGGACGGAAGTAAAACAGATTGAATATACTATTGGTCCGCTCATTGGTCATAAGATGTCTTCCACTGTTGAATTGTGGTTTGTGGTCCTATTGTATTTACTTTGCTCAGATCATATTGTTGGGAGAGGTTCAATCGTGGATCATATACCACAACACTAACACGCCCCCTCAAACGAAAGCCACTCACAAGGGCTTGAAGTTTGCACAGGTCTGAAGACAAGAATACCATGTGCTTAACAAATGGGGGTCACCGGGAATCGAACACAAGACCTCTCGGTCACAGAAGGCTCTGATACCATGTCAAGAACCAGTTGCTCCCAATAACTCGAGTTGTTGGGAGAGGTTCAATCGTGGATCATATACCACAACACTAACAGTAAGTGCACACTTGACAACTTCATTTACAAACTCGAAGGCTAAACAACAAACTAACACCAAAACAAAATGGAAATAACTATCCCCTCTTATCTCCGGTATAGCTTCTTCTTGAAGTATATTATCTTAATCGATATTATGCGTCTCACAATCAAATATGCAAAAGAGATGTGGATATGAGGCTCAAACAAATATCAATCATATATGCAAAAGAGATGTGGATATGAGGCTCAAACAAATATTTCAGTGGAGTTCATTTTCCTGTGATGACCATCTTCTCTACAAACTAAAATTGAAATAAAAAGCAAATTACAAAACCCGTTGATACATTTTCACAACCGCGTCACTTATCTGCAGAGACTGAAAAGGAAGCGTCAAAATTCAATAGACATCTAGCCAGCTAGCTTGTCACATCTATGCAGTAATAGAACCAACATACCCATAACTTTCACTATAGGCAATTGCACATCTTTGTCCACTAGTGTTCAACACTTGAATGTGGTCCTTAGCCAAAACAGTTCTACAAGTCAAATAATGCACAAAATCCCCCACTAACTTCCCGTAATCAATGAAGTGGTATGGTTGTAAGCTTATAGTTGGCCAGTTTGCATGATGGTATACCATGCTTCCATTTTAATGGCGACCATGTGTTTGGGTCCATATTCCATGCCATTCGCCTAACTACGTTGCATGTTTACACCACATAGTTTATATCCGAAACCCACATTATATAAGCTTAGATCCGATAGCAATCTCTATCTATCTTTCGAGTATGGATTCCGAAGCAGAAACTACAGTTGGAGGGAGTTGCCTTGTTTGGCAAGATCTCTCAGTAACCCTCGCAAGTAACAACTTCGGCAGCCATGGCAATGGTGGCTCGTCGACGAAATACTTGGTGAATGGGCTTACTGGTCTGGCTCAATCTCATCGGATCATGGCCGTCATGGGGCCTTCTGGCTCTGGCAAGTCCACTTTCCTCGATGCCTTGGCTGGTAAGTTAACACTAGTATTGTATATGCATGTGATGGAAATGCTAGTTAGTTAGTTAGTTATACTGATATACATTCGATTCGATCGTAGGGAGGCTTACCACGAAAGTTGCCATGGCGGGGAAGGTGGAGCTGATCAGCAGCTGCCCTGCAGGGAGTGGGACGAAGAAGAAGATCAGAAGTTCTCCCGTAACCTGCAGGGATGTGTCTTACGTGACACAAGAAGATGTTTTCCTCGGGACGCTGACGGTGAAGGAAACGCTCAGCTTTGGGGCTCGCCTGAGGCTACCGGGGCTGACAAAGACCGAGCTGGACGAGGTGATTGAGGACACGATGGCGAAGATGGGTCTCGAGGAATGCGCGGACACCACGATCGGGAACTGGCACTTGAGAGGGATAAGTGGCGGGGAGAGGAGGCGGCTGAGCATTGGTGTAGAGATATTGGCGCAACCGCTGGTGCTTTGCTTGGACGAGGCCACGACAGGGCTGGACAGTGCTGCGTCTTTCTTCGTCGTGCAGGCTCTGCGCAACATTGCTCGCGATGGCAAGATCGTGGTTTGCTCGATTCATCAGCCCACAAACGATGTGTTTCGCCTCTTTGATGATCTGCTGCTCATCTCTTGTGGAGAAGCTGTTTACTTTGGTGAATGCCAGGGTGCTGTCAAGGTAACATAAACAGCAGAATGTGTTTGTTTGTCAAAATAAGGAGTATACAGTAATTGATTGGTCTTTCCATGGTATCCAGTTCTTTGCAGATTCAGGGTTCCCCTGCCCGACTAGAAGAAACCCGCCTGACCATTTCCTTCGGTGCATTACTCCGGAGTTCGATCAAGTCCTAGCTGCTCTGAAGCAGACACAACGAATGAACCATGCCGTGAGTTAGAAATCAAACACACTATACTTGGTTCTCTTATAACTTAAAGACAGTAGAGCAGCAGCTGATTAAAATGATGAAACAGGAGCTCGCAGCAGCAGATGGCTTGCTGAACGGGACAACCGCAGAGACCAGAGCAACCCTAGTGAAGAAGTACAAGTCGTCTATCTTTTCAGAGACTGCAACGAAAAAGATTCAAGAACTCGCATTACTACTCGCTGTATGTTGCTCGATTTTTCGTTACAAAACCAGGTTACCAACTGCAACCTTTTCAACTAGCTGATCACATTTCCTATTCAACACAGCAGGAGAAACATGATGATGGAAGCCAGAGTAGCAGTGAAGTTGTATCTGAAAAGAAGAGAAAGATTGGCAAGAAGCAGCACCATCAGTGGTGGAGCCAATTCTGCACATTAACACATCGCTCCAGCTTGCACATGTGCAGAGACCTCGGCTACTACTGGCTTCGAATCTTCTTCTACATCATGGTGGCACTGAGCACGGGTACCTTGGAGTTCGACATTGGGACATCTAGCGCGGCGGTCATAGCAAGAGGCAAGGTAGATGGGTTCCTCTACGGCCTCATGATCTGCCTGTCCATCGGCGGCTTGCCTTTCTTCTTGGACGAGATCAAGGTATAAAAACAAAGAGAAAACAAGTAGTTCATATTAAGTCCAAATGGTTCAAACTTCAAACCGAAAACTCACTTTTCTCGAACTCCTTGCAGGCCTTCCGTGGGGAGAGGGAGGGAGGGTACTACGGAGAGGCTGTATATGTGCTGTCTAACTTCCTCTCCTCATTACCTTTCACCATATTCATATCGATCTCATCCGGATCCATACTGTACAGCATGGTGAAGTTCCACCCGGGATTCTCCCACTTGCTCTACTTCTGCATCAACCTCTTCTTCTGCATCTCAGTGTCAGAAGCCTGCGTCTTTGTCACTGCTTCTCTAGTATCCAATCCACTGCCAGCCATGGGTACTGCAGTTGGTGTCACTGTAAGCCTAACACATCATCCTCATCATCTATACTAGTCATCAATATCACCACATGAACGAACCAATCCATTGGTAACAGAATAAAAACTCCATTGTTATTTGCAGGTGCTCAATCTAATGCCATCGATCGTCTTTCGACCCCTACCAGACCTTCCTAAGATCTTCTGGAGGTACCCTTTGTCCTACATCAGCTATGCTGCTTGGGGAACACAAGGGAATCTGAAGAATGACATGATGGGACTTGAATTCGATTCTGCAATACCCGGACGGCCGAAGATAACGGGCGAATTCATTCTTACGAACACTTACGGTATGAACCTAAAGTACTCCAAGTGGCGGGATGTAGCTGCTCTCTTCTGCTTGCTGCTGGCTTACAGGGTGATCCTGGTCTTTACCCTTCACTACAAGCAGAGAATATCATCACCATTCCGCAGAACTCAACCCAAAAGAGGTCTCAAACCCACCACTGTTCAGCAAGCTTAAGTGAAGAATCAACATAGGGACAGCAACCCGAAACGTGGAACAGCGATGTAGTTCGTAGGATGCTAAGTTGTTTGAACTGAAATGACTGCAAAAAATTTGTGAACTTGACTGTGTGATGCAAAAAAAAACTTACAAGCTGTGGAATGAAACGCCCCAATCGGGCCTCGTCTTTTGTCTACATTGCGAATGCTGGATGGACTTCTGAGCTCATAAAAAAACGAAACTTGAAGCTAACTATATTATATCTGGGGTCTTGCCGCCCTTAGAGAGATTTCGATTTCGTTGATTTAGGGCTTGGTGGGTAATCAGCCATGAGTGACTTTGCGCCTAATTCTGCAATTTGGCTTCCCGCTCGATTCCGTCAATGGTGTCTTCGTCTCCGATCACCGGCGATGCTTCCGCTTCATTCGGCGCCATAGTGAAAACAGAGAAAGGAGCAAAAGGGAGAGGGCCGAGCCCAATGGGAAGACTTGGAAGGCCCGAAATACTGGGCTTGGGTTTACTTTAAGTTCGTGGACCTAACGGACACGTCGTTGACGGTTGCAAATGTTACTGTTTCATGCTTCTTTTTTAGTGAACTTACAATCTAACTCCCAAAGGTTTAAAAATGCTTATAAAATTATAAAGCAGTGGTAAAAATCCAGGTCCGGAAACATAACCTCATACTTATGGATCATGCAAGTTGCAAAAGTCAGAGCGAGCTGCTTTCAGAGCAAGAAGACAAAACCCTTTTATTACGAGGGTAATGGGAGCGAGCGAGTGGGCCTGGGCCTGGGCCTGGGCCGGGGTCGAAGTTTATTATTATCTGTACTGCAACTTGCAGCAAAAGAGTTTGGAAAGGCTTCATTCATGAATCCGGGTCCCAATTAAGGAAAGGAATGGCGTCCTGAGTGTGCAATTCCTTTGGGCCCAGAGACTGAAACGTTCTCATCAGTAGTCGACGACTCTACTTGCTTTGCTTGCTGCGGTCAACAAAAGCACAAGAAAATACTAAGAGTACAGTAGACCGGTGCCTAACTATACGGCATGTGTGTGTATATGCATTCATTGCAATACGCGCTTCTCTTTCCCTCTCTCTCTATATCTCGCGGTAATAACCCACTTTGTTGCAATAATTTGAGTAGCGGAGAGAGGTTCATTTATAATACTTAATCACTTCTTATTTCCTCGTTAGATGAAAGCCAATTCCGAAACTTACACGGACAAATCAGATTTGACATTATGTCACAAACCAACTGAGCTATTAGTAAAAAGATATATATATATATATATATATATATATATATATATGGTGACTACTTCGGTGCACTCACAAAAATGAGTGCGCTCAATGCACCCAACTCAAAAACTAGTCGTAAGGTGTCAGATTTTGAATTTTAATTTGTAGAATTAGTGTAATATGATTACATAACATATGACAACAACTAATTAGCCGATTACCCTAAGCCCTAGACCTTCAATTTTGATTTCTATCCCTAAGCCTCACATTGTAAACCCTAACCCTAAATCTCTAAACTCTAAATCCTTCAAATTAAAGTAAATCTTTAATGATTTTTGTGCAAATTCATGTATGTTATTGTTCATCACATCATAAGTGATGGTTGACATCATTTTGACATAAATTGCATGTTTAAAATGACGGTTATGAAGTGAGTACACTAAATGCACCCAAAAAAGTAAGTGCAATGAAGACGCCACCATATATATATATATATGTATGCTGCATAATTGGATATCTCTCAATTAACAATTCTCGAGTTATTGTGGCCGACTGGTTTCTTGACATGATATTATATATACCCTTCTTTAACGGGCGAGAGTAATCTAGTGGTCATCTGTCCGGCCAATTCCCGATATAATTAACTCCATTCATTCTGTTAAGCACACACGCAATCCGAATGAACTTTCGTTTTTGACGGTGTGGTGTGTTAGTAAATAGTATACAATCCGTAATCGAACGTCTTCCACCAACTCAAGTTATTAGGAACAACTGCTTCTCGGCATAAATCTCAATAATGAGTCAAGTTGTTTGAAAGCTACCTACCTTAGCCACTTCCTTACATTTATGGCACTCTCTGGCTTTCATTTCACAATATATATAGGCATGCAGAGAGCCGGTAGCTAGAGATATCGCGACGGCAGGAAATCAATATTATTGCAGCAATATGGCGAGAAGTTGCAGAAGCAGATACCTTGTTTGGGAGGATGTTACAGTGACACTCGCCAATGGCAAGAAGCAGAAGAACAAGAAGTGCTTGGTGAGTGGGCTTACTGGGCTTGCAGAGTCTCATCGGATCATGGCGGTTATGGGCCCGTCTGGCTCTGGCAAATCCACCTTCCTCGACGCTTTAGCCGGCAGGCTCTCACCTCAAGCTTCCATGGCGGGGAAGGTCCTGCTCAGAGGCGGCAGCCCGCCGCCGGCCGGCGAGAAGATGAACCGAAGCAGCTCCCTCATCAGCTGCCGAGATGTGGTAATAAAAAGCCTCATTTAGTAAAATATTACATGCATATATGGTCTAATAACCGGTTCCGGATAGCCACAAAAATTCGTACATGATAGTTCTCTATATTATCTCACGAAGTTTGTTACGGATTACGAGTATATTGACATTGCACAAAATAAGAAAACCATACATTAATTCACAAGTTTATTGCATATATATATATTTTACTAGGAGCACTTCTACCATGCTATATAGCATTGGTGCTTTAATGTACAACTTGAAGTTGTACCATAACATTAAATGTATAAGTTTAGGTTGTACCATAAAAGAATTTGTAACATTATGTTATGGTACAACTTTACAACTTGAAGTTATACCATCACATAAGGTACAAGTTTAAGTTGTACCATAAAAGAATTTGTACAAAAAGTATAGGTACAATCTGAAGTTGTACCACAACGTTAAATGTACAATTTCAAGTTGTACCGTAAAAGGCAAAAACCTATAGCACCAATGCTATATAGCATTGTAAAATTCCTCATTTTACTAGGGGCGTAAAACGGTGTGGTTACCATGGTAACCGTTTTAACCAGTACTATTTGGATAATTTGGTTTGGTTAATTTGGATAATTGGTTTGGTTTGGTTAAAGTTCTTACCTTGTTTGGTTTGGGTGGTTTGGTTTGGTTTCAGACACTCCTAACCAGCCAACCAAATTAACCAGATAAATAATTAGCCATATATCTAATATATAAACATACTTAATACTTTGAATAACCACTCAAAAGTTAAACGTTCATCCCTTTTAGACTCATAAAATATAAAGCTTGATATTGTTCCTATAATGTATATTTGTATATGTAGAGTGTAGACCACAACATATGGACGCCTAGTTTAGATAAATCTCATACATTATGTTGGATGAAAACTTGAAAGCAGGGTCCTTTTCAGCCTATAAAAATTGCTAAAAGACTAAGTCAATTCAAACAAACACAACGATTCATTAACTCATACCATTGTGATAAATTTTTGTTAGGTGAATACTTCTATATACTAACCATAAGATAATTGTCTTAGTTGCATGTATTTATGTTAAGGGTCAATTATAACTATGTGTTGATTGTTATGTTTTATTCATTATATAAATTGTGAATTGATAAATTAACCAAAAACTTTCTCACTTAATGATAATGTGATTTTATATTGGTTAATCTGGTTAACCAATTAACCAAACCGATTAAACTTTAGTTTGGTTAATTTGGTTGTTGTATTAGTTTGGACGGTTTGGTTATGATATTATATTCCATGGTTAATGAAATTTAGCCTTATTTGATTTGATAATAACCATGGTAACCATTTGAACACCCCCATATATTACCTTAATGTACACCTCAATTCATGAATTTTATTGTATGTAATTCGAATTGGATAGTAAGAAAATAATGTTACTTACATCGTCACTTTTTGGTTATTGTTGTTTGTTGTTGTGTTTTCAGTCCTACGTGACACAAGAAGACGTGTTCCTCGGGACCCTGACGGTTAAAGAAACGCTCTACTTCGGCGCCCGCCTCCGGCTGCCGGAGCTAACCACCGCCGAGCTCGACGAAGCCATCGACGAAACACTAACAAAGATGGGCCTCGAGGAATGCGCCGACAACACGATCGGGAACTGGCACCTGAGGGGGATAAGCGGCGGGGAGAGGCGGCGGCTGAGCATCGCCGTCGAGATACTGGCGCAGCCCCAGGTGCTGTGCCTCGACGAGGCAACCACCGGGCTCGACAGCGCCGCCGCGTTCTTCGTCGTGCAGGCCCTCCGCAACGTCGCTCGCCGCGACGGCAAGATCGTGGTTTGCTCCATCCACCAGCCCACCGACGACGTGTTCCGGCTCTTCGACGACCTCCTGCTCATCTCCGCCGGCGAAGCCGTCTATTTTGGTGAATCCCAGGGCGCCGTCAAGGTAATTAAACAGTAAAAGTAGGAAAAAAAAATACACGCAAAATAAAACGAAGGGAAATCACTTTATGAATGAAATAGCGATGATATGATGACTCTATGAGTAATCGAGGCTAACTAGTTAGTTGAAAAAAATTCAAAATTTGATAAATGTGAATATATATGGTAAGAAATTGAGATAGAATTGGCATAAAAAAAAAAGAGAAAGGACAAGTCGGAAATAGATATCCATGTCTTTTCCCACGATATTACGAGTCGGATAATACCTGCCATCACAAATCGGGTAATCCTACCCCATCATGGATCAGATCAGGTAATTCCCGACATGATTTTATCCGCTACATGATTAGGAGTTATAAATGTGGTAGGTGACGGCATTAACTGAACCTTAGCTCGTAGCTAGTTTTGGTCCAGGCAGCATTTTGCCAAATAAGGCAAATAATGAGGGGGGACCTTTCATTGTTGGGAACTATGTAGGTGAAGGCAATTTATTGTCGAGCAACAAGTTTGAATATTAGGGCATAAGGAGGTTCGTTTGGACGTGAAATATTGAAAACTCTGTTTTTAGAGATAACTAGTATTGTTAATTTGAATTGAAATGTTTCATATGAGATATTTTGATTCATATATATTGAAATATTATATCTAAATTACTTTTAATATTACGGTCGACCTTCTTGTTGGAGGGAGGAGTGTTTGCATACGATTTCTAGGTGCTAGAATCTCTGTCCACTCAAGACCATCTTTTCAGGGAAAATTTTATAATTTCTTCGAAATTTTTTTTGATTGGGAAGATATCCAAATTTGGAGGGACTTATTTACTTTTTTAAAAAATTTCACGATTTCATTTTATTTTTTATATGAATAGATGACGTGGAAACCATATCACAGCCACTTCAGCATCGGATGATAAGTTACGTATAGGAAAAAAGTTGACCATCAATATTAACAGTCAATTCAAAGTTCGAGAAGTTCAAAATTCAAACATAACTATTTTATTTGAAAAGTTCGGATAACAATTTTAATTTTTTACTTAGAAAATTATGATTATCCTCAGTTCTTTTTTTATTTTGTTTATTCGTGGGAATTTTCACCGTGGAAAACTTTTTTTTTTTTTTTTTGTCTACAGTTCTTTGCAGATTCAGGGTTCCCATGCCCAACTAGAAGAAACCCGCCGGACCATTTCCTCCGGTGCATTACTCCGGAGTTCGATCAAGTCTTTGCTGCCCTAAAGCAGACACAAAGAATAAACTATGTCGTGAGTTAGATATCAAAGAATAAACATGTTTAACGAACTTACCATGCTGCCAACTGATATCAACTTGCTTGAAATGCAACAGGAACTCTCAGCAACAGATGGGTTAGTGGACCTGACAACAGCAGAGATCAGAGCGACTCTCGTGGCGAAATATAAGTCGTCCATTTTCCCCGAGATTGCGAGGAAAAAGATTCTGGAACTCGCACATCAGGAGAAACATGACTATGATGACGAGGATGATGATTATGATGGGCAGAGAAGGATTGTGCAGCAGCAGCAGCAGCGGCCTAAACAACGGTGGTGGAACCAATTCTGCACACTGACACATCGCTCCAGCCTCAACATGACCAGAGACCTCGGATACTACTGGCTCCGGATCATCTTCTACAGCTTGGTGGCACTCAGCACCGGCTCCTTGGAGTTCGACATTGGAACTGCCAGTGACTCTGTGATAGCCAGAGGCAAGGTTGTCGCTTTCCTCTATGGCATCATGATCTGCTTGTCCATCGGCGGCTTGCCTTTCTTCCTCGATGAAATCAAGGTATGTCGAGAGGACACTAAGATTGTGTTTCAGCTTCAGTGTAGAGAGTCACTAGAGCAAAAATGACTAGCAGTCTCGCCGCACACTCACTGCATCTATTAATCGCGCAGGTATTCAAAGGCGAGACAATGGCCGGTTACTACGGAGAGCCAGCCTACGTGCTGTCCAACTTCCTCTCCTCGTTACCTTTCACCATAGTCATATCCTTCTCCTCGGGATCCATAATGTACAGCATGGTCAAGTTTCATCCCGGGTTCTCGCACTTGCTCTACTTCTGCATCAACCTCTTCTTTTGCATCTCCATCTCCGAAGCCTCCGTCTTTGTCACTGCTTCCCTCATCTCCAATCCATTGCCGTCCATGGGGGCAGCTATTGGTGTGACCGTGCTAAACCTGATGCCATCAAATGTATTCCGGCCATTACCTGAACTTCCTAAGATCTTCTGGAGGTACCCTTTATCCTACATCAGTTTTGCAGCTTGGGGAACACAGGGGAACTTGAAGAACGACATGATGGGACTAGAGTTTGATGCTGTGGTACCTGGTGAAGCAAAGATAAAAGGTGAAGTTATTCTGCAGGATACTTACGGTATCGACCTGCAGTACTCAAAGTGGTGGGATGTAGTAGCTCTCTTCTGCTTGCTGCTATGTTACAGGCTACTCCTAATCATTACACTTCGCTGCAAGCAGAGAATGTCATCACCATTCCGCAGAATTTAACCTACGAAAGGTCTCAAATGATAACCAAGTTATCTAGTAGCAGAAACATCAGCCAGTTTTTACCCCAAGGGTAAAATATGATCATTATTATCATATTGTAACCGAACAGGTAACAGAAGTAGCAATTCCATTATGTTCCTGAATGATGCAAGCTTTGTAACCCAAAAATTTACACCCTTCCATATCCTTCTGTATTAGTGAAGGAAGCTTCATTTGTTTTCAAACCTTTCCATGGAAGTATTGCCAAATATCTTGTGCGAAAGAGTGTAGATATAAGAAATTGGCACAACGGCATCCTAAAATTGCACTGGAACTCATCATGTATAATAATGGCACAATGTTGGCTGATGTAAAAGATCATAGTAAGTAGAATATTATATTCAACTAAACTATCACATTTCACAAAATGGGGCCTTGCTGAAATCAAGTTTGTAAGGGATCTTATTTATTTGCTTCAATGAATTCTCTGTACTCTTTCTTCATCTTCACCCCGGGTACCTTCCTGCATGCAGATACAAGAAAATATTAAAGTCTGTACCTAGTCCACTCATGGAAAGATGTTTCCTCGCCACCATTGATTAAGGGAAATAGTAATCAAACACTAGTCTGGATAAGAAAGAAATACGAATTCGCTCACCTGAGTAACTCCTTATTCTTAAAGAACTGAACACATGGAGTGCCCATAATGTCAGCAGCTTCAGCTATTTCTGGATCTTCCTCGATGTCAATTTCAACAAAATGTACATTTTGATCGTATTCATCAATCACCTGCAATCAGCCAATCAAGTATGACATATTCTACACCTGAAGGCAGCATGGAGATTAAATTTTGATATGAAAGCTTGTCATACATACATATTAGAACCTCTGTGGTTATACTAACACCAAATAATAAAATCAGTTATATTTGAAAAGTTTGTTTTCTTTTTTTAGGAAGGAGGATCTACACTTGACCAAAACAAAAACAAAAAAGGAAGGTTTTCATTCTAGTAATAATCCAATAGATGAACATTTAACAGCATCGTATTTATGCTGGATGTATATTAGACAACTTGACAATATCCACTAGGTTCGAGTGAGAGGTGTAAAGATAAGACAACTTGCACAAACTAGAAAATGGCATACCTTGCTTAGAATTGGCTTTAAAGTTCTGCATGGACCACAAGTTGGTGATGTGTATAATACACATACAAGCCTTGGACTTTCGTGATATAACTTCCTTAGAGCATACTAAGAACAAAAAGCAAAGAAGAGTGTGAGCTGTAAGCTAGTTGAATATATCAAGTACGTGAGTATGTGTGTGTGAGCATACTACCGTAACAGATTTACTAGAACGTCAAGATACTCTACTCATGCATCTTCCTCATGATGAAGTTCCTACTTGTGAAGAATTACCTGATTTCTTTTGACGAATGGAAATTTTGTATCATTTTAAGAATTCTATGAACATGCATTGTGCAGATGAGATGAGGTTTTCAATTGATAACACCATAATTGATTTTGTATCATTTTATATGGAACTTCTGTACACTAATTTCATAATTAATGGGTATGTCTGCAATAATGCATTTGATATGAAGCCCAAAAGACAACATTTGTTGGAGATCAAAACTCAGATAACACATGAACCAGCAACAGCTAACTAATTACTTGGGATCAAACAGCTAGTCTAATTATCTGCAGATAAAGAAATAATCATTATAGAAATAATAGTAACTACGGTAGGCTAAAACAAGCACCTGGCCCTTATGCTTTGTACGCGTAATGTCAAAGCCCTGCTGAACATCTCTGTCAGTCAGTTCCTTCTTAACCTCTTCGGTTGCAGGCTGTCAAATACAGAAGCATGGAGAGAATATCAGAAGTGGATGATTTGATACAAGATCAATCATGAATCGAAGAACAATCGAATCGTGAACAGGAAAGTTATTGAGGCTTCAGAATTTGACCAATATCTCTATTAGAATAAAATAGCCCATGATGAATTCCCCCAAGAACTTTTACCAATCCATGGCCATAACACTGCCCTATCTAAAACATGAATATGTCCAATATCTCTATTAGAATAAAATAGCCCATGATGAATTAAGACTTGAGGAACTCCAGTTAACATCTAAAGCCAGAGCAAGGAGTTTTGTTTCACCCTATTGAAGTACAAAGTCGTGGTCTATGCTTATCTCAGCAACCCATTGAGAAAGTGACTTGACTATTAATCCGCAGCACAAACTGGAAAGTAATGCCTCCTTGCATAAATCAAAACAGAAGGTTCATCAAGAACCTAGAAGCAATATAAAGGCATGGAAGCCAACCTGATGGAACTCTATAAGCAGATCATTGCCCACAAGATATCTTTCTGCTGATAAAGCTGCAATGCATCCTGATCCAGCAGCGGTGACAGCTTGCCTCCATTCATGATCCTGAATTAATACACATCACTGTTTTGATTACAACATCCAAAAACTGCACATCTAAAGTACCCCTTGACAAGACCGCCAAATTAAATCAGCACAGTAAATTGGATGTTTCGTCAAGATTTACCTGTACATCTCCAGCCGCAAATACACCTTCCACAGAAGTTGTTGCACAACCATCCCGAACTAACACATAGCCTGTGTGGTCAAGTTCAACTTGGCCTTCTAACAGTTGGCTATTTGGCGAGTGCCCAATACCGTAGAATAAGCCTTTTGCCTCAATGACCACTTCCTCGCCAGTATCAAGTCTTCTAGTCAATATACCAGACATCTGGCCCTTGGAATTGCTAACCACATCCACCGTCTCTGTACTGAAGTGCACAGTGATATTTGGATTGTTGAACACTCTGAAACATTCGTGATAATCAACCTGTTAAACAAACATTCAGGAAGTTGAAAAACTCAACGTACAAGTTTAAAAAGTATGATATCTGACATCAAACGACCGATGACAAATCGAAACAGGAAACAGAGGTGTGAAAACTCTAAGCAACAGCAAAGTTCACAGATATACACATCAAAGAACTTCAGGGAAGGCATTTCAAGGAAAATTCCACCAAAAAGCTCACCTATCTTGCATTGCTTTAGATGCCCTGAGTTGGTCCCTACGTACAAGTAGATGAACATGGCGGGCATATTTGGTTAAATATATAGCTTCCTCTGTTGCTGTATCACCACCTCCAACAACAGCTAGAACCTGACCCTTAAATAATGGAGATGCTCCATCACAAATTGCACAAGCACTAATTCCTCTACTCCAAAATTCTTCCTCACGAGGCAATCTGAGCCTGTTTGCAGTAGCTCCAGTTGCATAAATGAGGCTATGACATATAACCTGAGATATTAGTATATTAGACGGTTTGGTGGCTAAGACTAGTTCAATGCAGCAACACAATAAACAGGAACAAATTGACTCATATTGCACCCAGTCTGGAGATGGTATGGAAGCTCTTGCCGACCATAAGTCATTGATCAATCATTCTTTTCTTAACTCTATTTATGTTTTAATGCAATATCTTTTTAACTAAAAACTGTATATGAAGTATTAAAGCAAGGTTTATGATTCATACTAATTCAGGTCCCAAGAAGAGGAAAAAACCTCGAGGAAGAACAATGTTGCCATTTTCCACGATTCACATATTCGCACACAAATTCAAAGCTCAATGTGCTTCAACTTCAAGAAGCAGACCAACAGTTTTGAGTAGATATGGGAAAATCGATCAAGTTATATACTTTAACAATTACAAAATTAATGAGGTATGCCAAGAACATGTCATTCTGCTCACATCACCTTACAATTGTCCAAAAAAGAAAACCGCGAGATCACATCACCTTACGTTCGCTACTTTCCACAACAAATGGATGGGTCTTAACGTTAAGAGATTCAACATCTTCCTGATACAGTTCTGCACCCCAACGCTCAGCTTGACGCCGCATCCTAAAATATGATCATGAAGAAAGAAGATAATGAACAGCAGTTGTACAGACCAAAACCAAGCCAAGCCAGCTTCTTTATGTGTCATCAGATAACAAAAACAAGAGAGTTAGCAAGTCCTTCCGTTATTTCCTACCTATCCATCAAATCTGGACCAGTTATTCCATCGGGGAAACCAGGAAAGTTCTCCACTTCAGTAGTAGTCATCAACTGTCCACCAGGCACGCCACCTACCTGATATCCCTCGAAAACCACCGGCTTCAAATTTGCTCGAGCAGCATAAATTGCTGCCGTGTATCCAGCAGGACCCGAACCTATGATTACCACATTCTCAACGCCGCCTTTAGCTGCAGGAACAATCGCCACAATACTTCAGCAATGGATCAGAGGAGAAACAAAGCACACATACTCCCTAAAGACAACTACTTTACTTTATCAAGATGATCGTGCGAGCAAACTTTAACATGGGCAAGTTCAGAATGACAGAATTCATCAAAATCCCCAATGGGCAACAGCCAATTTTCCACCATGAAATTGACCCCACGAATTTCGAGAATTCCGCCATTACTATCTAGTTCAGACAACCCAGAATGCAAGAGAGAGATACCTGGGGAAGGTGATGAGGGGTTGGAGGAAGAAGCTTTGACTCGGAGAGCGGTGGCAGGTGAGAAGGAGTTGGTGAGGGGGAAAGAGCGTTGGTGAGTCCGGAAAGAGAAATGGGTTTTGTGGGGGAGGAGGGAATGAGGTGGGAAAGAGAGAGCTGCCGCAGCGGAGGTGGTGGCGGAGGACATGGCGGCGGCGGAGGAGGAGGAGGAAGAGGGAGTGAGTCCAGCTGGTAATTGTGTCCTCCGATTCCAATGTTCTTTATTATCCTGAGAGGAGAAGCCATATCCACCATTTCAATACCCAATATACGTACACTTTACTTGAGATGATGAATTGATGATGTGGAATTTTCAGCATATCCCTCTCTCTCCTGTTCGTTTTTTTCTTCTCTTTTTCGCGTTATTCCGTTTCATCGTTTTGCTCATCGGAATTAAAAATAGAGAAGAAAATAAGAAGAAAAAATGAATCTTGTTGACCACATTGTGGAATTTTTAGAGACATACCAAAGATTGTTTGGAACTCGTGTTAGCTTGATAATAAGATTTTGTTCTGATCAAATGAATTATTATGGAATTAAAATTATTCTAACTCATTAATGTTGTTGTCACATATGAAAGACGAAGCTTTCCTCCTCAACTATGTCATTCCAAATGCACCGTCACCTTAGTAGAATACACCCCATGATATGATTGAGTGGGTAGAGATCTCAAGTTCACTTTCAATTTTTCTAACCTAGGCCGAAACTCATCATATCTACAACACAACTTGGTTCAACGCTTTAGATCTAACAATATGATTTTTTTTTATGAATCATTCACTACTACCTCAACACTTATCGGTTTACTTATGAACAATGTTCGACGAAAAAGCTGATGACTTACTTCTTCATTTATAAACAATATAACGTATAAGTAAATATTATCCTTGACGTGCTAAAGTATGGTACCAACGATGATCTCATGTCGACAATGAACCGGTTTATTATTATTCTCACTTTTCATTTTGTTGGCTTTGTGCTCAAAACGACTAGGGCTCATGTACAACTGGCTTTTGACACAAGTAGGGCCCTCCTACGGATAGTTGGAAGCAAAACCCTAACCTGCATCGCAAACATCAAAACATACTTCCCCCTGTCCGCCTGTCGTCTCTCTGCAAACCCTAATTCCCAGTTCCTCTGATCAAGGTAGAAGAAGCAATGAGAATTTGATTCCCAAACCGTGGGAGAATTGATGTGCTCGCTATTTGAGATCAAAATCCACACAAAGTCTATCTATGGCTCTGCCCACCGGAAATGGGAACGGCGTCCTGTTTCCCGCGATGTTGCAGGTCACTAGCAGCAGGCTGAGGCTGAGCCCTAACTCAGAGCACAAACCGGAGGCCTACGATGACCTGAAATTGGAGTTCAGCCCTCTCCTCTTCAGCTCACTGGAGCGTTACTTGCCTCCGGCGATGCTCAATTTGTCCCGTGATGCTAAAATCCAGTTCATGAGAGATATTCTCGTTCGCTACTTCCCTGAGGCCGAGCGAACTCGCGTGAGTATGATTCGTGAATGTGTGGAGCTATGGGTGTTGTTTGGTTTTGAGTTTGATCCTTCATTTCCTGTCATTTCCAATCCGTTGCATGAATTCGACCTAGTTGATGGGATTAAAATTTCGTTGCGTTCTATGTAGGAGTTATAGCTCTATAGTTACCCAATTCCCTTGGGACCAAAAAAGGTTTATTCTTTCTAACATCTTGACGGACAATTATGATTGTTTTACTTGGCTTCCCCCTTACTAAAAAGGAGAAAATGGGAGCTACTTGGTTTTGGCATACCATCTGTGGAATATAGTTTAGGACAGTATATAACTGATAGCGTTCATGCAGCTTGACAATTGCCCATGACTCTCTTAGTAATTGATGTTTTTTTTTGTACATTGGCTGGATTTTTCTAGAGTGGTAGCTATCAATCAAAAAGGAAACTTTTGTTATTTAGGTTGTGATATTGTGGTATCTCATGTTGTTGCATTATTATAAACGCCAGATCCAAAAGCAAAGGGAATACCGTGAGCAGATTATGTCTCACTATCAGGTACTTCTTACTTAGTACGTTGAATTCTCTGGGATGTCTAGCGGGGTTCTTCTATGGCCAGCATTCTTTCTCCATCACCACATATGCTTGTTTGCTATTTTCGTCTAATGTTGATTCGTCACACATTTCTCCTCCGATGCTTACAGTCCTACGTTTTCGAGTTAGTAGCTAGATTCTCTTTCATTGCAACAGCTTCCATTTCTTCATTTGTCATCTACAAATTGCAACTAGTGAAAGGTTTGATTAGCATTACAATAGAAGTCCAAATGGGATTGGTTCGTAAATGAGGTTCGCTAAATGCTTGCATGCTTCAACTTCTTGGTCTGATCATTTAGGTGTTGAAATCCTTGTGGGACAGCAAATCAGTTTGCTCCTTTATCCAAAAATTTAGGCTTTGATGATTCCCTTCTTGCGCTACATTGTTTGAGATGAACTCATAGGCTTTTGTGTGATGGAACTTGCAAGAGAAACTGGCTTATACGTTTTTCTCCCAGTTTCCTAATCTTAATTCTCTACTGCATATGAAGAAAATGGAGAATCTTCTTTTAGTTTTCCTACTATCAAAGGGACAAGGCATTGTTTAGTTTCTGAAAATTATGGTGCCAATGCAGTGTGCAAGTTAAATGGCGTGGTTGTTGTCAAAGACTGGTTTCGTGAAGTAAAATACCAATTTATTAGTGTGTTTTTCAATCTGTCATTCAAGAGTTGAAACTTAGAAGCTTATGCTGCTTTGGTTTGATACATTATATATTAATTTTCTTTCTGTTCTCATTTAAAACTTACATTTGCAATTTGTTATTCTTGGCTCCTTGTGCTGTTTTTGCCCCTTCTAATCTCTTCTCTGTAAGTTATTTTTCTCTTTCCAGCTCTCACACCTCTTGTACACTTACATGCTGCAGCCTCTTTACAAGGAGCTACAAACCCTTGACGAGACGAAATTTTTTGTCCCATCATTTCTCCAAGCAGTCAATGCGGGTACAGAGGAGAGTTTCAGAAATATCATAATAGAACCCACACCTGGAGTCTATTCCTTTGAAATGCTTCAGCCAAATTTCTGCGAGATGCTGATTTCTGAGGTTTTTACAGTTGATTTCAGAGTTTAACATGGTAGTAGTGTAGTTCCCAGTATTACTCGAGGAATTGATTGTATTTTCTTATGAGGTTTGTGTTGTTAGGTAGAAAACATTGAGACGTGGGTGCACGATAAAAAATTCAAAATCATGCGCCCGAACACAATGAACAAATATGGTGCTGTTCTTGACGACTTTGGCCTGGAACCAATGCTTAATAAGCTGATGGATATTTATCTACGTCCAATGGCTAAAGGTGAATAAATCCTTCTACTGCTACTTTTTCTAACAAGCTAAATTAGATGGTACAGTATTATCCGACTCACAAATTCTTGTTTAACTGTTGTGCAGTTTTCTTCCCTGAGATAAACAAATTAGCTCTGGATTCTCACCATGGTTTCATTGTTGAGTATGGAGATGATAAAGATGTTGAGCTTGGTACATGCTTATTCAATCTGTTAGACACTGCCATCTCTTTGCTTAACGCTTTCCATTGAGTCCATGTCTGATTATGTTCTATTCTATTGTTACTTGTATTTGTATGATAAAGTTTGTAATATGAATGTAATGTTGCCCTTTTCTTGGGTAGGCTTCCATGTTGATGATTCAGAAGTCACCTTGAATGTTTGCTTGGGTAAGGAATTCTTCGGTGGAGAATTGTACTTCCGTGGAGTTCGGTGTGATAAACATGTGAACACTGGGACACACCAAGAGGTAATTCCAAAGCTAAAGCGCCTTGTCTCCCATCCCACAACCCTCCCCTTCTATTGAGTGGCAAATTTTATTTGCTGTTTTATTTCCTTGTGAACTTCAACCTTTAGTTCAAGCCTTATGAGACACTATTAGGAAGATGGGGTTGGTGAGTAATAGGTCTAGTTTTCAATTACTGTCTTTTGCTTAGGGTCGATGCCTCTTGTGGGACTAGAGCTATGGTTCCATGATTGAACACCTAAGCCGGATCTGGAGAACATGATCAAATGAAGGCTTAATAATCCCACTTTCTGCAACAGGAAGTAGGGTATTATTCCCATATTCCAGGACGTGCAGTTCTTCATCGAGGTCGCCATAGGCATGGTGCCAGAGCTACGACTTCTGGAGAACGGTTAAACCTGATTATGTGGTGCAGAAGGTAAAACAGTTATAACTTCTAGCTATCTTCCCTTTCCAGGATAATGGAATAAATAATGTTGGTAAGTTCATTTCCACGTGTCTTCCAGTTCGGCATACCGAGAGCTGAAGAGATATCAGACTGATTTCTCTAGTTGGTGTGGGGAATGTCTTCGTCGGAAAAAAGAAAGGCAGCACAGGGCGGTTGCAGCAACCAAAATGGTATATACTATCTCTTGAAGTGTACATGCTTACCGTGGAAGTGTTGTTGTCTAGATTTGTTGGTATGAACATTGAACATTTTTTCCCCTTTTGTTTACGGTTATTATTGCAGGAACTGCTGAAGCGGGATGGTATATCTACATCCTGACCTTCGAACTTCACAACCTCGTGTTTTTCGTTTAGGTCTTTGAAGTTCTAGAGATGATATCCTGTCGAGACCCCGTTCCAGTTGGTGTTCTCTGGAGTGCAGCATCGAACCAGCCTGGCATGCTTGTAAGGCATTTTGGGTGCTGAAATGAGGGACACATT
The DNA here is from genome assembly GCA_964030455.1 of Linum trigynum. Classification (NCBI taxonomy): domain Eukaryota; kingdom Viridiplantae; phylum Streptophyta; class Magnoliopsida; order Malpighiales; family Linaceae; genus Linum; species Linum trigynum. Next base: position 59,757,635 of record OZ034817.1, on the reverse strand, counting down.
TTGGATCATGTTAGATTTCCACCCTTCCACCTTCTCCAGAAAAGGAAGAGGAAAAAATGTCACAGAAGAGCTTTTACATACTGCTATCCTTGTTTTAGGTTACTGAACTGTGAATGCCATAAGTGACTTGGTAGATAGCTTCTCCATCTGTATTCTGTGCAGTAGCCTGTTTAGTTCCAGAACTTACTGGAATGTCTTGTGGTTTCAGCCTGAAAATATATGCTGTCTGATTTCGACTGTACTTTCGAGAAACAACAGACTGGGAAATAAGAAATGAAAACACCTCGCATTGGCATCAATGGCGACGGTATCATTAGCTGAAGCAATACTACATTTCAAGAAACAATGCTGCCATTCCTTTCATCTCAATACACAGATTAATAGCTAGATGGAAACCCTGAAGAACAGTACACTACCCCCCTGGAACAAAGTTGCTTACTACTAACTGTATTCGCCATAATCTGTACATCATCTTATTCTCTCTGTTCGGATATTAATCTTTACATCATCTTATTCTCTCTGTTACGAATTGCAAATTGTGATCTCTGATTTGTGTGTGTTCTTTTTTTTTTTTTTTTTTTTGGTTGAATTAGGAGTGCTCAAAAGGCACCTCAACCTTTGCCAATTAACAACAGGAGTTTTAATCCAATATGATCAAACTACAACCAATACCGAGAGAATTACAAAGTGATGCATAAATACGTTTCTACCATTTGTCACGAGTGTTCAAATGAAGCAAAATAATCAGCTACAAAATTTACTTCACGATAAAATAAATGTTAAACTACGAGTTTGAAGTAGGCACGAATTTATCATTTCACATCCTTATATCAATGGCTAATGTTAAGGAGGATTAAACATAACATGCCAAACACCATAACCTTCATTACTGAGTATCAGTCTTTATATAGAGTACAATAATATGTATCAATACCATATACATATTCCCCCAAGGAAAAAGGCAAAACAGATTAATCACAAATCAGATACACAAATGAATCCAGATGAATGAATTTTGACCTTCCCAACTCCCTCAGTAGAACACTACAACCTGACATTCTTACAATTCAAGAAAACAAAAACCCAAAGAATATCTTCTTCTTCTTCAAAAGGCCAAAACGAAAGCTCACTCTTCAGCCCACAACCAAAAAATTTGCATACTAACCCACATCTAGAGGCAAAATAATAAAATGCCATATCGAAGCAAGCCAGAAAACTTGGTACTGAACCAGAAAAATAATAAAACCCAAGAACTTTACGAGTAGCAGACAACAGAATAGTGACTTGGCTGCTTAAAATAAATCAACTTTCTTCTTCTGCATATCCTGCTTCCACTTGGGCTGCTTATTGAAAGCTTCCTTGTCCATCCCAAATATGGACTCGAATTCCTCAGGTGATAGATATGCCTGCAGAATTTGGCGCAAAATCTTAGAACCCCATTTTCTTAATATCCTGAAAAGGAATGAAAGATCACACCAGTGACCAGACCAACCTCTCTCCTCTTGAAGTCGATCCCAGTCACGGGGTTTTCTGAGCGAGCCTTCAGCTGATCGTAACTGAACACAACCTGACCAATGTTGGCGTAGTCCTGTTCAGACTCGGGTTTAGGTTCAGAATCACCCCCTGCGTTGCTTCCAGATGCAGACCCGGTGTCATCGATTTCCTTCCCTTCTTCAGACCCTTGATCTACTTCAGATGCTTCATTTTTCCCTTCACCTGGAATAAACACATGCTAGTAAATATTGCAGGCATGACAGCATAACAGCCTCCTAACTAATGCTTGCTAAATAGTCGTTGATGAGACTTGTTTCTCACCAGAAGGAGTTTTGGTTTCAGCGCTAGGGCTCTGAGTAGGGGTACCGTCAGGTGTTTTCTTCTTTTCAGCAGTAAGAACTTGTGAAAGTGCAGCTACGGCAGCAGCTCTTTGGGTTCCCTGTCCAGAAGATCCCCTTGAAGAGGGGCTTCTGGCTGTAGGGGACGAGTTGAAAGCAGAGTTCAGAGCAGCTAAAGCTGATGCTCTTTGAGTCGGTCCTTGATTTGAACCATTCGTCCTGTCCTGGCTCTGCAAACCACAACAAAACGATTAGTTTAGAAGTTGAAGTAGCACTTGTTTGTTCACAGAGGGTTCGAGATGGTGATTCCCTTATTTAAGGGGGAAAGTATAGATAAGTTGGAATGGAAACCATGGAAAAATAGCCCAAAAAGGGAAAGACGGATAATAATTGAAATCTGGGTTGACTATGTTCTTACTCTAGGGGATGACTTCCCAGAGGAAGGGTTAAATGCAGAAGATAAGGCAGCCAAAGCTGAAGCCCTTTGGGTTGCTCCTCCTCCTTGATTACCACTTGACTTATCCTGTCACATGAAAGTGTACTCACTATTTATTTATTTCTAACAATCATGTATGGCTAAAGCATTCAGCCTATTATATTAGAAAGTGTGTGAAATTCCAACGAAATGAGGATGACTTAGAAAAGGAATGAATGTATACAGCATGAATTAGTGTTTTAATTACCGGAGAGTAAACATTAAAAATAGGAAAGCATGGGAATTGAAGAGCTGTAAGTCAAACAAACAATTTTGATCTCTAACTTTGGTTTCTGGTTGCGGGGAAAACAGGGTTCACATAGAAGTGAAATAAAATGGCACCCAAGACATCAAATCCGCAACTTGAGATACAAATGCAGAGATTTCAACACCATCTTAGCCTTACCTCAGAGATTTTCAACCCAAGACATCAATTTCAGAGTTCTTATTCTATGAGAAGCAACATGTCTAAAATCTTGGCCTTACCTCATGATGCTTTATTCCAAAGAGTAAAGCCATCTTCTTTTGGAATGAGTTCCCAAGAGCCTGCAAACCATGAAATTCATACCACATAAGAACCAAACTAGTAAAACTAGCAAGTATTTCATTTTACAAGTCAGCTAAGAGTTACTAGCTCTAGGATTCTGCACTCTCGACTATTATTTCACATACTGATCGTTCAGATTTTATGGTTCTAGCTATATCTTAAGCCCTCTGAAGTAGCATCAAGCACACATGGGATTGAAACTAATGGATCATAAAAGAGGGGCCAGAAGCTGGAGTAGAACATACAGTGGCTTTTGTGGAATCCCATGAAAAGTATGTTGTAAAGAATGATGGCTCATTTCCTTCAGTAACTCTATACATTGGCACATTTAGTGACAAACCTTCGAGAGCTGCAGCCATCTCTATATATTGCTGCAAATAATACAGTACAGTAAGTCACTTGGACATCTACAGAGGAAATGCAAAGCAGTATAGATTGCTAGACAATAACCTGGGCAACATCAAAAGCACTTTGCTTTTCTTTGGGGTCTACAGATTGACCGACCCAAACAAAAACTTCTGCTCGCGTATCAAGCACTAATACATCCTCAGTCAACAGGTCATCTTGAGAAAAGTTAAACACTTCCTCAACCTGCTCATGAGATGCAAAAATCTTATTAAGTACCTGAATACATAAACTATCCACAGCACTCAAGGCTCAAGAACTCACCTGCAAATTTCCTGGGGGGGATCCAATAGCAGCAAATTAACCATAAGAGAGAGTTAGAATCTTATTCAATGCACTAGTATATTCAACTGTCAGATCCCTCAAAGTCATGGTATGAAGAAAAAAACTAGCAGATTTACTGTTAAATAAAGATGCAGATAATATCACCTTTATTAAGCGACACTGTGAACAGGTGAGGTTCTCTGACATTTTCTGGGGTCACCTTTTTGCTAGTGTAATTTTGTTTTCCTCCAAGAGCAGACCAGAAAATTGAGTTTTCAGTACCTTCTTTAGCATGTTTCAGTGTAGCCCCGGGCTGAATTAGTGGCACAAAAAACAGTCAGAAATATGGATGTGCAGCCGCAGGGTAACTTCCTAAGTGCATACAAAGTTTAGCTGAATTTCTGCAATAGTACAGCTACTACTAAAATCACAAATGAAATTGAAAAAACAACTCACTTTCAAAAATTCTGCGACTTTTGCAGCCAACTGCTGCTGTTCAAAAGCACTCTGATTTCCATGCCAAGTGAAAAGTGAAGAGCCGGATTGCAAGAGGAAACACTCTGTGGAATTCAAGGAGGTTGCCACCTGAAAAAGGATATTGTACGCTTACGTCAACTATTAATCAAAATTTATAACCATATTCAGGTTTTCATGGCTCTATATGAGAAATATGTTTAAATAATCCAGGGAAGGATGTACGGCATGTCCTCTCGGAAATAGGAATGCAAGATAAGGCACATGAATGAAGAGTCAGAGAAACCTTTCTTCCTGGCATACAGACTCCTTACTAGTTCATAAGAGTAAGACCAATCTCATCACCAGCTAATAGTTTTATAAGCTCAAATAGTCATCTAGTAGAAACATACCGCATCTACTTGCTCTGTCTTGTTGTTATGAGAAGAAGTTCCAGAGACCCGGAAGAGGGCAACAGAATCAGCCGTGTATGTGTCATCAGCCAATTCCTTTTCTTCTATGTATTTTTTGTAGCCTGAGCTCAAACCACCCTGGAAAAATAATAATAACAAACGAAATGAACAAGGGAAAAGCCCCAAAAGTTAATAGAAAAGTCCTTCAGGATCAACGAAAATAGTACTACTGGATTTATAGTACCTTGAGGATCACCATAGGCTGAAAAATGGCAATGAACTGTGGTGGCTCCTTGCCTTGAAATATGCGCCCCTGCAAGATTAATATATTACAATCTATCCACAAAGGGGCGTACCAAAAATTTTAATCCGCACACAATCTCATTTACCAAAACAGGTCTGCCTTTAAGAGAATTTGACATTGTATTAGCCAAACGAGTAGCCATCTGCTGATCTGCCTGAAGTATAGTTATGATTGTCAAAAAACATAACAAACAGAAATCAGTTAAACAACAGCATCAAATCAGGGACATGGTCTAGCACTTCAACATCACAAAAGCATTGAAAATTGTAGCTACTAAAGTATCAAGCTGGAAAAGAAAGGAATAATACTTCAAGATTAAATTGCAAATATGGTAACTAACCTCAATGCTATTCTTCCCAAACCAACAGCAAAGGTAATAGTCTTCTTTTCTTTCACCAGAGTGATAGGTGTAGAGAACAATGTAGCAATCTCCACCATAAAATTTACCAATATCCTCCTTAGACACAGGAGTCTTGGCATTGCCATTGATACACCATACCTGCACAAAGGGGCGATATATGAATAAGCTTTATTCAGGAAGATCCCTGATGCATAAAATTAACTTCCAAAAGCACACCAATGAGAGCAAGATAAATACTAGACCTCCAATTTTCCACCTCCTTCAAGCAGAGGAGGAACTTCCTCGTTCACAGGAGCACTTTTCCCCAAACCTTTGAGACCGACGCCTTGTTGCTTCAACAAAGCTGCCAGTATGTACAATACAAAACTAAGCATCACAGGCATAGATTAATGGAACTTCACCGCAGGTTTGAAGAAAATATCATTACCTGCTACTTTCCCCCTTCCCTCTTCGGCTCCCGGAGCTACAGACCCAGCAGGCCATGAACCAAAATTTGACTTGAAAGCATGTGTTTCATAACCTTGAATAACTCGGGTTATACGAGTAGATCTTGGCCTGTTTTCATTTGCAATAAAATCCTGCAAAAATATTTCTAGTATGAAACTATGCACATATATTTAATGCAAAAAATTGGAGAGGATGCCAGTTCCATTACCTCTGCCACCTTGCCCACTGTTTTTCTCTCTTCCACTTGTGTTGACCGGCCAACCCATATAAACACCTCAGCTCCACGATCCAAGAGATAGCATTTGTTATTTTCCAACATGCCTTTGGATAGTTCACCTTCAACAGCAGTCACACCGCCTTCATGAATGCTAAAACAGTAAGTGATACAAGTCAGCAACTTATTTCCATTTCCAACACATACTAGCATCAAGAATATGTCAAAGAGCCTAGTAAAACAGCAGTGTGTTCCTTTGAAGATAAGAAAAAGGATATAGATAGGAGTTCATAGTTCAAACTTGCTGACCAAGATTCATTACAGTAGGAGAATCAGTGGAAGCCAACAAAATCAGCTAATAGCAGATGGGGTAAAGATAATTTAGTATAAAACTAAGGCATACTGTGTCTAAATGAACATTCTGTAACTATTAACTTAAGCAAATTTAATTGCCCCAATTTTATAGGAAGTGCTTGCTTGTATGCATCAAAACAAGCATTGCTCATACACATACATTTCTTCCATATCCAACATGAACTCATATTACAGAACCAAGTAGAACTCAAGAAAGATTACCTATATAATTTAGCAGGAATCCTCTCTGCAACGATGTCATCATCACTGATAACCTTCTTCCCAATTGGAGCAAAACCACCGAAGAGGACCCAGAACTCTCCCGAATCTGATTCAGTATCCAGTTTACCATCATCTGCAGAGGGACGATCAACACACAGAAGTGAGCAATCTTAAGCATTATCAACATAAAATGGAAAACCTTGAAATTTTCATATGTGAGATAGTAATCAACTAGAAAGCAAAAAAGAAATTGGGAAATTGGTTCAAACAGCTGCTGCACTCACCAACAATTGCAACAGCACATGTTCCTTCATGATACTTGTCTTTCAAAAACTGCACAACTTCTAGAGCCTTGGCCCTTTCTTGGATATTGGAATTTGCCCCGTTGAACTGAAAGATCTTCTTCTCAGAGTCTAGAATGAACACATCATCATGATTCAGAGATGCCCTCGCAAATGGAACCTATAAAACATAGAAGCAAAGTTAGGCTTCCATGATCCACACGTTCAGTCAATATAACTGCATAGTTAATTCACAAATTTGACACAAGTAAATACTACCTGCTTCATTCGGACAACCCGTTTTCCTTTACAAACGTACAACCGGGTCTCAAACTCTTCTACCTCGGGCGTCTTAAAGCCAGATGCAACACCCCCTTCTAATGGTATAATACAGGGTTTGAAATAAGACAAAAATTTGTCAGATTCGTGTCCTTGAAGTTCTCTGTGCTGCACGGCACGCCCTCCTAGAGCTGCATCAAGTTCAACAGTTTTAATAGCTGCAGTTCCAGCTTCATCCTGCAATTAGTAGTTATGCAATGAGAAAACAGTACTAAACATTACAGGTCCATGATATAAAGCCCCTATGACAAGAGAGCAAGGGAAAAGCATCCCGAGAGCACCTGACTTGTGTCCTTTCCAATCCAGAAGTGAATGTCATACAAATAAGATCCTCCCTTGCTTTGTGTTGTCTACGATAAGCACAAAAGAAGGTGAGACAAAAAACCCTTAATGTCAAATTTGCTCAACATAGTAACAATAAGGTCGTTTTACTGAAAAAGCAATCTTATGCACGGTTTACTTAAGAGTATCATTTCATCAAGAATTTACTATTATAGGTACCATTCAACTTCCTTACCGACCAAACAATTAACAGAGAAATGAGGAAATATTAAGTTTTAGTGTACAGGTTAGGAAAATGAAACATAAATAAGACAGCATGTCACACCATTCGCCAATATGTTAGAGAGAGATAAAAAAAAAAGGATAATACCTGAAGGACAATGTAGCAATCCCCCATGTAGAATTTTCCATGATCTGACTTTGGCACTGCAACTGGTTGAAAATTCTCAATCCGCCATATCTCAATGCCACTAAGACAAGGTTAAGTATCACAATGTACGTAGAAAATTGAAGACAGTAATAAACTAACAAGCCTCAAACAAGTTCATCAATTCACATGATCTATAATCATGTGTAAAAAACAAGCACAGTTTGCAACATCAAATGATCCTTAAATTTGTCCCATCATGGAGGATACGGTCTCTGGCCCACTCCCTGGAATGCAGGGTCCACAACTTTTGCAGCGCTAGACATCACCTCTATCCTCTCTATAACTACTGCTCAAGCGATTCACAACCTGCGGCAAGAGTGAATAAAATGGTTAATTACACACTGCAATAGGCCCAATACTAAGTAGAGCAGATTCAATTCCATTGTTGTATTTAAGTTAATCAATTCATCAGGTTCAACATTTTGTTATACATTCTCCTTGTCACCCTAATTAGACAAATCTTCCATGAGCTGTATGCTGTCCACCAAGCTAGAAGCTTTTCCTGTTCCTCCCATATTCTAACGATCCATTAAATGGTTATTGCAACTTTCATTCATTTCCTTAGCTCTCCAAACTTACATTGCCAGACGTTCATCCAATTACATAAACTAAGTTCACTTGTCAGCAAGGAATCACTATTTTTCCTATCTAATTCCGATGCCCAGACCTTTCAACTCCAGTCGACAATGTGAAAGGAAAGAAAGGGTTTCAGGTACTAATTAATATTCATGCATTCGAAGGTCCAAGGCTGCAATGCCAGTTGCAGCAATCGATGAGGATCACTACGCTTCATTACCCTAGCTCAACCAATGTCATTAACATGACTCCATGCAATTTTTAATATATGAATGTATCAGCGACATAGCTCTTTAGAATGAGCAAGAACCAGAATATTACAAATATGAGGACCAGAAACTACCATCTAACAGCACCCTAATGCTACCTATTAAGGCCATGATGTCATCGGCTTCTTCAACGAATCATCACACTCAATCATGAGCAATGGTAATTGACAACCAATTGCAAACATGGAACTCAAAGACAAGCAGGAAATCAACACGTCAGGGAACCAAACAACTTGGAGCTACCAATTCACAACAAAAGCCCAGGAGAAAAGATAACATTTTTTAACTACCAAGCAGCAAAACGACAAAAAGAAACGAACTTTTTCATCAGATCAAGGCACAGATCACCCAATGAGCAATGCCCGGAGATAATCTCGAATACCCAGATCACGAAATAACAAGCAGGAGGACAGAGATCTGACGGGAATTACAAATCCACACAGCTTGAAAACCTTGAGCGATCACGGAAAGAGGGAGAAACCAAACATACCCAGAAACAACGAATTGATGATTAACACGATGATGAGGCGCTGTTCGGGAGAGCTGCGAAAGGGAAGAACAAAAAAAGGCTGAAGAGGAAATATTCGGGGTAAAAGGAAGGGATATGCGGAGTGCGTATGTGTATGGGAATTGGGAAAGAGAGGACGAAGTGGCAGAGCTGGCAATAAAGGAGAAAAGGGGAAGATGATGTACTGTGAAAGACGGGAGGAAAAGAAAAGGGGTATGGATGAATTATTGCTTTCTGGGATGGGATGAGAGTTTATCTAAGGAGGAAATTGGGTTGAAGGAATTGGATTGTGGAGAGAGATTGAAGAAAAGGCACTGACTGGAAGCAGGAAGAAGATGATTACAATTTTACCAAGTGGAGAAAAGGAGGAATGGCAAAAAGAAAAGTGGTAGAAAATGGAGGAGCTATTTAAGGCTACAAAAGATCCGGTGACGATGCCACCGGCCATGTTTCGCTTTTGTCGTTCGTTTCCTCTCTCTCTCTCTATCTCTCATCCTTCCTCTGTTCCTAATTTTTCCACTTACAATTTCAAGTTCCAAACTTCCATGGTCTTTACTCTTTAGGTTAAATGCAGTAGTTTTGGTCGCCACCAAAATTTGAACCGATCTCACTTTATAGCAATTAAACCACCCAACTTTTGCTATTTAATTTTGTGTACCAAATTAAAATTAGTTAACGGTTGGACCTTGCCCTGTTGATCTGAGCTTTTTGATCCATCTCGTCTATTCCTATGGTATGCATGAGTTTGTGAATTCATCACACGACTTAATTTCCATCTTTCAAAAGAATAATATGAGCATCAGCTTTGAGCATGATATTGTTGTTGTCTCGTCTTCTTCCTCTAACTAAACCACTCCTGTTACTCCTTTTGCTTGGCCTCCGCCTCCCTTGTTATGGGAAAAAAATGAGCATTTTCATTTTAAACTTGTCTTATTGAATAATTTTTTATATCTTATTGTAATTATTTACCTCTCTCAAAATCACAAAGTAGGGAGATTTAGATTCTGTTAGTTTTTTTTTACGATTATTGATTCATTAGTTATGTCATATATGTTCGCTTTTTTTCATTCTCCTATATTGTATCCTCGTTTCGAATATAATAACTAGTCGATCGAATCTGACCACCGACTTGACAAGAATCAAATATAGGCATTGACCACCAAACTAAACCACTCTCCAAAGAACTATTGGCGAGGTGGCATGATTGCTGCCCCCAAGATCTTGTTTCGTATAAACTTAATCAATCCAGAATTGCCTCATCAACAACCATGAAACGTCACAAGAAAATATTATAAGCGGTCATGTCATTAATTAAATCATTGATTCCACACCACCAGTTTGACTAACGGCGGTTCCACCACGTCAAAGCAAAGCTAGGACGGCCGCCGATGGTCGGTTTGTCGGACTTTCCCACAATTCAGTAGTTTAGTCGCCAAGACAACAAAATTCAACCACTGATTTGGTCCGGATTATTACAATATTTACTATATATCATAGTTATGTAGAAATAACATGTTTAATTCATTCCATCACTAGACCAGCTTCTTCTTGTAGCTACGATTCGTTCCAGACACTCTCGATTCAACAAATTACTCTGTCATGATGGAAGAAAAACAGAGTATATTGATTCATCAAAATCATCCACGTTATCGCACTCTATAAGTATATCGATTGCTCCAAACCTAAACACGGAACGTATACTCACGTTTAGCAAAACGCAGTATACTAACTTGAGCGTCAGAACATATATTTTCGCGTCATATCACTTGACCAACTTCTTGTGGCTACGAAGACCGAAAACCCGAACATCATCCAAAACAGGGCCACAGAGGTGCCCAAAATCCTTCAACTTGGTATGATAATAGTTGCTAAAGAACGTGATCCTCGTCCGGTTCGACACCGCCGGGAAAACGAGGCTGGCCGTCGTGAACCGGCCCTTGCCGGCGGACTCGAACGGGACCTGGAGGGTTTTGTTCGAAGCGAAGGCCTGGACCATCATGGAGCCGTGGCAGTCGTTCTTGCCGTCGCCGACGGTGAAGGACAGGTTGTAGGATTTCCCGGCGACGGTTCGGATGACCTGTGCGATGGCGCTTTCTCTGCCGGCGACGAGCTCGACGGCGGCGCGGCCCGAGGGGACGGCGAAGTGGCGGGAGTCGACGTATTTGACCGGTTTGAGGGATTCGACGATCCAGCCGGGGAGCGGGGAGGTTCTGTCGGCGGGTTGTTTCGGCGGGAGGAGGACGCCGGTGGAGTAGTTGGTGAAGACGTGGGGGCCGATCTCGAATCCGCCGTTCTTTACCAAGTTGCCTGTAAAAGAAACGTTTCCAAAATATGCCTCACTTCTCAGGAAATTTTTCACTAAATACAAAGGTATTATAATAAATTCCTACTACATATCATAGTTATGTAGAAATTTCCCAAAATACTACAAATTTTGGCGTGGTTTACTCCAGTGTCAAAGTGAATCAGGTAGTTGATTCGCTAGAGATATGAGCGCGATCTACACCGAAGCTACTCATATCGAGTCAAACCGAAGTGAATTAACCACTCTTGAACCAACCGAGATCACGCCAAGCCAAAAGCAAACCAGCAGCTCGAAACACATGTATCGCGCAGAGCAAATACAAGCTAACCAGCTGCCTCGAATCGCTCGGATCGTACGGAATCGAGCGAACCAACAATACAAATATATATCACTAACCGAGAACGAAGCTTCGCATTACCGTAATTTTGGGCTCGCGGTTATCTTATCCTAAAGTTACGGGTTGTACAAATTTTCGACTTAAATTAGGTGTAGATCATGGGAGGGGGTCATTAACACTCTGATGTAGTTCTCTTGAGTTTGCCACGACCCATGTTGATTTGAGGTTGGTTTGTTTAGGTGTGTGTGTCGCGATCCATGTTGATTCGAGGGCCTAGCACACTATCCAGAAGTGGATCGATGTTTTTTTTTTTCGAACGGCCACTACCTAATTAATTAGCTTGACTGCTCGAACCAACAACACCATACTCTAAATCTTTAGGGGAACTTTTTTGTTTAAGTATATATGGTATCAAGCATGTAGCCAAATTCGTTAAACTTCTAGTTAAAAAAGAAATTTACCTTTGGTGAATGTAAGCCGCGGGATCTGCTTAATGGCAACGGCATCGAGCAAAGGCCCACAAGCAGCATCCTCTTGAGCTCCCGGGTTATGAAAACTAATCCTCACTACGTCCCCGGCCTTGTTGTAATAAGGCACGGTGAAAGCCAGAGCATAAGTGTCGGCGCCGTCGGTGCTGTACAGAGTCTGGAGCGGCAGATCCGCCGCCACGTAGGCAGCTCCAGCTATGCCGCTCTTACCACCAGCGGCGGCGGGAACCACCGTGACGCGGAGCACCTCATCCTGCGCGCACGACTTGGTGGACCCGAACGTCAGGCTGTAGACACCGCCGGCGGCGAGGTTCATGGTCTGCGAGATGGTGGCTCTGTTTCCGAGGCGGACGGCGTGGACGCCACGGGGGATGGCGAAGTAGAACCCGCCGGGCTGCGGCCCGCCGGAGACGTACTGGACCGGGCCGTCGATTTCCCAACCGGGGAGGGAGTGCCGGCCGATGATGGTTCTTTTGACGAGCTTGGACGCCGGCGGGGACTGCTCGAAGTTCCCGTTGGGAAGCAGGGCTGCAGTTTTTTTTTTTTTTTGTTAGAGAAAAAATTTGTTAGAAAGTGCTTGGGCTCTCAATAGTCAATAGTCATACCGTCGAGAGAACATAAATTTTGTTAGAAAGTTGATGAGAGTACTTACCGTCGAGGAGTCGAGGAGGGGAAGCGGCTGAAGCGATGGAGGCGAAGAAGAGTAGGGTGAGGAAGCAGAGAGAAGGGAACCAGCTGGAAGCCATTTTTTTTGTTTTGTTTGTGGAGCTGGTTTCTTTGTAGAGCTTGGAGGGTTTGAGACGTGCAGAATGCCAATGGCGAGACCGAGAATGGTGTATTTATATGTGAGGGAAGAAAGATGCTGGAGAAGAAGAAGAGGAGCAGCTTCCTCACTTCATCCCAATGCATTAGTAAGCAGCCATCAAATTAAGGCGCCAAGTACGGAAGTCCCATGTGGGTTAGCAGATTTTGTCTTCGTGTCTCACTTGCTTTGGAGAGCTCAAATCTTTAAGAAAGAATTTAGGAGGTCAAATTTCTACTAACAGGTTCGAAAATTAGACGGTCATCTCAATCGCTTTTCGCAATGATGGATGAGATGCCCACCAAATCACGACTAGCATGCTTGCACGATTCTTCCAGTTCCCGCACGATTATGATGTTTCATGTAAGAAAATCTAACATCTTTTGGTTTACATTCTGTTTCTCATTTTGTTCCGAATATTCACTACCGTCGTAGTTATTTTCAGATTTTGTCCCCTCATTCGTATTAGTGCTTTAAGGTAGTATATAGGGTGATTCTATAATTAGTATTAATTTGATTCAAATTCGAACCTATAGTTTCCATGGACTGGTTTCCTCGTCCCACTAGTTTTTTTCCACGAGGTTCCCGCATTCCCGTGCGTAATTTGCTCTGCTCCGTTTTTCCTTTCCGACATTTTGGAAGATGGGCATTTTAATTTAATTATTACATATATTTTTTGGTCGAACTCATTATAAAACGAACCATTTTACTTTAAAGTCAACCCTCCAAATAGCTCTCTTACGTGCAAATTTATTCCGGTGCAGAAATTGCTCCCCCAATGGATAACACTGTTGGTAATCCGTGGGCACTTAATTGCTCGCTCGTGTTTGCCTCTTGTCGCCATGGATTATGGAACATGCTACCAGGTAACAAGGAAGGAACCTTCCATCTCTAGACAGCAGCACAAGTGCAGCAGCTACGCAAGGTATCAAACAGCTAATAGAGTAGTGATACTACTACCACCGAGGTTTCCACCGGAAATAGGAACCGGTTTAACGACGACAAATGTTTGTAGCAAAGACGGGGTAGAGCATCGAAACAAGAAAGGGCAGGTAAGTGGGGTGATCAGGGGTTCCCCAACAGTTTGGAAACGGACCACTAGCTGACGCTGTTGATGATTACGAACTGTCGGAGTCATGGTCGGAGTCTATGTCCATCGGCTGTGGGTTCTTGTATCCACTCAATGCATCTTGGTAGCGTTTCTTGTCTGCTTGAGCCATCTCATCGTATGGTTGTTTCTCCTCGGCTGCACAGAGGACGAAGGTGAATTGGATAAACAAAACCAGAATGTATTATCTTCCAACTCCGACGAACCAAACCAGTAAAAAAGGAAAGGGAAGGTCTGAAAGGAAAGAACACAAACCTGACATAGCCCTCCACCTATCGCCAAGCACTTTGCCAACTTCCCCAAACGCAATCCCAGGGTTGCTTTTCCTCACGTTCTGTTTTAGCCAGACATCAATTTAACAGAATCAAGGATACAGCACCTTTAAACAAAGAAATGTAAACGCCTTTTAATGAAACCTACCTCTCTTTCGTTTTGGGAGAAGAACATGTAACCAGACAGAGCCTTCTTTGGTGCATTGGGATCCTTCTTCTTCTTCTGTTTCTTCTTCTTTGAGCCGTCTTCCTCGCCTTCTCTGACTTTCTTTCCCTTCGACATGGCCTTGGAAGAAGAAGCTTCCTTTGCAGACTCCTTTTTAATAGGCTTCTGCATTTGAGCAAACCCCGTTTCCCAAAGGTTAGATCCATCCGTATTTTCCACACTACCATTGACAATCAATACCGAAGTGATAAGAACTCAAGAAGGCTTCACCTCTTTCTCGTTTCCGCTGTTGCTGCCATCTGAATCATCTCCTGAATCATCTGTAGGTGAGCCTCCGTCATCTTTATCAGCAACAAAGTCCGAATCCTGGAAGTTCGTCATCAGACATACATTAGCATTCCCAAACATAACATAGATCTTCATACTTGATAGTTGAAAGCAGGTAACTAACTTCAGATTATGTGTGGTGAATGTCTCAATGCTGATATTAATCCCTAAACTCGTCTGTACAACAGTACACTCTCGACCCCAGAGAGGTCACACTGTCTTTAAGTAGTTAAATTTAACTAAGGAGAGATGTAAAACACCTGAAAATTTGCTCTAGATGTCATGCATGCACATGAAATGGAATGTGAATGTTTTGAAATACCAACTACGGCAGAATCTTATTATGAGTGCCATTTTCAATAATAACTTCAATGATTAGCGAGCAATGAAACACTACGAAAGTTCTGAAATATCAACTAGTGCACATGAATTAGGATTCCCCAATCTTTCATATCTTTTATCAATAAACATATGGGGGATCCGGCCCTGGATCAATGTAATGGAGGTCTTAGAAAAATAGTATACCTCCTCATCACTATCTTCTCCGCCAGCTTCATTTTTAATGCGCTCGAGATGAGGATCAACAGCATCGTCATCATCGTCATTCTGTAAGACAGCTGCCACCCCATTTGCAGCTTTCATATCTCCAAAGTTCATTATCTTCAAACCCTTCCCACTAAGAACAAGGTAAAGCCAAACAATGTGAATGTGATACACAGAAACCAGAATTACTACTCTGTACACGAAAAATACAAGTCCACCAACCTGATGAAGCTATAAAGATTATGGTACTCATTCCGCTGGATGTTCCGGAATAGATGTTCTTGCTCGGTCCTTAATCTAATTAGGAGATCAAAGTAGTGCATATTTGAGCCCCCAGCAGCATGCCTCTCAAATTCCACATAGTCAATCTTATAAAAAGGAATGAGAAAAGACATGTCATATAGAGCACAAACTCAAACCATTACAGCTACGAGAACACAACATCAGAAACTAAAACATTAAGATAAGAGTGTTACAGCTGATTCTACTTATGAATTCCATACATGTGACAGATGGGAAAAAACGTAATAGCATAAGCTTAATAAACACTCACCTCCTCGTGAAGAATCAGGGTCGGAGGCCTAGGTAGGAAGAAGAAGCTCTTTTCAAGAGGATAAAGGAGCCCATCTTCAGCCTTCAAGGATGACTTCACAGCATACCCATCTTGACAGCTGCGGAATTTCCCTGGTTTTGTTACTTTGGCACCAGATAAACCTCGTAGAATCGCTGTGAATACTTCATGAACAAGTCCCTGTTGCCAAAAGAAATTCATCATGTGGTTGTACAGTTGGATGAAAGATTATGAAGGGTGAAGTTCGTGAAAAATCTCACAAATCCTTGCAGTAGATCCAGTAAACAAAACATCAAGGTTGTACCTTATATGATGCCTCTACTTTGCCCTTGTACTTCCCATTCAAAAGCTCATCGCTAATTGACAATGTTTGTTGCACAACTAGTTCTGTATCGTACTACGCAAACAAAAACAAGTTGAAAGATGAAAATAAATAATAATAAATCACAAGAATAGAACTGAAACTTTCAACAGTATGAAAAAGAGCAAAAAAATAATAATAATAATAATAGAGAAGGGATATATCATCAACAGAAAGATTCAGGCATGTTACCTGAAAGACAATATGTGGATATAGAGTTTGTCCTTTTCGGATGGGCGGATCAAGAGTCACAATGACAAAAGTATGTGGCTGGTGAGACTGAAAAAAGGACAAAACAATAACATTCAGGGCAGGTTGCTTAGGAGTTGGTCCAAATTACTCTGGCACCGATGAGAAATCAATACAATGAAGCCAGAAACAAATAACTGAAAAATATTACCTTTGGAAGTAAAAAGAGGCGAACTACGCTGCTGTATTGAATTTTGAAATCGTTGGCCTGCCCTTGGAGACGTAAGAATGATAGGTGAAGTTCCACATTGTAGCGACCCCTACCAAAAAAAAAGACATTTCAGGAACAACTTTATTTATGAGGGTGATAATAACATGCATTAACACTAACCGAACCACAAATAGCCTTACATGGAAACATAGGAGGAAAATGGGGAAATTCACTAGCAGTGAATTGCAAGAAACAAGGGCAGAAAAAGAAAACAAGGAACAAAGAAAGAAGAAAAGGAAACAGAGGAATGCCGTTATTTCAGGGCCAACTTAAGCCACCTATGTCTACGTATTTCAAATATTTGCAAGAATCAAGCTTTGGATAAAATGGAACTAGTTAAAACATGCAAGCTTATTTCTGAATCCAAAACTAACATACCTTGGCGTTAGAACAGTAATATTCTCAAACAGAGAGACAGCCTCTTCAGCCCCAGCACCAACATCCGCCATCGACATAATCTTTTCACGGAAGACCTGACAATACAATGGACACGAAATGAATACTAAGCTTCATTAATACATTATAAGGACCAAGTGGGAAACATCTTGCAGGGGTGTTAGTTGTAAAGGAAAATTTAATGAGCAGGTAAGGGATTCAGTTGGTGAGGCTTTAAAAAGAGGCATGGATCTGGAAATTCTGGAATATTATGTCCTCATTCTCCATCAAGAGCCAAACTGATAAAAGACTCACCTGAGCAGCAGGACGGTTCTCATCACCAACAAATTGAGTGTTGTTGGTGGGAATGTGAAAACTCATTTCCATCAGTGAGTCTTTCTGCAACCATAATGCAAATAGTATACCAATAAGCAAATCACATGCAGGATAATTGAATTAACCAACTTAGCAACGGTTAAACAAGTGTCAAATGGAATATTATGGCAAAAGTTAGATGTACATGCTGCCCCTGTTCAACATCGATAATCAATAAATTCCACACGTATGTATATACTAAGGTTTAATTGACATTCAAGAGTCTGATAGCGAAGATTATAGTTCAAAAAGAACAATACATAGACCACATAATCATATTACCATTCTTCCAAAGATAATTGACAGAGAAGTTGTAAAACAGAAGAGATGGTATCACTCAAACAGACCTCATTAGCTCCTGTTGTATCATCCACATGAAACTCCAAGATGACATCGTTTTTGCCTTGCATTTGAGTTTGTGAAACGTCTGCTAAGGATACCTCAAATGCTTGCTTTGAACCAACCATAAAAGATAGCATATTACCTACAAAAACACATTGAAAACATATTACAGAAATGAAAACCATATAAAGGATTTCACAATCTGCAGGAGAAGCTATCAATAGATGTAAACAATTATATTACATTATATTGTGAGGGAATAAAGACAACATCAGAACAAAACAAGTAGAGAAATGGCCGAGAAAGATAGTATACCACTTAAGTCAACCTCCCCCCAGTTGCGTCCACTGACAGACAGTTGTTTCTCTTCTGGAGTTTTTCCAAAATTGCTTTGGAAAAAATTGCTCAGGCTACTAACATCCTGAGAGAGCAACACATAAGCTTCAACAAAATGAGGACTTAGAATTGGTACAAGCAACAATAACACAAACTCAGGACTATCAATATGGTGTCCATAAAGTTCTACTCCATTCACTAAGCATATCTTACGTTACCTTTTTTTCCCTTAAGAATAGGCATGTGTTAAATAATTACAAAAACAACAATTAACATCAGAGGGAGAAAAAACAGACCTGGTCACGGAAGCCAGTAAACTTGTAGTATAATCCATCTTTGATACGGACACCAAGTTGATTGCTTCTTGGTACCTTTGTCCAAGACAATCCAGAAACATCAGATTTGTCGACTTCGACAACTTTACCACCTCCCTGTTTCTTCCACTGTATACCAGCCGAGGTTATCTTGATCTGCCCAGGGTTCTGGATTTCATGGAACAAAACAAAATTGGATTCATCACTGATTTGTTTCCTCTACTCAATATTGTTCCCAGGAGATCCATACTAAGACACTTCCACAAATACTAAAGAATAGAAAAGAAGTTCTCATCTTAATAACTAGATATTTCTGAAGCTAATAACGTTTGAGGCTTTCAGACCGTGGTTTTCACATATTGAAAGGCCGGGACACAAAAATTCCCCCGATTCAGATTTTTTAAGTTCCATACTATAAAATGCCTCACATGTAGAAATCTAGGTGAAAGCAGCATCCAGAAATAACCATCACTAATCCAATGAAGCAAGCTTGAATTTATGGCAGGAATCAGATGATGAAAGCAGCAGATACATGAACATAAACATGCTTAGAGAGAAAGTAGGGAAGCTCACTATTCCAAAGAACGATTATTTTGGACAGTAAGTCATTCAAATCCAAGAAGCAATTCCCTAGTTTCCCCTAGAGAGTTGCAAGAAGATATCTAAGGAGTCAATTGATTCAGTTCCCTAATTATACCATAATCAACATATTTTGATTAGGAGCTATTAGCAAGACATAAACAATTCAAAAGATCAACGATATTGGCAAATAAGAACCCACAGCTACGAGAAACCCTAACATAAAAGAACCTCAGTTCCTTAACTCGGTCCCCATCAGGGAAACTCACATGAAAACACATGATCGGAATTTGGAGAAGCCTATGTCTAAGACAACAAGGTTTCGAAATCCAAATTGCTGCATCCAGAAAGCAGTAAAGCACAAAATATGCCAACCGCTCCCTCCATTTCTAGTCCAAGCACAGAGATATGCAGGCTATAACGATACCAGTTAGGGTTTCAAACCACGCATCATAGCCATGCTCGAGGCAGATAGAACACGCAAAAACAACAAGAAATCATCTACTTCAACTAATCGAGTTTTCTAGGGATAGAACGTGAGAGATAGCTTACGGTGCCGCCGCGGCCGCCGAGGGAGATGTTGTTGAAGAAATGACCGTCCGACATTTTCAACAGCCGATGAAGTGAGAAATGATACTGTGAAGTCTAAAGAGAGCCGATGCTTTGTATATATAGTTAGAAGAAGGCGCCGGAGAGAAGAGTAACTACGGCCTACTAGGGATCCAATCAACGGCCGAACGACCGACTTCAACCGTCCTGCACCAACACCGACGATTGACACAGAGAGTAGCTCAGCTTTCTCCCCGAATGCAAGCCTCTACTCCTGGTCTTGCAGCGAAACCCTACGTCTTTCTATCTTGGCTTTCCCCCCGCAATTTCTACTCCATTTCTGCAATAATCCGCCTCGTCTGTCCTCTTCGTCACTCTAGGTTTTTTTCTTTTTCAGCTGCTCGATTTTTTCAGGGTTTTCCCGCCGATTGGACGCTGCTGGCTTTGCCTACTTCGCGCCTCAGCAACCGACCCAGTGGAGTATAATATGCTACTCTCTCGACCAGTTGATCTATTACTGGGCCTATTTTGAGGCCCAGAACTAGGACTGCCCCCGGAATAATAACGCATGCGCTCGTGATATATACCACTAGCGAGCTCCCCAAGCCCAACTGCCTCCCACAGCCCGAATCAGAAATGACCAAGCCAAAATAATGAAATAAATAAATTGAGAATACATTTCATTTGAAAGTTAATTTTTATGTATAATTCATTATAAATTAAATTCTGTGTTTGTAAAGTCAAACTGGAATGTTTACATATGAATTTTTATCAAATTATATTTAGACGCATTCAAAAATGAATTATATTATTTTATACAAATATGCTTAATTCTCGAGATAAACACCATTGTCATTAGTTCATTACTTATTAAATAGGAAAACTTATTGAATTAATAGCTGCTCAAATTTGATAGGAGGGAATGCAAGGGTAATTAAGAAATAGTCGATGTGTTGTTCAAGTAACCAAATAAACTCAGAATCGATAATAGGTTTTTTGAAGATTAGCAACTGAAAGCATGGCTCTTTCAAATGCTCTCTCAATTAAAACAGGTTGCAGCCCTGCGACAACTAACTCAAGATGAGCTGCTAAATTTCTTCAACGACTACATAAAAGTCGACGCGCCACAAAATAGGACACTCAGCATTCGAGTATACGGGAACCACCATTCGTCGAAATTGGCAGCAGATAGAAGCGAGCAACTTCCTACAAACTGCGTCTGAGATCGGTGACATCTATACGTTCAGAAGATCATAGCCTCTTTATGGTTCATTCCAAGGAGGCGTTGGCCACATGAAGCTGTAGTGGATGATGAGCTACTAGTCTATCACCAGCTAGCAGTTCTCTCTTACTCGGTGATCTTAACTCAGCATGGCAGGACTCGGTTGGGCCACTAAGCCCTTCTCGTCCGTAGGCCAAGCCCGCTACTATGCTTCACCCCTCCTTCGGCAACACCACGTCCCTTCTCGTGGTGCACTTTGCGTTAGGCCCATGAATTGCAATCAAAATACCGAAAATATCGAATTTTACTATTGTGCTCATACGAAATCAATCTCGTTTTTGTTTGAATTACATGTTAACGCTCAACGTCAATCGATGGTTGTGGTTGTGGAGAGTCCACGACAAACACGAGACAATGTGAGCATCATAGAGATTCATAGTGGCAGGGGCGGAGCTACAGCATGTCTCGAGGGGGGGGGGGGGGGCAGCCCCCCGAGAATCTCGAAAGTCACGTATAAATAAGTCGGGATCGTGTGTACAAACTATAATTTATATATAAATTACAAACCGTGGAAACTTAAGACATAAAGTTTCTTGTAGCCCAGCGGAAGATGAACTAATTATAACCCAAAGGTCTCGGGTTTGATTCCAAAGGGAAGCAGTTTATAGCTTTCCCCTAGGTTAATTACTTTTATGGTAGTTTGCCTAAACTACAACTTCTCCTTCCTTTTCTTTTATAGTAAGCGGGCATTAGATACTTTTTTTTTTTTGACAAAAGATAATCTTATAAATGATCAAAACATAGTTACACCCTGGAGTTCAGCCAGGTCTGATAATCAAAATAACGGCTGCTAGCCGGGTACAAACTCAGGGCCTTTCTAGCCACCAAATGGGCTACCCTATTGACACGCCGACCAATAAACCGAACACTAAAACCTGGAGTCATATCAAAATACTGAAGCACCTCTTCCAGCACAGTGCCGACCCTACCATCCCTATCCTCCGCCCGCCTGATCTTATCAATAACCACCTTGGCGTCCCCTTCAAATTGTACACAGGAGAGGCCCTGCCCTAGACACCAACGGACTGCTTCCCGCAATGCTAGCAATTCCACCACCAGAGGGTCATCAATGACTGAGAATTGGAACCCATTGGCCATCTGGATCTCTCGATTAGGGCCCATAAGCACCACACCCCCTGCTGAGTGCGATCCTCTTCTGGTAGCCCCATCCCACCCACAAATCAACCCCGGTACCCCTTCCTGAGTTGGAAAGTCGGTTTCTGTTACTACAGGGGCCATACCAGACGTATCCACCGGGAGGCGCACCCATTCCTCATACTGTTGTAAGAACTGACGCATCAGTGCCGCCACACTATACTGCTTGCCTTCAAACACCACCCAATTACGGGATCGCCAGATTCGCCAGAGGATGGCCACTACAGCCAGAAACAGCGTAGGCTGGTGAATGAGTGCCAACACCTTTTTCAGGAATAGCGGAAAAGAGCTCCGGGGTAACCCCTCGCCAATATGTTCTAGGTCCGCTGCTCCCCAGAGTTCACGGGCCACACGGCAATCCAGGAACAAATGCTCAAGGGACTCCGTCCCCTCCCAGCACACCGGGCAGCGAGGGTGAACCAGAATCCTTCTCTCCAACAATGCTTCAGTAGTCGGGAGGATTCAATTGAAAATTTGCCAGACAAACACTTTCAACTTCGGTGGAATGTTGGCCTCCCAAAGGCGGATCCAACTAGCCCTATCCATCAAGTCTGCCCTAGCTTTCCACCGCCCCCTTCTTCTGTCCAGGGTGACCGCCAAATGGTATGCAGATTTAACCGTAAAGACCCCATCCATCGTGTCATGCCAGATAAGCCTATCCTCCACATTCGCCCGTGGGAGAGGAATAGCCTTAATATTTCGACAGGTCGGCGGATCAAACCATTGACTAAGTTTAACATCACACCAGCGACCCTCCCCTTGACAAATCAGCTCCGAAACCAGGGGTTCCCCTCCTTCTGGCAAGACCCGGGGATTATACCGGAGGGGCTCAAATTGGTTCTGGGGTACCCAAGTAGAGTACAACATGGACACCGCACGACCATTCCCTATCTGCCACCGTAGCCCCATCTCTAGCAGACTTCGCCCATGCAAAATACTCTGCCAGCCCCAAGAGGGTCGAGAGCGAGCATTTGCATTGAGGAAATGCCCATGGGGAAAATACTTCCCTTTGTATACTTGGGCAAGCAAGGATTGGGGCTCATTAAGGATGCGCCACCCAATCTTAGCCAGGAGGGCTTGATTAAAATGCTCAAACCGTCTGAACCCCATCCCCCCCTCGTGCTTACTCCGACACATGTCCCGCCAGGAGATCCATCGCATTCTGGTATGATCGTTACTATCCCCCCACCAGAACCGCTTTTGCTTCTTGAAATACATTAATTTTTCTTATTCTAATTTATAGTAAATATAATGTGAAAAATATTTTATATGGTTATAATAAAACAAAATTAGTATAAAAATAGATTTTTAAACCTAAATATTTTAATTATTAGTATTTTTTTTAGTCTTTTACAGTAATGTATTATGAAATCCGGCCCCCGAAGCACTAAATGCTAGCTCCGCCCTTGATAGTGGGGCCGGAAAATATCTAAGCAAGTAAGCAACTAAGCACATGCTATGGCAATCAAATCGGGCCGTGAAAGTGACCACTCCTCAAAAGGACAGACAAAATCCAAAGTGAGCTTATTTGCAACCTTTTTCGGCCATTGAACGGGCTAGATGGACCCAAAAATCAAGTGGCCCAAGTTCCATTCTGTTACGGCGCACCTCCACCACAGAAAGGGAAAGGCCAACATTGCAAGAAAAATCTCTAACGAAAGGCGCCGTCTCGGATTAGGTTTAAGTTCTGAAGCCAGCCTGTGATTTCATGGAGATTGAAACAACAAACAGACCGAATTAGGAACCAAACACACAGGAAAGGAGCTGTAGAGCACAGCAGGCCTGCCGAAGGAGCTCTGGTAATGAAATGCGATTCGTTATATGGAAAACGTTTCGTTTCTCTTTTATGAGACTCACTTATCCAAGAGGTTATACCGGAAAAAATTAGTAATATGATATTTTGTACTAAAATTGTCAACCATTTGTTAAATCCCCTAACGTTTAAGATTCATTACACGGCATTTCTAGTCCAACCGAGTATAAGTAAGGTTTCTAAAACATCGACAAGAACGTGCTTATAGCGCTCCCCGCACATATAAGATGGCGTACTTGTCAATTGTGGTGCTCATAAGGGCATCGGGCGGACACTAAAATGCAATCTCTGCGGCCATCTAACAACAGTGAACGACCGAACACATAGCGATGTCAGAGACACCTTGTGTGAGCACTAAAATCCATGAGTCGAACTCGAATATAGAGCTTGCGAGCTCATTAATGATCCGAGCTCATTAATGATCCAAGCTCGAGTCGAGTTGGACCGAAATTGAAAAATATCTAAGCAACTAAACACATGCTATAGCAATCAAATCGGACCGTGAAAGTGACCAGTCCTCAAAAGGACAAATAATATGATCCAAGTGGCTTATCTGCAACCGTTTGTGGTCGGTTCAGAACATTGAACGGACTAGATCGACCCAAAAATCAAGTGGGCCCAATTTCCCTTCTGTTTCGGCGCAACTACACCACACAAAGGGAAAAAGGCCAAACATTGCAAAGAAAATCTCTAACGACAGGCTCGGATTAGGTTTAGGTTCGGTAGCCAGCCTGTGACTTCCTGGAGATTGGAAACAACACGCAGAACGAATTTGGCACCAAACACGGCAAAAGAGAAAGGCAAAATCCCAAACCAATCAAGAACAGAGCAAAAAAACGATGTGATCGAAGAACTGAATAGAAATAATAATGAATCAATCGTGAAGAATAATAATAAACTCTTTTCATCCATTCAATTGGCCAATGGTAATAATAATCAAAAACAACTTTTGCTCCCGAAGTGCATCGATTTCTCCCTCTTTTCTCCTTCCATCCTCTAAAAAACTAGATCTGGCCTTTGCCAACGCCGCCGTCGTCAGAAGACGGAATGCAGAAACAGCTGGTCGGCGGAATCGACTCCCATGGAAGCCTTGAGACTGAATCCGCCACCAGATTTCACACCCGAATCGCTGCCGCTCCGCGCCGCCGTAGCCTGACTGCTCCCGCCGGCGAGATCTTGGTGGAACTGGTCGGCGGAGTTGGAAGGAGGGTGGTAGTACAGCCGAGCGGTCTGCGGGCAGTGGGAGTAGATCCTCCCGACGATTCTGGCGACGTCCAGCAGCTCGACGAACTTCCCCATCGCCGCCGAGAAAACTGCTCCCCGCGGGAGATGGAATTGAAACTGCAGAGAGAGAGAAAGAAGGTTCTAGAGAGAGAATTCCTCTCTCTCTAGATTTTGGGTTTGTGGTTGCGTGTAATGTGGGAGAGGAATTAGGGAATTGCGCGGCGGTGAGGTGTGTGTGGAAGGGGAGAAAGAAAGGGTTTTTTGTGTATTTATATTAGGTGGAAGGCGTTGTCTGTGATTTTCTTGGGCCGCCCATTTGATTTTGTTTGACTTGACTCTTTCCTTCTTCTTTTTTTTTTTAATAATTTTCCTTTTCCTCCAGTGAAATTGGGGTCGTTTTGAGGCGCGTATGAATGAAATTTCCTTGCCGTTTCGCGCTGTTTGATTTCTAATTTGCCCTTTTCGGTTCATTTTTTAAATATTATTCGGAATTTTTTGCAGTTTGTCCCGCGGACCCTACTTTTATTCCTGTCTTGCGGATATGGGTCTTGGGCTCCTGGCCCGTGCGCCGGAGAGCCGGCCTTTATTAATTCGATCCAATAATGGAGTTTCTCCCATTCCCATGATTCAAATATTTCAAATTCGGACTTGGCCCAAAAAGCCTGTCCGGCCCATTTACTAAGCCTGTACCTGATAACTGCTGCTTGCACTTTGTTCTGTGCATCTGCAAAAATTGTTCCAACTTTACACTATCGAGTTCAAGTCGGAAAAAATACAGAAATAAACTTGGTCGCGAGATACAGAAATGTCAAATGTCTGCCCAAAAATGATATTGCCTATTTAACCGACAATAAAACTGAATTTGCATAATACCTCAATTTTGGAGGGGAAAAAATCAGCTCTGTTTATTTGGATATGCTTTATTAATACTTTTGTAAAAATTATTGATTCCAAAATGTGAAAAATGTCAAGAAATAATGGATCCTAATAACTCGTGTTGTTGAGAAAGGTTCAATTCTGGGTCACATACCGTTTACTAACACCCTCTTCAAACTCAAGCCATTCAGATAGGCTTGGAGTTTGGACAAGCACAAGTCCGGACACTGCGTGCTTAACAGGAACAGATGGGGGTCATCGGGAATCGAACAGACGACCTCACAATCACAGAAGGCTCTGATACCATGTCATCAAGAACCAGTTGATCCTAATAACTCGAGCTGTTAGGAGAGATTTAATCGTGGATCATATACAGTTTACTAACCCAAAACGTTATAAGATACAGATTGGCTGACTTTTCCCGACTAGTGGAATAAGTGATATATTGATTCATCACATGGTAATTAGTCAACTTTTAATATTATTGGTTGGTTGACACCAATGGTATAACTACTTATATGGATGGCATGGTTCTATTGAGTCATAGCATGGTAATCGACTTTTAATATTATTGATTGGTTGACACCGATGGTATAACGACTATATGGATGTTACTGTCGTAAGTTGGAATAAAATCAAAAGTGTGACATATTATGAATGATAAAATGATATGTTGACTTTGAATTGACCGAAGTTTGAAACATGAAACAATACCCTAATCCTTCATAATTAAAATATAGATCTTTACTTTATGAATCTCATACACTAGCTAATATCAATTAAATTAGAAGAAATCATCTCCGGTCATGATTAGTCAAAATACATCCAGCAAATGATATGCATTATCTTAGTGTTTATGATCTAGAATTTATAAAAATAATTAAGATATATTGTTCACTCATCAAGGACTATGGTAGGATATCATATCATAAAATTCGATTAATTCTTAATCTAGATAATATTTTCTTACGAATGGTATGTGGTGTCGTAGATTTACCAACCTGACTTATATATATGGAAAATAAAGCTTGTGAATTAACTTTAGAGATGGGAATTGACTTTAGGGATATGCAAAGTAAAGCTTATGAATATTATTTGCTGATCTAGCATACTCATTAACTGACCTAATAAACCAAAAGTACATGTAAATGGCAAGTCATTAGCCATGCATGGCAATTTGCATGGAGTATTTAATTTCCCCCATTTTGGCAGAATGTGCATGGCTGCATTATTAAAATTATGTGTCACGTGACAACCATATGCGTTACAAATCAATATCCCCCCTATCATGCATTCATTAAAAAAACAATGCAAAGTGGCAATATAAACAGGAGCAAACAAATTTATTACAGTCCCAAAGTACGGGAAAATGGACGGAAACAAAAGGAACAATGACAGTAACAGACCCAAAAAAAAAAAAAGGTCCACTCGCTTTTTGGGTGACCCGACCGAATCGGGCGCGTGTCCCTTTAAGGTTTCTAATTCCTACACACACTCTGCAGCTGCCGTCTTCCAATCTCAGGGAGTGAAGAGCAGAGGGTGAAATTTGAAAATCGTCGCCGATTTCTTCTCTCCCTCGTCCGGCGCCATCGCCGCCGTCCTCGGCGAAGCAGCAGCAGAACGGTACAGCGCAGATCTAAGCCGCTACTTCACTATCCGTAAGTTTCCCCCTCTTCCATGAGATCCTAGAACAATTAATGTAGAGACTTGTGCGGTCAACTCTGTGTCCACCTTGGTCGAAGCAGCCTGCAACATCAAGTACTTTGGGAGGCAATAAGGTTATCCGGTGACCCTTTCGTTGCGGGAGCTCATTGATTGGGTGGTGCCCGATGACCCTAAAACAAGGGCAGTCTCCACAATCAAGAAGGTCTTCAAGTGGGTTCAGTGGCGGACCCAGGATTGTCGGAGAGGTGTGTCGCCGATAAAATAAAATAATAATTAAATTAAAAATTAATTAAAAATTAAAAGAAATTAATTCATAAAGTTCATAATGTCATGTTTACAACGAACCGCGACGACTTTTCATCTGCTGAAATGTCTCTAAAATACATTCATCACTTATGCTGCAAAGCAAATCTTTTTCAATATACACAACTAAACAATCATTCATAAATTGGTCACTCAACCGATTTCAAAGATCGTTCTTGATTATCTTCATAGCTGAAAATGCTCTTTCGCAGCTTGCAGTTGCCACAGGTAAGGTCAACACCAACTTTAACAGCAAGTAAACTAAAGGATAAAGAGTGTCATTTCCCCTTTCCACCAATTTCCTAGCTAGCTCGTCGATTCCTCGAAATCCATCAAAGCTCTTATCCTCCTTGACATGAGAAATGTAGCCCCCAATTGTAGATGAAGTCGTGAGAGCATATTGGATGGAAACTCCTCGGGATAAAACTAAGTAAGACTTATCAACTTTGCTTTATCAAAAGAAGCAAAAGAGTTAGCTGGACTAAAACAAGAAATGCAGTCCAACAATGGAGTGTTCACCTCACCAAATCGAGTATTCAATTCTTGCAGCTGCAAATCTATAACTGCATAGAATAAATCGACTTGATAGTAATGTATATTGTATGCGCGAAGAGTGTTTTTTTTTTAATAGGAAGGATAGGATTATGCTTTATGAGTTATTTTAAACAAAATTAAAAAGGATTATGATTAAGATTGATTCATTTGGATAATTATTTCTTCGAGTATAATAAAGGTGTGTCGGCTATAATTATTGAGGGTGTGTCGGCTATCCCGAAGTAAAAAAATTTGTACCAAAAATATGTAGGTCCTTCGTAAAATTCTCGAGCGAGGGTGTGTCGGACGACACACCCTGGCATGCCTTAGGTCCGCCACTGAGTGGGTTGAGGTCGAGAAGCTGTGTTTGGACATGTATTAGGCCTCAACTACCATATTTAATTACTGAATCGCTACATGTCGCCCTTAAAATTGCTAACGGTTGTGGCATTGGTTTAGACTGGGACGGGGATGAGGTTCATACGATGGGCTCACTGTCACTAGGTTCGGTGAGTTGGGTTAGTTTCTTCTATGGATGGTTGAGAGTTGAGACTGTGATGATTTTCCAATTTTAAATAGGACTGAATCAAGATGAATTTTTTTATTCCTTTTCAAAATCATAAACAAAATAAAACCAAACCAGACTGTGATATAGCCGATTTATTATTTTAACTAAATTGAACTTTACGGCCTGATTCTCGATCTGGCCGAAAAATTAGGATCCGATTCCCACCCCTAGATGAGGACGAGGGAGTTGGGAAAGGAAAGCAGAGTCATGGGCGATGAATCAGGTGAGTGGGTTCCTTAGTAGTTGAGGTAACTCGGTAGTCATACTATCGAATAAACTCATAGTTTTAAAACGAGCTACATTCGAGTTGACCTCAACAAACCAGTTAATCGAGCTGGTTCTCACATGCTTTGCTAGTCAAACATAGATTTGGTTGAAACTCAACTCGTTAATAAACGAGATCTTTCCCAATCCGAACGCCTATCCGCTCATTAGTAGCCTGACTCATTTACAACCCTATCACGAGCTCATGATTCAAGTTAACCATCGCGAATCACTGTTTTGGCTCAGATCAAGATCTCAAGAATGACAGGAGCATCATTTCAATGTGTGGCTAAGTTATGAGATCTTTGCTTAGGGTGGAGTACAGTCATACTATCAGATTACTAACTTGGTTTGATCCATTCCACTACACATACCCAATACACACTACATACATCCTATGTAATAAAGTTAAACCAGTTCCATTATAGATCCTCGAACATGAGACATCTGATAAAGTCCATTTCCTTCCTAGATGAAGCAGCAGCAACATCCTTTCTTCTAGAGCATGGGCAGGGGAGGGAATTTCATACAAGTATGGAGTATACGATTGATAGCCAGAATAATGAGCAGTAAGTTGATACTGATATTTCAGTAAACGGTCATAAACCAAAATACAAACACACGGGATGGATCACAGTTGAGTTCACAGATGAACATACTGCAGATCATCAAACATCAAACAACAAACAGAAACCGAACTGCTGCGACTGCTTCTAACAGCTTCACATAGTTAATAAATAACAACTTGTTTTCTACCAACAAGGATCAGAAAAGTTCTTAAGCTCACGACACATACACAGAGAGCATATAATCAGTTAAACCAAGTTTGGAATGGGCTGCTGCTGCTACCAACAGGGGAATTTTACTAGTCGATCGGTTGCCAATAGGGAAGGAGAGGGTAGTGGGCAGTCAGAAATTTCAATCCTCCTACTTGGATGATTTGGGTTTCACTGTCTTGTGTTGGAGCTTCTTCTGATCAACCAACGCATTCGACCCGTACTCGCAGTGTTCAACAGGAGGGTGGATGATGTCTTTCCGACAGTAGACGCAACCATTGCGGTAACCACCTACATGAAAGCAAAATGGAACAAGAATCTCAATCAATCAATCAATCACCTTACCCGAATAAAAGATGATGATCGATTCAAACAAGATGGGCAATTACACAGCAAGCTTGAATAGTTAAGATGAAGGATGTATGATGGCATCACTAACATAATAAGAACTTACCCTTTGCCAAAGGATCTACCTTGACACAGTTGAGAACCTTGGAACCTCCCCCAAGGTATTGTACTGCCTCACCAAAAAACATGTCACTGGAATCGCTGTTTTCCTCTCTAGCAGTGAAGTTGGCATGGAGTACCACTAAAGGGTGAAGAATAGCGCAACAGCAGAGTAAGGGTTGATCAAACACATACTTCGTCCCCTGTTCTCATCCAGAACGAAAATCAATCGATCGATCGTAAACCAAACCCAATCAATCGATCGTAAACCAAACCCAATCAATACCTCCTTCCCGTTGTAATGTTTCAAAGCTGATTTTGCAACGCAGGCGCTGTCCTTTCTCATCAGTTCCTCATCGTCCGGCGGCGAACTACAATGTATATAGGACATTGAATCAGATGATCGATCTCCACTATCAATACAATTTAACACCGGCAAGCAAATAATCGAATCCACAACTAAACATTTCAACAAAACACCAATCAGATAAATGAATATATAACAGGCAGCGAACATAAACGTGAATTACGACACCCACTCTAATTCAGCATCCAGCCACTTCAGCATTTTCTCATAATACTTGTTTGCAGGATCGAGTCCAATCACCGGGCGAGGAGACGACGGATCACCCAATGAAACGGAGGAGGGGGAGGATGATGGCGCCGACGGAGGCTCCGCCGCACCGCCGTGCTGAGGCTGCGGCGGCTTCTCATCGTGATGATCAGGCACACCTTCTTCCACCTTTTGCTTTTTGGGTGAAGGAGGTTCTTCCATCCCTTTCCTTTCGCAAACCCTATCCTTCGGCTCGACCATTGTTCTGTGATTGTGAACGGCTGCCCTGCACCTTCTTCTATCTCGGAATATACAGCGGTGGTTTCGACTTTCGACTTGCCTCTTAGGGTTTCCGTCTCCTTGTGCTAACCAATCAAATCAATTAGGAATTAATCATATATCTAATATATTATAAAACACATACTTAATACTTTCCCTAATTATTTAAGAGTCAAAAGTTCATCTGATTTGGATCCATAAAAATAAGACTCATAATTGTTCCGCTTTAGATAAAGACTCATATATTATTTGGATGGAAACTCTGAACATAAGGGATTTTTAGCACCCGATAACTGCTAAGAGACTAAGGCATGAGCATATATACTCCCAATTTATCACCTCACATCATTTGTATATATTTTTGTTAGGCGGCTACTTTTAATTATTGTAAGATATTTATATTACTTGCATGTATTTATATTCAGGGTTAACTATGTTTTTATTCTCCATATGTATTATGGATAGATGCATTAAGATAACAATTGTTTATCCGATAATTTTATATTATATTGGTTAACATGATGAAGCCAATTGACCAAATCGATTAAAATTTATTTTAGTTGTTATATTGATTTTGACGGTTTCGCTAATGTATTGTATTCCATTGTTAAAAGAATTTAGACTTAATTAGTTTGGTAATTACCATAGTTTCCTTAATTGGTGTGATCAAGACTAATCCATGGATAAAGCTAGCTTCTTCTCTTATTGTTCTGTAGTTTTATGACTTTTATCAAGAGTTACATGTACACATATACAACCACAAACCCTTACCACTAGTCGAAGTCCCTTTTCCCTACGTGTACATAGCATGCTACTATTCTATTTACATATGGGTACTCTAATAGCCTCTCTAAATTGATGAGGGTCTCTTATTCTTCTCTAGTTAAAATCACGTTTTAAAGTTTAAATACTTATGAGTTTATACTTTTTATATCATCAAAATGTTTTTACCTGGAATGAAGCTTTGGACTGCATTGGCTGCTGGTATATATGGTAAAAACAACTTGCGGTGCATGCATGTTCTCTTTGAGTTTCACTAGCTTATTGCCTACTGAGCAGTTTCTTCTCTTTGAGTGTGCCTTTTCTGGCTATTTTGTTGAAGGTTTCTTGTTTTGGCTTTCGGTTGAGTTAAGTTGAAGTGCTGATTATGCTTTTTCTTTTGGCAGTTTACTTTACTCCATCCAAGTGTCATTCTAAATTTGAGGACTCAGCTTTGTGGCGGAGAGGGAGAAATCTAAATGAACAGGGTTGATTTGAATCATGGTAATTGAGGGAGGGGACTAAAGTCTTAATATTTTTTTTTCTTCAAAATTTGTTACAAATTTTACATATAATTTCAGCGATATTTTCACAGTTGAAAGGGAATTACAACCCCTTCTACCTGCCTCTTCTAGTGGTGTTGCATGAGAAATGGCCTATTGTCGATTTTCTTATGACATAATCCAACCAGGATTTTCAAAAATGCAAGTGAGATATAGGTGTTAAACATATTTAATAGATATACAACAAGATATATGAATATATAAATAAATAATTAATAGATATACAACAAGGTATTAGTTTGGGTGTAGTGGCATGATGTCTTCATGTCAGATAGTGAGTTTGATCTCTTACATAGCCATAGCTTGATAGAAATTTATTATTTTTTACCAAAGTGTTTCCTTATTTACTTTACACATGTCTTTTGTTTTTATTTCGGTGAGCTTTTTCTTCAAGGTTGTACTGGTTTCTACTTTCTATGGATGGGTATCGGTCAATTCTCAATTCAGTTCAGAACTTGATCGAATTGAGATAAGATCAGAGCAAAAAAAGAAAGGAAAAATGAGGACCAGAACTCGATAAAAAAATATTTGGTCCTTTTGGTTTGATTTGGTCCATCTTTTATTCATACTTAAATAATTTGTGGAACCAAAATCGAATCGAAATAGATTCGATTCGATTCATATATTGATTCGGTATGATTCATTCCGGTGTGAACGAGATCAATACTTCTGGTATAGTACTTGTGGCTTTCTTTGTAGCAATGAAATTCACATTCGTAAAAAGGAAACTTAAAAAGTCAATTATTTTGATGTTTCTAATGTTTTATTTTCTCTTGGAAACACACATATGATACAAACTATATTTGTTCTTAAAAACATATTAGCCATTTATTTGCTTATTGTTATCTTTTTTTTTTTTTAAGTTTGGAGGAAAATTAATAAAACAAAATGCGGGATGTGGAATGAAAAAGAAGATTATCAAATGTGTGTAATTCTCAAACATTTTCATTCATCTAGGGTTAGTATTATTGTATTCATTCGTTGGCTGCCTTTTGCACTTCTTCTCGTGGTGTGGGATGGATGATGATGTTGTATTGTGTCACTATTTGTTCAGTGCTTGTCATGTCCTCTTTCCTAACTTCTGAGTGCGATAAAAATAATTTTGTAATGGTAAATAATAGAAAAGAAAGAAGATTTCACCAAAAAGAAAGGAATGTTCATGTTGTTATATTGTATTATTCAATATATAAAAAAGTAGAATTCATCCAAAGAAAATTTCTTCAACTACTAGATTAGAATTTGTTATCTTACCCATTTTCTATAGTTTTAGTTCCAAAAATTAAAATTTTAAATGAAAATAAATAACCATAAAAATATAACATCACCGATTACAAAAAGAGAAGTACGTAAAAGGAAAAGAAGAGAAGATAATCGAATAAGGGGGCAGGGAGAGAACACATACGGATAGAATTTTATGATCATATCATTCATATGTTAATCGCTTCCTAGTATTCTCTCATATTTCAAGCTATAGTAGCAAGTGGATGGTTTTTGTTTAATATAATCTAACATGCTTGATAAACAAGTGCAAGTTGATGACAGAAGATATCGTGACCGATATAGCCTGAACGATAAAGGGGTTTCTAAAGAGAAAAATAAAAACAAACTAGTGACAAATATATTGCTTCAAACTACGAGGTGTAAGAAATGTGGATGAAAAAGAATTTTTGAAGATGATGTCTAGAAGCTAGTTGTTGGCATTCTTGTCTCTTTACTTAACTTTACATTCTATATTCATAGTACATCTCACCCTAATTCTCGTGTGTTCTTGTGTTAGTCAATTTTCCACATCGAGTTTCCATTATAGAGAGCAATAGAAAAATTAAAGGGTCCTCCGGTCAACAACGAAATTGATTAATCAACTAAAATGGATGCGTGGTTCCTAGCACCACTCAAATTAAACCTAATAATAAATAAGGTCAGCTTACATGGTAAACAATTAATTAAATGTATCAAATGTTGACAAAATAATAAATGAAACCCGTGCAACTTAACTAGACATTGTTCAATGAATCATATGATAACTCTAACAGATAAATGAAGTACAAAATTAATGTTACTTTTCCATTCCACACTCGCAAGTAGTCAATGAATGAGTAAGATAATTATTCAAATGAAATAATAAAACCCGATTGGAGATTATTTATTTCTGATGAGAGACTTCTCTTTGTTCTACACGTCTTCCTTGCGACAACACCTTTTTAGCTTCTCCCACCATTTCCCTAAATTTCATTTTATGTATTTTCCTTATTTCTCATCCATTCTTTTTATTTTCATTCATTCATCCATTTTTGTTTTTGTTTTCTTTCATTCATTTTTTTATGGTATGAATGTTGATCTTCATGGGTCAAGTTATGCCAAAACGTCAAAAGGAAAATATTACAAAATATTCGTTCATCCTACTACCAAACCAAATCTATGTGTAAGAGCCTTTGAACCAGGTGCAACAGTACTCATATGGACATTGTAATTGTCATTTCTGACGGTTCCTTCTTTGTATTCTAAATACAATCAAGGAAGAAGGGGCTGCATTGCTGTTACTTACAGTGGTCTTGGCCAAACAAGCCCCAAATTTCCGTTTTGAGCACGATTATAGCGGTAATTCTCCTCCAGACACAGATGATAACTCTGGACCCATATGAACACCTTCTTCGGTCGGTCTATTGCATGATAGCGCTTATTATCTGTGTGTGTGTGGGGGGGGGGGGGGGGGGGGGGGGGTACACATTTTATTAACTCCTGCACATACAGTTGCACCCAATAGTCCTTGTGCTCCAAGTTTTTAACATTGCAGGTCGTCTCGACGCAGATAGAAACAAAATGAACCACACATGTAACTGCAACCAAACCATCAACCATGTGTAAGCAGACAAAGGCAACAAAAACAACATCAATGGCATTATTTCCATATTCTCCTTTATGTTTAACATCACTGATGATAATTGCCTTCCCGTTGATCACATCTTTGAGCCAGCTGGGATCTCTCCAATCAACATAAATCGGCAAATGAAGGTTTTTCTCGGTTTGCAGATCCGTAGGTCGTTGTAGCTTGATGATCTTCTTCTTCTTCTTCCCACTGGTGGTTCCTTTCTCGGTGAAAGACATTTCTTCTGCCAATCAAGAAAACAACAAACACACTGAATCTGGGAATCCATTTTCTTTCCTATTTTGCCGGAGCCTAGCTATCTACTAGGAATGAGAAACATAAAGTAGTATTGAAACTCCGAAATCCAATTCAGCTGGCGAGGGGAAAGTAAATAAGTAGTACTAAAATGCTATTCCGAGGAAAAGAAAGGAGAGGACCGTGTTTCGTATACATACTCAGATCGGAGAGAAATCCTCGGGACCTCCTTTCTTTCCAACATGGCGCACATCTCTTTTTTCTCAGGCGGCAGCGCTTCCTTTTCGGCCCCAATCTAGGGACACAGACGCTCAGACAGAGAGAAAATAGGAAATATGCCTTTTACCTGGATGTCATTGATCTCCCTTTCTTTTTTGATTCTTTTTCAGCCTGTTTGGATACAATTCCATAAGAAATGGAAATGAATTCCCCTT
Source organism: Linum trigynum (assembly GCA_964030455.1). Classification (NCBI taxonomy): domain Eukaryota; kingdom Viridiplantae; phylum Streptophyta; class Magnoliopsida; order Malpighiales; family Linaceae; genus Linum; species Linum trigynum. The sequence goes on along the minus strand of OZ034817.1, from coordinate 59,721,433 downwards.
TTCTTTTCGTTCACTTTACATTCCATTCTATGACAAGTTTTTATTTTAGTTTCAATTTCTTTTTTATGTTATTTGTTTCACAATTAATCATTAGTTCATAAACTAACTTCATGGAAATAGGATAAGATGATGGATGAGTGTTTATTTTATTTCAAAACAAAGGATGATCCCCCCCCCCCCCCCCCCCCCCCCGTGCAAATGAGCATCAAGTTTGTCAAACAGGTTCATGTACCATTGCGTTGTTTTAGTAAGTGGTATGGGTTGATCGGAATACAATCAATTTATTTTGGTTTTCTATTATTTTTACTAAAAAGTGAAATTTGTATAAAGGTATTGGCACAACATGTATCAGAAAATCTTTTCCCCAAAAATAAAACGAATAAGACTTGGTCTAACAATTCTACTGCTGGCCGGTCTTCAACATAGAGATTTCATGCCCGAATCCCTTCAAAACTCACAGATAAAAAAACTATTGATTCACTTATTCGTGATGAGATATATGTAGGGATGGGATTAGGTGCTAACCCTTATAGGGGTTAGCACCGTGATAACTAGCAAAAAACGCTACTAAAAATAACGAAATCACTACGGATTATTATAAAATCAATACAACATCTAAGCTAAATCACTACTAATTCAAACTAGTAGTAGTTTTCCCTTGGTTAGGACGATGCTAACTATTGTACAATTAGCACCGTAACCGCTCCCGATATATGTAACATACTTGCATTATTTATTTGGAATGCATGACATGCAAATGAAATAAATGTAACATAATAATTAATATGGTTGGCAGCCAGGTGAGGTATAACCAAACCATGCAACGCACATTAATTTCCCATACAAATGGAAACAATGCATTCAATGCAAATGCATGGCTAGCTATATGTACGTAAGTTTATATAAACTATAAAGACTTCTTCTTAAATACGATCCAACTTCATTCCGACCATACTAAGGTCAAAGACCTTAGATTCCTTGCATATCAAGTTAGCTCAAATCCAAGATGATCTGCTTCCTTAATTTTACAGTTGACAAGAAACTCAAATGGTGAGACGAAAACTTTAATCAACGAATTAATACATGCGCGCAACCCGATCAAGCATGAGCACATTCTTAATTTACTATTAAAATTTTCTAACTATTAAAAAAAAAAAAAAACAGTAAACAAACACCACGTATAAATGTCCTCGATCCAATCCCTTGTCATTCCTAGATACAGACTGAAGCTCTATATAGTATGTGGTGTAAAGCACATGCATTGGTGGATTTTAAAATCCATATTTTGTTTATTTTTGTATGCATTTGGATTTCTAACCAATGTGTGGTCAATTTCCAATGAATTTGGAGTTCTAACCAACATGCAACTTGATCCCACGTCCACATGGCACACTAAAATCCATATGATCTTGGTCGGGTTTGAACTATGCTTGCAAAGTTGCAACATTGTCTAAATTATTTGACCTCGATGCTGCATCACACGTAGGGGGTGTCAAAGCGGGTTCGGGTTTTCGGTTTAACCTGAAACCGAACCGGTAACAAGTCTTTTCGGGTTCGGATTTTTGGTTCCAACCCGAAGCTGGACTGTATCGGTTTCGGTTTCACTTTAACCCGAAAATCGGTAAGAACCTGAAAACCCAAAATTGTAGTTTGGGCTCTCCTCGCTGTCATCGTCATTTTCCTCTCACCTCCTGGTACTTTAGCAACGAGGAGCTTGTGGAGTCCACGGATTCATCGATGGTCCTGAGTCTCTTCATCCTGCCGGTCCTCCATATCTTTAGAATGTCGCCGCGGGATCACCGCCGCCGGACCCACCACCACCTGCCGTCGGAAGGGAGCTCGCCCCGGGGACTCACCACGCTCATTGTGCTGTTTTGCGACCCCTTCGGCGCAAACTCATCCTTTCCATTAAGATCGAAATTTTGCCGTCGCCGCATTTGGGCAGCACAACCCTTCTCCGATCTTGTTTTAGGGTTTCCTTGGTTTCGCCGATTTAGCTCCTTGCTTCATCGACTTCTTTTACTTTTTCTCTTTTCATTTTGTTTTCAGGAGTTGAATCCATCCTTTTCTTCTCGTGGATTGGGCTCCCTGGGAAATCTGCCAGCATGTAGGGTTCAGGGGAAGGAGCTAGAAATCAAGAGAGGAGAGAGATTGAGTTAAGGATCTGAATGCCTAGCGGAGAAACGAAATCAGATCCATTAAATTTTGAGAGAAGTCGGTGGCCGTACTGAATGAGTGAGAGATGTCGCCGACAGAGTAGATGAAGGGAAGAATGGGGTTCTGGGTTTGGGGTTAGTTCTTGGTACTGGGTAGTGAGTAATAACTTCATTTGTGGGAGTGGAAAAGTGAGAAGCTAGCTTGGATGCTTCTCTAGAAAGGGAATACGCAAGGAGAGGAAGAGAGAGGGGTTTGGAAGGAAGGTGGAGAGAGCTCTGAATTTCCAAACCAACAAACAGTTTTCATCTTTATAATTAGTTTCGGGTTTTCGGGTTACATGTACCCAAACTGAAACCGTCAGTGGATTTTTCGGGTTCGGGTAACTGAAACCCGAAGTCAGCAATTTCGGGTCGGGTTCGGGTTTGTAGCCAATGTATTGTACGGGTTTTCGATTTTAGTGAATTTCGGGTTCGGGTAACCGAACCAACACCCCTAATCACACGTCCACATGGCACACTACATCACATACGAAAACAATGGCGAAGCTAGGTTGAACTTAATGATAGTTATCTAGTTCCTCCTCAATTTTGAAATATATGTAAAATCGCATATAATATTTGTAAAAAATTGATGAAATAGAATTCTCAATAAAATTTTAGCCTCCCCTTCACAATTATCACGGCTCAAATCAGCCTCTCACGTTCAGATTTCTGACTCCTATCATTGTATGTTTATAAATTAAGTTGCACATGCCCGCACCACCCTCAGATTACATCAACTAACTTGAGGAATCAAATTTAGAGACTCGGAACATGAAACATCTCATAATATGATGCCCTAAAGTCCAAACCCTAACTTTGGATAACAATATCCACTACTTTATATGAAAAAAGGGAGGGTTGGAAAGTGGCGTAGAGAGTAGAATAATGTTGAAATGGACATGACATACCTTATATGAAATCCACTTGTGCATAAAATCAGAAAGAAACCAGCACTTAAAATAATAATGTAACCCTTTTTTGTATGTTTCCAGAAAATTCGGATCGATCATATGCTACAAAGAAAGAATTTTATAAAGGATATGTAACGTATATGGTTTTCACGTGAGCTTAGGCATTATTGAATCATGCATGCACATCCTGCCGAAATTAAACTAATGCATGGCATGGCATTTGCTTTGGTTTATATGACCTATTACATAAGTAACTCAATTAATTAGCCGACATTTTGATTCTAATTAGGTTGGAATGTTGACATAAAAGATGATCTTGTCGGAATCGATAGGATGAGCTGAAGTGAAAGGTAAGTGTTCATTTGGGGAATCGATACTGGTCGTTTTAAAATCCACTAAGTGTCATCCTGCTTAAAATTAAAATTATTTTTTGTGCCCTTTTGAACATTTTAGTTTATTTTCACTTAACAAACACCATCACAAAAATAAGAATCTTTTTCAAATACTCTACAGCACCCTTAAATTGTCAATATTAAAAAAAATCAATTACAATTTAACTTAATTATGTAAATTAATTAAAATTTGGAAAACTTCAATTAAATTGGGAATTGAGAATTTAGAGACTTGAGAAATAGAACTAAAGATTGAAAAGGAATATTTGGGGAAGAACAAGACAAAGCCTTGGATTAGGGAATAAGATAAATTAGGAGTTGTGGGATATTAGGTTTAGAAAGATGCTTTTCATAATACTTTTCTCGTTTAATTCTGATGTAAAATCCAAAGTATATATATAATAAATTGGAAAACCTAATAATTAACCCTAAACTACTCGGCACTAATTGGCCGCCTAACCCTAACATAATAATAACTACTATTAAGGCATATTTCTAAATAGTTTTTACAGAAAGTAGCGAAACAAATTCATCGCTTAAATCCTACTGATAACATTCATTAACTACAAATCCTTGGACACAACGCAATAATTATGGCGATAAGAGTCTTCCAGGCAGCACTACCCTTGGTGAAGTAGGCGCTCCAGTCTCGAAATGATCTTAGATGGGATAACCTGTCAAAAAGAAAAGCACAAAAGCAATTCAGCTCAATTCAATGTATATCCTTCTTTCTAGCTAGTGACAGAGATACAAACAGCAAATGAAAAGAAGGAGAAAAAGAGAGCAGCAGAGATGAGATAGATGGCAGCTCAATTCTCCGTATTGTTGCATTGAAACTGATACAGCAACCATAGAAAAAGCCGCATGCATTGCCTAAAGATGCATACCCTAGCTAATACACCATGCTTACAAAATTAAACACCATACAACAAGCCAGAGCAAACCGTTCAATACAGAATTGGACAAAGCTAAGCTAGGCTGGAATACATCGCAAGTTGCTACCATAGAAGCAGCTAGCATACTGAAGAGAAGGCACATAAACACCACTGATATGTATGAAGAAAGGAATAGAGATATATTACAGGCATATGTTAGTGCCCGCTCTTCACGGCTCTTTCCTCGAATCTGCGTCTTCTCGCCTTTCACACGAAGCAGATTCGTGGTGCAATTATTGTCAATGTCGTGATAAACATGAGCTTCATAGAGCTTCTTAGCATCTTCAGGATCAGGAGACAGCTCGTTGGTAGCCTCGAAGGTGATGTAGAAGTTCTGCCCAGCACAAGGTCGCATATTGGCCTTCACAATGTTATCAAGTTTCAGCTTCAACTCCTATAGCAGAAAACAAACCCAATGCAAGCAGAGCCAATCCATTGGATTTGGATCCCAAGTCAGGAACAGAGTTACAGAAAGAAACAAGCAAAAGTGAGGACGAAAGTGACGAACGAACCCCTTTGTCTAGTAAGTTGTGTTCAGCAATGACATGGTTCACACAGTCCTTGACATACTCGAACCAGTCAGAATCCAAGTTGACCCGAACAACCCCGCAAGCAATGTAGTCCACCGGCGGTATGTCGGCGAAATCAAATCCCTAATGAAAATCGGTAAAACTATTCTGATTGATTTGGGCGGAATAAACAAATTACAGGACAGCCGTTGTGGCTACATATATACCTCGCTTTCCTGGACCTGCTCGTAGAAGCGGCGGTACTTCTCCACTCCCTCTTCGTCTTCAGGCCACCAGATTTTGGGCTCCAACATCACCTGAGTCCACTCCTCCTCTCCGTCCTCCTTGCTGTCACCGGCAGTACCATCGTCGGTGCTTTTCTCGCCGGCGGCTTCCTCGATCTTCTGACTCTTCGGCGGTGATCCAATTTCAGATACGGGAGACGATTCGTCGATCGCGAGTGGGAGACTCACATCCGCTTGAGGAATATCGTAGCCTAAGCTCGAGATCGTTAGATTGGAATCCATGGCTGGGAAATTAGCACGAGGAAACCCTAGAAAGGGAGGAGTTTGTAGCCCGTGGTTCTGTGAAGTTATTCTATTGTTGCTTCAGAAAGGTTGTCTATCATCCATATATGTGAGTTCATGTCTCCAGAATTATAGTTAACGTTGTTACGAATTGGATTGAAATGGTAGACTTGTTCTACTACCTTCATTCATTATCAACTTGAACCATGTGTTGTGTGCCTGTTGTTGATCCAATCGATGTTGTTGAGTTAGGTGCCTCTTATTAGAGAATTCACTATTGAAGCGAAGAAAAAGGGGGTTAATTGCAAGATTGGTCACTAGGATTACAAAAAAACGTTCATATTTAGTCACTGAAAATATTTAATTCCGCCAGTCTCCGTTAATACCATCAGTTATATGCTGACGTGGCTAACAGACTCGCCTAACCACCTATTTTTAACAAAACCAAAATATAATCCAACCCTGACACATCATAAAAACCTGTCACGTCATCAGAAAACTAGTGACCCGACCCACCCTAAATTAAAACCCAAGTTTGACCAAACCGCAAAATCCATAGGCTGTTAATGGAGAAGAGGATCGGAAGAAGCTATCGTCGCCTCCCTCATCCGATCCATCGGTTTCCCTCTTCTCTTCCCTCTCTTATTCTTCTTCCTTCGACATAAACATCACCGCCGTGAGCGACCCCGTCTCCGTCGATGGCTGCCGCTGATCTACCTTGATTTGTTCTTTGTTTTTAGCCTCTCCTCCGTCAATGGCAGCTGGAGAATCTACTCAGCTCCCAATTCTTCCTCGCTGTCGATCGCACTCCACTCTCCAATCTGACTGAACAATGACAAAGTGCAACTTTCAACTCCCTCCTCGTTGTCGCCTTCGCTCTTGCTGAAGAAAACAAATTAGGAAAAATAGATTTGTCTTTCGTTGGGGCTAGGGATTTTTTCCAATTAGATAAAATAGATGAAGAAGAACCCAAAATTTCCAGTTGGTGGGCAGGGGACGAATCTGCAGTACGGGAGGGGAAACAGCGCCTAGGTCGGGAGTGGTAGACAATCAATGGATTGGGGGCAGAGGACAAATCTCCGAACAACACGAGGAAGAGGAGGTTCTTCAACCACAACAACCTCGCCGTCCTTGTCTTCATCGTCGACGGGGAAGAAATGAAGGAGGAAGGACGGGTCATCGCTTCACCTTCCTTGAGAGTTTAGATCTCCAATTGCACAAATGCAGTAGGCACTACCGAAGGAAAAGGGGGATTCCAATTGTAGGATGGCAAGGGAGTGATGAGTTTTGATGGTGACCCAATTCTGGAGCCAAGGGGAGACGATGAGCATGGATGGACTGCAAGGCTAGGAAGTAGAGAAGGAGAGTGAGAGGAATTGAAGAGACTAGTGGGGAAATCAGAACATTGGTCGGCGATTTTTCACCAAGAGGGATAGGAATTGAAGAAGAAGGAAGGGGAGTTGGCTTGGGTTCAAGGGTTGGGGTGGGCCAAGATGAAAAGGTGGGTTGAGTGACGTTGCGGGTCGGATTTCATTATTTTTGGGTTAAATTAGGCTGACTAAGTAATTTCGTTTGCCACGTCAGCAAATAACAGATTTTGCTAACAGAGTTGGACGGAGACTAACGGAGAGTGACCAAACTTGAACCATTTAACTAATTTAAATTAGTCTAACTAAATATTTTCAGTGACTAAACATGAACTTTTTTTTGTAATTCCAGTGACCAATCTTGCAATTAACCCGAAGAAAAAAGATGGAGAGACTGAAAAGTACAATTGAAAAAAAAAAACTTAAACTAAAGATCTTTATTGATATTAAAATTGATTGGAAATAATATTTATATATGATAGATTTTCCCACGAAAGTTTTTTTTTTTTTGACTGAGATAGATAGTTAATAGATAGGGAATTATAAAGTGGTGAAAAGTAAATAACAATAATCAACTAAATGCTTATTTTTCGATGCAAGAGCCGTTATCCCACGAAAATTGGGAGGGCTGGGAAACGGTGCGGTCTGGTCAAGACCAGACCATATATACGGTCTATGGTCCATACCGAGAGGCTGAAGTATAGACCACAGACCAGACCATAGACTATACGGTCCAGTCCAGACCACGCCTATGCGGTCTAGTTTAGTCTGGTCTGGTTTAGATAGACCACACTCAACAAAAAATGAACGATTTGTTTAGTCAACCACACAAAAAATTGAACCAATAACATAGAAAAATAATTGTATTTTGCCTTAAAACATTAATTCTAACATGCATGAATAATTTTGATACCCTAAATCTTAGTACATAACACATGTACAAAGTAAAAGCATCTCAACTTGCACCATAACGTCATAAACATTAACATAATGTCATATGGAGACACGATTATCTCTACTCTCTGGTGAAATGTGGTTGTGAATGAAGGATGGATGAGATTCTCAAAATTAATGTTGAGACTTGCGTGTCGTTGTGGGAGTTGGGAGAGTGGTCGAATGGGTTGTTAACACGTATTGACAAGTCGGTTGGGTCCACGGTTTGGTCCGGTAAATCGAGTTCTAGACCAGACTAGACCAAGAGATCAAAACATCAAATAATACAGACCATGGACCAGACCAGATCATACTTAACAGTCTACGGTCCAAAGCAAATTGTACGGTCCGGTTTGAACCACGATTTTTATAACGGTCTGGTCTATTTTTCCGGCCTAGTTGGAATAATGAGTTATTGATAAATAAAAAATTCAATTCACGGGCTTTATTGTTATTTACTACACGTGTGGGAAGGGGTCGAAGGAAAATCCCCAATTCTGAAATTAGATTTGAGAATCGTCCAATTTCGTTCGTGTTCCTCCCTGCCTAGGGTTCCCTATTGACTTCCTCGCAATCCTTTTCCAGCCATGGATTCCGATCTCACTGTCCCGAGTTCCAGCTATGATGCCCAACACCCGCAGCTTCTGCCTTTGGATGCAAATCTCCCACCCTCGAGCGACGAATCGGCCCCGGTATCCGGCCCTGAAACTGGATCATCGCCGAAGAGGCAGAAGATCGAGGAATCCGGCGGCGAGAAAAGCACCGACGTCGAGGTCGCCGACGGTGATGCCGGTGACAGCAAGGAGGACGGAGAGGAGGAGTGGAGTCAGGTGATGGCGGAGCCCAAAGTCTGGTGGCCTAAAGACGAAGAGGGAGTGAAGAAGTACCGCCGCTTCTTCGAGCAGGTCCAGGAAAGCGAGGTATATAGCCGCAACGGCTTTTGCAAAGCGGGTCCTGTAATTTGTTTATTCTCCCCAAATCAATCATTCATTCTGAATAGTTTTACCGATTTTCATTAGGGATTTGATTTCACCGACGTACCGCCGGTGGACTACATTGCATGCGGGGTTGTTCGGCTCGACTTGGATTCTGACTGGTTCGAAAATGTCAAGGCCTGTGTGGACCACGTCATTGCTGAACACAACACACTAGAAGAAGGGGTTCGTTAAATTTCGTCCTCCCTTTTGCAATTGTGTTTCTGTAAGTATATGTTTGTTTGTTTGAATGGTGGTGTTTCTGTGTTCCTAACTTGGGTTTTGGCTCTACTTGCATTGGGTGTGGTTTCTGCCATAGGTGTCAAAGCTGAAATGTGGTGATATTCTGAAGGCCAATATGCGACCTTGTGGTGGTGCGAACTTCTACATCACGTTCGAGGCTACCGACGAGCTGTCTCCTGATCCTGAAAATGCCAAGAAGGTCTATGAAGCTCAAGTTCATGAAAACATGGATGAATTCACCACGAGTCTGCTTCGTGTGAAAGGCGAGAAGACGCAGATTCGAGGAGAGAGCCGTGAAGAGCGGGCATTAACATATGCATGTAATATATCTCTAATCCTTTCTTCATACATATCAGTGGTGGCTGTGTGCCTTCAGTATTCTAGCTGCTTCTATGGTAACAACTTGCGATGCATTCCAGCCTAGCTTAGCTTTGTCCAATTCTGTATTGAACGGTTTGCTCTGGCTTGTTGTATGGTGTTTTTGTAAGCATGGTGTATTAGGGTATGCATCTTTAGGCAATGCATGTGGCTTTTTCTATGATTGCTGAATCAATTTCAATGCGACAACATTACTGAGAATTGAGCTGCCATCTCATCTTTGCTGCACTCTCTTCTCATTCTTTTCGTTCGCTATAAAGATATACATTGAATTGAGCTGAATTGCTTTTGTGCTTTTCTTCTGGCAGGTTACCCCATCTAAGGTCATTTCGCGTCTACTTCACCTAGGGTAGTGTTGCCTTGCGTGGAAGACTCTTATCGCCACGTTGGCAGCAATCTGACGTCGTTTTAAAAGCCGTCTGGTCAACCGTTAATACTTAACGGTCAACAGAACCGACAGGATACAAATAGCCCGAAGAATAATAGTTCAGGACACAGATGGAATATTGAAAACAATAGGACACAAGTGACATTTTTGGAATAGTTCGGGTGTTGTAGTGGTATTAGCACTAAAATTTCCATAAACAAACTAACAATCAGAACTAATTGATGAGCGAGGAAACTCTGGTTCGAGTTTGGTTTCTCCTAAATCAAGTTTTTCGCTCTCAACAAACGTGATTGGTCCATTCTAACCGACGAAACATGGTTATTACATTTGGATTTTTAACATTTTTCGGCATACATGATATTATTTCATATGGAAATATGGGTAAAATCATGTGTAATTGATAGTGGATGGAATTAACCCAATCCAACTAACAATCGACTTACTTTGGATTGGAATAAGTGAATTGATGTTCGATTACATACTCTGTTAACGTTAATGGGGAAAGGAGCAACGAACATTGACAGAAGAGGAGCATGAGGGAGGGGGAGGGGATGGTCATGAGACAAATTTTTTTGATGTTTGAGAAAATTAATTTCATTTAATTAAGAAAAGAGTTACAAATATTTATATACGCCACAAGTTGGCGTAAAGTTAACTAAGGTTGACCCACTATTCCTTTAAAATGATTTGCTGAGAGGAAAATAAAGTATTAAATTTATACCAAGATAATTTGTCGTCATGTTGACCGTTAAGTCTAAGAAATACTAGAGGATGTTATTTACACCATATCCTAACGAAAAAAAGTTAATATGCTAACTTGAAGATTCGTTAGCAGATACTAACCGATATCCAAAATACATGAACTAGTATCCAAGTAATAAAGTATCTAGAGAGCATAGATTAGTATTCAAGGTTTGCTAACTGATATTCACCATGAATCAACTATTATCCCAAATTCACAAACTAATATCTAGAAAACACAAAATAGTATCCATACAGAACATAACTAGTATCCAGATAACAAATAAGAGTATCCATATTAAATACTAGTTGGTTGACTGTGGATATTAGCTGTTATTTGCTATCTGTATACTAATTTGTGATGTTTTGAATGCTAGTTTGTGCTATCTAGATACTTTACTAAAATCAGAATACTGATACTATTTCGTACATTTTGGACATTACTTAGTATATACTAACAACTTAGGCCGTTAGTAGAATAACTAGACTGATATCCTAATAATACAAAAGACACAATTGTCATTTCGAAAATTTTGAAGCACAATTGAAAAAAAAAAAAACATGAACTAAGGATCTTTACTGATATTAAAATAGACTGATACTTATATGATAGATTTTCCCCACGGAAGTTGGGATAAATAATGAGTTATTGATTAAATTAAAAAAATTCAATTCACGGGCTTTATTGTTATTTACTACACGTGTGGGAAAGGGTCGAAGGAAAAGCCCCAATTCCGAAAACAGATTTGGGAATCGAGACGAGATTTTCCAATTTCATTCGTGTTCCTCCCTGCCTAGGGTTCCCTTATTGACTTCCTCGCAATCCTTTTCCGGCCATGGATTCCGATCTCACTGTCCCGAGTTCCGGCTATGATGGCCAACACCCGCCGCTTCTGCCTTTGGATGCAAATCTCGCACCCTCGAGCGACGAATCGGCCCCGGTATCCGACCCTGAAACTGGATCATCGCCGAAGAGGCAGAAGATCGAGGAACCCGGCGGCGAGAAAAGCACCGACGTCGAGGTCGCCGATGGCGATGCCGGTGACAGCAAGGAGGACGGAGAGGAGGAGTGGAGTCAGGTGATGGCGGAGCCCAAAGTCTGTTGGCCTAAAGACGAAGAGGGAGTGAAGAAGTACCGCCGCTTCTTCGAGCAGGTCCAGGAAAGCGAGGTATATAGCCGCAACGGCTTTTGCAAAGCGGGTCCTGTAATTTGTTTATTCTCCCCAAATCAATCATTCATTCTGAATAGTTTTACCGATTTTCATTAGGGATTTGATTTCACCGACGTACCGCCGGTGGACTACATTGCATGCGGGGTTGTTCGGCTCGACTTGGATTCTGCCTGGTTCAAGCATGTCGAGGCCTGTGTGGACTACGTCATTGCTGAACACAACACACTAGAAGAAGGGGTTCGTTAAATTTCGTCCTTCCCTTTGCAATTGTGTTTCTGTAAGTATATGTTTGTTTGTTTGTTTGAATGGTGGTGTTTCTGTGTTCCTGACTTGGGATTTGGTTCTGCTTCCATTGGGTGTGGTTTCTGCCATAGGTGTCGAAGCTGAAACGTGGTGATATTGTGAAGGCCAATATGCGACCTTGTGGTGGTGCGAACTTCTACATCACGTTCGAGGCTACCGACGAGCTGTCTCCTGATCCTGAAAATGCCAAGAAGGTCTATGAAGCTCAAGTTTATCAAAACTGTGATGAATTCACCACGAGTCTGCTTCGTGTGAAAGGCGAGAAGACGCAGATTCGAGGAGACACCCGTGAAGAGCGGGCATTAACTTAACTATCCAATTTAATTCTAATGAAATTACCATAAACACATAAAATAATATATACGATTCCTAAACAATGACTAAATTGGTTCCACAATTAGTTAAAGACATAACAACGTTTTCTTTTCACTCCTAAAAAAACATCATAGTATACCATCAAATTAGAACTTCTTCTTCAACAATGACTAAACAGACTCCACAATAATTAAAGACATAACAACATAGTAATAATAATAATAATATTAATATTGCAATCCGCCCCCAAAAAGCCTCATATGCATCCGTTTGCACTCCACTCCTAAAATAGTTAACCATCAAGTCAGAACTTCCATCTTCATCTTCTAGCTAGTCCCTTCTTCCATGCCTCACCATAAAACAAAACTCCACTTGTCCATTCCCACTTGGCTATGCAGCCTGTTCAAACAAGAGAGAAGACCAGGAATATTTTAGAGCACCGTCACTAGGTAGTTCCAAACCAATATTCACTAGTTTTCATTAAAAAAGATCTATGAGTAGTGTTCAAAGTATGGAAGAAAAAAAAAAGGTTTCACCTCACAAATGCCGATGCTAAAGAACAACGAAGAACGATCGTGTCGACTACACGCACGAGCTATCTTGCAATAGCCTCCATCACCCCAGTTTTCACTCCGCGAGTTTCTTACAATCCAATAGTTTGTCTTAGCCTTGTCGTCAGTCGTCCCGTAACCAACGATCAAGACGGCATGAGTTGGGATATTAATGGTTGTCTCTCCTTCCTTTCCCTTCGGAGTGGCAGGTCGAACGACAAGTGAGGTGCCCTGGAAAATCTCCGGATCCTACCAATTTAAAGTATATCAATGTACATAACTTAATAAGCCACTAAACAATCGAGCAATTTAAGCGGATTGAACACAGTCAAGACTTGTGACCTTCCCTTTGAGTTCTTTGATACAAACCAATGTTTCTATCACTATCTTTATATTTATTAGTGCAATATTCATTATTAAGTATTCAAGTAGTGTTAGGACTATATATGTATGTGTTATTCCTTTAGGATATTTAAGCTGAACAATAGAAGTATTATCCCCAATCCTCATCTATCTTTCTCTCGATCCTCTGAATCTCACATCATCCCCCTAAGGTTGTCGTCAATTCTCTCATATTTTGCCAATTATCACCAGACTCTCTTCTTAGTCACTAATTCCATCTCAAATCCCCAAATCTCTCTCAATTCTCTTCTATCAGTTCCTGTTGTGATAACCTGACTATCAAACTCATCCAGGTTATATAATTCTTGTACAGGAAAAAAGATCAGTCGATTGCTTACAGCTGATAACAACAAAGCTACCATATGTAAAGGAGTTAATGTAAACGGACCACTAATTAATTAGGAAAGATTCTGGTAGCCAATATTGGTCTGTGTGTTGTTTGTAGCGGGTAGATATGATAATTAAGACTTAAGAGAGTTTTGAGCCAACAATATCAATAAATAATAACAATAATAGTAATATAAAATAATATAAGGAACTTGTGTGTATATATGTATATAGAGCTACCATATTTGGTTAATTAAAGATTGAATCGAGTTACTTACCTTGCCTTTCCATAGGTGGAGAGCCTCCGTGTACTCCAAAACCCCTATAACAGGCTTCTCAAACACAAGTTTGAGAACTTCCTTTTCGTCCATTTTCTCCTTCACATCCCAATTGTCTGTAATTCTTCTTGCTTGTAAATCCAAAGTCTCCACATGGAAAAAATGAAAAGTGTTAATATAATACATTATATATGTAATTATAATCAATCATCCAATATTAATTACCGCATCTCTTTTCTGGTGGATTCCTTGTTTGCCTATGTATTTGTACTTCCCTTCCGGAACCAAACCAAACCTGCTAACGTGGTTGAGCACCGTGCTCACTCGGATGGTGTCATCCGTGGTCAAATTCGGCTTCACCCAGTCGATTAGTTCCTGAACACTGAGTGCGACCGAGTTGGAGTGAGCGGCATATTTGATGTTGCATGCTGCCTCCATACATGTAGAAACAGCATGGTAGGCGCATGTCGCTACAGTCAAGAGATCAAGAAAATTCACCCGTCAACTCAAAAACAATTTCGTACAAACGATAGATTATCCAGTTAAAAGAGATATATGAATACATACGCAATTTTTTTTTATCCCTAACCGGACTGACAATGATCTGCTTCCCATGCACTTGTCTCACCCTCCAATCAACAGACAACGGAAGATCTTCATTGTCACCATACAAATCCTTCATACACAGAATGACAAAATCGATCGAGTACTGAATGAACTCAATTCACCACTAATTAAGACCAACTAATCAACGGTAGCTAGATAGCTAGCTGCTTACTTTAGGACGTTGTGGGGGGTGGACATAAGCTGCCCCTCCGCCGCCGCCGCCGCCGCTGCTGCTGCCTTCCCCACCTTGAGACATTGTTCTCTAGATCTATAAGGATAAACGAAATCGCCAATATCAGTAAACACCCATTAAGCAAAACTAGTAGTGATGACTAGACTACACCCACACAACAACCCTTTTCCCCCCAAACCCAACCGAAATCCCAGTTCTCCCGTCCGGCAAAACCCTTGAAAAAGCCGTCTCAAAGCAAAAAGCTTCGTAGGAGCAAGACCATTACCTTCTCTGAGCTGGCGAGCGGCACGGGAGAAAGAAGAAACGGCTGCTCTGGGAAGCTGAGAGGAGGCGGCGGAGCTTCACGGCAGTCAGTCGTCAGCGGCGCTTTGTCGCTAACAAATGGAGCTCGCTGGCTGGGGAAAGGAAGGAAGGAGTAAAGGAACAGAAAACGATGAGAGTGAGCGGAACCCACCGACTTATTCATTCCCATTCATATTCCTTTCCTTTCCATTTTCTTTTGTTTTTGTCTTATGTTTATTTTCTAAAAGGAAGCACCACCAATGTTGACTTTGCACAAAATGGACATGTAACCAGACAAACATTTGTTGTCGGAGAAAGAAAGGCAAGGGCCCGGCCCACTTGATACTACAAGAAGAATTATAAAAAAGTAGGCTTGGCCCACAAACTTGCATTTGCCCGATAGGGATATCTCCATGTGTAATGTAACGGTTATGGTTATATGCACAATAAATTGAATCACTACATGCACATTCTGAAAAAAAGGAAAGGAAAAAAATAAAAAAATAATGTACCATCCAATTTGCCTTCTATGCATGGCTTGGCTAGTTGGATACATCCATATACGTAAATTCATGTAACATACTATACATAGTTTCTATTGCTCTAGTTATAAAAATGCTAGTTTGCAGGAAACATTTTTTTTTTCATACAAGTTGTAGAGAGTACATTTTCCCTCTTTGATCAGAGGGTGGAATGCTGGCAGATTGAACCTCGTATAGTCAGTATCGTTATTGAAACCGACAGGAAGTATGAAACCTTGTATAGTCAGTATTGTTATTGAAACCTCCAATATGAAATACTGTTTTGAAGCACACCGTATGGGATGATATGTGCAAATTTCGAGTCCATGAGTGGACTTTCGTTTCAGAGGGCATTTAAGAAAGTGGTTAAGACCCATATACGGATATCTTCCAAGTTCCAACAGCTCAAATTGTTGGGACCGACTGGTTTATGACATGAGTTTGAAGTTTGCACATACCCTTCATTACCATGTGTTGTAAGACAATGATTAGTATTGGAAATCATCAAAACTTGAACGCATCATCTCAAGGACAAACCGACCCTAATATCATCTCATAAGCCAACCGATACCAATAACTCGAATTGTTAGATAAAGATTAATTAGTGATGTTACGACACTCTCCGAAAAATTCGTAGTGGCATGATACCCATAAAGTCTAAGCTATAGATTCAGATACCAATATCAACAGGGGGAGAATAGCAAGTCTAATCGTTCATATTATCTATTTGTAACACTTTACCCATCTGAATCACATTCTCTTGGGGCTTAACGCTTTCAATTCCTCTTGTCCAACCTGCACGGTCATGATCCACATGCCGCATCTTGCGGGGGAGTAATGGGTTTAGCCCAGTCGACGCATCGACCCGTAACCCAGCAGCCCGATGTGTCACCCAGCAAGCCCAAGGCGGCTTATGCTTGTGCTGCGTATGATTGTCTGTGTAGCACTAGTTGTACCCTAGTTGAGTGTATAGAAGGGTATAAAAGCAAGTGTATGGTCGTTGGCCGCCATTAAGAACGTAATAACATATTAGCTGGATAGAGTTGTTCTCTCCCGTGGACTAGTCCCGATCATCGGGGATACCAGTACCACGTTAAATCGTGTCTCGTCTATTCCGCATTATAGATTTCAGCATATTTTACAAATTTAGCCACCGATACTACACGTTTATGCCATATTTGACTCACCGTCTAATTCCGTTAAATTTGTCATACGTAGCAGTCAAAGCTTATGTGTTAATTAAAAAATAATAAAAAGAAGGTAGGGAAGTGCGGTACCCGGTAATGTTGACATGGACATGACATACCTTATCGTGTTACCACTTGTGCATAAAATCAAAAGGAAACGAACATCTGTCAATAAAGGTTGCGAACTATAAGGTCCCGCCACTTAAATAAATGTAACCCTTTTTGTATGTTTCAAGAAACCTAGGATCGATCATGACACAAAGAATTTAATAAAGGGAGAAAGCACATTGGACCACCACTTGCATTATTGTTTTCGTGAGTGCATGATAGGAATATGTAACGTATATGGTTTTCACGTGAGGTTAGGCACATTTATGTCATGCATGCACATTTCGCCAAAAAAAAAAACCATGAAAACATGCCATGCAATGCATTGGCTTTGGTATATGTGCGTTTTTATTGTCACCAACTAATAATCGATTATATTAATTCGAGTCGTTAGAAAAAGTTCAATTTACTAACACACTGCTAAAAAACGAAATCTTTGAAATTTGTACAGTCCAACAAAGAGATACAATGTGATTAACATAACATATAGTGATTAACAATGTGATTATCCAAATTACAATGTGATTAACATTTAGTACAAGACATCCCACACCACAAATGTTTCTGATATGACTTCCGATATGGTTACACACTCATTGGCAATGTTTTTTTCTAGATCAACTAATGACGGCCTACAGAACGAAACCCGTCTCGAAAACAACGGTCAAGAGCCTTGCCATAATGCAAGGGTTGATTGGAGCTTCGTTTTGGCCACGATTTTATAAGTCTTAATGACCAATATGCTGAAGTTGATCAAGTGTTTAATAACACAGGTTTGAGAAAGCTAATCTATGTGATTCTCAAAAACTGGTTCATTTCAAATTACTTGATCTGGCGTGAATCTTATACCTTTACGTACGGAAGTTCTCCCTAACAAAAAATATGAATCAAGCATGCAACATTTAGACCATCGAAATCTCTAATTGTATGCAACAAATCAATAATTAAATCGCCTCTCTCAGAAGTTTCCAGATCAGCTGCAGTATGTTGTCCTCTTCATGCCATGCATGTAAAAACTCTAAAGCCAAAACAAAGTGTGGGCCGGCTGTGTTTGGGCTTTAAATGGGCTAGGCTCGGTTGAGGTATTCCTTCAAATGAGGCCCAACCCAATTCCCATCATAGAAGAAGAAACTGAGCATTTTAAAATCGACATCCCCAATTTCCTCCTTTCTCTACCCTAGGGTTCTTAGTTCCTACATTTTCCCAATCAATCGATCTTCGGCTATGGATACCCAACAGCCCCCTCTTCTGTCTTTGGATGCCAATCCCAAACTTCCGAGCGACGAATCCGCACCTGGATCCGACTCTGGCTCCCCAACGAGCGAAACTGGGCTTGAATCGGAGCCGAAGAAGCAAAAGCTCGAGGAAGCCGGTGGAGGCGACGACGACGAGGAGGTCGCCGATGGTGATGGTAGCGAAAATGATGAAGAGGAGGACGATGAGGATGTACAAATAATATACGTCGAAGAGGAAGACGACGGCACGGTCCGCGAAGAGTTCGTTCAGGCGCCGTCGGAGCCCATAATCTGGTATCCTAAAGACAAGGAAGGACAGAAGATATTTGAGCGCTATTTTGAGATCGTCAAGGAAAGCGAGGTAAGTGTTCTTCTTCTTCTTCTTCTTCTTCCTTTCTACCTCCTTGCAGATAGATTCTCTCGGATTTGGCTTACCTTAGCTTGTTTCCTTCTGCTGAATCGACCATTCAAAATTTGTCTGTGAGTAGGGATTTGATATTGGCGAGCTTCCTCCGGTAGACGTCATTGAACGAGGGGTTGTGCCAGTGGATTGGGAATCTGAATTTCAGAGCAACAATGTCGAGAACTGTGTGATTCATGTGATTAGGGAATACAATGAAGAAAACAAAGGGGTTTGTATCTGATCCTCTTCACGTTTTTTCCCCCCCTTTGCATCGTCTCCAAGTCTGTCTGTGTGTTTCAATGGCTGGTTTATGTAGGTGTCGGAGCTGCGACCTGATGAGATTGAGAAGGCCAATTTGAGTTCTTGCGGTGGTGAGAACTACTACATCACCTTCGACGCTACTGACCTGCTGTCGCCCGATCCTAATCTCGCGAGGAAAACCTATCAAGCTGAGGTTTATCGGAACATCGAAGGTGGCGTTCTATCGACCACTCTGTTCCGCGAGAAAGGCCAGAAACAGTTCATTTATGTAAAGGAGGACCGCCAAATCACCTATATCTGAATCTGATGCTTGAGGAGGCTCAAAGGGTTTGAATGGGTTAGTTAGCTAGCTACTGTTGCCACTGAATCTTTCATTTTATGCCACTCTTTGTAAAACTGTGATGCATGATGTCTGTATTGGTCCGTCTCGTTTGAGTTTGCCCTGTGTGCTTGCCATGGTTACAACTTACAACATGCAGCTGGGTTTTTGGTGCCTGTTGTCGTTGAGTTTCTCTGTGGTTACAACATGCAACTGGTTGGTGTCTGTTCCGTTTGAGTTTCAATAGCTTTGTTAGAAATGCTTATCTGAGTATAGAGACAGTCGCTTGATCTTTGCTTCATTTGCTGTGTATTCTGTCGACTTGGTGTCTCTTAGGTAAGATAAGCATCGTTGTGATCAGAAAGATGTACATTTCATGCGCATGGTTGTCTGCCCTCTGAAGACAGTATGTGAAGGTTTCTTGCTTTGGCTTTTGGGTATGTTAAGCTGATGTACTTTTATGCTTGTTATTTTCGCAGGTGCAGTGGCTGAGGAGTCCTGAGTTCTCAACTAAGGCAATCGTTATGAGTTTGAGGCCCGTATTGCATAGTGGTACTGGAACTTAACTATAGAGTAGTTTATCTCTAGATCTCATCTGGTTAAGTTAACAATGGGTGTGTTCATTTGGGTGTTGGATTTCTTGTACTAGTTTGCTCATATCAACTTGAACGCACTCCTTCGACCTAGAGGAGAGATGGGTTATTGATGAGGGCAATAACGGAACAAAGCAAAGTTACGAGGGAGATAGTTGGAACAAATAATTAGGTAGATAATCCCTGTTTATAATTTTAGTTTTCTTAGCTTTTTGGTAGAGATTAATAATTGGAGGAAGTCATTACCATTAGTGATGGCAATAGGCGGGGTGGGTGCATCAGTAACCATGTATATATCTGCTCCGTGGATGCTCATTCTTATATGTTACTTGAAAAAAGAATGTCGGTATCTAACTCTTTATTAAAAATAGGTAAACTAATTTTGATTAGTGTTGGATCAACCTTTACATTTTACAGCCAACGACGTATTTGAACCAACAAATTACACCAAAACTCTATTAAATGATTGTCGTTTGAATAGTTTTGAACTTTAACGACGGACAATACTCCCTTTCTTTATTTACTTGTTCTTATATCCTATGAACATGAGCAATGTTTCAAAAATCATCGCTAAACAGAGCTGACAGTGGCTCCTTTTCGAAGTAAGGATTATAACTATTGCTAAAATTGCATGTCGATTTAACATTCAATTCGTATAATATAGTTTTACAAACACTACTCCGAACATCAAGGGCTTCTAGCTCGATGGCAACCATAAGCATGTTACACAAACCAGAGGCGGACCCACCTTGTAGTAAGGTGTGTCACCCGACACACCTTGCTCCGAAATTTTTGTGAGGAACTCACATTTTTTCGGTGTAAAAAATTCGTACAAAGAAACTCGGACACACCTCCAATAATTATAATCGACACACCTTAAACTTGTTACATTACAAAAAAAATTATTGTGATAATAGTATTAAAATATGTAAATATAGGAGTTATCGGATTTCATATTAGGTAGTTAATTAGCTAGTTGTACAAGAGTAAACAATTAATTGACTACTTACTACTTAGTGAGTATTCAGAAAGATAGCTATCACCTTACAGATAACCTCAATAAATTGAATGATAATTAAATTGATTAATAATCTAGTTGAGTCACGTAATTAGATAGTGAATTCCATATAGTCTTTCCCCATAACTTCTTCCATGGATTCTTCTTAAGTTAACATTCTACTTGCTTTCTAGTTTAGCTATTTCTTTCTACGTTGACGCCTGTCGCCAACATCTGGTTGTCGGCATCGAGCCGACGACATCCTCATTCTCATTCAAACTTACACATTGACGCCTGTGGCCACCCTTCCAGCTTCTCATACCAGCTTTCTCATATTAAATTAGTGTTGACTTTACATATTGCAACTGTAAGCTACAAAATTACATTTTTCATATATGATTTTAATCGATTAAAATCTTTGGTATAAGTTGAGTGATCAATTTATGAATAACTTTTTAGTTGTGTACATAAAAATATATTTGATTTGCAGCCTAATGAGCAAATGTAGTTAAGAAATTTTTCAGAATATGAAAACTCGTCGTGGTTCACTGTAAAAAATAATGAAATTGATGAACTTTATGAATAAATTTTTTATATTTATTTTAAATTAATTAAATAAATTTTTTTAATGGCCGACACACCTATACCAAAATTCTGGGTCCGCCACTGACACACACACAAGCCAACTTTTTTTTTTTTGGCCAAACTAATACAAAAGCAAATGCTAGCACAGTAGCATGTAATCCTCCATTAATATATTGTAGAGTTTTGTGTACTTTTCTCCATTTCAAATTTCCTGCAACGAGAGTGAAAGTAGGAAGGTCATTTTTGTCTTTACACATTTATTATTTATTTCATATAAAAATAGCAATACCAAGATTTGAACCCGGGTCTCTTCAAACAAAGATAACAAGCACAACCAGTTACACTAAACAAATTTATTGCATCCTTTTTATACAAAAAATAGACAAAGTTAATCTCTGAAAATCAGAGGACTTTTTCATCATAATTAGCAAGCTCACTAAGTCTACCGTATGTATTTTTATCGAGCTTGATACTTCTATTTTCATAGTAGAGTTTCCTGTAATTTTCTCAATTTTAAATTCCCGCTCTCTCCTTAATTTTTGCTAAAGGTAAATGGGTAATTGGCCAACATGGAAGAAACTAATTATGTAACTACTGTTGTATCCTCGCATTTTTCAATTTAAATTTAAATTTTGTGTTTTTTTATCTTTGTTCTTTTCTCTTTCTAACTTCCTCCGAAATTTCATCCATCGTGCAATAGTTTGCGCCTTTCACTTCCCAGTACAAGACTGTTATTGAAAATCAATCTTCAGGTATCTCTTAACACTACGGTTTTATTGTTGGGGACTTTAAGCTGGGCGAGTAGAAGATTTCAACTCCGATATCAATTCATGGCGAATAGAATGGAGTTCATCAATAACTGAAGTTGTAGAAGAAAGATTAGAAATTGAATTTTTGGTTGAATATATGCATCTTGAGATAGAAATTTGGTTGTACAACGGAGAGTGGTGGCTATTGGATCTTTAGGTTTATGGTTTTTGCAATTTTCATAACCTATTTCTATCTTAAAACGAGGAATCATTGATTGATTGTTTGAATTCTTTATTCAACCTACTGGAACTAATAGATAAGGAGTGTCTAATTTTGCGCCTTATTACTTTGATCGAGTCTATTCGTATATTGGAGATAACCCTGATTTTTTCGTTTGCTCTCAAGTTGTGATGGTCCCTTCTTAGCTGAGTTTTTAGTATATAGATGACTTGAATCAACAACTCTCTATTTCTTTTTGATTAGTGACATATTGTTTCTAAAAGGAGAGCATTGAACCCTTTATATAGGATTGTGAGGTTTAAGATTTAGTTTCAAACTATCTATGCGTTGTGTGAGAATTTCGGTGAGCTTTTATACTCTATATTTCTTGATTGTCAAAGAAAACTAACCAATAGCATTTTAACAGGGACTTAATTAGCATTATGAAAATGGGGTCAATGATACATTTTTATATTTTATATTCTTAAATGATTATGATATTTCTCCGAATGTTCGACCTATATATTATTTCTTTATGTATCATCTCGATCGAATAATTATCAATAAAATTAAACGGGTTAATAGACTTAAGAGTAACATAAAAATACAAAAAATCAAATATGAGCATTCCGGCCAAAGGGCCGGGTTATAAGCTAGTTTTGTTAATGCAATTAAAAAAAATGGAGTGTGGCTGGTGGAGAAGAAAAATTATTCAGGGATTTTTTATTTTTATAAATATATTATTCAGGGCCTCAAAGATCCGATAACAGTCCTGCCTTATAAATCATAACACGTGTGACGGTGTGAGCCGGGGTCGAACACAAATCCCTAATTTTTTACGATTACAGAAGATTTCAAATCCGAGATCCCCAATTTCGCTCTTTCCCCTCCCTCGGTCCTTCCCTAGGGTTCTTACATTCCGGCCATGGATACCCAACAGATCCCTCTACTGTCTTTGGCTGCTAATCTCGAGCTTTCAAGCGATGAATCCGCTCCTGGAACCGACTCTGCCTCCCCAACGAGCGAAACTGGGCTTGAATCGGAGCCAAAGAAGCGATGACGAAGACGAGGTCGCCGATGGTGACAGTAGCGAAAATGACGAAGAGGACGACGATGAGGATGTACAAATAATATACGTGGAAGAGGAGGAGGAGGATGACGGCACGGTCCGCGAAGAGTTTGTCCAGGCGCCGTCGAAGCCCTTAATCTGGTACCCTAAAGACAAGGAAGGACAGGAGACATTTAAGCGCTACTATGAGATTGTTAAGGAAAGCGAGGTACGTACGTGCGTAGTGTTAAACTGCACTTCTTCTCTTCTCCCTACTCGCGCAGAGAAATCCTTCGGTTGGTTTGCTCCTTGCCTCCTTCCGCTGAATTAGCAATTCGAAAAATTTGTCTTGTGACTAGGGGTTTGATGTCGGCGAACTTCCTCCGGTGGACATCTTTGAAGGCGGGGTTCTGCCGGTGGATTTGGATTCCGAATTCATGGGCAACTATGTCAAGGACTCTGTGGATTATGTGATTAGGAGATACAATGAAGAACACATGGGGGTTTGTTTCTGATCATCTTTACTTGTGCTTCTTGTTGTTGTTGTTGTTGTTATCTTGGTTAGGGATATGGGTATGATGATGGGCCTTGTCTGTCTGTCTGTCTGTAGGAGTCGGAGCTGCGGCTTGATTCGATTGAGAAGGCTAATTGGAGTCCTTGTGCTGGTGAGAACTACTACATCACCTTCGACGCTACCGACCTGCTGTCGTCTGATCCTAATCGTGCGAAGAGAACCTATCAAGCTGAGGTTTACCGGAACATCAGTGGCGTTCTGTCAACCACTCTGTTCCGCGAGAAAGGCCAGGAACAGTTTATCAAAGTAATGGAGGACCGCCCAATCACCTATATCTGATTCTTCTTTGGAGAACCTCAAAGGCTTTGAATGGGTTTAGTTAGGTACTGTTGCCACTGTGTATTTGTCTTTTAATGTGATTATTATATCTGGGTAGAACTGTGATGCATGATAATGGTATTGGTGAGTCTTGTTTGAGTTTTCCCTGTGCTTGCCAATTGCCATGGTTACAACATGCAACTGGGTTGGTGACTGTAATATAACAAGTTTGTCTAGCTTTGATAGAAATGATTATCGAGTGTAGAGACAGTCATCTGACCTTTGCTTCACATGTTTGCATTACTTGCTGTTTATTCAGTCAACTTGGTGTCTTTCTGTCAAGTTGGTATCTTTTAGGTAAAGATCAGCATCACCCTGACCAGAAAGATGTACATTTCATGCATATGGTTGTCTGTTTATGTGAAGGTTTCTTGATTGGCTTTTGGTTGAGTTAAGCTGATGTACTTAATTTCATGCTTGTTGATAAAAATGAGGTTGGTCTAAATTCATGGGGCTCGTAATAAACGTGGAATTATATTTTTACTCAAAATCTTCGCCGGTTAGGTCCCCAAATCGATTCGCTCCTTCCGCAACCTCCAATTCCTCGACCTCTCCGGGAATATGTTCATCAATGTGGCGGGTCGGGTTTGGTGACGTGGAAGGTTAAAATTGGATTAGTTTACACTTCTGTTAGCCATGTCAGCAATTGACTGACGGTGTTAACAAAAATTGACGGAGACTAACGGAGAGTGACTAAACGTGGATCGTTTTCCTAGTTCGAGTGACCGCTAATGAATTTAAATATTTGGAGTAACCAAACATGAACGTTTTTTATAAACTCAGTGCCCAACCATACAATTAACCCAACATTTATTAGTAAGGTTTTAACAAGTGTGGGCTATAAATGTGCTAGGCTTGGTTTAGGTCTTCCTTCAAATAAGGCCCAACCCAATTCCCAGTAAAGTAGTGAAAAAATTAATTATATGAGTTCGTTTGACAAATGGATATGGTATAATAATTAAATTCTCTTCGGATTTCGGAAACCTGCGTGAGCGTGAATGACTTTTTAAAAAATGATAAACATAATCCACCCTCGTGCCTTATAACACGTGTGAGAAAACCGAGAAAGGGTCGAAAGAAAAATCCCCAATTACGAACACAAATCGAAATCCCCAATTTCCGTTCGTGTTCCTCCCTCTCTAGGGTTTCCTCCAGCTACTCTCTCCCAGTCCTTTCCCAGCCATGGATCCCAATCTCACGATCTCGAGCTTCGACTCCGATCCTGAAGCGGATGCGAGTCTCATACTCGCGGGCGATGAATCTTCTCCCGGATCTGCCTCCTCCTCGAGCGAAGCCGAACTTGGATCGGAGCCGAAGAGGCAGAAGGTCGAGGAAGCCGCCTTCGCCGCAGCCGACAAAAGCAGCGACGAGGTCCCCGGTGATGATGCTGGTGACAGCGACGAGGATGAAGAGGAAGAAGAAGCCTCCGATAGCATGGTCTGGACTCAGACGCCGTCGACGCCCGTAATCTGGTATCCTGAAGATGAGATAGGGCGAAAGAAGTTTGACCTCTTCTATGAGCAGATTGCGGCAAGCGAGGTGCGTAGTGGGCAACTGCATATTTGCTTCTTCTTGGGTAAAGTTTCTGTTACATCAATCTTACTTTTTTTTTTTTTTGGGCTAGGGATTTGATTTTGACGAAGTTCCTCCGGTAGACATCCTTGAGTACGGGGTTCTTCCCGTCGATATGGATGATGACGATGACGGCCCGAAGGTCAGGGAATGCGTGCGTTTCGTGATTGAGCAACACAATGCAAATAACATAGGGGTTTGAATCCTCCCGACCCCTCTCTTGCTTTGATTGATCTATCGATTTGTTTTTTGGTTTGCTGAATTGGGATCGATATGAGGTGTTGCCCTGTTGTGTGCATGTAGGTGTCGGAACTGGTTGAGGATGAGATTGTGAAGGCCAACTACGCACTTGTCAATGGCATAAACTATTACATCACGTTCAAGGCCACTGACAATCTAGCTTCTGATTCTGAAGATGCCACCAAAGTCTACCAAGCCGAGGTTTATCGGAGGCGGAATGGTGTTAAACAGACTACACTTTTTCGCGTGAAGGGTCAAAGAGAACCCATTCGAGAAGTGGAGGACCGCCCACGAACTTGTATGTGATGATCAATGGAGAGTTCAAGAGTTGAAGGCGGAACTGTTACGTTGGTGGTAATATTCTGTTCTTCCTCACCTGCAGTTGTCTTGAGTTATGTTGAATGGTTATAGAGCATGGCTTGACTGTTCCCTATAAATAGGAAGTGTGGAGTAGTCAAGAGGGAATATCAAATATCAATTATGGTAGTTGAGGCCTAATACATATCTTCCTTAGCTATATAAATAGAGCCTGATTATGGTATTTGTATTAAGAAATTAGGGAGAGAGCAAAAAGAATGCAAAAAGGAACAGAAGTGTGCTGTGTCTATATGAGAGACTAAGTGAAAAGTTACTAGGCTTGTTTGTTTATTCCTAGAGGGAGTGAACTACCTAACTACCTAGATATTGGCAGTGTGATTGAGGAAAGTATGTGGTTGAACATGCTAGAGAGAGAAGTGATGATGAATGAAGTCGTGGTAGGGTTGATACTAAACATTGCTGTATGCTTTTTCATCTTTCTTTAAGGTAAAAGCTAGGGCTAAGCATCACCATGACTATCCAGGAGGATATATATCCATTTCACACGTGTATGCATGTCTCTTTCTTCTGAACATTCTCTGAAGCTTTTGTGTTTGGAGTTTGGCTGAGTGAAGCTAAATCGCTTTTTATGTTTTTTTTCTCTCTCTTGCACAGGTCGATCAGAGAGAATCGTTGAGTGAAGGATCTATTTAAGCTTGTCGTATTAGTCTGAAGCCCGTAGTTCATAGGGGTAGTGTTGCTTTGATAACTTTCATCGCTTCATAGGGGTAGTGTTGCTTTGATAACTTTCATCGCAATATTTATCATCTCTCGTGTCTTCAGAATTGTAGTTAAGATTTCTAATCGGATACTAAGTTATGGATTTCTTGCACTACTTTTCTTAGCAACTTAATTGATCCCTGATGTGTTCTGTGACAGGAAGATCTTATTCTATCTCCGTTTGCTGTATGCTTCAGTTAATCCTTAAGCAGTTAGGATTTCGCAAACAGTTTCTTTCTTGATCATTATATATAGGTTTAGCGCCTCAAGAGACTAGTAGATGGCACATGTCACAATTCTTTATCGTTCGATAAATGAGGAGGCGATAGGCATTGTTACTTTGTTAATATAAAGATGTGCAAACATGGGATCCACGGTTGAATAGCGTCATCAAAGTAGGAGAATGGAATAAGGATGAACTAATGAGGATCAACTATGTAGATTATAACAAAAGTATATAATACTAACTTTCAATGCTTTGACCGAATTGCTAGAGCATAAGTGTACTCATAGCCTAATTTGGGTTTGCCTCAAAAGTACGATAAACGAATCCCATACATGTCCATATGTCAGAGCCAGCAAATACGTAACATCGTAGAGATCATCGACCTACAAACAATGTCGCGCGCGAGTGCTACCAAGATAAGCTATATACCAATGTCACCAACCACAAGCAAGTCGGACGCACTTCACTTCTAGTCCTCTGAACCCTGGTAAAGCATTAAAAGGAAGTCTATTCAGTATTCAATTAGAATCTCATAGTTACGAGGGGAAATGAGTTTAGAGTTTAGATTGTATGTATGTATGTATTATATTAGGGACACTAATTAGTAATTAGAGCATTTACCTCGACTATGCCAATACGGTTCAACAACGTGCGACCACCAGGCAGGCTACAAGCCCGAGCGATCTTTCCATAGCCGTTGTCGCCAAAATCAACCCCCCACGAGTTCCTGATGAGCCAGTAGTTGATCTCAGTAGCTGGGTCCGTGCCATAGCCAATGATCAAGACTGCATGCATGAGATCACTTCCCCCGTTCTTCCGCTTTCCCTTGGCACTTCCATCAACTATATCACCTTGCAATATCTCCTGCCGCACAAAGTGGCCGGATTAACATGAAATGAGCAGCTTGGATTCCCATATTCCCCTTGCTAATAATTAGGAACAATCAACTTGACATGCACACAAGTTACAACATAATCCAGCTAGGAAGAACTAAGAAGAGAAGGGAAGAGAAGAGATGAGATGAGATGAGAGATCCAGTAAAAGAAGGTGAAGAGGGAAAAAGAGTGGGAAGAAGAAGACTGATTCATTAAGACCAACAGACAAAAACAGGGCCATTAGATTGCTCTCCTAAGTCCTAACCATCCACTCAAATGGAGCCAGCTTACACGACAAACAATAAATGCTCAAATGCATGTTGACAACATAATAAATGAGCCTCATGCAACTTAAGCTAACAACGCCCAATGAATCCAGGAAACAGAGAAATGGAGTACTAGAACAAAGTAGTTTGTTACCTTTCCATCCCAGTTTTTCAAGTTTTTGAGCCCTCTAATGACACCAACAACCGGCTTCTTTGTCACCATCCTGATCACTTTTGCTTCATCGACTTTATACTCTTCCGTGTGGTTGTACATAATGCTTTTGGCCATCAGCCGATGTCCCTATACAATCAGTCAAACACACACATCGGCTCCACTTCTAAACCAGAACCAATCCAAGAAACAAAGAGATAGAAAGTGAGAGAGATATCTGTTGCTATATATACACATGCACTTACTGGCTCCTTAACCTTGCGCTTCTTGCTTGGTTTTCCATCCTTACCATATGGATAATTCTCCTCCAAACACAGCTTCTCGACCTCAACCCACTTGAAGACCTTCTTGAGTGTGGATACTGCCCTTGTTTTAGCGTCATCAGGCACCACCCAGTCAATGAGCTCCTGCACGGAAAGGGTCACCGGATAACCTTGCCTCCCAAAGTACTTGATGTTGCAGGCTGTTTCGACCAAGGTGGACACAGAGTTGACCGCACAGGTCTCTGCATTAATTGTACAATTCAAACGATCAAAATGGATAATCATCAAGACACTCAAAACAAACTCAGAGAGCCTGATCATGATCAAATCAATATACATACGCAGGATGCCTTGATCTTTAATCGTACTCTTAATTACTTCCATCCCATTCACAGCATTCTGCCTCCAGTTCCAATCTCTCCAGTCCACCGATAATGGCAAATTGAGATTCTCTCCACACAAGTCCTTCATAGGTATATGCACAAAACTTGTTCAAATTCTTTCAACAAACCCATACACTAGCTAGGGAAGTATCAAGTATCCAACCCACATTAGGAAGAAGGAAGGTATTTCTTACCTGAGGGCGTTGCTGCCTTCTGGGTTTCCCTTTTTTCCCACCGGTAATTCCTTTCTGAGTAGGCGGCATCTTAATTTTGAAGCTGTATCAACGACATTTATCAGGGGGGGAGAAGAACCCAGCTATCGGAAGCAAAGAGCCAAGATCTTGGAAGGTTTCTAGGACTTCTTGTTAGGGGGAAACTTACGGGTAGTGAAGTAGCGGCTTAGATCTGCTTCACCAAAGGACGGCGGCGACGGCGAAGGACGACGGAAAGGAGGAGGATGGCGGCGACGCTCTTCACTATCTGAACTTCACTCTTCTTTGCTGGTATTGGATTTGAGAATGGAAGACGGCAGCTGCAGAAGTGCAGAGTGTGTGTAAGAATTAGAAACCTTTTAAGGGACACGCGCCCGATTCGGTCGGGTCACCCAAAAAGCGAGTGGACCTTTTTTTTTTTTTTGTTTGTTTCTTTATTGTTCTTTTTGTTTCCGTCCATTTTCCCGTATTTTGGGAATATATGTAATAAATTTGTTTGTTCATGTCAACGTTTTTAGTTGATATTGTCAATTTCGTGAACTATGATTAGTGAGATTTTACTATAAACGGTAATGGAGAAAATAGTTTAATGGGTGGTTAGTGTTGCAATGATTGTAAAATAATACCAAAACAATTAATATAACCTATTCATCGGGTAATATACGTAGACACAACAATATCGATCAAAACCGATCAGTATATTGTAAACATGTAGTTTGACGGTGTAATACTAGCTCATACAGACATTCCCTATATATCTATCTATTGTAGAGATAGACCTAATCAACTGTACAATGGATTTGGAATAGGAGAGAATAGTCCATGGCATGAGGAGGACAAAGGATTAAGATCAGATTTAGAGATTAGGAGTATTCAGAGGGATATAGAAGACCTCAGTGTAACCTGAAGTTGGATTTTCCTTGTTTTCCCTTCCGGTCCACATCAAATTTCTTCGCTAAGGGCTCATGATTTGAGTTAAGACTGAAGGTGGGTTCAAACCGTTGTTTGTGTCGAATAAGCAAAAGCAGTTCCTCACCTTAATTAGATTAGGGGCGCCACGATTCAAATACAAAGTTAAAGTTATAATCTCGATCAGGGGTATAATCGTTTCGTCGAAAACTAACTGTTTCGATCCAACGACATTACACGGTCACACACTACGTCACTTGTGACTAGCTAGCTACAAACATAAACTTGGACATGTAAACATATGAAACGGAGTAAATTAGTTTAACCAGAAAGGCTAAACCACCTTCATCGTATGTTATGTGACTGTTTGAAATGAATGTGACATTACCTTGTACATATACGATGGTACTTGTTGTGCATGAAACGAGAGAAAAAAAAGAGACAAACATTTCTCGAGAAAAGTTGGGGAATATTTAATGGACCCGACCCGACCTGACCCGATTCGTAGTGCAACCTTTTTTTATATGATTCAAGAAACAACCTCGGATAGATCATTCATGGAGCAATGCACGTTCTGCCAAAATGGGGAAAATTAAATACTCCATGCAAATTGCCATGCATGGCTTGTAGGTTAAATTAGGTATGAGTGATCACTTTTGGCAATACCCATATTCAATATTTTAGTTTGACTCTAAATTAGACTAATGATATTGGGTCCAACACAAAAGGAATATCCAATTCTAATGCAATCTTTATCTCTTTTTATGTTAAAAACAAACATAAATGTTGAAGCACCAACATTAAAAATGTGAATCAGGTTGACATCTTGATTGATTTTTTTTTTCTGTGTGTCCAGCTCAACCTCACATGAAATGCATGTTTCCATCATGCTTCCATGTTGACGCTTGTGGTTGTCGCCACCCTTCAACCTTCTCATTTAAGCTTTCCCATCTTAAATTATTGTTTACTTTACCTCTTACAAATGCAAGCTACGAAATGATTTTTTTTATTTTATATATTAGTTTAATCAAGAATGATATTTGGCATCGGTGGAGTGTTGAGTAACTAATTTATGAATAATGGTTCAGTTATTTATATAAGAAAATGTTTGATTTGTAACCGAATGAACAAATGTAATTAAGAAATCTTTCAGAATATAAAAATTCATTGTGATTTACTATAAAAAACAATAAATTTGGTGGACTTTATGAATAAAATTTATATTGATTTTTAATAAATTAATTGATATTTTTAACTTATTTTTATGAACTGGCACACCTATCCCAATATCCTGGGTCCGCCACTGCCAATATTAACTGTTGTCTTAAGCACATGGTATGACGACCCTGTGCAATTTTCAACTCCAAGAGTATGCTTTCATTTAAGTGAGCTTAACAAAAGTAGTTAGGTACCTCTTCCAATAACTCAAGTTATTGGTATTAAGTGGTTTTCAACAAATATGACTAATACAATCAGGGAAGTTAAACGATGGATTCAATGGACTGTTTTAGGAAGACAAATAAGTTCAACTTTTAAAGTTCTCTGTCCTCGGCGGCAACTTTTGATACACGGCGACTATGGAGCGTACAGTGGAAGGAAAGGGGCAAACCGGCGGGGTATTATGGCGAACGAGTTCAGCGTTCCTCCGGCGACAAGAATCCGGCGGTTTCAATCAATAGCAGTTGCTTTTTGACCGGCCTGAAGAACTTCCATCGCCAACGGTTGGGGATTTGGAGATCGACCCGACGCTGCGGACTGCGGGATTCTGCAGATAGACATTAGGTGGGATTCCGAGATCGGCGGGGGCGTGGAAGATCGATGCGGTGGCCGGTGGAGGATTCTGCAGATCGACATGGCGGTGGGGATTCAGAGATCGACTCGGAGGCCTTGCCGTTAGCCATGAGTTGCAGAAGTTTTGCCTGTTCATTCTCTTTCTCGCGCCATTGTGCGCTCTAGTAGTTAATTGCCTCCATCTATGCAATATTTTTGTGGTTGCCGGCTAACATTTTGCAGGGGGCTTCAAAGTAGTTGCAGACTGGTTGACAAAGTCTTACCGACGAATGGGGAGATTATTTGACTGCCGATAGGCGTTAATGGCTTTGGCCACTGGAGGAGAGGTGTCGGGACTGCTTTTGTTGGGCGTGATCTTTTCGGCGTGATTCAGTTCGCAATGGGTAAGTTTTCTGCAAGTATCGATGATTCTTTTTTTGCAGAATTATTGACGTGGAGGGATGCCTTGGATTGGTGCCTCACACATGGTTTCTTTTGCTCAAATTGCATGGAATTCACGACTGATTATGTGGCGACACTTGGCGGGTGTATCTCATCATGGGACTGGTGGTGCAACCGTAGAAGATGATCATTGTTTGTTAGGATCCTTTGAGTTTTGTTCTTGCTCGCATGTTACTTATTGAGTTAATAGGGCAGCTCATTTTGTGGCAAAAAACGCTCTCATCGAAAGTTCGACGATTTGTCGACTTTCGCCCGTGGATTTGTTCTTTTTTTTTTTGTGAAAAACAGAGCGCAGAGGGGCGCTCTAACCCTTTATCATTAATAAAACGAGGCGTTTGTACACCAAGAGAATCGAACAACAACCAGTAGCGTAACCTAGGTCCCGGGGTATCCACAACATGTATCCCTGTAGGTAGCGAGTGTCCCTCCGAAGCCATGAAGTCAGCAACATAATTGCTTTCGCGAAAGACATGTTCTGTTCGAACCTCCCATTGGCGATTGAGGAGCTGTCGGATCGAAGCTGCCAAAGTCCGATGCGGGAGATTATCTCGTTCCATCTGGATGAGATTTGTTCTGTTCTTTGACTATGTATCCGGGCTTTCGTCCGATTTGAATATTTAAAAAAAAAACGATGAATTTCGCAGAACGTGGATGAAACATTAGCATTGGATCTGGGCCCGCTAAAGTTTGAAGAAGTGTTGCCAACTTGATCTCTTGCCCCACGAAGTAGTATGGGCTCATCATTGGGCCGTTAATGGACTAACTTTTTTCTTCTTCGGAGATGACTAGGGTTCGCTTTAGCTGTTTTTTTATGCGTGCATGCAACAAGTGCCACGTACGCCGGCGGCAACAAAAAATAACGCTCGAATAGAGGGAGGAAAAACGAAAAAGCCCTAGATCAGGCAAAAGCGATGGAAGAACCTCCTTTGCCCAAAAAGCAAAAGACGGAAGGTGGACCTGAACCTGATCAGCAGGATGCGCAGCCGCCGACGCAGCAGGTTGCCGCGGCAGAGCCCAGTGGCGGAGCCAGGAAATTGGCTAAGGGGGTGTCTTTATCATATCATAAAAAATCACCTATACAATAGAAAAGTCAACTTTAAATTAAACAAAAAGTCAACAACGCAATACTCTAAAGTCACACAATTACATTAAAATAGTTTCACGTACACCGGTTACAACGTCAAACAAATAAGTTCAGTACATACAAATCAAGACTTCCATTCATCAAATATTACAAATTAGAACTGAGAAATACCTTGGAATTGATTTTGTGAAACAAACAAGTGAACTTCGATTGGTACTTCTTCACTTTCAACTTTGTTTAAACAAAAGACAAGAAATTTCTCTGTTGTAGAGCTACAAAAAAAATGAGCGAGTTTAAACAAAAGACAACAATTTATTACTATAAATAAAGACGAAAGTCCATTACATAACAAAACTCACTCGATCGAAATGATAAGAAATTCTTCCTGCAACAGAATGGTCATTGGTTCGAATTTGTATATACCCCTACTCGAAAAAAAATTCTCCAAACCGAGGGGGGTGCAAAGCACCCCCTCCTCTCCAAGTGGCTCCGCCACTGGCAGAGCCGCCGTCGGTGCCACGATCATCCTCCTCCTCCTTTCCATGGGGCGATCCGTCGTCTCCTTACCCGGTGATTGGAGTCAATCCTGCATGCAGACATTATGAGAAGATGCTCAAGTACCGGGGTGCTGAATTAGAGTGGGTGTCGTCGTAATTCACGTTTATGTTCGCTGTGTTTCCTTTCATCGATCTCTCCTAACTAATAGACATTATATATTCATTTGTTCATTTGATTTGATTATCTGCTTGCTGGGTATGGTATCCCCAATGTTCATTTGATTTGATCTTGTGACGATGATCTGTACTGTCTGTAGTTCGCCGCCGGACAATGAAGAAATAATGAAAAAGGACAGCGCCTACGTAGCAAAAGCAGCTTTGGAACTTTACAACGGGAAGGAGGTAATTGGGTTTTGGTTTAGTTTTTGGTGTTTCTTAGTTGATTGCCCTTCTAGCCACTACTCGAAATGATCGATCTTCGTTTCGTTGGATGATGAACAGGGGACGAAATATGTGTTTGATGAACCCTTCCTCTGCTGTTGCAATCTCCTTCACCCTTTAGTGATACTCCATGCCAACTTCACTGCTAGAGAAGAGGAAAACAGCGATTCCAGTGACATGTTTTTTGGTGAGGCAGTACAATACCTTGGGGGAGGTTCCCAGGTTCTCAACTGTGTCAAGGTAGATCCTTTGGCAAAGGGTAGGTACTTAATTATCAAGCTTGCTTTGTAATTGCCCATCTTAATTAATTGAATCGATCATCATCTTTTTGATTGAGATTCTTGTTCATTTTGCTTTCATGTAGGTGGTTACCGCAATGGTTGCGTCTATTGTCGGAAAGACATCATCCACCCTCCTGTTGAACACTGCGAGTACGGATCGAGTGCGTTCGATGATCAGAAAAAGCTCCAACACAAGACAGTGAAACCCAAACCATCCAACCAGGAGGATTGAAATTTCTTGACTGCCCATTACCCTCTCTCCTTCCCATTCTATATGCATGTTTGTGTCATGAGCTTAAAACTTCCTTTGTTGATAGAAAGAAGTATGTGTTGTTAACTATGTGTTGATGTTAGAAGAAGTCGTAGCAGTTTGGTTTGAGTGAGTGTGTTGTTTGATGTTTGATGATCTGCAAGCAATGGTGTTTCCAAGTATGCCTATCTGTGATTCATGGTGCAAGTATTTCGAGTTTATATCAAATGATCGTTGTTCGTCGAACTTGCACCAGAACCATATATATCTGATAACTGAATGAACATGATGATCACAAATAAACATGAATATAGACTATTATGTTTCACTGAACTGTGGAGAAGAACAGTGAAAGAATACACAAAATATGTGCTTTAGAGTTTGGACCCTATAGTATGGGTAATTGGCAATATATATATATACCACTACAATAATGGCCATGGCTTTGCCAAATTTCCTAATTTAACTCTACATGTACCTGTATATATAGAGATTGATCATAAGCCCTTCCTCGTGGGACGCCATTGCCAAGCTCAAGCTACCTGAAAAAGGGCATGCATCATTTTCCCATATTCATAACTCGCCATAGCCACAACCACACTTTCCATCACACAAAGGTTGCAAGGGCTTACCTTGTAAATATAAGGATCCTGACGCCCTCCGCTTCCTGATCTCTTAACCTCCTCTCGCTTCAGCAGCCTGCAAACCGGAACAAACAATGGGGGGAGCAAACAGGTTACGAGCTCGGTCGCATTATCGATTCCAAGGGATAGAGACAGAGAGAGATAGAGAAGAAAAGTACATTCTGAGGGCTTTGCTTGTGTCAGGACTGTCACCAAGGAGTTGACGTATCCTGACTTCTGAGAAAGGGCCGTGAGAGAGCAGCTTCAGGATTGATTCGGCTTGTTGCTTCATGTGAGTCGAGCCAGATATGGAGCTGGACTGCTTCTTCCTCCACTTCTCTGCGCAGCTGGACTCTGTTCTGATGCTGCTGTATCGGCTCCGGGAGCTTGAATTGGCGCTGGAAGTGGTCGAGAGGCACGAATTCTGCGTTGAAGCCGATTTTGAAGCCGCTGGGAAGCTGAGGATGTGTTCCTTGTGCTCAATTGAGCTCCAGTAGACTTTGGACCGCTTCTTTTGCACAACCTGAGAAAATTTCCGCCGCAAATTGAAATTCAGGAATTGCTTAATCCTGTTATCGGTGTGTTACGTTCAAGCAAAACAATTGAATCTGGAGTTCGGAATCGAACGAATTCTATTAAAATTGAGGAATAGGAGGCTTAGATCTGATGACAAGAAAATCCATCTGATTAAGTTCTGAAATCAATCGAATCGGTAGAACTTCGCACCCAAACAGAGAAGCAATGAGTTACAAGAAGTGGTTTAAGGAAGATCTGAGATAAAATGGCGATCGAGGAGAAGTTTCCGAGAGTTCAGAATTCGGAAATTCAAATCAGTGAGATGAGCTGAGAATCAGAAGCTGAAGATATCTGCGATTTTGATCAGCCTCAGCCAAACAGCATTTAAAATTGGAACTCGAGCAATGCAGATTTCCAGTCGGTGGAGCTCGATTTGAATTCCACTAATTCGAGCGCAATTCAGCCAAACAGATGAACATCGAAGCAACAATTGAGATTCGAATTCAGCCAAACAGAAGACTCAATTGGACCGTCGGAAACAGAAGAATCGAGATAAACGAAAGTGTAGATCGATTGAGCAAGTGAGAGAGAGAGAGGGAGAGATGACCTTGAGCTTCATGTCATGGCCGCGAGCAAGGAAGGCGACGATTCTGAGCTTGTGAGCTGGAAGAGCCACTTCCTCCGGCGACGACGAGATGCAAGATCGGGAACCGCTGGAAACCGAGCTCTTCTCAGCGGCGATTTTGGACTGGAGCTTCCGGCCTGTGCTCACCGACGCGGCGTCGAAATCAGGCCTGCGAAAATGAGGAACGCAGTAGAATATCGATCGATGAGTTCCAGCTAAAATCAATCGTAACGCGAAATTGAAAATCGGAGGCGGTTTTCAGGAATCCGTACTTTGCGCAAGTCAGAGGAGAAAGAGACGGAGAAGCAAGTTCGGCGACGGCGGTGGCGGAGAGGAGGAGAAGAGCGGAGGCGGCGGTGCTTTCCAGAGCTGATGGAAATGGAGACTTAGCAGCAGCAGTCATTCTCTGTTCTGTTTGGTTTGCTTGGAAGAGAAGAAGCCGAACTTCCCGTGTGAGTTTGGACGCGGTGGCGGGTCGACTTTATCAATTCAAAAACTCAATGTTTCTCAAAATAAGATTTGAAACGATTAAAATTCGGCAATTCAAAAGAATAGGCATAGTGTCACAATTTGAAGCAGTATAAGTTCATTCAAATTTTGCTTGTGATTTTAGACGATTGATCTCTAATTTTGTTATCCTCTAATACTTCATTCTTCATTTCCTCTAAGCAAATGAGGGTTTGTAGTCAAACTAGTACATCATTCGTGCGAACGATCCACAAATTTAATATTCATCTCCAGATAGTGAGCTACGGAATTCCCTGATGATCTGGTCGTCGGTCCATAGATAGCCATGGAGTCCCTATATCAGTCATTCGAGGCGAGGGGTATCTCTTAACCCTTCTAGTACGATGGTCTTGACATCTCGTACCTATCTCATCTGCACATCCTGCCGATTCTTATAATTGGTTGTGTTAAGTCAGCAGCCCGAAGTTTAACCTACCCTGCGTCATCACCCAAGTTGTAACTTCAACTAAAAGTTTTTTGTTATTAAAAAAAGAAAACAGAAATGTCACAAACTAAACCAAATCTTAATCAGAAATCAAATGCATAAAAGCTAAAAACAATCCTCAAACTACCTCAACCATACGCCAATGGCGAAAGGGAGCAACAAAAGTTCAGCAAACTGTGTCTTCTAAGAAACTGAAATCAACAAAAGCAAATTACCAAATCCCCCATAATTCCCATCCCAGTAATCAGTCATCAAATACGACGGTACTCCTGATAAGCTCCATTGCCATTCACCGCCACATTCCCATTCGCCACGGTCACCGAACCGTCGCCGATCTGCACTCCGCCGCCGCCGCTGCTCATGTTGCTGCCATTCATAAGCCTCTGATAGAACTCCAAGTGATTGGCACTCGCAGAAGCAGCAGCATTGTTGTTCATGTTGTTGTTATTGCTCTCCACTGCAGCAAGCTGGAGCTGAGGCTGAGCAGCCGCCGCCGGTGACGGCGGCGGCAGAGCAACAGTGGCAGCATTCATGTAGAGCTGCTGCAGTTGCTGCTGCTGCCTCTGGTGCTCGGCCTGGACCTGGGCCTGAGCATAGTGGGCCTGCGCCATGGCGTGGGCCTGAGCCTTGATGTGGGCTTGGTTCTCGACCTGGGCCTTCAGCAGCTCGAGGGAGGCCTTCAGCTGGAGGAGCTGAGGGGTGTCCAGTTTCTCCATTGGGGTGTCCATTAGGGTCTTGTTGCGGTTGGCCCTGGTAATGCGATCCAGCTGTACACCTCTTTTCTTCGCCATTTCCAGATAATCAAGCACCTGGGTATTCATTTTAATCTGATTATTTACTAATAACCAATATACCACACAGCTAACACAATATTTTTTTTTAGAAACTGAAATCTAATTTCAGGTTTTTTTTCATTGAATTTCTGTGTATATTTTCTTAAATTCCAAATTACAGATAAATACTAATGATTTAAACACATACGAAGAAGACAATGAGACACGTTGGCTATTTTTCTTGATGTAGATTGGTGCTCGAGATTATTAATTTGGTTGTTGATCTATTAGAGACATCAATAATCTTTTAAATTGTAATCAAGGGTTCTCTTAAACTCCTCGTCTACATCTATGTCGGTAGCATCAACATATAAAAAGCGAAGCATGCAAATTAGTTAACTTCTTCAAAGATTAATTTTGTCACGTGTACCTAATAAATTCTTAATAATGGGTTCATACGGTGAACAGAGATGCGACATACAACTAATCGTCGAAGTAATAATACATATACCTTATTTATCATCTAATTGGATTTTTTAGCAGAAAAGGAAGAGATATAAATGACGAATAATAATTTTAAAATGATTAATTTTGTCACGTGTATCTAATTCATTTATAATGATGTGTACGAAGAATAAAGATGCGACATACAACTAAATGTCGAGGTAATAATATGTATA
The DNA here is from genome assembly GCA_964030455.1 of Linum trigynum. Lineage (NCBI taxonomy): Eukaryota > Viridiplantae > Streptophyta > Magnoliopsida > Malpighiales > Linaceae > Linum > Linum trigynum. The sequence goes on along the minus strand of OZ034817.1, from coordinate 59,682,241 downwards.
ACTTGTTTATCATCCAACCGGTGCCATATTTTGGAGGGGCAAGCAACAAAAAGGAAAATATACAAATGAAAAATAATAATTATGGATGAGTATTAAAAAGACGTGTTTCTTAAATATTTTTGTTAATCTAAACATCGATAGAATATGAAAGCATAACGTAACTTTCGATCTATTCTATCGTTAAATAATTAGGTTTCAGCTATCATAATTTGACATTGATTTGTTATCTTCAACAATATCTCCACCACGCTTAATTAGTAAATCAAACAAAAAATAACTTGTGTATGATCAACTACCTGAAGATGATGATGAATATTTGCAAATATATTATATACGGATCAACTGTTCATTAATTCTGTAATCATATACCTGAGTAAGTTCGAAACCGAGTTCTTGAAGCCTAGTTTTCCTTTGAGACTCAATGAATTGAGTAGTCGGCGTCGCCGGTGTCGGTGCCAGGTTGATCTGTTGCCGACCAGAGTAAAATCGATTGACGATGTGTTCAACGCTGGGATGACCAAAGGAGAACACTCGCTGACCAGGAGAAAAGACAATTATGGCCACTTCAATGCCACATAGTGTAGCCAGCTCGCTCGCCTTCTTGAAAATTCCACTCCTCCTCTTTGAAAACGTCACCAATCGATTGCTCTCGCTCTCGATTTTCACCATAGCGAGTTTTTGGCGACCTCTACTCTTTCTCGCCATTGAACCTTTTTTTTACCAAGTAAACCCAAGTTTTTTTTTGTTCTTCTATATTCTCTAGCAGTTTATGAACAATGATTGATGGTAGGGAAAATGGGAATGTAAATTTATAGGGAAATCCAAATGGTGGTCCGTGTGGGAATGAATGGTTTGTATTTGGGTGACAAATTCATTTTGTTGTTCTTGTGTTCAATTTTTTGCCATGTTTGGTGATTTGCAAATTCTTTTTCTTGTCAATCGTTATATATGTGTTTCCATATTTGTGGTTATGGGTTGGTATTATATGGGAAAACAGCTTTTTTTTTTTGGTTTTGTGAGTTTTATTATTTTGACAAAAAATCCAAGTGCAAACTGGCCAATAGATTCTGAGATAGTGACTACTTTATATTCATAGAGTGCATGTATGTAAAATGTGTGTTCTTTTTTATTTTATTTTTGGGAGATTATTAATTGTTTTCTGACTGGTGTCCAAATGCATTAGCAAATATGAAATATGAAGAAGACGAAAACAATTGTCTCTTCTTCTTATATACATGACTTATGTGTTCCTAAAATGGTGTGGTACTATTAGATTGACGGCTTTATTGATTTTTAACATGTTTTTTGGATGAATTGAGTACGTATTAATATGTTATTGTTTACGAAGATAACATTTTTATATATAGAGCCGAAGAACACATTTTTTTCTTATTTTGATCTAGATGGTTTCTTACTTTTATTTTCCTTCACTTAACGTTGAATCGAACATCCTAACATGGTATACAGATCTTTTGGCTAGTAACATATGGTTAAATTATGGTTAGAAATTACTTTAACTTCGATTAACACCATATTTGTGGCGGGAACGATAGATGATCTCAGCATTTTTAAGTTAAATAAAATTATTATTATACATTCCAGCTGTCAGATACGAAAATAAGAGATAGATGTATGTATAATAAAATTGTTGTCGTTTTTAGCGATCTTTATAGATCGCAACTCAACGATTTGATATTAATAATTTATTTTTACCTTATAAAGAAAATTACAAATTAGTGTGGTAGGGGTTGAGAGTAGTGATGGCAATTTCAACCCGCCCCGCGGGTATTACCCGACCTGACCCGCGATGGGGCGGGTATTACCCGACCAGCAGTAGCGTGGGGCGGGGCACGGGTATCTACTTCCGACCCGCCCCGCCTCGCCCCGTTCTAGACTCATTTTATCTCAATTTCTTACAATTTTTATACATATTTCTCCTATTTTGACTTTTCTTCAACTAGTTAGAGTCGCTCTTTCAACTTGTTAGACTCAATTACCCATTTTATTATCACTATTTTCATTCTTTAATCGTTTTACCCTTCGTTTTATCGTAAAAAGTAAAATTTACTTGTATTTTTTCGAATAACATGTAAGAGTGGGTCGATCCGCCCCGCCCCGTAGTAACGTCGGGCGGAGCATGGGAATTGAGGTATCCGCCCTGCCCCGCCTCATTGCCATCACTAGTTGAGAGTCGGAGTAAGTACTCAACTCCTCGAGACTGTCATCCTGAAGACCTAAACCCATTTACAGTTGTACATACTAGCCTCCCGATAAAATCGATCCATTGATTATGTCTCCTCACTTTCACAAAATTTTATTTGGAGCTAATATGCTTCCAAAATTTAGTATATTGTGTTTTTACCTTTAGACAAATCTTCTAAATTGTAGGGCTGGCTAATTGGTCCGGAACTGGATAGCAAACAATTTAATCTCATCTTCAGGTTTAGATTTGAGGTAAAAAATCGTTCAGGACCGGACCAAAAACCGGATAAGAGAGCCCAACACCCAAAATTTAACCAACTCCTCATCCTTTCAGGCCTTATGGCACTCAAATCCCCACAAGCTCAATCTGAAATCAAGACCGAATTGGGACCGAATTGGTTCAAAACCGGACCTGATCAAGACCGAACTGTATCCAATCCAATCTTTGGTCCTTATATTCTCGAAAAGACCGAACTGGGACCAAACCAATTTAGACCAATTTAACCGGACCGGACCGTATAGCCACCCCTGCTAAATTGTGTCTATGTTTCTTAAAGTAGAACCAAAACTATTTCCCTTATGGCTTTCATACATAACTCTTTCAAGTTTCGAACACTTTTTCCTGTTACGATAAGGAATGCTGACACGGCCGTAGATGTGGACCTTCTTCATTAGCATTTGTGTCTTAACAAATGCTCATCATTGAGATCTTCGATGTGTCGAAATCAAGTAACTTATTACTTTGTTAATTAGCTTCAAGAGCATAAATATCGTACCACGGCATATGTGCAACCCGTGTACACTACAAGTGGAACCCCGATTATATTGCTCTCAACCCATAAGCGAGAACGTGCTTGGGACCCGTTTGATCGATTCTTGAGTATTCCACTTATGTTTTCTGGATGACAGCGATGATAATTTATTTACAAAATTAATACCTTATCGATCCAACAATCACGAAGGCCCGTCATCGCTCGATCCAACCATGCACAGCTCTGTGAGCATGTTCTCACAATTTGGGTTGGGAGGAGGATAGCAAAACTGAAATAGGGCCATCCACAAACATGTATAAACAAGTTATACTCCTCCTCATAGTTGTGCAATATTGAGAACATGGCCTGATTAGAAAGGACAACTACTATCCTACATACTAATCAACTAATCGAACCAAGTGGCCTGCCTTTGGCTCAATACAACCACAACTTATTTTATTCAAAGCTCGTCATCATCTTCTAGTGGAGTTGGTGGACTGGACTTTCAGCACACAGCAGGAAGGCTTAATAGAGGCAGAGACAGATAAGCAAGAGTTTTATTAAAAACAGTTGGCCTTGGTTGGGCATAAACACAAACCAAAAGTATGATTGCTTGTAATTTCTACTTTGTTCGTCGATACAAAATAGGGTTGTTAATGAATCAAACCGTTCATGAAAGGATGAACAGATCCAAAGATCATTAAGCACCCTAATCAAAACATAACAACAAGAACGAGTATGAAAACTCATACCAACATCTCAAACACGAATCGGTCCGAGATTATTTATTTCGACCATGATTCTAGATGAGTAGCTATTGTCCACTATTAACTGGCGAGAGATTAACCAACATCCTAGCGGATCTTAATATTGTCGGTCTTTCTTAGTCATGGAGCTCCCTTTCTTTTTCTAAAGAATCTTGGTGGAGACATTCTAACATCTAAGCAAAAGAACCAGAGAGATGACATTTACAGCTTACCAGAGCCCAAACATATGCCCAAACCCACCAACCATCAACGTTACATTGAAGCAAGCTTACAAATCTCTCCGTCTCTGAGTCAGACCATCAACCCTTTTCCATTTTTCCTTTAATCCAAACAAACAAGCTAACTCAATTTTTGTGGGTTTCGTTTGGTTGTCGGCAGCAGCAGCCTTTCCCCTCAAAACATCCTTCCCCAACTGTTCACCATCAATTCATTCATTCATTCTCTGAATCGCTCTCATTCACCACCACACACTCCTGACAACACGCTCATTTCCCCACACAAAATCACCAAAAAGTTCCAATTTTCAATCCTCCCCTGTTTCTACTTGGCCAAAAGGTTGCCCTGTTCTCCATTCTCTAGTAGTGGGTGTTCACTTTCATCAGCAGCGGAGGAGAGATCCATGGCCAGCGAAGCTTTGGTTAGTTTGGTATGAGCTTTGACAACCCACCAGAAAGATAAAATTAAACGAAAGAGAGAGAGAGCGACAGTGATCGGGCGAATCAAATCTGGAGAGAGAGAAGGGGGATTGGGGGAAACTGCTATTTTCAGCTCCCTTCTTCCTTCCCAACTTCGCAAGTCAATCAAAGCTGTCTCACTCGATACTGGCTGTACTCCACTGCATCAACCCATAATTTGGTTGGAAGTGGAGGGGAAAAGGGCAAGATTCAGCGCCGGTCGCTGTGAGCAGCGGAGCTGAAGAAGCAATGTTGGTCCAGGACCGTTTACCGGCGTCGCCGCCTCCGCCCAAATCGCCCAAATCCAAATCCAACTCGAAATCGCAACTGCCCACCACCGCATTTCACCACCCAATTTCCGGCCGCCGATTCTCTCCAGCCAAATCGCTCGACTTCTGCACTTGGTTCTCCGACAATCTCTACAAGATCGTCACAATCGTGTTCCTCGTCGCCACCGTCGCTGCCCTCTTCTTCCTCCGCAACGTCGGCGACACCTCAGCTTTCCTCTACTTCCAGTCGAAGTCCCACCCCATCGAGAAAACCCTTCACCATCCTCACATCGACTGGAACAACGTGCCTACCTTGAGAGACACTTCCACCCCTTACGCCAATTTCCGCACCGAGAAGTGGATCGTGGTCTCCGTCTCCGATTACCCTTCTGATTCGCTCAAGCGGCTCGTCAAGATCAAGGGATGGCAGGTGCTCGCTGTTGGCGATTCCTTGACTCCCTCTGACTGGTCCTTGAAAGGTGCTGTATTCTTGTCCTTAGAGCAGCAAGCTACTCTGGGTTTTAGGGTTGTTGATTACCTGCCCTTTCGTTCTTATGTGAGGAAGAGTGTTGGGTATTTGTTCGCCATTCAACATGGTGCCAAGAAGATCTTTGATGCCGATGATCGTGGAGAAGTCATTGGAGGTGATCTAGGGAAACATTTCGATGTAGATTTAGCTGGTGAAGGAGCTAGGCATGAACCCATTTTGCAGTACAGTCATGAGAATGTGAATAGGTCGATAGTGAATCCATATGTCCATTTCGGGCAGAGATCGGTTTGGCCTAGAGGATTGCCATTAGAGAATGTGGGAGAAATTGGGCATGAAGAGTTCTATACTGAGGTCTTCGGGGGGAAGCAGTTTATCCAACAAGGTATATCCAATGGATTGCCTGATGTTGATTCAGTGTTCTATTTCACCAGGAAAGCCGGTTTGGAATCCTTCGACATTAAGTTCGACGACCATGCCCCCAAAGTAGCATTGCCTCAGGGGATCATGGTGCCTGTAAATTCATTCAACACAATTTACCATTCATCTGCATTTTGGGGGTTGATGCTTCCTGTGTCAGTAAGCACAATGGCAGCTGATATCTTGAGAGGTTATTGGTCCCAAAGGCTGTTGTGGGAAATAGGTGGATATGTTGTGGTTTATCCCCCTACAGTGCATAGAGATGATAGGATTGCGGGTTACCCTTTCTCAGAGGAGAAGGATCTACATGTGAATGTTGGTAGATTGATTAAGTTCTTAGTTGCTTGGAGATCAACAAAGCACCGATTGTTTGAGAAGGTTTTGGATCTGAGCTTTGCAATGGCTGAGGAAGGATTTTGGAGTGAGCTGGATGTGAAGTTCACTGCTGCTTGGCTTCAAGACTTGATTGCTGTTGGTTATCAGCAGCCTAGGTTAATGTCACTGGAATTGGATAGGCCAAGGCCTACGATTGGCCATGGAGATAGGAAGGAGTTTATTCCTCGTAAATTGCCCTCAGTCCATCTAGGGGTTGAGGAAACAGGAACAGTTAATTATGAGATCGGCAATCTGATTCGATGGAGGAAGAATTTCGGAAATGTCGTGCTGATTATGTTCTGCAGCGGGCCGGTTGAGCGGACCGCATTGGAATGGAGATTACTCTATGGACGGATATTCAAAACTGTGGTGATTTTCTCAGAGCAGAAGAATGAGGATCTTGCTGTTGAGCAAGGGCATCTGGACCAGATGTACAAGTAAGTCATTCTGTCAATTTCTTTGTAATGGTTTGAAATTCTGCTTTACCTATTATACTGGGTTTTGGTTGTACTGATTCATTTACTGCTCCATATAAGCTTACATTGCTCTTGTTACTGCAAAAGGCCATAAATTACAAAATTCAGTATGCGTAAATCATTGCTTGAGTAGTTACAGAATTCGTTTTTGAGAGTTTTGCTGATAGATGGGAATTAGTCCAAGCTTTTCATTGGAGGGTTTAAGAAGATTTGAGACAATTAGTCCATCGAATAGAATGACATATTTTCATTGGATGGCTCCATCTCCGGATTTTTTAATCTATCTGAACTTTTAAGTACTCGGTATAAGTAGGAGTGGATGGCATATTTTCATTGTCGAAGGGGTACAGAGAAAGGTAGGGGACAATGTAGTTCAGTTATTTTGACTGATAAGCTGAATGTAGTACTTCTTTTTAGCTAGTTGTGTGTACTGAAACAACATTGTGGGTTGTAGTACATAGACGCACCTGAAAGTGTATCCTGTACTTTGCATATTGCTGTTGTTGTGAGTCATGTTTGGAGTATTTCTGAAGTAGTGAGGAGCATGAAATATAGGTCCAGGGATTTCTCCTGTACTTTGCATACCTACTTCCTTAATTACTATTCTCAGGACGCCTCTCTCGCCTTGCTTATTGAGATATTTGTGTTTTGTTGCCTTAATTTTGTTTTTCCCCCTCTCAAATCTCAACCATGATTCCTTGCAATCTACATTCGATTAGTTTATCACTTGTCTTTGCTTACATGGCAAACAATCTCAATAACATGCTTCTAAACTTCTGCCTTGTTTGGTACGTGTCAGAGAGCTATTTCTTGATCTTAACCTACTAATTTACCAATGTCTCAACTTTTTGTAGGCTTCTGCCCAGGTTGTTCAACCGGTTCAGCAGTGCAGAAGGTTTTCTGTTCCTTCAGGATGATACCATACTTAATTACTGGAATCTGCATCAAGCAGACAAGACTAAGCTATGGATCACTGACAAGGTACCTTTTTTGTTTTTTTCATGCCACTGAACTATATGAAGCTACGAAGATATGGAATTTTGTTACCTAATTTTTGTATCTTTCCATTGACATACTGTGGATTCAGGTATCTGATTCTTGGAGCATTGTGGCACCTGATGGAGATTGGTTGACTAAGCAAGCTGGAGTGGTGAAGAAAGTTGCTGATTCAATGCCGGCTCACCTCCAAGTCAACTACAAAGAAGCCGTGAAGACCGAAAATAGCCTGGTGCTCTGCAATTCCGAGATATTCTACATTCCTCAAAAGTTCGTCTCCGACTTTATAGATCTTGTTTATCTGGTTCGTGATGTCGGTCCAGTGGGTGGTATGGAGATGCATCACAAGGTTGCCATACCAATGTTCTTTCTCTCAGTGGATTCGCCTCAGAACTTCGACCCGATCTTGAACACAATGGTATACAAGCAAACGCCTCCACCCAGCAATTCGACGTTGTACTCTGCCCAAGCACCAGCTGTACATCCATGGAGCGTATCATCCGAACAAGAGTTCATAAAGCTCATAAGAATAATGGCGGAAGGTGACCCTCTTTTAATGGAGCTAGTTTGAAGAAATTCCAATTACTCACATATTAACTCCACCATTTGTAAGAGAAGAAAAAAACCAGAAAAGGGAAGTGTATTATTATTACTCTTGCAACTGTTATACGAGTATTCTTTTGTTCATCTTTCAATTTTTGGTTCCTCCTTGTAGTGTTCATGTTGGTGCAGCAGGGTGTAGGCAGTTTCCATTTCCCCATTTTTGTAATCTTGTCAGTCAGTTTGTAGATTTACCCAATGTACCCATTCTCTTTACTTCGTTAGGAACTCCATGCACATCTCTAGACATTGCCTTGTAGCTGAAGAAACAGTGGAAAACAGCACACTTGGTTTCAGTTTGAATCATTCACTGATCGAGAGCTGATCAAAGTTCATTCCTTCCTCGAGATATCGACAATGTCTCGGGTCGAAATCTCTTGCGAGAGCTGTTTATGAACAAATCTTACAAATAGTTCTGGCGGGGAAGTTACATGATCACACAACACTCAACTCATCTGGGATAATGCACAATAGTAATGTACCAGATTGAACAAACAGTTAATGGCTTTCTTCGTCTGCAGCTCGAATCGCGATCTTCCCTCTACCGATCAACACCTTCGATCTTGTCTTCCACTTCAGAGTAAAGCTGCTTCAACTTCTCGATATTCTCTTCCGTAGTTTCCCAGTACCCACGCCCATTGGCCTCCAAGAACGTCTGCACCAATTTCCTGAACGAATTCGGGTTCATGTTCATCAACCTGTTCATCATCTCTTCATCCTGAATAAACGTAGTGTTGGCCTCTTCATAAACCCAATTGTCCACCTGCCCTGACGTGGCACTCCATCCAACGGTGTTCGTCAGCCGCTTCTCGATCTCACGGACGCCTTCGTACCCGCTCGACATCATGCCTTCGTACCACTTAGGGTTCAGCAGCTTGGTCCTCGCGTCCAATCTCACCGTCTCCGACAGCGTCCGCACCTGCGCGTTCGCCGTCGTCGTGTCGGCGATGTACGCGCTCGGCTTCTTCCCGTCCTTCCTCAGGCTCTGCACCAGATTCGTCGGGTCCGAATCGAAGTAGTGGCTGACGTCGGTGAGCGAGATCTCCGACGAATCTAGGTTTTGGAAAGTGGCGTCGGCGGTGCTGAGCGCCATCTCGAACACCTTCTTCTTCTCCATCATCCCGGCGCCGGGGGCGTCGGAGTCGAACGCGAAGGACTTTCTGCTCAGGTACATGTCCTGCAGCTGCTTCTCGTCGTTCCACGTCGAGTTCTCGACGGCGAGGTTGATGTTGGAGGAGTACGAGCCGGAGGCGTTGGAGAAGATTCGAGTCGCGGCTTCGCGGATGTCGATCCCTAGGGTTTTCGATTGCTCGAGGGCGTGCTTCCTCACGTAGTTCATTTCTACAGGTTCGTCGAGCTCCGCCACCATTTTCACCGCTCGATCGAGGAGGTTCATCTGGTTGATGAAGAGATCACGGAAGACGCCGGAGCAGTTGACGACGACGTCGATTCTCGGCCGGCCGAGCTCCTCGAGGCTGACCGGTTCGACTCGGTTGACCCGACCGAATGTATCGGCAACCGGTCGGACCCCGATCATCCACAAAACCTGACCGAGTGATTCCCCGTATGTTTTGATGTTGTCTGTTCCCCACAGCACAAGAGCAACAGTTTCTGGATAGTTCCCGCCATTGTCGATCTTCTGCCGCTCGATCAGCCTCTCGACGACGACTTTCGCGCTCTGCATTGCCGCTTCGGTGGGGATTGATTGCGGGTCGAGCGCGTGGATGTTCTTCCCCGTGGGCAGCACTTTCGGGTTCCTGATCGGGTCGCCACCCGGCCCGGGCTCCACAAACTTGCCTTCCAAGGCTTGTTTCAGGCTCCCGAGCTCGTTATCGGCAACCACGAGCTTCAAGCAATCTCCCAAGAACTGGAACAGGATGCGGAGCTTTTCCCGGTCAGCACGGTAGAACTTTGTGTTGGACAGGTACTGAATCCATGGCTCATTGATCCCGAAGCCTAGGATCGAAGATAGCTTGTTGCTTACGTCAACCACTTGGCCCTTGCTGTTGGTGGTCCTCTCTACAAATGCCGAGACTGCACCACGAGATGTATCGGTGATCTGGCGAAGAAGCTCCACATCCTTCAAGATACCCTTGTCACTCCCTCGGTATACGTCCTCCATCTCCCGTCCAACTGTCTGCGCTAGTATGGATGGGAGCGAAGTAATCCCCTCTTCAGGGCGGTCAAGGGCAGCAATGTTGACAAGTGTGGCAACAGCTTCCATTGCAGATGGTGGCTCACCAACAACGTGGAGCCCACATGGCAAGAGGCGGGACTCGATCTCCATGATCTTGGAGTACACTTTGCCAACCACGAGGTCCCTCTCATTGGCTGAGATCTCTGCTGCTTCATCAGGCAGGTCTACATCCTTGTCGAGATTGCACTGCCTTGCCGTGCTGATGATGGTGCTCACAATCTGAGGCCCACGCCCAGTGTCTTTCAAAGATTGGTATGAGGAAATTAGTTCGCCCAATTGCTTGAGACCCTTGTAGAGGCCAGCATTCTCAGCCGGAGGAGTCAAGTAGCTGATGGTGTTAGCATAGCTCCGACGTTTCGCTATGGTGGCTTCAGACGGGTTGTTAGCTGCATAGTAGTATATATTGGGGATGTTGCCAATGAGACTGTCTGGGAAACAGGCATCACTCATCCCCACTTGCTTCCCTGGCATGAATTCAAGCGAGCCATGGGTACCAAAGTGGAGCACCGCATCAGCTTTGAAGACCTTCTCGACGAACGAGTAGTAAGCAGCGAAGCCATGGTGTGGACTGGCGGATTTGGAAAAGAGCAACCTCATGGGATCACCTTCGTAACCGAATGTGGGCTGGACGCCGATAAAGACATTCCCATATTGCTTGCCATAGACCAACAAATTCTCTCCGTCGGAGTTGAGATTGCCTGGAGGTTTGCCCCAGTTCTCTTCTAGTGCGGTTGCATAAGGAGTGAGCTCCTGGTACTCTCGTACTCCCATTTTGTACACTACATTGAGATTCGGGCTGCTGAACTGTGCCTCCTTGTCGTGCAGGATTTCTTCGATCAGGGCTTCCGATGTCTCGGGGAGTCCCTCTACGTTGTAGCCGTCTTTCTTCAGGTCGCTTAGCACCGAAAAGATTGAAGAGAAGACGTTGAGGTATGCTGCTGTACCTACGTTGCCTTTGTCTGGTGGGAAACTGAACACGGTTATGGCCAACTTCTTCTCAGCCTGCATTAGCATTACATCCATTAGTGGTGGGGGAGTTAAATGTGAGTTTATATCTTCTTTTGTAGAGATACCTGTCAAATTTTACTCGGTCTGAATTGAAATACTAGAGAATCTAGAACAATAGCAAAGTGACAGGAAGTTTCATAAGAATACAATTCTTAGCCATTCATTTGATCGCTTCTGTTGTCATTAGCTTATGGAATTTCATCTGATGGTACTGATTAATCCTTGTTGCTCTGAACAGGACAAGGTTTCATTGTCAGGATTAGCAGAATAATACCTTTGACTTCCTCTTGAGTTCACCCCATCGGATTGCCCGAATGCATAATTGCTCCACCCTCTTGTGAAGAGCATGAGATTTCCCTGATAAAACCCAGATTCCAATCTTTCTTGGTTGAGCAACAATGTCTAAACTACAAAGAGGGATTCAAGATCAACAAGAGCCCAATCAGTTACCTGTTCTGGGATCGCGGCCAGCGAAAACGATAGGCTCCATGCCACCATCAAGCTCAGGAAGAGCAACTTGCAATGCCACCTGAATGGGATGAAGCCCCAAAGTACTGTTCAACCACTCCTCGGTGGTCTGGAACACGAGAGGTACCGCGACCATATAAGGCACGTCAAGCTTCATCAGAGCCTCCACAGCTCGAGGATGGTCCTGCCTCGCAGGACCACCAACGAGGGCGAACCCTGTCAGTGACACCACCGAGTTCACCATTGGCTTCTTGGTGAACGGATCCACGAAGTACTTCTCAACAGGACCCGAGAAGTCGAGCCCCCCAGCGAAAATCGGTATCACCTTAGCACCTCTGGCTTCCATCTCCATGATCACTGCCACATAGTGACCTTCATCTCCTGTCACAATGTGACTCCTCTGCAGAACCAGCCCAACTATCGGAGCATTCCCGCTCTTTAGCTTCTCATTGGTGTCCCTCCTTGTGTCATACCAGTTCAAGTACTCCTTCACATCGTCATACATACAAGGAGCCAACGGGTGCCAGATTCCAGTGTCGAGGAACAACACCGGATCGGAGTACTCGACCTTCGTCCCCTTCAATGCCGGAACGTAGGACCCGGAAATCATCTTCACGAAGTTCTGCAGGTTATCAGGAGACCCTCCAAGCCAGAATTGGAGACTCAATATGTACAGCCTCGCATCCTGAGCTTTGTCACTGGGCAGATACTTCAACACTTTCGGTAAAGTTCTCACCAGTTTCAACATGCTGTCAGCAAATCCAGCGCCTTGCTTCTTCCTCTTGAACAACTGGAAGAAGGGGCTCTTCGATTGTCCGAGCTGCGACATGCTGAAGGATCCCAATTTGTTCAGCCTCATCACCTCTGGCATGGAAGGGAAGACCAACACAGCATCCATTCTCTCCCTCTCCTTCTCCACGGCGGCCTTCACCTTCAGCGCGAGCTCCTCGACGAAGATCAGCGACCCGATGAAGATGTTGGCGTCCTCGAGGTCCTTGCAGAAGGCTTCATAGTTGTCTGGATCACGCAGCTCCTCGACCAAGTAGCCAACGACCTCAAAAGACGCGAACTTGCTGGGGTCCCTGTTGAGGGACTGCACTGCGGCGGACAGGGAGGATTGGTACTGAGCTTCAAGCACCACGTAGACGATTTTCACCGTGGGGAGGTTGGAGTTCTCCTCCGGGACAATTCGCCGGACTTCTTGCGTGGTCTGCGTGAACAGGCCGTTTCCGATGGCGGAACACTTGAATTTCAGTGCGGATTTGGAAGTGGATGATGGGTTTGTTTTCTTGTGGAGGAAGGAGTGGAGAAAGTAGTGCTTTTGGGAAAGCTGGTCTGATTTTGCTGGTGGGGTAATGAAGGAAGAAGATAGCAAGGAAGCCATTGTTGTTGTTGCACAGAGATAGAGAGCCAGATACAAAAACTCCTCTGTGGAAGGGAGAATGAAGAGAATGAAAATTGTAAGTTGGTTCAGTGTATGTAATGTGTCGTTTCTGGTTCAGTGAATGAACCCAGAGAGTTTTGAGGACCCTTCTTCTTCTCCTTCTTTGCTCGAAGAAGTTAAAGGTCATGCCTTTATAACTCTGCTACTGAAAGAAGCAGAAGGGGAGGTGGTGGTTAATATGGTTAGTGGCGAGAGGGAGGGACACGTGGCGAAATGGGTAGTGAGGGGCCTATGATTGGAGGAAACAGGGACTGGTTTCTGAGGTTCTGGTTCAATTTTGGGGAAAGTTTGCAGAGAGTGGAGAGTGTGTAATCTATCTGCTGGGGTTATGGCGATGGAGTTTGCTGGATTCTGATTGGGCGAGTTGGATTTCCCCTTGCTTACTTTTACAAGGGTGAGGTGGAAATTTGGAATGGGGATGATGCTGAGGTGGAGGAGAGAGAGAGAGAGAGATTTTTCATTTCTGGTTGAAAGCATCATTGTCAGCTTGGGAAGCTTTTGAAGGCCATGTAAAAGATCCATCCTTTATTGCTCTTTGCTTTCTTTCGAGTTTTGGAGTGTGGCAGAGAGGTGAGCTTTGTGTCACTTGTTTGAAGCTCACTTGATATTTTGCTCGTCGCTTCTGTGTTTTCACTGTTTTGAGAGCTTGTGATCCCTTTAGATTCCAAATAGAGAAAAAGACACAAACGTGGAATGTCATAGGCGTCTCGTTCCTAGTGATAAGAGTTCATATCAAATTTGTCTATGTTGTTTTCCATATTGTAAAAACATTTTCAAATGAAAGGCTTCGAATTGTATCATACAGAAATCAATATCTATCATTCAAATCGGATATATTCATGAATTGAAAAATTCGTGTATTTTTATTAGCGGAATAGATAGTATTTTTATTAGCGAGATGATTTATAAAATTCATGTAGATGAAAATTTGATCAACTTGCATAATCTCATAAAGTTAGTTTTACGAAAGTGAAAATGTAGGATCGAGACATCATGCTAGTTGTCTTGCTTCCTCGTGTATAGTGAGAACCTCAATCGTCGCTTTATAAATCATCTATAGTCCCACCATCCTTTAACTCCATGGTAATGATATCTCAACTAATTAGAGGTGGAGTGCGTGGTCAACAACTCTCACCCCTTTGTCACCATAGAAACACTTGTTACAACTTATTACGTGTCACAATCTCGTTTCGAGTTGATGAGTATGCTCTAGTCCGTCAACTAAAGAATGTGTTTGAAGTGATTCGAGCTCTAATCTTGTTTCGACCACAATCCCACTTCGAGTTGATGAGCATGCTCTAGTCCGCCGAGTAAAGAATGTATTTGACGTGATTCGAGCTCTAATCTTGTTCGGCCTGTAGTTCAAGCCGGTGAGAAAGTGTCTTTACTACTACTATGAACTTTTTAATGATGCATGGGGCCATTTTAGTTAAGAATAGAAGTTAAAGGATGTGCTTGTTAGTTTATAGAAAGTAGAAAGGCCTATTTGCCATTTGATACACAACCCTCCCGTCCAAAACTGGCCCGTCCGGCCGTCCCTTCCTTGAAGACTGAAACCCTAGCCCCCGCCTAAACAAAATAACTGAAAGTATCCAATCTTGCTTCCAGTTCTCGATTGCCATGGCTTGCAATTCCGGCAACTGCCAATCCAATTGTCACCAGAACGAGCAAGTAGCGGGGGATGACTCGACTCCGACTCCCACCACTGGCAGCAACGATGGCGGCCACCAACAGCAGCAGGGCGTGTGCTTGAAGTGCAAGGTCAGCCCACCAATTTCCAGCGGCAGCGGCGGTGGCGGTACCGGCGACGAGGCGCGGTTCTGTGCTGACTGTTTCAGGGCTAATCTGTTCGGCAAGTTCCGGCTTGCGGTTACTTCCCACGCCATGATCACTCCTTCAGATAACGTGCTCGTTGCTTTCTCCGGCGGCGTTGCTTCCAGGTCTCTTTCTCTTCGACTGTGTTTCCTTATTGATCAGAAATTAGTAATTAGTTAATTACTCTATGAAACGATCATAAATGAAATGTTTTTAGATGTTGCTTTACTTCAAATTGGAAGCATTAGGAAGTGAAGTTAGATCACGCAAGGAGAGATACGTCCTGAGCTGAGGAACCAGTGAATGATTATGAAGCTGAAATATGGGTCCTGTTGGGCGAACGCTGTGAGCTGATAGGACTGTATTATTTAAGATTGTTGCTTTACTTCAATTATTGTTGATTTTGTTGTTCCTCCAATGACGGTGTAGCACTGTTGTTCTGAGTTTAGCATTTGAACCAATCGTGTTATTTGTTCAGGGTAGCTCTGCAGTTTGTGCATGAAATGCAGCAGAGAGCTCAGAAAAACTATGAAGCAAGTAAAGACAGGTCGTTGCCAGTCTTTGGCGTCGGAGTGGCATTTGTTGACGAAAGTTCTGTTTGTTCAATTTCTAAGGATGGAGTTGAAGAAGCAATTCAGGAGATGAAATCTACAGTGTCAAAATTAGCTCCACCAGTAAAGCAGTTTCATGTTGTTTCATCAGCGAGCCTGTATTCTTCAGGTTCGAGTGATGAGAAAGACAGATTGAAGAAGTTAATAGGTGCTGTTGATGATGTCACTGGAAAAGATGACCTTCTTATGCATTTGAGGATGTGGGAATTGCAGAAAGTTTGTCCCTTGTGTGCATCGTTTTCCATTCTGTGTGTATGAAGGGGTAAACGTAAAAATGACTCATGTTGGAATTTTCTGGCTCTGCAGGTTGCTTCTGAAAACGGATACACAAAGCTTGTCCTGGGTCTGTGTACATCAAGGATTGCTTGCCATGTTATTGCTGCAACCGTGAAGGTCTGTCTACCAAATCTTTGAGATATTAAGTAGTATATGATTTTGATGCCTTATGATATGATGATCTATGAACTATGGTTGAGCCGTTCGGGTGCTTATACAATCGATTCTTCAAATGGAAGTTATGTATATATTTTCTTTTTCTGCTGCATGCTTCTCTCAATATCAGAAACTGGCTCTCCATTGCAGCATGTAATCATGATCGAAGACTATACTTGTCTAGGTTTTTTATGCAACTATAGTCTTTCTAGTGTGAGTGTCACTACTCTAAGGCTTAATTTTGAGAACTTTGTCATCTCTATATTTTATTAGTTAAATTGTTGGATACAAAGACTTTAAGGTGCGAAGGTGCGAGGTCATTTTGCTTATGTAGATCATAGTACAGCTACTCCAGCAGTAAATGTGCATGGAAATGGGTCAAAATTCCCCATGG
Organism: Linum trigynum; assembly: GCA_964030455.1. Classification (NCBI taxonomy): domain Eukaryota; kingdom Viridiplantae; phylum Streptophyta; class Magnoliopsida; order Malpighiales; family Linaceae; genus Linum; species Linum trigynum. The sequence continues at coordinate 59,665,854 of OZ034817.1, read as the reverse complement.
AAGCCATCCCTCCACAGTGGAGGGAAATAAATGGGAAATCATCAGTGCATAGCTACTATTTCAGCTCATAGTCATAGAAGTGAATAGATTATCATGTCTCACGTCCATGATGAAAGCCATATTCAGTGTCCTAATATCATAGATAATTGCAGGGTCAAGGATATTCTCTGTCAGCAGACATACAATACGTTGATGCAAGATGGGAAGTTCCCGTAGTTCTTCCACTTCGCGACTGTACCACACAGGAGCTCAACATTCTGTGCCGTATTGATGGGTTTGTGATCAGACCTTTTCCCTTCTCATCACATTTACCATGCCAACCAATGGGGAAGAAAGATAAAAGATAGACTTTATCCCACCTTAAAGTACTCATGATGAGTTTTTTACTTGTCTTGGCAGGACAGTCTAAAGCCTTCGCAGTTGGTTAATGATCACCCCTCGGGCATCAATGGTTTGATTTCTTCATTTGTACGCCTGCTGCAGGTAATCATTCTGTGGCTTTCACAATCCTGAAACTTAAGAAAATTCTAGTTCTTGTCTTGCTATCAGTTTTTGGTTTTACTTTGCCTGCGACCAACTAGTTCCCAATTCCAGGAAGAAAATCCTTCTCGAGAGAGCACCATTGTCCGGACAGCCGGAAAGCTTACTCCATTTCATTTCAATAGAGTGCCTGAGATCAATGATTCTAATGTTCCTTTGGCAACCATAAGGAGGCAGAAGAGATACAATCTCAAGCCACAGGAATCCATTTCCTCAGAATCTTTTTGTCCTATATGCAATAGTCCAGTTATTGATTCCAATTCACCAAGTTGGGGCAGCCCGAAGACTTGCCAGTTCACAGAATTTGCTTCAAGCTGCTGTTCGAGCTGTCAATTTCAGATACTGCCTCAGGATCAGTTGTCAATGCAAGAATTCTACTCACTTTTACCAGAGAGACTAGTTGCCCGATCTAAGCTTAAAGTCAATGGTAACCTCGATATGCTAAGGTGAGATTCGCGGGTTACTGAACTGATGCTTTCTTGTAGCCACCTTTTCCCCTTCTTTCTCTACTGTTAGCGAGTTGAACTCAGCAAATACTGAAGAATCACTGTACTCTTGCAGGGAGCAAATTCAGGACTGTTTGTTATCTGACAGTGATGGCGAGACATAAAACTCGAGTAACAGAAAGATACTGTCTGGTATTCTCTCCACTGCGATGGATCGTTTTCTGGCTCTCCCAATAGGTTGTTTTTTTGCCAGAGATGATCTTACATGGTGCTGCTCCCAGTTATGATCATATTATACTTATGTCGTCTGTCACCTCGAATCTATTAAAAGGATGCAGCAATGGCCAAAGCAATGAAGGTACACCATAACAACACTTGATTAACAATGAAGGCCAAGTTCAAAAGTTGAAAGTTTGTTTAGATTCTATTTTCGGCAGTCTGATTCACCATTTGTAAGCTTTATATAATGATTTTTCCCTCCAAATTATGAAAGGAATGCAACTTTTCTTCTCATTTGATCCAGTTCGGTACGAGCCAGTAAAGTTGTATGCAATGTTTGTGAATGATTAGAGATTAAATCGACAAGATTTCGTATAATCAATTGCTACTATATACCGATCTTGGTATAACTAGTAGTCTGGTATGACTGGTATGATCGTTGTATATGAAATACCGAAGTGGTACTGGGACATGGGCCTGGACCTAACTGAGTCTGACATAATAAAACGGTGCCGTTTATGTCAGCCTCTCGCTCAGTCGCTCCGTTATCCAGTTTTTGCAAAGGCGAAAACGCACTCAAATATTCGGGGAAAGAGGCTCACAGAAGCAAAGCGAGCAGAATTTCAATTTTCCCCGAGAAGGAAAGAACAGAGCTAACGCCGGCGACGGAGCTCCAATCACCTACGTTGCTGCAATGCTCCACTTACATCTCCACCATCTCCATATCCGTCCGCAGGTTCCTAGCCTCCTCTGCTCTCCGAGCTCCTTCGCCGGCTCGCTACCAATTCGAAATGTAAACCCGACGCTTCGGCGGACGAAGCCGTTGGACGGAGCTGGAACCGTGAGGTGCATGGCGAATCCAAGGAGAGTGAGGATGGTGGCGAAGCAGATTCAGAGAGAGCTTTCTGACATGCTTTTGACGGATAAGGTGTTGCAGTACGCGATTCTCCCCGAAGCTGCTTTGGGAGCGGATAGGTACCTTTCGTCGCTTACCACCATCAGCGACGTCCAGGTCTCCGGCGACTTGCAGGTACCAGAATAGCTTCTTTCTGTCTCCGAGAGTTCGTTGTAGACTGATAATTTCCGCATACTGGGTTTGTGTTTCAATCATGAGATGCTTGAAATTTCCTTTCAAGAGTGTTGACATGGAGGATTTTAGGGATTATTTCGAGTAACGAGGAGAACTGTGAGTTTTTAGTGGTAATCTTCTGCAAATTCTGTAACTGTATTTGAACCCAGATCAGAGCATTTTCAGGCCATTTTGCTTGTATGCAATCCTTCATTTGCTGTTGTTCCTGTTCTCTAATTTGAGCCGTAATCAGAATTTCAAATATACTATAGGTGGTGCAGGAATTTGGCTTATTAGTTTTGCTTACTAGCAACAAAAACGACTTCCTACTTTCTGGTGTAGTTTCTGCTTGATGCGTTTGGTTGTTGTTCTTATAGGTGGTTAAAGTATTTGTATCTGTCTTTGGAGACGATAGAGGGAAAGAGGTCGCCCTAGCCGGGTTAAAATCAAAGGTCAAATATGTAAGGGGTGAGTTGGGGAGACGGATGAAGTTGCGTCTGACTCCAGAGATTCGATTTATAGAAGATGAAGCTATGGAGAAGGGAAGCAGGGTAAGAACAACTTACATTTTCTCCATGTTGATATTTGTCGATCATTCTGGATCGAGAGAACTCTTCAGGCATATGAAGTGAAAGTTCTTTCCTTTCAGGTGATTGCTATACTGGACAAGATAAAGGCCGATAAAGGTCCTGCTCGAAATTTGGACGGAGATGGTCCTGACTCGTCTGGGGCTGACGATGATGGAGATTGGGAGGGTGATGATCCTGAAGAAGGAATTATTTATGTAGACTGAATGTTTGGGCCAGGATATCACCTGCCAGTGGTCTCTCCCTTCGAGCAACAGTCTTCCTTGGTTTAAGGTGAGTTCTTCCTTGTGAATCAAACCTGTTTTCAGTGTTTATCTCTAGCAGTGATTGTAATGCCATGTGACATTTTGTCTATGCTGTACCACTGATCATTAAGTCTCTTGTTGTTGCACACTTCACTCTAATCTGCTAACGATGATGCATGTGTCAATGACAAAGGACATTACTCACTTTTGGTTCTCACTTGTGAATTTTGTATTTGATTGAATCGCTGAGTTTCCTTGCAAGTCTGATAATTTGACAATCATGTCAATTCAGAACGGGAAGATGACTAAAAGAGCTTCATTTGGCATGGATTGGCATATTACTAGAAGTGGGTAGAAGAAGACCTTCTCATTTTGGCAATCCTTGAAGAAATCCAGAGCTCCTGTTGTCTGATTTTGACTCCTCTCAACACCTTCCAAACACACCTTACCCTTTTCTGCCTCCATATGTATACCTGTAACTTTTTTTTTATGTCTTGTGCTGCTTTCTACCTTCGAAAATGCATGGTTTCTTCCCTCGGTCTGTATTCATATCCGGTGGTTGGAGAAGTGGAAGCCGATCGTTTTCCATCTCGTCTAGGGTTGTTTTAGAGCCACCATATGTTCAATGACTCATGCCATGCAGGGGTAGTTCGCCAAAGTCGAATAGAGATACTCAAGTTATGGGTTCTGGTATATTGTGAGGTTCCCTTCCAACTCAATAGGTAGAGTGTGATTCTGCGTTGATGTAGTTTTAGTGTTTTACCTTTTTTGAGCAACTGCTCTAATGTAATAGACATTTTGTTTTCGTTTAATATAAATGTTCCTGCGAATGGAAGGTTTATTTATGAGAAAGTGTTGATAGCAGTTACTTTAATCGAAATGAAGCAGATCAAATCGATGTTTAGATCAAACGATTTGATTCAAAATAGATTGAGATGAGATTACGTTGAACCAATTTGCCTCTTCTATTTGTTTTCACAGGCCATAAACGTAAATCCCTAACAGCAACCCACTTAGCATTGCCATAAGTGAAATAGAGGTTCCAGTTCTCATCTGCAAGAATGTTCATAATGCGCAATGTCGAAGGCAAACTTCCTGCATGCTTTGGCAGTTGGTTCAAGAAGTCAGCAGACAAAGAGATGATCCGAACCATTAGGCAATAGCAGCAATGAAGTGAAAATCCAAACTTTCAATACTCAGTGAACTATTGAAAAATATGGTGTAGACAACCCCATTGATGGCTGCCTACAGATTGCCATGTTCTGGGAAAAGGGCAATTTAATACCGGATTGAAAGAAGGATAAACAGCATTGTCAACATGGATTATTTCCTACTGCCAACTCGAGTCCTAAACGCAAAAACAACAGGAGAAAGAGCTACATCTTCCTTTTCGTATCTCTCTATTCAGTGTTTCTTAGCAGCAGCCTTTGCTTCAGCTTTCTTCTGCGATTTGGCCTGTGCCTGTCAATTCGAATGTAGAAGATCAAAAGAATCCATCGATTAGAACACTGTGCGCAGAAATCAGGCATTGGATCCATCAGACACACACGAAATGCATTAAGAAGCAAAGAGGAGAAGAAGCCACAATATCACTGAATCAACAGTGTTCCACCCTCACACTGGCAACTCCAGTTGTTCAACCAAATGACTAGAATGAAACAAAACACTCCCGTCTTTAATCCTCAAACTCCAACTAGAACCTCAAATACAGAATTTAAACAGGGACTTCATCTATCATTTAACAGCAGCTGATCAGTATATAGCACTACCAAGTACCAATTAAATCCCTAACCCTCTAGATTTGGTACTCTTATGGACTAAAACGTAATGAACGTGATGACAAGATTCAAACTTCATATAACCAGTGAACAGAGGATATGAGAGAACAGACTGATCAAGTCCATTTGAGATTATTCTCTGCCAGACCAGGGAGATATTGCCTAAACAAAATTAAGGAATGGCTGCAAGATTCAAGCTACGAATGTAACAATGCAGGCTGTGTGAACCAAGAGTGTGGAAACCACATTCCAATATGAACCCAGTATTCTCATCCCGCTAGCCTAGCTAATAATCCTTAGAATGCCGAAAGCAAAACAGCAATATGGCTCGGATATCCAACTCAAGGAGCTCCAATTGAGAGGAGCAACAAAAACAGCGGAAATATACCTTGAGATACTTGAGCTTCAAGCTGCCATAGACGAGACCCACAGAGAACGCAGATACGCGAGCAACCTACCATATTCCAAAACCAACACACCAAAATCAGAAATGCAATTCAACAAAACTAAAAATCGGATTTGATTCTTTACAATCCAAGAAGCCACGCTCTGGATAGATTACAAGATCGGATTCCAACCAAGCTTTTCCCATCGCGATTACTTCAGTTTTCAGTCTCGTGTTATTTTTCTCGGCGACTAAACAAGCAACTGACCGGGAAATGAACCGAGGGAAGAGGAAACAAAACGCTTACCAGGGCAAGAGAGCTACCGCCGGAGTAAGGTCCAGGAGGCGCCATTAGATTCAGATTCGATCTGCTCTCTCGACGGAATGAATACCTGAGATGGATGCGCAATCGAAAGGTTTCTCCCTCGAAAGCCCTAGAGAGAAGGTTTCTTCAATCTGCAGTTCTTCACTCTCTCTGCTCGCATGGCAGAAGAATACTTCAAATAACAGAAATCGGTTTTATATGGTAGCAACAATTATCCAGTGTTCCAGAGTATACGCCAAGTAACAAGAATTTCATGCAATTTTTACCGTTGGATATATCTCACGGTTCAGATTCAGGTTTACTTGTGAACGGGCCAGTTGAACATCTGGAGTGTTAGCCCAGCCCATATGATAAGAAGGCTTGATGAATAACCGTGAGTAAGCCCATTACGCTGGGAAACGACCGATAGAGAGAATAGTTTGATATTGAGCTTCTTTTTTTTTTTTATTTTATAATTGATATTGATCTTTTCTTTAACAGTTTAACTAGTATTACGTAATACGGTATTTCATCTCGTTATTGTTGTATTTCGATTATTATTTTGTTGCTCCAAATGATGTTTTTGCTTTTCAAATCAACTTATGTGAGATTATTTGTATAATCGAAGGCTTATGAGCATCAACAAGGCATTTGGAGAATTAACTCAGTCAATTAGAATAATATTGATGAACATCCGCGACATTGTAGTAGTATTTTTTTTTAATAGGACCAAGGTAAATAAGGAAGCAAGCATGCACGTTTTGACTCTTGGGCTTGGACCAGGGGATCAATCCAGTTAAGAAGAATAATCCTTCTCGGATAAGGATTCCTTTCACAAGACTACAACGAAGAGTGATCATTTTTTTATTTAACTAAGAGTGATCATTTTCAAGGCTAGTTCCCAAAAATGTCATCCTAAAAGTGAGGCATTATCAGCGGTTACTAATTTCTCGAATCTAGAATTTTTCTAAAGTGAGTTTAATATTTCAATTATCTGGGTACACAACGCTTTTATCGAATCTCATCAAAAACTCATTTTAAGTTGGATAAGGTGATAAGCGTAAGACTCACATGGCATTATCGGCCACCAATCTATTCAGTCAGAGCGTGTTAAGGCGATGCTGAAAGTGTGGGTTTAATTGTTCTCATGATAAAAGTTTATCATACATCTTGATCTAAACAACTTTTATTACAGGAAACCCGAGATACTCTCGATGATAGTCAATGTTTTGTAGTGATGTCGACGAATCGAAGTTGGAGGCGACAATATCTAACTCTAGCTAACTTCCATTTTCGTTTCCAATTCAAAAATAATACCCTTCTATTAATACTATGAATGTCTTGTAAAAAAAAAACCTATAGAATAATTTTCCTTGTAAAGTTAGTTCTTTAAGTGATCGACATTTATAATTATACACCCCTAATCTTTTTTAAAAGACCTTCATTCGCATTTCAAAATCTGAAACTTAGACACTTCTCATAAAAAATCTACATATATTAATACTTCAAATGAACAAATATCTTCCACACAATAATAAATAAAATAAAAAGACACTACTCCATGGGTTTGTGTGGCATGCGGCATGCCTCAGACCTGTGGAAAGCACACTTCCACTGAATCTCAAATACCTCCAAACTTATCCAAATACATGGATTTGTAAGTAAAATCACTCCTAAATTTGTTGTCCTCTTTTCCCAAATCCATTTTTTCAGATAGATTTTCCACCAAACGAACCCCCAGAGAAGTTGCAAACCTAGAAGGAAACCAAATTAGCTTTCTATAAAGCGTACGTTTTTATTTTCCCCTGGTACCTCCATTCCCACATTCCTCCCCTTCCCTTTCCAACCATCCAAATTCGAAACCCAACCCTCCGCCATGGCTGCCACCGCCTCCGCCAACGTCTCCTCCTTCTCCAAACCCTCCACTCCCTCCACTTCCAAATGCCCCTTGCCTCAGAAACCCAATCTCTTCCTTCCCCCAACCTCCAAAACCCTCCATAAACCCTTTTCCGCCGCCGCCGCTGCTCGGAGCCTCTCCCATATCTCCCTCGCTTCTCCCCGGACCGGAGATTTCCCCATCGGAGACGGCGCAGATGACGGCGGTTGCTACTACGACGAACTCGACGACAAGCCCCGCGAGGAGTGCGGTGTGGTGGGCGTCTACGGCGACCCTGAAGCTTCCCGGCTATGTTATCTGGGCCTCCACGCCCTCCAGCATCGCGGCCAGGAAGGCGCCGGCATCGTAGCGGTAAAGGACAAGGTATTTCAGTCTGTTACTGGTGTTGGGTTGGTCACCGATGTGTTTAACGAGTCCAAAATCAATCAATTGCCCGGCGATTTGGCCATCGGGCATGTTAGGTATTCCACCGCCGGAGCTTCCATGTTGAAAAATGTGCAGCCTTTTGTCGCCGGGTATCGATTCGGGTTTGTTGGGGTTGCGCACAATGGTAATCTAGTGAATTACAGGAAATTGCGAGCCGAACTGGAAGATAGTGGTTCGATTTTCAACACTAGCTCTGATACCGAAGCGGTTCTGCATTTGATTGCTATCTCCAAGGCGAGGCCCTTCATAGCCAGAATCGTCGACGCTTGCGAGAAGCTCGAAGGAGCTTATTCGATGGTTTTTGTTACGGAGGATAAGTTGGTTGCTGTTAGGGATCCTTATGGGTTCAGGCCATTGGTAATGGGGAGGAAAAGCAATGGCGCTGTGGTGTTTGCTTCTGAAACTTGCGCTCTCGATTTGATAGATGCCACATACGAGAGGGAAGTGAATCCGGGAGAGGTTGTAGTTGTCGACCATGAAGGGATCACATCGCTTTGCCTTTTGGGTCATCGCGAGCCGAAGCAGTGCATATTCGAGCATATCTACTTTTCCCTGCCGCAGTCTGTAGTCTATGGAAGGTCTGTCTACGAGTCCAGGCGCCAGTTTGGAGAGATACTCGCCACAGAATCGGGGGTCGATTGTGACGTGGTGATTGCAGTTCCGGATTCTGGAGTCGTGGCTGCTCTGGGCTATGCAGCGAAAGCAGGGGTGCCATTTCAGCAGGGCTTGATTCGGTCACATTACGTTGGGAGGACATTCATCGAGCCGTCTCAGAAGATCAGGGATTTCGGGGTGAAGCTGAAGCTTTCCCCGGTGAAGCAGATACTGGAAGGGAAGAGGGTTGTGGTGGTGGACGATTCGATCGTGAGAGGGACGACTTCATCGAAGATTGTTAGGATGCTCAAGGAAGCTGGAGCTAAGGAAGTCCACATGAGGATCGCTAGCCCCCCCATGATTGCTTCGTGTTACTACGGTGTTGATACTGCTAGCCCCGAGGAGTTGATATCGAACAGGATGAGCGTGGAGGAGATCAGGGATTACATTGGGTGTGATTCGTTGGCGTTTTTGGAGTTCGATAGCTTGAAGAAGATGCTGGGGCAGGATTCGCCTGACTTCTGCTACGCTTGTTTCTCAGGGAACTACCCTGTGCTGCCTAAGGAAGTGATAGTGAAGCGAGTTGGGGATTTTGTGGATGATGGTTTGAGTGGTAGCATTGATAGCATTCAAGGTGGGTGGGTTCAAGGTCCGCCGGTTGACGACGACAGCGAGTTGGTGGCTCCATTAGCGGGTTAATGTTTTTCTCTCCGCGGGTCATAGAAAGAACAGAGCAACCAGCCATTATTAGGAGTGGTGTTATGATTTTAGCTCTGGTAGATGTCTTTCAGAAGTGATGACCTTTTAGTTTGTGTTATGTGGTTTCTTTAAGCTAGCTCCAGGTTGCAGTCTCAAAACCTACACAATTTTGTTTTCCTTTTTTGGCTTATTGCAGGGCTTTGAATTCGAGTAATGTTTTTATGATTTGAGTCTTTTTGAATTTGATAGCAGATGATAATATCATAATTCATAATGATACAGATGATGCTGCAGATGATGATGATGATTAATGATAGATTTTAACATTCTTGTTTGATGTTCAAGTTTCTACAGATGTTTGAACTCTCATGTAACTAATTTCTCGAAAGTTTTACGCCTTAATTTCGAGGATAGCAACGCGTACGGTTGTGCCAAATTGCTCAGTTGTGTAACAGGCATCAAAGCATAGATAAACTTCGGCTATCATGATTGTAGATTAGCCTCGAGGTTTCGTTTAGCAAAAATTGGCAAAATCGGACGAAGAGAACAATAGGATAAGTTGGCCAATCACATCTCTTCTGGAAATTCTGATGATAGCTAATAGCAGTACTGTAAAATCTGTGGCTATAACATTCAAGTGAAGTTCCCAGTTCTGGGGGGATCGGCAGTAGCTTGTTATACAAGTAATGAAACTTCCTGAGGCACGGAAGCAGCCATTAGCCATTCTCCGCTCGGTCGTAGGAGTTTGATTTGTGTTTGGGTGAGAACGTAAAGCCAGTCGGAACTTTGCCAAGCAGCATTTCAGAGATTCGAATCTGCGAAAATATGTAGTAAAACTGGTTAGTAATAGTACTATCCAGAGATTCATATAGCAAAAAGACATTGCTATTTACCCAATCAGCTGCAGATTCAGAGGCCATGAGCGTCTCGAGATCGTTGCGTCCAAAATAAGAGGGTGGTCGCCAGTTTAGCCGCTGTGGAAGGATCTCCAGAAGACCGACCGGTATATATCTGAATGTATAGCTCAGCCATTCCAGCAGGAAATGCCTAGTCGTTTCCACTCCTGTTAAGGTTTACAAAGCATATATAGGTCACTGTGACGAAGTAGAAAAAATTGTAACTAGACTAGACGCACGTTTACTGAATGCTTGAAAGAAAAGTTCAGGTTTTCTATCTAAAGTTAAAACAAACACACCCTTTGTGTCCGATCCCCAATGCTGAAGGCCAAACCGGACATAATCCTTCAAGATATCGAGTCGTTCTCCAGAGCTGATGTCCCAGTGCCTCTGTTCTTTGATTTCAGTGAATATCCATGGCTGCCAACAAGCAAAAAATTAACTCGTTCGTAATTCCAGAATGATACTAGGAATAATGTATTAGTAAGAGACGGGTGTCATCACAAACCTTGGTCAGTGCACCTCTGCCTATCATGCAGGAAGAGAGTTCGGGGCAGCTAGCTTTGTGGACGCTCCAATCAGTGTATGCAGATATATCTCCATTTCCGAGCACTTGCAGTGATTCGGGGGCGTTTCTAGCACATTGGTATATGTAATCCCAGTCTGCAGATTTGCTGTAACGTTGCTGTCTTGTTCGACCATGAACCGTAATGGCAGTGGCTCCCCAGTTTCCAATATCAGCAATTAAAGAGTCGACCTTGTTTTTTCCCTCAAGGTATCCAGTTCTAACCTGTAGTAATAGTAGTACAAGAATGGCATATAAAGTCTGGTAGCCTAGCTCGTTGAAGTTGAATCAGAACCACTTTCACCGATTTATATATGAACAACACAAGGTGAAAAAGATTTTATACCTTCACGGTGATGGGTGTTTCTACTGTGCTACTCGCAGCTTCTATAATGCCTTTCATACGGGTTGGCTTATTGAGGAGAGCAGAGCCAGCACCTTTGCTGACAACAAGTTCGATGGGGCAGCCCATGTTTATATCAATGAAGTCCACGGTACATTCTCGGTCTATGAGCTCAACAGCACGTGCTACTGTATCTGCATATGCACCACAAATTTGTACACCAAATAGATCCTCAGATGAATGGCGTCTCAACAATGCCCATTCCGCAGCTTGACCCTGAGCAACCATGAATTTAAAATATTCAGAGTCCCATCCACAGCAAAGGACAAGAAGTTGGGTTGGGTGTATATCACTAGATTTCTACCACATTGTAGAAAACCCAAAATAATACAGACCTGCAACAGATTTGTGCACATTGCCATTTCACCACAAGTAATGTCAGCTCCCAATGCTTTGCAAAGCCTTCTGAAGGGAAGATTTCCAACAGTAGTCAATGGTGCAAGATATAGCTTTCCTCTAAAGTCGATGAGCTTTCTTTCACGTGGGTGTGATTTCAAACTTCCGTCTGTCTCTACAGATAGATGATCTTCACTTGCAGCCTCTGGCTGCTTATCCAGGATACTTTGATCAACTTCCTTTCCCGGACTATTTGATCCTGTTTGCATCACATTAATAGGAGAATAGTGTTTCTTTACCTTCTTTTTCACACAGATAGTACTTACTGCAGAACCAAACTATAACACCAAACCACATATACCTTGCTCAGCCACATCTGGTTTTGCTTTCTTTGATGGTCTGAGTTCATCTACCACGTTATTCTCTTGTGGAGCCACTTCTCCAGCGCCATTCAGGTTGTCAGCTTTCGTATCAACCCCATTACTGCAACCATTCTCATTTGCCTCGTGATTACTGACAGCACACTCACTACCTTCCTCCATATCCGGCTTTTTCCCTTTCACACCGGGTCCCTACATAATTATGAAGAAATTATGCCAATCAATATCATTGCAAACCCGTAGCAGTTAACAAATGATAGCAATTACTAGAGATAATAAAGACAACAGAGAAAGAACAGGAGATTACCATGAGGCCAAGAGCTTTCAGTTTGGCATCTGCTTTAGGAAACTTCATATTGTTCTTCCACAAAAGTCTTTGAACATCCTTGGTCAATTCATTTGTCTCGGAGAAATTCTTCTTGGGTACAATCAAGCTACTATCACCAGCAACAACTTCCTTGTGCGTGCCATAAAACCTACACGCCAGGCCATAAGGGCACCTCCCTTCGTCGCTTATGAAAGGACATTCTCCATCCAGATCATCCGGTCTCTAGCAGTTCATACACAGATAGCTTAGTGTCAAACTCAGAATTCAGTTCACCAAGGACCCGAAATCAAACAGTGGTTATCTATTCGATTGCATTCAATTTCCTCAACTTGAATTGCTAATTTTCTAGGGAAACAAACAAGTATTGATTAGAGAGAGCAGCTGAAATTCTCAGTTACCTGAGCCTTGAAACCCTCCAAGTCATGGCTGAATCGGCAGCCATCGCCGAACTTGCAAGAACTAACATCTCCACTCTTCGCTATCACTGGGCAGAGATGAGACGTCTTTTGCTCCTGCGGATTTTTTTCATTTTCTCACTTCTCATTTCATTCCACAGAAACCGTAAAAATCAAATTGGCGAGACAGAAGAGTGAGAGAGCAAAAACCTGCTGCCGGTCGCGCTTAAATTGGCGTTTCGACTTCGCCTGCTTCAACACGCCGGACTGAGGAGCCCTCGCGGCGGCCGACGCCGAGTTATCAGCAGCAGTTTGTGAGGTTCTGGAAGGAGGAGGACACAGGAATTCGGCTTTTACCGGAGCAACTCCTTTGGCCGCTAACTCCTCGGGCGTCGCAGCAGCTGGTGTGGGAGCTCCTCCGCCGTTGGACGGCAGCGCGGGAGGAAGTTCAGGTGGTGCATCGTGGATGTCGGTTGCAACCTCAGCCGATAACTCGGCCATTGGGGGAAACGAATTGAACAAGAGGAACCTCAAACTCGGCCGAGTTGTGACGCTTGGCGTAACTCGTAAGGTTGGGGATATGCGGGAAGTTCACTGCTGGAGTGGAGCAATGCAGTGGAGGAGTGGTTACTGGTTGCATACTATACTAGGGTTTGAACAACGTGGCTAACTGGCTATCCGTGGAACCAGGTGACACGGTGCCGTTCTACTCAAGATTGAGATTCTAGTAGGGGTGTTCAAATGGTTACCGTGGTTATTACCAAACTAAATAAGACTAAATTTCATTAACCATAGAATGCAATATCATAACCAAACCGTCCAAACTAATACAACAACCAAATTAACCAAACTAAAGTTTAATCGGTTTGGTTAATCGGTTGAACCAGATTAACCAATATAAAATCATATTATCATCAAGTGAGAAAAATTTTGGTTAATTTATCAATTCACAATTTATAAAATGAATAAAACATAACAATCAACACATAGTTATAGACTTATAGTTGACCCTTAACATAAATACATGCAACTAATGATATGGATTAATGAATTATCTTACGGTTAGTATAGAAGTATTCACCTAACAAAAATTTATCATAATGATATGGATTAATGAATTGTTGTGTTTGTTTGAATTGAATTAGTCATTTAGCAATTTTCATAGGCTGAAAAGGACCTTGCTTTCAAGTTTTCATCCAACATAATGTATGAGATTTATCTAAATTAGGCGGTCATATGTTGTGGTCTACACTCTACATATACAAATATACATTATAGGAACAATATCAAGCTTTATATTTTATGAGTCTAAAAGGATCAACTTTTAACTCTTGAGTGGTTATTCAAAGTATTAAGTATGTGTATATATTAGATATATAACTAATTATTTATCTGGTTAATTTGGTTTGGCTGGTTAGGAGTGTCTGAAACCAAACCAAACCAACTAAACCAAACAAGCTAAAAAACTTTAACCAAACCAAACGAATTATCCAAATTAACCAAACCAAATTATCCAAATAGTACTGGTTAAAACGGTTACCATGGTACCCACACCGTTTGAACACCCCTAGATTCTAGACGGAGAATGGAACCCATAATATCGGGCTGGAAATTTGGTACAGATATTCAGGATATTACCGAATACCATACCAAATTTATTGATATCTTATTATATATTATGATTGTTCAAAAGCAATTTATTGTAACATAAGCACTTGGGGAATTCACAAGTTGTCATGACAAATTTTTTATAAAAAAAATTAATTAATGATCTATTTATGGTGTTATTTCTCTCTTCTTTTAATGATTTTTTTTCTTTTCTTCAACTATATTTGTAGCAATAGACTAGTATTTGTAGGGTGACACAAATTGCATTTGTTTAAATCAAAATATCTTAAACTAAACTTAATAATAAGTTATATTTTATTGAAAATTTTAAACAAAACACATACATAAATATTAATATAGTTTTAACGATTAAACAAAATATAATAACAATTGTTAGACAACCGACTTTCGAAAGTGAACTATATTGTTTTATATTTTGCTATTAAACACATCTTATATCTAATGTGTATATACAAAATAAAAAAGTATTGTATAGCAAATGTCTAGATAGAAACTTGACGATGTACAAGCATTGATCAAAGTGTCAAAACAATATGTTTTAGTTTGTAATAGTAAGCAATATGTATTTAGATCGAGTTATCGTAGCCGCAAAATTTTGTTTTCACATTTCACTGAACGAGGTGAGTTTAAAAGTCTTAATTACTAATCAAGATTATAGATAAAGTAAACCCTTTATACATGCTTAGATATTGACAGTAGATGTGTCAACAACACATCCAATAATTCATATGTATGTGAAATGCCACAATGTTTGTATGAGTTTTAAAATTTTAATAAAGAATAAACTTTTTCAAAATATAATAATTTAATTGTTCAAATAATACGACGTTTCTAATGCACATAAATCTATGTGCATTGTAGACATGATTTAACAATTATTAATATATATATATATATATATATATAATGAAAATTTTTGTTCCATAACCTAACAGCAAAATAACGAAAAATTTGCAAATGCACATTAAAAAAGTTGGGAAATTGTACACTAAAAGACCATGTTAAGAAGAGAACCCTTAATAGTGTGTGAGAGTTTTGAGCCATGAAAACCGTATTCCTTGAAGACATTGTCTCACTTAGGAAAAGAAACGATTTAGCTAAACAACAATGAGTTTTGAGCGTTTGTAATGTCAATGAACTCCTCACACCTTGACAATTCCACGTGAATACATTCATTTATCAGTTTGGGGCCACTCGGGGTTGGCTTCCTCCACCCTTATCTTTTGTGCATTTTTTTGGTACTGATTCCACCACGCCTTCTTCCGACTCCTAGATACATATTTCCACATTTCTTCGAGTATAGACAATAGGAGATCCCGAGGATTCTACCAGGATGGCCTTGCCTTTTGACTTCCCATTTTCGACCGGTCCAATCGGAGAGCATGATACTGCAGATTCTGAAAATAGTAAGTGGGCCTCGAGATTTAGAAATCCCATTTCTCCTTGATAGCCGAACGGGTTAGTTTCATTCAAATCTTCAAATAAAAAATCTGGATTTTCATCCTAAAATAAATTACCTAACCCAAAGGATTGGGTTGGCCTCCTGCACTTACAATGGGATTGGATTTTCCATAATTAGATGAGTGCTTCCTTGCCCATTAATATTTTCGGAATTGGGCTCCCTTTTAGGCCCGTTGGTGACTGACTTTCTTGTCTTCTGATGGCTTGAGCAGGCCCTTCTACTCGGCCCAGGTAGTAATTCAACAGCTGCCCTTTTCAGCCCAATCAGACTGCTCCCTTAATAAAAAAATAAAATGCAGTAGAGCAGGACCCGTGTCCAAACTCCCGATAAAGCCCTCACATTATTGTTGGTATTTTCCAATTTGCCACTCCTTATGTCGTTCCAATTTTTTGCCCCAGCAAAGCACAATTGTTGGGTTTCCTTCCTATGTTGTTCTTCCTTCCTCGCCCAGACGCTCACAGCGACACCGCAGTCCCTCAACACTTCTCCGTCACCGAACCAGATTCCATCCCTGTTATCTCTTTCAGCAACCCATTGCCAATCTTTTTATCCTTACCAAATTAGCTACCTCAGATTCAACCGCCTCACCAAATTTCTTAGGGCAATTGATCGACCAGGTCAGTCGACCTAGAAGATTACATTTACAACATGCATAGTTGATGCAATGTTCCATAGAGATGCAGGCGAAAGAAGTCCATCGTCGTCTCGGTCCCCACCTCTTCAAATCGCAGCGCCGTCGTGCCCGGATGGTCTGCGGAACGGCCGTCCAAACTTTCATCGCGTTCCTGCCTGGCGAGGTACGGAGGCTGGAGGCCATCACCGACGTCGGGAAGGCTTTCCTCATGCAAGGCAGTGATTGTGCGGAGACCTTCACTCTTATTCCGTAGATGGCCATGGTTCTCACTGTTGGTGCTCAAATACCCATCCCATCATCAAGGTTAAAACCGAAAAGTCTGAAACCTCTAATTTCTTTGATTCAGTTCCAGTTTCGGTTCAATTTTTAAAAACCCCCCCTTTTTTGTATTAGGTTGGGAGTATGGCTGAGCAGTTCGTGAAACCTAAGTCGGATTCATTTCAGAACAACGATGGGGTGAAGCTGGCGAGTTACAGAGTAGATAACATCAATGCCGATGCCGTTGATGAGAAATGTAGAATTCTTCATCCGAAGAGCCTTATCAGAGCTTACCTTCAGTTCGTTGCCACTTTCACTCTGCTCTGAGCTATTGTCACCGGTGGACATGCTACTTTGAGATTGAGAGGCTCTGTCTGTTGTGGGAGGGACCACATTCGCGGCAATGGCGATAGAGCTAAGATTGAGAAACATGGTTAAGTTGGAGAGAGAAGAGAAGAATGGTTCGTGTCAATGTTAGCAACTGCGACAAACTGCCAAAATGTAGCACCTGGGGTTCATTTTCAGTTCATGGAGGATTCTGGCCGAGGTTAGGAGAATCTTGCTGTTGGAACTGGTCAGTGGAGCTCTTGGAGAAGTGGCTACGGTTAGCAAAATCTAGCTGAATCAATGCAAGTGATTGTTAGTGGTTAGAGGCTATGCCGAGTCCGATTCAGCCGGAGAGATTAGGTGTGACCGATTGGAATTCGAGATTTCCAAGTCTAAATATTTGCCAAATGAATTGGAATCAACAACAGGAACTATTAGATCAGTGTGGAAAACAGAATGAATTCTGGTAAAACCGACGAGGAAGGAGGACGCATAGAGGAACGGGAACAAGTGGCGGATTCCCGCAGCAAAAGTTGCAGAAGATGGGTTATCAGAACCAACAAGAAGATGGTTGCAATCCTAGAAGGATTCAGTAAACCAAGTTCTCAAAGCAGCAATGGTTTTATCAGAAATGGATGTACCTAAGAATTACATTGAATCGCTTCCCAAGGTATAAATGACGTCCAAGTACCTTTCCTCCTTGAACTGAAACTTGCCATCCATAATATTTACCTTTTACTTTTCTTCGTTGTTGTTTTGTTTTGTTGGAAATGGAATGGAAGATCAAGCCTCGGAGACTCGATATACAAATCCATCGCTGATGAATACTTTGATCCCACTCAGTTCCTGTCAACCATGGATCTAACAAACGAGCACAAAGTTCTGGAGCTGAAGAACAGGATTGAGAACAACAAGGTAAGCACCAGACAACAAAATGTTATTTCTGCATCCAGCCGGGGGCAATGATAAGATCCATCCAATCAATCAATCAATCAATCAGAGATTTGGGTCAATCCGAATCTAGCTAAACAATCAATTCGACTGGAGAGCTATTCAAGAAAGATCCAATTTTTACAGTGGCCCGGCCCGACTCATCTTGTTATTATCTTAATTCTTTATGGGAAGCATTATAATTAATTAAAGAATGACCTAAACAAACAGCAAGTCTCTATGGACGCGGATTAGAGTAGGAGACAAATGAGTCAACTCGGAATCTTCCTTTTATTGTATGTGCTTTTGACAAAGCTGCCGGCCTGGGTTCCTCTTCATTTCCACCGCTTCTTCCTTTCCTGAGATCATAAACAACAGCTTCGCAGTTTCAATTATCAGTTATTTGTTAGAGTCCCCTCCCAGCTTCGACGATGTATACAGGGTTATGGGAGTACGACGTCTTCCTATGTTTCAGGGGGGACGACTCCCGCACTGGCTTTACCAGCCACCTTGTGCAGGCTCTGCGCGACAAGCGTATCAAAACCTTCATCGATACCATGCTCCCAAAAACGGAGAGCATCGACGAGCTGCTCTGCTTCCTCCAAAGATCCGCGGTTTCCGTGGTGGTTTTCTCAGAGAGGTTCGCCGACTCAACCTGGTGCCTGGACGAGATTGTCACCATAGTCCGAAGAATGAAGGGTGACCACCGCCACAGGGTGCTGCCCGTTTTCTACGGAGTCGAACCGTCCGATGTGACGGACGACTCTGGCAGTTATTCTGCGCTTATTGATGCACTACTTGAAGCTAACCCCGGGGCTGGAAACAAGGAGGTATGGATGGATGCTTTGAAGGAAGTGGCTAACCGTGCTGGCCACACGTCAGGCGAGAAAAAGTGAGTTGAGTACTACGGGTTAATTCAGGTCTCAGTCTCGCTTCAATTTTCAGTTGTTGGGATTTAATTCGAAGCTGCTACTTGGTGGGATGCTAGAATTGCCTGTTTTGTGCGAATTTAGATCCCATACTTAGCCAGTAATGCTCTTAATAGTTGCACAATTTTACATTTATCAGTGTGAAATTTGTTCCTTTAATTGATTCTCTTGGTGCTTAGGATCAAATCTGAATCAAGCAAGGCGGATGGGGGAAATGTCGTGAAGGAACTGAAACCATCAAGCGAGTCATTTACCCACGAAGCAAACCGTATCCTAGCAAGAACTGGAAGGTTTGATGGTCTTAAAATCATCTTTTGTTTGTTATTTTGGCTGGTAAATCAAGTGATTTCATTTTGTCATTTGTTTATTTTTTTGAAGCTTCGTTTTTTATAAGATCGAATCTGAATTGGTTAGCGCCGTTGTGGATGATGTTTCGAAGACACTCATAGACATGTCACCAAGTATAGTCTACAATAAGTTGGTTGATATGGGTTCTCGCATCTTGGAAGTGGAGCGACTGCTAGCCATGGATGATGTTACCAAGCATACTTGCATTATCGGGCTCTGGGGGATGGGCGGCTCTGGGAAAACCACTCTGGCTGAAGCCTGCTATCAGAGACAAACATCATCCCCAACATCAACAAAAGGACCATTCTTCAAGCATCATTTCATCCGGAACATTAGTGAGAAGTGTGAAGCACAACGTGGGGTTGATGGACTTATACTGGAACTCTATTCACAACTCTTATCTGAAGAGAATTTAACTCGTGAAAATTTGAATAATGTGGCTCTAAGGCGACGTCTTTCCAACTTAAGGGTGCTTCTACTTCTCGACAATGTGGGGAGTATGTGGCAGTTAGATCAGTTGCTCTTGGGATCCATTTTCTCCAATGATGTCACTAAACTCTTTGCCCCAGGGAGCAGAATTATCGTGACAGCTAGGGATAAGAAAGTGATTCAGCACGGACAAGTTGTGACGATACATCCGGTTGAGTGTTTGCAAGATGGTGAATCGCTGCAAGTCTTCAGCTTGTTTGCATTCGGAGAAAGTGCCCCTCCTGATGTGTGGATGGATCTGTCGCGTAAAGCTTTATCGTACTGCAGTGGGAACCCTTTAGCACTAAGAGTATTGGGAGGTATATTGAACGGTGAGGATCGACGCTATTGGCAGAGCTTTCTGGAGAGTTTGACATTGGGAAGAACAGGGGTGCCTGAAATTCATGACATTCTGAGGAAAAGCTATGACAAGTTAAATGACAAGCAGCAGCCACTATTTCTGGATGTTGCTTGCTTCCTCCATGGGATGTTGAGGTCTAAACTTTTAAAATTCACGAAAACTAGTTGCTACGATGCCTATAGTGATGTACAGGATCTAATCAATAAGTCACTGCTGGTTTGTGCCAATGGCAAGGATGGCGAGATGATTGAGGTGCATGATTTGCTCAAATACATGGCTTGGCAAATTGTTAACAAGGAACGGGATCTTAGAAAGTGCAGCAGGCTGGAGAATCCTGAAGACATCACCGAACTACTGCAGACTCTTAAGGTATGCTTCACTGTGATGTTATTTTTCTTCCTTCTGAGCTTTCATGTCCACGCCAATCTGCGTTATAATCTGTGGTTTCCTTTTAGGGAACTGATAGAGCAACTGAAGCCATAAATCTGAACCTTTCCAAAATCAAAGACATGAATTTGGAAGCCAATGCCTTTCAAGGGATGAATTCACTTAAATGGTTAAAATTCTACTGGTCCCACGTAAGGCTTGGGCGTTGCAAACTCCATATACCGGTTGGCCGCATCGACTTTCTCACCACCAAGTTAAGGGGACTACAATGGGATATCTACCCTTTGAGATCTTTACCATCGGGATTTTCTCCAGAAAACCTTCGTATACTTGCTCTGCGCGATAGTCATATAGTGAAATGTTGGGAAGGAGAAGGAGAAACTCAGGTATATTATACAGACAACACATAGCCATTACTATTTTCAGTCTAGCCAGCACATATTCCTTGATTCCTTCATTTTGCCGTTTTGTATTGGTTATGATGATGACAGGCTGCTAAGCTTGTGAACCTGGTGGAGCTAGACCTTTACGGCTGTCGTTATCTCACTGCCCTCCCAGACCTATCCAAGTCTACACATCTTGAGGTGCTCATACTCCGTGATTGCAGAAGCCTAGTTGAGCTACCTTCGTGCGTCGGATATCTCGACAAGCTAGTGAGGTTGGATGTCGAAGATTGTTCCAATTTAGAGCGCATTCCAACCAAATTTAAGTCTAAGCACCTCAAGTATGTTTTAATGTCCAAATGTTTCAAGGTCACCCGTTGTCCGGATATTAATTCAAAGGAGCTGGAGGTTTTGGATTTAGATAGGACGCCTATCAGTGCAGCACCGCCGGCTTCAATCTACAACAAGATGAAGCAGGGTGGCATCCTAAGTCTCCATTGCCGAAAGATCACAAGTTTCCCTCAACTTCCGGAAAGGTTAGAGAAGTTCAGCCTTTCCAACACGTCGGTAACAGAGATCAAACTTGGAGATCAACATCATTCTGACTCGGCTTTAAATGGGCCAAGGTTCGGACAGCTATGGTTGGTTAATAACTCCAAACTCGAGAGCCTGCCCCTTAACATCTGGAAGATGGTGTCTAGAGAAGTTGTTGTTGACTGCAGCCCATTGATTGAAACATTGCCGGAAATCTTAGAGGCAGAGGGCATGGAGGGCTTTACCTGGCTTGCTGTGACTAGATGCAAGCTTCTCAAGCATGTTCCATCAAGCATCAACAATATGAAATTCCTGCAGGTTCTCAATTTCTCTGGCACGGCTATTGAGACCTTGCCGGACTGTATTCAGGATCTAAGCGAGTTGTTGACGCTAGAACTGAGCAACTGCTCAAGACTTGAGTCCATCCCGGACATCCTTCACAAACTTGCCAAGCTATCAGTATTGATTGTGACGGATTGCAAGAAGCTTACACTTTTACCACGACTTCCACCATGCCTCAAGCTTTTGTCTGCGAGATTTTGCAAGTCCTTACAAGCTCTGCCAAGCGACATAGGCGGGCTGAGTTGCCCGGAAATGTGGTTTGATTGTTGCTCGCAGTTGGACCGGGCTTTGCTTGGCGACATGGTATCAGGCTTTCTGCAACAGGCCATGCCTCTGCATTCTCAGGTATGGTAATATTATCTTTTTTGTGTTGGCGATTGATGTAAGATTCATTCTTAATCTGTTTTAACAGTTGTTGCTGTTGCTGTTGTTGTTGGGTTGAACCAATCTTTGGTATGATGTTAAGAGTTGTTAATGGATTTTATGAATAAAGTTCAATGTCTCTGCCACAGGGTTCTCGTTTGTATCCAGGGACTGAACTTCCGGAATGGTTTCATTACCAAAGCGAGGAAGGTATGGCCTTTGTAACGGTGACCTTGCCTGCTGCAAGTGCAATCTGTGAGCAAAAGATGAAGGAAATCGCATTTGGTGTCGTGACTACTTCACAACCCCGCGGGTTTATGCAGATGATGACATGCGGCTGCTACATTCTTAATGGTTCTATGGATGGAAGCCGCCCCAGCAGCAGCGTTGGTGCCCTTTTTGCATCTTGGAGTTCTTCTCTACTGGTTGCCTTTGACAATGAAAACTTGAGTCATGTTCATCTGTGGTTTGGAAACAAGTTACGCCCTCGCTGCACCACGAACGAAGATCAAGAAGAGGAGGAAGAAGAAGCCTGGTATGTGAAATATGCCGGGGAGACTGTTCTGTTCTACTTCTTCCATCAGGGGGGCGAGGAGTTGAAAATCAAGAAATGTGGCGTTTCTTTACTCTACAGCTCTACTGATTGCAGTCCGATAGTTTTGGGTGTGTAATTTGTCTACATGTTTGGTCGTTCGAATTCGAAGAATGACGAATCGTGATTAATTTTGAAGTGTGTAAATCAAATGAAATATTGGCGATGAATTGGTTTTTAATTTTGGGCAACGGTTTCCTCTACTAATTGTGTTTTCAGATTGGAGACTTTCTAGAGAATGTAATTCTAACCTGCGAGATCCTTCCTGATGGTGCTGACTGCATGGAAAATGATTAGTCAGGAAGCATTGCCGATGAAACTGGTTGCAAGCTAAATGAGGTTATTAACATTGTTGGGCAGTTAGAGGATGGGTTGTTAATATTGGCAAGAGAATGGATGATTCCTTGCTTAAAGAGACTGGATCTGAAAGTCGTAGTGACCGCACGGAAGATTCAGTTATTGACACTAGCTCGACCAGTAAGAACTTGCATTCTGGCAGTCTGAAAATGACAGTGCACAAAGTGGCAGTGGCGAAGATGATGATCTCTGGGAACATATGGAATGAGATGGCCATAGCATCGAAATTCACTTGGGTATTTTACGTTTTATACATTTCTCCTGTTTATTACGATATAAATATGTAACTACCTGCTAAACCTTATCGAGATTGGTATTTGAAGTTTTGTCTCCTACTATGTTGCTACCTGCTAAACCCGTAGTTATACATGGTTGTTACTTGCTTCAAACTTGATAAACACTAGGGACTAGGGAGTCGTTTGCTTCTTTGATTTGAAAATTGAGGGTTTTGGCCAACAAAAACCTTGGTGGATTTGAAAATTGAGGGTTTTGGCCAACAAAAATCTTGGGATTTATGTTGGATTTATTAGATTATGGATTTGAAGAGTCTAATGTTTGCATGATAGATTTGATGATGGATTTGTTAAATAAATAACTAACCATCAAGGATTTGCAAATCCCAAATCAATATGTGGGATTTACAAGTCCGTGGGGTCTACGGACTTCGTTCCAAAATAAAAACCAAATCCGTGGACACTTACGGGCAAAGATTGTCTGCTTTACTTCAATGCTTGGGTTATCTTCTTCACTTAGTTGCTTCTTGCTTTTGCAGGCATTCCCTCCTTGTTGTGTTCTTTTATCTTCTTTATGCAAAAGAAATGCGGAGGCTTAGCTGATAATATGGAGAAGCTTGGCAAATAGGTGTGTGTACAGAAACTGAATTCATTTGTCAAATATGCCAACCCATTTCTACACTTGGTTGGCTGCTTTAAGACATTTTTGAGGTTTGTGAGGAGTGTCATTAGCAGAATCAATTGCACTGTAGGAGCACGGGTTATATGAGGGGAATTTAGGATTGGATTGGTTAGTGGGAGTTTTCTTTGTTGTTATGGGACAAGTTAGTACAGTCACGAGTCAACTGTGGCACTCATTTGATGATTGAACTTCCTCAGAAATACTAGCCATCACAGCAAGTGATAACTTCTGCTCCATGCTTCCGTACCAGGAGTCGAGTCCTCCCAATGTCGGGGAGTTCGATATACTTTAAAGAGAAAGGAAAATGCACCCGGACTTTACATCATCCAATACATATATAGCAGCTTCGACTGGGAATCTGGAGAGTTCTTGCTCAAGCAGAAAGTTGCAAGTGACATAAACAATTTTGCTGAAAGATGTAAATTACAGTTAGCTATACTCACTGAACTCTCTTGAGTTGATTACTTAGCTGCAGATTAATGAATAGTTGCTTTATAGTGCTCGAGTATGGTCAATTTGTATAAGAGAAATGTTGTCATTAAGAGTTATACTTAAATGCAGTCGAAAATGTGAGAGGGGAGGGAAAACAATCCTAACTTCAATCAGTACTATAATTTTGGGTTATATGGTAAAAGAAATTAAAATACAAACCAAGGTTGATTCTGATGGTCCTTGGATTTTTATTTTTATTTTTATGGGCGGTCCTTGGATTTCAAATCCTATAAAATAGGTTATGCAACATATAAACTGAAGGATACATATAAAGTTTTTGGTTTCAGGTTTGCCTGTTTGAAATTGGAAAATACCAAGTGATGGAGCATGTCTGTTGATGTTAGAATTGATGTTATTCGCTTGGTAAGTGCTTATCGAATGCTTATCAACTCTGCGATTTAGATTGTATTGAGTTGGTTGAGGATGCTAAATGTATATTGGTCATATTTATTTGAGATTGTAGAGTAACCGAAAATGGGTGACCCATATTTTTTTCACTACTACAATTTCTTTGTATACGCGTTGAATGTTGTTTTTCTTTTCTAAAGAAGATTGCTCAAATTTTTCCAAAAAAGAAAAAAAAAAGATTGCTCAAATTTTACTACGACAATGTGGGTGGGGATTGATTTGATGTCTGAAATAAAGAGTTTCATCAATTTCGCTTATTCTATATTGCTTTTTAATATATTAAACACAACTATGATGACCCTGCGGCGTACTTAGCAACGGGTATTGATACTAGTATGTAACTAAAGGTCCAGATCATGCTTTTGCTCTGCTTCATTCTACGTAGTTCAAACCGCACTCAAAGGTAGGGCATTTCCCATTTTTATAGGAACTTCTCTACCAGAAATAATAGTATCTCCAATTACAGCACCTCTGGGATGTAAAATATATCTCTTCTCACCATCCCCATAGTGTATGAGACAAATGTATGCATTTTTATTGGGGTCGTATTCTATGGTTAAGATTCTACCATATATGTCTTTTTTTCATTCCGTCGAGAATCGATTTTACGGTATAGACGCGCTTATGACCTCCCCTCTATGCCTTGCGCGGTAATGGTTCCTCTGGCATTCCCTGCTCTACAAACACAACCCCTCCTGAGATCAAAGAATATAGAGATTGCAGATACTAATTATCATGTCATGGTACGTAATACTCAGTTACATCCATTGTCACTCTCTATCTAATTTGTTGTAGCTTATACTCCACTGCTATCGCAGGAACCAATGAATATTCAATCTCTAAATAGTAAATATCCATGATTTTGGATTCTAAGAAAGAAAGAAACCTTGCAACTTCGAATGGTACATATGTGGTTGTCTGGAATAAACATGTCACAGTTAATTCTTATATAACAATTAAATCAGACATGTCACGTGAAAAATATAATACGTAACATAATGTTTATACTCGTTACGTAAAAAAAAATGTTCATTTCGTAAGATAATTAACATTGTCTCACAACTATTATTGAAAAACACTCACACATTGGAAAGATCACAACATATTCAAGTGTTTTCATGCTCATGATGTGGTAGTCATGAAAGCCTTTGCAATGTTAAGTATGGATGATGTATGATACCAAATGTTGTATTTTTTCCCCTTTTCATTAAACATGGATATGAGTCCAAAACGAGCATGAGCAGATATGATCTCCTTTCTTTTCTCCGATCATAAAGTCCCTAGACAGATCTCTTTCATAATGTGTCCAAGCCTAGCAATTTGAAAATGGGCAGACATGATACAATTCTTATTTATCAATTGAATAAACATACAACATAAGTCTTCCGTGATAAAAGATTGAATAAAAAAATCTTACATTATAACCAACTGTTGACCATCTCATCAATTAACATTTATACAGAAGTTTTGTAATGTGAGTTTGTCCTCAAATACATGTAAGGAGATTCTTACTCAGCAATCAGCACCTACCCAATTAAAATTTTCTTGGCCTCCCCGCAAAGCAAGGAAGCCCTAATAAGTCTTTTGGCATCTCAATTTTCTGTGCATGCTACTATGGGACTATGGGTTACTCACACAACTGGACATATCAATTGGGCTTTCCATTTCCTTTTCCACAGCCCACCAAATTATAACTTATAATTACAAATCAACATAAATTAATTCATCATTAGTTTACTTGGACATAAACTTACGATTTCTTTTACCATTATTATACGTGTTATACATATAGAATAAATAAACAGAAAAATAAACACAATTTTATCAAGAATTTCAAATGCATTTAACACTTATACATGTATTATATGGATATTGAATATAGTTTCACTAAATATTTTCACGTTAACCAATATGCATGCAATTATATCGTATAAAAAAATGAAGTTCCATATGGTTTTCGATTTAACAATTCAAGAATATGATCATTTTTCATTCGGTGATAAACTTCTATGTTTAGCTCGAGCATAAAAGAATTTGGTCTAAAATTTAATTTCTAATATCATTGCTTTCTTCTCAAAGAATGATAATTGTTCGACAAAAAAAAAATGATAATTGCCTGCAAATTTCGAAAACATTTATTAGCAAGTTTGAGCCTCGAGGGTTTTCAGATTGTAATAAGCGACTAAATATTTTTACACTTAGTTATCAGACAACAAACAATTACCGATTAAAATCACTTGGTTTTGTTAAAGTTCTAAGTTTCAATTCGAGTAGAAGAGATGTATTGTGAAAATAAATCAATGAAGCAGAATTGTTGCTCATCACAATAAATTGTTACTAAGGCTATTAATACTATGCATCTTAAATTATTTAATTTTAATTATAACAAATGAGATCAAGCTCCTATAGTCGATTCAGGAATAGTCTCACTAAAGCTTATATTGCTCTTCGATCTAAATAATGAATCTCAATTATTAGCATTTTTCATATTTAAGATCCAAATTTAATGAGGATACTACCCAATCAACTAACATTTTTCACATTTATGATCCAACTTGAGTTGTGAATACTACCAAATATGAGTTTGTTGTCTTGGATCATCAAGAATTCAGGATTTCTGAGAATTACTGTTGAAAATCTATTAAAAAATAGTGGAAGAATGAATCGTCAAGTTGAATCACAAATTAACAATTCCATAACCAAATTAACAATTTTGAACATAACTATTGATGGAATAAATGAATCTCAAACAAAATTTGCAACTATAATGATGCAAATTCTTTTGTTGTGAAGCACCTATCAATGATGAATATAGTGGAGTTAATGATGAAGATGGTTGATGGTTAAGAGGTGATACCGATTATTTTGAAACACCTATATGCTTAATTTCAACAAGAATCAACATAGATGGCTCTGATTACGATGTTGATGATTTTTATGATGGATGCACATTCTCTTCTCGAAGAATTGAATAATTTAAATTTCTTAAAGATAAAAAGCAAGAAACTAGCTTGCAATTTGGTAAAATTGATATCATTATTTGTTAATTCGCATGACATGAACATATAATTCTGACACGAATATAAGAGAAGTGGAGATTACTGAAATTTAAACTTTGAAACTTTGTTAGTTAATATCATCATATTGCAACCGGCCAACGGACTAGGTACAGTCTAGTATTATATAATCAAACGATAATTTTCATAACTTAATTCACTTATTATAAAATATAGCTTATGTACCTACAATACTCACTATCTCACCACTTTGCATTACGTATAGATTCTCCAAGATAAGATAATTTTACATGATAGTCTAATCAAATTTGATGTTTTTTTATTAGATTTTATTATTAGATCACACATTACGGAAGATCAACGTAACAATATTGTATAACCATTATGTAAATTGAAAATAAATTTTGTAAAACTTATAAAGGGATTATTATTTCATATCTATCAATTAAACAAACGTATTATGTAAGTCTTGTATAATAATTAAGACACTACATAAACTTTTGAAAGAATCTTATCCAAATTATTTTGTAAATTATTTAATTTCAAATAAATCATTAAATGAGTGCATAATATTTTAAATACATTTATTGTCTTAATGTCGCCAAGGCGGATAAAAAACTAGTCTACACAATAAATAAAAGCCAAATGAGAAAACTTGAAGATCCATTTCAAATTTTCTGCATTCAGAGTGAAAGTAGGAAGGACATTTTGGTCTCCATAATTACTTTTTTTATTCATCAAAAAGACACTTACTAGGATTTGAACCATGATCACTTTAAAGAAAAGCAAAGATCATAACCAATCACACTCACTAAGTATATTTGTTTATTTTTTTAAATTAAAAACATATAATCACAGAGAGGAAAAAACCCTTTCCCCATTTCAAATTCCCTGCTCCAGGAGTGTTTGTAGGAAGGATAGAATAGAGAGTGTCAATTTTTTTTTCTTTTTCGTCTGTGGAACGGGCCAACTTACCGTACATATGCAGATTTAAACGGATCCACGAGTGTCAATTTTTTTCTTTAAGTCCTTTTATTCATATGTGTCGGTAAAATATATATGAAAATGCAAAAACAATACACCTTTTTATTGCTAAAAAGAAAAAAAAATTAAAAATAAACTAATGCATGGATTCTATTGGGCTAACCACTAATCATAAAAAAAAAAAAGTTGAATGGGTCTGACCTACACGGGATTGGCCCGTTTTGATCAAGTTTAATTTATAATCACATGGTTCCCTGATACCCGATAAAAATCTCAATCCAAACCAGTTTGGCAGGTGAGTCTGTGTTTACCACCATTTTCTAGGGATATAGGAACGGTGGTTCCTATCCCAAATCGTGTTGTTCATTCTTGATTTCTTTCGATTTTATCATGGCTTGGCAAAAAACCAGAAAGCACAATGATGATAAGATGAAAGTTCTATAAAGCAAATTAATTGGCCAACGGGCTGAGTAAAAGCTAGCAACGATTGTGAGATGCTCATTTCCCGAAAACCGACGGGATAGACGATTTTTTATTCGATTTTCCTGAATTCGGTTTCTATAAAACTTATTCCACCTCATCATATTACCAGAAATAATATTGTTTCACAAGGTAATAGGTACTTGATTTTGATTCATAAGGCTGATTTTTAATTCGTTGCATCATTCATGTCTCTTTCTTACTAAAATTCACTATTTTTATCATGTGATTCTAAAAAAAACCTATACACAATAAGCTATACACCCTATTACATTATCAAATTTCATACTTCACCTTGGCGCCCACGCTAGTTGCTAGTGATACTAAAATAGCAGGAGACGGGACGCGTTTTAAAGTCCAACTTTTGCAATCTGTCTTCGTGCTCGAGCCAAAACCACACGACATCTTCAACAGATGAACCCGTTTTTACTTAGCATATATGGATATGTAAATATAATAAATATAAGTACATAAAGGAATATGAGCTGTACTCATTTGACTATACCATCTAACATGTAATAAAATATATAATACGAAGAACGCCTGTATATATGAATAACCATTGATTGCAGCAAAAGATTGATATGCCAGAAGGGGTCGAAGAAAGATGTGGGGAATCTCTAATCACCAATCTCTAATCACCACCGCCGGTGGGGATACAGAGAAACTTAATGAATGAATTTGCATTTACTGGCTAGCTTCTGATTTCGAGTTTGTTCCGTTCTGCTGTTCCTGCTGCTGCTGCTGCAATTGATGGGTGTTGCGCTGGGAGGACATCTGCTGCTGCTGCTGGAACATCTGCTGTGGAACCATTCCTTTGGATGCATCAAAGCTGT
Source organism: Linum trigynum (assembly GCA_964030455.1). Classification (NCBI taxonomy): domain Eukaryota; kingdom Viridiplantae; phylum Streptophyta; class Magnoliopsida; order Malpighiales; family Linaceae; genus Linum; species Linum trigynum. Next base: position 59,635,926 of record OZ034817.1, on the reverse strand, counting down.
TGCCGTTCATTTCAGCAGTGGCGATCTTCAGTCGTCGAACCTCAGCAGTTAAAGCTTCGTTGAGAGCTGCCAAAGATACCAGGTAAGTTACATCAAGAAATCTTGCAATATGGCAGGGGAATGGAACCACAAATAAGAGCCTCGCTGGATTCTAGCTACTGGCTAGGTCTCCCCTATGTTTTAGTTTAGACTTCAGTTGCTATAGGTTCACGGCTTCATAGGAGAGCATCAAAGCGAACGTTTCATATTAAAGGGTGTGGATATCGAACATGACCTACACCTTCCCTCAAACTCCGAGCTTAACCAGCAGCAACTAGTACTATTAGAGCATGTCACTCACAATCAGAACATTTGACCTGTCGGCATCTACACTAGGTAGCGGGCTAATAGCAAAGAGGGGATGACAGCAGGAGGCTACATGGCACATAATGCTGAGGAAGATGCAAACGTCTATTAAGAAGAGCACAAAGAGCTAATGTGGGAGAGAGTCTAGCTAGTTTCCTAACCGCGTAGCGTCCAACTATGGTGCAAAGCTAGGATCGATGTTCAGCTACCCAAAAGAGAAAACATTGGGCAGTGGATACAGGCTTATGGTTACGATGAAGCAGCCAATGAGTTTGGACCAGTGAGAGATACAACGTGAGCAGACAAGAGAAAGGGAGATGTTGTTCATACCATCTCGAAGCTGTGCCTGTTGCTCCATGGCTTGTAGACGAAACTTCAGTTCATTATTCTGATTTGTAAGTCCAACAGAATCTCTCTACATATACCAAACCAAAAACGTATCACTCAAGCAGGCTGACAAAACATATATATGGGGAGAAACTCTAGAATCATTAACATCGTTACCTGCAATAGAGTAAGCTGGGCAGACAATGTAGTAGCTTCTGTCTGAAGAGTCTGCACCTTGTGCTCCAGTTCTGAAATGTATCTCATCTTCCTTTCCTTAGAACGAGCAGCAGATTGACGATTTGCTAAAATTCTGAATGATCCAGCCAACAAGAAGATGAGGTAAGTATTGGTAGCATAGATGCATCTAATGAACTGTATATAAGCAGTGGGGATGGGGGCAGGAAAGGTACCTCTTTGCACGCTTTGGATCAGTTAAAGCAATCTCAGTAAGTTTCTCGTTCGCCATAATTTTCTTTAGTTCAACATTGTTGAACTCTCCATTACCGAAATCCAAACTAAAGGTGCTCCCGTCAATCGAGCTAGTAGGAGATAATTGTCCTAGAAGAGGCCCCGGTGAAGGAGGAAACTTTGGGGACTCATCACCAAAGTTTAACTTCCCCATGAAACTATCCAAGGAAACACTTCTATGATGTCTTGAAGTTGGAGCAATATCCCCTCCAGCACTCCTTTTAACCCCTTCCCTTCTCTCCACTGAAGAACTCAATCCTCCTCTCGGAAAGCTGCTCCCACTTTCATTCATGCTGCTCTCGGCCTCATTATCACTGCTATCCCCGTTGGTCCTGGTTCCACTAGCTCTGCTATCTAAATCCTCACGATTCTCAGTAACATTCTTGTCATCTGTCCCAGATGAGTTCAACGCATCAAAGTTGTCCAAATTCATATACGCAGAAAACAAATCTTCCACAACTTCACCTTCAGATTTCTTCTCCCCCGCCCCTTCTTCATTGCTATCAACACCTTTCTCCCACTCCCTCTTCACCGACTGATCTGGTTTACCAAAACCAGCTGTCCCTCTCAATGGAACAAGTGGCGGGGAAGACTGCATCACGCCACTAAACCCAAATGGGATATCACTATTAGACCGCCTATGAGCCTTCCTAGGAGGCAAACTCTCACCAACTCGAGGAGTACCTGCCCGGCTAAAAGGCGACGGCGATGGTGGCAATAAAGAGTGAGAGTTCCCATCCCTATCCTCCATTGAAGCATCAGTCGACATATGTTCTGAAACAGCAGTAGTGGGGGAATGGTCTCTGAATGATGCAGGGCTCAGAGGTGGCAGAGAATCAAGTGAGAAGAACGACGACGGCTGTGACAAGGATCGTGAATGACCGCGACCAGGGCTGTAACTCTGTGAACCCATTTGCTGGTTGATTGGCCTGTTAGACACTGGGATCTGAGAGAAAGGCGAAATGGGTGGGATCTGGTTGGGATGTGAAGGTGGAATCCCAACTCTCTTGCTACCATTACTGCTGTTATCCCCGCCAAAACCCTGCTGGGCAAACTGAGCGAAATGCCTCGTCCGCATTTGGTTTTGACTCAAAGGAGGGATATCAAGCTGCTTCCCCGATGAAAAAGGCTGCTGCTTTAACATCGAAGAAGAAGACTGAGTAGTCCCGAACGAAGATTGCAACCGCTGCATCACTTCAGTGCTCCTGTCTTCCGTATCACCCATTTCCCTCTTCCAACCTTCCCTACTTTCGACCCCCTAAAACAGCAACCAACTCTCAGACAAATGGCCCGAAAAAAAATAACACTTCGGTTCTCTCCCACCAAAATCAAAACCCACTGCAAACGAAGTCGGCAAAAAGAAAGAGAGAAAACAACTCGTCAAAAAGGCCGAACCTTTCTCACAGGAAATTAACCAAGCACCTTGCAGGCATAACAAACAAACAAACAAACTACTACCTCGTGAGATGACAGGAGCAGAGCATCATTGAAGCGGCAGACGGAAGCTAGAAGCTAGAAGCCGGCGAAACAGTGGGGAAAAGAACAGAGAGAAGACAGTGTAAAGTGGTATTAGGGAGGGAAAGAAGAGAGCATCAGTCAACAAAATGTTAACCGTTTTCAGCGGCGGATATGGCGATGATGGAGAATGGGAAAGGGTGGGAAGGAAACAAAAGGGTTCCGCTCTTCTCTCTCTGTCTACACCATCGAAGCTGCAAAGTCTAAAGAAGAAGATGAAGAAAGAAAAGCAGCACAAGAAGAAAATGAAAGGAATTTTTGTTTTCTTTTGTTTTTGGTTAAGGCGACGAGGTGTACGACACGGATTTCATGACGGAGGGAGGAAGAAGACTAGAAGAGGAAAGACTACGCGTGAATTTATTAATAATGAAAATAAAAAAGGAATACTCAATAATAATAAAAATGTGGGTTTTGAGAAGGCGGAGTGAATTTGATCTGAATTTGAGTTTCATTCCGACCTCATTTTCAGCCCTCCAGATTATTCAGCAATCAATTTTTTTCTTTTCGAAAAAGTAGATTATTTATGCCCTTTTGGATTCTTCCTCATCTCATTTCTCTTATTTTTCATCAAGTTAGCTCTTCTTTTTCGAGTAAAAGTTATGAAAAAATGGTGTTCTAATCCGTATTATTGATCACATGACATTTGAAGACTATGGTAATCCCGTATATAATTCAACAAGGTATATTGGTATTTGGATTATTAATGGTGCGTACAACCTAAAGATGGAAATTCAAAAATTCATTTGAATGAGATCTCATATTCGAATCTATTATTCCATCAAAATTTTTCTTGGAAGATGTTATGAACGACATGTGTATACATCAAAATCTGGACAGACAATCGATTGAAATAATTCTCTGACAATAAACTTACATAAGATCGACTTTCTCACAAAAAAGTTAGGTTGTTTCCCCTTCTAATTAACAATCTACTTTGCTTTTATTTCAAAGCATGTACATATTGACGGGATTCCATAGAAGTCTTTGATCTAGGGTCAATAAAATTTTGGAAAGAGAACGTGAGATGGAGAGGTGGTGGAACCAAGTTATGTATACTAGTAGAAAATTGGTGGTTGAAAAACGTGATCTACTTGCTTGCTTCAATTGTTGAGGCATTTTCTTTTCTAATCGTAGTTTCTAACAAATCTAATGGCCCGTTAAAACTTGACATGCGATATGTCAAGTCGTTTATATGTCACACGAGACATTATTATGTTCCAAACACCAGTATACTACTCACAAACTCAATTTGGATTGCATGTACCCCAATAAATTTGTGGTGTAGTCATGTTTCAATCGAAGTCGACATATTGTTTGTGAAAATTTTAAGTACTTTTCTCTCTCATTCAAGTTAAAATAAAAAATATTTATCACTATAATTTATGCTACAAGTATAGATTATGAGTACTTGTTAGAAGTGTTTACAAGAGCAGGACAGCAAAATAGTCATAAATCATTACAATGGTGTGATCAAATCAAATTATCTTTGTCGTTGAAGAAAGACATTCCTTTTTTCTGCATTTGCATATAAGTTTTCATCCAATAATGAAATGATGTCAATAAAGGATCAAAGGTAACATGATGATGAAATTGTACTACCTTTTTAAGGCTTTTGAGTATTGGTGAAGAAAGTTTAACTCCACCTTCTAACTTTATTTAATTGAATTGTCAAAAGATTAACCTAACTTTACCTAAAAAAAGTGATTCACAACTCTATTACTTACCTTCACACCCAAACCCCCTATGGATGAATCATCATGCACCAAAACTTGATAATTTTGAACCCTCATCGAGCATTCACTAGCTTGTACAACACTTGCAAGTTTTAACCATTGATAGGTTACGAGACATTTAATTGCGTTGAAGAAGAATAAAAATGAGAGACCAACATCTTATTGACAAATTTTTGATAACGAACATATTATTGACAGTTAAAAAATGTGAAACATGAAAAAATGAGTAAAGAATAGATGACGGTAAAAAAAATACTCTTTGATCTTTGTGATTGTTTAGAAAAAAAAAGTATGTGACGTAAAGAGAGAGAGAGTTTCGTTTGTTTTTGCTCGTGTTAGTTTTGTCAGTAACACAAGAGTCAAAGATATCTCCCACTCTCTCATAAAACTTAGGTATGTATAACCTTGACTTCTCAAATCTCAAATTAGCATCTTCAAGACCTAGCGAATTCATTGTCTACCATGATTCGTCACCAGTCTCAAGCCCTATGATACTATCTAAGCCTCTAGATTCTTCAAGCTCAACTTACAATCTTTAACAACACAACAAGTTACATGTCATCTCCCATCATCTAAGTGCTTTCAAGGTTTACTTAAGGTCTCGATATCTTAAAAATTGATCGATTCTCATTTTTTCAGTACAACACAATTCACCTTTTGTTCAGTAACGATCAAAGAAGACAATCTAGCTAGTTCCCCCAAAATAGAGTTTCATGGCATGGACATCCCTCATCAAGAGACCTAAAATGCCTAGCAAATGGGCAATTCTTCTTAGAAGAACAAATGAAGTATAAACTATGATGTGATTTGCACAACCATTGGTTCCCCTTTCCTTGTTGGTAACCTATATGGTTGATCTTTCTCTTATTCTAAGACTATGAAAGAATAACAAATGAAAACAGAAACTGAGAATTTAACGGTTTAACCTCAGGAATTCCTACCATAAGCTTGTTACTGAAACTCTGCCGCAACTTAACCACCACTTACCATCCCCGGCGCCAAGCTAGAGGCATTAACGACTAAAGATTCCTCCTTTTCTTCCTGCTGTTGTTCATCATCGTCATCTTCATTATCAATAGCCATTAACAGCTTCGAACAAGATCCCAACTCTCCTTCTTCTTCTACTTCCCCTATGCTCAATCGAACAAGATCAATGGCGGCCCCTGCTTCGGACCCACCAGTAACAATTGGAACCATGCTCGAAACGCAGCTGAAGAATTCGTCAACAGCAGATTCTTGGTTACCATCTGGACCCAATTCTTCTTCATTTGGATTAGTTTCCTGGCCATTGATTATAGCCGCCTCTGTTCCCATCCCACCGATTTGAACGGCCGATTTCGACGTCCGTACGACGAGTTCTTGCTTCTGGCTCGATTCGACCTGATCAATTATGGATGCCGATACCGAGGAGCTTGATTTACCATCACTAATGGCGAAGCCTACCTTCTTTGATTTACCGTCATCAATGGCGGCTTTCTCTTCCCCTGTTTCATCCCCACCACTCTGTTCAACCAATCTAGATGTACAAACGACAAAATCAGCTTCCTCTTCCTCCCCTGTTTTCCCGTTCCCGCCAGAGGAAGCGGCCAGACTCGAAGCACAGACAACAAAATCACCCTGTTCTCTTTTCAATCGCCCATCTTCAATGGCTGCCGCCGGAGCCCACGTCCGATTCGGCCCGGAGACAACAAGTCTTGACGCACACACCGCACAAATGACAAACTCCCTCTTCGTATTCGACCCGGAATCGCCGTGATGACCATCATCTTCCGACGAAGAGACCATGGAGGAAGAAGCTGTTTCTGCTTCTTCTCGTTCTTCAGTTCGTTGAGTTGGGGGTAATGAAACTTCGTCATTTCGGAGACGGCGGTGGAAGAGGAAACAGAGGAGGAACAGAGAGAGAGGGAGGGCGAGGAGAGAGATAGAGGTAAGAAGTGTCCAGTGGCCATGGAAGCACCACTGGAAGAGCATGGCAATGCCGAGGAAGAAAATGGAAGAGCTGCCGATAGTGTAAACTGTAGAGAGTTAAGAGTCGTGGGTTTGGGATATGGAAGAAGAAAGTTCTCACCTTTGCTCCGAAACTGCTGTGAATTGATGATGATGGTGACAATGGGATTGTGTCCATTATGGAAGAGGTGTTTGTTGGATTGGATTCTATAGAGAGTGGGAAAGTGAAGAGTAAGCAGAAAGATCGTCAACAGGGGGAGTTGGGTTTTGTTTCTGTTTCGGGGATCCCACCGGATTTGGCTTGGGTTGTTCATTTTGAATTATTTTTTCGCCTAATTCTGGTACGCAGCTTGCTCTCATTTGCTGTTTGTTTGGACTTCGGATTGATAAACAAGAAATCTAGAATTTTGAATTACAAGTGTTGAGACACTTTAGTGGTCGACACGCGATCTACAGACTAGATTAGTCTTCAGGGATGGATACGATTGGTACTATACGAAAACCCCTTTCGCAAGGATGACATGCATAAATCGAGTAAATGCTAACAAAGAGCTGAAGAGAGGGAAAACAGAAGAAATAGGGAGACAAGAGAAAGGAACGACTCTTACTTCTCTATCAAGTAGACAAGTAGTAGGTCCAATTCTGCTGCAAAAAGAAAAAAAAGAGAGCAGTTCACTTGTGTTTTTCAGCAGCAAGCCAGCAACAATGAAGAACGTACAGCAAGGGGTCTATCTACCTCAACATCAATTACAACGACCAACTCGACATCCCCAAATCAATGGAGAGAGCAACAGAAAAAGAAGCCCTCTCTACTTAATGGTGATGTAGCGATTTGTGCCGTGTCTAGCCCAGTAATTCTTGAGATCAAGAGGAATCCCCAGATCATGCCCTTCAGCAGCCAGCCGACTCAGCAACTTCATGAAGACGCTCCCGCTCATCTTCCTCCCTCCCACCCTCGCGTGCCGCTTGTTGGGCAGCTGTGGCAGTGGATGGCATGACATGGTGGTGGTGCAACACGACGACTGCCACCCGCCATTCCCCCACTTGTAGCACTGATGCGGAGCTCCGGTACACGAGCAAACTGGAGCAGGCATTGTGGATTCGTCGAAACTGATCAAGTTCAACCCAACATCGAGTGTATCCCAATCAGACTTGAACTTCCTTCCTTCTGTCACCACCTTTCTGTTGAGATCCTCGCCGATTTTGTGGTTGTTTGCCTTGCGTGGCGATTTATTCGCCTTCAGAGAAACTGCATTGTTCTCCTTCGACCGCTTTGTCTGACGTGGCTTGCTATGTGTTCCAGCAGGTATAGTAGTTATCGGAAAGGCAGCCCCCAGACTGGGCATTTGTCCACCATTCATCGCTTCTTCCAAGTCGTTCGCTGTATGGTAGATAGGATGTGGGATACGCTTGGATCCACGTCCAAACGAGAAGTTCATCGTGTTGTCTCTATATTGAATTGCTGCAAAGGCATTGTCTCGCTCCATCAGGGCTTTATCTCTCTCGGCTAGGGCTTTCTCCCGCTGCTGTATTGCTTCGTCTCGGGCTTTAATGGCTTCCCTTTTCTCGGCGACAGCTAGATTCCGTTCTTGAATGGCAGCATCCTTCTCGGCGAGGATTGCCATGATCTTCTTGTTCATTACTAGGGCATTTGTTTGTTCCTTCCCTTGATGCTGCTGTGGAAGCACCAAATTCAAAACTACTTAATACATTTGATAAATTGAATGAGACTGACCGATGAACTAGGGAAATGAAGATGGAAAGGAAATTCAGAAGAAGATGAAGACTAACCACAGGATGTGCAGCCTTGTAATAGTCCTTGTACCTGCCATTTTGACCATCATCCATCTTCTAACCGAATGTTAGCACTATCCACAATGTAGAATGAGCATCAGAACAGAATCCAACTCTTGTAAATGAATTCAGAATCCTGGACCCTTCCTGGAAAAAATACCAATACGCTTTCAGAAAGAAGAATCCAAAACCAATCTTTCATGTCCATGAAACCGAGCAAGGCAGAGAGAAATGAGCCACATGACACTCGCAGAGAATGACCGTAAAACTTAATACAGATAACTACTACTTAATGAGAACATAATACAAAACAAAGACCGATGAAGACAGTCCGGACTCCATGTTTATGAGCTCATAAGCATGCATAAGTATCATTTTCGCTATCTCATAAAAGTACGAAATAGAAAACAGGAAAAACTCGAGAGGAAACTAATACGGACAATGCAGATTCTTTCTCCTCCCTTAGCCATGAAAATTGAGAACAAAAGCTCCAAGCAAAAGTTTAGGCAAGAGGGGACTGGAACAAGTGGGCTCAACTCACGAAGATCATGTCTCGAAACTAACCATTTATGTTTCCGGGCATTAGACCATTAAACTTAGACAAGAGGGCTCAACCTCATTACTCCATGTCCTCCTACTATGAACTCATCAGTAAAAATTGTAAAATCCTAGAGCCAAGAGGGAAAACAACCATTCTGAAACTGGCACAGACGAAGCATACGGGCAAGCAACCACAAACAGGTTGGGGAAAGCTATATCATTCAAAGCAAAATAAAACTAAAACCTAGCAATCCAGTAGTCCCAGTCAAAAAATTGACCTGATACAAGAGATCATCAACAAAGGATTTCCAATAAGGACAAAAGAATCCCACAGGCTACAAATCAACCAAAGGGACAAAACAAACCCACAATACGTGTGCAGCTAGAAAACAGCCAATCTCACACCAACCCAGCAGATATCTCAGTGCAAGAACATGCCCTAATCCAAGCAAAACCCATCAATTGAAACCCCGAAAAGACCAAACCCAGATTGAGCTAAAAATAAGAATGTCCGTAACATCATTCACCATTTCATTACTGGAGTGGGGGATTTCTAAGGAAGCAGACTATTTTTAGTCAGAATCTCAAATACTCGGTAGATAAAACCTAAAATTAAGAGGAGAGAGATAGAGAGGTAGAGAGAGAAGGAGCAGTTGAAGTAGTGCATGAACAGAAAGAATCGATCTTGAAGAAAATTTGGATTAGTACTTACTGATCATTGCAGCAGTGACATTTGATCCCCAATCCCAAACCTCACCCAGCAGCAGATGAAAAAAGCTCGAAATTTTCTCCACGAACGAACAAGTAGAGGAAGAGCGAGAGAGCGAGATTGAGAGAGAGAGAGAGAGAGAGATTAAGAAGTGATGGATGAGGGCTATTGGGCGTCGTTTTCCCCCGCCATTCTTGCTCCAAAACGACAGCCGTTTGATTTTGGTTCAAGACGATGTCGTTTACCGCGCATTTATTATTTTCCCTCCCTTTTGAGTTTTGACATCAAGCAATCGGATAAATTTTCTCCATGATCAGTAAACTATAGAGATCTCACTAAATGGTACCTTTTTTTCAATCTCGTCCCTCTGATCTCTCGTCCCTTTCTTCTTCTTCCTCCTTCCTCTGTCAATTCCATTCTTGTTCTTCAGTTAACCACCCTTCTCCTCCCAATCAAGAACCTTTTTCTCTTCCTTTCTCGGAGGAATCGATCCGCCGACCACCACACGAGTATTGGTGATCCAGATAAACCAAAGCCGTCTTCTTTCCTTCTTTCACACACGCTGATGGTGTTGTTACAAAGACCAAGGCTTTGATTTTTTATATGGGTTTGTGTGGGAAACGAAGATGGAGTTTGGGGTTGTGGGTATCTTGGAAGGCCTTTGGGTTGCAGCCATACTGCCATTGCTAGTAGCTTCACTGCCGTTTCCTCAACTGGGCTGGTTCAGTGGAGTTGTCGCGGGGTTTGCTAAGAGAGGAAAGATCATGCCACAGTCTTCTTACTCTGTAAGTGTATCCAAATTCTTGTGATCGAGGCTGAAAGTTTTGATGTTATAGTTGGATAGTTTAGTTTATTTTCATTGTATGCTAATGATGGGGAGATTCAAACTACTGAATCTAAGTATATCCAAATTCTAGAGTTAGCTTGGGAGATTGAATGCTGATTCCTCTCTAAAACTAGATTGATAGGAATGAACTACTCTGTGCTTGTTATGTATGAACAAGTATAAGAAGGATGAAATTGCTTGGCTTGATTAGTTAGAATCATCTTCGTCTGTGACCTGGTAGAGTTTTTGCTGGATTGTGGTTGTTTGTTTGAATGTGTTGTGATAGTGGTGTTATTACACTTTCTAAGTCATCGATGCCTTTGTTTTTTTAATTTTGTGTAGAAAATCACAGTCCCTCAGAGATTCTTCTGTCACTTCTACGTGTTAGGAGTGGTTTGGACGACCATCCTGCTTTGTACGACATGGGTCTACGCATACAACACCGCGCCAATGGTTTCTGAGCCCTTCTTCTTCTCCAGCATGCTAGGCTATTTAACAACAAGTTCAAGCAGCGTGTCTTCTGATGGATCTCATCTCGTTTCTTCAAGGCATAGATATGGGTTGTGGCTTTCTGTGTTTCTACTTTTGCTAATGGAAGCTCAAGTATTGAGAAGGCTTTTCGAGACCATCTATGTCTTCAAGTATAGCCCCACAGCACGGATGCATATGTTTGGCTATGTTGCTGGCTTATTGTGAGTTCCCCTGCAGCTTCCATCATTAGATCTTTGGCAATGGATAAAAAAGGGCATATTTGTTTCTTTTTACTAACATTGTTATTGCTCTCGGTGATGTCAGCTTCTATACAGCAGGACCTCTATCATTATGTTGTAGCAATGCATCTGAGATGTTCAAGTATGGTGCAAATGTGGTGAATAGGTTGATTGTTGCTAAAAGCAAAGGTGCAATAGTGCCAGCCTTCAGATTTCATTGGTGGGAGTTTGTTAACCCGCTTCTGAAGCTTGGATGGCTGCCCTGGATTGGTGCATCTGTATTTCTCTGGGGTTGGATTCATCAGCATCGGTGCCATGCAATTCTGGTGAGTGATCAAACAGATTAATGTTCGAGATTTGCCAAGTGCCTGTCATCATGAAGTGCATACTCTATTGATGCAGGGCTCTTTAAGAAATCAAGGGAAGAAAATGGATGAATACGTTGTCCCTTGTGGTGATTGGTTCGAGCTTGTTTCATCTCCACATTATCTGGCCGAGATTGTAAGCCTTTTTATGGCTCTTAGCTCCACAGCTCTCACATTTTCTGTCTGTTTAGTTTTAACTCGTGACTTTCTGCAATTGGTTTACAGGTTCTATATGGTGGCTTTGTGGTTGCCAGTCGGGGAACAGACCTTACTATTTGGTTGCTCTTTGGATTTGTGGTACTGTTTTTGTTATCAATTTTATTTCCATTTCTTGGGGAAGAAATCTTGTTCTTCAAAGGAAGCTTTGTGAGATTTGGTATTTTTGCAGGTGGGAAATCTGGCATTGGCAGCTGCAGAAACACATAGGTGGTATCTTCTTAAATTTGATGCTTATCCCAAGGACCGGTGCGCAATCATCCCCTTTGTTTACTGAATAAGTTTCATTTGGGAAAGAATGTATGATTCCCTTGCTCTTATGCTAGGTTAATGTATGAACTAGTAAAGTGGTCCAAACTGTAAATTGAGCCTGAACTTTCAATGGATGAATACACTGAAAATGTGTCCAGCTCGTAAAGCATAAGATACATATCTAAGCATAGAGATCAATTCCCCAGCTCTTGGCGGGCAGATCCATACGATATTTTCTGTCCATTCCCTTGATCAGCTCCCTATCCTCTTTGGTCAGCTCAAAGTCGGAAACTTCGAAATTCTCCTTCAGTCTCTCAACCTTCGAAGACTTGGGAATGACGACTGTGTCTCTCTGGATCGCCCACCTTAGTGCAATTTGGGCAGGTGTTTTATTATACTTCTCAGCCAAATCCTGATAGAGGGGGAGGGAGGGGAAGATTAGTGTGAGCAAAACAGACGAAGAGTAACAATGAAGAACCATTAACCTGCTCGTGGTCTCCCAACTTACATTGAGAACAGCATCATCCAAGCACGAGATTGAACCGAACCATTCTATGTTAGCTGCAGAACCACCCAGAGGGCTGTGAGCTGTCACTGCGACGCCATGCTTCTGACAGAATTTCACAAGAGACTCGCGCTGGAAATATGGATGGATCTCAAATTGATTCACTGCAGGCTTGATTTTTGAATAGGCTAGGCAATCTCTGGTCAGAAAGATATCGTAGTTGCTGCAGGAGAGCAACAATGCAATCAGAAGACTCACAGCTACACATAAGAAGCTTGCAAGAAATGGAGGGAAATGCATGCATAATAGTAGTAATTGTGACTTAGAAGGTTAAACTATCAGAGAACATTCATCTAAGTGATTCAGGGTTGGAGTTGCCACCTTATACCGATGCTTCGGGCTAAACCCTTAGAGACAAGGTCTTCCATGTTATGCCAAGTAGCTTCCAGCGATATGGTTGTGTCGATTTCCAGAACGCCTTTGTCATCCACTGCACTAGATGTTGTGCCAACTCCTACGTATGAGAAAGAAGAAGAAAAAACATCATACACTGATGAGTTTGTGGCCTCTACTGCTGATTTCACTGATTGGCAGATTCATACCATTCCACACATTGAATTCATGTGAGGGAGGAACATCTGATACGAAAGTGTAGATCAAAGCATTTGGTAGTGATGCTAAGGCAATGATTGACTTCTCAACCACGGATACACAGATTAACATTAGACAAAAGCGTTTAGTAGTGGTTCTAAGTCATTTAGACTAGACTTGGACACAAAATGACAGCAGAAATGAAAACTCTGCAGAAACAAACATCAACGAGGAACAAATGTGAGTACTCATACCAGTATGCTTGGTGGCGACCGGGAAGTGAACAAGGTAGAGATCCAGATAATCGAGCTGAAGCTTCTTCAGGCTGTCTTTGCAAGCCTCAAGAACATGTCCATGATCTGAATTCCAGAGCTGAACGGATGCCATAGGAAGATCAAAGGGGGTTCATGAATGTCAAATCTTGTGTTATCTCAGATTTCAAATATGAATCAAAACCAAAAACAGCACTTTTGAAGCTCAAAAAAACCAAACAGACCTTAGTAGTGATGAAAAGCTCCTCCCTTTTCACAAGACCGGTCTTGAAAGCTTCAGCAAGTGCTTCCCCAATTTCAGCCTCGTTCTTATAATCAGCTGCCCAATCAGAACCCATTAACGTGAAGGAATCAAATGCTTACTGGAAACTATAGCACCAATCTTTTGATGAAAATGTTTGATTGCAGTAGAATCAAAACAAAACCCATTACAGCCCAGGTTAGAATTCGGTTACTGGTCAAGAACCCACATCAGAAGTAAAAACGCAGTAAAGGGAAGAAGAGTGTTCAGTAGAAGCAGTACCAGCACAGTCAAAATGGCGGTAACCGATCTTGATAGCGTTCATGATCAGACCCTTAATCTCTTTCCCTCCCATTTGCCACGTTCCCAGCCCAATGATGGGCATCTTGAAGCCATTGTTGAGTGTGATCGACATCGTTTCTTTCTGGTTTCTGTCAACAAGATGCTGCAATTCTCCAAAATTCCAGGCATCTCTGTGTAATACACAAATGGATATGAATCATCACTATCAGTCAAGTTTATACTAAATGCTCTGGGATAAACATGAAGCAAAAGTACAAAATCAGCCGCAGCTCCAAGTTGACAAAGCTGATCCTCAGTCATGGCGGTACAGCTATCTATAAATAGGAAGTGTGCTGCGTGTAGTAACATGTGGAGTTGGGAGTGACGAGAGTAAAACAGTTTCTACTTGTCACTGATGAGGTTTTTGCTTTGCGATGCAGAAGAAGATGCATGGAAATTGAGACGAGTCGAAAGGTCGATCAAGTCCTTGGAAGTTGAAGCTGGGCCGCGACTGGACGAAGTATAGGCTTCAATGGGCCAGGCTTTATTGGTAGGCTAGATAAGAAGGCTCGGCAGCGGGCTCAACCATAGCGTAGGCCGATACCATGGCCCAGGCCCTTGGCTTAGTGTTATATTGGGTGGGCCGGTTTCTCACGGCAGAGATAATTGAGAGAATAGTCAGCTTACTTTGTAATCATAACAAAGCCGCCCCTCAACTTTACACTCACTAACAAAATGATTTTTCCATCCACCTTACCATCATCTCTGTCCACTTTTCTGTTTAGATTAAACAAATCAGCATAGCAGCTCATTTGAACCAATGCTAATATAAGTCAATTCACTTACTTGGGCTGTTAAGTTTGTTGTTTTCTCTCACTTTACCTAATAAGAAAGATTGTTTGAACTTAAGAGTGTTCTCACAAGACGCTTAAAGCCATGATCACAAAGTAGTTCTCTGTGAGAAGAAAACGAATTTTCCTAATCAATCACAGTCCAACAATGACGACGTTATTCTTGTGATGATGAAACTGCACGTAGTCTAGGAGGGGCTACAGCCTACAGCCCTATCTCTCATTTTTTTGGCTAAGGATATAATTTGTATATTCAAGCCTCGAGAAAACATTATAAAGTGGTAAGATGAGTTTCCAAGACTTAGTTTCAATCACGAAAAAACTATTGTTTGTTATTTTCATTCTCTCGCTACTCCTCGCTTTATGCCATAGCTTCTCCATCGATTATTCTAGGGCCACAATCACTCTCTTATTAAAAAAAAATGCAATTGATCTATGTATCTTATCAAGAACACATGATGCACCACATAACATTATAGCTAGAAAAAAAACCATGCTAAATAGTAAAGTTGAAAAGATGTAAGCAAAGATAAGGTACTTAAAACACACTTTACAAATCCATTATGGGAAGCAAGATCAACAAAACCCACGTCGTACAAGAAACAAGATCATGTAACCTGAAAAAATTAGGTCATGTTTCTGGCAACCTTATGCACGCGGCAATCCCCAAATTGCTAATCCCATGTATAATTTTGTCCCCATGTTGTCATACATAACAAGTTTAGATTTGAGGACGATAGCTTCCACTATTGTGATTATATAAAATGGGTTTTGTCTTGTACGATCTGGTTGGCCTGTTTATCATCCTTAGCATAAATACATGTTTAGATCTTGTTCGTGCAAGTTCATATTTATATCATTGGATCGAACACTTCATAATACACAACGTAATATAAATATTGTGACAAGTACCATACATATGTCCAACGGTTATAGACCACGAATCGACCAGTCCAATGATGAAAGCACTAGAACGAAAATAGGTCATTTCTCTTCCACATATATTGCTATCCTCTCTTTAGTACAAGTGTTGGTTGATCTCATTTGCCTTGTGTGTGACAATCATTGGCTTGGCAAGCAAAGATGGCGCTTTTGAGGAAAAAGAAATCCCACAATATTGAGAAAAAGATGCATTAGCTTGAGTCATATGACCGGTTTTTTGGTGCACTTTATCTCTCAAATCAAGTTGCTAAAGCTTATCTTGACAACTTTCTTGGAAAGGATCTTTCATCCTATGGTGGTTAGTTATATATTGCCACCACTCTCCACTTTCCTAACTATATTTTTCGATCATATGAAGGGATGTATGATTCCATATATGTATATGATTCAGCATCAATATTGAGTGACCTAATATCGATTATTCGGCTATCTTTGTCCGAGAAGATGTGAGACTTGGCCTATGAACATTAATGTGAGGCTCGAAGCAGTCGTGGGTTATAGGTCCCCCTCAATTTTGAGTTTGAGGTTATAAATTATGTATTAAACTATTCATATATTAAGGAAAACGTTAGAAGGTCATAAGACGAGGACTAATAGCTGCCCCTCCTGCAAGATTTAGGTCCATACCTTGGAAACTATTGCAATTATTTTATTTTCAACCTCTCCTCACTCTAAATCTTAGCTTTGCCACTACCTTGAAGTGTGGAGACTTCTCGTACATCTTGAAGCATTGAGGCTTACACATATAGTGTTAATAATATTGGATCAAAAGAAGAATATCCTTTATATTCCTTCAATGATGTTATGTAATCCTTTTCTAATCAGTCAACACAAGTTGAACAAAGTGTGGAATGCTGAAGATTTCAAAGCAAATCATTTGCCATTGGACTATTAACACATGTTTGATTAGGGAGAAATTTAATTTTACCCATGTTTTGGAATAGGGCAGGCTAGCCTGAAAATAAGAGAGGAGGTCAATTAGGGCAAGGATGGATCTAAATCTAATATGAGCATATCATAGTGGGAAACTTTGAGATGAATTTTGTGTATCTAGATCTCAATGGACCCAACAATGTCACATGGGCGTGGTAAAGTTCCAATGAAAATGAGATTTATAAAATCACACAAACGTTCACTGAAATTCGAGCCACATTGTTTTCCTTCTCCAACCATCTTTAGTATTTTAGTCTTCACCATATTTTCCAATGAGCATTTGGTTTATTTTTTTTGGAAAGATGGGGAATATCGTTATCTCATGATATTAATATCGTGTGGAGTATACAAATTCCAGTAATTTCATATATATAAAATAGTAATTGTGTTTGAGTCTGACTCTATCTGTAAGAACGTGTGCACGACTCTTGGATCGCTTGTGGCCTGTGGGGTGTTATGAGGCCTCCGTCTTCATGCAAACGCTGGTCGCGAGCCCTAAAAATACAGGATGACAATTTTGACATTTGACTCGATCGAATACCCGTCTAGTAGGTGGGACAGACATAAATACTCTCATCAACCTCATCTGTCCAATTCTCAGTCCATTTTGTCTAAACTATGTGTGATTTTACTCAAATTATATAGAATTTCTCTTACAAATAGCATTTTAGCTACAACAAAGTTGTGATAAACGAGTACCTCGACTCCTCGAATAATTTAACTTCATATGTCATATCTATATTTTTTCATATAAGATCAATTTCTCAAGTATTTTATTATTATTATATATATTCGTACTAAATCGAGCTTTTTCGATCCACACCTCAAGACAAGGTATACGACCTATCACGAGATAGGTATGAGTATTGACTATTGAGGTACCGGTCTGATATATTATATTTTTTGTCATCAAATATATTAAAAATATATCTTCAACTACGTGTCCATCAAGGAGCTTTGAATTAGAACCAATTACCATGCATGGGCTGTCCAAATTGGGGACCCTCCTCCTGCCGTCGTAAACGGTCTTCCATATATATATAAAATAAAGATCGGAATCACCGCCGTTGAGTAGTAATTAAATATTTGTCAAAAAAAAAAAAGTAGTAATTAACGGTAAACCTCGAGTCCTCTGGTGGATCCCGCCACCGGCCCGTCCACTGAATGAGCAAGTGCCACCACAGTGAAAAGCTAGCCGACACCCACACCGGCGGCCGCTTTTGGAGATTCCCGCTGTCCCACCACACCAACATGACCGCCATGGTCATTTCACCCAACCGAAACATACCGAACTGAATATATAGTCGGTGTTCTCATGAATTTTACAACTATTGGAAGAAAAAAAAAAGATCGAAGTGACACTTGGATCAGACCAAAGTGACGTAAATGTAATATCGATCTGATTCTTGATTCTAAGATGTCCTTCACCGTTGAACTGCGGTTCTCGTGAGTTTGGTCTGGTCCCAACAGCAAACCAAAATATCCCTAAATTTCCATCTTCATTTTTAGCATCAGCTAATGTCTACCTCTTTGTCTCGTCGACTAGGTCTCGATCGCATAGGATGCGCAAACTCAATCGTGGAACCGTAGCCATTGTGGACTATTCGGTAGAGGTCGAATTTCGGAAGGCTTCCAAATTTGATGATATTGGTAATAATGTAGTTACTTATATGTGCAGGGTTTGTGCCAACCAAATAATAATTTTGAATTACTAATTAACTATCGACATAACTACTACTACGTTCATACAATTTGTTCGCAGGTAAATGTAATTATAGATGTAAAAAATATGAGAAGCATAGCTTGGTATATATATGTTAAACAAGCAGGAGACAATTTTGACTTGCCACTTACCGAAAGGATCCATTGAACATAAACTACACGAGTGGTTTGACGGATTATTACCAATGTCATTTTCAATGCTAGTCCGCTAATTTTCTCCAGCTGAGCCATCCACGTGCGCAAATTCTAACTATTTAATTTTGATAATAATAATCTTTTCCAATTAACGTTAATAGAGAAAAAAAACATTATTTATTTGTTATTATTATTACAATAATGAGTAGGTGAGAAAATAGTACATCATGAAGAGAAAATAGAGAAAGGCTAAAGGCAGAGGAGAGCCCACACCAAAGGGCCCAAAAGCTGAAACAAACGGCCCACCACCCCATCCACTAGTCCACCATCACACAAACGGTAATGCGCCATTACCGGAGAACCAAAATGTTGTTCGCCGTTCACCACTACCACCACCGCCGAAGCAACGGGGCCGGCGACGACCAGATTTACCTACCTACCATCCGGCCACGGAACCGATACTCCGCGAAACAACTAGTCTCATGCAACCGGAACAAAATGCTCCCCTCAATGACGCGTCGGAGTAACAACAAGCATTACATGAACTATAAATTGACATATTTTTGGAGCTACTAATTCTTGATATCACTCTACTATCTAACGATAGATGGACCATAAGTCTGTTGTCACTGTTATTATATTATTTTTTACGAGACAAGAATAATACTAACGTATTTGAGAAAAATTAAGGAGTCGTTTGGAAGTTGTGATTTCAAATGGTCTATTTGTGAGATTAAGTAGTTTTTTTTTGTTTAGGCCCCACCACAATCACTCAGGGGTCGTTTGGTTTTGGTGATAGTTTGGTTGGGATAGTTACAATGCATCGATTTTTTTAATTTTTTGCGCAAACAATACATGCATTGTTTGCTTGATTTGACACAAACTATCACTCAAAATGAGTGATAGTTAAATCTCAAGTTTTCGTTGAGATTGTTGAGATTGTTTGATGGAGATTGTTGTGTTTTCTTCTCCTTCCAAATATGTCCCTACCTTTTTATGTGTGTTGCTTTTTATATTAAAAACAAAGGGTAAAAGTGACATTTCTCCCAAAAGTATCACATAAACCAAATGATGTAAACTACAATACACCATTTTTCTTATATACATGTATATTATTATGCATGCATTGATTACAATACATCGATTTAACTATCACCAAAACCAAACGACCCCTCAATGTTGAGGGATTTACAACCTCTACTTTTTGTCGAGATTCTTCACAACCACTCAATATTAACTTTTTTTACCTTTGGAACAAAAACACAATCTAAACCTACAAACAAGATATTTACCCAATACATCAATTGATTCAATCCATCAAATGATAATACACTTGTCCCAATACATCAATTTGAAGAATCACAACTTCCAAACAACCTCTAAGTATCGGATTAGACCACTTGCTTAATTCAACCTCGATTGACATATTGACAAGTGCACATGGCACACACGTCCCTATGGAAATACAAAGAGATAGTGTGACACGAACTCGATATTACACATACATAGTGACAAAAAAACAAACGTCGACTAATTACTTGCCCCTTAATTTAAGCCTTTAGAATCTTCACATTAGGATCCTTTTTTTGCTTTCTAATTCATCGTTTTTTGTGTGTGTTTTGCGTATTGAATTTCACGATGAAGAAGCAGACTGTTAATTTATTGAATAACGTGTGTGGTGCGCGTCAACAGTGATAGACTGAGCTTTACCCACCATCTCTTTGTTGCTATATGGGGCGATCCTCTTGGGGATAGGGTTCCTGGGTTCGGCGGCAACCCCGTCCTTTGTTTTTAACATATAGCTCCGGCAGTATATTCGAGTGCGTTACTTGCTAGGAATGATCAGCTGTTATTGAGACAACAGTTGGTTTATGATAAGGTTTCAGAGTTGGTTTGTTCTTGATGTTACATGTTCAAATCCTTTACGACCCTAATATTAATCGTTGTCTTTAAAGTACATGATATGATGGATCTGTCCAAACTTCAAACCCATGAGTTGCGTTAGCTTCGTTTGAGTGGCGTGTTAGAAAATGGTTAAATACATACCATACATGAACTTCTCTCAACAACTTTAATTATTGGGACCAATAGTATGAAGTCTTTTGGGAAGTATTGCTTGATGGATTTGGTTTCATGATGGACTTTGTCCAAACTCCATTGTTTGCTCCAAGTATTTTGGAAAAAATCCAAAAGTACCACAGTTTAAAAAAAAATTCCAAAAATACCACCCAATCCCAAAAAATTCCAAAAATACCATCCTTTTTCAAAAACCGCCACCCCACCCTGCGGTTTACACGAAAACCGTTTGTCCGGGGCGCGGTTTTCTATGCAAACCGCGGGCCTAGGGGGCGGTTATAAAAAAAAAATTTGGACCAAACCGCTGGGTGGGGTGGCGGTTTGACCCAAAACCGCCACCCCACCCAGCGGTTTGGTCAAAATTTTTTTTTTTTTCCGATCAACTCCTAACTTCGGCCGAAACTTCAAACGAACGTAACTTTGCACTCGGGTAACCGATCGATGCGATTTGTTTTTTCATTTCGCATAACTTTTCAAGATCTACAACTTTTAGTAGGATGAAATTTTCAAAACAGGAACTATTTGTGGATATACGGGACCTTGAGAATAACTTTACCTTTACTTTTCACAAATACATGTACATTTTGAAATTATGATTATATTAAAAGTTGTAGATCTTGAAAAGTTATGTGGAATAAAAAAAAATTCATGACATTCGGATTTTGGAGCACAAAGTTATGGCCGCCCAAAGTTTGACGAAATAAAAAAAAGCTCGTTCGGGGTGGCAAATGACGTTTTTTCGAGACGAAGGCGGGTCCCGGCGGTTTGCGGCTTGCAAGATCTCAAAAAGTTATTCGGATTCAAAAAATGGAGGCCGCAAACTTTTTGAGATCTTGCAAGCCGCATACCGCCGGGTCTCGCATTTCGTCAAACTTTGGGCGGTCATAACTTTGTGCTCCAAAATCCGAATGTTATGAATTTTTTTTTGATTCCGCATAAATTTTCAAGATCTACAACTTTTAATATAATCATAATTTCAAAATTTACATGGATTTGTGAAAAGTAAAGGTACAGTTATTCTCAAGGTCCCGTATATCCACAAATAGTTCCAGTTTTGAACATTTCATCCTACTAAAAGTTGTAGATCTTGAAAAGTTATGCGAAATGAAAAAAATAATCGCATCGATCGGATACCCGAGTGCAAAGTTACGTTCGTTTGAAGTTTCGGCCGAAGTTAGGAGTTTATCGGAAAAAGAAAAAAAAAATTTGGACCAAACCGCTGGGTGGGGTGGCGGTTTTGGGTCAAACCGCCACCCCACCCAGCGGTTTGGTCCAATTTTTTTTTTATAACCGCCCCCTAGGCCCGCGGTTTGCATAGAAAACCGCGCCCCCGAAAAACGGTTTTCGTGTAAACCGCAGGGTGGGGTGGCGGTTTTTGAAAAAAGGTGGTATTTTTGGAATTTTTTGGGATTGGGTTGTATTTTTGGAATTTTTTTTTTTAAACAGTGGTACTTTTGGATTTTTTCCAAGTATTTTGAGATACAAAATCCGTGAGACCCATGGACTTTGAGAGTCCAAATCCGTGAGCCCCCATGGACTTGAAAATCCCACCTCTTTAGGTAGGAATTGATTAAGGACTTTGAAGAAGTCCATTCATTTTTTAGCAACTTACCCCTCATATTTTCTTTCTCTTCTTGTATTATTGAGGACAATAAAGATAAAGTTCACTTCATACATACAAATTTAATTAACAAAATCCATAATGAAATCCATGAAACAAACAATGGTCTTTTTCAAATCCATAATGAACCCAAAATCCTCATACATCCATAGTTTATCAAAACCCAAGTTATACCAAAACCATCATTTTTCAAATCCACAAAGCAAAAATAAATTCGTGTGTATGTGATCCAAAAGCGGACAATATCGTACTAATGAAGAATCCGATTCATAAACATACACTTAGTGGACTATTTCTGGATTTGATTGAACAAATATTTATGAGTGATTCCCTCTAAAACAGACGAAACTTCTGAAAGTGCTTTCTTGTGGCGGAGATTTACAAACCTAACCCCAATTTCACGCCGTCACCAGTTGACGCACCCATGCAAGATGCCAGAGGTGCGTTAGGAAAGCCGAAAGGTGATGAACATGAACGTAACATCCAACAGAACGGGGAAATAATACGTTAATTAAGCAGCGTTTGTTGATTCATTCACAGCTAATTGTGTACAAATGGAGCAAAACAGAAAATTGTTAAGATGAAGAGCAGTAATTTATACAAGTGTTTGTTTGGATGTTGGTTCAATTTTTTTTATGTATGTTAAGATTTCTTAAAATGAATTTTTGTTTGGGATGGCAATAGGTCGGGTTGGGTCGGGTTTTGTCAAACCCAAAACCAAATTCATGGGTTTATCCGTGAAAAAAAAACGGGGTAAAATTCAATGGGTTTGAAAAACTCAAACCCAGCCCAATTCATGGGTTCATGGGTACCCATGGGTTATTGTTGTAAAAAATTTACAATAACAAGTTCCTATCAAAATAAATTATCAATATCTCAATACAAATTATCCATATATAAAACACAATTATAGAAAATTCAAGCAAATCACAAATTAACCATATAAATTGTTCCAACACCAATCTAGAAACTCAAAAAAATTGAAGCAAAACACAAATTATCCATAAACAACATGATTAATTGATAGCTTTTCCCTCATTGTCAATTAAGCTCCTCCACTCTCCACTCGATAATATCAACTCATTCTACACAATTAGAAAGAAAAAATTAGACATGTCTCCACGAACATAAAGAAGATTAGTTGTTTAGAACATTAAATATACCGGGAAAATTAATTATATTGATGTGGGCGGATACCCATAGAACGGGTTTACCTAAATCTAAACTCAACTCAACTCAACCCAACCCGCTAAATAGTGAACAGGTTCAAACCTAAACCCTGTCCAAAACCCGTCAACACGAATTTTACCCACATTGATCGGATTGAATCAGATAGAATACCAGTAAGTTCGAATTTTGTTGCCATCCGTATCACGTTACCATCAAACTTACTCTCATATCTCCGTCGTCGTCTCCGTGAGAGAAATTAAACTCCGTCAAATCTTGGTTCTTGGTTGGTTGGTTGGTTTGGTTTGGTTTGATTTGGCCACGAAATGTGGCCCCCACGTTTTCTCCGCCCCCTTCCCTTCCACGCGGCCACCAGACGCCGTGACCGATGGACCGGACGACGACGACGACGAAATGAATCTGCCTGGTGGAGGTAGCTTCCCGCCCCCTCCCTTAAACTACTCAATTCTCGCCACCCGAAGAAAGGAAAATGACAAATTATCTATAAAAAAAGGAAACGAGAAAATAGTTTTGTTTTTAGCATGGTAAAGGAAACCATATCGGACATCATACCGGAATCCTTTCTGGTATGGTATTTTGTGGTACGAACGTGGTTCAACTGTTTTGTACCGGTAAATACCGTTTTTCACTATTTTCTGGTATAGTATAAATAATATAATCCATCAAAAAAAGAACCAAATAGAGCATTATACAACCACGGTGACCCATTTTCAACATAGAAAAATAGCAAAATAATATTCTTTTTAATTATTTTCCACATATTGGACGAGAATACGGAGAAATGAAGCTGAATCATAGACCAGGAAATCGGATCGTACCGGCCGGTTCAACCGGTCAAACCGAAAAAACCGGCCGTCACGGTAAAATGAGCACAATCAGCCCACCGTACCACTTTTGGTCCAATTTCCGGTTGAACCGGCCAGTACGATCCGGTTTCCTGGTCTATGGTTTTTAGAAGAAGAAAACAATATATAATTTTCATCCCACACTCATCAACTTGACAAATTCAACTAATTTAAATAAGATTTGCCATTCAATTTGGAAGATCCTTGCCTTTAATGTCTTAGATTCTCAGTCACCAACCAATCCCTAATTCCATTTGTTTAGTGTTTTCGTTTGATTAGAGCTTGGCATATTCCATAATCAATGTAACATACAATCACAATGATGACCGGCATCATTTTATTAGTAGAATATCGTACAATGAGTATTATAAGTTGATTCGTATCGCAAATGTTGAATGTAAGAATTTTTTTATGTGTTTAAATCAAATTTGATGGCACGACAACTCAACAAGCTAGAAAAGACCAATCATTTCTCGGACGTTCAAAACCATCAAAACGTTTAGAGAAATCGATCTGTTAACAAAGATAGACCTATTACCCTGTGTGTTTATCAGCAACTACAAAATGTGTCCAAACTCCAAAGGAGCTCCTGGTCTCTCATATCTCTGTAACGAACAAGGATTTGAACTTCTTTGTACATCCGCAAATGGATCGAGCAACACTTACTTCATACAAACGAGCAACACCTCTTCCTCCAAGACATACTAACAACCATGCATCTAGATAACATTTTAAGGGTTAAGAAAGGGAAGAAGAAAAATAAGAAAGAAATCTACCGTTGTTGAACCTTGAACCTCAAACGTATGAATTACATTTACCTACAATATTTTAATGGTTATGCTAAATTGAACATTTTAAATAATTAATGAAGAACATTAATTTAATCATGGAAGAGCATATACTAGAAGGTTAGTTGCATCTAGAGAGCAGATTCATCCAACGAAAGGAAAAAAAAGACCATTTGAAAATCCAAAAATAGAAGGGGAAAAATTGAAAGAAACTCCAAGAGAAGGGAAGGATAAGAAGAAAAAAAAAAAAAGAAGGAAAAAAGACATTTGGGGCCAGGCCCAAAACTTGGGCCCACAAAGGGCTTCAACTCCACTATATAAACGAAGCATCGTCGTTCATGAAATCCTCGCTCACTCTTACCCTAGACACCATTTTCCCCCCTGAGAAGATAAATTCTATCAGGAAATAAGCAAAAAATCCATTCCCCCAAAAATTTCCCACCCACTTCCCTCATTAATCTGCCGTTTCCAGCTATTGATTCTTCGGTTCCATTTCCGTCTCCGTTTCCCTTCCTTTCTTCCACTTTCCGGGAAAATCTCTCGCCTTCCTTGAGATCTGCATGATTCTGGGTTCCTAGATTTACTCCGGCGGTTCCTCCTCGAATCTCTTTGAATTCCCCGATCTGGGTTTTGTTGTGGGTTCCCCAAATTCCAATCCTTTCTTCTGACTGTGCGGCGTGGGGATTAGAGAGACGTGCCTGGTAAAGCGACGGTGTTACTCCGGCGGTGATTGTTCCTCCTTCTGCTTCTTTTGAGGGGGTAGCCGGGGCTCCGGCCTCGGCGGGTTCTAAAGCCCCCACCTTCACAAACTATTCGAAATCCCCCGCAAAAAATTGTAGTTACACTCTTTACAGAGGAGACAGATTTTTTTTCCTCTGTTCATGGTTGGAATTTTTATCTTCCTTCCTTGCCTGACATAGTTTGCTAACGGAAGAGAAAGAAAGAAACCCCAGAAGAAAGAAATCGGTTGTCGGAACAGGATGCCTGCTCTAGCATGTTGCGTTGATGCTGCAGTTGTCCCACCGGGGTACGTTTTCGGTGACGGGGATGGCTCGCCGGTGGGATTTACCGGTGTTCCAACGGCAACAATCGCCGCCGCCAACTCCATCCCAGCTCCTCCTGCAGACGTCGCCACCGCCTGGTCACCCGACCTCTCCGCCGCTCTCTACCGCGTCGACGGCTGGGGCGCTCCTTACTTCGCCGTCAACAACTCCGGCAACATCTCCGTCCGCCCCCACGGCGGGGACACCCTCCCCCACCAGGAAATCGATCTGCTCAAGATTGTGAAGAAGGCTTCGGATCCGAAATCCGTCGGCGGGCTCGGGCTGCCGCTTCCCTTAATCATCCGCCTCCCAGATGTGCTGAAGAACCGCCTGGAGTCTCTGCAGTCGGCGTTCGATTTCGCAATTCAATCTCAAAGCTACGACTCCCATTACCAGGGAGTCTACCCTGTGAAATGCAATCAGGAGCGGTTCGTTGTGGAAGACATCGTGAAATTCGGGTCACCGTTTCGGTTCGGGCTGGAAGCCGGGTCGAAGCCGGAGCTTCTCCTCGCCATGAGCTGCCTCTGTAAAGGAAATCCGGATGCCTTCCTGGTCTGCAATGGGTTCAAAGATGCTGAGTACATTTCCCTCGCTCTCCTCGCGAGGAAGCTTGCCCTCAACACGGTGATTGTTCTCGAGCAGGAAGAGGAGCTCGATTTGGTGATTGCTCTCAGCCAGAAGCTCTCAATTCGCCCTGTAATCGGCGTCCGCGCCAAGTTGAGGACCAAGCACTCCGGCCATTTCGGCTCCACCTCTGGTGAAAAGGGGAAATTCGGTTTGACCACGACCCAGATTCTCAGCGTCGTGAAGAAGCTCGAGCAGGTGGGAATGCTAGATTGCTTCCAGCTCCTGCATTTCCATATCGGATCTCAGATCCCATCTACAGGCTTGCTCGCAGATGGCGTCGGCGAAGCCGCCCAGATCTACTCCGAATTGGTCCGTCTCGGCGCCAACATGCAAGTTCTTGACATCGGTGGGGGACTTGGAATCGACTACGACGGCACCCAATCCGGCGACTCGGATCTCTCCGTCGCCTACGGCCTTGGAGAGTACGCTCTCGCCGTCGTCCAAGCCGTGAAATTCGTCTGCGACAGGAAGAACATCAAGCACCCTGTTCTCTGCAGCGAGAGCGGCAGGGCAATTGTTTCTCACCACTCCATCCTCATCTTCGAAGCTGTTTCCGCCACCGTCTCCAAAGCCGCCACCATGACTCCGCTCGCGTTGCAGTGTTTCGTCGACGGGCTGACCGATGACGCTCGCGCCGATTACCGCAACCTGACATCTGCAGCAATGAGAGGTGAGTATGAGACCTGCTTGCTCTATGCTGATCAGTTGAAACAGAGGTGTGTGGACTTGTTTAGAGATGGAACCATAGGAATGGAACATTTAGCTGCTGTTGATGCGTTGTGTGAGTTTGTGGGGAAAGCAATTGGTGTTGCTGAGCCTGTGAAAACTTACCATGTGAATCTCTCGGTGTTCACTTCGGTTCCCGATTTCTGGGGGATCGGCCAGCTGTTCCCGATCGTCCCGATTCATAGGCTGGACGAGAGGCCTGGAGCTAGAGGGATACTGTCCGACCTGACCTGTGATAGTGATGGCAAGATAAATAAGTTCATCGGCGGAGAGGAGAGCTTGCTCCTTCACGAGATTGAAGGAAATGGTGGTGGGAATGGTAATGGGCCGTACTACTTGGGGATGTTCTTGGGAGGAGCGTATGAGGAAGCACTCGGCGGGGTACACAACTTGTTCGGTGGTCCTAGTGTGGTGCGAGTGTCGCAGAGCGACGGGCCTCACAGCTTTGCGGTGACAAGAGCCACTCCAGGCCCTTCGTGTAGCGATGTCCTCCGCGTGATGCACCATGAGCCGGAGCTGATGTTCGAGACCCTCAAGCACCGTGCTGAAGAGATGATGTATGACGATAGCAGCGACGATGGGGAGAGCAGCATGGATCATCACCATCACCGGGGCAATGCAGCTGTTGCCAGCTGCCTTGCAAGGTCGTTCCACAACATGCCGTACCTGGCAGGTGCTTCGTCTTGCTCGCTGACTGCTGCTATGGACAATGGTGGTGGTTTCTATTACTGCAGCGACGAGGATGGTTATGATGCTGCTGCTGATTCCGCTGTGGCCTCAGCCGAGGATGAGCAGTGGAGCTATGTCTGCGCTTGAGATTCACCCACCCCCGTAGTATCCGTTCCTTTGCTTGCTTCCTTATGATGCATCTTTGATGGTTTGGCTGGTTGTACGGAGTTGTCGATCGGTTTCTTGTTATTTCTTTCTTGAATTTTTGGTTCTTTATCTAGTATGAATCGAAGAAGGCAGGAGATGCACATTAGCAGCAGCAGCAGCAATGTTGCTGGCTGTAGAAAGGCAGAAGAGCTTTACTTCTGTAGTTCTGTTCTGCATTATCCTGTTGTGTCTTCCTTATTAGACCCTTCATCAAGAGCTTTTTAGTCTTGATAATAATAACAGTGATATAAGTTTATTAATGCTTCCATGAACATGGTGATGCTTTCTTTATCAGAATGTTGCGAATTGCGATGAAACAATTGTTCCGAGACTGTCACAGCATGCATCTAACGATCGAGTTTGCGTGACTACGGAATCATAGGTTGGCTACTGTGATGCCTATATCTTGTTATTGTGGAGGGATCTGGGAAGGTCCCTTTTGATGTTGATAATGCACAGATTCTGAGTCATCTGGTTCCCAATTGGAGTGATCATCATCCCCTTTTTTACTTTTGCTGAAATTGAGGGGTTTAGAGGCAAGGCGGCAATGGAATTAGGGTTTACGATGGTGTGTAGGGCCTTATACATGAACAAGATTCTGCAAATCAAAACCCTTTTTTATAACGGTAGGGTTTGTCTTGTTGTGTATGGGTTGATTAGGGCTGACGGCATCTCAGCAAGTTGCGGTGAGAACTTTGTGGTGGCGCCGTTAGCAGGGCTGACTGGTGAGCAAATTTGGTCCGCAAAACCTTTCTTGTGGTGGAGAGAGCTCAAACAGGTGCAGTGCCCACATTCCTTTGTGGCTTGATTGCATAAATCATCATTAAACTTTGTCATCCGTGACAAATCGATCACTGAATTCATATTTTCGACAGGGAGATCACGGGGTTTGAAATAACGTAACACAATAGGGGTTTCATCAAACCTTTTTGTCCATATAAGCATGTTAGACCCACCAACAAGCTAGTGGTTGGAGATACATAGACGAGCTATTTCATATAGTTTAGATGATATTTTGATAAATCGAGGAGTATGATGCTAGTTGTAATTGAGTTGATGATGATAGCTTGTTGCATTGTATATGTATCTATGGTCATTCGATCTTTAACTTGCTTGAGTTGATGCATCAACCTTGAAATTATGCACAAGAAACTTGACGGCCAAAGTGAGTGTTGTTGTATTAGGTTTTCGCTAACCATAGTTGAAAACTTTTGCTAAAGTCAAAGCTGAGTGATCAATTTGTTAGGTACCGAAAATTTGGATACCATTTGCGTAATTAACCCATTCCTCCGAAGTTCAAAGGATAGGAAAGCATTGCGAGGCGAATTTTGAAACGCACAAAAGAATTGGTGTCCACAGAGAAAGTTTTCCAGGTGGTGCCAATTGGCTTTCAACAGAAGACAGCTGTTGTAAGTTCATCGAGGAACATGTTAAGAACACAAAACTCTCTAATCTTTTGGGCTAGTTTTCCTTCAAGGCCATAACTTTTTCCCTTTTATATGCATTCTTTCTTGTTAATTGTTATAGATTAAGAGTAAAAAGATGTAAGATGATATACTCTGCCTAACTTCTTGAAAAACATGGCAACAAAGAAGGACAGAGAGACCAAAAGGCCACAAAAGTAGCAATTAGAAGAACAAAATAGGGATTTGAGAGGGATAAATTAAACGATTATTTGATCAATTGTTTACTGGATAATTTTTAAAAAAATAATTAAAGTACTTTATGTACACTCGTACTCTGAATTCTGATCGACTTAAACACGATAGAGTACTAAACTATCGTTCAACCGCTAATCGTTACTCATCATAAATAAACCCAAACAAACCCTTTTATGAATAATTAGTTAGTTTATGAAATTCCGAGTCAGCTGAGGGTTAATACAAACAAATTGGTTTAAGAATGAAGAACACCACTTTTTCACATTCTTTGACATGCTTAGAAGGGTAATCAAAGAATCCCAAATTGGATACTTCCAATTTTCGTTTATGGTGCAAAGTTGATTCCTTTTGGGATCTCTTCTTTTGGTTATATAAATTCGGATCCAATGTCCAAAGATCTCTCTACTACAAGTCCACTTCTTACTCAACAAGTTGATGATTCCCCTTTTTTGCTATGTAGGTGCTTAAAGAGGTCCGTTTGAAAACCATACCTAAATAGTTCTAGCAATATTGAATTGGTTAAATAAAAGATCCGACATTCTAGACTGATTACTTGTACAGTAAGATGGTACTTTAAAAATCTTGAACAAGCAAAATCAAGTAATTGGCACAACAGAACATCTTCTGGTGCATTAATTCTGTAAATTAAGGAACCCCTTTTCACGCACCAAGCAACTTGATTCATGTACATTCAGCCTCTAATCAGTATGCTTTTACGATAGAGTTCATAAAAACTTATCATGCCGTTCTTTATACGCGCTCCCATCAATACTTTCATGCCCAATGTGTCAATGGTAGGGTAAAGGAACCGAGTGGTGCTAGCAACCAATCGTGATGGACTCGTGGCACTTCAAACCCTCGTTTCTACCCATTTGCATCGCTGATCAGACTTTGACGACGCAAACGAGAATACTCACCCAGGAAATCTTATATTGGAAATTATTATTAATTTGATAAAGCTAGGTAGATTGATTGGCATATCCTGCTGCTACCTGTACACATTTGACTGAATCGTATCTCATCACAATCATTCAATGATTTAATAAATGGAGAGTGGTTGGATTCAATTGAATGCCTTAGCCGTTTTCCTTATGAGATTCCATGGAGATAAGGTGATGAGAGTGAGAGAGCAGGTGGCGCCCTGGCCGGTCGTTTGTTGGGTAACGTATGGATGGGAAGACGAAGCTACCTTTGCCTACAAACTCTTCTGTTGTTAATTGTTTTATATTATACACATATCGAACCCCTGAATTCCAGCTTAATCATAGGATTATGTCTGCTTGATATTGCTAATCATCATGGTTTTGGAGGCTTAATTCTTTGTGTTTGTTTGACTGTCGTTGGTTGGCTTCACAAATCACCACATGTCTGGTTTAGGCAGGAATCTGTCCCAAGCTCATTTTGGTAATCACTTGCTTTAATGAATGCCTATTGAGAAGATAGAAGCTTCTCTCTGTTTTTTTTTTAATGATTATTGGGGAATATTGGAGACAGGATATTCTGCCAATCTTATATGGTTAACACCATACTAATAATGAGTTGTAGTAATTCGTGTCGGAGTTGCAGCCTTGCAATAAACAATGAATGCAACGTTAAATCGATAATTGCATCAGAATTGCAGTCCCCTCAAATTATACAAAGATGTTACAATAACAGAAACAATGACTACAACTACAATTATACTGCCACAACTCACGACGAGTATGATACTGAACTTCTTAAGGTTAGCAGGCTAATCAGTCTCGAATCTTTGCGAAGACTAATGATTTCGAATTCGAGATATCTCGCGAATGATTTGACTACAATATTATTGATGGCTCACCTTAATTTGTTCCATGATCCACACTCTGTTGATTTCTTATACGTTCGAACTTAGGAAAGGAAAATATTCAACTATATTGCACCATGCTTGTGTTGAAATTCTTGAGCTGGGCTTTACCTGCAATAAGCTAGAAGGCCCACTTAGCCCATCAAGGAAAACCTGGAGAACTTTCATCCATCCACGACTGGCTAGGGCCCAATTTATTGTTCAGAGCCCAGCCCAGGGCTCTCAAACCCGCACACGTAGCGGACAATGACGTGGCGTGAACTATACGCACCAGCAGCGCATCTTAGTCATTTTCCTAAAACTTTGCATTATTCCTGATTGCGCAAGGCCTTTTATTTTCCCCTTTTTATATTCCTCTGCGACTTCCTCTTCGCAATCGTCTACCCGTTTCCCTCCGAGTTCCGTTCAATTCCCGCGAATTATCGTCGGAGCCTTCGCGCAGGTGAAGATTCTCCGTTCTCTCCACGAATATTTCGCAACGGCTCTTCATTCCCGTTTCTGCTAATTCCTTAGATCCCAACAACAACTCCCTGATGTTTCTTGCGGTCTAATCCAGAATTTGTCTGTTTGGTTACTCGAGAAACCATTGTTGGGGGGGAAGACTTGATGCAGTGAAATTGGTTGATGTGGTTGTTCCTTTTCTTTATGGGAGAGGGGAAAATGATATGTGAATTTGATTAGCTTGATAGGAGTTGAATGGTGGGCGAAGTTCGACTGGTTTTGCCTTTGGAATGAATGAGGTTTGCTTAATGGTGGAGTTTTGTGCGGCTTAGGATTGTGGATTTCAGTAAAGTTTTGAGCTTGATTGGAGTATTCCACATTTTTCCAGTTAATGGTTTTGATTGATGGCAAGTGGACTGGATATTTGAATGTGGTGTTCTCCCATAACGTTTGACCTTCCATCTTGTAGGAACTCGGGTTCAATCAGTCAACTTCTTCTTTCCGCACAATCCACGATGGTAAGTTATGCATTGAACTTGGGTGATTTTCGGTTTAGCTTGGCGATCATGGCTGTTTATCCTAGAGTCGGGGTGGCATGGGAAGTGTTCTCTAAATCCCTGACAACAAGGGGAAAGTTAAATCTAGAACTAAATTGTAGTGAAAAAATTTCATGGTTTATAAAGTTTCGAGCTTGAGAAGTAGGGAAGTTAACTGTGTAACTGTTGAAATGTTATGCTGTGAGCATATATTCACAAGTTCTATTATGCTGTTATTATCATCACTATTCTTCTTGTAGGTTCACTCTTTCTAAATGTCTCTTTGTTGCTTGCTGTGTAGTATTTTGATGGATATGGGTATCACGGGACGTCCTTTGAGCAGACCTACCGGTGTTACCCTGCCTCGTTCATTGAGAAGGTTAGTTTCTGTTCTCTGTCTTTGTTCGGAACGTAACTCTTCTTTGGTTATTAGATTAAGGACTAAAACATTATGATTCGTGTACGGCTGATCCATTTTCCTTTCTGGATTCTCTTGCAGCCTCAAATTGAAAGTGGTGATAAAAGTAGGTTTCCATGACCATGTGGTAGCATTTATTTAAGTCCTTTTTGTATTTTCTTATAGTTTTTTACTCTTGTATTTCTTCACATTGTTGCAGTTATAATGCCTCCTTCAGCACTTGATCGCCTCGGTTAGTAGTTTTACCAGTTCTTTCTTGCACATGTTGCATTTACATCCTATGTCTTGAAGATGTGTTCTGATCATGAAGCTCAAACATTGCAGCATCCCTGCATATCGATTATCCTATGCTGTTTGAGCTACAAAATGATGCTGCTGACAGAGTCTCTCACTGTGGTGTTCTTGAGTTCATCGCCGAGGAAGGCATGATCTACATGCCATACTGGGTAGGAAGTCGTGAAGTTATATCGTGTTTATCATGAATTGAAAATTACTCGTGAGAGAGATTTCTTTTGATTTATGACACCTGCTTACACTGATGAAAATCGCTTTGTTATTTCTAGATGATGGAGAATCTGCTCTTGCAAGAGGGAGATATAGTGCGATTGAAGAATGTGACCCTTCCTAAGGGAAAATATGTCAAGTTGCAACCTCACACAAAGGACTTCCTAGATATTACCAACCCTAAAGCTATGTGAGTCTTCTTCAAACTAGATAGTTTTCGTTTGATTGAATTAGCTAGTTTTCCCGGGAATCTCCTGTTTTTTCGCTCAAGCTTATAATACATTGTTGAAACAACTTTCCTATCGCATGAGCTTCCATTTGAATCTTGATATAACTGGAGTTGATTTTACCACTGCAGCCTAGAGACGACATTAAGGAACTATTCCTGCTTAACAACTGGTGACAGTATTATGGTGGCATATAACAACAAGAAGTATTACATAGATATCATAGAAACAAAGCCTTCAAATGCAATAACTATCATCGAGACTGATTGTGAGGTGGATTTCGCACCTCCCCTTGATTACAAGGAGCCTGAGAGAAAGCCTGCTGCATCTGCTCTTTCGAGCAAGGCTCCATCTCAAGGTTTGCCCTTTCACTCTCTACTTGTACTTGTTTGTACCGTTTTAATGTAAGCCCTCAATGTTTGATGGTCGTCCATTTAGGTCTCTGCATATTGTGAAAGTGATTCCCTTTGTTACTTTGTAGCAGTTGAAGAGGCGCCAGAAGAGAATATACCAAAATTCAATCCCTTCACAGGAGCAGGGAGACGTTTAGATGGTAAACCGTTGCCGTACCAGCCTGCTCCAGTGTCTGCACCTTCGTCATCCAATGGCAAAAGTCCTGTTGCAGCCAATGGTAGCGGGCAGTCATCTGCTGCTGCTGCTGGCTCCAGCTCACAAAATGCTTCTCGCCAGGCCCAGGGAAAACTCGTGTTTGGAGCAAACGCCAACCGGGCTCCTACCAAGGGAACACAGAAGGTGGGTTATAGAATCTTTATTCAATATTTTGAGAAACTGTCTTTCCCTTTTGAGCTGCTGATGGTAATTCATAACTTTGATTGATGTTGCAGGAAGCTGCAAAAGAGCCGAAACAAGAGCAGCCAGAGAAGAAAGACGAACCGAAGTTCCAGCCGTTCTCAGGGAAGAAGTACTCATTGAGGGGTTGATTATTTATTCACCAACACAGTCAATGCCCTAAGAGTTATGTTCTGTTGCTACTTGGGAGTATCATAAAAAAGCAGTAGAATTTATGTGGATTCAGTTTCACTGGGTTGTTGTATCATGAAAAGTACATTAACTATTAGTTATGTTATGATAATGGGAATGGGAATGTGTTAGGGTTCCTATTTGAAGTGATTATGTGAAGCTTGCAAGCCTCTACCTTGCTGCAAAAGCCGCGTTTGGTTTTCGTACTTACTCAATCGGAGATACTAGTTTCCTTTCTATATTGCGGAAATGTTGATGAAATAATGTTTAGTGTCACTATTGTGGTTCAACGAGTAATTCAATATCAAATGTTACCAGTTGATATATCATGAATAACTAGTTTAACGGTAATGAAGTCGCGTGAGAACGAAAAAAATTTCACCAGATAGTCGCCTTAATCGATTTACTGGAAGCATTGAGATGAACATGACACATTTATAAATGTCTTCTGCGCTCTTGTTCTACCATCAAAGCGTTATATCTCGAATGTCTCTCATTCAAATTCATTCAAATATATATCCAGAAATTCTGCACAAGCACAGGGGTACTACTCAAACGTCTTTTGGTTTCAGCTTCTTAACAACACCAGTTCACCAAACGAAACAAGGAAAAGCCAGGAGGCAAATGATCCCTTCTAAAATGACACTAACAATGGGTGCTGTCAATCATCAATGGCGCTGTCTAATTAGCGCATTTAGTTTGGTTCACCATCGGGATAATGGTAGCCCGTAAGATAAGAATGGAAGTTCTTCAAATACGCTTCATACATTTAAGTTAGTTGGATTTGGATCATTAGGGTGCCTACAACATTATGCGGACGACAGCGAGACCCATGGCGGCCATCGAGGCAAGGGTACCTATGCAGTATTTGGCGATGTCGTACTTTGCTGCTTCCACTTGAGCTCGTACTGCATGAATTTCCTGCATAGCAGAACAGGGCAAGAGATCGTTAACAGAGGTCGGACAATTGGGAAGCAAGGATTACGTGCATCAAAGAGATGGTAATAGGCTTTCACCCGATCAAGCGTGTTAGTCAGGTTGGTCGTTTCTGCTTTCTGATTGGATAGCTCATCTCGCATCCGCCTGCAAAACAATGTTATTAAGCATATTATTGTCAAGTAACATAGCAAGGAAGGAAGGCACTCACCAAAACCAAACACATGGGGGCTAGAGGTGACAAAAACTCAATCCCTCACTGAAAACGGGTTTGAACCGATTACCCATGCTATTTCTACACTAAATATTTTCCTGTGGCAGGGGACTGCCATTCTCGACAATCCATTATCAAGTCCACAAAGGGTCCGACCTGGCAGATTGTGCAAGTGACTTTGCACCGAATCAGGCTAAAATTTAACTAAAACCACCCCAATACAGTGCTCAATTTAGCAGCCAAGAAATAAACCATCACCACAGCTCGTCAACCCACCAACCTGCAAACGCGGCCAATTTGCCATGTCTGCCTAGTCTACAGTATGGCACTTGCGTATCTGTTCTCTAATGCTAATTCATCAAGTAGTTCTTATCTCACACAAAGGTGATCTCCATTTCTACCTTGACAATTTAACAGACAATTTAAAATGCATTCATCAGAAAAAGCTTTGAAAACTGTACCCTCTTTCGAGATTTAAATCCAACCGCTGACCAGCATTTGCCTTGTCAATTTCATACCTGTTTTAAGATAGCAAGAATAAGACAGTAATGAGTAAACTGACTCTTTGGGCTACAGATAATACCAGTATATGGAAACAAGTTCTTCCAATAAAAGAACCTCAATTCACTGTGCCCTTTGTCTATGTGATTTTTAAGCTTCTCGATTTCGCGTTGCAATGTAGCATAATGATCATCCTGTATAAAAGGTAAATGGTCAAGGGTTGAAGTATTTAACATTTTAAAACAAGATTCTCAACAACCCATCTATGGGCATATAAGCTTCCAGTACTATCTACAAGGAAGAATAGTACAGAAACAAAAGAACGACACTTACATAACATTTTTAAAACAAGATTCTCAACAACCCATCTACGGGCATATAAGCTTCCAGTACTATCTACAAGGAGGAAGAATGGTACAGAAACAAAAGAACGACACTTAAGAATTATAAATAAAGAGCTCATCCACATTTAGTTGGGCTATAATTACTGGAACAAGAAAACTAGTTCTGATATTGATGAAGCCCTTTTCAAGACTCAGGTGATCGCTCGTCCTAAGAAATAAAGGTCTAGTAGGTGGTCATTTGGTTTATTGGACCAACAGGATGAAGCTCATTGCTTCGCCCTGTCAACAGGCCAGTTGTAAAGCAACAATCAGACAGTTTATCCAGATTCTTCACAGGACTACTCAAGGTACATGCTAAGCATTTTACCAGATCAAATTACACACTGCAATAGCCCACTGCAACATGGCCTATTGTATCATCAATGCATAATGCAAAGTAGAAGGCCCCGGTAT
Organism: Linum trigynum; assembly: GCA_964030455.1. NCBI lineage: Eukaryota > Viridiplantae > Streptophyta > Magnoliopsida > Malpighiales > Linaceae > Linum > Linum trigynum. The sequence goes on along the minus strand of OZ034817.1, from coordinate 59,598,871 downwards.
TGCAAAAATATTGACTAAACAATGCAAGTCCCGAACTCACATTGCATAGTTCCAGCACATATTAAGCTTATCAACTTGTGCCCTCACAACTAAAGAACAACTCATCTTTCTGCAATTGCGAAACCGCAAATTAGACGCCAGCTAGTATCTAAATCTACGTTCCCGCCTCGATTTTGTTCTAGAATTATATTCTAATCAATTACTAGGCAGAAAGTGATCCCCTATACACAATCCAATCACCAAACAACAGAATATCCTTAGAGCTAAAACAAGATGAAACTGAAAGGGGCTACCTGAGAGCCCTTTGTATCGGTTTGGAACTTTGACAAGTCTGATTGAATTTCGTTCTGGAACTTGGAGAGGGTGGATTCTTGAATCATTTCGCGAGCTACTTGAGCACTGTTGACTTCAGATTTGAACTTCGATAGGTTCGATTCTAGAAGCATTACACTCTACACGAAATATAGATAAAGGATTAGTACACAGACAAACGTTACTAAGAAAACAAATCATGTTAAACTTTCAACTTCACTTACCTTCTGCATTTCTTCCTTTGAGATACAAGAATGCGACAAGCTCTCTAGACTAACGTTCAACACCGCAATGATGGCGTGAGTGATGGCCTCAGCTTGCTTTGAGGGCACGTCTTGCGATTCCAACCTCCTTACCTTTCACAAACGAAAGAGAAACAAAAGAATCAAACGATCAAAAAAGTACTGGAAGCACTGAAGAAAGAACGAGAGCAAGTGAAGGCGATTTTTACCAGAGCCAATGTATCGACGAGGAAAGCACGGTTCGCGCCATTAGTTCTGGCGAGGTCGGATATATGCCTACCATGCTCCAACTTCCCGACGAGGGATGAACTCCTTGAAGAAGCATCGAGGAGGCGCAATTTGACGAGGTGAGCTCCCGATTGAGCAAACCGCCTACACAGAGCCATGGAACTGCTTCCTCTTCCCTTCCGATTCCGAGGAAGTGAATCAAAACGCGGCGGGCGAAACCGCGAATTAACACAGAGGAGACTAGAATCAGGCTACACGACGGCCAGCGGCGATGGCGTCTGGGAAGATCTGAGAAACGCAAGGCGGAGATGGAGAAAGTGGTGAGAGCGACGGAGAAGCAACTGCTTGTTTCGCTGGTTTCGCGTAGAGATATCTGGGTTGGTGTGCGTTGTCTTTTTTGCTTGCGGGAAACGAAAATTTGCTCAGCTGTGTGCATATCTTTCTTCTTTTGCAGTTACGGAATTTGAGTTTTTTTTCCCCATTAATTTGACAATTCCCACTATGGCTCATGAAATTTGATATTCTTCCAAAACGAGTCCCTCAATTTTGCTTATCTCTAAATAAGCAGCCAGAATTCGTGATGTTTCCCAACCCAACCCCTATTACACCAAACTTGGCAGATTTTGCACTTAAAACAGTCGATGATTATGGCCGCTACAACCAACTCAACGCCCTAACAGGATGCGAAGGACGCCTTCGTAGTCACATCTTATGACGCATTTCATCAACGAACAACGGCTCAAAACTTCGTACACTTATTTTCGCGATGTAAGTCATGCCATCTAACTATCAGCATATGCTTCATACAAGGAACTGTAAGAAACTGAGAAAGAAGATAAGAGGGGAAAATTACAAAACGGTACTGGAACTTCAATGAAGTTACCTACCTGTACTTTGGCCTTCTTTATGTTAACACAAGCTAAAATTGGAAAGCTCTGTACACATCACAAATCAGACTGTGCTCAAAATTCCTACAAAGCTCACTCCCCCGCACCCTGCCTCACCCCCGATTCTTGTTCATGTATGCAAATAATCGCAGGCTGCGCCTTTTCTGCAATGCCCATTCTCACGGAAAAACCTGCATACCTTCTGCGTTCTGTTATATGCCGGGGCAGGGCCCCTTGACGAGGAAGATTGACTGTTCCATTGCATATCCCCACCATCGCCTCCTCCGCGACCACCTCCGTAGCCAGAACCCCCTCCCTGAGACCCTCTGTCCCAGCTGGGGTGGTTGTTGTTGTTGTTGTTAGCATTTCCGGGTCCAACCCATCCCGAGTTCTGGTTCGTATTCATCGTCTGCGCTGCTGCAGCGCCTTGTCCAGGTGTTGCAGGTGCCCACCCTTGAACGGCGGGAGACCACCCGGCGTTTGTGTTCCCAGCAACCACCTGCTGCCCTTGCATCCAGTTAGGATTTGCATTCCCAGGAATCATTCCTTGATTTGTTGGAACATGAGCAATCCCCCAGCCCTGATTTGTATTTGCAGGAGGCAGGTTTCCACCCCACCCCATGGTTTGGTTTCCCGGGTTGTCTGCAACTGGGACGCCCATTCCTCCCCATTGCACTTGCGCACCTAATTGCGCAGAGGGTTGCTGCACCGTTTGTGGATTCGCCCAGTTCGCATAAGCATTGTTACTGAGTGGAGGAGCAACAGGCATTGAAGTATTATTCGGCTGCATTGAACCACTTCCACCCCATCCTTGAGATCCAGTTCCACTTCTCATGTTTGAAGCATTTCCTTGTGCCCCGCCCAGGAAAGGATTATTACTGATAGTCTGAACCAAACTCTGGAGCGCTGCTGTATCCATAGCTGCAGGAACAACAGGTGCAGTACCACTGGAAATCGGGACTCGATGCAAGTGATTGGAGTTCGCCTGTACAACACGGGGAGATTCAACTTGCGCCAGAGAATGCATCTGTTGAGCAATTGCAGAAGCTTGCCTGGCGACTGGGCTTGCAACATGAGAAAGATTAGTCACGGCATTCAATTGAGAAGCAGCACCAGCAGCAGCTGGAGCAGGAGTTGGAGACCACCTGCTTTCCCTAGCTTGTCTTGTTCCTCCGCGTGACCCAGCTGAGGCTGGAGTTGGAGAAGGGAGACTTGTCTCGGAGTTCCACCTGTCAGCAGGATAATTGGGGATCTCAACTGCAGTGGGAACAGATCGTCCAGAAGAAGAGCTATTACCATTGTTATTATTATCTCTCGCCGGAGCAGCAGAAAACCGTGAGCTACTCTGAACCAAGGGAGCTTGGAAATTTCCATCCAATGCATCAGTGAGAAGTATGGAGTCCTCTTCTTTCTCAGTGGCTCTCCATATTCTCAAGTTAGTAGGGAAGTATCCAGTGCTGTTCCATTTTCGAAGCTGTACCATGGAAAAGGGCCCCTGAATTTTCCCAGCAGGGTCTTTGTAATGCCATATCTTCTGCGTCTCGTTTGCTTTGGCAGAATCGGATTGTTGTGCCAAACCTGTTGCGGGAGGAGCTGCTGGAGAACTCTCTTGAGCTGCAACCCTAGGAGCCAAATCTGCAGTTACACTACTACGCTGTTCTACATTTGAAGCACGTTTTGGGCTCTCCCAGCTTTGGGGTGCCTGGATTTCCCGGTCTCTTCCTAGACTCCACGAATTGTCATTCAATTTATCACTAGTTCCAGTTGTGCTATCCCCTCTGTAAGAGAACCCTTTACTAGACGAGTTCCTGGTCAACTCTCGGTTCATACTCGAGAAACTCCGAGTTCCACCCCAGGATTCATTTGGGTTGGTTGCTCCTTTCCTCGGTGAAATTGGCTCTCTTGACCTTCTACTGAAACCACTACTGCCTCTGGGTCTATAGTTACCGACTGCACCAAAATCCAATATGAACAAGGTTGCATGAGACGCTATAATGATATATTAAAGCCATGAATAAGATCAAGTAATAAGTACCTTGTCTCGTATCATCCTCATCATCTTCTTCTTCAGATTCATAACTTGGATCCATCTTTGGATCAACATGAATTTCAGGAATTTCTTCCAACCTTCGCTGGCGCTCGTCAGGAGACTTCAGAAGCTGCAACTTCTCTACACATTCTCTGAGCGTAATCAAAGGTCAAGGATAACTAGTAATAATAAAAAAACAAGATGTTGTCTCCAGTTCAGAAAAGAAAAATTATTGATTTTGACACAGCACAAAACTGCCAAAAGACAAGAAAAGACCCAAACTGCCAGAAGATAGGAAAGAGGTACAGTTAGATACAGCAACAGATAACAGCTTGAAAGCATGCGATGTATCAACAAGAATAACATAGCATCAGCAGTCTAGTCAAGACAATGCTCAGGAAGTTGTAGACAAATAAACTGAGTCGCAAAATTTAACTGGAAAAAAAAGGATATTCCTTTCTCCTCCCCATGTCACTAGCTCGATCTCGAAGATGACTTAGACGGGTTATCTCTGAATCCAGTATCTGCAGTATATAAAATGACACCAAAGAATGGAAATGTTGAGAAGATTCCAAATCTATTAAAAAAAGGCCAATAAACAACCATAAAGGACACACAAGACATAGTTGATCAACTGCCAGCAATATATAAAAGAAGGGGTTTTTTCCACGGGAAATACTTCATCAAGGATGACACAATGAGTCCCTGGAACCATAAGTTTTGCTCACAAACCAACTCTGAGGTTCACATCTTGAAACAAAACAGAAGTAATTGATACAGAAAAAGAAAAGATGCCACCTAGTGGTGTTGTATCTTCATACGAGGATATATGCTCTAGAACTAAAGAGGCAAAAATATAGCAGCTTAAACCTTTTCTTTAGCCAACCAAAAATAATTTAGCATCCCCTAAAGCCACGTTACCTCTCTTCAATCGCAGGGAAAACACACAGGCTATAAAGTAACTTTACGTTGAAAATGGTGTTGAAATTTTGCAGCTAGCGAAGAAGTATAAATGGGATTCACTCCAGCTCCTACATGAATCAGAAACAAGAGGAAAATGCCTAGCGAAACAGAGTGGCAAGTATGATTACTAGGATCTGAGATTCACTTAACCAATCAACCAAGCCGTTACCCGTTTCAACTTCTGAGCATTATTTTCCAGTCTGATGAAGGCAACATATCTTATCTGGCAGATAGGAGAGGAGACATAAAAACAATTTAGCACACATCCCAAAACTTACATCTTGAACTCGAACTGCCTGCAATGCAATGGCTTTTTCCTGGATGTCACCCTGCAAACAACAAAAAATGGCATCTTGAGGAGGGAATCTAAAACCTAGGGGAAACACTTCAAATGTAATGCAACTTTACCACTGTCAATCGATCAAGAAGGCCACATTTTATGCTTTGTCGCAAACGCTTGCATTCATCCTGTGGAATCAAGAAAAAGAGCAATGTATAAACATTACACAACAATTAAAATGAGGATAAGCAGATAAGCACAAATCTCTATCGCCGGATAATTGCAACACTAAGGCTGTTAATTAGGAGAACAGGACAACAACTTAGATAGAAGCATGCAATAGTAACAGACTAATCACCCATAAACACAGGTCACTAGAACCATTCCATATGATCCAAACAGCATCATATGCCATCTATAGTTCTCTCTAAAATCCAAACAACTACGACTAGAGAAATATCAATAAATTTCCCTTCCATGGGGGAAGCCAAATACCAAAAATATCACAGAAATATTGAAAGATATCATAGCTACAGTTCACCTCTGTGAATTCTTGATTTGAAATGGCATCAATTGAGATGACCTCGGTCTTGTTTAGATTCAATATTTCCAGCAGGAAATTAGCTGTTCTTTTCCCAACTCTATATGGATTATCAGCTTTCTTGGTTCCTGTGAACAACATACAAACAAACAAATTTTATTGTCCATTGAAATTCCTGTCCCATGCTCAGTTGCTAAATGGACAAAAAATGATATATATCTGTATGAACATGTACCTATAACTTGGACAAGCCTATACAAATCTTGCTTCTGAGAATTTCCAGATATTCTTAATCTCACAAAAGAACCAACAACTTTCTCATTAAATGTTTCAGTGTCATCAAGAAGTTCCTCAACCAAACTCCGCTTCAAGTAAATTAAAGTAATGTTGTGTATGTCGATGGCACCAAAATCATCAACGTTAGATTGCAGTCCTCTCCCATCAGCCTTCTTACGTGACTTTCTCTTTTTATCTTTTCCAGCTTTAACAAGAGCATCCCCATCACCTTCCACCTGATTGGCTTCAATGTCCACACTTCCTTGAACATCATCCCTCTGAGAGTCCTCTTTCAATAGAAAGTGAGATTCAAGAAGCTTTAGCATCTCAAAATGGCCCACTCGAGGTTTACCAAACAGATGTTGAAGCCTTGAATCACAAAGTATTTGACTTTTTCGACGAGGATCACGAAGTTTATTCCTTTTTATGTACTCCAACAACAGAGCTTGTACATCAAACTGAGAACAAACAGATCTATCGCCATTCTTCATGTGGATAACGAATTCTAAAAGCTCTTTTGATGCCCACTCAACACCAACCCCATTCACTGTCTTCTTCTTACTGGGTGTGTCCTTTTGCTTGGCACGAGATTTCAGCCGTTTTTTGCCTTTTCTCCCCTTAGGGGTCTTTAATTCACCATTCCCAGCAGAACTGTCTGAAGCAGATCCTCCATCATTCTGAGCATCATACAACTCATCCCCTGACTCCTGCTTTGCAGCAACCGAATCAGATCCTTTCCTTGGATGTTTGGCTGTGGTAAGTTCATCTGATGTGATGGATAACCTTTCCTTCAGATCCATCCAGTAATCTTTGAAGAGATACTCCCAGCTGCTTTTGTCGTCAAAATCCACTCGAGTCTAGGAAGGGTACATAACACCATTAGAGACAACAGTCAAATTTTCATAAGACACAAAAACAAAAGTTAAATGTAGACGATGGTCTACTAGAAAAACTTAAGAGAGAAGAATAACACTAACAAACAGAAACCACCTTGCTAATAATCTACAAGCATGCATTTGTTAAAAAGTCACAGTAAGTCTGTAACACTTTATACAGTTCGGAAAGCATCAATAATGAAAATGGGGTAATTAACTAAAAACAAAGAAATCAAAAGATAGAGGTCTCAACATACCGTTTCTTTGTCTCCATCTTCATTCATCTCAATCATTTTGACAGTTTTAAAACATGTCTCACAGAATCCTTTGTTGCCTCTAACACAGAAAATGACACCATCTTTGATACATCCCTTGCACAATGAGAATGTACATGTATAACACATGTAGTATGCATTCTTCTCACAGTTGCTGCATATATGCCAACCTAATTCAAGAAAGCAACATTTCTGATTAGGCTTAAACAAAAGCAGAAATCAAATATATAATCCTGAAGAGTGATATATGCACATCATGATTAATCTGGAAAGAGCGACCTGCCTGGGAAACACAGCAAAAGGAAATTGACTATCCTTTCTACCATCTCTCGATAAAAAAACTTTCCAAACACCATGAAGCCAAGTACTAAACTTTATTAATTACGACTGCCAGATGACTAAGCTCCGCTGTCCCAAAGTTAAGAAAGGGGAGAATAGCAATAAACTGAGCATAACTAGAAAAACAGTTAACATCCATATCTAGCGTACATAGAGAGACCAAATCAGAGGAGTAAGCTAAACAAAGAGTATTTGCTGCAGTTATAGAACTATAGTTAAAGATATTTTGGCCATTTACTCCAGAAGAAAAATATCCAGATAACTTCAATAGGAGAATAGATCAGTTAAAAAATTTAATTCACTCTGCATACGCTGCAATAAGTTCAAGAATTTTCCAGCTTAAATCATCACTTGAGATATTGTACAGTTTTTGTGAGATCTGACACAACTCACTTATCGGCTGCTACTTTAAAAATATATATATATATAGGTGCCTCCTACTCCTTCCATTCCAGCGACCAAACTACTCTTGCAATATCTGTTTTCTCATACCTGGCAGTCCAGTCCCATCCCTAGGCTAAAAGCAATGGCCTCTTTAAATTCTAACTAACTAATTATTGACTTTTTAAGGCTAGATGGGATTCACTAAAATATGTGAATTCAGTGAAATGACTACAATGAGGACCACAAACTTTTGGAGTTCTATGTAATAGAAGAGGTAGAATTGGAAATGTAGAAAGTTAAATTAATGTGGTTTAACACTAATTTAAAATTATATTTTAAAACAGGAAGTTGGAAGTTGAATGTATCAGATGAAGTAGGTAATAGATCAAGTAGAGGCACCACCAACAAGCGCCTACCCATTAAAACAAAGAAGAAAGAATAATGCTTACTACTTGCAACAAAACAATGTCAGGCCTTGGCTACTTAATACAACAAGAGAGTTTTATATGTTGATCATTGTATTTTCCTCAACACCATATAAATTCACTGTTGTAGTTCTTTTCAAATACTTGATACACAAAATTCTTTTCGGAGAATCAGACACTGCTCTCAGCATCATCAATTTCCTGAAGTGACTCACAGCTTGCTACTAGAAACAAGTAGGCAAAGTGACAGACTGAGAAGTGACACCACAAGCTGTATGCTAAAAGTTGCTCAAAGACATCGTCTTCTGTCACTCCAGCTCCATTAATCAGTCTTGCAGTGTCACATAGCAGTTCTTGGTGTTGGACAAAAAACATCCACAGTATCAGGGGGTGGGAGATTCATATTAAAGAAAACCCAAGAAAAAATCATAAGCTACCACTAATAAACTGGCAAGCTTGCAAGCAGAAACACCGTACTAGGTAAGAGCTTTCTACATTCCAATTAGTCAACTGCTACAGAATAGCTTCCATGTGCGTCAAAAGTTTTTTTGCCAATATAGATGCAAAATATAGAAATCAAACAGAAGAGAGAAATAAATAAGGAACTGCTAGGAAGGAAGTAGTTAATAGTTAGACACAGTGAGTTGCTCACATAACCATTTATTCTGCAACCAGCAAAAGTTTCATCTACCAATTCCTTTTCTACGCAGTGCAGGTGATCCCAAAAAGCAGTCAGACAATATAAGATCACTGATAAATGATAACTAAAATCACACACACTTCTCCTCTAATCTTGCAAATTCACTTACAAACCTGATCTTTCCTAATTGATCTTAACATGAAAAGAAAGAAAAAATGAACCAGCCAGATCATATAAAGCATCGCACAGTATATTTTTGACTACCTACTACACCACAGCAAATGAAAACTTGAAACGAAAGGCCTACAACACAAATAGATGAACTTACCACAATTCCATTTTCCTTTTGTTTTGAAAAATGCCTCATCCCGGTTGACGCAGGAGGGATGATAAGCCTTAGGGCACCCCCTACAGTTATCATGTCAACCAAACATTAAAAACCCCAAAAGCAGGAAGCCACAAACATTATATGCAGACTATTATTTTATAACCCTCACCTGCGATCACATAGGACAAGCTCTCCACCATCGAAACAAATGAAACATACATCCTCCTCCACCTTCTTCCTTGATGGTGGTTTACCAACAGCTTTGACATTATTTCCTCGTTTCCTCTTCCCGCTTCCAGTTTTGCTCACTTCCTCGACATTTGCTTCTGCTACCTCCTTTCCCTCTCCCTCCTCTACTGCTTCCTCCACTTCATTCATTTTCTCATCATCATCATCATTATCGTCTTCTTCCTCCTCTTCATCTGCTTCATTCACCTTCTCATTTTCCTCCTCTTCTACTCCTTCTTCATCTGCTTCATTTGCCGCCTCATCTTCTTCTTCTTCTTCTTCTTCTTCATCATCATCATCATCATCTACTTCATTCACCTTCTCATATTCTGCTTCATTCACCTTCTCATCTTCTTCTTCTTTATCCAATTCATTTACCTCGTCATCCTCTTCTCCCACTTCAGCCATGTCCTCATCAATATCTTCTACTTCTTCTTTGGGTTGAGTCACATTCTCCTGTTCATCCTGTTCATTCACCTTCTCGTCTTCTTTTTCTTCTTCTGCTTCATTCACCTTCTCATATTCTTCTTCTTTATCTGCTTCATTCACCTTCTCGTCCTCTTCTCCCACTTCAGTCATTTCCTCGTCATTATCTACTACTTCTTCTTCTTTGGGTCGAGTCACGCTCTCTTCTTCTGCAGCTAAATTCACCTTCTCAGCCTGTTCATCCAGTTCATTCATCTCCTCGTGCTTTTCTCCTCCCGCAACCACTTCTTCACTCAACTTCTGATCCTCTTCTGCTACTTCACTCAACTTCAGATCCTCCCCTTTAAGCCCCTCATTCAACTTGTTATCCCCATCTATCGCCTCATCAACTTTCTCCGCCTCTTTTTCCACTTCGGCAATCGTCTTGCCTGCTTCTTCTATCGAATCAAGTTCTTCCCTTTCCTCCCCTTCCTTATCTTTCTCCTTAAGAGCATCATCCACCTCCATCTCGTCTACTTCCTCGGTACTCCTACCAACACTACCCGTGTCTTGTCCTCCATCACACGTCATCTCTTTCATTACGTCATCTACACTAACTATATTCAAAGCTGCCTCTGGCTGTCCACCACCCTCTTCCTTCGGCAAGTTCTCAATTTCATCCTGCGGCGGTCCAGCAGCCTCTTCCTTCTGCATGTTTTCAATTTCGTCACCAGGCGGTCCAGCAACCTCTTCCTTCTGCATATTTTCAGTTTCATTCTTGTCTACCATCTCCTCAACCAAATCCTTCTGCTCTTCCTCCGTATTATTTTCATTCTCTGCCTTCTCTACTTTCTCGATCATCACAAATTCCTCCACTTCCTGAGTCTCTGAGACCCCACTCTCTGTTTCCTCCTTCACAGCGACTTTCACATCATTTTCCCGCGGTGAATCACCATTGTCGGCCAATCTCCCGCTCTCCTCCTCTCCACCAATCGAATCAGGATTGTCCTCTTCCTTCACCTCAGCCTCCTCCTCTGAACCTTTCTCCACTCCAGAAATCCCGCTTTCAACAACCACAACGTCGCCCTGATCTTCGCGTTCATCAACCGTCACTTCCGGCAGCGGCTCCGCCTCAACTGACCGTGACTCCTCCTCACCACCTGGCACTCCAGCAAGCTCTTCTTCGCTCCGCTCAGCAACAGTCACTACTCGCTCTTCCAATTCTTCCACAACCGTCGCTTCTTCCACCTCATGGTTACTCACCGGCGGCTGTGCCTCACTATCGCCACCGCCGCCGGGAGGCGATTCATGAGATTCCGACGACAGCCGCTCCATCTCCTTTCCGCACTCAGGCTCATCGACGGTGCTAATCTGCGGCTCGCACTCCGCAGGCGTGGCCGTCGATGTTGCCGTCGCAGACGTAGTCGAATTGTTTTCTACTTCGGAAGGAGCGGGGTTGGGTGGAATTGAATTCGTTTCCTCCTCGGTCTCCATCGGAAGACGAATTCCAAATCGTAAAAGGGGGAAAAAACCCTAGCCAGATATTAGGGTTTTTGAGAAATTTGGTGGTCGTTCTTTTCGCAGTTCGTGAAGTTCGGAAACTCACAGTAGCGTCATGTAAAATTTGTGCTGTCTGTTAGTTAATTATGACGACACGAGCAGAAAGGTACTCTCGCACTTCCACAGCGTGGGCCGTGGGAGAGAAACAGTGAAATTTTCTTTTCACAGCGAAGGTGGCGGAATGACGATTTTGCCCTGGTCCGCAGCTGGGCTTTTTTTGGTCAATTGGACTCCAAAGCAGGACCCAATAGAATTATTTAATGGGCTCAAACTGTTGCCTCCAGCCCAATAAAAACGTCTCACCTCCTTCTCCATTTCACTTTCCCGTCACAGTTTTACTTCGCCAGTCTGTTGACGGAGACGGGGAGGACTGATCAATGGAAGTTCCCGGTGACCGGAATCGACGACGTCGACAGGCTGATCTCACCGCCGGACGAATCATCACCCAAATCCTCTTTTACCTGCAAACCCAGTTCGCCGTCGGCACCACAGCCTTGAGCCGACGGTGGAAGGATCTTTTGGAGTAGGGTTTCCAATCCAGCACACAGTTGAATTGCTTCCTGCATGTTATCAAACTGCGTGCTGGACTGAACAATGGGTGTTGTTCGTCTTCCAGCTCCTGCCACCGGCGACTTAATTTTCCTCCGCCTCTGGTTATTGCTGTTTCGTCATGTGGGAAGTAAGCCATGGAAGGACCAAAAGAAGAAACAGCAGCCAGCAGATGATCTTGTTGTTAGTGGAAGACTCTCCAAATCTAATTTCAGGTTCGTTCTCATTGTCAGAAACCCACAACAGAACCAATGGAGACATTAGAACTAGACGAGAAGTCCCTTTCTCTTTTACTTCATTTTCTTATGGAGAAATTTGTGAATTCTGGCATTTCCCACCCCAGAAACCCAGTTCTAGAAGTGGGTAGGTCGTTTTCAACCCAGAAGGTCACAACCTTATTACCTCATTCATTTCCTTCTTAAGCAATGAATTTATATTAATTAGTTCAGTTTCTACTTCAGTAGTTGGTATTTGTGTGTAGCTGGTGGTCACCTTGCTAATCTACCTTACAATCTACTAAGATGTTTCAACAATCAGGGCTATGGCCCGCCATTGTTCAGACCAGAAGATGGTGTGCTACTGTGCTGATTCCACTTGCCCAAGCTTCTTTGAGCAGCTTTTTTACCCAGGATTCCAACCAAATTATCTAATTCCAAAAATCATCTAACTTGACAAGCACCAGTCTACCAGAAGAGACAAAGTAACTTTACGTAGCCTCGAAGCTGAGGAAAACATAAAAGAGAAAATGGAACTATCTTCTTCAGGGCATTGCTTGGAGTTCTTGTTGCTGGACAGAGACACACGCACCTACCAAGCAAAAACGACAGGGCTGCAGACTTCTTCACCCATTTACATGGCCTCTCTCCCTCCATTACCCTTTTTATTTATAGAGTTGGAGAGTCGGCCATTCATCCCAAACCAGACTGAAACGGGAAAAGGAAGAGAAAAAAACACTAACCCACCAAGAGGAATAGACAGCTGCTTTGGATCGATGGCGTCTTCCTCCTCCTCCTGTCTTGGGTTCCTCTGCCTTCTGGCCTGCCTCCTCCCAGCTTTCGTGAACTGCACAGTTCGTCATTACAAGTTCAATGTAAGTGTCTTCGTTTCAGCATTTACTCTCATTGACACATGCAACCATGCTTATCTTTTCTTCACAATCATGCTCCTCAGGTGGTGATGAAAAATACTACAAGGTTGTGCTCGAGCAAGCCGATCGTAACCGTGAATGGCAAATTCCCAGGCCCGACCCTCGTTGCTAGGGAAGACGATACAGTGCTAGTGAAAGTTGTCAACCATGTCAAGTACAATGTTTCCATCCATTGGTAAAGACGAACAAACAACCCACAATCAATAACCTGAGTCCTGAAAGCTAGTCTGACTATAAGTATCAGGAAAAACCAGAAGCATCACCTTTCTTTCTATGTCTGCAGGCATGGCATCAGGCAGATCAGGACCGGTTGGGCCGACGGGCCGGCGTACATCACACAATGCCCTATCCAGCCAGGGCAGAGCTATGTGTACAACTTCACCATCACAGGACAGAGAGGAACACTTCTATGGCACGCACATATCCTCTGGCTGAGGGCTACCGTCCATGGAGGCATCGTCATCTTGCCGAAACGGGGCGTTCCTTATCCCTTCCCAGCTCCTCACAAGGAAGCCGTTGTTATATTAGGTACGCCTCTAGTTCATCAAAACGATGTCTCAGCTTCCAGGAAGCGTTACAGCTAATGAAATGAGATTCTGAGGATGTAAATTGCAGGGGAATGGTGGAAATCCGACACCGAAGCAGTGATCAACGAAGCCACAAAATCCGGATTGGCGCCAAATGTCTCCGATGCACACACAATCAACGGCCATCCTGGTCCCGTTTCCAACTGCTCGTCACAGGGTAACATTTCTTTGACAGAGTTTGTAAAGAGTTTATTCGTCAGGTTCTAAAACTTTAACACTTGATTTTTCTATTTCCAGGAGGCTTCACATTGCCAGTCCACGCGGGAAAAACGTACATGCTAAGGCTGATCAACGCTGCACTCAACGAAGAGCTCTTCTTCAAAATCGCCGGCCACAAGCTCACAGTAGTAGAGGTCGACGCCACCTATGTCAAGCCATTCAAAACCGACACGGTCCTGATCGCTCCAGGACAGACGACGAACGTCCTGGTCTCGGCAGACCAAAGCTCTGGGAAGTACCTGGTGGCCGCATCGCCGTTCATGGACGCTCCGATCGCCGTCGACAACAAGACCGCCACGGCCACTGTCAGCTACGCCGGCACCCTTTCCTCTGCTCCAACTACTCTGACCACCCCACCTCCCAAAAACGCCACTGCAGTGGCCAACGCGTTCACAAACGCCCTCCGGAGCTTAAACTCCAAGAAATTCCCCGCCGCCGTCCCAAAAACCGTCGATCACAACCTGTTCTTCACGGTCGGGCTGGGAATCAACCCGTGCCCGAGTTGTAAAGCAGGGAACGGCAGCAGAGTGGTTGCAAGTATCAACAATGTCACATTTGTAATGCCCACCACGGCTCTGCTTCAGGCGCATTTCTTCAAACAGAAAGGCGTCTTCACCACCGATTTCCCGGCCAACCCGCCACATGTTTTCAACTACACCGGAGCCCCGCCGGCGAATCTTTCGACCACGAAGGGGACGAAAGTTTACAGGCTGGCTTACAATTCGACGGTCCAGCTGGTGATGCAGGACACCGGGATCATCTCGCCGGAGAACCACCCTATCCATCTCCACGGATTCAATTTCTTCGCCGTGGGGAGGGGAATCGGGAACTACAACCCGAAAACGGATTCGAAGAAGTTCAATCTGGTCGACCCTGTTGAGAGGAACACCATCGGAGTTCCTTCGGGCGGGTGGGTCGCCATTCGATTCCGAGCTGATAACCCAGGTAAGCAGTGTTTTTCGGATTCTGTTCGGGTTCCATTTCTGTGTTTCGGATCCTGAACTTGCAGGTGTTGATTTGCAGGAGTCTGGTTTATGCATTGCCATCTGGAAATCCACACGACATGGGGATTGAAGATGGCGTTCTTGGTGGACAACGGGAAAGGGCCGAACCAGTCACTGTTGCCACCTCCTAGTGATCTTCCCAAATGCTAAACGTCGGAGGGTTTGAAGAATTCTCCCCCGTATAAAAACAGAGTCGGAAAAGAATTGTGCAAACAAAAGGTTGAGAGTTGAGTTTTTAATTTGTTTCTTGAGCGAAAGTTTTGCTCGAGCAAGTGAGAATAAGAGATTGTATGTGACTAATTGGAGATCTATTTAAGAGCAAAGTAGTTTGTCCTCGATACAATGAGTAATTGGGATGTGATATAATTTGCTATTATGGTGTTTAGTGATTCGATTCATAATCAATATTCCATTCCAATTTAATGTTTGACACTTGCGTTGTTTCTGTTATCAATCATCATAATTACGACTATGATAATTTTATGTATGCATCGGCATGTCTAGACGTTAGTCAGTTTTAAAGCATCTCGCCTACAGCCTACACTCTAGACAGATGATTAGGTGTTTTTAACGCCTAGATAGAGCTAGGCATCATTACTCGTCTTTATGCATGAGTAATAGAAATTAGGCCCGACTAAGCGACTGGAAGGTCAAGGATTAAGAAAAATGCAACTAATCTTCCCAAAACAACATATCTCTAGCTACCTCTATTTGGCGTGTTCTTCCCGCCCGCTTCCTTCCTCAATTTGGAATCATAATTCTAGGTCAATCTCGAACACTCATACCTCGCAACTCAAGAATTACAACGATCTCTCATTTTCACTCCATTCCTTTCGCTTTATTTCCCGCTTTTCATCGTGGGTGTGACTGTATAGTCTCCACAACCCATACCATTTGCAGTTCTTCTCCAGCTCTAGTAAGCCCAAGTCATAGCCGCAGAGCACTCACAAGTCATAGCCCTCGAGGCCATGACTTCTTCGATTATTTTTCAGCTCCGATCGACCTGATCCTCTGCTTCGCTCTTCGTCGTCATCGATTGTCAGTGCAGCAGCCACAAATCTTCACATGCCACAAAACTCTTCTCTGCTGCGGTTGCTTGTAACATGGAAGTGATATGTTTTTTATTATTATTATTATCCTTTTTTTTTTTTTGCATCAGCGGAGGCAAAAGCCACAGAAGCAGAATTACAAGGGGAGAGGGAGGAAATTAGGCAAAGGGAGAGGAAGGTGACACCACCACATTTCGGGTGAAGGTGATGCCTCTCATATCATCATTGAGAAGCCTAATAAGCTCGTTGGGTGGATTTGACAACTCATACATACCGTAGGGATAGACGAGACTGTGCTTCGAGAGCCAGTCCGCGACTCTATTCCCTTCCCGGTATGTATGGGAGAGTCGCACCACCCAGTCCTGAGCCAAACACCGTCGAATCGCAGCCAAAAGGGTTGCATAAGGGTGAACGGGGTCTGTGCGCTTGTTCACCAGCTCCAGAGCTAACTTCGAGTCAGATTCCACTTGGATCACTCTACATCCTTGTTTCCACGCCATGGCCAATCCATGGTAAAGCGCCCATAGCTCAGACAGAGCTGCTGTACAAGCACCTAGATTCGCACAGAAACCTGCCACCCATCTTCCATCGTGGTCTCGGATGATGCCGCATGCCCCTGCCAGACCCGGGTTGCCATTTGAAGCTCCATCAACATTAAGCTTCGTCCAGCCTTGAGGAGGGGGCTTCCATCCTATTTCTGTCTGTTCCCGCCGCACAGGAGGGGAGCTTCTTCTCAAGTCCACCTTAGGCGCCATCCAGGCCTCATACCAAAGCTTGGTCTTGATGTTGATAGCTTGTGTGAGCGAACTCGGAGAAAGAGTTTTGGTGATCCCGTGAAAGGAGCCTTCATTCCTGTTTTTCCACAGAAGCCAAATAGCAATACTGAAAATAGCATTCCACGGAATACCTGAGGTAGATAGATCTTATTTCATGATGTTCTCCTGCAGCCACTCTTTCTCCGGAAGACTGAAGAAGAGGTGCTGATCAGCAACAGGCACCGTTCTCGCCCAGAAGAAGGCTGCTGGAGGACAATCTCTGAGCACGTGCAGCGCTGTCTCCGCGTGGTTCGGACATCTGAAACACGCCGCTGATTGAGTGATTTTTCTAGCATGCCGGATCTCATTAGTAGAGATCCTTCCCAAAGCCACCAGCCAGGCGAAGCATCGCACTCGCTCCAGGGTTTGCAGCGTCCAAAGCTTCTTCCAAAAACTTTTGTCTTCAGCAGCGGGAGTTGGTCTCGCGAGTTGAAAGGCAGTCTTGCACGAGAAGTGCCCGTCGGCGGAGGGCTTCCAGAACAGTGAGTCTTTGTCGGCCGCCAGCGGGTCCACAGCATAGGCGGTGATTTGCTCCTGGACTTCTTGCGGCAGCAGGTTGCTGAACTTGTGAGTGAGCCATCTTCCTTCAGCATCCACGTAATTCGCCACTGTTGCATCCCGGTCTTCTTGAGGGACTTCGCCAATTGCCATCTCCATTAGAGGAACGTGCATAATCCAGATGTCAGACCAAAAACGAACATGGTTCCCTCGGTGGATATTCCAAGCAGCTCCTTTATGGAGTAGATCGGAAGCTTTGGCCATACTAGCCCAGGTGAAGGAACTTCCCTGAACTGGACGCAACATTTCCAAATGGTCTCTTTGCTTCCCATATTTGCTCCGCATCACTTGGCACCATAGGCTGTCTTTGTCCTGAATCAGGCGCCATCCTCCTTTCGCCAGCATCGCCAAGTTGGCTTGCCTGGATGGCCTAATTCCAAGCCCTCCGTTGCTTTTTGGTTCCAGGAGTTTGTTCCATCCCACCAGGTGCATTTTCCTGCTCTCGTCAGTGTCGCCCCATATGAAATCCCTATTTATCCGGTTCAACCTGTTGCAAACATTAACAGGAAGGAGTTCTGTTTGCATAGGGTAAATAGGAATAGATGAGGATATGGACTTAACAACCGTGATGCGAGCCGCCAGCGAAAGCCTCTTTGCTTTCCAAGGTGCTAGTTTACTCTGAATCCGAAGCAACAAGTCTTGATATCGAGCCCTCGTCACCCGTCCGTTGATTGCTCTGACCCCTAGATACCTCTCAAGATCCACCGTGAGCGGAATAGTGGCCCTCCTGCTGAGCTTCCTTGCTTGCCGGCGAGGAATATTTGCAGAGACAAACATGGCTGACTTGGCAAAGTTTACTCTCTGTCCCGAGCTATGGCAGAAGTCATCCAGGCACTCCTTTATGATTCTTATCTGTGAACTCTCAGCACCTGCAAACAGAACCAAATCATCCGCAAAAAATAAGTGAGTGAGAGCAGGACCATTCGGGGATAGTCGGATGGGTTTCCAGTGGCTATCCCGAACAGCCTGATCAATCCTGTGTGATAAACGCTCCATGCACAACACAAAGAGATACGGGGAAAGAGGGTCTCCCTGTCTAACTCCGCGGGTGGACAAAAGTGAATGTTGATGAATAAATTTGTCTGGTCAATGTTTATTTTTTATCTTAGTTATGGTGAGTGAGCATGAATGGATTTATTCTCATCGTAACCTTTCAAAACTCAATTATTTTTGGCTTAAACAGCCTAGTTGCCCTAAACACTAGGCAAAACATCAAAACCTGCCTAGCATATACGGGTGGGCGTTCGGTCAGTTTGGTTTGAACCGAACCGAACAAGCATACCCCGATTTTCCGAATCACAGCATCTCCCGACCAAATTCGAACCGAACTATAATTCGGTTCGGTTTGGCAGAACCGAATTATAGATCGGTTCGGATCGGTTTTATACTACAAACCGAAATATGTATGCTCTGTGCGGCTGTACCCACTTCAAATTCGAGCAGGTCGAGGTGAATGGCCTTCCAATTGTTGCATTGCCGCCGCAGCAACCCAAGCAGCCGATGTCTCGCGTTTTGGAATCAGTACAAGGATTGTGCAATCTATCTTCCGACATTCAAGAATTCAAGAACAGGTTCGACGAATTGGAGAAGCACCTCGATTTGATCCGGACTGCTATCGAGAGTCACGAGCAGCCTGATGGTCAAGTCGACTACGAAGTTGTGGCACTCGCGCCTTCGGCGGCAGAAGGCGCTGTTCCGGCGAGTTCTGAGTTGTTGAATCTCGTCGAGGTCGGGACCGGGACGGCGAGACGCCGAAAACGACGCAGCCTCGCAGCCGCAGGTCGTGGTCGTCGACGTCGGGCTCGGGCTGTCGGGCACGACGGGCAGACGGCAGTGGACTGGAGTGGAGGTTTGGAGGTCGGAGGAGGAGGATGAGTAGTCGCCGCCTTCTTCCTTTCCTTCCCTTTGCGTAGCGATTTCAAAAATCCACTCTTCTCTTGGGTTAGCTTAGGTCGTGGACGAGTAGAGGTAGAGCCGTAGAGGCCCCGAGGGTTTTTTTTATGCAATGTATAAGAGTGCATTGAAAATCTTTACTGGTAAGTTTAATGAGATTGTATGAAAATAGATCATATGCGTGAAATTTCGTGAATAATTTATAGTATTGCGTGAAAATATAGCTTTAGTTGGTGAATGGTAATGCCCCACTATAGGATGAGAGACTCTTCTCCTAAAACAAACATACCGTATCATATCATGTGAATTCAACTCTCTGCCAAACCGAAATTAGATCAAATGAACCATTGGATTGAATCGAGTCGAATAATATGATTGATGACCAAATCAGATTAAATGAACTCTTGATCAACTTTGAACCCAACTTTTTTGCCCTATTTCTGGCCTGATCCATTCCATAAATTCGGTTCGATCAGGGAGAGTTTATAATTGATAGTTTGCAAGTTCATGCTTTTGTCGTCTATTCGCATATGGAGTGTAGAACGGCTATCTTTTACACAACTTGTTCTCTATAACTGTGGCGGACGTTGGGATAATGGAATACTCTATTAGAACAGAGGAGAACAGGGGAGCCTCTGTTTCCCAGAGAGAGAAAACCCAGCGATTTTGTTAACAGAGGAATCAGTTCCGGCGAGCAGTTAAATTCATTGTTCATTATTCATCGTCGGACATAAGAATTGGCGTCCGTCGAGGAAGGAAGGACGAAGGAGAAGGATTTTTCTTCACATCTCTCGCTCCTTGTGGGTAATGACGGAAACAACAGATAATTAAGGGATTTATGGCTGGGGAGATACGGGGAACTCCGGCGGCGGCGAGGGAGGTAGAAGGAAATCCCTTAATCGGCGACAAATACCACCATCAGCCTCCGCCGTCCCAGCAGGAGGAAGAGGAGTACGCCAGAGGGCAATCGGCGGGAGAACGAGCGACGGAGCGGCGAAAACCAGCGCGAAAAGTCGAAAATACGGCAGCCCGAAACGTCGAAACGCGGAACGTTTCGAGTCCTCAAAACCAAAATCGAAACGCGAGAAATTGACGATAAATTGAAATTGACGATATGATATATACCACGAGATATCGTGATATTTTGACGATATGTTGACTTTTCCATGATATTTTGACTCTGCCTTTTACCAGACCCTT
Source organism: Linum trigynum (assembly GCA_964030455.1). NCBI lineage: Eukaryota > Viridiplantae > Streptophyta > Magnoliopsida > Malpighiales > Linaceae > Linum > Linum trigynum. Next base: position 59,578,633 of record OZ034817.1, on the reverse strand, counting down.
GCTGCAACGAACAGAGCGGGAAAATGACCGGGAAAGAACAGAGAAATAAGCAGAGCTCGTCGCCGGCGAGCGACCGAAGGCGAAATGAAGATGAATTGCGAAGGGGAGAGCCGAGTAGAGAAGTTGGAGAGAGAAAGCAAATCAATTATCGGCATGGCGGAGGCCGAAATGGAAATTATTCGTATGAGCCCAACGAACGCTCTGCTGGCTATCCCTAGCAATGGCGGAGGACGGAGTGGAAATTCCGTCGGCCGACGAAGGACCAATTTCTCTCTTCTCTCCGTTTTTGACACTCTCTCTTGTCACCTACTGTAAAAATTTCATTCAATCGACATTCATTCACTCATATCATCAATGGAGATGGAGGAAGACGGGAAGTCTAGCCGTGATTTCGATTAAGTTGACCGTTTACCCTACTGAAAAGTCCACGGTAATGTTCAAGCATTTGCCGTTTAGTAATGAACGCGACCATGGAAGCAGACTAAACTGAAGCAACCAAACAAAACGTCTTTCACTATTGAGAAAGGTAAAAAAAAAAAAAAAAGACACTGAAAAACAGAGGAAGGAATCCAAGTGTTCACTACAGTCACAGGACCGGGGGTGTTGCCTTGGACCCCACTCGCTGACCGGTCAGCGAGACCCCCAATTACCAGTCGTAGCGGCTGATAATCCGATTCAAGTCATATCAACACAGAACTTGATCAATTTCAACCTAACCACAGGCTTCTCCCCGTTGCTAGAGTAGATGCATTGTGAATGATTGCCTCTCCATATCGAAAATGGAGGCGAAATACACTAGTAAAATCGGCGGCAGCGACGGCAACGACAGGCTCAGCTTCTTGCCGGACCAAATCATCTCCCATATCCTCTCCTTTATGGAAACCAAGTACGCCGTCGGCACCGCAGTTCTCAGTCGACGGTTGGAAGATCTTTGGACTAGGGTTTCGAATCTCGACCTCGACGATGCTCCAGAATGGGAACATGCTATAGATGAGAGAGAGTGGCAATTTTGGCGCTTCGTCGATAAGGTACTGGGCCAGCACAAGAATCTCAACGCTCTTAGTCGATTCCGCTTCCATGTTTCGGTGCGGTATAATCACTCTTTCGAGGTGCTTGGTAGTACCAGCTTTAAGAGAGAACTGGTGTTTGGTCCTCCAATTGAGGAGATTGATATTAACATTGACGGGGGAACTGAATCAGGAATCCCCCAGTGTTTGCGCTGCATTCCAGAGAACTTCTACACTCTGAAGAATCTGAAAGTTGCCAAGCTTTCGGGGGTTGTACTGGGTGCAATAAACCTGTCCGTTTTCCTTCCTAGTGTAAAGATTTTACAGCTTTCACATGTCAAGATGAAGGACTTTGAGTCATTGGGCAGGCTCATTTCTGGTTGCCCTGCACTAGAGACTCTTCATCTGGAGACTTGCAAGTTGCAACCCTTCTAACAAGAATGAGAAAGACAGAATTGAGGTTTCCTTACCCTGCTTGAAGATCTTGAAGATTAGTGAATATAAGAATTATGACGATCCCATGTGTCCCATTGTTATTGAAGGGCCGAATCTTGATGATTTCTATCTTGAGTACTTCGTGGAGTTACAGTTTAAGGGCAAATCTCCATTGTCATGCCTTCATCTCATCTGGCACATGTTGATGTTGGCAAGGAGTGTCGAACCTCGTACCATAACGTGATTCGGCTCCTTTGTCAAATCTCAAATGCAAAGAAACTGTGCTTAACTAAGGAGACTCTGGTAATAGTGTCCACTGTTTTCTTTCCAGTGTCTAATTTTTTATTTATTAGAGTGCTAATCTTTCTTAACTTTCCTTTCAACAGAGTCATCTGTCTGCTGCCAATGACGTTCAACTGCCTTTCTTTCCCAATTTGACACAATTGACGATTGGATTCGGGCAATATGGACCCAGTAGCTGCTTTCTGCACTCTTTGCTAAATTCAGCCTTCAAACTACAATCTCTTGTCATTGACATGGTGAGTCTCGTGTTCATTTGATTATGATATTCCTTCAAAAACTTCTCTAATGGATCTCTTAATGAAGCAGAGCAATCACGGAGTACCAATGTGGGAGAGTTTGGACATTGCTTGCACACCACAGTGTTTGTTATCAAGCCTGGAGGAAATCGAGATCAAGGATCTTGTAGGATATCCTGAAGATGAGGAGATGATAGCATATTTGCTCAAGGCTGGAGCTGGCTGTATTGAACAAGGTGAATATGTACATAGCTAGGTTTTTTCCTGCATTCATAGACCCCAAAGATCTCGTCTCGCTACTAAAGCTTCCAAGAGGATCGAGCACTTGCAAAGCCAAGCTTTTCTTTCCCTTGGACGACGATACCTATATTGATTGTGATGACGAGAGCAACACTGACAACAACATAGATGATGATGACACTGGCAACACTGATGACAAGATCGACAGCGAAGATGACTCCAGCAACAATGAAGAGGATTCTCTCTGAAGCATTTTGGTCGGCAAGCAATAGCACGATAAACTGCTTCTTGATCTGGTTATATCCTAATTCACTTTTGTAAAGATTCTTATCGGCCCTCCGTTCTTATTTAGAGTAATGGTTTTTGGATGCATATTACTGTGGCATTGTTGGATCATTCGGTGCCGAACAGAATGTTTTTTGCTCTTGTCTAGATCGCTTCATAAGCTTGCTTTTCCTCCAAGTTGACTACAAGAAGTATCAATTTGAGGTTTCCCCAGGTTCTGTGTTTGCGGAACGTGGAATGGTGTCGGATAAATGAAGTATTGATCACCTTGTTTCTGTCATATGAATGGTGTTTTATAGACAGACTAGTTTGATCCAAAACTGGACCAAATTGAGAATATTAGGGAGGGGGAACATGCTTCTTGAAACTCTTCCGTCTTCAGCTTCTTCAGCATTTGGGAAGATCGCCGGGCGGCGGCAAAAGCGATTGATTGGGGCCTTTCCCATTATCCACCAAGAACGCCATCTTCAATCCCCAGGTCGTGTGGATTTCGAGATGGCAATGCATAAACCAGACTCCTGGGTTATCAGCCCGGAACCGAATGGCGACCCACCCGCCCGTAGGCACTCCGATGGTATTCCTTTCAACAGGGTCGACCAGATTGAACTTCTTCGGATCCGTTTTCGGGTTGTAGTTCCCGATTCCTCTCCCCACCGCGAAGAAATTGAATCCGTGGAGATGGATCGGGTGGTTCTCCGGCGAGACGATCCCGGTGTCCTGCATCACCAGCTGGACCGTCGAATTGTAAGCCAACCTGTAAACTTTCGTCCCCTTAGTGGTCGCCAGGTTCGCCGGCGGGGTTCCCGTGTAGTTGAAGACGTGGGGCGGGTTGGCCGGGAAATCGGTGGTGAAGACGCCTTTCTGTTTGAAGAAATGCGCCTGAAGTAGAGCCGTGGTGGGCATTACAAATGTGACGTTGTTAATGCTGGCGACCACTCTTGTGCCGTTCCCGGCTTTGCAGCTCGGGCACCGGTTGATTCCCAGCCCGACGGTGAAGAACAGGTTGTGGTCGACGTTCTTCGGGACGGCGGCGGGGAATTTCTTGGAGTTGAGGCTTCGGAGCGAGTTTGTGAACTTGTTGGCCACTGCGGTGGCGTTCTGCGGAGGTGGGATCGTCAGGGTCGTTTGGGCGCTGGACAGTGTGCCGGCGTAGCTCACGGTGGCAGTGGCTGTTCTGTTGTCGACCGGGATTGGAGCGTCCATGAACGGCGAGGCGGCAACCAGGTACTTTCCTGAACTCTGGTCTGCTGAAACCAGGACGTTTGTCGTTTGTCCTGGCGCGATTAGGACTGTGTCGGTTTTGAATGGTTTGACATAGGTGGCATCGACCTCCACTACTGTAAGTTTGTGACCGGCGATTTTGAAGAAGAGCTCTTCATTGAGTGCAGCGTTGATTAGCCTTAGCATGTACGTCTTCCCTGCTTGGACTGGCAATGTGAAGCCTCCTGGAAATTTGAAAATTAAGTGTTGAGAGTTTCAGATTCTGATGGTTAGAAGTCTAGAATTTTTTTTGCTGCATGTTCTGTAGAAGATATGTACCTTGCGAGGCGCAGTTCGAAATAGGACCAGGATGACCATTGATTGTGTGGGCATCAGAGACATTTGGTGCTGATCCTGATTTTATGGCTTCATTGATCACAGCTTCTGTGTCTGATTTCCACCATTCCCCTGCATTTCACATTCCCATTTCATTATTGCCTGAGAAACTCTTTCTCTAAGTGACATTCAGGCTTTATTGTGTTTACAGGAACTTCAGGTTGTACCTAATACCACAACCACTTCTTTGTGGGGAGCTGGGAATGGGTAAGGAACGCCCAGTTTGGGCAGAATGACAATACCACCATGGACGGTAGCCCTTAGCCAGAGGATGTGCGCGTGCCAAAGAAGTGTTCCTCTTTGCCCGGTTACGGTGAAGTTATAAAGATAGCTCTGCCCTGGCTGGATAGGGCATTGTGTGATGTATGCAGGTCCATCAGCCCAACCAGTCCTCAGCTGCCTGATCCCATGCCTGCGTAGATATATTTCGAAAGGGTAAGTAAGGCTCCCTCTTTCTTTCTTTCTTTTCCTTAGCTGCAAACTAGCTTTCAGGATTTGGTTGATTGTGTTTCTGTCAACTTACCAGTGAATGGAAACGTTGTATTTGACATGGTTGACGACTCGTACTAGCACCGTATCATCTTCCCTAGCATAGAGAGTTTGCCCTGGGAATCTGCCATTCACTGTGACAATCGGCTTGCTCGAACATAGCTTCCTAGTGTTTTTCATTACAACCTGAAAAGTAACATTGGTAAAATCTGTTGGATTGCAGCTTTAACTGTAGCTGCTAGTGGACTTGAACTTCCTGCACTTTCCAAATTAACCGACAGTGTCGATGAAATTAATGGCGAAACGAGTCAAATGACGGTTACCTTGAAATTGTAGTGACGAACTGCACAGTCTACGAAAGCTGGAAGGAAGCAGACCAGAACGAAAAGGAAACGAAGAGAGGAACAAGCCATTGCTGCTGTCTCTATTGATTCTGTAAGTGGCTCCTCCTGGATATTTAGTTCTTTCTACTTTGATGCTTTGCTTTTGCTGTGAATGGGTTGCTCTCCACATGAAATCTTATAAAGGGGAGATCAATGGAGGCATGACAATCCTGCTGCTGCTGCAGAAATGTCATTGTTGTTCTGTTTGGTTGGTGATTAGAGGGATTTGCTCATTCTTGCAGAATTCCTATTTTTGCTGTTGATTTGTTCCCTTCAAGATTACATAAAGTCACCTGAGACTTCTTCTTATAGCTATGTTCTGGAATTTCGGATAATCTTGGCAGTAATTGGTTGTTTAGTGGGTGAACTTGGAGTTTTAATAATTCAGCTCCAAAACTTGGGGTACCCACTAGCAGGCAAGGAATGAAACCGCAACTAGTGTCGGGTCCTTGCTTCTGTTGAGATGTCCTAGTACTAGTAGATTCCTAGTCAAATTACAACCTGCCACCTAATTTTGAGAAGGGGAAAAAGATAGTTTTATTAGAATATGCTAAGTCAATTCTCGTTTTTTTTTTTTTTGTTTGTTTGTTATTTCTGCTGTTTGGAATTTAACATATCCTAATGGAGTTTAAGGACACGTGAGATTGTAATAGTGAGAGAATTAGAAAGTACGTATTGTAATTTGTAAATAAGTCTTAATGAACAGTGAATAAGTCTTAATAATATCTCTCAAGTCTTGATGGTAAACTGTCAGTATTCTTCTACCTGGTTTTGATTTGCTTAGAACTGAAAACTGCTTAAAAACTATAATTGCTTGCCCAAACACACAATTTGGTTCAGTTAGATGAGAAAATAGGCATATCACTACCTTTCAGGCCTGTTGAATTGCCCGGCCCATGATTGGCTAAGTTGTTGACTGGGCCTAACACTACCTTTCAGGCCTGTTGAATTGCCCGGCTTAATTGCAAGTTTGGTTACTCAAATTGCTTTAAAATTTCACGTTTGCCACTCAAATTAATTTATTCCATTTGTAGTCACTCTAATTAGTTGAACAGTTCAAGTTCGGTCACTCTCCGTTAACCTCCGTTAACTTTGACTGACGTGGCGGTCAACTCTAACTGTTGACCGTTAAATGTGTGACGTGGCAAATAAAAAATGATTAAAAATAAAAATTAAATTTTTAAAAATTACACATCATTATAAAAAAATTATAATTATAAAAATTAAATTTTTAGAAATTGACACACAAAAACTTAACCTTGCTAGAGAGTCTTGGCCACATCGATCACAAATCGGTACTTAACATCACCCTTCTCACGGCGCTGAATCGCCGTGTTCACATAATCTGCCGATATAACCTCGATATCCGCCGTGATGTTGTGCTTCGCCGCGAAATCGAGCATCTCTTGCGTCTCCTTCATTTCCCCAATGCAGCTCCCCCCTACAATCTTCCTTCCTGCAGTTCACACATGCCAAACAGTTACCCAAAACGCCAAAAAAAAAAAAACCTTCACAAGAAGAAGAAGTTGAAAGCATCTCTCCATCATTATTCATTACCCATCAGCAGAGGGAAAACCGGCAACTCAAGCGGCTTCTCCGGCGCACCGACCAGCACCAACTTCCCGTGCGTCTTCAACAGCCCAATCAATGGCATTATTGGGTGTACCGCTGAAACCTCTGTGTTCCCCTTCCTCCAACCCATCCCCTCTCCCCCGCACCACCTCCGACCACCGCCATGTCGCCGGCAATTCCAAACTCCCACCCCCAAACCCCTTCTTCTGCTCTAAACCCCAACGCACCGCCTTTTAACAACCCACCGGCGCCTCGCCGCTCAACGCCGCTCGCTCTTCTTCCCTCTCCTCCGACCAAGACCCAAACCCACACCGACGCCAAAATTTCGCCTCTCCCTCTCAAACCCACCGCCGCCGGCGATCATTCCCATGCCTTCTTCTATCACCCGGCTGTAATCCCCAACCCTAATCGACTCTTCTTCTACTACTACTGCTACCCTCTTCCTCATACACAGCCCAATGTGCTCCATCCTTCCCCGGTCTACATGAACAACAACAACTATTACCACTCTGGAGGCTTCAGGCCGATTGCCATTTGCCCACAGCCATCCCCACCGCCGCTCATTCTGAATCACAGTACGGAGACCGTTCCCGTTCCCGTCCCCGAACCCAAGCCGTTGCCCACTACTGTTGTGCCTAATAATGGTGGGGATAGGGCTCTGATAATTTTTAGAAATTTTTTATAATTATAATTTTTTTTAATAATGATGTGTAATTTCTAAAAATTTAATTTTTATTTTTTAATTATTTTTTATTTGCCACGTCACACATTTAACGGTAAACTGTCAGAGTTGACCGCCACGTCAGTCAAAGTTAACGGAGGTTAACGGAGAGTGACCAAACTTGAAATGTTCAACTAATTAGAGTGACTACAAATGGAATAAATTAATTTGAGTGGCAAACGTGAAATTTTATAGCAATTCGAGTGACCAAACTTGCAATTAAGCCCACACAATTTGGTTCAGTTAGATGATAAAATAGGCATATCACTACCTTTCAGGCCTGTTGAATTGCCCGGCCCATGATTGGCTAAGTTGTTGACTGGGCCTAACACTACCTTTCAGGCCTGTTGAATTGCCCGGCCCATGATTGGATTCCAGCCTGGCCCACGATCATTTCCCCCGCCGATCAGCCTTCTTATCTTCACCATTCACTTGGCATTTGCCGACAACTTCCATTATTTCTCTTCTACTACCCTCCGTCTCGGGTTTCCTTGGCCAGTAGATGGAGACGAAGAAGACTCGGAAAATCGCGAGCACGGAGCTGGGAATCGACGCCACCGACAGGCTCAGCTCTTTGCCGGACGAAGTCATCTCCCAAATCCTCTCTTTCCTGCAAACCAAGTACGCCGTCGGGACCGCCGTCCTCAGCCGACGCTGGAAGGATCTCTGGACTAGGGTTTCGAATCTCGATCTCGACAATGAATTGATATACCAGCCAGCGCCAGGTAACATTGCTTTCCAGAGCTTGCCGTTGGATGAACAAGAGAAATATAAAGAGGGTAGTTTACCCGCGCTGGAGGTTTTAGGGAGGAGACTCTTGGAATTCTCCCGCTTCGTCGAAAGGGTCCTGAGCCATCACAAGGATCTAAATTCTGTGAGGCGTTTCCGATTCCATTGTTCAATAGGGGTTCGTGAAGGGGAATTGAGGCCTGGGTTTTGGTTTACGAGGGAATGGGTGTTTGGTCATCTGCTTGAGGAGATCGACATAGTGATTGAAGGGCAGATTGCTGGAGTCGGTGGACGCTACCTTCCACAGAACTTCTACACTTTGAAGAATCTGAGAGTTGTGAAGCTTAAAGGGGTTATACTGAGTTCAGCAAAAGCGTCCATTTTCCTTCCTTTCCTTCCTAGTGCGAAGATCTTGCAGCTTCGGAACGTGGTCTTTCCGGACTTCGAGTCCTTGAGCTGTCTCATTTCTGGCTGCCCTGTTCTAGAGACGGCAATTCTGGAGGGTTGCTTTGTGCCGCACAATGAGCAAAACATTCTCATGGTTTCCTTACCATACCTGAAGACCTTGAAGATGATTGAATTTGGCAACACCTGTATGTGTCCCATCGTAATCGAAGCACCAAATCTTGAAGAGCTTCATCTCGAGGAGTTTGCAGAGATAAAGTTTGTGGGTAGTAGTACATTGTCATGCCTTCATTCTGCACATGTTGATGTTGGTCGGTGTGACGGCTGCTCGAATCATGTACTTTATGGGATCCTCCAACAAATTTGCAATGCGAAGAAAATGTTCCTGTCTGGGAAAACTATGGTAATCCATACTTACCGCACTCTTTTTTTCCCCCCGACTGATTGTTCGATTTGGCTAACAAGAAGCGCTAATTTCATCTGCTCTTTGTTTCAGAATCTTCTGCGAGTCAGCAATCATTTGCCACTGCCTATCTTTCCGAAGTTGACACATTTGACGATCGGAAATGGAGGGCGCAGTCGGAGTTTGCACTCCTTTCTCAACTCAGCATCCAAACTACAATCTCTCATTAACTTGGTGAGTCCCCATGTTCATTTGTTAATTGGGATCATCCTTCCATGGTTTCTCATAACGTACATATATGATGAAGCAGGGGATCCCTTTTTGGAACATGGAGTGGGGGGTATTGGAAACCTCTCGGACTCCCGAGTGTTTGTTATCGAGTCTCGAGGAAATAGAGATCAAGGATCTTGTAGCACATGAAGACCATAGGAAACTGATAGCGTATCTACTCAATGCTGGAGCTGTCCTGAAGAAGATGGATATTCATATAAAGGAGTATATTCTTAACATTAAAAAACGCGAATTTTTTGCGTCACTGCTAAAACTGCAGAGAGGGTCGAGCCATTGTGAAGCTCGTGTTTTACTTGCCAACAACGAAGAGATCCGCATCAGTAGCGACAATGAGACTGGTATTGACTAAAAAATTGGATGACTGACTTTGACGACATTGATGTCACGATCCACAACGAGGTTGATGGGGAGGAGGAGACTCTGAAAGCATGGTGGTGGGCAGGATTCAGCCTCTGAGTAAACTGATGATTTGCATATTCTTACCCTAGTGGCCAAGAGTTTTATTCTGATGATTATTGATATGGATTCAAAATCATAGGATAATTGTGGATTCGTGTTCCCTTTTTGGAGTGGTTTGTTTGGATGCATATAAGACTTTGTGGAGGAGAGATTACACTCGTGTCTAGATTGCTTCCTGCTTCATTTTTTCTCCTTGGTTTTTGTGTGTTCTTAGCCGTGTGTTGTAAAATCGTGTATACAGGCTTTAGTGGTATGGAAGTATGTAACGGATGAACAATGGTTAAATCACGATTTTAATATAAGAATTCCTACCCTGATTTTTTTTTTTTTTTTGTGTTATTGCTTCAGGTTATGGTTTTTTCTGCTATAACTTCAGTTACGGTTTTATAATCATTGGTTATTAACTTATTACAACTTGTACATCCAAGCATTTTCATGAACCTTACATCGATTATGATCAAGCTGTTATTAGTAATATTTTCAGAATTTTTTCGTGGAGTCAAACATTGCAAGTTTTTGCTCATAGTGATCCTTCAATAGTTGTTTTTTTTATGACTAATGCATGTGTCGTCAAGCTAAATCTTGCAAGTTTTTTCACAATTACCTTTCAATAATCTCTTATGAATTATGGACATCTTCTATACTTTATCGATGTAAGATTTGATATCCCCCAATAATATATAGTACACTTTTGTGTACTTTCCTCTATTTCAAATTTCCTGCAACGAGAGTGAAAGTAGGAAGGACATTTTTGTCTTTATAATTATTTATCTCACATTATTAAAAATATCAACATCAGGATTTGAACTAGGGTCTCTTCAAACAAAGACAATAATCACAACCATTTACACTGAACAAATTTGTTGTGTTATTTTGAATATAAAATATACACGAAGTTCAACTCTCTGAAAATCGCAGGACTTTCCATCATGATTAGCAAGCCAAGTAAGTATACCGTATGTATTCTTATGGTGCTTGATACTTCAATTTTCATAGTAGAGTTTCATGTCATTTTCTCAATTTTAAAATTCTTTCTCTCTCCTTAATTTTTGCTAAAGGTAAATTGATAATTGGCTACCATGGAAAAAACTAATTTTGTCACTACGTGTGTGTCTTTGCATTTTTCAATTAAATTTTGTGATTTTTATCTTTGTTTTTATCTCTTTCTAACTTCCTCGAAAATTTCCTTCATCGTACGATAGTTTGCACCCCTTTCACTTCCCAGTACAAGGCCGCCTTTGAAAATCGATCATCCGGTATCTCTTGGCACGCGATTTTATTGTTGGGGATTCAAGTTGGGAAAGTAAAAGAGTTTAATCAATAATGGAGTTGCAGAAGGAGGATTCGAAATTGAATTTACGGTTGAAATATATGTCTCTACTCTCTTGAGATAAAAATTTGGTTGTACAACAAAGAGTGGTGGCTATTGGATTTTTATGTTTATGATTTTTACATCTATCGCAACCTATTTCTATCTTAAAACGAGGAATCATTGATTGATTTATTGAAGTAGGTCGATTCTTTATTCAACCTACTGGAACTGATAGACAAGGAGTGTGTCATTTTGTGCATTATTACTTTGATTGAGTCTATTAGTATGTTGGAGATAACCCCAATTTTGTCGTTTGCTCTCAAGTTTTGATGGTCCCCTCTTAGCTGAGTTGTTAGTATATAGTTGGCTTGAATCAACAACTCTCCATTTCTTTTTGATTAGTGGCATATTGTTCATTAATGGAGCACATTAAATCCTTATGTAGGATTGTGAGGTGATTTAGTTTCAAACTATCTAATGGTCATTTGGAATTTCACTGAGCTTTTATACCCTCTTTCTTGACAATCAACTAACCAATAGTATTTTAATGAGGGCTTAATTATCATTATGAAAATGGAATTAATGATACATTTTATATTTTATATTCTTAAATGATGAAAATGGTATTTTATCATTATGAAAATGGTATTTCTCCGAATGTTAGACCTACATATTCTTTCTTTATGTATCATCTCGATCGAAGGATTGTCAATCATTTTATATTCTTAAATGATGAAAATGGTATTTCTTCGAATGTTAGACCCACATATTCTTTCTTTATGTATCATCTCGATCGAAAGATTGTCAATAAAATTAAACCGGTTGATTGGCTTAAACATAATATAAAAATATAAATAATCAAATAAGAACATTCCGACCAATGGGCCGGGTTATAAGCTAGTTTGAATAATGGACATCTTCCTTCTTCTTCTTGGTTGACAATAAGTGTGAGAAGAGGTAGGCAATTTGATACGGAATGGACCTCTAGTATATGGATTCCACCTGATTGTTTACATTTCTGGCCTGTGATGTAGCCCGGTCCGGTCTCCCTTCCGAGCCCACGATTGTAGTCCAGCGAGGCCCTCATTTGCCAATTTCCCCCCTCCGTTTTGCCTTCTTTTCCGTTCAGTTGCCAGTTGCCGAACTTTCCATTTTCCCCCGTCTCAGTTTCGTCTGCCAGTCCGGGAAATGGAGAAAACCACTCCCAAAATCGCGAGGACAGAGCCGGGAATCGACGCCGACGACAGGCTCAGCTTCTTACCCGATGAAGTCATCTCCCACATTCTCTCGTTCCTGCAAACCAAGTACGCCGTCGGAACCACCGTCCTCAGCCGCCGGTGGAAGGATCACTGGGCTAGGGTTTCCAACATCGATATCGACAACCACTTGGTTTACAAGCCTCTGAGCAGGAAGATGGCCATCCTGAGCTTGCCGCAGGATGAACCGTTGAATTACGAGGGTGGACGGAGAGATTTTGAATTCTGGCGATTCGTCGACAAGGTACTGGCGCAGCACAAGAATCTCAATTCTGTTAGGCGTTTCCGCTTGCATTTCTCTAATTGGTACCGGGAGGTGCTTTATCATACTAGGTTTGATAGAGAATTGGTATTTGGTCCTCCAATTGAGGAGATTGATGTTAGTATTTGCGTACAAACAGTAGATGGAGCTCCCGATTATATGCCTTGCATTCCAGAGAACTTCTACACTTTGAAGAATCTGAAAGCTGTGAAGCTTCACAGGGTTATGATGAATGCAGCAAAAGGGTCTGTTTCCCTTCCTAGTGTGAAGATTCTACAGCTTCGTTATGTGACGATGAAGAACTTTGAGTCACTACGCAGGCTCATTTCTGGATGCCCTGTACTGGAGACTCTTCATCTGGACAATTGCTACCCTAATAGGAATGAGGAAGACATAATCGATGTTTCCTTACCATCCTTGAAGAACTTGAAGATTTGTAACTATGCCGATGAATTCGAATCTATGATGTGTCCCATTGTAATCGAAGCACCAAATCTCGAGGAACTTTATCTTGAGCAGTTTACAGAGCTACAGTTTAAGGGCAGTATTTCTTTGTCATGCCTTCATTCGGTAGATGTTGATTTTGGCTTTGACTGTGAAGCCGCTTACCATGACCTGGTTCAGCTCATCGGTCAAATCTCCACTGCAAAGAAAATGCGCTTATCCCAAAGCACTCTGGTAATAAGGTCAACTTTTTTCTTTCCATTTATCTAATTTTGTTCGAAAGAGCTCTAATTGTTAATCTTTTTACAGTATCGTCTGTCATTTTGCGATGATGTTAAACTGCTTGTATTTCCCAAGTTGATACATTTGACGATTGGAATGGGGGGCAGTAGCTGGCTTCTGCACTCCTTGCTCAAATCAGCCTCCAAACTACAATCTCTTGTCATTGACCTGGTGAGTTTCCCGTGATCATATGTTAACTGGAATCTACCTTCCTCAAGTTTTCTGATGAATATCTACATGAAACAGGACGATCACAATGGACGACCAATTGAGTGGGAGAGTTTAGAAACTGCTCCCGCCCCAGAGTGTTTGTTGTCAAGTCTGGAGGTAATCGAGATCAAGGAACCTATAGAGTTTGAAGATGATTGGAAAATGGTGGTATATTTGGTCAACACTGGAGCTGTCCTGAAGAAGGTGAATATGCACCTAAAGAGTTCTGCTCGTGAAACTGATCGTGAAATGGTGGCCTTCTTAGATTTGGAGTCACTGCTAAAACAGTCTAGAGGGCCGAACCGTTGGGAAGCTCATCTTTTCCTTCCCAATAACAAAGTGAACCGCATCTATAGGGACGATGAGATTTACATTGGCGAAGAGTTGGATGATGATTTCGATGAGGCTGATGATGTGACAGATGCTGACTACAACATTAATGTCAAGACGAAGATGAATTCGACGACGAAGAGGGGGGACTCTGAAGCATGATGGTGGGCAGGAAGGAGGGGTTGAAAAACATGATGAACTGCATCTTATGTAGTCTATCTTGGTTATATTGTTCAGCTCGTAGGTTGTTGTTATCTGAGGTGGTGGTTCCTTCTGGGACTCTGATGAATCCTCTGGAATGATGAACTATAAGAAGAACTTGCTTTGCTCTAAGATGAACTATAAGAAGATGAAATGTTGGCTTGAAGTGAAGGACTGAAGGAGTGATCACTGTGGTTTTCTGGTCTTGTGTACCTGAGAATTGAGATAAGTTGGTAGCATCCATTTCTAATGTTCTCTATTCAGTCCGGTCAAATACCACGGCCCGGGCCCAATATTCGACTTCATCCAGGCCCATATCCTCCGTTCACTTGCCAAGCACTCCCAAGTCTTAACGCGCTACCTGTCTGCTCTCGTTTCCCAATTTTCCCGTCTCCCGTCTCTCAGTTCCACTTAGCCAGTGCGTAGATGGAGACGACGACGACCGCTGCTGAAATGGCGAAGCCAAAGCCGGCAATTGACGCCGACGACAGGCTCAGCTCTTTGCCGGACGAAGTCATCACTCACATCCTCTCTTTCCTGCAAACCAAGTACGCCGTCGGAACCGCCGTCCTCAGCAGACGCTGGAAGGATCTCTGGACTAGGGTTTCAAATCTCGATCTCGACAACGGCTTGATAGACCAGCCAATGCCAGGTAACGTCGCCTTCCAGAGCTTGCCGCTGGATGAACAAGAGAAATATCTGGATGGTAGTTTACCCGCGCTGGAGGTCTTAAGGAGCAGACTCTTAGAATTCTCCCGCTTCGTCGACAGGGTTCTAAGCCAGCACAGGAATCTCGATTCTCTTAGGCGTTTCCGCTTCAATTGTTCAATAGGGATTCGTGAACGGGAATTGAGGCCTGGGTTTTGGTTTAGGAGGAAATGGGTGTTTGGTCCTCTTCTTGAGGAGATCGACATGGTGATTGAGGGAGACACTGCTGGAGTCCACTTTCCCCTAGGTATACACCACCTACCACAGAACTTATACACTTTGAAGAATCTGAGAGTTCTGAAGCTTGAAGGGGTTTCACTGGATTCAGCAAAAACGTCTATCTTCCTTCCTAGTGCGAAGATCTTACAGCTTCGGGAAGTTACCTTTTGGAACTTTGAGACATTGAGCAGCCTCTTTTCTGGCTGCCCTGCTCTAGAGACGGCTATTCTAGAGGGTGGAACTTTTGTGCACGGTGAGCAAGACATTCTCATGGTTTCCTTACCATCCCTGAAGAAGTTGAAGATGATTCGATTTGGCAAGAATTATGCGTGTCCCGTTGTAATCGAAGCACGAAATCTTGAGGAGCTCGAACTTCAGGAGTTTGCAGATGTAAAGTTTGTGGGCAGTAGTACACTGTCATGCCTTCTTTCAGCAAATATTGATATTGGCCGGTCAGATAGCTGGGCTGATGTACTGCATGGGGTCCTCAATCAAATTCGCAATGCAAAGAAAATGTTCATAACTGGGAAGACTATGGTAATCAACATCCCCCCGTTCTTCCCAAAGCTCCACTCATTGTTTCGACCGATTGTTCAATTTGGCTGATAAAACCGCTAATTTTGTTTCAGGATCTTCTTCGAGTTAGCAATCGTTTCCTTCGTTTGCCACTGCCTATTTTTCAGAAGTTGACACATTTGACGATCGGAAATGGAGGGCACAGTCGAGTTTTTTACTCCTTGCTCAACTCAGCCTCCAAATTACAATCTCTTATCATTAACTTGGTGAGTCCCCATTTCATTTGTTAATTGGGATCTTCCTTCCATAGTTTCTCATCGTGTATATGTACGATGAAGCAGGAATCCTCCATTTGGGACATGGAGTGGGAGATGTTGGAACATTTTTCGACGCCCGAGTGTTTGTTATCGAGTCTCGAGGAAGTAGAGATCAAGGATTTTCCACGATGTGAACATCATAGGATAATGATAGCATATCTGCTCAAGGTAGGAGCTGTCTTGAAGAAGATGGATATTCATGTGAAAGAGTATAATTTTGACATAGAAGATCACAAAGATCTTGCGTCACTGTTAAAACTGCCAAGAGGGTCGAGCCATTGTGAAGCTCGTGTTTTACTTCCCAACAACGAAGAGATCAGCATCAGTAGCGACAATGAGGCCTGTATTGACGTACAGATGGACGATGATTTCGATGTTGGTGACAACACGGATAACTAACTTTGACGACATTGATGACAAGATCCACAATGAGGTGGGTGAGGAAGAGGAGACTTTGTTGAAGCATGTTGGTGGGTATGAAGGAGCCTCTGAGTAATGTGATGAATTGCATATTCTTACAAGAGTCTTATTCTGATGACATGGATTCATTCAACTCAGGATAATTTTGGATTCATGGTCTTTTTTGGAGGAGTGGTTTGGATGCATATAAGGCTGTGACTTTGCTGCATCCTTGTGTCGAGCCATTGTGAAGCTCGTGTTTTACTTCCCGCTTGGCACTATTTGTAGCCCTATAAAAGGGTGTGCATGTTATAGTCTTAACTTAGAGAAAAGGAAAGCTACACTAAGTCAATCGACCTGGTACGATACAAGTAACAACTGATAACCTGATGTATACAGAACAACTCGATAAATATCGAGTGAGAGACCCCACTTTTGCAAACCAATACCCTAGGCAATGCCCTTAACCTTCCATGGATTCTGATCAGAAGCTCGGTAGTGACAGGTGCATATTCTCCTCTAAGCTGGCATTAGTAAAATTTTCAGCTTGTTCTGTCGAGCTAAACCCTGGAAGTTTCTGCTCGCAGTTGCTCTTCAGCATTTCTCGTAGCCTCGCTACGTAAGACCACCGACCACCAGAAGCATATATGTTTGACAGAAGAGTATAGCTTGCTGGCTCATTCGGCTCCAGTTCAAAAAGCTTGTCTGCAGCTAGTTTTGCTAATCTTGATTCCCCGTGGGTTTTACAAGCACCAACGAAGGCTCCCCATGCGTCTGATCCATTGCGAATTGGCAACGACGTTAGAGCATCAAAAGCGGCGTCCATGAAACCAGCTCGACCAAGAAGATCAACGAGGCAGCAGTAGTGCTCAATGCCAGGGCAAAGTTGATACTTTTCAACCATTAAATTGAAGTAATGAATCCCTTCGTTCACTAGCCCGGCATGGCTGCAAGCAGAAAGCACTCCAAGAAAGGCGATTTCATCCGGGCTCACGCCACCAGACACCATCTTCTCAAACATCTCAATACTATATCTTGGGAAGTTATGAAATCCGAAGGCATGGATCAGGGCAGTCCAACTGACCAGGTCAGGCTCTAAAACAGAGCTCAAACAAAGCAGTGCACAGCCGATTCTTCCGCTTTTGGAATATGCATCAATCAAAGAAGCTTGAACCGATGGAAATGCTTGAAACCCTTTATTTATAACGTACCCATGGATTCTTGTGATCTCAGAGAAGGATGATGATGCATAGCTACATGAGCTGATAGCACTGGAGATGGTTAATTCATCTGGGACGAACCCCTGCTGCAACATTTCCATCAGAAGCTTCACTGCTGCATCTCCTTCTCCATGCTGTCCATAACCAACAATCATCGTATTCCAAGAGACTACATTTCTGGCAGGCATCGCATCGAAAGCCATGCGAGAATCAGCCAGACATCCATTCTTTGCATACATATCAATAACTCCACTACCCACCAGAACATCCGAATCGAGAGACAACTTTATGATCAGGCCATGAACTTGTCTTCCTACCTCAACAAATCCTAGAGCCCCACAGGAATTCAGCAAACTAGAAAACGAGAAACCATCCCCATTCAGATTCGCCCTGCGCATGGAGCTGAAGACCAGGAAGGCATCTTCTGGCAAGCGATTCAAGGCATAGCAAGACAGCATCACATTCCACAGCACCAAATCTCTGCACAATACCCCGTCAAAAGCACGCCTCGCTTCCTTAGGAAATCCGAATTTCGAATACAGATCAACCACAGCACTAACAGCGAAACAATCGAACTCAAACCCTAATTTGACCACGAAACAATGCAACTGTCTCCCTGTCTCAATTACATCAAGCTCAACGCAAGCACCGAGCAACGCGTTGAGCGTTATGGAATCCACAGGGAAGCTCTCGATCAACATCCTCCTCAAGTACACGAAGCAGGCAGACACACTCAAGCCGTCCCCGCTGCTGCGAACGACCCCACAGATCATCGTGTTCCATGTCACGACATTTTTCACAGGCATTTCGTCGAACAGCTGGTGACCACCATCCTTCAGGCTTTTACACTTCACGTAAACGTTCAAGAGGTGGTTCTGCAGAGACAGAACGCTGCATATTCCCAACTTCACTGCCCTCGCGTGTGCTTGAGTTCCTTGAAGAAGAGAACCCGTTCGAGCAGAGAGTTTGAGGGCCTCGGAGCAGGAAGACAGCGAGGAATGGAAATCCCTTGATTGAGCTGACTTGGGTAGACTCGTTGAGTATCTGAGCCGACCAGATAACAGAAGGGAGAGCGATTTGAATTGGAGAGCGGTGGCTGCTCGTCGGCGCATTCAGTTGGATGGAATGAGATCCGACGGAAGAGGAATTGGCGGGAAACTTCGTAACAGACATTTCTAAACAAAGCGAAGATCAGAGTGAGAGTGGCGCGAATGGAGAAACCAGCACTAAATTTCCAACCGAACATTGGATATTTAGAAAGGTGTAAATCTTACATTTTAATCCCTCTAGTCAGATACTCTTAACAAACAAGTCTTTCTACAAAACATTTTAACATATGAGGTTTTCAATTTTTGTCCTATTTCGTCACATATATCTAAAAGGATCTTAAAATAACAATAGTTCATATTATAATTTTTCAAATCGTAGTCAATCCAGCAGATTGGAACAGGTCTGATTAGAGTCTGTGTTAAAAGCGATATCCAGAAAAGTTATTTTGCCTCCAAATCAATAGCTTGTCAAAATTGTAAAAAACGGTTATCTTATTGGATTGACCGATTTTCGACTCTTAGACATAATGTTACGTTTGACTCTTTAACAAACCTTATTCTGGAAAACGAAACCTCTAGAAGCTACTTTTAGAGTCCTATAATATATTGATTGTTTAGTTATTATATGACACATATCAAATTAACATTCAGATTACCGAAACTTTAATTATTACCTTTTATATATATATATATATATATATATATATATATCTACAATCTTTACAAATATTAAAGCACTTTTAGAATTACACCACTGCCACGTACCCCTTCCTGCAATTAGAAGATGTCCACGTCAGCCTCTTCATACGTTCCGCCCTCTATCATGATTCCGGTGAACTACTCTGCCCCTAAAAAAACCTCCACACTTTTTCTCCTTCATCCTTCCCTGTATCTGTTATCCGCCCGCCGCCTGCTCCAATCCAACCTCTCTGCAGCCTCCAGATTCCGCCACCAATTAGCGTCTTGCACCACTCCGAAGTCGAGCCCGTGGAAATCATCCATTCACACCGTCAAATTATCCCTCATAGCTTGCGCCAGTCTAGATTCGTCATGATCGATCAGTCTGTGGCCACGATTTATAACCCTGAAATCTCAATATGCCTTCTGTTCCATTTGATTGAATCTCCATCCTCGGTCACGTTCCGGCAGGGCGTCCACCCATCCGAATTCTGCCACCGATTCGCCTCCACCACTCAGAAGCCACGACCGTTGAAATCCACCAATCACATCGTGAAGTTCTGCCTCATAGAAGGCCTGCGTGCGGCCGCCGCCGGGGATCGGGCATGATCGATCAGTCATCGGCTACCCTACAATCGCACCCAATAAATCTTCCTGTTGGGTGGAATCTGAAGTCGTGGTTAATTGAAACTGCAATACAGAGTTGTTATTTTGCCCAAGGACTATTGGAACTGGGGCTTCACTTCCGGCAAAAGGTACGTTGGGCCCATTTGGCCATTTCCAGTTTCCCAGCCAATTTTGCTCTTAATTCTTCTGCGGAGTATGATGAAACCACGTAAAAAAAAAAGCATTAACCTTTTTGTAGTGGTCAATTACTTTTGTTTCTTCTCTGTAACCAACAATATGATAGGATTGTCATGTGTAAATTGTAACTAAGTTAGAATGGAAGTCTGAATTTGCTGCTGCAAGATTCGGATGTGAAAGCTCTACTTTGCTTTTCATGGTAGTTAATTTGGCATTTGTGGGTATAGTTTTGGATTTTAAATATATTGTTCCTTTCACTTCTTGATTGAAACTTATTAAGAGAGGTTCATTATGAAGGAATTGAGTTGATTTTTATGTGAATCTTGCAATTGAGTTGATTACTGAATCTTGCTCATCTCGGTTTTTCTTTCTCCTTTTTTCCTATTTTGTGGCGAAGGAATCGTTGCTTCCTTCCTGTTGATTTCCGAAGAGTTAGAATCGACCTTTCATATGCTGAAAACATATGTTCTTCTTCCCTACCTAAATCTTTATATCAGGCCATTTGTCAATCCATTCTCATGTACTTTCCATCATCTCTTTTGGTTATGATTTGAAACCAATAAAATACTAAAACCTGATGTAACAAATTCGAAGTTAATATTAAAAATTGATTGCGACAAATCCTTAACGGTGGGAAGAGTAGAGAATTTATAGGAGTAAGTAGTTCAAGCAGTGTCCAATGTTCTCTTGAACTCCAAGCAAGGCAAGCACGATGTAATAATTATCTACGTCCCTATTTCTCTATATATGTATGGATTTGTTTGGAGTTCAAGAAAATGTACTATCGATAGAAATTTCGTAGTTCACGATTGGATTTTACTGATGATGACTATGTAATTGTGTTACCACGTACTACTGTTGAATCATGTGAAAGTTTTGAAAACTTCGTGGAAAATTTTCATCAATGTACTTTGATGTAGAGTCATCAAATATAATGCTGCCATGTGAGCCAAGTGAACCCAGTTTACCAAGAAATGATCATCTTGGGTGTTGATTTATTGAATCTCTTTTCCTAGGTTTCCACATTTGGTTTATTTGTTGTACAACTATTTGAGAACTTCAATGATATAGTCATAGTCAAACATACCATATTTCAACATGAGCAACATCACCACTGCTAACGAGGATCAGTAAAGGAATCAAGACTTGCATTCAACAACCGGACAACAGTGTTATGTTAAAGCCAAGGCTACAACAACACATTATAGCAACGACAACACTAGGTTTCAAGATGTGAAAAGTACTGTAGTCCTCATATGCATTCTGGAGTTGCAGCAACATGCTTAACTTTAACGCCCAGATAATAATGCAACGTTAAGATCATGAACTTGAAAAGTTACATCTGAGCAGATAGATTGTTGAGATTACAATTTCTTACAAAAGATTACAAGATGGAAAATAAACATTATCTTGACACTTCTTTTATGCATCTTGAACAACTTTCTTAATGTTGCCTTTTTACCATTCCATATTTGAGTAAAATATTTAGCACAACAAAGCACACAACACTAACAATCAGATAGTATGTGTCCATATGACATACAATCAAAAATTAGGTCACACTTGAACACCATAGAATAAAAAGAGCTTAATAACAACACAACCTTGACAAAAATCAACCCGGCCAAGGGCCGGGCATAGAGCTAGTATGAATAAAACGAATTAAGTTAGTTGGACAGGACTCCTATAACTATTCGATTATTAAACCTCAAACCAATTGTTTGGCCGACTTAGTGATTTAAACCGGTTTAACAACATTCATTACAACCAATCACGAGGTACAATTTAGCCCGACTCTTATTCAGGCCTGTGGAATTTCAAGGGCCGGGCCCATGATTTCAGACCAGCCAGGCCCACAATGTTAACACTCACTTCCGTTTCGCCTTCTCCTCCGTTCACTTGACAGTTGCCATAACATCCCTGATCTTCTTCATTTCCCGTCAAACAGTTTTCTTTGCCAGTCCGTTAATGGAGAAAACCCCAACCGAAATCATGAGCCCAAAGCCGGTGATCGACGCCGGCGACAGGCTCAGCTCTTTGCCGGACGAAATCATCTCCCGCATCCTCTCCTTTCTGGAAACCAAGTACGCCGTCCGCACCGCAGTCCTCGGCCGACGGTGGGAAGGACTCTGGACCATGGTTTCCAATCTTGATCTTGACGACGGATGGTTTGCGGGCCTCTGGACGTGACGGATCCTGCTTTAGATCTTTTAAAGAGGTACTTGCAATTTAGCCGCTTCGCCGACGAGGTACTGAGCCGGCACAATAATTTCAATTCTCTTACTCGTTTCCGCTTCCGTTTCTCGGTGGACGGTAAGGGTAGGTTTTGGTGGGTGGGTTCTGACTATAGGTTTAAGAGGGAATCGGTATTTGGTCCTCCAATTGAGGAGATTGACGTTGTGATGCCTGGTAAAGCGGAATTGGGAATTCCAGAGAGCTTCTACACATCCAAGAATCTGAGAGTTGTGAAGCTTGAACGGGTTATACTGAATGCAGCAGCTGGGTCCGTTTTCCTTCCTAGTCTGAAGATTCTACAGCTTGCGAATGTGAAGATTAAGGACTTTGAGTCATTGGGGAGGCTCATTTCTGGCTGCCCTGTTCTAGAGACTCTTTGTCTGAAGAGTTGCTACCCTTCTAACTATAATGGGGAAGACAGAATAGAGGTTTCTTTGCCATCCTTGAAGAACCTCAAGATTTGCGATTCTGACATTGTTGAGTATATATGTCCCATTGAAATCGAGTCACCAAATCTTGAGGATATTTACCTTCACAGGTTTACTGAGCTACAGTTTAAGGGTAGTAGTTCTTTACCATGCCTTGATTCAGCATATGTTGATTTTGGATTCAAGTGTAAAACCTCCTACCATGACCTCATTCAGCTCCTAGCTCGATTCTCCAATGCAACGAAAATGTGCTTAACCGGGAGTGCTCTGGTAATAAGGTCCACCACTCTCTTTCCATTTATCTAATTTTGTTCATAGGAGGGGAGGTGCTGATCATTTTAATCTTTCTTTCAGCTTCATATGTCAGGTTTCCATGATGTTCACTTCCCTGTATTTCCCAAGTTGACACATTTGACAATCGGAATGGGGGGCAGAAGCCGAGTTCTGCACTCCTTGCTCAGTTCAGCCTCCAAACTACAATCTCTTGTCATTGACCTGGTGAGTGTAGCAATGTTATTCATTTGTCCTTTGGGATCGAACCTTCGATAAGGTTTCTGATGAATATCTACATGATGCAGGAGTATCACACTGGACCAGCAACAGTGTGGGAGGATTTAGAAACCGCCTGCACGCCCGAGTGTTTGTTATCTAGCCTGGAGGTAATCGAAATTAAGGATCTTGTATGGCAGGAAGGTGATTGGAACATAATTGTACATTTAGTCAACACCGGAGTTGTCCTGAAGAAGGTGAATGTCCACCTAAAAAGTTGTGATCATGAAGCATGGGGCCGCACAGCTCTTGCCGTACTGCTAAAACAGTCGGGAGGACTGCGCGGTCACGAAGCTCGGCTTTTCCTTCCCAACAACAAAGAGATACGCATCAGTAGCGACGGCGAGATCAACAATGAGGTCGACAAGAAAGAGGGGGGCCCTGGAAGTATGATGGTGGTGAATAGGAAGGAGCGCCTGACTTGTCCTGACGAACTTAGTTTGGTAACCCTAGTGAATATTTCTGATGATATGAACTCGTAGGATAATTTTGAGTTAGTGGCGCCTTTTTGGAGTAGCGGTTTCGATGCATGTAATGCCGAGACAGTGCTAGAAGTCCTTTGGGTCCAGGAAAGGATGTTTTACTTAGTATGCTCATGTTTAGGTTGATTCTGAAGTTTTCTCATGTTTGGCCTTCTGAGAACATGAAATGCTGGATAAAAATGAAAGGATTGATCACTATGGTTATGTGGTCGTGTGATTTCCAGTACTTCCTCAGGGACCAAATTCAAGCCACATGTAAGGATGCACTTGGTCAAGTTTGCTCCAAAATTCCACTTAGTTGGTATTGGATAGTATCGAAATAAACGATAAAATTAAAAAGAGTGAATATTCATTTGATTCTGTTTTAAGATTCTGTCGAGGTTTACCTCACGAATTCAAAAGTTTCTATGCAATCAGAGTAAACAAGAACACTGTAAAAACAAGAGTCAAAATCGAACTGACCAAAGATTGTTATATGCTTATAATAGTGGGTTGGATTGCTTGATATCCAAGGCATTGTTTGTTGAATATGTAACAAACCATTAAATATGTAACAATGTAATTGGTTTCATTTGATCCAAAATTTCGACCTAGTAGAAAATGTTTTATTGAATTCTGCTTAGTCCATTTAAGATTCTTACTAATTTTACCTTTTGAGTGTAAGATCTCTACCATCATAACAGAAAAGAAAGCCGTTAAACAAGCAAACATGCTGATGCCTAGCTCACAGTGATTAAAAAACACTCCATACTCATTTCGTCTTCCAAACTCGAGCTTACAAACTACGCACTGTATCAATCGAAACAATCATAGTACACAACATGATCAAGCTACAGAATCAGATCCTTTATTCCAAACAACAAGCATTAAAAAGCTCCTCAACACCCCCACGATCGGAAGTCCCAAAACTGATTTCCCGCTACATTTGAAGTTCAATTGTCCAATAGAGAACGGCGACTCAGCAAGTGAATTCCAGCACTGAACCTCGGTGCCACGAAAAGGCGTAGAGATCTAGTAATACCTACTCCTTGGAGGATAGCGGTCGACCATCCTTCCGGAAGGACACTCGATGGCACGATGGCCTCGCCCGCCACAGTTGTGACAGATCATCAGCGGGCCCATGCAGTCCCTGCTCATGTGTCCGTACTGGTGGCAGTTCCTGCACATCACGTCGTGGAAACTGCCCCCTCTCACACCACCGCCGCCGCGGTGGATGCCTGCACCGGCGGTGGCTTTGGGGCACTGCCTAGCCACGTGTCCCGAGACGTTGCACGTGTTGCAGACAGGCTCGTTGGGACAGTCGCGTGCCAGGTGGCCGGTCTTCCTGCAGTTGTTGCACGCCTTGTCGTTCGTACAATCTGCAGCAATGTGGCCCTGCTTGTAGCAGTTGTTGCACAGTCTCAGGTCACCAGGTGGCAGTTGAGGAGCTGTGCAGTCTCTAGCACGATGTCCAGCCTTGCCACACGTGTGGCAGATGCCCTCGTTCGGGCAGTCGCTAGCCATGTGCCCTGGTTCTCGGCAGTTCCAGCAGAGTGATTTTGTGGTGCACTCCGATGCAATGTGCCTACAAGAAGATCAACAAAGCTTACTCATTCAGCTAAGCGATACAAATTTCATGCTGATGATGATGGATTCATTTCAAACATTATGTACGTAGTTAGATCACATACCCTGGAAGACCACAGTTGTGACAGATGGCAACATTTGGGCATTCCCTAGCAAAATGACCCGGCCGTTTGCAGTTCTTGCAGAGGTTTCCCTGACTGGTAAAAATAAATAAACCCAAAATTTTAGCACACATTTAGAGACTCTAAGTTCCTATTTTCTGAATCGTAGCTGAATGAAGTCGCACAGTCCAAATGATTTTGGCAGTGATGCAAAAGTAATATAAGAAAACAACAAATCGACATATCCCATCCATCTGGGAGAGTGGTGGTTAAATAATAAATATAGAAACCAGCCAATCAAGCATTGAAATATCATAATCTTCCATGGCTTTACTGCCAAAGCTTTTCTTGACTAACATATTCAAGAAGTTTCAGTCTATCAGAAAGGAAAGCGAACAATAAGGTAAAATCCTCTAGCACAGAAATTAACTTATAGGCCACTAAGAAACTTCAGGTGACAAAAAAAAGTATACAAGATTATAAGTCAAATAAGAAAAAACCTGGAAGCCCGTCGAGCTTCTCGTCGGTAAGGTGCACCGGCACCACGATATGAAAAGCGGTCAGATCGGATCTTGCGGTCCATAGGGCTCCTGCTTCTACTCCTGCTTCTCATTGGGCTCCTGCTGTCAGAACTCATGTTGAAACTCCCCCTTCTTATCAACTACCACATACACCACCAACCCACAACAGCTTGCCGCCTCCACCCTGTCCACATTACAACCACATTACCCCGTGATCATCCATCAAGAGCTTAAAGCCACACCCCTCATTTCCCCCTCCAAAACAACAAAAACACCAAACCCCATGAGCAAACGCCAAACATCATAGAATGTTTATCAAGCAGTCCACCCCAAAGGTCAATAACATATCATCAACCTCCCTGCACTCAGCACTACAAACCCTTTATAGTTAAGAACTACTACATCCCTAGTGAACATCGAACCCCTCCTGCCAGAAAATCAAATCTCCATACATCATCATGCGTACACAACTATGAATTACTGCACACAACCTCCCATCTCCCCAACCACCCATTCAGTCAGGCTCTACCACTAAAGCACACATGGAAGTCGATAATGAAAGAGCCCGCCTGTAAAATTTCCATGGTTATTCAACAAAATTTTTAAGACAATAACTGATGAGCAGCAAGGAAACAGATACTGAAATGCCACCCACAACATCTGCGAAAAAATAGGTTGTGCGAATTCATTTCAATAAGGGCTGCTACTAGCAGAGTCTCTTCACCATACACATGAGCCAATTCTCCCAAAACTGTATCCACCAAGCCCAACATAAGTAACAAAGGTAAGCATGTTTATCATAATGTCTTTGACTCTCAATCATCAGGAGGAAACAAACAACATACTTGCTCGACCACAACAGTAAAAACGCACCATCATTTCGCCAGGGGTCTAACAGGCACACTTAAGGACTATAACAGATTCAACAAGGTGCGAACTAAAAATGTACTAGGCCCCATAACTCAGGTTCTCCAATTCGTGGACAACAAATACTATTTCAATGCTATCAACACGACCATAAGATCTTTACCAAACACTCTTCATTATTTAACCATTCTAGCAATACCAGTACAAAGGCATTTTCCAAGTAATAAACAAGATCTCGAGTTTGAATTCAAGCAATACAACCCTAAAACCAAACACTAAAAAGCAATAAAAATCTGACAGTGAAACCGAAGGACGGGTTCTCCGAAAATTGGTCCTCCCGGTAAGCTATCACATTCGATCGTTTACCTTTCCCTCTCATGAAACCAAATCTGGCTAACTATCTCAGGAGGGAGAATTGAAAATAATAGAATGAACGAAGCTCGGAACCATCTGACCTAGCAAGTCCGAAAAGGGCATTTACCCTAGAAAGCGAAGAAGCTTCGGAATTGATAAAGCAACGAACCTGAGCTATATAACCTGCGCGGGAATAGCTCTCCGGCCAAGCAATCGCGAAAGAGCCGGCAGGCAAGGAAACCTAATGCAGCAAAAGGGAACCGCGACGGAGCTGAACGAACTCAAAACCTAGATGCCGAGGTTTCCCCCAAATCTGCAATGTCCAACTTTTCGCTCGACATTCACTGGATTTTAATTTCCTATTTCTATGTAAGAAATAAATTAGTCCAAACGACACCGTTCGGTCTCTATTACACCCCCCCCCCTCCCCTGTCTTTTACCGTTCTTCCCCCTTTTGTAAAATCCTACAAGAGATTGTACTCAACAAGTCATTGGTTTGTAGTTTACGCTAAAATCGTGGTTCGATTTTTTCATTCTAACTTTTATTTCGATAAACGTTCTAACCGAAACGCAGTACAGTATAGTTTAGCAAACACTGGATGCATAATATATGACGATGTTAGGTGAATAAACTCTTTCATTATGACTTGAACTCCAATAAACGTTCTGACCTAATCGCCCATTGATTCTGAGTTGCTTTGGTTCCTCACTTTAGATTGCTTTGTGGATATGGCAATGTTCCTCATTAGACTCCTTTTTTTTTTTTTTATTGTTATACAAAGGTGATATAGGTTTGTTTTTAGTTAGGTGCTACTTAAAAGATTCAAACAAGGAACCTCCATATTCAAGACCAACGATATTATCACTGGAACGAGCCCTTGTTCACTTTCATTAGACTCTTTCGTTCGATCTCTTCAGGAGTGAAGGAATCTACGGAGAGGTGAGTGGCGACACTTGTGATCTATACTCTAATGCCCAAATTAGTAGGATATACGAGGTGTGATATGCAAACTAGAGAGAGAACCATGTACAGCGAACGTGGGAAGGGAAAACAGGATCCTTAGTTCGGAGGCTTGAATACCTTTATATAGGAGTCTAGGGTTTTATTGTTGTGACGCCTAGAGACTTCCTTAAGGAGAAGCCCTAGGGTGAGATGGAGGCCTCAAGTGAGATGGCTTGAGGTAGACGACTTAGAGTGAGTTGGAGGTCTCAAGAGAGGTGTCTTGAGAGTTGAGGCTGAAGCCTTAAAATGAGGTGAAGACCTAAAAAGAGGTACTTTATCATAAGTTTAAACTTGTTGATAGCATATTAAGCATTGGGTTATAACATAATACTTCAACATCACAACATTGTAGCTTTACATTTAGATATTTAATGATACTAAATATTCATGATTGGGTTATAACTTATAAAATGAGATCTCTTTGTGCCTAATTATTGATTTTATATATAACTCGTCACTTCTGCAACAAAATCCGTTGTAGTCTAGTTGGTCAGGATATTCGGCTCTCACCCGAAAGACCCGGGTTCAAGTCCCGGCAACGGAATTTTAAATTTTTTCGCGCCCCCGCCATCTTCCCACACGACGGAAACGACGTCAGTTCATCTCGTCTCTCACGCCCAGAACTGGCCGAACTCCTGTAACGTTTCCCTCCTCACCACTTTCCCAGAAAAATTTCCGGTTCTCTTCTCCGAAATTAGGGTTTTGGTGTCTGCTTCAATTACCAAGGTTCGCGTTTCCTCCGCTTAAACCCGGTAACGTTGCTAGACATCTTGCTTTCTCAGTGTTTTCGTCGGTTCCCTTTCAAATTCGGCCCGCTTTCTGTACACCCACAAATCGCTGTGTGACTCTGGTCATTCCGTTTAGTTACTCTTTCAGTTCTTACCGTCGTTGGATGTATTCCGTTTCGAGCTTGATGTGTTGATTTCGAAGGGGGTTGAGATTCTATTGTTTCTTCCTCTCCAGCCCCAGCCAATTGAATGGTGATATCGATCAGTCTGCTCTTTGATTAAGCATTGGAATCTTTTCGGGTTGCTCTTGTAAAAAGGTTTACCGTTTAGGCATACGGCATCCAACTAATGGCATGCACTGCAATGAGTTTTACGATGAGCGATTTCGTCGTAAAATCAATTATTCGTAGACATTCTTCAATCCGTTCTCTTTGGCTCACTCCTAGGTTATCTTGTAGCTGTGTTCCTAGAAATAGCTGCAGTATTTCATGAGCAGCTGGACAAACGAGTCTACTAACAGATATTTAGGAATTTTTGTGTAGCTAACCCAAGATTAGTCTTTTCTGGTCTATTAGATATGGTTTCTTCTACAGAGGATGCTCTACTTTCCCCATGAACACATAGTTCCTTTTTCTCGTGGCTTTTTTTTGAGATTGTGCTTCATGTGTCTTTCAGAAATGGCTGTCAATGAGGATCCTGCAGAAGGCTCTATACCTTCCATTATTCTCGAGTCTCTTGTATCTTCCCAGAACGGTGATTCTCTTTCCACTGAAGACATTGCTTGGGCTGATTCGTGCCTAGTCAAAGACCCCGATATTTCAGCCGGTGACTGGAGCTCTATCAAAGATGCTTTGCTAGAAGTGCTTAGCCTAGTACCTGAATCACTGGACTCCTTGTCCGGAGACATGGATGGCTGTGTTGGGGGAACTGATGATTTCCAGATGCTTCCTCCTGATCAAGCTGTGGTAATTGAGCAGCCTTCTTTGAGAAGTGATGATAATTATCATGTGACAGTTGGCGATGAACCAAACCTGAACGTTGATGCTATGCTATCGAAGGAGGAAATGGATGTCTTGTACTCCCTACAGTTTCTGAGTCAAGATCCTGAGACTTTCAATGGCGATTGGAATTCTATGAGGGACGCTGTGGAGAGAATACTTTCATTGCGCCCTAAAGAGATCGGGAGCACGGTGACACTTCATGATGTTGAGGATGCAAAATCTTCTGCAGGAGCAGATCGAGATTTTGATTAAGAACCAAAAATGAAGCCACAGCAGGCCAACAGTGATACATCAGAGAGTTTCCAGGTGGGTGCCTTGAATGATAACCCTAAAGAATCCAAGCAGAGTGTTTCACTACCAGCTGATACAACCAGTCCAGCAGAAGATGCAGGAGTTACAAGTAGCGAGATCTTTAAGCTGTGGGATTTGGGAATTCCTGCTGAAGAAGAAGAGGAGGATGACGAGTTAATAAAAAAACTGAACAGGGCGCTTGCTGATAGTTCGGTTCAGTCGATTGCACCGGTAGTTGATGATTCCGAGACAATGCGAGATTTGAAAGTAGGCGCACTTGATTATTTGATCGCTGGCATTGGAGACCTATCCATCAAGCCGCATTCTGGTTAGCTTTTGATAGGCAAAATAGGCATTCCTCACCCGTGTTAGTGTATAGCTTTCCGCTGCCATTTCTAGTTCAACTTAGAATATGTTTGTCGTGGCGAAAACTATGATGTAGATTGAGATTTGAGAATGTAGAAACCTTTCAGCTTGATGAATGATAATTAAGAACAGAGTCACATAATGCTGCAGGCTTCTATTCTATTCGAGTTCGTGCAGGAGGTGGAATGTGGAACCCACCAGTCTGATTTCCAGGTCCTACAGGCCAGGTCTAGGCCACAACCAGAACTCCAGAAGCAAACTGATCATCCAGTCATCACCACAATCTGCAGGACTAAACCAGAACCATTTATTAACCATGAGGAGCAAGACCAAACCAAAACCACAGAACTGTAAGAAAAAAACATCTCCCTTTCTCTATCTTTTTGGACGCATGCAACGAATGTGATCAGTTTGTCCTTTCCCTTGACAGCCAAAAGGAAAAACTTTCCAAGGTGAGCAAAAACCCATCCGTTTAAACCACCAACAAGTCACGACACGTCAGCACAATTCTATCATCCAGGTGGCGGGACGAGATTGGCCGGGGCACAACAGCCTCAAACGTGACATCCCTCCTCCTCCCATGATGAACATGTATCGACAAGAGTGCAAATATAAATAGGGGATGGGAGAGAGAGGAATGGGGAGATTAGTAGAGTATATGCTTGTGTGAGGCTTAAAAGGCTTTACAGCAAGATAAGATTTCTCCGTGTATATAGAGAGACTGTTACCGAACGTCGGTCTCCTACCATTCTTAAAGTCTCAGCCTTTCATCAAAGCAGAGAAACAGAAAGAAAATGGCGTCTACTTCACTGTTGAAGTCATCCCCTGTTATCGACAAGTCTGAATGGGTGAAGGGTCAGAGCATCCGCCAGCCCTCTGTCTCCATCCTCCGCTGCAACTCCTCCACCGCCGCCGCTGCTGCGCCTTCTGCTCTTTCCATCCGGGCCAGCTCCTATGCTGACGAGCTTATCAAGACTGCGGTATGTCTGTCCATTTTTACTTAATAACACACACCATGCACGGTTTTGTAACAATCATTCAACGGATTTGTTATGATAGTTCAATAGTGCAACTGTAATGGAAATTGTTATTAAACCATACCGGCTGTTGTGGCAGAAAACTGTGGCGTCACCAGGGCGGGGGATTCTGGCGATGGACGAGTCGAACGCGACCTGTGGGAAGCGTTTGGCGTCGATTGGGCTGGAGAACACTGAGGCCAACCGCCAGGCATACAGAACCCTTCTGGTCTCTGTACCTGGGCTGGGGAACTACATCTCCGGCGCCATTCTCTTTGAGGAAACTCTCTACCAGTCCACCGTCGATGGCAAGAAGATCGTCGATGTCCTCAAGGAGCAAGGCATCGTCCCTGGTATCAAAGTCGACAAGGTAACACCGTTACTAATTCACAGTTCAGTTAACTAGGTAGTAGATGGTGTTGATGTTACTGTTTTGTTGGTTTTGGGAACAATAATCATTTACGATGAGAAACAAACAGGGTTTGGTGCCACTTGCTGGTTCCAACGATGAGTCGTGGTGCCAAGGGCTTGACGGGCTTGCTTCCCGCTCTGCTGCTTACTACGAACAGGGCGCTCGCTTTGCTAAATGGTATGCACATATGAATTTAACCGACTTTTACCTATCCTTGACCACATTTGAAGTAGAAGACAAGTGAGCTAGTTACGGGTGGGTATGATTCGGCCTGAGTCGATCTAGTAGCAAAACAAATCAGCTTAGGATTAGATTGAAAATAAGGTGAAAAATATATTGGAATTGTATTTACTTCAATTGAGTTCGGTTTGATTTCTAGTGGGTTCTTTTGTTCTTAGTTTGTTAAGACCATTCTATCGGATTGAAACGCTAGAAAAACATTGGACTGAGAATCGAAATTGAATCGACGTATATTTTGTTAGGGTCTATTCATTCAGTAAAATGTAGATTCAGTCTAGTAGGGGTCAAATCATTGTTCAGCCGTTGAACTTATGAATGAGAAATCGGAGCAGAAGAAGGGATGAAACTTACTTACTTACTTACAGTGTTAAACATCATACCTATGAAAACAATGTACATGCATGCATTTTCAGAATATATCATTGAGGGCTCGTTTGGCTGGTTGAATTCACGGATTGATTGTTTTCGTGTCGTTACTTTTAACAGGCGTACTGTTGTGAGCATTCCCAATGGGCCATCTGCCTTGGCAGTGAAGGAAGCCGCATGGGGCCTTGCCCGCTATGCCGCCATCTCTCAGGTGAGATTTACCTATATGCAAAACCTGATACTTGAGCAATAAGTTACTTATTGTCTTGCGATTGAAGCTCTCTGTTGTTCTAGTTTGCTCTGCTTTACTGATGTCGGTTTGGATTCCTTTTGCAGGACAATGGGCTGGTCCCAATTGTGGAGCCAGAGATATTGCTGGACGGTGAGCATGGTATCGACAGGACCTTCGAAGTGGCGCAAAAGGTTTGGGCCGAAGTCTTCTTCTACATGGCCGAGAACAATGTGATGTTCGAGGGTATCCTCTTGAAGCCCAGCATGGTTACCCCTGGCGCTGAGTGCAAAGAGAGGGCAACCCCTCAACAGGTTGCTGAGTACACTCTCAGCCTCCTCAAGAGAAGAATCCCCCCTTCTGTCCCTGGAATCATGGCAAGTCTCCGTTCCTTTCAGTACTTTCTTATAAACTTTGTTCAATGTGACTAGCTAGTTTGTATGCTCAACATGTGGCTGATCCTATGATTTCGATTGCAGTTCTTGTCCGGCGGGCAATCGGAGGTTGAAGCAACACTGAACCTGAACGCCATGAACCAGGCTCCCAACCCGTGGCACGTGTCGTTCTCCTACGCCAGAGCCCTTCAAAACACCTGCCTGAAGACATGGGGAGGCGCCCCCGAGAACGTGGAGGCTGCGCAGCAGGCGCTGCTGATCCGGGCCAAGGCCAACTCCTTGGCTCAGCTCGGCAAGTACACCGGGGAAGGAGAGTCCGACGAGGCCAAGGAAGGAATGTTCGTCAAGGGCTATGTGTACTAAGAAGTTCCCCATTCTGGCCATGCATTAGGTTGCTGAAAGAAAGGGACTAATACCTAGAACTCCTTTCTTTTTTACTCTTATGTGCTGTAAAAGGCTTTGCCTCTATAAGTTTGCTGTTGTTGCCCTTATGGATTGGAGACTATTTTTGTTCCTTTTTATCCTGTCACTCTTTTAATGTATGTACTTTCTTTTTGAGCCCTACTCCCAAACTCTAAACCCATTTCAATGATGCAATGAGATTAATTAATTTCAAGTTGTTTTTGTGAGATTTTCTCTAGATAGTTTCGTATTTTTGCGCAGATAACTCTTAAACAAGCTTAGTTTGGAGTTCTTGCACTTATTAGTATACAAAAATGAGATGTTTGGACATTATACTATTTCATTATACACTATCGAGCTTAAGAATTGTAAAAACCTCAAACTCAGATTATAATAAAAACGATAAATACTTTCACGAGAGACAAAACAACTATAGTTTATGAAACTCAACAAACAATATTCCATAGTAAATGATCACTAAACTCTTGTTTTTTACTATCATAGAGCAATGTAATTAATCCAAAACTCCCACCCAATCCGTTGCCTTTTTCTCTTTCAAGTTTTAACCATTTTCAGAAAGAGCATCTCCCCAACCTGGTTTCAATTTTTTTTTTTTTACAGTAAAGCTACCCTATAGGTTCGACCGTTTCGGGTCAAGCGTCCAAATGCCAATTTGGGCCCCGGCCCGGTCTTTTGGAGAACGAATCGATACAAATGGCTCACGTTTGAGGTCCCACTTTGATTTCCACCCCACCACGTCGACACACGGAAAAAGGATCCTCTGCAGCAACGCATACGAATGGTTTCCAATCTCTTAATCATCCAACCGTTCAAAAACACCCCGCATCACAATCTAACGGCCACGAAGAAGAACTTCCCAAAAGATCTCGACGGGTCCCAGCATGGTTCTCGAAGTATGCGATTATTTCCTTTCTCGTCATGCATTTGGAGCAGTAAGTCCATTGGCCACTAGAGCGTCAGAGCAGTGAGCATTCCTGGAAAACTTTTCTCTCTCTTTCCCAGGCTCCTTCCCCAGGAAGTTTTCCTTCACGGTGGCCGGAGCTCGGAAGTTATTCTTCTCTCCCTCGCTCTCTTCACGGTATGTTTCCGGCGGCATGGACGCTCTGGTGATGATCGCTGCTTGCTTCCAAAAGTAGCTATTCGTTGTCTGCTCTTGTGGTTTCCGTACATTTTGGTTTTTTCAACTTCCTCTTGTTCTGTCGTCAGGTGGCCGAAACATGGAGTCTCGTTGGAGGATCCCGCTCGGAAATAGACCAACGCCGAAGACGCCGACCTCGGCTACCAATGGTTAGTCCTCTGCAGCAAAACTTTCTACGCTTTTCTTCATAGTCCATTTCCATAGCCGAGGGTTGCTAAGTTTGTCTCCTGAGTTGCGATTCTCTTGTTTTCAAGGATAATCGCAGAGATTTTTAACAGTTCAGGAGTAACTTGAATGTTAATTTCGAGCTTCTATTTTAACTTTGGGGAACCGATTGTTTG
Organism: Linum trigynum; assembly: GCA_964030455.1. NCBI lineage: Eukaryota > Viridiplantae > Streptophyta > Magnoliopsida > Malpighiales > Linaceae > Linum > Linum trigynum. The sequence continues at coordinate 59,543,820 of OZ034817.1, read as the reverse complement.
TTCTCATTTATTCTGTTTGGTTTTCCAGATGTTTCTGGTCTTGCAAACTTTAAGCGGATTATGGAGCAATTGAATGCCGGTGTGTATGGAAGCGTTAGTGATACGATACGGGATCTCTGCAAGCGGAAACTTGCTGAATTCTCTAAACGTTCGGCCGTGAAGATGGATGCTGCTGCTTCGAGTAATGTTCCTGATGCGAAAAGGATTCGGGGCATGAACGGTTTAAAGGAGCATCATGATGTCTGCTGCATCTCTGGGCCAGCAGCTGCTGCACATACAGTTGTGATTCTAGATTCTGACGAAGAAGATAATGGAGAAGACACAGCCAACGGTCAGTTTCAGGGTGTTGTGCAGACTAAGCTTGAGGAACAGTGTTTCTCTGATACGGAGGTATACCTTTCTTTCTGGTTAGATTGATTATAGGTTAGTAGGTCAGAAATTGAAGATGGAATTCCTCTTACAGTAGTTCAGGGGAAACTCTGTTATTGTGGCTTGAGTTCTTACTAATTACCTGCCTACTTAGGCTATTTGTATGCAAAAGGTTCTTTGGTTGATGGCATAGTCTTGCTAACTACCCTCAATTTATCAACTTGAGAATCAATGAATGGTGGACTAAGCTTTCTTAGGGGTGAATTTTGCTTAATTTGAATTGGGAGCAGGTAAGAGAATCTATAGCGACTTCATCGCCAAAACATGCTGTCGCTGATGATACTGCTGCCTGCAAAGGAGATGAAGCTGCCCGAACTGATATTGAGCCTGACAAAGAGAAGGACAAGATGAATTGTGTGATTCCTCTTAATTTATGTCAAGATGAGAAGACGATCATAGATTTGGAAACTTCGGACACACAGCATGCTGATGTGGGTGACTACTCTGTAACAAGTGGTGCACCAGCTCAAGCAGAAGAAACTGTTGTGGTCTTGGATCTCGATGAGAATGAGTCCGATGGCAGTGTCGTGGACATGGATATTTCCCCCTTGCGTGAGGTTGTCCTGGCAAGTCAATTTGGAGAATTTTCTGCGGAGAAAGAGGTAAGTTTCTGTCTGATCTTGAGTTTCTTTCACTTCATTTATGAATAGAAGATTAGTTACAACCATAAGTATCCATTGTATTGCTATCACTAGTTGCTAGCGGATTGTTTGTGAACGTATGACGTAGCTACTGAAAGAACTTATTGTTTGGATTTGCCAAAATTTAATCGGGTTACTTATTGTTTGGATTTGCCAAAACTTAATCGGGTTACTTATTGTTTGGATTTGCCAAAACTTAATCGGGTTACTCTTAAGCTTCGAAGAGAAATCAGCATGGAGAAGCCTTTTCTATTTTCAGTTTTCCTACAAAGAAGGCAAATTTGCATTAATGCATTTTTGGAACAAGTCAACCCTGGGGATGGGATTAGGTGCTAACTCTTATAAGGGTTAGTACCGTGATAACTAGCAAAAAACGCTACTAAAAATAATGAAATCACTACGGATTATCATAAAATCAATACAACATCTAAGCTAAATCACTACTAATTCAAACTAGTAGTAGTTTTTCCCTTGATTAGAACGGTGCTAACTATTGTACAATTAGCACCGTAGCCATTCCCGTCAACCCTGATATATCTCCTAAAATTTGGGATGACGTTATAGTTGTTTGTGTAACTGAGAAAAAGGCTGCCGTAGGGCGCTGCTGCTCATAAGCTTCCCCTCAGATCCCCACCTCAGATATGTCATGAGCATTTGAACTGCATGAAAATCCGTCTTGAATAAGACTACTTTGTCATTATTATAAAATTTCGAGTTTTCACGTAATCTGAATGTTTATCAGGTTGGAGACTCTATTGAGATCGGAATTCTAATCTCGGAGAGCCTTCCTGATGGTACTTACTGCAAGGAAAACGGTAAGTCAGGAAGCGTTGCCGATGAAACTGGCGGCAAGGGGAATGAGGCTGATCGCACTGACTGCAAAGAAGATACGGCTGTTAGTAATGGTGAGAAAAATGATGATCCGATGCTTAGAGAGACTGGACCGAAAACTCGTGCTGATGATACTAACCACAAGGAAGATTCAGTTCTTGACACTCGCGCGACCAATAAAGAACTTGCTTTCTGGCATCCTGAAGATGACAGTACACAAAGTGACAGTGATGAAGATGGTTTGGGGAACCTATGGAATGAGATGGCCATAGCATCGAAATTCACTGGGGTATCTTACGTTCATACATTTATCTTGTTTTTGAAATATAACTGTTTCATGGTTAGACCTCATTGAGATGTATTTAACGTTTTGTCTCCTGATCCGAACAGGAACCCGAGGAGTATCCTCCATCTAACTTATCAATCGAAGATGATGATGATGATCGCTGTGACCATGATTACATTCACAAGGAAGACATTGGCGATGTATGTCGCATTTGTGGGTTTGTAGGTCGAGACATCACTTCAGTAATTGACGTCCAATTCTTTAAGGTAACACTGGTCCTTAATCGACATGCTTATCTGATTTGGGGTTGATTTGGAAATGATGAACGTCATTATAATCTCAGGCGAAAAAGTATGTGCGCAACTATGCTTCCAGTTCCCGGAATGCCAAGGATAAGACCACGAACGAGGAGATTCGAGTTCAGGATGATGACGTTACAGCCGCCGCCATGTACCCTCATCCAAGGCACCAGAAGCAAATGAAGCCTCATCAAGAAGAAGGCTTCAAGTTCCTCTGCAGCAACTTGGTCTCCGATGATCCTGGGGGATGCATATTAGCTCATGCACCTGGATCAGGCAAAACCTTCTTGATCATCAGCTTCATCCAAAGCTTCCTTGCCAGATACCCCAAGGCTCGACCACTCGTTGTGCTCCCGAAATCAATCCTGCATACCTGGAGGAAAGAGTTCGAGAAGTGGAATGTGGAAGACTTTCCCATTTATGATTTCTACACTTCGAAAGCAGAGGGTCGTGCTCAGCAACTGGAGGTCCTCAAAAAATGGGTTGATCAGAAAAGTGTGCTTCTCTTGGGTTACATGCAATTATCCTCCATTATATGCGACGAGGGGACAACCATGGAGTGTACCGACTGTCAGAACATTCTCCTACATCAACCATCCCTTCTCGTTCTGGACGAAGGCCACACTCCGAGGAATGAGGGGACAAATGTTCTCCAATCTCTGGTGAAAATTCGGACACCGAGGAAGATCGTGCTCTCAGGCACCCTCTATCAGAATCACGTCCAGGAAGTTTTCAATGTACTGAAAATCGTTCGTCCCAGCTTCCTGAAGCTAAACGACACTCCATCCATCGTCAAGCGCATTCTCAGCAAAGCATCCATACCAACAGGGAAGAAGGTTAGAGGTAGCGGCGCCGATGCCACGTTCTACGAGGCCGTGGAGCATACTTTGCAACAAGATGGTGACTTCAAGAGCAAGGTATCCCTAATCCAGGACCTCCGAGAGATGACCAGAAAAGTCCTCCATTACTTCAAAGGTGATTTCTTGAGTGAGCTTCCAGGGCTGGTCGACTTGACCGTGGTGCTCAAGCTCACAGACTGGCAGAAGCACGAGGTGGAGGAGATGAAGAAAGTGAAGTGTAAATTCACGAGAGCCGTGGTTGGTGGTTTAGTCTGGCTTCACCCGAAACTGAAGAACCTGAAGAAGAAACTGAAACCTGCAGCTACTATCGAGAACGACGCCATGGACAAGCTGCTGGAGGATCTAGACACCAGAGACGGAGTGAAAACCAAGTTCTTCCTTAACATGTTGGCTCTATGCGAGACGAACAATGAGAAAATGGTGATCTTCAGCCAGTACCTACCGCCGCTGAAGTTCCTGGAGAGGCTGCTGACGAAGCTGAAGGGCTGGACTCTGGGAAGGGAGATGTTCATGATAAGTGGGGATTCGAGCTCTGAACAGAGGGAAAGGTCCGTGGAACACTTCAACAACTCCACAAATGCTAAGGTTTTCTTCGGGTCAATTAAGGCCTGCGGCGAAGGGATTTCACTAGTTGGAGGGTCGAGAGTGATCATTTTAGATGTGCATCTGAACCCTGCTGTCACTCGTCAGGCTATAGGGCGAGCGTTTCGGCCAGGGCAGACGAAGGTGGTGTACGTCTACAGGCTGATCGCTGGTGGATCGCCGGAGGAGGAAGATTACAATACGTGCTTCAGGAAGGAAGCGATCTCGAAGCTGTGGTTCGAGTGGCACGAGTTCTGTGGGTTTAAGGATTTCAAGGTGGACTGTGTTGAGTTGCAGAAGTGTGGTGATATGTTCATGGAGAGTCCTTTGATTGCTGCAGATGTACGTGATCTGCACAGAAGGTAAGATCATTCTTCCACTTGCACATAGAATCTCTTCTCCCATGACTTGGGAACGCTTCGAATGCTCGAGTTTTGATATGTGCTCTGTTTCACTTCTCAGGTAGATCGTGATTCTGACTAGGGAAACCAAAATTGAAGAAGCTGAAGTACAGGTATTGGGTAACTCTTTTTTTGCTAGTGGATCGTATTGCAACACTAGACTGCTCTTCTGTAGTAACTCTAATTCTCTTCCTGGCAAATTTACCTCTAATTCTCACCCCAAACCTTAAACGTGGAGGTTTAGGGAGGCTAATTTTAGTCGTTGCTGACCACTTTTGCGTCGTTCTATGAGGCGTTTTGGTTATATGTATATATGCTGTTCTTGGGGAGATCAGATGAACTAATTTAGCAGATTATTGTGGTCTTTACATCAAACAGCATCTGGTTTTGTGTAATGCTAACCATTAACTAGCATCAGAGCCTTCCTTATTGGTCGAGTTTTCTCGTACTTGGTTCGCAACAAAAGCTTCGGTTTGCTTCCCAGCAACTGAATTGTAGTTCACTGCCACTGGAACCAGATAAACCCTATGCTCTTGCTGAGTTTCTGATTTTGTAAATCTAGGGAGAGACATTTGGTCTCTCATAACATCGTTTTGATCCTCCACGTGGCCTGGTTTGTCACCTGTAAACTAAAACAACACGGAAAATTGACAGGACGTCCCCTGCACTGTTAATGTTCTCAGTAAGAACCTTCGTTCTTTCTTTCTTCTGCTGCAAGCTTTTAGTGCAGAGGGAGAAACACAAACCTCCACCCTCTGCCGCAGCAGAAGATACATCTCGTGCGTTGTTTTGCCACCAATGTGCACAGCCATATTGCATTGCAGGCACAGAGGGAACTACCATCAACCTCGCAATAAAAGACCGCTACAATGAATGCTTGCAGTTTGTACTGGTAGCTGATCTTTGAAGTATCTCTCCTGATGCAATTCAACCAATGGAGCTGAATTAAAGAGGAAATCATATAATCCCGATTCCCTAAGAAAGGAAACTGCTTCGACTAATGAAAGGATATTCTCCAAATCACTGCTCGCGCGGTAGACCAGATAAATGTCGTCAGATTTGATCTCATGTCTGTTACTTCATCTACCTCAATTTGGTTAATCATTTTGAAGCAGGTACAATTCACATAAACACCCATTGCCCATTACATGGAGCATAGCTTTACACATGGTAATATCTAATCTAGCCTGGAGCTCTTGAGGTTAATGCCAAAAGGCCCGGAATTTACATCAAACTACAAACTTAAGACTGGTTGATCTACGAAGTTCTTTACACCGGGATTTCCTAAACCCTAAAACCTCAATATCTGCTAAGCAAGGTACCAATGCAATTGTTCTTCATCCAAGGAGTACCATTTTCCCAGATCGACTGCATTTTACAAGTTTGGACCATAAGCTTGACGAATAGCCTCATCCAAAGGGACAGCTTCTTCTCTGCTTTGGCCTTCCCTCCAGACTCTGTACTGTGCCAAAAAGGGACAAGTGCTGGTATCCTTCCATCGCTTCAACATTAACATTGAGTATGGTCCCTGTAGTTCTGCCCCACTTGGATTCATACAGTTCCATACTTGAGCATTCACATTGATGTTTTCCTTGCTGCTGCCCATTGGATTCATACTCTTCTGTTTACCATCACCGTCAACATCCTCGTCATCATCGCTTAGATCTATTAATACCACATTAGCTGCTGCTGCTGCTGCCGCTGCACACTGTGGCTGCTGTTTCTTCCCCTGGTCACGATGCTTATTAGCTTCTTTAGATAATTCCCACTGGTCCTGGTTGCTAGCTGAAACAACATCATCGGGTTCACTTTCTACTCTGGATGAAAGTAGTACATTGTATCCGTTATTCTCGTGCATAACTTCCTGATGATGCTCTTCCTCCTTTGCTGCTTCTTGGCTCTGTGTGTGGAGCATCCCATCGTCTATTCTTTTACAGGCAGCTTCACCAAACTGTTGATGCAGTTCAGCTTCGCAATCTATTTTGGTGTTTATGCTCTTAATATCTTCTCTGCTTTCCATTTCTTTGTCAGACCAGAAAGATCCAGCAAGTACAGGAGGACAGTGGTCACCAACTTCTTCTCCTTCTATAACATTTAGAAGGATCAATCAAAGGTGAACAAGAATTATCAACTCACAGTAGACCACAAACAGAAGAATATCAAAATAATACAGTCCAGTCTAGGCTGATACGATCAGAAGTATCAAGCTGAAACAAGAAACAAAATTAGAACCTTTATGAACTGTTTTGGTGTTTATGCTCGGCTCTTCTCGGCTTTTGTGTACTTTATCAGACCAGAGACATGTAAAAAGTCCAGAATGATTGTTATCACCACCTTCAACTCCTGTATCATTTTACCAGATCAATCAAAAGAAGAGCAACCAATACTCATAGAGTTTGAAGCATATCTTTCTGCAGGATCTATATAAGACTTTCAGGGTATATCAAACAAACAATACAAATAGTGCAATCCAATATTTGCTTAATAATCAGAAGTATCAAGCAGAACAAGCGACAAAAAGAGAACCTGGATAATTAGTTTTCGTGTTTCTACTCTTCTCTTCTCTGCCTTCTTCTTCTTTGTCAGACAATCTTCCACATCTAGCAAGTCCAGAAGGACAGTTATCAGCAACTTCATCTCCTGCAACGTTTATGAAGTGTCCATCACCTTCAGCAGGATGAATTCGAAGAACTTAAAATAGACTGATAACCAAAAGCACAAACTAGTAAACCACATGAAAAGCATGAAATGTATGAGAAGTGGAAATGAAATTTTTGTCTCTATCAAACTGGAACTTCAGCATATCATGTTCATCATGCAATTGAGTAATAGACGGACATATCTGCGAGATATTAAAAGGAGATGCCCACACCAGTGTTGGCTTGATAGCTAAATAACTGAGCCAATAATACAAGAACGGAATTAGAAGGCAGCAAACCTGCAACATCTGCTTGATCGGTTGGACACCAAATAATCCTACTCCCTCTTGAAAACCTCAGAGTTGTTTCTGGACATTCGACAACTTCTAGTTCATCCTTGCAAATTTCTTCAGATGCAGGTTCCAGCTCTTCTACATCGGCAACAACCTCTGGAATCTCTTGTAGCAACCGAGATTGCTCTTCTGGCTTCTGAAGTTTGACCAATCTTTCTATGTACTCGGCAAGCGTACGCGATAAAAAGTTAAGGCCTGCTTGCTCTTTATTAACATGTTTATATGGTCTTTACTCTGATACTTTCAGCAGAAAGAAGAATAATCAAACGTGTGAATTACTACAGTAACCATAGCAGCGAAGGATATTCTCTTCTCCATCCCTTTAAACTAGCCTGGTCACGGAGGCGTTTTAGTATGACCAACTCCCGCTGAATCCACTTCATCAAGGAAGGCAGCAAGCAAATGTCAGTATAATTGACATCCAACATCTAGGATAGGAAAACTAGACATCCAAGATGCGTTCAGGCATTAAAATTTCTCAAAGATGTCGCCGATTCAAGAAACATCGTGACATCATTCCCAATGTCAGACCAGGACAAAGGGAAGAGAAAGATCGATTCGGAGGTACAATCAAAACAGATAAATCACATAGCAATTGTCACAATGCAACAGTAACATGAAGATGGCAACCCAAGCTGGCATTCTTTTAAGCAGCCCAAGTGTATACACTATCTGATATTTCTTTTAGTGTTAAACCATTGTAGTCCTTTTCTCACAAGTAAAGAACAAAGCAGAAATAAATGGAATACATACATCTTTTGTAATAGACTCATGCAGAACTCTGACCTTCTCCTCAAACTCCACCTGTCAATCCAAAATAGTTAAGTCATTATGTACACATAACAGTATTTAAATAAATCAATATGTTAGCCATTTTGACCAGCATAAATGCCATCTGAAGATGCATGTGCAGACATGCATGCTAGAACTATGAAGTGATGACATGAACTGACACATATGCCCAAAAATAGTAATCTAAGACAAACATGCATCTTCAGAACCGGCATATGTAGAGTTGTGATATTATAAAACAGAAATGGACTAGTAAAACAATTCATTTCTAGCAAACACGCACAATGGCAGGCCGCTTGATGAAGCCATTCTTCACACGCTGACGCAGGTCCTGACACTCCTCCTGCAAGAGAATATTACTTAGATAAGCATTATACTCTTAAGATGACGATAAGTAAAGTTAATGCTGGTCATGACAGTTCAGGTGATACAGTTTATTAAGACAAATATTATGTGTGCAGACATGGGAAGATATCTTCTCGTGTTAGCACACGGACATAATTGTAATGATACTTCAATAAGTATGTCAAGAGTTTATCTTTTAGCAGTCCCATGGGAGGGTACTTGACAAAAACCATCTTGGATAAACAATTTCATAACTATGTTTCCAAAATAAAAATCTTCTAACAAGCTAAATTCTAGTTAAATGGATCATCATTCATGAATGATAAATGGATCACTCAGTTTTCTTTACCACGAAAAAAACCACCCTAAATGTGGGATTGTCATTTACCTCAGTGAAGTTCTCGTCACTGAGCTTGCAGATTGGCATCTCTCCCATCATATCAGAAACTTGCAGAAGAATAGACTCTTTTGATTCCCCAAATTGTCTCCTTACACCTGTAACATATACAAGGTAATCACACAGCATGGCCAGGTCCAGCAGAAACCAGCACATTAAAAGTATCTTATGCAGTCAGTACATTGAGGCAGGTTTGGAAGTATCTTATGCAGTAATTGGACCATTACCTGTCACTTGTACTAGTAGATGCGAATTCTTCTGGGAGTAGTCATGCGGATCAGCTTTGACTCTCACAAAGCTTCCAATAACCTTCACATCGAAATTATCAGAATCCTTCGACAGCTCTTCCACTACACTTTTTTTCAAGAACACAAGCTTCATGTTCTCAGTAGTCACGGATGCAAAGCACCTCCTATTGACAAGAGGAACCGCTGCTACCTTGTCCCGGCAGTTAGCTTCTGAGGTTCTTGGTTTCTTATTGGCCACTTGAACATCATCCTCACCATCAACCACAAACCAATCTTCTTCTGCCAAGTCCAAATCATCATCCGATTGGTTTTCAGCAAAATGCTTAGCCAGATGCCCATGTATTCTGTTTTTGTTGACTGATTTCCTCACGAAAAGCGTGTAGAGTTTTGCATCACAGACAATTTGCTTCTTTTTCTCTGGATCGAATAAGTTGTTCTCAGCAGAGTACCTCTTAATGATTTCCGCAACCTCATGCTGAGACAGTTGCTGAGAAATGTCTTTACCTATGGAAGTAAGGAATTCAACAAGCGCCTTTGAGCCCCATCCACTGAACTCCCTTTTCTTCGACCCAAATCTTTTCATCTTAACAGGATGATTCTTTCCCTCGCCAACCTTACCCCTACGCCTCGCTTTACGCTGTTTACCAGGACTCACATCAGCGTAATCCGATTCATTCCAGCTTGAACCACTTGACCCACTTGAATCTTCCTTAGCATCACAAACTGGGTCCAATGCAGTTTCGCGATCCAACTCCTTTTTCAGCTGTTTTTGGGCAGATACCAGGACTTCTGCAGTCAAGCCTTCTTTCACCTTAACCTCCCCCTCCCAATAGTACTTGAAGAAGTACTCGTAAGAATCTGGCGCATCAAAGTCCACCTCCTATGAACAAAGAGCAGAGACGCAGAATTAAGAAACCAAGAAACACCCACCAAGCTAAAATCTCACCAAAATTAGGTAAAGGGGGGAATTTTTAAGACCTGCCCAGGAGCTGCCGTTTTCGTGCCTTCGATCAGCCCAGCGAGGGTCAAACAGTGGTCACAGAACCCTCTGGTACTCCTCACAACGCCGAAGTCCACATCACAGAGGCAGCGCCCACAAACAGCCTTGTAACAACAAAAGCAATGGAATTTCGGCGATTTCCCGCATAGCATGCAAGAGTGCCAAGCTGCCAAAATGATCACCAGAAGAAGAATTTCACCATCAGAAAGAAACAACATGACCCACATATGAAACGCCGACTACAACGACAACGATGGCTTACTCACCGCATTTCCAGTACGCGTCGTCATCCAAGAAGGATTTCTCCTTCTCCACGCATTCATGGTGGTAAGCTTTGGTGCATCCCCTGAAAAATGTGCAGGAGGGTAAGAAGTCCACGGAGTGTAAGGAAAAGCCCTGAAAACTAGGGTTTGAGAATAGAGTGAAGGATGGAAGCTACGAAATTGAAATTATTGGAACCGAAGGAAGCTCACTGAATAAGGATTAGGGCCAGACCCTGTCCTCAGTTAACAAGGGGAAAATGTTAATACCAAACAAAAAACACACACACACACACACAAATGGAAAAACTGATGAACAGGGGTAGGGGATGACAACGGAACGACGTCGTTCCCAGTCGAAATGTGGGTAGAAATCAGAGAATCGACTAGAAAAGCTGCACAGGAGGAGAAAGACAACGGGAAAGGGACCGATCGAGGCAGAAACAGAGAAGAAGAAAAAACTTACTTGAAGTCGCAGATTCTAAGGTCTCCACCATCTTTGCAGAAGAAGCACACTCCTTCGGAAGTGTCTTCCTTGGTCACTACTTTGCCTTTAGTGGGGGGCTTCTTCCTCTTCTTCTCCTTCTCTGCACTCTCCATGCGCTGCATTCCTCAGCAAAAAAGAAACGGACCAGGACAGGACGGCTCTGCGCGCACAAACCTGGATCAACACATTTGGCTGGCTACTTCTGCAATGTCTGTAAGACGGCTTTAGTAGAGGACAAATTGCGATCTGGGTTCAGGGCAAAATCTGCCGTGAAAGTGGTTGGCGTGTGCTTTTTGGCTGAGCGGAGAATGGCCGGTGGAGTTTGCAGAGGTTTGGTCTGTGATTGGTGGAGAGGTGTTGCAGGGGACTCACTACTCTGTTCTGCTGCTCTGTGACTGTGAGAGCGAGAGGGAAGCTGTAGGGACAGGGAAAAGGGGGATAGTGAGAGAATAATGGTGACACGTTGCAATTCTTCGTTGGGATGGAAGCTGAGAACGGTTGTGTGGGGCCTTTAGCACTAGGCAAAGAATATTTTCTATCACCAGAATGGTTTATCATTTATGGGACTGCAAGAAAAAATTCACAGCCAAAACAGGGTTTTTTTCCATCAAGATTGCAAATAACATAAAAAAAAAAAAAAACATCGGAGTTGAATTGTTTTGAAAGTCGTAGCTCAAATAGTGTGTTTCTTCTTCACAGACCTTGACCAGAAGAAGTTACGCCAAGTTTGTGAGGACATTGCATGGTTTCTATACAAAATAGTCACAGGTAATCCTTAAAGTTCGTCAGTCAGTCAGCTGACCTTCCCAGGCCTTCATCGCGCGCTTCAACTCCTCGAAGTGTTTCTTGGTGGCCGCCTTGTCTCGCTTCAGCGTCTCCTTCTCTTGCTCAAGCGCATTCTTCTCCTTCAGCAACGCCTCCTTCTCCCTGTTGAATTGGGATCTTTCCGCCTCCAATTCCGCGTCGTAATTGCTGAACAACTCGGCCTCGATCTCGGTACGCATCTTCTCGCGCTCGGTCTCCAGCCGAGATGCAAGCCTGGCAGCCTCTAGCTTCGCATCCTCGCACGTCTTGACCAGCTCTTCTCGGCGTCTGTTGGCGTGATCCAGATCAGACTGCAGACGTTCGACAGAGGAGGCTAAGCGCGTTCTGTCGGCAAGCAGTTCTTCCATCTCGCGCTGTCCGCGTGCGGCCAATAGCAGCATCTACAACAAGGAAGCATATTTTTGGCTTCGGACCAATGTTCACAAATGTTCGGGATTTACAATAGTTAGGAAGGAAAATATATTACCTGGACGCCAATCCGCGCAATGTTGGCCCATGGATCCTCCAAGGAGAGGTCCGGAGGGTGCTCGAGCACTGCAGCGAGCGACTGTGCTAGCTGCATTGCGGCGCTTGCGTCGATCGCGGCACTTGTGGGGACCTCCACAGTCACTTGTTGTTCCATTGGACGTTTCAGCGGCTCGAGATTGGGTGGCAGCTCAGCGGATGAAAGAGATTCAGAAACAGAGGACTGTGAAGTTTGCTCCATTGGATGACTTTGATCCTCGAGCGAGACGTCGGGTGAACCAAGTCCCAACTTCTTCCCCGGGACTGTCTCCTCATCTTCCTCCACCTCGGCATCCAGCACCGGTTGAGGAGGAAGCTTTTGTTCTTTCTCCTGCAGTGGGGGTGCATGGATAATGGAAGGAGGTGACTTAGTTGCTGGCGTGGGTATTTTCTTTTGTGCCAGCTTGGGTGCAACGTCCAGGAACTTAGTCCGGATGATGCTCGCCACAGCCTTCCAGTCGATGCCTACAGAAAACATCGCGGTAAATTGAGCTAAAACCAGAGCCAAGGAAAGGAAGATGGAAGTGGAGTTCAGATTCAGACACAAACAGATACAAATAGTGCAATCCAATATTTGCAAAAAATTATTAGAAGTATCAAGCAGCACAAGCGACAGAAAGAGAACCTCGATGATTTGTTTTCGTGTTTCTGCTCTTCTCTTCTCTGCCTTTGTCAGACAGCCTTCCACATCTAGCCAGTCCGGAAGGACAGTTATCAGCAACTTCATCTCCTGCAACGTTTTTGAAGTTCACTGTAAAAAAAAACGTTTTTGAAGTGCCCATCAATCAAGGGTAAACAACTAGAGCTACTATACCCGTACTATCTCCTTCAGCAGGATGAATTTGAATGTAGTTAAAATAGACTGATTAGCAAAAGCACAAAATAGTAAACCATATGAAAAGCATGAAATGTATGAGAAGGGGAAATGAAAATGATCACTCTATCAAACAGGAACTTCAGCATATCATGTTCATCATGCAAATGAGTAATAGACGGACATATCTGCGAGATATTAAAAGCAGATGCCTACACCAGTCCTGGGTTGATATCTAAATAACCAAGCCAATAATAAAAGAATAGAAGTAGAAGACAGCAAACCTGCAACATCTGCTTGGTCGGTTGGACACCAAATAATCCTATTCCCTTTCGAAAATCTCAGAGTTGTTTCTGGTTCTTCGACAACTTCTTGCCCATCCTTACAAATTTCTTCAGATGCAGGTTCCAACTCTTCTTCATCGGCAACAACCTCTGGAATCTCTTGTAGCAACCGAGATTGCTCATCTGGCTTCTGAAGTTTGGCTAATCTTTCCATATACTCAGCAAGCGTACACGATAAAAAGTTAAGGCCTACTTGCTCTTTATTGACATGTTTGTATAATCTTTACTCACAGTGATACTTTGAGCAGAATAATCAAACGTCTGAATTACTACAATAACCATAGTTGCAAAGGATATTCTCTTCTCCATCCCTTTAAACTAGCCTGGTCACGGAGGCGTTTTAGTATGACCAACTCCCGCTGAATCCACTTCATCAAGGAAGGTAGCAAGCAAATGTCAGTATAATTGATATCCAACATCTAGGATAGGAAAACTAGGCATCCAATATGCGTTCAGTTATTAATTGCTCAAAGATATCTCAGGTTCAAGAAACATCACAACATCATTCCCAATGTCAAACCAGGACAAAAGGAAGAGAAAGATCGACTCAGAAGTTACAATCAAAACAGAGAAATCCCACAGCAATTGTCACAATGCAACAGTAACATGAAGATGGCAACCCAAGTTGGCATTCCTATTCAACGGAGAAAAAAAAAAAAAAAAAACTGGCATTCCTTTAAAGCAGCTCAAGTGTAATGCTTCAGAAGAAACAACAGTAAGTGCTACATATCAAGACACAGAGTCATGGTGATTGGTGACCACACCTTTATTGGACATATTTTTGGTTGTACTAGTGTATACACTACCTGATATTGCTTTTACTGTTAAACCATTTTAGTCCTTTCTCACATGTAAAAAACAACGCAGAAATAAATGGAATACATACATCTTTTGTAATAGACTCATGCAGAACTCTGACCTTCTCCTCAAACTCCACCTGTCAATCCAAAATAGTAGTCATTATGACACATAACAGTATTTAAATAAATCAATATGTTAGCCACTCTCACCAGCATTAATGCCATATGAAGATGCATGTTCAGACATGCATGCTAGAGCTATGAAGTGATGACATGAACTGAGACATATGCCCTAGTAATCTAAGACAAACATGCATCTTCAGAACCAGCATCTGTAGAGCTCTGAGAATATGAAACACAATTGTTCTTGTACAATAATTCATTTTTAGCAAAAACGCACAATGACAGGCCGCTTGATGAAGCCATTCTTCACACGTTGACGCAGGTCCTGACACTCTTCCTGCAAGAGAAATTACTCAGATAAGCATTATACTCTTAAGATGACGATAAGTAAAATTAAGGCTGGTCATGAAAGTTCAGGTGATTCAGTTTATGAAAACAAAATTATTCATGTATGCAGACATAGAAAGATATCTTCTCGTGTCAGCACGTGAACATAATTGTAATGACACTTTGATAAGTGTGTCAAGAGTTTATCTTTTAGCAGTCCCAAGGGTGGGCACTTGAACAAAACAATCTTGGATAACTAATCTCATAACCATATTTTCATGAATGATCTTGCCATCCCAACACCAACTCTAACCTAAGTTTTCTCTGCCACGCAAAAAAAAATTACTCTGAATATTGGATTGTCATTTACCTCAGTGAAGTTCTCGTCACTAAGCTTGCAGATTGGCATATCTCCCATCATATCAGAAACTTGCAGAAGAATACACTCTGTTGATTCCCCAAATTGTCTCCTTACACCTGTAACATATACAAGATAATCACACAGCATGGCCAGGTACAGCAGAAACCAGCACATTAAAAGTATCTTATGCAGTCAGTACATTAAGGCAGGTTTGGAAGTATCTTATGTAGTAATTGGACCATTACCTGTCACTTGTACAAGGAGATGTGAGTTCTTCTGAGAGTAGTCATGCGGATCAGCTTTGACTCTCACAAAGCTTCCAACAACCTTCACATCGAAATTATCAGAATCCTTCGACAGCTCTTCCACGACACTTTTTTTCAAGAACACAAGCTTCATGTTCTCAGTAGTCACTGATGCAAAGCATCTCCTCTTGACAAGAGGAACCGCTGCTACCTTGTCCCGGCAGTTAGCTTCTGAGGTTCTTGGTTTCTTATTGGCCAACTGAACATCATCCTCACCATCAACCACAAACCAATCTTCTTCGGGTAAGTCCAAATCATCATCTGATTGGTTATCTGCAAAATGCTTAGCGAGATGCCCAAGTATTCTGTCTTTGTTGACTGATTTCCTCCCGAAAAGCATGTTGAGTTGTGCATCACAGACAATTTGCTTCTTTTTCTCTGGATCAAATAAGTTGTTCTCTGCAGAGTATCTCTTAATGATTTCCGCAACCTCATGCTGTGACGGTTGCTGAGAAATGTCTTTACCTATGGAAGTAAGGAATTCAACAAGCACCTTTGAGCCCCATCCACTGAACTCCCTTTTCTTCGACATAAATATTTTCCTCTTGACAGGATGCTTTCCCTCGCTAACCTTACCCCTACGCCTCGATTTACGCTGTTTACCAGTACTCACAACGGCATAATCCGATTCACAAACGGGGTCCAATTCGATTTGGCGATCCAATATCTCCTTTTCTAGCTGTTTTTCAGCAGACACCAGGACTTCTGCAGTCAAGCCGTCTGTGACCTTAACCTCCCCTTCCCAATAGTACTTAAAGAAGTACTCGTAAGAATCTGGCGCATCAAAGTCCACCTCCTATGAACAATGAGCAGAGACACAGAATTAAGAAACCAAGAAAGACCCACCAAGCTAAAACATCACCAAAACCAGGTCATTACAAAACCAATGTAAAGGAAGTATTTTTAAGACCTGCCCATGAGCTGCCTTTTTCGTGCCCTCGATCAGCCCAGCGAGGGTCAAACAGAGGTCACAGAACCCTCTCGTATCCGTCACAACGCCGAAGTCGACATCACAGAGGCAGCGCCCACAAACAGCCTTGGGACAGCAAAAGCAATGGAACTTCGGCGATTTCCCACATTGCATGCAAGAGTGCCAAGCTGCAAATGATCACCAAAACAAGAATTTAAACCTTAGAATTTCTCCCTCCGAAAGTAACAACGGACGGCTTACTCACCGCATTTCCAGTACGCGTCGTCATCCAAGAAGGATTTCGCCTTCCCCACGCATTCATGGTGGTAAGCTTTGGTGCATCCCCTGAAAGAAAGTGCAGGAAGGTTGAACCCTCCTTCAGTGTCAGAGGTTTGGATGTGTTTGTTATACGCAGCAAATGACGAATCGTGCACAGAGTGAAAGGTAAAGAAAAAAACCCTGAGAACTAGGGTTTGAGAATAGAGTGAAGGATTGAAACTGAGAAACTGAAATGATCGAAAGCAGAGCAGAGCTCACTGAATGGGGATTAGGGCCAGAAGAAGTGCGTAGCTAACAAGGTTATGCAAAAGGGGGAAAACAGGGTAGGGGATGATTGTGGAACGACGTCGCTCCCGGTCGAAATGTGGGTAGAGAATCAGAGGAAAAGTGGGGGGAAAAACTTACTTGAAGTCGCAGATTCTGAGGTCTCCACCATCTTTGCAGAAGAAGCACACTCCTCCTGGAGTATCTTCCTTGGTCACTACTTTCCCTTTAGTGGGGGGCTTCTTCCTCTTCTTCTCTGCACTCTCCATGTGCTGCATTTCTCAGCAAACAGACCACGACGGCTCTGCACGCGCAAACAAGGATCAACACATTTGGGGAACAAATTTTCTCTAAGAAAGCTTGCGTAGAGGACAGATTTTCGATCTGGGTTCAGGCCAAAATCTGCCGTGAAAGTGGTTGATGTGTGCTTTTTTGCTGAACGGATAACGGCTAGTGGAGTTGCAGAGCTGGACTGTGATTGGTTGAGGCAGGAGACTCTCTGCTCTGCTGCTCTGTGAGAGCGAGGGGGAAGCTGTAGGGACAGGGAAAAGGGGGGATATTGAGAGAAGAAGGTGACACGTACTCATAACTTCATGATCGAGGTGCTGTTATTTAAGTGGTGACTTCGTTCCCAAGGAGTTGAGAAAGAAGCGTGTATATATTTTGTGGACCTCCAATAGAAAGGGATTCGGAGTTTTTTCAGCTCAGGCAATTAGGTTAGTTTGGATTCCAGGTCTTGAAGCTGTTGCTGGCTCTTGCAAGTTGAGAACATACGACTCTGCCATCATCAATCATCAAGCACCAAAAACATGTCACTCTTCTTACTTCAAAATGGCCTAAGACCCAAGTGGCACTCAAGTAAGAGGGTTGTGAAGATACACACTATTGAATAGCATGGTTCAGAAAGGCACACTTAACTTTATCATTAAATTGGTCTAGATGTTAGACAATCTACAAATGCCTCTAGACGTTTTCGTAGTGAATTAGGTATCGAGAATGTGAGGAATAAGCAAGTCGACATTTAGAAGTAATTAAGTGGATCTAGGAAGACAATATTAATAAGAAAAATTAACACCATGTACAAACTCAATTTTTTCTCTCAATCTTTTCAATAACTAGGATTTAAGAAAATTTAGGGGTTATGCACATTTCAGTATTGTCATTCCTTCACTTCGTCAGATTGCGAGATATAAGCCTAAAAGGCTAAAACCCCCTCTCTCTCTGCTGTTCGACCATTCTTCACCAGGGAATACAGCAAAAAAATGTATCTTTACCGTCTCCTCCGTCGACCCTCTTCCGCTTTCGCCTCATCGGCCGCCGTAGCACAGCCTTTGATCCGAGCACTCCACCACCTCACCTCACCGCCCGCCATTTCTCAGCCACCGAGCACTCCCGCTGCTCAACCTTCGATTCCATCATCACGACGGACCTTCGCGTTCTCCTCCGCGGAAGAAGCAGCAGCCGAACGCCGGCGGCGGAAGCGCCGCCTCCGTATCGAACCTCCTCTCCACGCTCTTCAGCGGAACCCTAACCCTCCACCTCGGGACCCCAACGCTCCCCGGCTGCCGGATTCCACCTCCGCTCTCGTCGGCCCTCGGCTCAACCTACACAACAAGGTTCAGTCACTTATCAGAGCTTTCGATCTCGATGCTGCTTCTTACCTCGCTCGCACCTCCGTTTTCACCGGACTTCGCATCACTGTCTTCACCTGTAATGCCATCATAGCTGCTATGTACCGAGCCAAGCGGTAAAATTTAGAACTTCCCCGTCTGCTGCTGGTTTATTAGAATGAAATTGGCAGTGGTGTGTTGTAATTCCTGCAACCTTTCAATTGTTTTTGCAGGTACGATGATGCCATTGCATTGTTCAAGTACTTTTACGAGCAAATTGATATAGTGCCTAATGTGGTCTCGTATAACAATTTGATCAATGCCTACTGTGATCAAGGGAGAGTTGATACGGGGCTGGAGGTCTACAGGCATATACTTGCGAATGCGCCATTTAGTCCTTCCTCTGTGACATATAGGCATTTGACGAAAGGTTTGATCGATGCCGGGAGAATTGAGGAAGCAGTTGACATGTTGAGAGAGATGTTGACAAGGGGTCATGGAGCGGACTCGTTGGTGTTCAATAACGTGATTAAGGGGTTCTTGGAGCTGGGTAATTTGGACAAGGCGAATGAGTTCTTTGATGAGTTGAAACAGAGGTGCTTGGTGTATGATGGGGTGGTTAGTGCTACTTTTATGGATTGGTGGTTTAAGCAGGGAAAGGATAGTGAGGGTATGGAGAGTTACAGGTCATTGAAGGCTAAGAATTTCAGAATGGTGCCTGCTACATGTAACGTGCTTCTTGAGGTTTTGCTTCGGCATGGCAAAAAGGAGGCAGCTTTGGAGTTGTTTGAAGAAATGTTGGACAACCATACACCGCCAACATTCCAAGCTGTGGATTCTGAGACTGTTAGTTTAATGGTCAACGAGTGTTTTAAAGAAGGCAAATTTGCCGAGGCAGTCGATACCTTCACGAAGGCTGGTACAAATCCAAAATCAAGGCCTTTTGCGATGACTGTGGCTGGTTTCAACAACATTATTATGAGATTTGCGGAGAATGGTATGATTGCAGAAGCTGAGCAATATTTTACAACATTGATGTCCAAGTCATTGGCCCCAGATGTCACGAGTTTCAAGACATTGATTGAGGCATATCTGAAGCTTGAACGGTTCGACGATGCCCTTAGGATTTTTGATAGAATGGTTGAATCTGGCCTATGGGTGGTTGCTAGTTTTGGTACAAGAGTTTTTAGCGAGCTTATTAAAAATGGTAAAGCAGTGGAATCTGCCCAAATTATGATAAAATTGGGGATGAAGATGGCCGAGAGAATGGGGGACAGTATAAAACCCGACCATATGATTTATGATACTGTGGTTAGGGGACTTTGTGATGCTGGAGAATTAGATGGCAGCAGAGATGTGCTGGACCATATGATGACATATGGTGTTGGTTTGCATCCTTCATTGAAGGAATTTGCACAGAAGGCATTTGAAGATGCCGGACGTGGTGAAGAAATTAAGAAGCTTCTGGATGAAAATCAGTACAGGAATACTTCAAGACCTCCTCCTTTCACAGGTAGGCAACTTCAATCACCATTTGGAGCTTCTCAATTTGGGAGCAGACAACAATCCTTGGGGACATCTTCAGTAGGTGGACAGTCGATATTAGGCCAGCCGAGATACCAGCCAGGAGGATTCCAAGCACCATCATCAGGTTATAATAGCCCAGGACAGCTAGCGTCTGGTTCTTTCGGAATCAGTGGACAACAAACTTCATTTGCCTCTCATCCACCATCATCAATGGGAGGACAAATAGTAAGTTCCCATAGTATGACAGGTCAGCAACCTTCAGTCTCTAATGCATCACAACAGCCTTTGTGGTCTGATAGAGTAGAAGGACAACAGCCATCCTGGTCACCTCATGTACAAAGGCAACAGCCACCAGCATGGTCCTTGCCAAGGCAGGGGCAGCCACCATCATGGTCATCTCCCACACAAGTTCAGCAAATATCTTGGTCAGCTACTGCACAAGGGCAACAGCCATCATCATGGTCCTCGCCAGGGCAAGGGCAGCCAACATCCTGGTCCTCGCCACGGCAAGGGCAGGGGCAGCCAACATCATGGTCATCTTCCACACAAGTTCAGCAAACATCTTGGTCAACTCCAGCACAAGGGCAGCAGTCATCCAGGCCTTCTCCGGTGCAAGGACAACAGCCTTCGTGGTCATCTCCTACTGAAGGTTTGAAATCATCTTCTCAGTCCTCTCATACTGAAGGACCATCATCATATTGGTCCTCTCCAGATGCAGGGCAGCAGCAGCATTCATCATGGTCCTCTCCAATCTATGGACAAAGGTCCTCTGGCACACCAGATACAGCCAGTACTTATGAATATGCTTCTTCACATTCTGCTGGGAGAAATTCTGAACATGGATCTTCCTTGAACTCGTCACCTGCAGCAGACAACCATCATCCTCATGGACACTCTCACTTGTCAGGACAGGGCCGATGGCAAGACAACCAGCAACGGGTAAAAGCTTGATAGCATGATTGTATGCCTAGACTTCTCATATTTTATTGGTTGGTGGCCCAACTTTTTAGAATGCTTCAGTTTCATCTTATATTTTGCTCTTGTTCTAGTTTGATCCAATGGCGAGACAGCAGCATACTGGATTCCCAGAGACGGCTGGGCGCTATCCGCAACCACCTCAATGGCAAGCCAGCCACCATTCCACTGGACAGACTCGCACGGCAGGACGAGACCAATGGCAAGATAACCAACAACAGGTAACAAACTGATGCCTTCATTTTATCTCTAGTCATCTTTTCATTCTTCAATACTGAAATCATTACTACTAAACAACAATAGTCATGCATGCGTACGCTTGTAGCTGCTCGTTTGCTACTAACGAACGATTTAACAAATGGCCAAGCAATCTATCCAAGATAGTCACTTTTTGCTATGTCCTGGTTAGAAATGAGACTTCTCGTGATTGCTTTCTTTGCTGTCCATCTAGTGCATTTGGTTTGGTGCATTTATAAAGGATTGGTACTTGCTTCAATTTCATGCTTATCTGTTTGGAATGTTGCCTTTTGAGCTATATTTGCAAAGATATGGTGTGGTTTAGTGCAATTGTACATGAAATTTTTCTTGGCATTTGGACTGCCTTTTTTAGTGTGTGAATTCAAGTACTT
Organism: Linum trigynum; assembly: GCA_964030455.1. Classification (NCBI taxonomy): domain Eukaryota; kingdom Viridiplantae; phylum Streptophyta; class Magnoliopsida; order Malpighiales; family Linaceae; genus Linum; species Linum trigynum. The sequence goes on along the minus strand of OZ034817.1, from coordinate 59,522,373 downwards.
CCTACCCGTGTATTTGAGATAACTTGATTGTCTTATGAGTTTGAATTTACATATGCAAATTCACTTGCATGCTAATACACATATTGCTCTCCCAAATACACAGAACCAAACACATCCTGAATCAGTCAACTTAATGGATTTGTGAACAGTCTGTTACTGCAGCTGGACCTTGTGGTTTAATTCCTTACTGGATCTCATTCTTTTGCACTTTGTATAGTTTAATCCAACTGCGGGACAACAACAACAACAGAGTGGACCCTTGGACACTTCAGAGAATGGCCATTCGCAGCCAGCTGCTCAATGGCAAGCCTACAACCAGCGTGCCGCAGCTTGATTCTTTGGTACAGACGACCGTCCTATGACCATAGTACACAGCATCGCCTCAAGTTTTGGCTTCTGAATTTGTACCTGAAATGTCTCCAGTCACTGGCGATACTCGGAGATGCCCGGATCTCGCTTTCACATATCCGTTCCAGCAGAAAGTGATTCTCTACTCCCGTGGCAGCTCATGGAAACTACAATATGAGTTGTGGTATGTCCTACAGGATGGATGAACTGCTGTTGCTATTGAGAGGCTGAACAAAATATTTATTGAGGACGACTCTATTCTTGATGGATCAAAATAGGCTAATGTGTATCTGATTTCCATTTTTGGTTCTGTCTCCTCTCCCCCTTCTTGAATAGGATAATAAGAGAAGAGAACTCTTGTGGGCGGTCACTCACACGTTTACCATCCATTAATCTTCAAGCACTGTCTTAGTGTCTTTAACCATGATATGATATTGTGAATTTGTGACAGTTACTTCTCACCAGCAGGCAGCAAGCAGCTTAGTAACTATCTGCAGAATTGTGCTATCAACACAGTCGCGATCTACTACGAACCAGCGCCTAGCTACAGCTTTATACTTTGTCGGTGACAATGTTCTGCAACTTCTGAATATGGTATACTCTGTCAATGGTAACTTGTTCTTCAAACTCGGAATAATGTACTACTCATCAAGACAAGGTTAATAGGTTATATATATCGAAGCAACAAATAATGTATTACAAATTACATTTATAATACTTAACCCACATAGTTTTTTGCAATATGGGCCAGATCTGAACCAAGAACCGTTATTGGGCATCGGCCCATTAGATGTAACCATGGGTTGGGTTTCGAGATGCGAATCAGTGGAGGAATCCAGATCCATGTGGAATTTTATTCCAACAAATAAAAAGAAGGAAATCATTATTAAATAAAAAGGAAATTAAAATATTTAGTGAAGGTTACAAAAACCCTAGTGCTTGCTGCCGTATATCTACTCTCGTGTTGTCGCCCATCAGTAGAAGTCGTCTTTCCGCGCTCTCTCTGCTTCTGCTTTGCCGAAGAACGCTCGTCCTTCATAGCAAGTCATTCTATCTCTTCCTGTATTGCTCTAAGTTGTTGCTGTTCGATCTTCGTTTCTTTGGCTGGCTGCTAATGGGACTGATTGCTCCGGCATAGTTGAGCTTTTTCCATATCTCTGATTGTCCTCTCCTCCTGGTTTTCAGATCTGTGATCGGCGAGGCTACGTTTTCTCGGCAGCCAAACAATGGCCTTGGTAAGTTGACTTCTAGTTTGTGATGGGTATTTGGTTTTGGATTGTTTAGAATCGTATTGTTTGAATTTGCACTACTGTATTTCATTGATATGCCGTTTCCTAGGGTCTGTCGCCTTCTTAAAGTTTCCTGCTTTCTGTTGGATTGGTGATAATATGGTATCAATATTTGTTTCGAGTTTGAAGTTTGATTGTCATTGTGTTGAGTTCTGAGTTCTGACTATTGGGTGCATGTGGGGTTTTAAGTAGTCCTACGGGTAGGACTGTGATTTATTTTTTTCACCAGTAAGGATAGTAGTGATCCTTCGATCATCTGTCCTTAGTGTCATCAATTTTACTTATGTGTATTTCCATCTCTGCTTTGCAGAAACTGTATGTAGGGTATCCGGGGAACAAAAATGCAAACAAGGCTCTTATTGCTGCAGAGTATTCTGGTGTGAAGATTTCTATTGCTGAGAATTTTGAGATGGGTGTAACTAATAAGACTCCTGAATTTCTCAAAATGAACCCTATTGGAAAAGTAAGCATGCTCTTACATTGTTTTGTATGTCAGAGTTCTGGTCATTATTTTGTAGCTTCTTACCAAGCTTTGTGATTGATGTTCTAGATTCCGGTCCTGGAGACACCTGAGGGTCCTGTTTTCGAGAGCAATGCTATTGCTCGATATGGTAAGACTAATCGTCTGATTCTATGCGTATATATTTATTTGTTTTTTGATCTCTAACTGTAAATTTCTTCTTGTAGTTGTCAAGTTGAACGCTGACAACCCTCTCTTTGGTTCTTCTGCAATTGAATATGTAAGTCTTGTTTTTGTTTTCCCCCATTTTTGGCATGAGTTGTTTCCTATGAAGTTCATTTTGTTTGCAACCTTGGCTAAGTATCTTAATTCAAATGTTTCTAAATTACAGGGCCAAATTGAGCAATGGATTGACTTCTCATCTTTGGAGATTGATGCCAACCTGATTAGTTACTTTAAAGCTAGAATGGGATGGACTCCTTATTTCCCTGCTGTAAGTTAGTTGCGCGTCTGCTTTTACTCTTGAAAATGATAACACTTTTTGCTTATTACTTATTAGAATCATAGGGTTAGTCTTTTGGTTATGTTGCAATCAACTTTTCCCGTAATTCAATATGGACGTCACTTATAACTAATTTCTTGATGCTGATGTTTTCCCCATCTATTTTAAATAACACTTTATAATCTCTCAATGAAGGTTGAGGAAGCTACAATTGCTTCATTGAAGAGAGGTTTTGAAGCATTGAATACTCATCTTGCCTCAAGGACCTACCTGGTTGGCGATTCAGTCACTTTAGCTGACATTGTCATGGCATGTAACCTGTACCTGGGTTTTGCCAGACTCTTGCCCAAGAGCTTTACCTCGGAATTCCCCCATGTTGAGAGATACTTTTGGACTGTCGTCAATCAACCAAATATTAAGAAGGTTATTGGGGATGTCAAGCAAACTGATTCTGTCCCACCTGTTGAGTCTGCCAAGAAACCTGGTCAAGAAAAGGAGAAGGCAAAGCCCAAGGAGGCACCAAAGAAAGAAGCGAAAAAGGTGGAGCCTGCTAAGCCTGCCGCTGATGAGGTAGAAGAGGCACCAAAGCCTAAAGCCAAAAATCCTCTTGATTTGTTGCCACCAAGTAAGATGGTTTTGGATGACTGGAAGAGGTTGTACTCCAACACCAAGTCCAACTTCCGTGAGGTGGCCATCAAAGGTATGATTCTTATTCCTATCTTTGAACACTACGAGCTTAACAAGTTGTTTACACTTTAAATTATCACGTGAAATCTCATTTACAACTTTGAACCTATTCTTAAAGTTCTGCCCACTATAGTTAATACTCTTTGATGGTTTTGTCTTTGCTGTAGGCTTCTGGGACATGTATGACCCTGAGGGCTATTCACTGTGGTTCTGTGACTACAAGTACAATGATGAGAATACCGTGTCATTCGTCACTCTGAACAAGGTCGGCGGGTTCCTCCAGAGGATGGATTTGGCTAGGAAGTATGCATTTGGGAAGATGCTGATCATCGGCGGGCAGCCACCATTCAAGGTGAAGGGGTTGTGGCTCTTCCGTGGGCAAGAGATCCCTCAGTTCATCATGGATGAGTGCTATGACATGGAGCTCTACGAGTGGACGAAAGTTGACATCACCGATGAAGCCCAAAAGGAGCGTGCCAGCCAGATGATTGAAGACTTCGAGCCATTCGAGGGAGAGCCTCTGTTGGATGCCAAGTGCTTCAAATAGAAAGTGAATGAATTAAAATGCATCATACTCTTGTTAATTTAAGTCATGTTGGGATTGACCCAAGTTCTTTTTGTAGTGAGTGAGTTTTTGTTTGTTTTGAAGCATTTCCTGCTGTGGTGATGCGAAAGGCTGTTTTGAAACCTTGAATCATATAGATCAGCAACTTTTGATGATTGGTAAGGTATTTGTCGCTCGACGCCATTTTGATATTCTGCCGAACCTTATAGGTTTAAGGGCTTTGTTACTACATAAATGCAAAACTACTTTGCAGGTGAGATTTCTTATTAGGTTTCTAAGAATTGACACGCTAATTACACGCAGTTAACTACCACATTTCTCAAAAATGTCACTCTAATTACATGGCCTGGTAATGAACATCGACATGGGATCCAATGTGGTTGAAGAGACGAACTCTCTTCCAACCTCATGCAGCAGATAAATCTTGTGAATGGAAGTTACAATAACACGTGAAACTTAGGGGTTGTTTGGAAGCTGTGATTCTTTAAATTCATGTATTGGGTCAATTAGTGTATTGTCATTTAATGTAGGGTAAATACAATTTAATATCCAAACCTTTCATTTTAAACAATATAATAGCCAAACCTTTTCGAAAACAATCTAATATCCAAATCGTCAACTTTCCGTTCGTTTGACCGTTAGTTGACACTTCAAAAAAGCTTTGTTTAGAGGAAATTGTCACAATACAACTTTGTTTCTTGTTTTGGCATTGCAGATGACTGAATATTTAGATATTCTATACCATCATGGTGGAGTCATGGACTTCTCGGGTTTGGAACTACGATATGTTTGTGTTTTTTCAGAGAAGATATCGATAGATATTGATGAAGTGTCGTACTTCGAACTTTTTTGAAGTGTCAACTAACGGTCAAACAGACAGAAAGTTGACGATTTGGATATTAGATTTTTTTCGAAAAGGTTTGGCTATTATATTGTTTAAAATAAAAGGTTTGGATATTAAATTGTATTTACCCTTTAATGTATTGAATCAATTGATGTATTAGACAAATACTTTGTTTGGAGGTTTAGATTGTGTTTTTGTTGTAAAAGCATAAAAGTTAATTTGAGTGATTGTGAACAATCTCTACAAAAAGTAGAGATTCACAATCCCTCGATTTTGAGTGATTGTGGTGGGGTCTCTAAAAAGTGAATGCATGTATTCTAGTTCAATATCACCTAAAAAAACGACTTAATCTTACAAATACATGAATTAGCTCAATACACCATTTGAAATCACAACTTCCAAACGACCCCTTATACATATGAACTGTGCTCTTGCATCATTGTGATGTAGTCATCAATGAGCGATCAAACCACACAGTGTCACACACTATGCTATGAATAAGGAATAGCCTCGGTTGCATGCGATAATGCCTTCTAAATATGCGCGGGCATTGTATTCATGATTTAGATTGAATTAGTCTTTCATAAGACATTGATTGCATTTGGGTTCTCTTGCAACCAATATGAGCACGAATTGTTAATCGACGCTAATGCGATGAACCTTCACCAAAACGCAGACCGAGTAAACGTAAACACCAATAGTGAAAATACTGGTACTCTTCCATCTCTTCTTCTTCTTCTTCAAATGACAACCTATCTGCGAAAGGCGTGATGATGTGTTTAGTTTAAAAAAGGGGGGAAGTTTCACATGAGTTTTATGTGCGGATGGTGAATGAGGTCTTGCTATTTATACCATCATATGTTCAATCTTCAATCAATAATTTACGCAAAAGGAGAAAAAATAATGATCATATAACGAATGACAAAAAACGAGAGTATACAATGGTTATAAAGTAACATACGTATAGGGAAAGAAATCAAACCGTTGATTTTCTTGCTAGTTTAGGTCATAACCTACCTTTTGGAACACATCATGTTGATGTGTGTAGTTATGATTTATGTAGATGGTTAGAGTAAGATGTAATGAGAATCTCTCAACCTCGATTTATTAATATATGATCTAAGATGCTTTTACCGTCTGTCTTCTTATAAAAAAAGTAACATACGTAAACAAACGACTATTTTCGGCAAGAAAAAGTCTTGAAATTTTATAAAATTTTATAAAAAAATTATCTTCAATAATGATGATAGACTATAAAAAAAATTAATGTGAAAAATATATAATCGAATCCTCATAAGTATAAGGCGAAAGAAATTTGAAAAAAGGAGGGAGCTAAATTTGAGATTAGTAGGATTTAACTAAGAAAGAAAAAGGAAGAGACAAATTTGAATATTTGAAAGGAAGAAAGGTTAAATATATGTATATTAGTTGGAGCATGGTCCATGAAATCGTACTGGAAAAGTCAGTGACATGTTTTTTTTTAAATATTTTATGATAAAATCGTGGTTTAACCGTCGTTCAACCGTTAGACCGTTAAATACCACTTACCGGTTTAGCCTCCGATACTGGTATTTCGTGGTTGAAACACTAGTACGATACGGTTTCATTCACTTTGTGTTGGAGTTAGGTGGGAAAACCTGATTAAAATCTAGACAGGCAGCACGCATCAGTCGAATATGCAAGTCAAACCGAAGGAAGCCACTGACAGGAGTTTCTGTGCTGGAGGCAGAGAAGAGAAAGAAGACGCACATCAGATTACATTCAGCCGTCAAAAATTCGCGACAAGCTGTGCTGTGCTGTGGTGGTTTCTTTCTTTTAGTATTTCAGGAAGCAGCGGCAGCCGGCGACGGCAGAGAGAGGGATGAGAGAATCTCAATAAGCTTTTCCTTGGCGTTTCCTCTTGTTTTTCACTACCGCCTCTCTCCAGTTTCTCTCTGGTTCGTCTCTCTTGGATCTCTCCCCAACCCATCTTTCTAACTTTTCCAAAGCTTGAATCTTTCGTGTCCTTGATCCTCCATCAGCATTGGGTTTAAGAATTCCGGCTGCAATTCGTTCCCCGATCCGATTCTCAGTTGCCATTTAGCTCGCTGATTTCGAACTGCACTTTGAACTAAATTGCCGTGAATTAGCTGTTTAGGGTCGCTCATTTTGATCTTCGGTTGTCTGTAAATTTCCAAGCTTAAGTTCTTTCGAAATGGGGATGATGGACTATTGCAAGTACAGATCAAGAACTAGGGATTAGGTTAGTTGGATAAGACTTCTGAAGATCTTTTTATTCTAGGTAAACTGTACGATAAGAAGTTCTTGCTGTGTGATCTTCGTTTCTTTGGGTGTATGCTAATGGGACTGATTTCTCAGTTGTTTTTTTTTAACCAAGACTGATTTCTCAGCCTTAATTGAGCTTTTCTCCATATCTCTGATTGTTGTTCTTTCTTCTTGGTTTACAGATCTGTGATCGACGAGGTTATGTTTTTTCTGCAGGAAAACAATGGCTTTAGTAAGTTGAGCTTTTGTTTTGTAATCTTGGGTGTATGTCGGGTTTTTAAGCAGTCTTGCTGGTAGGACTATGATTTGTAATTTTCACATGTATGGAGAGTTGTGAATCTTTGGAACAACTACCTTTAGTTCCATCAATTGTAATGATGTGTAATTCCCATTGCTGCTTTGCAGAAATTGTATGCAGGGTATCCAGGAAACAAAAATGCAAACAAGGCACTTATTGTTGCAGAATACTCTGGTGTGAAGATTTCTGTCGTCGAGAATTTTGAAATGGGTGTCACAAATAAGACTCCTGAATTTCTCAAGATGAACCCCATTGGAAAAGTAAGTAAGCCTGCTCTTGCGTTGTTTTGGACTGTAATCTGAGAATTCTGGTCATTCAATAGATTTTTACCAAGCTTTGCAATTCATGTTCCAGACACCAGTCTTGGAGACACCGGAGGGTTCTATCTTTGAGAGCAATGCCATTGCTCGATATGGTGAAGCTACATATGAATCTGCGTATATTTTTTTTCTCTTTCTTTTGGAAATTCTTCTAACAGTCAATTTGTTGATGTAGTTGCAAAGCTGAAGGTTGGCAACCCTCTCTTTGGTTCTTCTGCAATTGAACACGTAAGCCTTGCCTTTGGTTTTCCCCATTCTTAATATGGGCTCTTTCCTGCAAAACTCATCTTGTGTTTTACCTTTGTAAGTGGAACAAAACCGAGTCCTTGCTTCTAATGTCTCAAATGTACAGGGCCAGATTGAGCAATGGATTGACTTCTCATCTTTGGAGATTAATGCCAACCTAATGAGTTACTTTAAAGCTAGAATGGGACGGACTCCTTATTTCCCTGTTGTAAGTTAGTTGGACATCTACTTTTGTTTGTGAAAGTGATGTACTTTCTATTTATTAGCATCATAGCATCAGTCATATGACTATGATGCAATGACCTGTTGCCCAATTTCAATATGGTGGTTCTGTGTTTCTTGTTGTTGATGTTTTTCCCAACGGTTTTAAATAACACTTTTTTCATTTATGAATGAAGGTTGAGGAAGCTACAATGGCTGCATTGAAGAGAGGTTTCGAAGCATTGAACACTCATCTTGCCTCAAGCACCTATTTGGTTGGGCACTCTATCACTTTGGCTGACATTGTCATGACGTGTAATCTGTACATGGGATTCGTCAGAATCTTGCCTAAGAGCTTTACCTCGGAATTCTCTTATGTTGAGAGATACTTCTGGACCATTGTCAATCAACCCAATATTAAGAAGATTTTTGGTGATGTCAAGCAAACTGATTTTGTTCCTCCTATTGAGTCCGCCAAGAAGCCTGGTCAGCAAAAGGAGAAGGCAAAGCCCGAAGAGGCATCAAAGAAAGAAGCGAAAAAGGAGGAGCCAGTTACTGAGGTGGAAGAAGAAGCACCTAAGCCCAAAGCCAAGAATCCTCTTGATTTGTTGCCTCCAAGTAAGATGATTTTGGATGACTGGAAGAGGCTCTACTCCAATACCAAGTATAACTTCCGTGAGGTCGCCATTAAAGGTATGATTCTTATTCCTTTATTTGCTCACTACGAGCTTAACAAGTTGTTTACACATTAGATTATCACGTAAAGTAACTTCAGTTCCACTTCAGCATTCACCCCAAACCCGGGAAATTGTCTGTAACATAAACACTTACTTGGCGAATAAAATTTCATTTACAACTTTTAGCCTTTGCACTTGGAACCTATTCTTAAAGTTGGACCCTTTAGACCCATTATAGTTTATACTCTTTGATTATTTTGTCTTTGCTGTAGGCTTCTGGGACATGTATGACCCTGAGGGCTATTCACTGTGGTTCTGTGACTATAAGTACAATGACGAGAATACCGTGTCATTCGTTACTCTGAACAAGGTCGGCGGGTTTCTCCAGAGGATGGATTTGGCCAGGAAGTATGCATTTGGGAAGATGCTGATCATCGGCGGGCAGCCACCATTCAAGGTGAAGGGTCTGTGGCTCTTCCGTGGGCAAGAGATCCCTCAGTTCATCGTTGACGAGTGCTATGACATGGAGCTGTACGAGTGGGCGAAAGTAGACATCACCGATGAAGCCCAGAAGGAGCGTGCTAGCCAGATGATTGAAGACTTCGAGCCATTCGATGGAGAGCCTCTGTTGGATGCCAAGTGCTTCAAATAGAAGGCGTGGACGAGCTAACAAGGCTGGAATCAAGTGGGTAAAGAATTCATCTTTTTCGTCACAGGTTCTCTTGTTGGTCAGATGCTAATATGTTGTGGTTAAGAAATCCCTTGCTCATTTTAACGGAAAGCCTGTGTAATTCTTTCCCTTCCATTGAAGTTGGTGCAAATCTATATATCAAGCCATATTTCATCCACTCTCCCCCTGCAGAGCACCCAACACCGGTGTGTTAAAATGGTGGTCTTCAGCTTGAATTCCGACAAGCAGTTCATCCAGACTCACCATCCGTCTCCATACATTCATGTCTACGAATACAAGGGCGATCCGAACGTGTTCGAGATGATCCATGCCCAGGACTCGAGCTTTCGCCTTCCTCCAACTAGAATTGCAGTTCCCCTTCCCCCTCTCCGTGGAGCGGTGACAGAGTTCGACGAGCTCGAGGTATTCGGGGTGACCATCCGAGGCAACCAGCTGGTACAGCTGTTCAATGATCTGACGCTCACCCACGCAAATGGCAAGACGTTTCCTCTCCTGGTCAACCGTCAGGGCCTCTGTTTCCTGGAAGTCGGGGGCCAGCCGGTTAGGCGGCTGAGGATCAACGACCATTTCGGGTGGAGCAAGTATGGGGTCGCGCCCAGGATTTGTACGATATGGAGCATATGGGACATGAACAATGGTGCCGTTCTCGTCGCGCCTCCGGTCGAGGAGGATGGTTGCGAGTCCATGCTGAGGAAGATGTTGGAAGAGAGGGACAAGGAAGTGGCTGCTCTCAAGACCGCCATGAAAGCACTTTGCCACGAATAAGAGGTTTTCGGATTTGGATAAGTCTGAGAGTTGTGAACTTGTGATCTCGGTCAGTTACTACATGTTGCAATTTTTATTTTTCCCTGTTGTGTTTGTGTATGTCCATAAGTTATGTTCTGTAATTCTTGTTCAAGAAAAACAAATATAAAGTGTCCTTTCTGTATCATATTGTATATATAAATCGGCTTTATGACGATATAAACCGATTCGACAACCATACATAGTTACATCTATGTGTTATTTATATGTGCCATCTGATCTGAGCATTGGCCAACTGGATGACCCGGCCGGCTTTACAGTAGTTAAAAGTTAAAACGGTAGGAACTTTCTCATAAGAGGAACCCCGCTACCAAAGTGGCAGGCGGCAGTCGAATATTACAATTCAAACCGAAGGAAGCCATTGGTAGGAGTTTCTGTTTCTCTTCATCCATTATAATAAAGAAGGGAAGTGTGATCAATCCCTCTGAAATGGCTGCTTAAGTCGCACGGAAACCGTCCGACCCACCGACCGATCCAACAAAACCAACGACGACGCTCGCCTTCTTCTTGCCGGGGGGGAGAGAAGAGAAGACCCACATCGGATTACATTAAGGCGTCGAAAATTCGCGACAAGCTGTGCTGAGCTGTGGTGGGTTCTTTCTTCAAGTATTTCAAGAAGCAGCCGGCGACGGCAGAGAGAGGGATGAGAGGAATCTCGAGAAGCAGATCGGCTTTTCCTTGGCGTTTCCTCTTCTTTTTCACTGCCGCCTCTCTCCAGTTTCTCGCTGGTTCGTCTCTCCTGGATCTCTCTCCCATGTTTCTAACTTTCCTAAAGCTTCAATCTTTCTTGTCCTTGATCCTCCCTTTCCATTAGGTTTTAATAATTTCAGCTGTAATTGGTTCCTCGATCTCATTCTCAATTGCCATTGAGCTCGGTGATTCCTAACTGCCCTTTGAAATTAATTGCCATGAAATAGCTGTTTAGGGTCGCCCATTTTGATCTTCGGTTTCTGTGACTTGCCAAGCTTAAGTTCTTTCGGAATGTGGATGAACTGTTGCAGTGCAGATCAACATTAGGGATAGGATAATACGTCTGAGTTGGTCTAGTTGCAGCCTTCTTACATGGGCTTGAATTGGGCATTTGATGCTGTGTTTAGTTGATTGCCTTCTGGAGGCCAGTCTGTTATGGTGATTGCTGTTAGTGTTAAGTGTTAGCTTTCATCAGTTTTAATTGACCCCAGTGGATGGGTTTGATGATAATGGATTAGAGAGTTGTAGCTCTCAGTCTTTTCTCTACATTCTTGAAAGTTTTCTGACTGTGGTTCGCCGTGCAGGCTTATGTGACGACCCATCTAGCACAAAAGACAATGCAAAGAAAGCTGATTCTGGTGTCGATACTCGCCGTAAGATTCTTTTCATTTTCCTAGGGATGGTAGCAACTGGGTTGCTTTCATTTGGCCTTTTCAAGTTCTGGCAAAAGAAGAAAAGAGAAGAGCAGTATGCCCGTCTGCTAAAGTTGTTTGAAGAGGACGATGAGCTGGAGGTTGAACTTGGCCTCAGAGATTGACACTCATAGTGCTCTGGTAATGGAGTCAATTGTAGTTGAGGTACGTGCATCCCTTCCAAAATCCTAACTTAAATGAGGTATGCCTTGCTTCCTTGTTTTCCTCTTATTTCCCTATTTGGGAAAGTAGATTCAGGAGTGGAACTTTAGCTGTAGATGGTTACCTGCAACTATGTGGAAACATATATTGGGAAGCACCCATTGTCCTTGTGTGAAGCTTGAAAGTTGCCGAAATTCGTTCCTTATTAGTGAGAAAGTTGCAGCTGAATACGTTGGGGGGTTAGTACCTGAAAGGCTGAAACTGTTAGGGAAGTATTAACATTAGTGGTACTTGGAAGATGAGAATATGCAACCATGCACATATTTGGGATCCATCCATTTCCCTGTATGCCTTTCAGGCCTGGCCTTGGTTAAATCTTGAAACTTGCTGAAATATACTCCTGGTTATTGTGAAAGATGCAGCTTATATTGTTGGGGTGTTTGTAGCTGAAGTTTCTGAGGAAAGTAGATTTTGAAGTGTAGCATTAGTTGTAGGTCAGAAATTCGCGACAGCATTTGGGATCCATCCATTTCCCTCTACCTTGCCCGTCTGTCTGAAGCTTGAAAGACTACTTTGTATAGTCGGTTAGTGAACTGCAATTCCGGTCTGCATGAGTGGACAGGCATTGTTGCGGCATATTTTGAATATTGATTTAATTTTCAATAGAAAACTCCATTGCCATAACCAATTCCACACGTTCATTGTGCATAAAGGTGGTGATGGCTGTAGATTTTTTGTTTGCGTAAATGAACATAACTCCGAGATTGAATCTATTTTTCTGTAGCCTATATTACGTCTATCTGTCAGTACCATGACTGCATGCCCTTCAGTCTGGTGTTTAGCCAGATATACCTCTGCTATTCCAAGCATCTAAAAAACCTCACTTCACCCCCACTGCTTATTTTTGCAGGTTTCACGATCGGAGTTGGCATTAGGACAGGTGGTTCCTCTGCTTGGTCGCAACTCCCCTTCTTGAAGATGCTTTGCTTCCGAGCCCGAAGCTTTTACCATTATAGTGATTATGTTGAAATGGAAATCGTTATTCAAATTCTTTCAGAACCTTTTAGTGAGAGGAAGAAAAGAGGAAAGAAAGTATTGCACAGTATGTAATGAAAATTCTCGTATAGGATTTTGTAAGATTCAACAGCTTCGATATCCTTTTTTGTTTTCCTTGTTCTTCTGGTACTGCCTGCCTCTACACAACCTGAGTTCTGTTTTTTCCTGAATTCGGTAGCTTGCTGTCAAGAGTTCAAGCCAGGTGCAAAATGTGGGAATTGAACACTAAATGAAGACTGCAAATTGTTACAGCAAATGCTTGCACTTGTCTCTCTCATAGGTTCAAAAAACCTTCATCACGAATAAAGAACGAAACAGGAAAGAGACGCTCCTTGATCGTAACAGTCTGTTTAACGAAGTACACTACTGAGTACTGAATCACCTCTCAAACCATCCTAATCCACCCTCGAGATTGGCCTTGCACGCTTTCATGCAACATCCGCAATGCCTACCGCTAACAAACTACTGATTAAACTGTTTACTATCCTCATTGCAATATCCAACTGCAGAAAAGACAGTCGAAGCTTAGGTAAACATACTAACAGAACACTCAAACTTGTTAAACAGCAACCAAGCTTCAAATCCATCACAATCACATCACTAAGAAAATAGTACGTAGGCACTAAAACTTGTGCATATTCATAAGGTCATGATGCACACTGCATATGCTAAGAATTATTGAAACAACTTCGACAGATCGAAGTTTTACATGGCTGACTGTTAAGGACCACTAGATACCTTGATCAAAATACAAGTCAGCTTCAACCAATCAGATTATTACGTTTCAATGTTCAAAGAAATAATACATGGGAAGAAGAATAGTAATGGCGCTATAAGATAAAAAGGGTGGATGGTGGGTGAAAACGTATATTAAACAAAACTAGTAATGCAAAACTAAGAAGCCATATAGAACCTCAGCCCAAATATCCTTTTTGGCAAACCATCTCTCAGATCATCATCAGCATATGCCCAAAAACACATAGGAGGGGAGTAGTTTCAAACTTGTTTCCAAACCATTTCTCAAGACACACTCCAGCCAGCAGTTCCAAGGTTCTTCTTCAGCCCAAGTTTCTTGAACCTGGTCTATCATCATTCTCAAAGAAGTCGCATTCATCAACAGCTTATCATAGATTCATCAGTATTATCTTCCAGTCTTGGCACGTTTCATCCCTGCAGAGTTGAAAGGAGACATGCTTGGGCTCATACTAGGACTCATGCTAGGGCTTTCCTCCCTTAGTGTACCATTCAGCATTGCCAGCTCCCTCAGTTGCTGCTTTTTGTAGTGATCTAAAGATTCATCCTGTTAAAAAGGAATAAGTAGAGAAGATGTCAATGCACAATAGGAACAGCAACTGAAACAGTAACAGCAGAGGGGAATTTTTTGCCAAATGCAGGTGGTTTGTTGTTAGTTCATACCACGGGCCTCAGAAGGCTTTCCAGTATGGTCACAGCATGATCCAAACGAGCATTTATAATGTTCTCTGGAAATTCGGCCTCCACCAAGACATGAAGTGGCTCATTCAGATGCTCATACCCTGGTTTATCTTTCAATTTCTCTTCCTGAAAAAAAAAAAACAATAGTGAGACTTTATTCATCTGTACTATAAAAAGCACAAATGGCCATCATAGAAGTAGCCAGCGAAAGTTTTCAATAGTAACAAGCTACAGCTTCTAGGGCTCATTCATTTATGTCATATATCACTAGTATTCATTCACTCTTAAAATGTTTCGTGATAAATTCAACCAGTTTGAGACTCAGGTCATACACATCATCAAGTGTACAAATTGAAACAGCCTCCACAACCAATGAAACATAACACCGAAAGTGTGAAAGATGACCGCGAAGGGAGGCACACATCACCATTAAATTAACTTCAGGGAGAGCTATGTTTGGCATCACCTACAATTTGACATGTACTTCCTTCAGCAAATGGGATCAAAGTGGACGAAACATATAGAGCGTAACAATATTAACACATAATGGCTCCAGGCAGTTCCAAGGAGTCGATCTTCCACGAAAGATGTAAGCACGCAAAAAAGTTAAATTTAACCTTCAGAATTGTCAGGAGACAATCTTTGTTTCAGGTGTCAAATTATGCACAGAATTGTTACTGCTTCACAATGAGTCACAGCTTATCAAGGGGGTTCTAATTCTAACTCCATCCGAGTAGCAATGGTTTGAGATTCAGGCAACCCAATCAGAGTTTGCTATCATGTTTCAAAGCTAGAATATATTCTTTTGCTTAGCAGGCCTATCACCCTAGTGGATTCGAGACCATATGAACAGGTCTTCCATCTTGCAAATAGGGTCATGCATGGTCAAAGTTTATGAAGGCATGAAAAAACAAAATCTAGGCACAATATAATCTGAGTTTAAAAAAATGGAGATAGACAACAAGCGCTTGAATTAGAGAGCATAAGCTGGAATTTCCATATGGCGCTCAAGGGATGAAACAAGTCAAGGCTGGGCTTGGCAGTCAGCACTGCCTAAACCAACCAAAAAGGAAATGAACACTAAAGATAGTGACGAATAATACCTTGAGAGAATCTTTTACTGACCCCTTCCCTCTTATATACACCCTGCATTCTGTCAAGGCTTCAACTCTTTTCAAGGAGTTCCCCCGAGGTCCCAGTATTCGACCAACAAAATTGAACTGGAAAAAGCTCAGAATTAGAAAATCATAACAAGCATATCTAATTCAGCATTTGTGCTTGATAGGAATTAAGAAATCACACTTACATCGGGATATTTGTCAACTGGAACATCAAGTCTAATTACTCTCTTTACAACAGGAGTTGTAGGAATTCCTGGCACTGCAGGCCAACCAATTGAAGCAGCTTGTAATGTAGCCATTTTCTGCAGATGCCCATTTTCCTGCAGGAAAATATGTATTAGAAAACGTGTGAATTTCCATTCAGTAACTTGAAACAAACAAAACCATTAAACCTGAGGTCAAGCTAGAAAGTGGCTTCCACCTCTTCAGTGATATTGGCGTGCAAAATGAGGACGTTTGTTATTACATTATATTTGTTTCTTATTGACATATGCATACAAAAAACAAGGTATAAAAAATTTACCAAGAAGCTACACTCCCATTCACTTAGCATTTTTTTCAGGCTGTAAGATTAAAGCTTCTTGACATTCAAGTCAGACTTGAAGTTAATCAGACATTAGTCAGAGCACATTGAAGTGTTTTGACAGTTAGGTGTGAATAGTGAAAAGAGCTACCCATTGCATGGCTCCAGGTAGGAGTGTTTCATCTGTGTGTGTGTTGGATACTATCCAGAGAATTTTAATTTTTGGCAGTCATTAGTCAGTGCTAGCATCATATTGTGATTTCTAACAAAGCTATAAATCGTGTAACTAGCTCGAAGTTTTATGAACTTCATCCACTTCTTAGATTGTCTTCATTCCTAAATCCTCATTTTAGATTTGGAGTCAACAGTTATTTAACAAAAGAACAGATAAAAAATAATAATGACCCATGATGAGTTCCTAAATCAAGCAAGAAACTCCTCCAGATCTACTTTGCAGCAGCATTTAGTCTCCCTATGCTAGATCGCAGTTGACAAGTCACAATAATTGCTTGCCACCATCCAGTAACTAACCCATCAATAAAATACCAATATCGGCCTCCACTTCTCCCCTTAAAGAAAAGGCCATCAATCAAGTAACTTACTCGAGTGAGCAAGACAGAACAACAAGACAGACTCGAATAGCAAATGGAGAAATTTCAAAACTGTTAGGTAAGTAGACTACCAGGAGCATACACTGCACATACGAAACTGTAGAATTTCACTACCTCTGTTTGCATGGCAGACCAAGCTTCCAAATCCATTGTCCTTCCATTAGGATGTTGACCTAATGACCTAAATGGACTATCGTGCTCATATCTTTCATGCTCTCCAAAACCCTGACTGAAACTTGATACTCGCCTGATCTCTGCAGTTATGTTAGTGTACAAGAGAAGCAGATAAGCATTCAACAAGAACCCCTGTAAGCGGTTAACAGTAGCTTTGTTATGTTAATCTAGTTATATTAGAAATAGTCAGCAATAGTTAACGAGTCAAACCAATGCAACCACACATCTAGTAGTTAATTAGGAGTTAGACAAGACATCTGGAATATTTGGACGGGAGAAGTCAAACCAATGCAACCACACATCTAAATATTTAGCAACCACCCTAAGATTTCTTTGACATCATTCTCACTTCCACTCAAAGGGAAAGAGTACATCAAGATGCCCATTAACCTACTACAGAGCATGTGTTTCCTCGAAATTGAAACGGCAAAATAGATATATGGACATGATGCCATGAGATGATCAATTATCAACCACCTGTTTACATACGAGTCATTTACTCGAGTGCAATACATCATGCACTGACATATCTGTGAATCAACTGCCTATTTGAAGTAAGAGATTGATCATATGATTCAAGAACCTTGATTAAGGAGCCTGCTGCAATATGGAAGTACTTGTATAAATGGCCCCAGCTTTTCCCTCTCCGCCAGTAATTCAGCCAAGTATCTGCAGGAGAAGTGCTCGTGAAATTGACGCATCCCAAGCCAGTACAACATATATAAAAAAATTACAAGCAAAAGTTTAAATTTGAAAACGTATTAAGAGCCAGTTCAAGCCATGAGGGCCAGGAGCCAGTCAAAAGAACAAACAACAAACCTAGCTCCATGCCATATCAGACAAGTGCGAACTCGGATTGAATCTCAACAATCATGAGACTAATTCTATTAATTAACAGGATGGCGTACAGCCGAACAAGTATGGATTGCGAGACACATAAAGAGATAAGGAGCAGGATGCAGAAACAAACGAGTAAACCTTGAGAAATATCAGAATACTAAACCTTTCCCAGAAGGGAAAGCATCTGCTACAACATAAATCAATTTCCAAGGCGTCACTACACGGTTACTTCTTCATAATCTGGTATTCCTCTGCAAAGCCTATCCATATGTATCCGCTCACAGATATTCCTCCTCTACTAATTGAGCCATTCCAGACAATCAAAAGATAATTTCACCACACTAGAACATCATACTAAACATGTTTCCAAGTTAATTCACTGAACAGTGACATAGAACCACCATATAACTATTACAACAACTCCACCGACACAACTGACGAACACTTATCATGGTGGTGGTCATAGCAATAAGTCAAGCAATCAAAACCACGAATCCAACACCACCAACCAAATCAAGAACCCTACAACAACAATACGCAATCACAGTACTGAAAAAATGATCACATAAGCAACAAACAATCATAATTTACCACAAAACAAGGAAAATCAAAAGGGTGGGTGGGGGATCCAGAAAAGAAGAAGAGAAATTTACCTCTCACGATCTGAAGGAAACGAAGTGGCTCTATGAGGAGAAGCGTGATGAATCCCAGATGGCGGGTATTGAAAGAAACTCCCCGGCGGTATCCTCTCGCCCATCGCTGACAGCCGCACACGAAGAAGATAGTATTTTCCTTTATGCAGAAGGTAATAAAAACAGACTTAATCAGAACAAAAACAAAGTCAAACCCAGAAAGCACAACCAGCAAAAGATTACAGCTTTCATCTGTACATCCAAAACCCAGCAAAAGAACAACCGAAACACGACGAGAGAAAAGAAAATACTTACTGGGTTTGTGCGATAGAAGCAGAAAGATAGATAGGAAGAAGAAGAAGAAGAAGAAAGAAGAATTAAAAGGGGGAACAATAAAAGGATGGGGAGATTTTGAGCTGAGGGCAGAGATTCAATAGCCCAAGAGGACTGCTCCTCACAGCCACTCTGCCCCTTTTATTGGTGATTTTGGTGGGTAGCAGTAGTAGTGGTGGTGGAAGGCAATAGTATGGGAGAGAGTGTCAATTTGACACCAAAACAACACAAAGCAAAAGCCCTACTCATTCATGACTCCCTCTCTCTCTCTTCCTCTCTTTTCATTTTTTATTTTTAGCTTACTCTATATATTTCATTTTTTTCCTTTGCTTATTTTTCTCCTTGGATCCTTTTTTTGCCTTGCTGTATTTATACCCATTTTTGGATCTTTCCTGTTTTGTTTTTTATTTTGGTTGTACTAATTTATTTTTAGGGTTTACGTTTACACATGAGAAAATAAAATAGGAAATAATTAGGTGGGGAAAAAAGGTGTCAAAAAAGGTGAAAATAAATTGGGTTTTTTTTTTTGGAGGGGGGACTTTGGCTGGTCTATGTCAGATTCAAGCTGTCAATTTTCTTCATAATCATACAAAAATGTTGAATGGCTTCAACCAGCCAACAACAACCAGTACCCCATTGATGCCATTTTTTCCCTATCTTCTCTGTCACTATTTTATATAGACATTGCAATTTATTGATTGCTCAAATAATAGTTTATCTATAGAGGATTTGTTATTCTCCCAACGACTAGAATAATTCAATTTGTTGATTAGCATATATTGTTATAGTAGTTTCAGTTTTGGGTGATTCTGTTGAGTTATAACTAGATTTGGGGGAATAAAAATGGAAAATAGCATATAGGTAAACATTTTACAACTTTATTTTAGTTTACCAAGTGTGAAAAGTTATTTCCTGTTCGGATTTGTTAGGTACATTATGTAGATTGTTTTTATTGATAATCATAGTATACCGTTTTGGATAATACTCTTATTTGCCTTTTAAGTTTGTTAGTGTTGACACCATACATAAACTTGTGACGTTGGCCCTTACGAGGTCTAATGATGCACATCTTTTCATCTTTCTCGAGCAATGAAAACTACATGGAAGGTTTTGTCGGTAATAGACCAATTGGGGCTTCTTTAGACACTCAAATCCACGAAATAAATAGTGTGAGGAGGTGCTAATATTACTTTTGACTTGGTGGATTGAACTTGGATCTTATCGTTGATCACAGGAAATGTTCGTTATCCAATACATGCAGGGAAATGTGACAACCTCATAGTTGTTAGATCATGTGCTATGATTCATAGACTATCCCTCAACTATTGTGAATATGACATGGATAGAGATCTCCACACACTAACTGGTAAAGCATGGTTTGGATCCTTGATTCGAACATAATTTGCTAGAAAGTTGGCATACTCAGTATTTATTGCGAGAGAATAAACTTTAGTAGTGTGTACCCTACAAATAGTAGGGTATTTGATTTGCTTATATTATATTACGGCCTTGTGTGTGTTAACCCTACAGAGATAAATGTATTGTGTTACTACAAGATACAAAGAGAATACATCGCCAAGGAAGCGAGCTTTATAAAGTGAAAAGGGATCAGTTGAGTTAATGTTTAGATGGCTCGACATAATCATGCCCTTGTCAAAACTCGTTCACTGTTAGGCTATTGCGCATGTTATTTGGGTTATCTTAGAAGACCTTGATCGGAACCCAATCAACCATCCCCATTTTGGGTTGAGTTTCTCCAAACAAATTATGTTGTGTTAGTTCGACGACATTTAACCTAGTGAACTCAGTGCTTTTAGGCTCGGGTTGAGACCTAACTTGCTACATAATTAGGGTTTGGGTTGGTTGGCTTCACAATGATTGAATCTCTAAACAATCCTTATTAGGGTTTAGATCGACTCTTCCTCGCTCAATTTTTTTGTCACTACAATATGTTTGAATTTGATCCCTACTATCCCTCCCATCCCTATCATTGGAATATACCTTTTACAATTAATCACCCAAAACTTTATCCATGAGATAACCCTTTTTTTCACTAATCACCAAACTACTATAATAGTTCATTATTTGGATAGGCATGTGAATATGAATGTTCACAACTTGGTTCATGTTAAAAGTTACAAAAGTCAGTCCTTATAGATTGTTTAATGTCAATAAGGAAAAAAGTGTGTTTATGTACCTCAAATTTCAATATATATTAATGATAAGGCATGCAGTTAGTGCATTTGTACTCACCTTTGTTCAATTTTAACACTCAACAAGTTTGACAAGAGTGGTTCTATATAAATCCAATTGAATCTCATTGGGTTAAGTTGAAAAACTCATGCGTGGTAGGTCAAACAAAGTACTGAGACAAAACAAAGAAAACAGTAACTACATAATAAGAACCATAGCTGAAGAAGTTCGAGATCCACCTCGGACTCCAATTTTTCGATCATCATATATCTCAAAAGGGCACGAGCCAAGACTAACAATTCATCTTCCCTTTCCTTACCCAACACTATCCATATTCACCTTTCTTACCCAACACACGGCCGCTTTTTTTCGTTTCAATCAACCAGAACAGGTACTCACCCAAAAACAAGTTGGTTACACTTCCTAATATAATAGTTGATAGCTCAGAGAGTACTAGCACTAATGCAAGACTGGGGTCCTAATCCACTACGGGGCGAGTAGAGACCGAACAATAACAGTAATAATCTTGTATGAGTATTGACATTCAAAGAAAAACGAGTCGGAAACTCTACCATAACACACAGTCAGCAATAGCAGCCTAACCCCCGTCAAACTTACTTCTCAGAAATGGCGATTCTATCGAGTATAATTAGCCATGCTAACGCATCAAAACCGAGGATAGAGAACCTACCCCAAAAGGGGCTATGTTAAGGTAAACATCATTTCAATATGCTTTTTCTTTGATATGCAGATGAAGTTACTAACTCTTCAAACTCATTTTCTTGTAAAATAAACGTGTAGCCTAATTTAGCCAATGTATAATGCATTCCGATCAAACATGACACGTTGTAAGTATCCCAACCCAATTTTTTGTAGGTAAATTATCTAGAC
The DNA here is from genome assembly GCA_964030455.1 of Linum trigynum. Classification (NCBI taxonomy): domain Eukaryota; kingdom Viridiplantae; phylum Streptophyta; class Magnoliopsida; order Malpighiales; family Linaceae; genus Linum; species Linum trigynum. Next base: position 59,500,824 of record OZ034817.1, on the reverse strand, counting down.
ATAAGTTATTTATTGTGCAAGTCTTACAAGCCTATAATAAAGTATGGGGTGCAAAACTAAAATAATAAAACCTTTTACCAATAAAAACGTAATTATTTCAGACGGTGCCGTTCCGCATAATCTGTTGACATATGCATTATGGAGCTCTCAATAATAAACCGTATAAATACACGAATTCACACAACTCCCCTCCGTATTAATTTTCTTCTTTCGTTACATGCTCTCTCTCTTAAAAGCTTCTTGTAAATTGCATGGCGACTTTGGTTTCTTCCTTCCGAGATTAGGGCACCAATTCACTCTCGATCGGAGACACACTCCCCATCTGGAGGAGAAAAGATGTGATTTCCAGCGGGATTCACAGCTCTGATTTCGAAGGAGGAGGAGACGCTTAACTGTAACTTCGGTTCTCGGAGGGTTTGGGATTTCTAGGGTTTGTTGATTTTTTTTTTTTTGGTTCGGTCACCCATTTCTAGGACGTTTGCAAAATATTTCCCCCCCGGTTTTGGGTAGTGAGGCCATGAAAGGCCAGTCTGATAAGACGAAGGTGGTCGTGCGGCGCTTGCCGCCGACGATTTCTCAAGCAACGCTGATGGAGCAAATCGATTCCTCATTTGCTGGTCGCTACAGTTGGGTCGCGTTCCGCACCGGCAAGAGCAGGTCAGGGGGTTTCTTTTCCGTAGAATTTTAGGTGAATGGTGGCTGTTATTTGCCCTATTTTGATACGTACAATCTGATGTACTTATAATTTTACTGGGTCTATTCGTCTTCTAGTATCTTTCTACTGTCGGCTTTTGTTCAAGATGGAGGTGCTGTGCTAGGATGTTTATTGTTGCTCTTGTTGCAAATGATGTCTGTTTTCCGGAATTTGTGGAAAGGATATTAAGTGGACGAACTGAGTGAGGACCTCGATATAGGCCTTTGATTCCTAGAAATTGGTTATTTGGGGGCTCTAGATTCATGCTGTAGTTGGTCCAAAATATTGGGATAGCTGGACATTTCATATCAGTGAAGGCTTTGCTGCTTAGGATGATTGGATTGCGAAAGTCAGTTTTGTGAGTATTCAGTACCACTCCCTCAGTTTAGCATTTATATAGTTGACGATTAGTAGAAATGATGAGCTAATCTGTTGTTTAGGAACCCTAAAGTCCTGTTTGCCTTTATCTTTTGTTTCTCCACTCATGGTTTGCGCAACCAAACTTTGCTTCCATCTCGATGTCATTGTACAGTTCACTATTGTGTTTTGTACTATTAGTTGTTGCATTTTTGTGTGCAGCTTCTATTTGGTTGATTTTGCCAAATTCAATGCTGCAATCTGTTTTTACTGAAGCTTGAGATCTGATTAAGAATGTATCCTGATGAATTATTCTGAAAATGATTTGCAGTCAGAAGCATCAATCATATTCGAGAGCCTACATCGACTTCAAAACACCAGAAGATGTGATTGAGTTTGCTGAGTTCTTTAACGGGCATATGTTTGTTAATGAGAAGGGTAAATATGGAGCCTATTTCTTTAACAGAATGATTAGTAGGGGCACTTTGAGTCGGCGATAGGAGTAGAATATCTTTGTTTTCCAAATTTCTCAATTGATTACTGTGGCTGGTGAATCTCTAGGTGGATCATTTTGGAAAGACTGGGATTTGTGCTTCTCTTCACATTTTGATGGATGTCAACTTTGTAGGATTTGTAAAATGACTGTATTATACAATTCCTTTTCAGGAACTCAGTTTAAAGCTGTCGTTGAGTATGCTCCCTCCCAGCGTGTTCCAAAGCATTTATCTAAAAAGGATGGACGTGAAGGCACAATATCAAAGGGTATTTCAATTGAAAATGAATCTTGTCTTGTCCAGAATTCATCCTCTGTCCCACGTCGCCTTACTTTAGTCTAATACACTAGTGAAACTTTGTGATTCTTGGCCATCCAGATCCCGAGTACCTACAATTCCTTGAAGCTATTTCGAAGCCCGTTGAGAACCTTCCTAGTGCAGAAATTCAACTGGAAAGAAGAGACGCTGAAAGAGCTGGTTAGTTAACTAGACTATTGTCACATCTACAAATCTCCTCAATCTTTTTGATCTCGAATGCGACACCTGACTAGATGCTCTCTAGTTCTAGTAAAATAATGCCACTGGAACTTAAATCTTAATTACATTTCATTTGTTTGAAATATAGGTGCTGCAAAAGATGCTGTTATTGTTACACCACTGATGGAATTTATCAGGCAAAAACGAGCTGCGAAGAATGGTTCACGGGTAAATTCCTACTTGAGAGGCTGTCAAACTGAGACACATCAGCATTTGGAGTTTACTGTATTCTGTGATGTTCTAAATGCGATGTGCACTTAAATGTTCACTTAGTAGACTATAAGACAAAGTGAGAGCAGTTGGTGAATCGTATTACTCTGTAGTCTGTGTGATGCAACTATATTCAGTTCTTATTAATATCTGTGGCACATTTGGTCAGAATCTGATTCTGATTTTTGTAACAGAGAATTTTGGCCAATGGGAAACCCAGCAGAAGGTCTCTTGCAAGTGGAAGTCCTAGCTCATCATCATCATCATCAAAAAGGGGTTCCGACAAGAAGAGGACTTCAACAATGGTAATAATGGCTTAAACATATAGGTTTATGGAATTTTCTACCTATAATTTTTAAATGTACTCCTGTGGCGTTAGTTGCACTAGGCACTATCCTTATGTTTCTGCCATAATTAGGTGAGCCACCACAAAAATGGATGCCCTTGGTTCAAGCCGCTGGGGGCACAGGCACCTAGCACAGTTTGGCCAAAACCCTCTTCAGCCTGTTGTCCGTTCATTCTTAAAATGATCAATCAATTGTAGTCTCTGCAAACCTACGTTAACAATACTGTTGCTATTCTGATGAGTAATTAAGTAAGTCAGTTATGAGTTATGGTTACAGTAATGATAAGGTTTTTTAATAACTTTCTTAATGCTAAAATTTGTACGTCTTATAAGTGGTCATTGGTTACTCCTGTTTCTTTCGTGTTTTGTTCCTTCCGCAACCATATTGCTTGCTTATTGTCAAATTCTAGTACTTTCTGTGGTTCTTCTTTGGAAAAGAGTGTGCGGCCCTCCCACTTGAGTTTAATCGTGTTCTTTGTCTATCCAGGAATTCGTAATCCATGTTACTGCACTATGCTTAATGATGTATTACGATAGATGTTAAATAACTTTAGGCAAGTAGTTATTGTCATGACAGTTTTCTCTCTCTTTTAGGTCTATAAACTTATAGATCTTCTACATTGGTGCTAATCCAGCTGGCGGTTCTCTTCATTAGTTTGTAATATGATTGGAGATAAACGTTGTATTGATTTTGAAAAATTGTCCTTATGCGTCTCCCAATAAAAGATAATCAACAAGTTTACTTATAATATAGAAGGTAAGTCAGCAAATAAGACAGAATTAAGATGCATCTATTTGCTGCAGTTGCTGTCGTTGATAGGGCTCACTCGTTCCTGAGCTGCAATCTATTGCTTGCTTTGCAGCCAGCCTTAACTTTGCGACTCTAAAATGGCCTTTCCCACTAGTTTCTGTCATTCAGTTCGTGTGTGCTATTCCTGTTTCTTTAACTATTAGGTCTATCTTTTTTCTACTCGTAATCAATATTCTTGTAGCTGGGCTTTGAGGTTTGCTCCACTTCTATTGAAACTGGAAAGCTTTTGTCTTTAATTACCAATGTACCATATTTGGACTCTGTATGATATAATCTATTTTGACCTTGAATGGACAGTATGTTTTAAGGGATTCAACGAAAGGTGCAAGTGGAAAAGATAAATCTACCTACACACTGGTTTCCAAGCGAGATGATCATCAATTGTCTGGCAAAGTTGTTACATCTGCTTCTGGACCTGAAGGCTTGGAAGATAGAAGTGGTAGGATAAAACCAATAGGATTGATAGGTTTTGGTTGTATAGATTTCTGCCGCACATCCCAATATTTTGGTTTCTTGCTGGCAGCAATTGCTGGAATGACTGATGGAGGGAAGAAAAGGATCCTGCTTCTGAAAGGGAAAGAGAAAGAAATTTCGTCGGTAAGTACTGCAATGCTTTATCGCCTTTACTTGGCCATTGCAGTTTCAGGAAAGTCGCGTCATGCTATGAATACAGGAAGCATTTTCTGTTGTTGGTGTATGATAATGGAGCCCAGTGGTAACACACGTTGGAACTTGTTTATAGTTCATGTGTTGAAGTTAGTTTGCTTTGTGAATCTTGTTAGTTCTTAGTTGCCGATCCTTTAGATCTGTTGACTTTTCTTTCCTGCACATGAGAGGGTGAATCTGGGCCAACTTAGATATGTTGTGCCATTATTTTTTTTTTTTTTGTCTATGTCCGATGTGCTTAGGACATAGTTACGTGTTACTTGGGATGGCATGCTCAGTTAATAATATTCCCTCTATGTTCCTCTGTCATGTGCAATCTGCCACATGACTGAATAGTTTGTGGCCTGTGAAAATGCCAATGCTAAAAAGGTTGCATTTTGCAACTCTTTATAGCTGTGCAATATACAAAGCGCAGATGTTCTAATCTTCTCCTTTGTCAGGGTGCATCATTGCTTATGTACAATTTGCAAGAAACTTTAACCTTTGTGTCAATCAAATAAGCATTGGTGGATATTTTAAGAAACTTCATCTTTTAGAAACACGCTAGCTTATTTGTTTGCACTATGGCAGTTTCTCGATCAGCTAATTACCTCTTTCTGATAAGTAGATTATGTCGATTACTTTGCAGGTATCAGGTGGTCCAATATCACAGCAGAATGCAATATCATCTGAAAAACATGCTACTAGTTCTGGCAAACAGAATCACCGTCGTGAACCCAGTGGAAGGATCATAAGGAGTATACTGTTAAAAGAACCTCGTCAATCTTCTGGTGCACACTCTGAGCAGCAAATCCATTCTTCACATGTAGAAAGAGACAAGCGTCCTCCTCGTCCTCTTCAAGGCCAGTTAGTTTTGAAGGATGCTAATGGGACCCCAGATGACAGGGTTTCTGCGAACAACACACACACTTTTCCTAGTGAAAAGCAACATGATAAGCGGACAAGAAATAAGGATAGACCTGATCGTGTTGTTTGGACTCCACTTCGCCGGTCCGATGGATCATATGCGAGTGATGAGTCCTTAGGATCTCAATCTACTGTTTCAGGCATGGATTTTTTTCAAGGTAGAGAGTATTCAATGGCTCAATTTATATATTTTGAGCTAGTGCTGGTTTTTATAAGCTCTATTGATTGCTAATTGTCACTCTTTGAAGAAGAATTGGAGTTATGCACAGTTTAGGAAAAGCTCATAATTAGACTGTTGGGGAAAGCCCATCAGGATGGATTCTGTCTGTTTATCCTATATTTTCAATTCTGTCTCGTACTGATTGCTGGTTATGGTGTCTGCAGGAAGTGCTGGAGATGTGAAAGTTGACATGACTTCTAGGAGTGAAGTAAAAGGACTTGGAAGTGGTCGAAACAGTCATACTTCATTGGACAATGGTTGGGCCACTCAGGTCTAAGAGTTCACTTGTATGTATCATGAATGGTATCCACTTACCTCATTGGTTCTCCCACCTCGAATATGTTTCAGGATCGCATAAGCATTTTGGTCGTCGGGCACCCTCTCATACCCCAAGGGATTCTGATGGATCATCTGTTGAGGTGAAGCCCGCTAAGAAAGTTGCCGCTGCTGCTTCTATTCATGGTTCTCATGAGGTGCTTACACTTTTTTGCTTTTAAAGTCTCAGTATCATGACCTTTATCTTGTCCATCTTGCTGTTTTGACATTTCAAGATTCTTTTTTTTTTTTTTTGGTTTCATTCAAGTCACAGAAGCAAGTGTGGGTTCAGAAGTCAAGTTCTGGTTCTTAGTTCCTGGGGCATGGTAAGCCTATTCCTTAGTTAGATGCTGGAATTGCTGCTGCTGAATTCTTTGTTAGCTGTCATACTTGTGCATCTATACTTGCTGCCAGGTTACTGATCTCGTTGTCCTGCAGTGGAACAGAATGAACCATCTTCTGAAGTTTTTGAATGAAGCATGCAAATCATATGCATGGTTGGAAGGCCGTCTCTTTTTGCCATATCGAATGGAAATGGAATGATAAGGTGTGGAAGGGAAGTTGAGCAACGGAGGTCTGTTTCTACCGGAAAACCTAGAGTTTGAGAAAAATTGACGTCAATGATGCATGCAAATATTGATGTATTTACACACGTCGGTTGGTGAGCTTGAAGAAGACGCATCCCAATCGTTTAAAGTCAAGGCAGCTCGGACTAGAGGAGAACTAAACAACAGATAGCAAGGCGAATGAAAAGGGAAAGCGAACATGTACATCATCATAGATAAAGATTACTACTAGAGTTTGCCCATGGACGAGGCTCTTTTTTCGACTGGCTCTACTCGTTCGAGGAGCTGTAAGCTGTTATACGACGACTACTAGTATCCTCACTATTCTTGCCTGCTGACTTGAGAGTAAGTTGGGAAAGAAGTCTGGAGTTTTGTAGGTGGATTTCCCTTCCCTTGTTGGAAACTGTACATATAAGTAGCAGTTTCTCTGGAGAAGAGAAACAGGGTTGTCTTTCTACCGAGTGTGAAAGATTCAGTATTTGGTTGGTTGGTTGGTTGGTTGGTTCGAGTCGAGTTTGTACGACAGGGCCCTTGATATTTTGTAGGGCTATATAGCCTCTTCCTCATACACACAAACAGCCCTTCTGGGTCTTGTTTGAAGAGAAACTATATTGTGTCTCGTCTATCAGTGTTCGCAATGTGTGATGTCTCTTTTGGTGCTTGTGTTTGTTTGTGCTCTTTTTGTTGCAATGTTCACCCTAAAATTTCAGCAAGGAAGAAAAGAAGGTTTGATTCGAGTTACGCTCATTGCTCGAAGATAAATACTTTGTTTTATTCTTATTGTGAAAGAAAGAAGGGTGATTTCATTGGCTTCGTCGGAAGTTTGTAACACATGCTGCTTGTGCTAGGAGACTAGGCTTCCTTTCTTGCAAATTGCAATCCGTAAATCACCATTGTTAAAACTTGGCTGAAACCGGCCAGTTTGGACGAATCACGCTAAATTGGCCAAATTCTTTTTCAACCTAATCGACGGTACAAACCGGTTCGGAACGTTCGGAGTAGGGAAGTGGTGCGATGAGGTGATAACGTGGACAATTGCAGAGCTACACATGTTCTGGTGGCGAGGAAACGAAAGAAACCCAAAGCTCTTATGGCCAAATGGTTTCATCATCTCCCTCGCCATGTCTTGCTATCAAATTCCGTTTCTCCTTCGACCCTGTTCACGTCCTTGATTGCCGATGGCTGCTTCGGTATTCCAGGCGGCTTGCTTCCATCAATGCAGGTCCAATTCTCCCCTCTCTTCCATCTCCAACTCACCCATCAGAAGAACGTCAGTTTTGGCGCGAAGCTCTAACGGTCAGCAAAACCCTTCTTCCTCTTCCAACGGCTCTCTCTCTCTCAATGACAAGAAAGCATTCCCAGGTATTTTGAGAGGCGGATGGAGGAGTGAGTGATATGCAATCAAGCTTTCGGGCTATTGTGAGGAACTGGTTGTTGTTGATGGCAGACATTACTTCTCCAATTATGGCATTTTTTCGGCTTTGTGATAGTTGTGTGCAATGAGATTTTGAACAATTATTAAGAACTAAGAATTGGGTTTTGTATTCAGGGAAGGCGGAGGCGGATGTGGTGGTAATTGGGAGTGGGATCGGTGGGCTGTGTTGTGCTGGACTTCTTGCTAGATACGGGCAGGATGTTGTGGTGCTGGAAAGCCATGATCAGCCTGGTGGAGCTGCTCATTCCTTTGAGATAAAGGGCTACAAGTTCGATTCTGGTCCGTCCTTGTTCTCTGGGTTTCAGTCTAAAGGTCTTCAGGCTAACCCTCTTGCACAGGTACAAAGCTACATCACAAATATAGATTTTCCAAGCATTTCCTTGGTTCGGTTTTGATTAGTTTCGTAATTCGGTGTTTATGTTCTTCCGAAAGGTTCTTGACGCATTGGGTGAATCAGTTCCATGCTCAAGTTACGACTCCTGGATGGTGTATGTTCCTGAAGGCGAGTTCTTGTCACGTATTGGACCGACAGAATTCTATAAGGTGTTCTTAGTTGACTTGAGAACAATGCCACTGATTGATATAACTCTTTGCATGATCCTTCCCGTTTTCATTTCTGATATATGGTGTGTACTTATAGAGCTCCTTGTGAATTATGGATGCTTTTGAATTGTCCTTCAGGATCTTGAAAAGCATGCAGGCCCTAATGCAGTTCAAGAATGGAAGAAACTTCTTGTGAGTGACTTTTGTTAGTTTTGTTTGTGGGGAATTTAAGGATGAGTACATTTTCGACCTGAAAAAACAATATGCTTGCAGGACGCTATACTTCCATTATCAGCAGCTGCAATGGCCCTGCCACCCTTGTCTATTCGAGGTGATCTCGGTGTTCTGTCAACTGCTGCAGCTAGATATGCACCTTCTCTATTGAAATCTTTTGCTGAGATGGGTCCTCGGGGAGCCTTTGGTGCAACTAAGCTTCTCCGACCCTTCTCAGAGATTGTCGACTCCCTAGAACTGAAAGATCCTTTCGTCCGAAATTGGGTGGATCTTTTGTCTTTCCTTCTAGCCGGGGTCAAATCTACTGGTGTACTCTCAGCAGAGATGGTAACCATTCCAAGTTTCTTTCAGATTTACATATGGATTTATAGGATCGTTGCTTGCCCTCTTCCTCCGTAACTAAAAAAGTTCCTTCTTTCAGATTTACATGTTTGCAGAATGGTACAAACCAGGTTGTAGCCTTGACTACCCCATTCATGGTAGTGGGGCTATCGTGGAAGCCCTTGTACGTGGGCTTGAGAAGTTTGGTGGGCGTATCTCTTTAAGAAGCCATGTCAACAAGATAGTCGTGGAAAACAATAGGGCTATCGGGGTTGAGCTTAGAAGTGGCCAAGTAAGTACTAGGTAAGTTAGTAGTGGGTTTGGCCTCGACTTGCATACTTAGCTATCCACGTTGATGATAACTCGAATGCGCAAATGCAGTTTGTGCGAGCAAGGAAAGCCGTGATAAGCAATGCGTCTATGTGGGACACTGCCAGTTTGTTGCCTAAAGAAACACTTCCAAAGTCATATGTAGACAGGATCAACACCACACCTCAGTGTGAATCGTTCATGCATCTCCACTTAGGCTTTGATGCAACTGTGAGTAGACTCTTCACTTGGTTAATGAAATGAAACTTCCCCGACTGTTTGGTTGCTAAGTTCTTTGTTTCACTCAATTTTGATGGGCGCAGGGTTTGCGAGATGATCTGGGAATTCATCACATAGTCGTGAATGATTGGGAGAGGGGAGTGGATGCGGACCAGAACGTGGTTCTTATATCAGTTCCTAGCGTTCTCAGTCCGGACTTGGCTCCTCCAGGGAAGCATGTCTTGCATGCCTATACCCCTGGAACTGAGCCATTTGAGCTGTGGGAAGGGATGGACCCCAAAAGCAATGAATACAAGCAGCTCAAACAGGAGAGATCAGAGGTATGAAACATGATGGTTTATCCAATCCAAAGTGAATTGATGTTTGTTGTTGGGTGGAAAGAAATGTTGTATCAGATCATGGGGATGGCCTAGTTATTGACATGGTTTTTGGAGCGTCTCCACATATTAATAGTTGATTTAAGTACTACTAGGGAATGGTGGCCTTGTGCATAATTCTGATGGTTTGTCCCACTGAACTGACCCTATCCTGGTGATTTTTTCCCTCTGATAACAGGTGATGTGGAAAGCCGTGGAGCGTGCTCTGGGTCCAGGATTCGATCGAGAGAAACTCGAGGTGAAGCTGATCGGAACTCCATTGACACATAAGAGATTCCTCAGGAGGAACAGAGGGACCTATGGACCTGCAATCGAAGCTGGTAAGGGCACATTTCCTGGACACTCTACTCCCATATCTCAGCTTTACTGCTGTGGGGACTCCACGTTTCCTGGGATCGGAGTCCCTGCAGTTGCTGCTAGTGGTGCCATTGTTGCCAACTCCCTCGTCTCAGTGGCTCAACACAACCAGCTTCTCGACGCCATTGGAATCTAAAGCTACCTCCTGCAACAGCTTCTCGACGCGCCATTGAGTCATCGTGCAGTTTACTGTGAAATAGAGACATCATTGACGAGATTTTCTTGTTTGTTTCATCGAAAGTCAAAGCCCGAGGGGTGTTTTTTTTTTGGTCTCAGTGTTGTTGTCTGGAAGCAAGAACTTCGAGATTGCCAAGGTTGACTGCCATTGACATCTTGGAGTCTTCTGTTTTAGTAAGGGCAGCAAAGTAACAGCAATTAGAATTGTTCAAAGGTCCATTCATTGACAACGTAGTTGTTGGATTATCGTACCAGTCAAAGTCTACTGCCATGGAAATGATATTAACTACTATATTAAGTCTTTCCTTGCTCCTCCATAGTCAAATAGCAGGCCTGCAAAGAAAGGGAAAACAGGGTATTATTATGGTGGGTGCTCCCATGCTCATGAAACTCATCAATGCGCATGACGTGAAGTGAGAAAAAGAAGATAAGCTTTTGTAAATAGTTTCATGGTGCATATTCAATTGTCAGTATAGGACCCTTTTTCTTAGGATTGAAATTTGAAATAAAAAAGCTTAGGCATTTGGTTGGTTGTGGTATATTTACCTAAGAGAACATATATTAGAAGATAGTAGAAATGAGTGAACCTGTTATCCTGTCAATTCTAGAGTTGAGTCTTTTCAAAGATCACGATCCGCTTTAGCTAATAAAAGATCTTAACTTAAGAATTTAACAGTCCAACCAGACTCCATATTTTGGTCGTATTTTTATGTAGTCTTTTTAGGATTTTGTCCTATGAGGGATAAACATTACTACATTAGCATTAATAATGTGCCAATGAGGCAATGAGAACAAAAGAATATTCTGCCTAAACAGGAGGAATACACCAAACCTATAGGCCATAATGTACTAATTGTCTACTACTAATTAGGTAAGGGACATGAGAATCTCAAATAATAGCAAGTGTTGCAATCAATCAAAAGACCATATTACCTGGTTCATGTATTTGGTTCAAATGATTTGAGCATAGAGTTCTTGTTTAGAGGTTTTATGAAATATAACTTTCTTTTGGTGGACCCAAAATGACACATTCTTCTTTTCTAACGCTATGAGTGAATCGAATTATGTGGTTAATAGATGAATAAAAACGATTTCTCGTGAGAGTTTGTGAGATTTAAAAATTAAAGAGTTCAATTTATCATGTTCACTTTAAATTAATCATGCAACATCTTTGTGTGGTATTTTTTTTTGAGCGAGGATAATGAGAATTTTCAATTGAGTGCGATTATCGACTACTCTTAACTTGTTTGTTAAGAAGTGATAGTTTCACGAATCACATCCTTAAAAACCAATGACTCTGGCCACTACGGCACTCACCGAACTAGTACCTCACTTTAACGAATGAGCCTTACTAGATATTAGCAAAAAGTTAGTTCTGTTCGAGTTCCTATTCAATTCGATTATGATGCTCACATACAAATTTGTGAGAAGTTATCTGTGATCATTGGATGGACAATGAATTTATTACGTCCATCCAATCATCGCAGATCGTCCAAACCCGATCCAACGGCTGCAGACACCTGTATGGAGGATAGCAAAGTTGGTCCCCTGCGAAGTGCCAAGTGCCAACCTCTAAACAGGAAAGAGAATAATCTTTGACTCAGAAGAAGACATCTTCCCATCCACATCTGCTGCTGCTGCAACTTGGTGTCGCTTCGCAAGGGGGAAAACCTCTGCTCACCTGCTCCGACCTCGCCGCGTCGCCGACGGTCCCATCTTCCAATCAAGTCCAAGGGACGAAAGCCTCCACCTTGCTGCCTTCTTTCTCCGTCCCCTTTTCCGCCGACTTCATCGTTGCCGCCTCGACGCAACTGCTTCATCTAAGCCCGGATCCATTCTCCCCGCATCCTTGTGGCCCATATTCAGGTGAAGCCTCCTCCTGCCCCGCTACTGGCTGACCATTTTGTCTGAAATTGAGTTTGGGTTTTTCTGCGTTTGATCCGCTCTTTAGCTGCAAATGATTTGGGGGTGCTCTCTGGATTTTGCTTTTCAGAGGAAGAAGAGGGTATTGATTTCTGCTATGTGATTGATTTCCATATCCAGGCTCCGGAATCGGGGGTTCTTATTAGGAAATAATAGCTGCTGGGATGTGGATGGAAGAAAGAGCAAATGTACTAGAATGAAACTGGTGCGTCTAGACGATCAAAAAGTTTGATACTTGTGGTGATATTATGGCGTCTGCTAGCCTTGGCAACGGGGGAGTTGGGAGCTCAAGGTCTGTCAAAAATGGGTTCAAGAGTTCATCGAGTTCTGTTGATTGGCTGGGCAGAGAGATGCATGAGATGCGGTTGAGGGATAAGGTGGACCATGATGATGATAGGGTGAGTGGATGCATCTGTCTTGAAATCCCTCTTTACATTAACTATTTCATTCGTAAAAATGATTGAAGTGACTCTTTATCATCGATCCTGGCGAATGCACACTTGGTTCAGAAGTGATTGCTTGACTTCTACAAGCATGACCAGTTCGTGTTCTTTGGTGTAACTGGATTCCTTCTTGCAGGATAGTGAACCTGACATAATTGATGGTGTGGGTGCAGAAGCAGGACATGTCATAAGAACCACTGTGGGTGGTCGAAATGGTCAATCTAGGCAGGTTGAGAGCTTATTCTGTAATATTCTTAGTGATAATTTGACATATTTGATGATTCATATTCTACTAAAGATGATAACTCATCTGCCTGTTTGGGATGACAGTCGATAAATTATATAGCAGAGCATGTGGTTGGAACTGGTTCTTTCGGTACTGTCTTTCAAGTAAGTAGACACACTCATCAAAGTGACTTAACGGTCTCTTTCCTCTCAAGTTTTAACCCCAGTCATCAAACTAGATAGGTTGCATTAGTTAATAACAGTCTGTTAATTTCAATTTCAGGCAAAATGTAGGGAAACTGGGGAGATTGTTGCTATCAAGAAAGTTCTTCAGGACAAACGTTATAAGAACAGGGAGTTACAGATAATGCAAATGCTGGATCACCCAAATATTGTGGGCCTCAAGCACTCATTTTTCTCAACTACTGACAAGGAAGAGCTTTACCTTAATCTTGTACTGGAATATGTTCCTGAAACTCTGAATCGTATAGCAAGAAACTACAACAGGGTCAACCAGCGAATGCCATTAATCTATGTGAAGCTGTACACATACCAGGTGCAGAGAAATAATAGCACGGTTCATTTTGGAGGTGGCTTGGAATTCATAATACCGTGTCTGAAATTTATGGAGTTTCCAATGTTTGCATTTACTGTTTTCAGTTTACATAAACCTGTCATTTGAACTTGAGTGCAACTATCTAGTTATACAGTGTGATCTATCGATACCTTTGTCCTTGAACTTCTTTAACCATGTTTTGTTGGATCAGATCTGCAGGGCACTCGCTTATATGCACAATTGCATTGGTATCTGTCATCGTGACATCAAGCCTCAAAACCTATTGGTAAATAAACTCTTTTGCTTTCTGTTAAGCATTCTCCATTGCATGAATGTCATAAGAAATAATTGGGTTGTGATTTCTGAGGAGAAGAGAGCACATTATACCAAAGTAAGTTGTTAGCTTTAGAATATTTCTGGATTCGAGACTGAGAGTCGGTTCTACAGAATTTCATGGTAGAAGACTAGCTTTCAATTTTAGTTTGTATCTTGACATTGTGAATATTCTGGTCTGTGTGGGTTTATGAGGGATGTCTAGTCAGGATTTCTATTACCTTTGATGGTGGCACTTGACTCGAGTTGCTCATGCTGTCATGCATGGTTAATATCACTCGACTTAAAAGCTGGTTGCTCTTCTTTCAGGTGAATCCACACACTCATCAGTTGAAGCTTTGTGATTTTGGAAGTGCAAAAGTGCTAGTGAGTTGACTGATCTGATCTATGATAATACTTATGTTTCTTTCTGGTTACTGTGCTTCATTCTCACCATTTCATCAGGTGAAAGGAGAAGCCAATGTCTCCTACATCTGCTCACGATACTATCGTGCCCCAGAACTCATATTTGGTGCCACTGAGTACACAACTGCCATCGATATATGGTCCACTGGTTGTGTGATGGCTGAATTGCTCCTTGGACAGGTAAAGTTGAAGATCTGCTAACTCTGTTCTTTAGGATCCTAATTGACGTTATTAACCCCATACTTGGCTGTCCTATTCTGTCATGCAGCCATTGTTTCCTGGTGAAAGTGGAGTAGATCAACTAGTTGAGATCATTAAGGTGATATTATTTTTCCGCTTACTTCCAGTGTAACAGAGCTGCATCTTTGCTGTAATAGAGTCCTCTTTAAAGTGCGATATTGTCTTCTAGGTTCTAGGAACACCAACCCGGGAAGAGATAAAGTGCATGAATCCAAACTACACTGAATTTAAGTTCCCACAGATAAAACCTCATCCATGGCACAAGGTATGTCATATTCTGCTCATGAAACTGAATACTAGTTCCAAATTCTTTACTTTGTGGATTCTCATGTGAGGCTGACATGACATCATCATGATGTAACAGGTGTTCCAAAAACGGTTACCTCCAGAAGCAGTCGATCTTTTGTGCAGGTTCTTTCAATATTCTCCCAATCTCCGCTGCACAGCTGTAAGTTCTAATATTTCCTTCGATACCATATATATAAGTATGTATGTATCTGACGATAGACTTATGAGGCAGTCATCACTCAATCGTTCATTTTTGGTCCGTGTAAAATGCGGCCACTAACAGCTGGAAGCATACATTCATCCTTTCTTTGATGAACTAAGAGATCCAAGCACACGCCTCCCCAATGGCCGCCCTCTTCCTCCATTGTTCAACTTTAAACCCCAAGGTAACAACGATGTAGCGAAATACCGGTGTTTATGTAGATTCCCACATTTCCAGGGTAGTCCTTGTTTTTAACAGTCAGATGGTGTTTTTGGCAGAGTTATCGGGGATTCCTACTGATATGGTGAACAAGCTAATACCAGAGCATGCTCGTAAGCACAACTTATTTATGGCTCTCCACTCCTAATCCTAGGCAATTACACCATCATCTATCTGCCCCATCCTGTGTCATTGTCCATGCGGGTCAAATGGTTACGAGGCACTCGTTTTTCGCCCATTCCTTTTTCGGTTGTGCTTCCATGTTTGTTGCTTGTCCGAGTTTTTGGTTCCCAGAGTATTAGCTGTATTATTAGGGTTTTCTGTACCAAAATGCCCCATCACACTTTGTGTATGACATATATATATTGTTACTAGTGTGAATAATCTGAAAGAGGCATGGTGACTGATCGGAGTAATGTAATATAGTGAACTGAAATTAGATGTCTGGAATGGAGAAAGTGCTTAACTTATCTGTATTGGTTGATTGTGAGCTGAAGCCTGAGGGGGATGCTCTGCTCTGCTCGTTCATTTCATCGTGGTTGCGTGCTGACTTTCGTCTTAAGCTAGATGTTCGCGATTCTCGTGTGTTTTTCCATGGTTGAATTGACGAGGAGACATCAACAGTTCAGGAAGGTTACGGTGAATTGAAGTCCAGAGGAGTGACACGCGAGATGTTGTCGTCCATCTCCTAGTCGACCTCATATATCCTTCTGAACCCTAACTTCTGCTGTACTTAAAGTTGACAAAAAGAAAGCTGATAACTTGTAACTTCCACCTTGAAATTTAGTTAGCCTGCCGCCAATTGGTTCTCTAGACCAGATTTGTGAGCAACCAGCAAGGCTAGGAAAGCCGACTATCCCTTTTTGTGTATTGAGGATCCTCCATTGCTTCCCTTTGAAGTTTCAAGTAACGAACGTCCGTCAGTTTAACTAGAGAAAGGTTACTTCACGACCACGTAATCGAAAAGAACTGACAATGGAGTTGCTGTAGTAGAAGCCCTTTTGGCAAGCCACAGCTTGAAATTTGAAAGCACAGCAGAAACAGTGGAAATACAAATACTGAACCAGTACAAGTTTTTCTTTTTACCACAGTTCTGATGCGTACAATAATATAGGTTCTAGGCAGCATGGCTTTGCTTACATAGTAATGAACTTCTTAAAATATGTGCTCCGTCTGTACAGTGAAAACAAGATATGTATAATAGTAGGAAGTTGAGACAAAAAAACCCAAAAATGGAGAGTCAAAATGGAGTTGGGAGAACAGGAGAACACGAAAGAAGCCATTGGTTAGCTCATGTCACCTCTGTCGACTCCCATTCTGCTACTCGAACGAAGACTATCCATTCTGTCAAAGTTTCTATTATACGCAGGCGAATAACCATTATGCTCATCCTGGTATCCATACTTGTTCCCAGCAACTCCCATTCCCACGTTGTTGTTATGCCTGCTGTTTGAATAGTACTGATGATGAGCATTTATAGCAGAAGATGAAGAAGGGCCTCTAACCATCTCGTGTCGTGACAACCCTGGGGACAGCCTATGAGGATCATGCGACGGAGGCTTCAAATGCTGTTGTTGGTAGCTATGAGGATGGTGGAGTTGTTGTTGCTGTTGCTGGTGGTAGTAGTGCGGATAAGGTCTGTAAATCTGATGATGATTGCTTCCCAGGTTGCTGCTACTGCTGTTGCTCTGCTGCTGCTGTTGGTAGCTGTTCAAACTGCAGAGGCTAGGAGAACTGTGGACTCTGGACATTGAATGTTTACCGCTGAGTGGGTTGTTGCTGCTCATCGTGAAATTTCTGGGTTCAGGGGACACTGGTTCGCTGCGGTTGCTCTCTGGAGACCCGCAGTTGGGAGAGTTGCAAGCGGATATGCTGAATGTCGGGCGGCCAAGGGTCGAGAGCTGTCTTGAATTGTGGAATCCCGATCGATGATACGTGGAGCCGTTGACTGCCTCGATGTAGCGTTGCTCGGCTGCATGTGGATCGGAAGAGATGGGTGCTTGTGAGTCGAGGAGGCTTGGGTTGGATGGGAACAAGAAAGCTCGGAACTTTGTTATCCCTTCGCTCTCGTGGCGGTAGTATTCCTCTAGCATGTGCTTTAGATCTTCGTCGTTTCGTACAGAGACCAGTATGTCGAGATCTTCTGGCACAACCTGGTATTTGAGCACCACGTCACTTTCAAATTCTGCTTTCAGCTTCTTCATCAGGTCTGCAATGGTGTGAAACACCATTAGAGACAACCGTTAGTATGATCATTTCAAGCATAACATTCTCATTCCAGAGGGTTGCCCAAGCAAATGCTAGCTAGCAACTTTAGTAACCATTGAAGGCCAAATTTATCAAGAAAACTAAAATGATTTTCAGCCACAGCCACAGGATACAAAGTAGTCCATGCAGCAGGAAAGGCCCATTGCAAATCACTAAAAAGTCCAACCATTTTACATCTCAAATGACAATGCTGCAGGAGACGAAAGTAGGGTTTTGAAAATTGCAGTAATCAATCTGGTAATTTCGGCTAGAATTGAATCATGGCGTTAATTTCTCAACGGAGTGAAAAGCTTCAATTGCTTAATTCATGCCAGAGGTCAGGACCCATTACAGAATCCAAAAGGAAAGAATAAAATTTAAGTTGGTTCTTTGTTCCTGCATCCAAGACAGAAACGGAAAAAGAAAATAGTCCTTTGCGGCATTTTATCGAACAAGAAGAGGGCAAACCTGAGAAGCGTATATCACGCGGTACTGCAATGACACGAGTCTCGCCGCCGACGTACTTCAGGAGACCGTCAGGAGGCCTCAGCATAATCTTCCCACCATGGCTGCATAGAAACTTGACCCTGCTCGTCGGCGACGAAGCCGCCGAACCAGAAGCCAAATCTTCCCCCGTAGCGGCGGAAGAAGAAACCGAAACCGCTTTCTGATTACAATCCACGGCGCTGCTGCTGATCCGCCCACTGAGTTCCTGACTCATTGCTCGCAACTCAGTGGCCCAACCGCGATCGTCTTCCTCCTCCGGTCAATCTGTGAATCCAAATAATACCCAGAAATTAACCGCCAAAACCCATTTAAAAAATCCCCTTTTCCATGATCAAAATCTACAGTGCTCCAAAAAATCCAACCCACCTTTTTCTGGGCAAAAACAAAAATGTTTCTCAACTCTGCTCCCTAATAATAATAATAAACAAAAGGGGAATAAATCGTTGAAAAGGAGAAGGAAAAAGAAAGAGAAGAAAGAACAGGAAAATAAGAAGAAGAAAGACTGAATTTGGGGAAGAACAAAGTCAATATAAATTATTTATTTTTCTTCTTTGTTGTTATCAGAATTATTATTAACTTTTTGTTCCTTTTTCCTTCTCTTTTCACTAATCCCCGGGTTTCCGGGAACGTAATTAGCTATTAATTAAAATTAATGATGATATATCTCAAGGGGAAAAAAGGGAATTAGAGTATTTATTATGAATCGTTCCTGATTCTGCGCTTACTAAGTGACCGCACAGCCTCTTATTTATTTTGATTTATTTCTTCCCGTTTTCGCTAAAATAATATAATTGCTCGGCCGGAATTTCTCTGTTTTTAATCAGAAGGAGATCTTTAGCAAATCTGCCATCTCCCGAATCGCCGGTTCTTCTCCTCTGCCGCCGGCAACGGTTTCTTCAGACGCGAATAAATCGTTCTACGCCGTTGGATTTTCAGGATTGCGATTCTCGACGGTTGTTATTCGATTCAAAAGAAGATAGAAAACGGCATATTACTTGGCCCAAACTTGAAGGGAACCGTTGCTGGTTCGTGATCAGGCCCAGCCCACCTTATCACTAGCATTTCCCGGCCCATGGTTGAATAAACAATTTGGTTTATTTCCATTTCATGCGTTCCCTTAAAAAAAAAAGGATTCTGATTATAATAAAACTGAATCGATTCGAATCAACATGACTTTAATTCTAGTAAAATATGTTATGGGAAAGTTAAGTATAAAATATATACGGGTATTTTACTTTGTTTATAAGGTAATGTTACGTTTAATATTACGTTAATAGTCATAAATATATCAAATTAGTTGTTTAAAAATTAAAATATATAAAATAGTAATAAAGTTAACAGTTTAATTTATTAAATACGGATATTGAATGTGTTATACAGGTTTAGTACGAAAATGGAAAAAATGAAATGACTTGATAATAATACAAATATGGAAGTTTTAAATGGATAAAATACGTAAAGGTACATATACGTGTATTAAGCGGAGTATTTACTAACTATATTTTGATCTCCCTTCGTTTCTCATCCGCTGACATATTCTAATCAGAGACCCTAATGCGATGGACAATTTTTACTAATATGAAGTCAAAAGATATGAGAATTCGCTTTGCCACTTAATTAGTCCCACCAGAATTTGCTTTCCTCTAGTTCGTAGAACTTCTCTGTCAAAGAACTCATTTGCAGAGTCGTAGTAGATCGTAACGTAGTCGTGCGGAGCTCTCCAGAGAAACCTCCATAAGGATAAGAGGTATCGTGATTTAGAATTCCTCGTTTCACGTCGAACACTCTCATTCGAACGTTGTCTGGAGAGGCGTGAAATAGGCTGTGTGTGTTAGTTCTTTGCTCCCCACGGTTTGCTACAAACGAGCCATCTATTACTAGCCGTTCAAATCCGTGTTTGTATCTACTTCCTTTCTTAACTGATGGGAACAATTCAAAACGTTAGGCTCTGTTTTGCCATTTCTATACAGAGTTTTTGCTGCGTTTAGGTATTGTCACGGTTTGTTCAATTCCTCTCGGTTATCTAGAGTTAGGTTGATTTCTATACCTCTCCTAGGACATCATTTGCGACATGGAGCAGAACTCAAATGAAAGAAGAAATCCAAAAGCATGCAAGTATTTAGTTTATCCATCCCACAAACAGTAAGACAAACCAATATATTTACTAGTCCTTCTAACTCGTGTTTAATTTGTATCTCCTTCCTTTCCTAACTGATGAGTTAGGCTCCATTGTTGATGGGAACGTACAATTGAAACGCGTTAGGCTCTGTTTTACCATTTTCTATACAGAGTTGTGGCTGTGTTTAGGTATTGTCCATGTTTGTATATATGTATCTATGGACTTCAATCTATGCCTTTGCTTGCATCAAAATGAACGATACTAGTATTTCAAGGCAAAGAAACCCTAAGTCCAGCTTAATTAATGCATCCCCACTGAACTAATCTCTTCTCTTCTCTTCTGCAGTAAGGTAAGGTAAGATCAGGACTCCAAACTTGCTTGCCAATGCATCCACTAGCCTATAAAAACCCCCCAAGCCATTTGCTCCATAACATCACTCACTCACTCACTCACATTTGCTCTTTCATTCTCCTCACTCACCTTGCTTCCTCACTGATCAATCCTCTTCTCTTCTCTCGTCCTCTGCTTCACTTCATATCTCTCGACAAAACCCTCTCTTCTTTCCCCTGTTCCGATGGCCAAGATGCCTACTCCGACCGCTTGCTTGCTTCCGCTGCTTCCCTTCCTTCTCCTACTTGCCAACTTCCCTCCGGCGAGGCCACAGCTGCTCAGAGAGTGCGGCTTCTCTGCTCTATACAACTTCGGTGACTCGATGTCGGACACAGGCAATGCCCTAGTCCAGTTCGACTTCGCGGGCTCGGGGCAGCACCCCTACGGGATGTCTGTCGGAGACGAGAAGCCAACCGGGAGGTTCTCCGACGGGTACCTCCTGATCGACCACATCGGTGAGTGCGAAAACTCCATTTTTTTTTTCTTTCTTTCTATATATGTTTCGTTTTTCTTACTTATTAGAATAACATGTATAATTTTTTTTTTTAAAATGTTTTTCCAGCGGAGTCTGCCGGGTTACCCCATTGTAACCCGTACCTGAGGAAAGATCTCGACCACTCGAAAGGCGCCAACTTCGCCGTAGCTGGAGTCGGCCTCCTGTCCAAGGCTCAGCGGGACAAGTTCGGCATACACTTCAAATATTCTCAAAGTGGTCTCGACCAGCAACTCCAATGGTTCGTCAACTTTTCAAAGGAGGCCTTCCCCGATGAATCAGGTCATATTACGAGATATAATTAATATACTCTCTCAATCTAATCTATTCTATCTAGCCTTTTTTATTAGTTTAATTGATTTTTTCAGCCCGCAAGGCCAACTACGGGTCGGCCCTCTTTGTGCTCGGAGGTGGAGGGAACGACTATGGTGGTTATAAGAAAACACCCGAGGAGAGGATGACGATCATCCCCTACGTGATTGCGGCTCTCAAAGACCGAATCAAGGTAATTAATTGATTAATTAGTGATAGGTTCAATAGGCTATTTCATTTCATTTCATTTCACTTTTGCTTTGAGCCGTACAATTCTAATTACTTAATTAATTAATCCGATCCCTTTTGCTTCCACCATTTTCGAATTTGGCAGACCGTGATACGCCATGGGGCGAGGAGGATAGTGGCCATGGGGGTATACCAAGGAGGCTGCTTTTCGGGGTTCAACGAGACGTGGCTGAAACACGATCAAGGCCCCATCGTCTGCGACAAAGAGTGGAATTCCCACCTCGACCTCCACAACAAAGAGGTTCAGCTGATGGTTGGTGACTTGCAAAGGGAGTTCCCCCACATCCACATCGCTTACGGCGATGTTTGGGATGGGGTGCAGTGGATGTTCGACCACTACCACTCTCTAGGTACGTTACGTTTGCATGGTTTTACTTTTATTTTGCGTTTTAATAATTGTGGTTTACCTACTTTTATCGTGGTTTGACAAAATAATAACGTTTTTTATTTTTTAATGTTTGATGCAGGGCTGAAGCACAACAGCTACCGGCGGTGCTGTGGAATCAAGGATCACGAAGAGTGTGGACAACCCGATGTTCCATATTGCAAGGATCCATGGAATTACATCTGGTTTGACAATTTCCACTTCACCGGCCATGCCTACCAGCTTATTGCGAGGAAGGTCATACCCTGGATCCATCACGATTTGGACTGTGCCAACCCCAACTCCACAGGCTTGAAATCGGATGCGGCGGGTAGAATCCGGCAGCAGCAGCTCTGGTCATTGCCATTTGCTCTTAGTTTCTTTGTTCTAGTTTAAGTTGGACTTCTAAGTAGTTGTGTTGTTGGGTTGTAATGAACTAATGGATTGTAGTTGTCTTGTTGGTAGTGGCCTAAATGGATATGGTGGCTTCTTTATTTCCAATGTAAGGACCAATATGGTCCCATTTCAGAAAATGTCGGATGATGCTCAAACATCAACAATATTATTATAGTTAGGCAATGCTAGATTTGCATCCAAAAGCTTTCAAATAGCAACAACAACATGTAACTAGATTTTCTCAAAGCATTTGAGCTTAAGTTCATTATAGGTGTAGGCGCGGGTGACAAACATATTGTACTTGGCACGACCGAAGCGGTTGGATGCAGTAATATCGAAACTGACAAAATCCATCTCAGGATCTGCACTGTAATAAGCACCACCGTCAATGCTTACTAGCTTCAATTGGTGAACCCTCGAGAGCGCCTTATTGTGCTCCCCCAACCCAAACTCGACCATATATTGCACCTCCCGCAGTATCTTGACAGAGACCGGAACAGGTGGACCGATACCTTTTGCGACACACGGTGACGACACAACCATCTTCACGGATAGAAGGACGCTTACCATGACGATGAGCGCCGCCGTTAAACTTGACCGGTTTGTCATTTTTTAGATTCTGCCCTTTTTGTCTGAGTGCTATTCTTGCCTCGTAAAAATATCTCTGGTTTTTTTTTTGGTTGCTTTTCTTATTGAGAGAAAGTGTGTTAGAGCTTAGTATTTATAAGCATAATTACTTCTCTATCTTGACTAACGTCTTCTCTTTAGAAACTTACAAAAAATATATATGTGCCGTTCTTGTATGAATTTTTTTAGTAGTTTATTATATGAAATGTGTTCTCGTTGAGATAAAAAATATTTGATCAATCAACAACGTTTATCATAATTGATATGTTATCCTAATTGTTACTAAATGTGCCTAATAAAACGGACATACGTTCAAGTTAAAATAACTTAATGGAAAACGACTATATATATTCTGTAAAGAAAGTAATGGAGACCAACGACGCCGTCAATAGTTCTATACATGTATTTAACACAAGCTCACTTATATTCACATGAGATGTTCCTATATTAATTGATGATTTCTCATATTGAATTTTATTATTACTTACTGTTACCGTTTAATGTTTATATAAATAGTACGATCATCAACATTAGCAACTAATTGAATGTGATAGATGTTTAATTAATACAGCTAATTAAATGTTCCCTACGAAAACATACAAATTTATGAATTGAAACATTAGCCGGGAAAATACCTTTGTGAAGCACTAATAAAGTTCGAGGTAATCTTAAACATTCAACCAGATGCTCGTCAACGTTGCAGTTACATATGCTGCTTCATAGTTCATACCATTTCAGGGTAATGCCCAATATACAAAATGGTTATGCATTATACTATGGATGTTCCATAAGTTGCAGCCATGCATTTTGCCATCTTCAACATGGTTATGGCAGCCATTCTTTTGCTCTAAAATACCTTCCAAACAGAGCCAGCAATATCCCCAGATCAACCTGGTGGCACATCCATTAAAGTTTCAACATTTCAGAGCGCCTATAGCTCGTTCATGTCTTAGCATCTCAATCATGGTTCCTTTTCCAACACCCCTTCCACAATATAGAACCAAAATCGGAGAAAACCCACAAACAAAATTACGTCAGGAAAGAGTAATGATTATTCCAATACCACGGTGGCTCCCAATTCTTTGAGCTTCTCAACAATGGCGGAGGCCTTCCACAATATAGAACCAAAATCGGAGAAAACCCACAAACACTGTTTATGTTTGATGCAGGGCTGAAGCACAACAGCTACCGGCGATGCTGTGGAATCAAGGATCACGAAGAGTGTGGACAACCCGATGTTCCATATTGCAAGGATCCATGGAATTATATCTGGTTTGACAATTTCCACTTCACCGGCCATGCCTACCAGCTTATCGCGAGGAAGGTCATACCCTGGATCCATCACGATTTGGACTGTGCCAACCCCAACTCCACAGGCTTGAAATCGGATGCTGCGGGTAGAATCCGGCAGCAACTCTGGTTGCCATTTGCTGTTAGTTTCTTTGTTCTAGTTTGTATGATTTGACGCGAGGACTGATGTGACTTTCTATGTTTAGTTTACGTTGTTGGACTCTAAGTAGTTGTGTTGGTGGCTTCTTTATTTCCAATGTACGTAACTGCATGCTCTATCTACCACTATTGAAATGAAAACCGTCGAATCAAGAGTCTTGGTTTCCCGCAGACAATACAACTTGTTAAGCCCTTCATAATTTATTGTGAAAATCCTCCATAAGGATTGTCATATGACCATTAAGAATGAAAGTAAAATGGAATGGCAACCAACTAGGTCAATATCCGTCGTATGGGCATCGGTCGATTCACTCTAAAATTGGATTGAATCAAGATTTTGTTCATTTGGTTTGATTCAATCCCGTTCAAATTTAATTCCGATCCGCCATTCTTTCATACTTGGTTTAGAGTGGTTACTTTTATAATAAAACCATTTTCAATTTTGTTAGTTGGCCATACTTGTAAACAAACCTCATATTCATCTGGTTAACCGAGTCTTTTGTGCTCTTGTCATATAACATAGACATCAAAGTTCTCTCACGATGAGAACATCACCATGATTTTGAAATCCAACGGGTGTACGTACAATAGAAGTTATTGTGTATACAAATTTAGTATGATGCTCAGCTCAAACATAAATTTTCTCGAAGCAGTTAAGGCTAAGTTCATCATAGTTCATGAAGGCCTCCGTGACGAAGGCCCTGTACTTGGCTTGGCCGAAGCTGTTGGATGCGATAATATTGAGACTTTTAAAATCCATAGTAGGTGATACGCGGTATTAAGCACCATCCTCTACGCTGACCAGCTTCAACCGTTGAGCACCTGAGAGCACTTTATTGTGCTCATCCACCGCAAACCGAGCGAGCCGTTGATTTTTCTCCAATTGCACCTCCTGGTGAGACATCGGATAAGCTGGGCCATAGTAATATTTGTAACACGACGATGCTACCGGCTTCACGGATATAAGGACGCTTATCATGAGGACAAGCATCGCCGCTAAAGGTGACCGCTTCGTCATTTTTTAGACTTTGTCCTCTTGTCGAGAAATTGTATATTGTTGGCTTGTAAATGTTCTCTTCACCTTTTTTTGTTTGTTGCTCTTCTTGTGTGAGAGCTTGGTATTTATACTCAAATGTTCTATCTCGACTAATGTTTTCTCCTTGAAAGTTAAAAAATGTCGTTTTCTCTTATTCTCATTCGAAATTTATTAGTATTACTGTTACATTTCTCCGCACATTTGATTAATTGTATTAACGCAAGGGCACGCATTAACAAGATTAACATATCAGTTAGATGATTATGTTTTTTTTTCATTTATGGAACTTGCTCGTCTTTATTAATCAAAAGACATGGTTCATTTATGGCACCATCCACATATCAAAGCTTTCAATCAACCGTATATAATCTATGAGTGCGAAAACTCCTATATTTTTTTATTTATTTTTTCTATGTTTCGTTTTTCTTACTTATTAGAACATGTTTAATTTTTTCCTGGATGTTTTTTTTTAAGCGGAGTCGGCCGGGTTACCCCACTGTAACCCGTACTTGAGGAAGTATCTGGACCACAGCAAAGGCGCCAAATTTCGTAATTTCTTGGGCGACGAAAATGCCATCCGAAATTAAATTGGCCCAAATCGATGCTTAACGGACTTATCATCCGTGGAGAATAGGATCAATATACTTCATTTTCGGTGGAGAATAGCCTCGGCCTGATTCCGTGATCTGTAGCCTCCAGAATCGAAAGAAAATGGCATTTCGGATAAATCGCCTGAAATCTGTGATGGTACCCCTTTGGAATCTGCCAAAAATTGACCCGGAATAAATCCGCCCAAATCCGTGCTTAATGGACTCAATCATCGTTGGAGAATAGCCTCAGGCCGAATCCGTGATCTGTAACCTTCAATATCCAAAGAAAATGGCCTTTCGTCGCCCAAGAAATTACGAAAATGCCATCCGAAAATAAATTGGCCCAAATCGATGCTTAACGGACTTATCATCCGTGGAGAATAGGATCAATAGACTTCATTATCGGTGGAGAATAGCCTCAGCCTGATTCCGTGATCTGTAGCCTCCAGAATCGAAAGAAAATGGCATTTCGAATAAATCGCCCAAAATCTGTGATGGTACCCCTTTGGAATTTGCCAAAAATTGACCCGGAATAAATCCTCCCAAATCGGTGCTTAATGGACTCAATCATAGTTGGAGAATAGCCTCAGGCCGAATCCGTGGTCTGTAGCCTTCAATATCCAAAGAAAATGGCTTTTCGTCGCCCAAGAAATTACGAAAATACCATCCGAAAATAAATTGGCCCAAATCGATGCTTAATGGACTTATCATCCGTGGAGAATAGGATCAATAGACTTCATTATCGGTGGAGAATAGCCTCGGCCTGATTCCGTGATCTGTAGCCTCCAGAATCGAAAGAAAATGGCATTTCGGATAAATCGCCTGAAATCTGTGATGGTACCCCTTTGGAATCTGCCAAAAATTGACCCGGAATAAATCCGCCCAAATCGGTGCTTAATGGACTCAATCATCGTTGGAGAATAGCCTCAGGCCAAATCCGTGATCTGTAGCCTTCAATATCCAAAGAAAATGGCCTTTCGTCGCCCAAGAAATTACGAAAATGCCATCCGAAAATAAATTGGCCCAAATCGAGGCTACAGATCACGGATTCGGCCTGAGGCTATTCTCCAACGATGATTGAGTCCCTTAAGCACCGATTTGGGCGGATTTATTCTGGGTCAAATTTTGGCTGATTCCAAAGGGGGTAGCATCACAGATTTCGGGCGATTTATCCGAAATGCCATTTTCTTTCGATTCTGGAGGCTACAGATCACGGAATCAGGCCGAGGCTATTCTCCACCGATAATGAAGTCTATTGATCCTATTCTCCACGGATGATAAGTCCATTAAGCATCGATTTGGGCCAATTTATTTTCGGATGGTATTTTCGTAATTTCTTGGGCGACGAAAGACCATTTTTTTGGATATTGAAGGCTACAGATCTCGGATTCGGCCTTAGGCTATTCTCCAACGATGATTGAGTCCATTAAGCACCGATTTGGGCGGATTTATTCCGGGTCAATTTTTGGCAGATTCCAAAGGGGTACCATCACATATTTCAGGCGATTTATCCGAAATGCCATTTTCTTTCGATTCTGGAGGCTACAGATCACGGAATTAGGCCGAGGCTATTCTCCACCGATAATGAAGTCTATTGATCCTATTCTCCACGGATGATAAGTCCATTAAGCATCGATTTGGGCCAATTTATTTTCGGATGGCATTTTCGTAATTTCTTGGGCGACGAAAAGCCATTTTCTTTGGATATTGAAGGCTACAGATCACGGATTCGGCCTGAGGCTATTCTCCAGCAATGATTGAGTCCATTAAGCACCGATTTGGGAGGATTTATTCCGGGTCAATTTTTGGCAAATTCCAAAGGGGTACCATCACAGATTTCGGGCGATTTATTCGAAATGCCATTTTCTTTCGATTCTGGAGGCTACAGATCACGGAATCAGGCCGAGGCTATTCTCCACCGATAATGAAGTCTATTGATCTTATTCACCAAGGATGATAAGTCCGTTAAGCATCGATTTGGGCCAATTTATTTTCGGATGGCATTTTCGTAATTTCTTGGGCGACGAAAGGCCATTTTCTTTGGATATTGAAGGCTACAGATCACGGATTCGGCCTGAGGCTATTCTCCAACGATGATTGAGTCCATTAAGCACCGATTTGGGCGGATTTATTCTGGATCAAATTTTGGCTGATTCCAAAGGGGGTAGCATCACAGATTTTGAGCGATTTATCCGAAATGTCATTTTCTTTCGATTCTGGAGGCTACAGATCATGGAATAAGGCCGAGGCTATTCTCCACCGATAATGCAGTCTATTGATCCTATTCTCCACGGATGA
Organism: Linum trigynum; assembly: GCA_964030455.1. Taxonomy (NCBI): domain Eukaryota; kingdom Viridiplantae; phylum Streptophyta; class Magnoliopsida; order Malpighiales; family Linaceae; genus Linum; species Linum trigynum. Next base: position 59,472,798 of record OZ034817.1, on the reverse strand, counting down.
TATGTCCGTTAAGCATCGATTTGGGCCAATTTATTTTCGGATGGCATTTTCGTAATTTCTTGGGCGACGAAAGGCAATTTTCTTTGGATATTGAAGGCTACAGATCAAGGATTCGGCCTGAGGCTATTCTCCAACGATGATTGAGTCCATTAAGCACCGATTTGGGCGGATTTATTACGGGTCAATTTTTGGCTGATTCCAAAGGGGTACCATTACAGATTTCTGGCGATTTATCCGAAATGCCATTTTCTTTCGATTCTGGAGGCTACAAATCACTGAATCAGGCCGAGGCTATTCTCCACCGATAATGAAGTCTATTGATCCTATTCTCCACGGATGATAAGTCCGTTAAGCATCGATTTGGGCCAATTTATTTTCGGATGGCATTTTCGTAATTTCTTGGGCGACGAAAGGCCATTTTCTTTGGATATTGAAGGCTACAGATCACGGATTCGGCCTGAGGCTATTCTCCAACGATGATTGAGTCCATTAAGCACCGATTTGGGCGGATTTATTCCGTGTCAATTTTTGGCAGATTCAAAATGGGTACCATCACATATTTCGGGCGATTTATCCGAAATGCCATTTTCTTGCGATTTTGGAGGCAACAGATCACTGAATCAGGCCGAGGCTATTCTCCACCGATAATGAAGTCTATTGATCCTATTCTCCACAGATGATAAGTCCGTTAAGCATCGATTTGGGCCAATGTATTTTCGAATGGCATTTTCGTAATTTCTTGGCCGACGAACGGCCATTTTCTTTTGGATATTGAAGGCTACAGATCACGGATTCGGCCTGAGGCTATTCTCCAACGATGATTGAGTCCATTAAGCACCGATTTGGGAGGATTTATTCCGGGTCAATATTTGGCAGATTCCAAAGGGGTACCATCACAGATTTCGGGCGATTTATCCGAAATGCCATTTTCTTTCGATTCTGGAGGCTACAGATCACGGAATCAGGCCGAGGCTATTCTCCATCGATAATCAAGTCTATTGATTCTATTCTCCATGGATGATAAGTCTGTTAAGCATCGATTTGGGCCAATTTATTTTCGGATGGCATTTTCGTAATTTCTTGGTCGACAAAGGCCATTTTCTTTGGATATTGAAGGCTACAGATCACGAATTCGGCCTGAGGCTATTTTCCAACGATGATTGAGTCCATTAAGCACAGATTTGGGCGGATTTATTCCGGGTCAATTTTTGGCAGATTCCAAAGGGGTACCATCACAGATTTCAGGCGATTTATTCGAAATGCCATTTTCTTGCGATTCTGGAGGCTATAGATCACGAAACTAGGCCGAGGCTATTCTCCATCGATAATGAAGTCTATTGATCCTATTCTCCACGGATGACAAGTCCGTTAAGCATCGATTTGTGCCAATTTGTTTCGGATGACATTTTCGAAATTTCTTGAGCGACGAAAGGCCATTTTCTTTGGATATTGAATGCTACAGATCACCGATTCTACCTGAGGCTATTCTCCAACGATGATTGAGTCCATTAAGAACCGATTTGGGCGGATTTATTCCTGGTCAATTTTTGGCAGATTCCAAAGCCGTACCATCACCGATTTCGGGCGATTTATCCGAAATGTCATTTTCTTTCGATTCTGGAGGCTACAGATCACGGAATTAGGCCGAGGCTATTCTCTACCGATAATGAAGTCTATTGATCCTATTCTCCACGGATGATAAGTCCGTTAAGCATCGATTTGGGCCAATTTATTTTCGGATGGCATTCTCGTAATTTCTTGGGCGACGAAAGGCCATTTTCTTTGGATATTGAAGGTTACAGATCACGGATTTGGCCTGAGGCTATTCTCCAACGATGATTGAGTCCATTAAGCACCGGTTTGGGCGGATTTATTCCGGGTCAATTTTTGGCAAATTCCAAAAGATACCATCACAGATTTCGAGCGATTTATCCGAAATGCCATTTTCTTTCGATTCTGGAGGCTACAGATCACGAAATCAGGCCGAGGCTATTCTCCATCGATAATGAAGTCTATTGATCCTATTCTCCACGGATGATAAGTCCGTTAAGCATCGATTTGGGAAAATTTATTTTCGGATGACATTTTCGTAATTTCTTGGGCGAGGAAAGGCCATTTTCTTTGGATATTGAAGGCTACAGATCACGTATTCGGCCTGAGGCTATTCTCCATCGATGATTGAGTCCATTAAGCACCGATTTGGGAGGATTTATTCTGGGTAAATTTTTGGTAAATTCCAAAGGGGTACCATCACAGATTTCGAGCGATATATCCGAAATGCCATTTTCCTTCGATTCTGGAGGCTACAGATCACGGAATCAGGCCGTGGCTATTCTACACCGATAATGATGTCTATTGATCCTATTCTCCACGGATGATAAGTTCGTTAAGCATCGATTTGGGCCAATTTATTTTCGGATGGTATTTTCGTAATTTTTTGGGCGACGAAAGGCCATTTTCTTTTGGATATTGAAGGCTACAGATCACGGATTCGGCCAGAGGCTATTCTCACACGACGATTGAGTCTATTAAGCACCGATTTGGGCGGATTTATTCTGGGTCAATTTTTGGCAGATTCCAAATGGGTACCATCACAGATTTCTGGCGATTTATCCGAAATGCCATTTTCTTTCGATTTTGGAGGCTACACATCCCGGAATCAGGCTGAGGCTATTCTCCACCGATAATGAAGTCTATTGATCCTATTCTCCACGGATGATAAGTCCGTTAAGCATCGATTTGGGCCAATTTATTTTCGGATGGCATTTTTTAATTTCTTGGGCGACGAAAGGCCATTTTCTTTGGATATTGAAGGCTATAGTTCATGGATTCCGCCTGAGGCTATTCTCCAACGATGATTGAGTCCATTAAGCACCGATTTGGGCGGATTTATTCCGGGTCAATTTTTGGCAGATTCCAAAGAGGTACCATCACAGATTTCGAGCGATTTATCCGAAATGCCATTTTCTTTCGATTCTGGAGGCTACAGATCACGGAATCAGGCCGAGGCTATTCTACACTGATAATGATGTCTATTGATCCTATTCTCCACGGATGATAAGTTCGTTAAGCATCGATTTGGGCCAATTTATTTTCGGATGGTATTTTCGTAATTTTTTGGGCGACGAAAGGCCATTTTCTTTTGGATATTGAAGGCTACAGATCACGGATTCGGCCAGAGGCTATTCTCACACGACGATTGAGTCCATTAAGCACCGATTTGGGCGGATTTATTCTGGGTCAATTTTTGGCAGATTCCAAAGGGGTACCATCACAGATTTCTGGCGATTTATCCGAAATGCCATTTTCTTTCGATTTTGGAGGCTACAGATCACGGAATCAAGCTGAGGCTATTCTCCACCGATAATGAAGTCTATTGATCCTATTCTCCACGGATGATAAGTCCGTTAAGCATCGATTTGGGCCAATTTATTTTCGGATGGCATTTTCATAATTTCTTGAGCGACGAAAGGCCAATTTCTTTGGATATTGAGGGCTACAGATCACGGATTCGCCCTGAGGCTATTCTCCAATGATGATTGAGTCCACTAAGCACCGATTTGGGCGGATTTATTCCGGGTCAATTTTTGGCAGATTCCAAAGGGGTACCATCACAGATTTCGGGCGATTTATCCGAAATGCCATCAAAACAAACTTTCTTCTCCTCCTAGCTAAAGTCGTAAGGAGTATTTATATTGATCGGTCATGTCATATAGAACCGAGTTGGACATATAATTGTTTCGATTTGTATCATCCGAAAGATGCCTTATATATTATATCAATCCTCGAAAAGGACTAGCTAGCTTCAGTCTTACCATGTGGAATATTTATAGATCGATGTCCCCCACCTAGTTTGCATCTTAGATAGATAAGTGGACAAATGATGGGATGGGCAATGTAGCATATGCTAGCCTTGCCCTTCTTACTCTATACCACAATCACATGAATGGACCGGGATAAATGCTTTTAAGACCTCCTTGGCAACTCTTTCTTTGGATATAGATATTCAAAGTCTACGAAGGAAATATTGTATCACCATCAATGAGAGTGAGGTGGGCTTTCGATTTGACGACTTGATTTGGTATCGAATCAAGATAAGATCGAACTAAAAATAAAGAAAAATTAGGATCGAATCATTTGGTTTTATTCGATCCAGCTCAAATTTTATTTCGATTCGCTTTTCTTTCATATACTTCATCTGGAGTGATTTCTTTTAAAATAAAACCATTTTCAATTTTGTTACATAGTTTGTCGTACTTGTAAACAAACCTCATATATATTCATCCTGTTAACCAAGTCTTTTGTGCTCTTGTCATATAAGATCGACATCAAAGTTCTCTCGTGATGAGAACATCACCATGATTTTCAAATCCAACATCACCTCGCAAAATATATCTTACTTTTTTTGGTTGCTCTTCTTGTTGGGGGGAAAGTGTGTGAGAGCTTAGTATTTATAATCAGACAGATTTTTCTATCTTGACTAATGCCTTCTCCTTTTTGTGCAATCAAAGTTGAAATAATATGTTATCATAATTTATATGTTATCCTTATTACTTAATGTGCCTAATAACAACGTACATGCGTTCAAGATAAAGTAACTTAATGGAAAACGACTATATTCCATAAAGGAAGTAATGGAAACCAACGACGTCAATAGTTCTATTTAACAAAGGGGTACTTAATCATATGATCTTATCGTAGCATCGTCCTTCAACAATGTAGCTTGATACCGCCTTCTTGTACTATCGTTTTAAAATCACATAGTTAGATTGCGAATTACAAGTGTCAACACTAACGTTGAACTACCAGTTATCAACGTGCACGATGGAATTCGGTGATTGGATTGGATTGTCAACCACAAGTCGTTGAAGATGACTCTAACTACATCGTAGAATCAAATTATCGAGTTGCGCTAACCACAAGTATTGCCAAAGACGATAACAACTACTTTCGTAAAGTATCACGACAAAATTAATTAGATGGTCACAGACCATCAATCATTATCGAAAATTAGAGTGTTCGACAGCAAGTTTTGAGCAACAGATTGGAACTTTTACGCACATCAATTTCACGACAAATTCGATACATTTTGACAATTAAGAGGAAATATGGTCACTAAAAATAAAAACTCCAGTTGACCGTCCAACCATTGTCGTCCTCAAAGGTGCGCTGCTTGAATCATGATCCCATCATGAGTTTGATTCGAATTTTGGCATATCATTTTTCTATGTACATTCACGTGGGGAATATCATTGACCGACTGTCCGATTGTCTTTCCAATGTCAGTTAGACAAACTGGGAACTCTGTTTTTAGTGACCACCAAGTCAAAGAGGACCAAAACGAAAGTAGATCCACAATTTTATTCTCTGGTAAAGACTTAAATATACTCTATAGTACATCATCACCAAAACTTATGTAAAATTCAACTCCAAAAATCACCAGAACCAGCCCACAAGTAAGATCAAGTAATTGAAATAAAAAATAGAAAGAAAACGGAAAAGATGGAAACTTTTTTTTTTTTTTTTTGTAATGATTTTAGAGTCCCAAAATTTTCTTACAAGCTCTGATGATCCTGCTTCTGCTGATAAGCTTCTTCTTGTGATCAGATCTCGAAGACCCACGATAAGCTGCTGCATTTTCCGCCATTGAACCCACTTTCCCATATCCATCACCATCAACATCAATGTGATCATGGTGATGATCATCATCATCTGCCAAGAACTCAGATTGATCATGGATCCTGCAGTACCTGTCAGAGACAGAGGAAGATCTCCTCATAGTGGAGAAAGACAGAGCTCTCTTCTTCACCCGACTCGCTGCGGCCGAAACTGATGAGATCCTCCTCAGCTGTGGCTGCTGCAGATTCTGCAGCTCTGATTGCTGTCTTTCCTCTGCTAGTTCCTCCTCTTGCAATGGGGATTTGTTGGAGCTGGGGATGATGGATGGATTTGTGGTGGGTTGCTGTGGGGATGGTGGGGAGTTATTGGGATCCATTGGATTGAAATCTGGTGATTTGAGGTTGGAGTCTCCAATGGATTTGCTCATCTTGGAATACCCACTCATCATGTCTTGTTCTTGTGTGTGAGAGTGTTTGATCTCTTGTTTTCTCCTTTGTTTAAAGAGAGAGGCTTTGTTGGGGAAGAGAGGTATTTTGGGGGAGGTGGGAAGTTGTAGGAGGTGATTGTTTATGGATATGTACAGCAAGTTAGTGAATAGAACTTTTGTAAGTTTGTGGAAGTGGGCCATGGTGAAAATGATATAATAAGAACTGTATAGAGACCAGAGAGATGGGGTTTGTGGACTTGATTTGAATTGGCTTTGATTTGGACTTTGGAGTAGTTCGGAGTAGATGGATAAATTGTCTCGTTTTCTAAATTGATCCATCCAAACGAGGTTGTACATGTTTTGTCTATGAAACATTTGTGATCATGCCCCACAATGCATCTACCATCTTATAAACGAGACAATTAAAACGAGTCAATTCGAATTACCTGCCCCCACTCTAGGTAATTGAAATTGACTCAAAACGGATCAATTCAAAATACCTCAGGCAGATTGATCCATCCAAATTTGTTGCTGGCAAACGAGGCAATTTGGTACAATTGTCTCAAAACGAGACAATTGTGTCAAATTGATCCGTTACAATTCCTCATCCAAACGACCCTGTAGGAAATGGGTTCTTACCATGAGGAGGTTTGTGGCACACTTTCAATTAGGTACATCTAGTATGATTCTCTTTTGCCTCTAAGTATCATCTCCACCATGACCCCCATTTTCAAATTCACAATTATAGTTTACTATCACATTTCATTCTTGCAATGGCGAATCAACAAGATAGTTGTTCGACGAGAGGAGGGGCTTCGTTCTGTTCAGTCAACGGGGTTGTGCCTCACCATTCTTTCTATGCTAAACTAGTAGCAAATACTACTATCACGATGGATCCATCAACATGGTCTGTCAATAGCAATTGTCAGTGTCATCTGGATAATTGATCAAAATCCTTATTGTTACCATTGCTTTGTTAATAGACATTGCTTGGAGGAGGAGCTTCCTTAAAGAGTACAACTCGATTTGATGTTGAGCCCCCATTTAGTGTTGCAATCAATGCATAATACACTTGATTATGAACTTTTAAGGTCTATCCTACAATTATCATGCATTCTTTTCCAAACATAGATAAATATTGTTCAAACTACATTCTCATAAAAGGGACAATGAACTCATAGTTATGGTTTGGCACGAAGCCTCATCATTTAACTTAACCATTAAAATCACAACAGAAAACCAACTATCAGTGTATTGAATTGATACTCGAGATCTCTGTCAAGTCTCATATGTTATGAGAGTTCTTGCATTCGAAGCAATATGATGGATGTTTCTTCATGCACTTGGATTGTTTAACCTAACCCTGTCCTAAAAGGGGAAGCAAATGCATTGTCCTGCGAAAACGAGATACACCATGATCGTCGAAGAAAGATATGCGATATACGGTTCGAGCATATGATGCAATACAACATCACAAGACACCTCTCAACTGTAACAAGATGGCATGAGCAAACTTAGACCAACCGTTCTTGCAGAGAGTATCAGCTTAACTAATCCAAGACTATTGACTGCAATTTCTTTTTTTTTTTTTGTCATTCTGCAATGCCTGCAAGCCTACAAATCGATTGGATTATCAACTAGAGAGAAGCAGCATCGTTCAAGGCTATGAATTCCCATGGTAATGATCAATGCAGCAAACACAAACAAACCCAATTGACAATACACTCTCAGAAGAAGTTTCAGTTTCCTTATGACGATCACCAATTCATCCTCTTTCATACACTCTCCATGAAACCCAGAACCATTATACAAGAACAATCGTCATTGAAGCTTATGGCGAGCCAAAATGAAGAAAAAGAAAGGAATAGTTTGTCTCTACATATGAGGGCCGGGTTTGGGGGTTCTTTTAGTCAGAGCTGGGATCTCTGTTCCTCAGTCTATAAATGATTCGACCTCTACTAACATCGTACCGGCTCACCTCAACCCTAACCCGATCCCCAGGCAATATCCTCACGAAATTCTTCCGAATCTTCCCCGAAATATACCCGATTATCAAATCCTCGTTATCCAGACGGACTCGGAACATACCGTTTGGAAGCGATTCGGTCACGGAGCCTTCGTAGGTCCACTTCTGTTCTCCCGTGGGATTGGCCTTGGTCGCTCGGGCGGTTGCAGAAGAAGAAGACGACGACCTTGCCGGAGCTGAAGCGATCAGATTGAGACCGGACGGGGAGGAGGAGGCCGAGCTGCCGAAAAACACCGCTGGGAAACGGGGGGAACTGGAGGTGGGTTTCGCCGGGAACTGGGTGGAGAAGAAGAGCGCTGCCGGAGCGTGGATGCTAGCTGCCGCGCTGCAGGCCATTTTTTTTGCAGAAAAATGTGCTGCAACTTTATTGGGGTTCTGGATTTTGAGGAAGAAGAAGAAGAAGATAAGAGAGGGAGGAGATGAATGGTGAAAGAGAAGGAAGTGAAGTGATGATCAGTTGCGGCTGGGCCTCTGGGCTTTGTTTGTTGCTTGAAAATAGGTGGGCTTTATGTGGGTAAATGGGCCTATAAATGAATTACTTGGCCCAAAATTTTTTGTTCCCTCCCAGTCCAGCCAGGCAACGGCATCTTCTGTACACCATTCTGTTTCCCGGTGAACGTCTCTCCATAACCATTAAACTCACTCTTTAATTGCTTTACTCAGCAAGAAAACCCCACTCCTCCTCTTTTGGAGGTTGATGATTGTAGAAGAGGTTGAATGCAAAAGATCCCGAGGAAGCAGGATGATGATGGAAGAAGGGTCTGAGAGTTCACAAACCCACACTGCAATTCCTTCTGGTCGTGGTTTCATCAGTATCTTGTTTTCTTGGTCCTTGGATGACATCTTCAATGATCGTCTGATACAGGTTTTTTTTTCTTCTCTTTTACTTTTCTACTCTCCATGGCATTGCCATTCTTGATGGGTTTCTGGTGAAGAACTTGGATTGTTTGCTAGGGATAGGAATTGTGTATTATGTGCAGCAACCCTATTTCCCGCTTCACTTGAATAAACACTGGGTTCAGGGTTCTACCCTGTTGAAACTCGTTCCTAACTTATTAAGTCACTGCTAATGGGAAGAAGAACCCTTTTCAGAGAGTTACAAGAGTGTTTTTGAGAAGTTCCACAACTGAGTATTTCGTTTTTTCATAGGTACAACCGATTCCTCAAACTTTTGAATCCACTGCGCATTACCTCGGATCCTATGTCCAGCCTTTACTTGAAGAAACTCGATATCAGTTGCAATCAAGTTTAGGGGATGTCTCGAAAGCACCATTTGCCGAGGTGGTTTCTTTGAGGGACTGCAAGCATGATGGGTTGAGATTGTACGATGTCGAAGTTGATGGTTGGAAGAACCTTGGTTTGGCTCGTGATGATGACAATGAGACTTACAAAACGTTGCCTGGAGATATTGTGCTTGTAGTCCACAGTATGCCTGAATCTGTTTTCGATTTGCGAAAGGCGGACTATCGCTGGACTCTTGGATCAGTGACCTATGTAAGACACGATGACGATGAAGAAGATCGTGAACGCTTGAAGTTCAGGGTTGAGACTGCTAAAGACTTGGAAGAGGTTGGAATGAAGAAACAATGTTTTATGATTTTCTTGGTAAATATGCTCTCCCATAGCAGAATCTGGTGCTCATTGCACTCGTCTGAGAACTTGAACATGATCAAGAAAGTTCTCTCTGCTGAATCTGCGGTAAGGAAATTCCATCTCCTTCGTTTCGAATTATGAGATAAGAATTCGGGTGTTCATGTCATGAATCTCCACTAAGTTGATCAAGCTTAATTTTCATATTCACATCTGATTGAAGTTGGTTGATTCTTCAGGTAACTGAGAATTGCACCAAGTGTACTTATCTGAGTGATGGAAGCCTTGATCGGGAATTCCTTACAAATTTACCTTCTAGTTTAAATGAATCACAAAATGAAGCGATTCTGGCTTGTCTTTATAAGATTCAGTGCTATCATAGTTCTGCTGTACAGCTCATTTGGGGTCCTCCTGGGACCGGGAAAACGAACACTACTAGTAATCTGCTGGTTACACTTTTGAGTAAGAATTGGAGGACCTTAACTTGTGCTCCAACAAATGTTGCAATTAAAGAAGTAGCCTCCAGAGTTCTGAAGTTGGTCAAGGAATCTAGATCTTCTTCTTATTCATCAGCAGATATTCTGCTATTTGGCAACAAGGATAGGTTGAAACTAAGTTCAGAACTTGAAGAAATATATCTGGACTGTCGGGTTAAAAAACTTGCAGAATGCTTTGCTCATCTAACGGGTTGGCAGCATCATCTCAATTCAACCCTGGACTTCCTTGAAAATTGTGTTCTTCGTTTCCATGAGGAAAATAAAAAGATCCAAGAAAGGAAGAAAACTCTTGGATACAGAAACAGAAAAGTAGACATCTCCAGTGAGGCTAATATGAGGACAGAGAAGTGGAATTCGTTTTTAGAGTTTGCCAGGGTCCGGTTCGACTCAATTGCTGGAACACTGAGAAGATTTTTTATTTGCTTTTGCACTGATATTCCTGTGAATTACATTGGAAGAGATAGAAAGGAAAACCTCTCGCTTGTCGCAGAGCTGCTCAGATCTTTTCAGACTTTGTTGTCTCACGATGACATGAACTCGGAGGAGCTGGAAAAGCTTTTTTCAGAACCGGTGGATTTTTCCTGTGGTTTTTCCGATCTGGCTCTGTTGTTGAATTTGAAAAGGAGTAAATGCATAGGTTGTTTAAAGGCGGTGTATAAATCTGTAAGAGAGATTGATTTCCCAACATCTATGAATTGGGGAGCTGTAAAGACCTTCTGTTACCAAAGAGCTACTCTATATTTCTGCACTGCATCTACTTCATATAATATGCATTCAGTTGACATTAAACCATTGGATATGGTTATAATCGATGAAGCAGCACAACTAAAGGAATGTGAATCAGCAATACCTCTGCAGCTTTCTGGTGTTAGGCATGTTATTCTCGTCGGTGATGAGTGTCAATTACCTGCTATGGTTCGAAGCGAAGTAATTGTTTCTTCTCTTCTTTTAGCCTTTAGTTTAATGACCTTATAAATTCTATAAATTATTTTATCTTTCTGGATAACTGACCTCTGTAAATTCTTTATGGATTTTATAGGCTGCTGGTGAGGCTGGCTTAGGGAGAAGCTTATTTGAGAGGTTAAGCTCTTTAGAGCACCGTAAGCACCTCCTAAAAACGCAATACAGGATGCATCCATCAATTAGTTGTTTCCCAAATTCAGCTTTTTATCGTGGAAATATCATAGATGGAGCAAATGTGAAGAGCATAGCTTATGAAAAGCATTACCTCCCTGGGCCAATGTTTGGTCCTTACTCATTTATAAATATAAGCGATAGTACAGAAGAGTTAGATGGGAGCAGCCAGACTAATATGACTGAGGCAGCCATTGTGCTGAAATTAGTTCAGAATCTGCAAAATTGTGAGCTTGAAATTCTTGGTCTTTGGAACTTCCAGGAAATGTCTTGTTGTTTCGGCACTGTCTCTGTTAGTTTTTTGCTCTTACTTTTGCTTATTTTATGAATGCACAGCGTGGAGTGGCTCCAAAAAGAATCTCAGCATCGGTGTGATCTCTCCATATGCTGCACAAGTGACTGTTATCCAACAGAAACTTGGTAGAGATTGTGAAGGAATTGATGGATTCTCAGTGAAGGTGAAGTCGATAGATGGATTCCAAGGAGGGGAGGAAGATATAATAATTTTATCAACTGTGAGATCAAATGCAACTGGAGCAATCGGTTTCCTTAGAAATGTTCAAAGAGCCAATGTTGCTCTTACCAGGGCAAGGTAGTGCTTTAAAAGTTTTATTCCTTATGCTCCCATCTTTCTCCATGCCCTCAAATCTGTTGGCTTCTATTTAAACTTTCTATTTTCATTTTCTGCCGCAGACACTGTCTCTGGATATTGGGCAATGCAGCAACTCTGGTAAAGAAGACATCAATTTGGGAAAAGCTGGTCCATGATGCTAAGGATCGTAAGTGTTACTTTGAATCTGAGGCAATGGAGAAATATATTGAACTCTCAACTGCTAATGTCTTCGACTCTACTTTTCCCCTTGATTGGAGAGAGTCATTGGAAGAGGATGTCATCACTTTGAGAAGAACTCATTGTTGGAAGAGCTTTCTCAGAGATGCTACTTTTGGAAACAGCAACATAGTAGAGGGAAAGCTGTCTTGTCATCAAATAGGAAAGATAGCTATGACAATTCTTGGGTCTGGTAAGCGCTATTGTAGATTACCCGAGAAAATGAGTGATGCTTTAAGGTGGAACTTATCGTGGAAGGCTTTGATAGAAAGTTTAGGTCGGCCTCCAGGATATGAAGATGTACCTGGCAAGCTATCAGTGGAAAGAGCTTTGCATGGAGCTTTAAGAAGTGCCTATGATGCCATCAAGAGGGATAAAGAAGATGAGTTAGTTTCACCTGGATGTTTCTTATACCTTGTTGAGCTCCTGTTGATACTGTTGTCGTCATACAAGGGGCGGTTTATTACCTCCCAGTCTTGCTGTGTTGAATGGATCCTCTTCAGGGAAGGTGTTGGGAACCCAAGTATCAGTTTGAATCGTCGAGAACCAGAATCCATGCGGGCCATGATTGAATTCATTGCCAGAGTGACCAGGGAATTTCTCTACAGCAAGACGGATACCACGGACTGGATAAGAAAAACACAGTCCAGGGTTAAGGATGATTATGGGTTTGTGGTACTGAGGTTGTTTGCAATTGCTTGTTTGGTGTATCTGAACTTTGGATTGGGAGCGGAATTGCTTTTTGAATTGCTGAGTTGGAAACATATCACTGAACAGATTCCTAAAGAAATTCGGCATATCCTTATGAAGAGAAAGAAAGACAACTCCCTCAACTTGCTATCTGAAGCCTTGGGAATGGTTGGCAACCCTATTGTGATTGTCAGCTTGGAAGAAAAGTTTTCAGCACCACAATGTCCAGGTACCATTCTAGTTGATATGAGCATCAGGCAGAGCACTAAGGAGATATTACAAATCTTGTTCCCCAAGATGAACAGATTTGCTGCCGTTGAAAAGCTAGAAGTAAAATCAGGCACTAAGCGCTTGAACCGAGAAACTGGATGTGCTGAGATTAGTCAAAACACCAATCAAGGGAAGAAGTCCAAGGTTTCATCAGGCCTTCTCAGCTTGAGCAATCATAAACATAAAGGTGGCAGTGACAACAACAACAACAACGCTGGTTTGAAGCAAGATCAAGTCACAGGTGTAACTGGGGCTTTGGATTCTCTGAAACTTGAACAAGATAAGGAGAAGGCATGTCGAAACTTACCCTCCAACTAACGGCTGGTAATCGAAAGGTTTCTCAACAAGTTGCATTGTGGATGGTCAGATACACAGGCCATGGTTTTGGTATTTTGATGCTGGAGGTGGTGCATATGCTTTGATCGTAGGAAGAGAGCCGGGTGAAGATGAATTGCTTGTTGAGTAAGGATCAAGTTATGTAATTAGCTGCATATAGATAGATATATAGTAATGATTCAATACATAGTTGTTAGAAACGTTTTGTTGATTTAGAAGTGTAAAACAGCAAGTTTTTAAACTTTAAAGTGCAATTTTAAAAAATAGAAGCATTTTATTTAGCTAGAAACGTAAAAGCACAAGTTTGAAATTTTGAAGCACGATTTTAGCAATTTTGCTACGAAGTATGGGGAGACGATGTTTAACTAGAGATGCAGTTTTGGAATTTTTGCAGATAGGTCCAAAATTTCATCCGTAGTTAAAAACTATTTCAAGGAAAAAGGGCAATCCATTCCATACCCAATACATATCCAAATAGAATAAGAACAAAACATAAGTTCATCATGTTATTCAGCGGCTTCATTCATTCTGCTCGCCTGCAGTCTTCAAAGAAGCCTCTTCATCATCGCTCAGGTCAACCTTGTTTGTCTGAGTCATCAATGTCGGCAGAAATCATCATCATGTCCTGTTCGATGTTTGTCTTATGGTTGCTCGATATGGATCTCCTCCTTGTTGGGACGAAAAAGACGAATCTCACAAGAGCTTGATCTTCTTGGACTGTTTAGCAGTGGTACAAGAGGTTTGTAGCCATCTGTGTCATTACTATAAAAATGCAGAATCAGCTTCTCCAGGATAGCTCCAGCAGTGAGGAAATATGCAACCATTGCAATCTGGGCTTCAACTGCTACAAAATCGTAGATCGTGATTACACGGAGGCTTGATAAGAAACACTCAGGCCCTGTAGCTGGTTGCGACCTCCAATCGCACTCCACTGGTCCGCTGCAATTCCCCTGCTTCATGTTCATGTACATATTCATTATGAAAAATTATGGACACGGAAGAATACAGTTCATAAATGAACACGGAGCTCACCATGACAATGTAAACATATTGTAATTTGGTGGCTGAGTTGAGCAAGGAGCGCAGAACACAGCTGCTGCCCTCAATTTCGATTACCAAATGTGTCAAATTGGGCAAGTCAGGCAATTGAACATTTTTTTCAACTGATAGATGACTCTGAAAACAAAGATTCAACGGAATTAGCACTCGTGTCATCCACCAAACTGATCATTATACGCAGGGTGGAAATGAGTTGATTACCAGAGTCTTCCCTAATAAGCTGATTTCCTTGGCATTGGAGATTCGAGAGAGAAACCCAGCCAGGGAATGGCTCGCCCTTCCACGGTCATCGACAGCAACATATACTGTCTGGAGGCATGGCAATGGTCTCCTGCCCTTAAACGGGAAGTCTCCAAGCACATCAAAATATAGTTGCTCAAGATTTGGTGCTTCGATTACCACGGGACACATCCTTTGTTTCCTTTCCCAAACATCGTCATAATCCCAAATCTTCAAGTTCTTCAAGCATGGTAAGGAAACATCGAGTATGTCATTCTCAGTAGTGTAAGAAGGGATGCAGTTTACCAGATGAGCAGTCTCCAGAACAGGGCAACCAGCTATGAGCCTGACCAGTGTCTCGAACTCCATCATCCTCACATGCACGAGCAGTAAGATCTTCATACAGGGAAGAAGAACAGACCCTTTTGGTGCACTCAGTGTAACCCTTTCAAGCTTCGCAATTTTCAGATTCTTCAAAGTATAGAAGCTATGCGGAATGCGGCGCATACATTGGGGAAGCCCGAACTCCGTGGTCTCCTCTGAAAGCATAACATCAATCTCCTCAAGCAGAGGACCAAACACGAATTCCCTCGTAAACCGAAAATCAGGCGGGGGCAGAATTTCCCACGTTACTGAAAAATGGAAGCGGAAACGCCTCAGAGAATCGAGATTCTTGTGCTGGCTCAGCACCCTGTCGACGAAGCGGCTGAATTCCAAATCTCTCGCGCGAAACGCTGAAGCAGGATCCGGCGAGATTTTGAGGCCTGTCTCCAAGCTCAGAGGCTTGAAAACCAAGCCGCTGTCGAGATCGAGACTGGAAACCCTAGCCCAGAGATCTTTCCACCGTCGACTCAGTACGGCGGTTCCCACGGCGTACTTGGTTTCCAGGAAAGAGAGAACGTGGGAGATGATTTCTTCCGGCAAAGAGCTGAGCCTGTCGTCGCCGTCGACTCCCGTCTCTTCCCTTGCAATTTTACTAGCGTTCTTCGTCTCCATCTACGGACCGGCGAAGGAAACCGAGACCGCGGGAAATGAAAAAGATTGGGAAATTACAAATTAGAAGGAGACATGAACAGAGTTCAGTTGGAAAGCGAGAGGTGAAAGAAAGTAAAAACCCGGAGACGAATTGACAATTTGGGCCTGGATGGACCCAAATCATGGGCCTCATTCTTGAAGAATTAGCAGATTCGGGCTAATCGAATTGTGGGCCTACCCCGAATTGGATACACAAGTACTCGACACTTGCAAGTTGCAACCAAGCTTACTTCTTAAACTGTGATTATTCCTTTCCTCTGGTTATCTTCTTGGTTAGCACTTGACTGATTGACTGTAATGATACAGCTCTTTGGCATTAGATAAAGTAAGATTCGATAAAGATTGTTACTTATAGAATGACTAATAATATCTATTAGTGCATCTTCCGCATCCCGCTTTGAAAAATCCACCTGAAAACGTGTATCCACAAAAGCCTCGAGTCCTTGACTGTAGAGCATAGCAAAACTGCTGAAATAACCTAGACAAAGAGATTGAAACAGTCTTTCTTCAACCAAAGGATCCTACGATGCAGCCAAACCACTACTTCAAAAGGGACAGCTAACTCAAAATTACACTACCAGTTGGATCCATAGACTCGCAGCTCTATCATATTCACTAGGATAAGAAAATGCAGTTCTTCACATTATCCGAAGCGCCTAACTGAATCACTAGACCACCACCATGCTTCAGAGCCTCATCTTCCTTCGTCGACCTAGTCCTTGGTCTCGTCAACAATGTCATCAGTCATCATCCGTGTCGCCATCAAAATCATCAAAGTCGTCATCATCATCCATTTCGGCTTCAATGTCACTGTAGTCGTCAAAATTCATATCATCGTCAATGACGGCCTCTTTGTTGCTATCGATGCAGATCTCCTCGTTATTGGAAAGTAAAAGACGAGCTTCACAACAGCTGGATCCTCTAGGCAGTTCTAGCAGTGATGCAAGCTTTTTGCGGCCTTTTATGTCGTGATGATAATGTTGTACGTGCATATCTACCTTCTTGAGGACAGCTCCAGCCTCGAGCAAGTATGCTACCAATTTCATGTCATCTTCATTTGGTACAAGATCCTTGACCTCGATTTCCTCGAGACTGGATAACAAACACTCGGGCGTCCAAAGATCAAATAACTCACACCCCAATCTCATTGCTTGAGTGGCAGTCCCCTGTTAATGTACATATTCATCATGAAACACTATGGAAGGAAGATTGCAGTTAACAAAGCGAACATGGAACTCACCATGTCAATGACAAGAGATTGTAATTTGGGGGCTGAATCGAGCAAAGAGAGCAGAACCAAGCTGCTGGCCCCAGTTTGGGTTGTCAAATGCGTCAAGTTCGGAAAGTCAGGAAACTGAACATGATCGAAAGCTGACAGATGATGCTGTAACAAAGATTTAAGAAAATCAGCGGTTCTTATCAACTAATTGATCAATCGGGAAGAAAAGAGTGGACCATTGAGAAGAAAGGGGAGAAAGTGTTTGATTACCAGAGTGTCCCCAGATATGAACATCTTCTTTGCATAGGAGATTTGATCGAGGACCCCATCCAGTGAAAGATCCGAGCTTTGATACGGACCAATATCAAAATGTGCTGAATGAAGGCATGCCAAAGGACTACTGCCCACAAACTCCAAATCCACAAAATCTTGAAGATCAAGTTCCTCAAGTACTGGTGCTTCGATTACAATGTGACACTTATCATAATTGCCAAATCGGATTATCTTCAAGTTCTTCAAGGATGGTAAGGAAACAATGAGCACGTCTTGCTCATTCCTGTGCGATAAACAGCCACCCTCCAGAAGAGCCGTCTCTAGAACCGGGCAGCCAGAAATGAGACTGCTTACTGACTCGCAGTCCCTAAACTCAACTTCACAAAGCTGTAAAATCTTCACACTAGGAAGAAGAACCGACCCTTCTGCTGCACTCAGTATAACCCCATGAAGCTTCACAACTTTCAGATTCTTCAATGTATAAAAGCTCTGTGGAAGGCAGCGGATCCATTGGCGACCTGATTCCGGTAACGCCTCAATCAGAATATCAATTTCCTCAACTAGAGGTCCAAACACCCATTCCCTCTCAAGCTGAAAACCAGGACACACTCCACTTTTACTATACTCTACTGTAAAATGGAAGCGGAAACGCCTTACAGAATCGAGGCTCTTGTGCTGGCTCGGAACCTTGTAGACGAAGCGGGAGAATTCCAGGAGCTTCCTCTCTCGATCCTCCATAAGCATCCGCTGTTCATCCGGTGGCAAGTTGTGGACGGCGAAGTTCCCGGGCAGTGGCTGGTAAAGCAGGCAGTTGTCGAAATCGAGATTCGAAACCCTAATCCAGAGATCCTTCCAGCGTCGGCTGAGGACGGCGGTTCCGACGGCGTACTTGGTTGGCAGGAAAGAGAGAATGTGGGAGATGACATCGTCCGGCAGAGAGCTGAGCCTGTCGTCGGCGTCGATTTCCGGCTTTGGCCTCGCGATTTCAGTGGTGTTCTCCGCCTCCATTTACGCAGTGGGAAGACGCAACTAAGACGGAAATGGAAAGATTGCGTAGTTTTATACTTTTATAGGATGAAATGAAACGGAGTTGGGAACGGTTTGCAAGTGAACGGGAAATGCAGCGAAACGGAACGGTGGGGGAAATTGACAACGTGGGCCTGGTTGGGCTCAAATCGTGGGCCAGCCAATTCCTAAGGCCCAGAATGTATTTCTTGAATACAAGTTTGGGAAAAGTTGTGTTTCCAAGTGTCGAGAACAAGAATTTTGCATTACAAGTCTTCTGCTTTCATACAGCTTCTCACGTTTTCTGCACAGCAGCTGCTTCATACCAGCTGCTGCATTCAGTGTATATATGAAGAAGCCATGGCGTTTTCGGCGAGTGATGAAGCTCTCTGCACAACTGAAAGAATGTGAATCAACAATGCACCTGCAGCTGGATAAGAGTCATGCAAATTCTTCACAGGCTTCTCAAGTCCTCCAACAGGCCCTCTGAACCACACCAAATTTAGGTGAAGTTCGTGGATCAACCTTTCGCATTTGGGAATCCAGACAAATCAGGAGCTAAAATGAGACTGTGGTGATGAATTCCAGTAGCTAAGCACTTCCGAATCAATGACAAGGAAGAAGTAAGGACAGCGGCAAAGTTTCTTCTTTCACAGTAATGACAGTATCCTTCTGGAAGTAACCAGCAACAATAATCAGCTTTCAATGGTGGTTGCCCTCGGTGGAGCAGAGCTTTTAAAGGAAAAAACCACATAGAAGTGGCAAGTTCATTTCGGTTCACTTCGTATCAAAATCAGAAGTAGGATGCTAAGAAGCTGTAAGAACTTTGAGCTTCTCTTATCAGACCCCCAACTTGTGAGATAGCGTAAAGCAATTGAAGTTGGAAAATAGGTAGTACCGTTATTCATCTGGATAAAAGTCAATATCCTTTGGTGGACCCTTTCTTATCTTATCTTGTAGATCCAATTGCTTCGGTACTACAAGCTCAGTTCCACTGCCCGACCTGGAAAAGTACCTTTCTAACAACATCTGCAACCAGCAGAAGAGAGTAAACATCAAAATAACAGAGATAGAAAAACAGAACAAGATTCAGACTTCTCTAGTGTTTTATACTGTATGCTCTCAGCTAGATGGAAAATAGCATTTGTTTCATACCACAGCAGCATATGCATCGATTTGCTTTTGTCGAGTTTCCTTGTCGAGTCCCCTGAAAGATTCAGCCAATTTTCTAAGATCAAAAGCTAGCTAATATATCTAATAGATCAATATGAACTGTGGACATAACATTGCCATATATTGGACAAGTCAATAGCATTGGCTCTGTATTCAAGTTTAAATTTGATAGATGGCTTCTGTTAATTCAACAAACTGATGTACCTATAAGCCCCATGCAGACTGATTTTGTCTAAGTTATAAAGACTTCGCAATAGTGTAAAACCAGTTTAAATACCACAAGAGATGTTACTAATACACTTCCCTGTCACTGTAATCAAATGGTGTAAAGATCTAGTAACTTCAGTACACTGACAAAAACTAAGCAAAAGCGGGGAAAAAGAGGTTCTGCATAGGAATTACGTGTTAATCATACGGTTCATGGCATCTGTGGTTGTACCATGTTCATCTTGTAAGTATACTCTCCAGCCCCTGAAAGCCATAAAAGCAGAAAAATAAGTAACAAAAACTGAGTCCGGCTCCAGAATACCGTGAAAAAAATGGATCATTCTCACAAATTAACTGCATCAAGCATCTTAAAGAACAAAAAAGCAACCATCTATTTGTTTTTCCAAAATTGATAATAGTGTTATCATGATAAGAGTTCACCTTTCAGCAGCTCGAGCAGCAAGTCTTCCAGCAACACTACGAACTTTGTTGGACTGAGGGGTCTCCTTGCTATCTGAGGATCTAGGAAGACCAACTATAAACTCATCTACCTCCTAAAACCCAAAAGAAATTCTCAGGACAAGTGAAATGAAACTTAAATACATTACATCGATCATTTCTTTATGGACCAACAAGACAGTCGTTCTGTCACCTCACGTTCTGCAATCTCAAGAAGCCGTAGCTCAAGCTTTTGTCCTCGCATTTCCAGCACCTTAAACACAGCTGAAACAACGGTCAGAAACTAACAAACCTCATAACAGAAAAAAATGGGAACATGAATCCACAAGCAGAAGTTGCAGAGAAGGTGGTACCATGAGAGGACGAACGGTGAAGCCTTTGCTAAGGGCAATACCCGTTCGAGACAGTCCAAGATCCACCCCAAGACTGAACCCTCCCCTCCATTTTGGGTCATTCTTCCGGCGGAATGCATTTGGGGGAAGTTCCTCGACAGATAGCGTCGCCCTTAGCTTCCTCCCATCATTGCTATTACGAACAAATGACGCAGACCTAGAGATCCTGAGATCACCAGTCTTTCTAAGCAGGCAAGCTCCCATAGGAGGAAATTGCTGCTGGCAGCATACTAGATTACAACTGCGCAATGAACCCATTCTAATCTACCACATACGCCAAAAGACAGCGATGATGTGCAGCTCGTACAGTGAATAACTCCTGAGAAAATCGAAGGTAGAGAATTTTGAATAATGGGTTGCAGAAAGACCAATGCGGTTGCTTCAATCGAAGATGCCCTTAAACATATATTGCTAAGAGAAGGCAGAAACGCAGAAAGAACGCAACTTTCCACCGTTATTTCTGAATTTCGCAACAAATTAAAAAGGAGCAATAGCCAAGCCAATTCTAGAAACTAAACCATGCAACGAGGAATCAATCAATCAATCGGCATAGGAAGTCTTGAACAGAAAGGGGGAAAGAAGAAAAACCCACCTGAAGCAAGGCAAGAACAAGTAGAGTGGAAGTGTTAACACTCCCGCCCAGATGAGAGCACCAAAGCTTCAATGGCTGACTCCACAATCTGAGAATCAGGGTTGGATAAGAGACGTTGGTGATGGCAAACGCTGCCGTTCTCCCGCCATTAGAGTAGCCTCTTCAGTTCAATTCAGCATTCAGGGCAAATCGGCAATTCCCAATCTGGAGATTAATCATAAAAAAATGAAATAAACGAGAGAAAAAAAGAAAAAAAACGGGGGCGGTAAAAGATGGATAGGATCCAGTGCAGCGAGGGGACACACAAGAGAAAAAGTCGCCTCCAATCCAATCGTTCCACGTGTCTAATCTCTCTCTCTCCTCTGTATTCCATTCCTATTCTGTTTCGGTCTCCTCTTCCTTTCTTTTCTCTCATTCTTCTTCTCCCTCCTGCTTTCCATGTCTGGTCTGGTGACTCCCTGCTAATTTTAGCTAGCTCCAAATTCCCATCTTCTACATAAACTCCCTTGCGGCATCCTTCCCCTTTCTTTCTCCACCCCTCCAACACCACAACCACGGTCGTCACCTCCGCCGCCGTCGACTGCTTCCCTCTTCTTCGTTCCACCACCCCGGCGCGTCGCCTTTCCCTGCAGCGGTGCGTTCTCTCTTCATATCCCTTTCTGTTTGTTTTTTTCTCTCCTCAATCAGCTCCACATTCCAATTTTTCTAATTGGGTCTTACTGTCTGGCTTTCCGATCTCATTTTGTTTGGGGATTGGTATTCCGGAGCTCGAGATCAAGGTAGCCCAATTTGCTTGTTTCTGTCGCGCCTTTTGTGGGTATTGTCTGGTGGAGTTTCTTCCGTGTTCTTCGTTTTTGTTTTCCCCCCCACATTGACTTCGTTAATTTGGTTTTCTGTCTTCCTCTGTTTTTTTCCTGGGAAAAACACAAGAACGTTTGTGATAACGGTATTCTGATGGCCATGGATACAGTTGGGATTTGATTCAATTTTCTGTAGTTTGTTTCCTCTCGTCTCTCCCTATCACGGGGAAATTAATTTACCTTTCTTAATTGATTTGTGCTTACATTCAATACTGCTGTTCATTTAATGTGGAGACGCCCTTGGATTTGAGCTGGCAGCTGCTTTGAATTTCTGCCAGACTCTGTTTTCCCCTTTAATTTTCTTTTCTTTTCTTTTTGAAAACATGAACGTTTGGCAAATTCTGGTGGCAAATGGTGGATGAATCTGATTGTCGCTCTTGAAAGATGTTTCATTTTCTGCAGCCATATAGATTCGTCGATAAGGGTCGATTTTTGTGAATGTAGAGAACAACGAAAAGTTGCCTTCTTTGCCTTTCTATATCGTATGGATAATGTTTCGTCTCTTGGGTTCTTTGATCTTTGCCCCTGAGTATTATTCAAATGCAAACCTTTGATCTATTTGATGGGCATCCAAATGTGCTGCAGATTGTAATTCTTGTGGGCTGACGCATAGGCGTTCTATATTTGGGTTCCACTCCATCTTTCTAAAGCTGTTCTTTTGTTTTCCATTGTGCAGACACCATTGTGGCACGCCTTAGTATTATTCTCTTCTCATGGAGGATGTAAAAGTGGCTCAAGTTACACCTCCTGCGCCTGCAGAATCATCATCGCCATCCCAGAACAATGGACATTCTAGTGGAGAAGCATCATTGGGCCCTCTTGCTAATGGGAAAACAGAAAACAGTAGCGAGAAGCCTGGAGAATCGGGTGTAGAAGAAGTTTCCCAAACCCAGGTTGTTGCTCAAGATTCACTTCTTGAAGCTTTAAACTTGGGAGCCAATCAAGCACCGAAATCAACGTCAGTTTCATTAGTGGATGTATTGGGGACAACTTCTTCCTCCAATGGACCTGACAATGAAGCCACCCGAAATCCTTCAGATGTTTCTGAACCGATTGGGGATTCCTCTAAGGCTCCGAAAGAGGCAGATATGGCTGACTCCTCTAAAGCATCCCTTATTCATATGGATTCTACTTCACAGGCACTTCCTGCTGCAACTGTTCCTCATAATTCTGAAGTAATTGGGAATTCCTCACTGGCCTCAAAAGAGGCAGATATGACTAGTTCCACTCAACATACCCTTATTCAGATGGATGATTCTACTTCACAGGCACATCCTACTTCTGCTGTTCCTCAGAATTCTGAAGTTTCTGCTCCTGTTATTGGTGGTCCTCTTGTTCAAATAGATGAGATTTTTCCAGTCCAGAGTTCCTTGGATGCCAAGAAAGCTGGAAATTCTGATTCCACTGGGGAACCACTTCTGATGGATGACACTGTACAAACCCCTTCTGCTCACAAGGCACTGATAGATTCTCAGGAAAATGAGGAGGTGGAGCAGAATGCTTCTGCTGCTCAAGCAGCTGAAACTGCTTTAGTGGGCAGTCAAGTAGATGATAGTACTGTTCCAGATCCTTCTTCCTCTCCCAATCCAAAGGTGCAGCAACCCAATGACTTTACTCTACCTCAGGTAAAGACCAGTTTAAACTCGGGTTCTGGTCTACCTGATTCTCCACTAGTCAGGATGATAAATCCTGCCAGCAGGACACCTCAATCTAGCGAATCTGGTAAACTCTCCAAACAGGGGGACTTGAATAGGGGCCTCATTGACACAACAGCACCTTTTGAATCTGTTAAACAAGCTGTTTCAAAGTTTGGGGGAATCGTTGATTGGAAAGCACATAAAATGCAGACTGTAGAGGTAACAACCAAATGTAATTTTCTACTATATATTGCAGGTGAGCTTTTATTTCCTTGCGTACTCTCTGAACTTGTTCGTTTGTTTTCACAGCGACGCAAGCTAGTAGAGCAAGAACTAGACAAGTTGCAGGACGAAATGCCCCAGTACAGGAAGATGTCTGATGCTGCAGAAGAGGCCAAAACAAAAGTTATCAAAGAGCTCGACAGTGCAAAGAGACTTATCGAGGAGCTCAAGCTCAACCTCGAGAGGGCACAAACTGAAGAGCATCAAGCGAAACAGGATTCTGAACTTGCCAAGCTTCGAGTGGAAGAGTTGGAACAAGGGATTGCCGATGAGGCCAGCGTTGCAGCCAAGGCACAGCTTGAGGTTGCTAAATCGAGACATGCAGCAGCAGTTTCGGAGCTGAAGTCTGTCAACGAGGAGTTGGAAGCTCTACGTAAAGAATATGCTTCTCTGATTAGTGAGAAAGACGATGCCATGAAGAAAGCTGAAGAGGCTGTCTCTGCTTCCAAGGAAGCTGAGAGGACAGTTGAGGAACTGACGATTGGGTTAATAGCAACAAAGGAATCTCTGGAATCTTCACATGCTGCCCATATGGAGGCAGAAGAGCATAGAATAGGAGCAGTCATGGCGAAGGAGCAGGATGCTCTTTACTGGGAGAAGGAGCTGAAACAGGCTGAGGAAGAGCTCCAGAGACTTAACCAGCAGATTCTTTCAGCTAAAGATCTCAAATCAAAGCTCGACGCTGCTTCTGCTTTGCTGGTCGATCTGAAGGCTGAATTGGCAGCGTACATGGAGTCAAAGTTAAAGGAGGAAAATACTGAAGAAGGAGGTTCACCACATGAGGGGCCAGAGAAGAGAAATCACACAGATATTCAAGCAGCAGTGGCTTCAGCAAAGAAGGAACTCGAAGAAGTGAAGCTCAACATCGAGAAGGCAAATGCTGAAGTGAATTGCTTAAAGGTGGCTGCTGCCTCGTTGCAATTGGAGCTCGATAAGGAAAAATCATCTATCGCCACGATCGGGCAAAGGGAAGGAATGGCATCAGTTGCAGTTGCTTCTCTTGAAGCCGACCTGGACAAGACTAGGTCAGAGATTGCGGTGGTTCAATCCCAGGAGAGAGAAGCACGAGAGAAAATGGTGGAAATGCCTAAGCAACTGCAGCAAGCTGCACACGCAGCTGATGAGGCAAAACTACTCGCTCAACTGGCGCGTGAGGATCTTCGGAAGGCCAAAGAAGATGCTGAACAAGCCAAAGCTGGGGCAGGCACAATGGAGAGCAGATTGCTCGCAGCTCAAAGGGAGATTGAAGCTGCAAAGGCTTCTGAAAAACTAGCATTGGATGCTATCAGAGCGTTGCAAGAGAGCGAATCAGCAGCACAAACTGGGAATGATGCTGATTCCACGAATGGGGTAACGCTTTCTCTAGAGGAGTACTATGAGCTCAGCAAACAAGCTCATGAAGCAGAAGAGCAAGCTAATGCAAGGGTGGCAACAGCTATTGCACAGATCGAGTTAGCCAAGGATTCCGATTCAACGACTGCAAAGAAGCTGGAAGATGTGAACCAAGAGCTGGCTGCTAGAAAGGAAGCTCTGGGCGCTGCGATGGACAAAGCCGAGAAGGCTAAACAAGGGAAGTTGGGTGCTGAACAGGAACTCAGGAAGTGGAGGTCTGAACACGAGCAAAGACGCAAGGCTGGTGAATCTACTGCTACCCCTGGGGTCCCCAACAGTAATAAAAGCCAAAGAGGAAGCTTCGATGGGGGCAAAGAAGCAAAGATTGCTGAAGAGGGCTCGGCAACCCAAATCCCAATGAGCCCCAAGGTGAACTCGCAGGGAAGTAGTAACACCGGTTCTGAACCCTCACCAGACGTTAAGGCAACCAAGAAGAAGAAGAGATCAATGTTCCCGCGTTTCCTCATGTTCCTGACGAGGAGAAAGTCGAGTTCCTCAAAGACGGGTTGATTTTTTTCTCCATGGGAACCAGAATTTGCTTGCCTGCCCCGTTGCTGCTGTCTGTTGTCATATTAAATGCATATATTCATTCGTCTCTGGTTTTTTTTTACATCGAAGAGATTACAGAGGTAAAAAGTTTTCTTACTCTTTTTGAATGTAAATGTGAAATGTTTACCCTTGTGTATGATAAGATACTTGGCAATTGACATACATACTTGAAGCAGAAGGAAAGAAAAGTGGGGGAGTGTATTTGTTGCGTTTGGCTGCTGGCTTTGGATAAAAATAATAATGCAACTGCAGTAGTCCTTTCATTTCATGAGGAACCATAATGATATTGTCAATATGAAACAGTGCAAATCTTTTTATTTTTCTGTTGCTACTTGTTTTGTTGGTCTTCTTTCGATTCTTATATCAACTTCTGCGGTCATAAATGCTGAATTTATCTGTGTTGAAAGGCTGAGTTTCAAATTTGGATATGTTTATACGACCTAGCATCTCGATTTCCAAATAAGCCTAAACATAGCATAATGAAACCGGTCAATTCAGCATAGCTTACCTGCAGATTGTTGATACAGCGAACATCAAACCGAGACCATGGAACCCAACAAATCAGTGTAACTGCATAATGCCATAATCAAGTAACTGAAGTGCAGTCTACGAAAAGATGAATCCACTGTCCCTGGTGTGGATAGATAAACCAAAAGACGGGATCCTCGATGGCCCTGCATCCACAGTGTGCTCCTGAGAGAGGAATAGGATACCATCATCCATCATACGAAGAAATGTAATTCGGAAAGCACACGATCCTGAACCATTTCCCAGAACGTGATATGAACATGCAGCGATAGTGATGCAACATGGTACAGTGGTATGATGGTACACGCAGCGATAGTGATCCAGACTCATATGAACAAACATCAATCAAAGCAAATTGTCACAACTTCACAGTAAGCAACATGACCTTGCAACGGTCTATCTATGTCGCGCCAGAATATAAGCAACATACAAGATATTTACAGAAAATGATGATTGCATTCACCTTATCAGAGTAAACACCAAACTTGACTCAACAATTCCAACTCCATAACAGAAATGATGAAATGGTATATTCATTTGGTAGCTGCCAGCGATGCCTTCTTATTTCATTCCGAGTGTGATGTCCAGTAAATCAATCCACTGATCAGTACAAACACACACTGCAAGACACCTGCAACTCCAGTCCACACCGAAGGCCCGTCCTTGACAATCGAGTCTTGTATCAACAAACCAACCGATGCCGCGAGGGAAACAAATGACACCACATAAGCAAAGAAGAGCCACAGCTTCAATCTCCATTCGCCTTCGTCATATGGAGAGTAGTCTATGTCCTCTTTCCTAACACAGTTGAACATCAGAGCTGCGATGGATGCGAATATCCCAGGAAGGTAGTGCACAAATGAGACCTGAATAGAACTGCAAACCACAGCATCAACCCAGAACCACCACCCAGCTCCAAAAACAGCACCTGACACCCCTGGCCCAAAGATCGCCCATATCTCCAATAAATCCATTTCGGTTGTTTGAGGACTCCAACAGAACTAGCTGGTGAAAGAAACCATATCAGAAATGCTGAAACAGAGCTTGTATAGTAACCATGAGCATCAGCAGACAAGAATTACAGTTTTTTGGGTGAGGATTAACATCAGACGAATCTAGGCGTCTAAGATTATTAAAACTAAGTTTGTTTCAAATCATTCTCCACTAGCGGTAACGTAGAATTTTGTGGTGTTTCCAAAACGATCGAAGGAAGAGGTGCACATACAGAAACTCACTCAGTTGTGATAAAATCACAAAGAAGTGGTATGCAGCTCCAGATAATGTCCACAATCTAGTTACTCTTCCATAACAACATTCACTCCAAACCACCTTGAAGCAAGAAAACCAACCCAGTTGGCTAAACAATAAGCTGGCAACGCGCTAGCTTGAATACTGAGTATGAACATGTATCTTACAAAATGGAGACTATCACAATCCAATCGTTAGTATCGAAACATAGGATTTCAATTTGACCATTGTCGATTCTGGTGCAGAACGCACAAGCATAGCAATTATATCAACAATCTAGTTATTTATGCTATAAGGCACCCAATTGCAACCAAGACTCGGCGATTTAAGATCAACTAATCTATTGAGCCAGTAAATCATGAATACTGGAAACAAACGTCAAAACAGAACATGGAATCAGCGCAAGGAAATGGACAAGGCAATCAAACTACCAGCGAGGAGAAGGGAATTCGAATTCCAAAAATCTTCCCAAAGCATACCCAGCAATTGAAGCGATTTCAGTATGGTGCATGAGAGGAGATGGAAAGGGGGAAGAGCAGACCTTAAGGCGATGGTGATCGCGCTGACAGGGCTGTCCCCAGTTGCGCTCCGCGTCAGCTGGCGGCACAAGAACTCGGGGTGAGAAATCCTTATCTCTTCCCTTGGTCGACGGCGGAGACAACGAAGCTGGTACAGCTACACCACCACCGCCACTAGGGATTTGGAGCCGCGGGAGATGGGAGGAGGAAGAAACCAGAGGAATCCCAGTTCGTTCCTTTTCGATTCTTTCTTTGCCAGCGGGGCAGGTTGGGTGATCTTCTCTTTTTGTCCAAAGCTCGGACAGTTGTTTGGGTTTTCAGCCCATATAAGTGGGCCCCTATCACTTTAGAGGCCCATGGACCAAACTTTAGCCGACATCCCTGGTATTTACATTCGCCCTTAATTATGATTTGTGAAACCAAACCACAAAAAACAGATTATAGGTTGAATGGTACTGTTTTAAACCCTGTCATTTAGACAGATAACTTTTTTCAAAGGTACATAACTATCATCTCTTCCCTTGAGTTCTTTTGTCACTTTTATTTCTTTCGAAAGTTTCAGTCTTTTTACTTGGTTAATTTTTTGGAACTATAACAAGTAGAGGAAAGATTCATAATTTCATACTGATTTAACAGATGGTGATCTCAGCCGCTCAATGATTAGAGTTCTGATGGAAGTCACCGACGAGCCAATATAGCCTTGCCACCGGCAGAACAATCTTACATCAGAAACCACGTTTGATTCAAGCTTTCCCAAGTTCATCAACTATGCTCTTGGGATCACCACACATAAGAAACAAGGACCTACAGTATTCTCAGTTCTAAGGGTTCATATTTCCTACTTCTCTACCATTTCCCTTGTCGATCGAGCTCTCCAGTCTCAACCAAAAATGTCTGCCCGTTTTTAACCCTGTATATGATATCCCCATGGCACACCAATACATTTAATCCGCCAACAACTCGCGAAATGAACAATCATGGAGTGCACATTTCATGGAGCAAATAGTGGGAAGAAAGAATCATAAACATACTGCCTTTCTTCCCAGATGCTTGTCTCTCTCACTTGCTGTCGGTGAAATCTGCATCGATCACGTCTCCTTCCGGCCCCTTGTCTGACGATGAAGAATCAGAGGCAGTAGCACCGGGCTCACCGCCAGGAGCAGCAGCTGCGCCAGGTTGGTTGTAAAGAGACTGTCCAAGTTGCATCACTTCGGTGTTCAGGGCAGCCATTGCGTCCTTGATTGTCTGGGTCGTTTCGCTGGCAATTGCGTCCTTGAGCTCTTGCAGTTTGGCCTCCACCTTTTCTTTCACCGGAGCCGGGACTTTGTCTCCGAGCTCCTTGAGCTGCTTCTCCGTCTGGTACACAACAGAGTCGGCCTGGTTCTTGGTGTCGATGGCGTCTCTCTTCTCCTTGTCTTCCTTTGCAAATCTCTCTGCGTCCTTGACCATCTTCTCAACCTGCACCCATGGAATTAGTCATGAAGTCAACTGCTCAACCCACTTGCACAGAACAATCAACTATTAGATTCACGAAAGAGAGGCACTAGTAAGATGAGCCTCACCTCGTCGCTTGGCAATGTGCTGGCACCCGTGATGGTAATATCTTGCTTCTTGCCCGTGCCCTTGTCAGCAGCAGAGACAGAGAGGATTCCGTTGGCATCTATATCGAATTTCACTTCGATCTGGGGGACACCACGAGGTGCTGGAGGAATGCCGTCCAATCTGAAACTTCCTAGCGACTTGTTATCCCTAACAAACTCCCTCTCTCCTTGGAGGACATTGATCTCCACACTTGTTTGACCATCAGCAGCAGTGGAGAAAACCTCTGATTTGGAGGTGGGCAAAGTGGTGTTTCTAGGGATAATCTTGGTCATCACACCTCCCAGAGTTTCAAGACCAAGAGATAATGGCGTTACATCCAGCAAAACGATATCGCTTACGTCTCCAGCCAAAACACCAGCCTATAACAGCAGAGGGTAGATTCAATAAGGTCAACATGAAAAACATGAGTGGTTACAGTTACTAGTATGATAAGGACAGGGTGCCAACCTGAACCGCAGCACCTAAAGCAACAACTTCATCAGGATTTACAGTGACATTTGGTTCCTTTCCTGTCAACTTTTTCACAAGCTCCTGAACTGCAGGGATACGGGTTGAACCACCAACAAGAATTACTTCATCAAGGTCTTTGAAACTGAGCTTCGCATCCCTCAATGAATTTTCAACTGGGGTTTTCACCCTAAAGACAGTAGGACCAAGATAAGAGTTACCTCCAGATTCAATTGCAACGTATCAAACACATACAAATGCATATATCCTGGACATTGGAAATGTATCACAGAAAGGGCCAGTATCCTCATAGTTTTACCTGTCAAGCAAATCAGAACAGAGTTCTTCAAACTTCACCCTGGTAAGAGTTGTCTCAATATGCTTGGGTCCATCAGCCGTAGCAGTAATGAAAGGCAAACTGGAATAAACAGAGTGATCGAGTTAGCTCAGAACAAACACTCTGCAAATAATAAGGTGGAACAGTAAGCAAACAAGCTAACATACCTGATGTTTGCCTGGGTCAAAGTAGAAAGCTCCATTTTTGCTTTCTCAGCTGTTTCAGTTAGCCTTTGAAGTGCTTGTTTGTCCTTCAGCAGATCAATACCTTCATTCTTTTTGAAGTCAGAGGCAAGCCAATCAACAATTCTCTGCATTAAGGAACAGATAAACGCTTTTAGTTGATTGTCATCCCATACTAAAAAGCCCCCAGAGAGTGGATCCGCAGCCATGAATAACAAAGATCAGAACCTTGTCAAAGTCATCACCGCCCAAGTGCGTATCTCCTGACGTTGACAGCACCTCGAAGACACCATCACCAACTTCAAGCACTGTACAAAACCACAGAAAATCCTAGGCATATCAGTATTGGGTTTGTTCATTTTTCAATTAACCAAAGAGAAAGGTTATGCAGTATCTGATGGTAGGCAAATACAGGCAACTACTTTTCAACATAGAACCACACAGTCACGTTACCTGAAACATCAAATGTACCACCACCAAGGTCGAAAACAAGAATGGTCTCGTTGTTCTTCTTCTCAAAACCATATGCCAATGACGCAGCAGTAGGTTCATTGATGATTCTCAGAACTTCCAACCCGGCGATACGTCCAGCATCCTTCGTAGCTGTCCTTTGTGAATCATTGAAGTAAGCCGGTACTGTCACCACAGCTTTGGTCACTTTATCATTCAGAAACTTGGAAGCATCATCCACAAGTTTCCTCAACACCTAAATCATGGAATCCATAGTCACCGCAAGGAGCTATCTTAGTACATGTTCATTGCAAACAATCACAAAATCGATCCTAAACTGAGTTATCCACTTAATCCAAGTTCCGATTTGCAGTAGCCTGAAACCTAATTGTTCACAAGCAATCTAGAAATGAAAGCACAAGGAGGAGGGGAAACAAGTACCTGAGCTGAAATCTCCTCAGCAGCAAACTGCTTACCAAGAACAGGACAATCCAGCTTCACATTCCCATTCTCATCCCTCACCACTTTATACGAAATCTGCTTCGACTCCTCATCAACCTCGGACATCTTCCTGCCAATGAACCTCTTAACGGAGAAGAAAGTGTTCTCCGGGTTCACGACGGCCTGACGTTTGGCGATCTGCCCAACCAACCTGTCGCCGTTTTTGGTATACGCCACCACAGACGGCGTCGTCCTCTGCCCTTCGGCGTTGGTGACGATCGTCGGCTTGCCTCCTTCCATCGCCGCCACGGCCGAATTCGTCGTCCCCAAATCGATCCCCACCACCTTCTCGCTCACGACCCTCACCGGTCCGTCGGAGTGTCTCCTCGCCGGACCACGCTTGTACCTCAGGAAAGCCGCCGTCTTGGAAACATCCCCCAAATTCTGACCCAAAAATACAGTCTTTGGGGCGAAGGAGAAACTGGGTCTCCTCGCCGGGGTCGGGGAGGACCCAACAAACCCCATCCCGCCGAGAATTTGTGCTGTTGAAGAAGCCATTTTTGTATCAACCTTGAACCAATCAACCGGAGCTTTCAGCCTCACCTAATCGTTTTGTGAAATTCGGATGGAGAAGAAGATAAGCGAAGTGTCTCGCGAGGTAGGAGGGAAGGGTTTTGTGAGGGCTAATATAACAGGGAAGATGGGAAGAAAGCTGGGTTCTAGAATGATCCAGCGGGGGCAAGGTTTTGGTATTTTGGAGGGTTTCGGCCAGTATCTGCTGGACGTTTGATGGAGAGGATTTTCAAGTGTTTGCCACGGAAAGGTCGAGGTGCTTCTCTTTTGTTTTGACACATTTTGGTCCTTGGGGACAAACCCTAAACCCTCACTACCAAATTTCTCATCCAAATCATAAGCCATTGAAATTCGTGAAGAATCATAACTTCCATAGTCAAGTACCAAATTTATTGTACTGTCCTCTAAATATTGAGTGGTCTATGCTTCGATCATCACGTAACCTTGTTTGAAACTTGAAACTATAACATGATTTCAATGCACTTGGCACTATAACATGGTTGAAACTTGAAACTTATTAGAATCTCAACCAAGATGTTGTAATCATCACCCTAAAAGAATGTATTGATTTATTTGTAAGACACCTTGTAGATATCAAAAACTTTCTCAATGAATCAACTCTCATTTGAGGATTTTAAACCCTTAGCACGAGATTTTGATTTGATTGAGGTATTGTGTCAATGCCATTTGCTATAACTTTTTAACAAGTTACACTCTCCGTTGAAAGAACGTCAACCCTTAACAAGGTTGAGCCATAAACCTCATGCTCATGATGCTACTTGTTTTTTTATACCTTTCACTCTAATGGTGAACATTTATATATAATTTATTCCCATGACCTGTTTTAACTTTTAAGGAAGGACTAACGAATCCTCCTTTTAGTTTTGTCGAATTACAACCGAAAACAACTTGACAAATTATAATTGTTCATAGAAATTAAACATTTACAATTCATTTATACTTCGATTATATCTTGCTCATCGATTCAATGTACAACTATGATTCAACGTAGTTCTCACAATTGTGAAAATTATCCAAGATGACTCAAGTCTTTTTTAATTAAAATAATTAAGATTATTTTTAATAACAGGAAAGTTTTTTTTTTGTTGAGATTTAATGAAATCAACATGATTCTACTTATAGTAAATAATTTTCAAAAGGTAACAAAATTAATAAGCTTTTTTCGTCAACAAATTAATAAACTTTAGATAAAGATGACACCAACATACATATGCTATTCAATTATCTTCCCATCTAAACAATTACCAGAAGGTAATAAATTAATAATCATTATAACTTGTTTAATGTCAATCCCTCATAATCCCATTATTATAAAAAGGCTGACTGCAGTCGCGGCCGCACAAAAACAAATTTTGCTGTTTCCTCCTTTCGCCGTATTGAGTTGTGTGCTGTGTGTCAAAGGCTAGTCGAGGGAGGTGGGAGGGAAGAAAGTCTCTCAAAGCACATGTCAGTCTCTCTCTCGCCCTCTTTCTCTTTCACCTCCACTTGCTTTCCTCTGGTCAAAGCTAAAATATTAACCATGGGAATTCTCTCTTTCTTCTAATCCAATCTCTCTTTTCTCCACATTTTCCCATTCTGTGCTCTGTAGTTTACTCTCATTTCATCCCATCACTTCGTTTAGGGTTTTCTTTCCCAGCTCTTCTCTACCCTGTCACCTCTGCTCCACCTTTGTTTTTCTTTTGGCGGACTCCGATTCTGGAGCTCCTGCCAACTGGC
The DNA here is from genome assembly GCA_964030455.1 of Linum trigynum. Classification (NCBI taxonomy): domain Eukaryota; kingdom Viridiplantae; phylum Streptophyta; class Magnoliopsida; order Malpighiales; family Linaceae; genus Linum; species Linum trigynum. Next base: position 59,438,964 of record OZ034817.1, on the reverse strand, counting down.
TACCAGCCCATACTCAAGATTCTCACTTGGGTTTTGCCTTATAGCTTCAATTTGCATATTGAAGTTAGGGAAGAGCTGGAAAAGGTGTGGCCTTTGCTTGATGGTGAGAGGAAGGGAGTGAAAGTTGGAGGAGGGCTGTGCAGCTGGTTGGATTTCCGCGCCACTGGAGAAAGTATGTATATGTTTTGTTGCTCCATTTGTGAGCTGAATTTGATCCAGCATTTGATTGTAGATGGGGATACTAGATCTCAGCTCCTCTCCATTTAATGTGGGGTAGTTTAATGGCTCATCATGAGTTCTCTTTGTCTCGGCTAGTAGAGAGCTGAAATAATTAATGAATTGGATGGGCTCCCAGTTATTTTCTTCGTTTTTAAAATTTGTGAGTAGTTCAAGCTGCTGAGATTCTAGCTAGGTGACCGTGTTTTGGCAGTGCCGCAGCGGTAAATGTTTAGTTGATCTGTTGTTTGATTTGTTTTAAGCTTGTGCATTTGCTTTGGCGTGTAAGGTTGGAGTTGGTGCTGCTGATTTATGTGGAAAGGTGTAAACTTTTGCTGTGTATGCAATGATTTCTGCACTTGATGAATCCTTGAAGGCTCTGATTAGTGCTTTAAAGTTGCTGTGGTGCAATCTTGGAAGTGTTCATTATTGCAGCTTTGCATGTTCGTTCAATAACATTTTATCAATGTGTTCCACCAGTTATAGTCAAGTAATTGTTGTTTTTTACTGTTTGCAGGGCTTCGATGCTGTTTTGTTGAAAGAAAGGTATGCCCTGAGAAATGGCACTCAGATTTCCTGCTCCTAAGGCGGCTGAGTATGCAATTGGCTCCATAGGCCTTGGATATGACATTGCAATTGATCTGAGATTGAAGTACCGGAAAGGAGATGTTAATGATTCACGTTTAATTGAGATTGATGAAAATGGTGGTCGAGAGATTGTACTGCCCGGCGGGATTGTCATCCCGAATGTTCCCAAATCAATAAAATGCGATAAAGGAGAAAGAACACGGTTTAGGTCCGATGTTCTCTCATTCCAGCAGGTAGTCTGCTTTCATGTTTGCTACAATGTGACAATCTAAGTCTTCTTGTAGCATTAGGTCGTGAACCTATTACTATTTTGATGGGTGTGTCAAGTAGCAACAGTTGGTTTATATGGAAGCTATTTCTGAAAAGCTCGCTGGAGATTTACTTATTGCTGTGTACTTGAGACTCATGTTTCCCTCCTTACTGTAATCCTACAGATGTCAGAGCAGGTCAACCAGGAGATGTCTCTAACAGGAAAAATCCCCTCTGGGCTCTTCAATACCATGTTTGAGTTCTCAGGCTGCTGGCAGAAAGATGCTGCTAACACTAAAACCCTTGCTTTTGATGGGGTGTTCATCACACTGTACACTGTGGCACTAGAGAAGTCTCAGATTGTTCTTCGTGATCATGTTAAGAAGGCAGTCCCGTCATCATGGGAACCAGCTGCCCTGGCCAAGTAAGCGTTTAAGATCTGGGTTGTGCTTGTTCTTGAGTGTACCGAAGACTTCGTGCTCAGGTTTTCTTAGATGTTATTTAAGTGAAGTTGTTCTGATTTGGTACTAAGTTCTCTAAGTTTGAAGCTTTGACTGGTGCTGATTTCTCGCGATTATCATGAATCTCTACTTTTTAGGAATTGCACTGGTGCAACACAATATCATTAATAAACTTCCTTGTTTCTATATATTTGTATAAATTTGCATGCGGTGCAAACGGTAACTATCTGCATGAGACACGAGGGTACTAATAATGCCTGTGTAATTGTGTATCCATATAATTTGGGCCCTAATGTTTCATGTTTAATTAATTTGTCATTGATGTTGTTCCAAAAATGATATGCACTTCACATTAGGTCCAGGTAATGAAATGTGATAACAATGAACTTCATGCAAACTTAGGTTTTTCCATTTTCCTCTGAAATTGTATATTAAGATGCAACCTGTAGAATCTAAGCCAACTGTTCGAGTTCATATCAAATCCATTAAAAATGAGTGTTTATGATATGACATCAGTTTCAGTATCTATGTCCATTTGAGCATGAAGCTGATACTGGGAAAGTGACCGGCCATTTCAGGTTTATTGAGACGTTTGGAACACATATAATTGTTGGTGTCAAGATGGGTGGAAAGGATGTAATATACATAAAACAGCAGCACTCATCAACTCTTCAAACAGCTGATCTGCAGAAAAGATTGAAAGAAATGGCGGATAAAAGATTCTCAGATGTAATCAGCCAGTCTTCTGAACCAGTATATCAAAATAACAAGGTCAGTAAGCAACTTGTTTATTCCTTTTATAGTTTTATTTGAAGAAAATTTAGCTTCACAACTCTGTCACATCTTATTATAGAGCTCACTAGATATTCCCGGGCAACAAACTGTTTATGTTTTGAGGCTTCTGCACATTTGTTATGTAAAGTTGGTTATTACTCCCGTTTCATTTTAAAATGTTGAATGTAGAAACCCAGCAGCACATTTGAATATAACTTGATAACTATTTACTATCTATGCATCTAAAGTTATCATTTTTCTTTCAGTTCGAGATAAGAGAGCAGCGATTGAGGTTTGCTGATACCAGTCCTTCGAGTTCTTATTCTAACAAGGAGGTGCTTTTCTAATGACTAATCCCTTTCATTTTCTTCATCTGTTTCATTATAACTGTTCAGGCAGATACTGAAGTTCTCAGTCATTAAGCTTTTAAACAATCACTTTAGTCTCCTTTCCAAAACCTGATGACTTAGCCATCCTGTTCTTGTTTACTTACTGTGTCCTTCAGGACATCACAAGAATATACAAGAGGAGGGGCGGAAATGACAGTGGATACCTTTCACACAGTGAGTGGTTAAACACCGTTCAATTAGAGCCTGATGCGATCTCTATGTCTTTCATCCCTATTACGTCCCTGTTGAATGGAGTCCCAGGGAGTGGGTTCTTGAGCCATGCCATAAATCTCTATCTAAGATGTGAGAATATTGATTTTAGTACTCCTGTTCTTATACGTGATCATCATTTCAGACCACCTTAATGATTGGAATTCTGTACTCTTTCAATCTTGTGTACTAGATAAGCCCCCAATTGAAGAGTTACACCAGTTTTTGGAATTTCAGCTGCCAAGGCAGTGGGCCCCAGTATTTAGCGAACTCCCACTCGGCCCACAACGTCGGCAACAAAACAATGTATCACTACAGTTCAGCTTTATGGGCCCCAAGCTGTTTGTGAACACAATTCCAGTAAGTATTTTGCTTCTCTGATCTGTTCAAATAGCTGTTCCTCGCTCATGTCATTGTTTCGATGCTTGCCTGAAAAGAGAACATGGAAACCCGGAACTGTAAATTTAGCTGAATAATGTACTTCTGGATTGTGTATTTGTGGGCAACCCCTGAATTGTGAGTGTGTTTGTTTCAGCTGTTGCTAAAAGATTAACAAGTCAAGAAAAAATGTCTGGTTGGGATTTTACAAAGATTTGGCTGATGTGGCTTTAGCTTTTAATTGTTGAGATTTAGGTTGAATACTGGGTTTGGGTAGTTAGATTGGAAAACCGTTTGTTTTAACCTTTTATGTAAGCGTTTCTTCTTAAGCTCCTTAGTTTTCAAAAAAAGGCACCCTATACTATATTCTATATCTGATACAAACTCCATGCAGGTTGACGTGGGCCAGAGGCCGGTGACTGGCCTTAGACTGTACCTAGAGGGGAAAAGATGCAACCGCTTAGCCATACATTTACAGCATCTCTCGTCTCTCCCCAAGGTCTTCCAACTCAAAGATGACCCAAATGGTAATTTCAGCCAAGAGTCGTATCGTGAATATCACGAGAAGGTTCAGTGGAAGCACTTCTCACATGTCTGCACGGCTCCAATCGAGTCTGACGAGGATCTCTCCATAGTAACGGGTGCCCGGTTACAAGTGGAGAACTATGGGTTCAAGAGCGTTCTCTTCCTGCGGCTTAGATTCTCAACTGTGTCAGGTGCTGCACGTTTAAAGCATCCCGAGTGGGATGGATCCCCAGGTTTGGCAGCTAAATCTGGGTTGATATCTACATTGATCAGCCATCACTTCACTTCAGTTCAGAAGCCAGCTCCGAGACCAGCTGACGTCAACATAAATTCAGCCGTGTACCCTGGAGGTCCACCGGTCCCGGTTCAAGCCCCCAAGCTGCTGAAGTTTGTGGACACAACAGAGATGGCCAGAGGCCCACAGGACAATCCTGGCTACTGGGTTGTTTCTGGGGCAAGGCTAATGGTCGAGAAGGGAAGGATCTCTCTGCGCGTGAAGTATTCCTTATTAACCATTGTGTCTGATGATGATGAGGATGATGAATTGGAAGCAGAAGACACACTTCGATGATCTTTTCACTGCGTTCAAGCAAGCAAGCAAAGAGGATACCAAGGACAGACTCCAGCGAAAAACATAAATAAGGAAAAGCTTGAATGCTGCAAAGCTTGAAGCTTGATTGCGATGATCGTGCACTTTTGGGTTCCAAGGCATGTACAAAAAGAAGATGGTTCCAAGTGAATTCCTGGAGCTAAGCTGCTGTGATGATTTTCCCTGCTAAAGTTGTATTGTAATGCTTGTGTGGCAGATTCTCCTCATTGTGCCTTGAGTCAGGATTACTCAGGGAACAAGTGTATTCTTGGCGTTCCTCTTTCTGTGATACGCCCATGTCTTTCACATCTTAAAAATTGCTATTATTATTTTTATGATAATCACCAATAGAGAGGATCAGTTGGAGCTTTGTGTAATGTCCAACTGATTAATTTGCTCAAGTTAATTGGTTGAAGTACAGTGTATATAGTGGTGAGCTTAATAGTTACTAGGAAAGGGCTATATGGTCACAAATCCAATTAGAAATCCTACTCCAGTGAGGATTCATAGAATGGCTGCCATAACCATGTTGAAGAGTGGCCAAATGGCTGCAACTTATGGAACATCCATAGTATAATTGCCTCCTCTGCATACCCATTTTGTATTGGGCATTACCCTGAAATGGTATGAAGCAGCATATGTAACTGCATCTGGGACGAGCATATGTCCGTTTTATTAGGCACATTTATTAGTAACAAGGATAACATATCAATTATGATAAACGTTGTTGATTGATCAAATATTTTTTTATCTCAACGAGAACACATTTCATATAATAAACTACTAAAAAAATTCATACAAGAACGGCACATATATATTTTTTGTAAGTTTCTAAAGAGAAGACGTTAGTCAAGATAGAGAAGTAATTATGCTTATAAATACTAAGCTCTAACACTTTCTCTCAATAAGAAAAGCAACAACAAAAAAAAAAAGCCAGAGATATTTTTACGAGGCAAGAATAGAACTCAGACAAAAAGGGCAGAATCTAAAAAATGACAAACCGGTCAAGTTTAACGGCGGCGCTCATCGTCATGGTAAGCGTCCTTCTATCCGTGAAGCTGGTTGTGTCGTCACCGTGTATCGCAAAAGGTATCGGTCCACCTGTTCCGGTCTCTGTCAAGATATTGCGGGAGGTGCAATATATGGTCGAGTTTGGGTTGGGGGAGCACAATAAGGCGCTCTCGAGGGTTCACCAATTGAAGCTAGTAAGCATCGACGGTGGTGCTTATTACAGTGCAGATCCTGAGATGGATTTTGTCAGTTTCGATATTACTGCATCCAACCGCTTCGGTCGTGCCAAGTACAATATGTTTGTCACCCGCGCCTACACCTATAATGAACTTAAGCTCAAATGCTTTGAGAAAATTTAGTTACATGTTGTTGTTGTTATTTGAAAGCTTTTGGATGCAAATCTAGCATTGCCTAGCTATAATAATGATAATAATAATAGTATTGTTGATGTTTGAGCATCATCCGACATTTTCTGAAATGGGACCACATTGGTCCTTACATTGGAAATAAAGAAGCCACCATATCCATTTAGGCGGAAAAAATCCCAGAATATACCAATTATTAAAAAAAATTACCAAAATACAGTACTTATAAAACTAATTCCCAAAATACAGCAGTTTCAACATCACTGTCTTTGTCTAAGACAGTGATGTTGATCACCGTTTTGGTCTAAAACGATGATACATCACCGCTTTAGACTAAAGCAGTGATGTTATCACCGCTTTAAACCAAAGCAGTGATGCCATCATCGCTGTCAAGGACGACAGTGATGGCATCACCGTTGATGTGGCAGGCAGTGAAGCCTTCACCGTTGGATCCAACAGCGGTGAAGGGGCGCGGATCGCTGACGTGGACGCGCGCGGGCACTTCACCGCTGAAGACCAAAGCGGTGATAGCCCCGCTTTCCACGTCAGCGATCCGCCCCCCACCCCGCGCCTTCACCGCTGCCGTCGGATGCAGTTATGCGCGGATTGTGGTTTTTCTCCACAATCCGACGCATCAGGAGAGGCCACGTCAGCGATCCCTGCACATCACCGCGTCCAACAAAGGCGGTGATGGCGCTGTGTTTGTTTGGGGCGGTGATAACTGGCCAGGTTTTTTCCCAGCCCCAAACCCTATAAATTACCCATCCCCCCTCTCATTCCAAACCACACCACCACTTCATACTTCTTTCTCCCTCCATTTTTCACTCTAGTTTCGTTCTAAGTATGCTCTGTGGTTGCGGCTAAGTCCGATCTTCCGCATCAGAAAGAATTACTAGAGTTTTTGTTTTGTTGTTTTGTCGATACTCTCGCTAGCTTTTCGGCAAAAAATGGACGAAGAGGCTTTGAGAGTACGTAAATTTATTTAATTCTTTTGTGCATTTTTTTTTACATGGGTGCTAAAATTTAAATTGATTTGATTTCATATTTTTTTATAGATGGGTGCTGAGATATACGACCCTAGATTGTATATCGATCCTGGCCCAAGGGATCGAAGGTATTTAACCGGGCAAGATCAACATCGCTCTCGTTCAATTTGGAACAATAATCCGGTAGATACACTACAATTATTTCAATAGTTTTAAAGTTTTTATTTTGCTTTCTAAGTTTTTATTTTGCTTTCTATTGACTGACAATATTGTGTTTTTTGTTTTGTAGGAATCACTTATTCCCATCAGTCATCGAGGTACATGTCGATTGCCCCGTTGGCATCCTCGACTGCATCCCTATCTAGAGAGGGCGGGATTGCACAATTTGAGGCACTTTATGAGGCTAGATATTGACAACGATCTGCTGACGGCAATGACAGAGCGATGGCGCCCTGAGCTGCATACCTTCCACTTTCCCGAGGGTGAAATGACGATCACCCTCAAAGATGTTGCCATCCTCACCGGGCTCCCGATCACCGGAGATGCCATCATCGACAGCTCGAGAAAACCAGAAGATGGTTGGGGGCCATTGATTCAGGAACGTCTGGGGTTCAACATGCCGACCACCACGCCCGTCGAAGGGGTTGGGCATCCACCACTGAATGCGGGGCAAGTATCGATCCCGTGGCTTGTTGACCACATCCAATTGGAGGTTAATATAGGCCTGGATACTCCTGAAGATCAGGTGGAGCGGTATGCACGTGTATACCTAATTGCCTTGGTTGGTGGGTTTCTGTTCCCCGACAAGTCAAATAAGTGGATACAAGGCATGTGGTTCCCTATGCTCCTCGGTGACTGGGACGAGATCGGGAGAAAAAGTTGGGGGTCGGCCGTCTTGGCTGGAATCTACCGAGAGTTGTGTACTTGCTCGAGGTTGGGAGCGAAACAAGCTGGTGGTGCGATGTTCATACTTCAACTCTGGGCATGGGAGCATCTTCCGTTTCTCGCACCTCAAGACCCTCGGGAATTCTGGTTGCCAGATGATGAGCTACGATTTGTAGCAAATCTTCTTGCCAAATTTGTGTTGGAAATTGGCTAGGAAGTGACGAATACACCAACGCCATGTCCATCCCCATTCGTCCGGGAAACCACGGACGGCGTGTTTAATCCCGGCATGTCGATCCGATATAATTGTAATACCCATTCTTTGTGTGACGTGGGCGTGTAGCTGGTCAAAGAACCATGCCCAACTTAGGTTGTTCTCCCCTTCAACTAATGCAAATGCTAAGGGAAAAATACTTAAATTTCCATCAACCCCAGTGGCAATAAGAAGAGTTCCTTTATACTTCCCAGTAAGGAAAGTTCCATCAACCTGTTAAAATGAATACTGAGTTAGTAAAAATTGAAATTAGTAAAGTAATGAAGTAGTACAATATTTTGAGTCCGTAATATACCTGAATCACTGGCATGCAGAAGGGAAACCCGTCAATGCATGGCTTGAATGTCCAGAACAGACGATGATAGCTTTTATCTTGATATCTGGTTGTGCCTCGATAAGGTGCTTAATGGTTCTTGCCACTTTTTTTGCTTTCAGTTGCCGGTGATCCTGTGAAAGTATGGTTGAGGAGCAACTGTGGTTGTTCTCTGCTGTCCGCATGACCCAGACCCCCTTTCTCTTCATATATGCAGCACGAAGTTGCCACATACAACCCTCTCCAGCATTCTTACAAATGACATGCAGTTGTCCCTTGTCAGAATATTTTACCTTCCATTCGAAATTACGCCGCATGGCTTCTTCGCTAAAAGCGTCTTGCACATCGGCTTTTGAAGTGAACGCCATACCCACTTCCAAATTAGCAGTCGGATTATACACAGGCATGGGCCGATAGTCAGGGGCATCGTTCTGACCATATAAAAATTGATCAGGAACCTCTGTGTAGTAAGGCGTTGGTGCCTGGCGGAACGCCACCTCACTGTCATCGATATCGTCGTTATCGTCCGCATCTTCCTCCTCACTGACTGATCTCAAATCTTCCTCACTTTCATCGTCACTGGAGGCGAATGGATAGCTCGGCGAAGGAGGGTCATCTTTAGCAGCATAACCAGCATCGCCTTCTTGGTCATGCGAAGTACGCCCAGTTCGAAGGGTGTTTTCAATGTCACCCCACTCTGGACCCCAAGCAGGCCATTGATCACCGTCGGGCTGAACGATATCGACGGCAGTCTCACCACCATGTGGCAGGTATTCTTCCCACCCAACAGCTCCTTCAGAACTACCTCCTCCGTAGTTGCTTGAAGTACCTCCCCAACCATACCCTCCGGCAGAAGAACCTGCTCCGTAGTTACTTGAACTACCACCCCAGCCATACCCTCCTGCAAAACCATCATCATAAGAATACTGGTGAGAATGAGTTTCACTGACCGGCTCGGTCTCGACATACACCTCTGCAAGCCGCACCCCGTTCTCAGATATGAACTGTGTCATCATGTTCGCGTCGTCATCGTCATTTATGTCAACTCTTTCGTACATGACTCCGTCAGCACTCATGTTGGGATACCGGTAAGTAATTTGACGAACTCTCATTTGCCCGCCCGTACAAGTCCTTTCTGCACACCTGTCATGGAGTTCTTGCCACGAGAATCTCGACTCAATTGTAAGCGAACTGGATTCGCCATCTTCATAGTCGATCCCAATGTTCGAGTTTGTCACCCGACCATTCCAATAAATAATAAGCCGAAACTTCTTAAATTTACCCATGTCTGCAATTTATAATAATTAAGTATAGTATATAATTAGTACATTATGGATACAAAAACAATATCATCCAAAGCGATAATAAAATGCAACTAATTTATCTATTATGAGAAAACTAAACAAATTCATCTAAATTCATAACTAGCTAACTAACATCTATCATATCATAATTAAACTAAATAATATCATAACATATTTTCCAATAACCGCAATTCACTAAATACAAACAGTATAATTACTAACACATCAACATGTAAAAAATACATACTTATAACATACTCAATCCCGATCTATCATGATAACTAAACAAATTAATCTAAATTCAGTACTAACTAACTAACATATATCATTAATCTAAATATATAATTCTAACATACCTAATTCTAGCACATAATCAAAATGTAAACAATACATAATTCTAACATACCGAATCCCGACGAGTTTCTTGAGCAGTAAACTACGGAGGAACCAGCTGCGAAAACGATAATTTTGGTACTAATTTTCTGTTTGGCAGCAGGAGTGTTTGGCAGCAGGAGGGAAGAGGGGGCGTGGCTTTTTATAGGAAAAATTGGAGGCAATCACCGCTTTGGACAAAGGCGGTGAACCATCATCGCCTTAGTCAACAACGGTGATGGCTAGGTAGCTGTTACCTACCTGTCCACCTACCAGGGCTGTGTAAAACGTGGGGGCAATCACTGCTGTGGACAACAGCGGTGATGGCTTCACTGTTGATGTCCAAAGCGGGGAACGTATCACCGCTTTTGACCACAGCGATGATGCATTCCCCGCTTTTGTCCAAGGCGGTGATGCGTACCCCGCTGCTTCACTGCTTTGGACAAAAGCGGTGATCAACATCACTGTCTTAGACAAAGACAGTGATGTTGAAACTGCTGTATTTTGGGAATTAGTTTTATAAGTACTGTATTTAGGGAATTTTTTTTAATAACTAGCGTATTCTGGGATTTTTTCCCATTTAGGCCACTACCAACAAGACAAATACAATCCATTAGTTCATTACAACCCAACAACACAACTACTTAGAAGTCCAACTTAAACTAGAACAAAGAAACTAAGAGCAAATGGCAATGACCCGCCGCATCCGATTTCAAGCCTGTGGAGTTGGGGTTGGCACAGTCCAAATCGTGATGGATCCAGGGTATGACCTTCCTCGCAATAAGCTGGTAGGCATGGCCGGTGAAGTGGAAATTGTCAAACCAGATATAATTCCATGGATCCTTGCAATATGGAACATCGGGTTGTCCACACTGTTCGTGATCCTTGATTCCACAGCATCGCCTGTAGCTGTTGTGCTTCAGCACTGCATCAAACATAAGCAGTGTTTTTATTTTATCAAACCATGCACGATCAAAGAACACCACAATTATTAAAACAAAAACAAAAAAAGCCGTACCAAGAGAATGGTAGTGGTCGAACATCCACTGCACTCCATCCCAAACATCGCCGTAAACGATATGGATGTCCGGGAACATCCACAGCCCAACCCCCGCTACCGCGATTACGAGTAACGGAACGATTAAGCTTGCCGAGGGTAGGAGTAGGTTTGTTTGTTATTGATCGTGTTATAAACGCGCTGCTACGGATCGGGAAATTGCAGGAATCGACAAAGCAAGAATACGAAAGCGAGAATCGAAAAACACGACACACGATTTACGTGGTTCACTAACACGATGTGTGTTAGCTACGTCCACGGGCGAGAGAGAGCCAGTTTCACTATATCGAGGAGATTACAGATTACAAAGGAGTATGAGAAGTATTTATAGTACTTCTCCATGTGGGTTTATACCTAATCCAATCTGGCAAAGGAAACGGTTACAGACCAGGCCCAGAACCCGAACCCAAATAACAGCGAGACCCCCGATTACCAGTCGTAGCGGCTGATAGTCCGATTCAAGTCATATCAACAAATCTCCACCTTGACTTGAATCCTCTTCCTCTGAGATCTCTGATGTACTCTGCTCCTTCTATCTCTCTCCCGCCATCAATGCCCCGCAGGGCGGAGTCACCCACTCAAGACATTCAGCAAGTCCAAGCAATGTTGGAACTTGCCATGTGGAACCGGCTTCGTGAACATATCAGCAGGATTATCCGCGGTGCCAACCTTCTTCACCTTAATCCTCTTCTCTGTCCTCAAGAAATGATACCTCACATCTATGTGCTTAGTCCTCTCATGGTGGACTTGATCCTTGGCCAAACATATTGCACTCAAACTGTCGCAATACACCACTGCCTGATCATGATGTAGACCAAGATCACCAACCAGTCCCTTCAACCATATTCCCTCCGTAGCAGCTTCTGTCAATGTCATATACTCTGCCTCAGTAGTAGACAATGTCACCGCCGACTGCAAAGTTGCCTTCCAGCTCACTACAGAACTCCCAAGAGTGAATACATAACCGGTCATCGATCTCCTCGTGTCAACATCTCCAGCATAGTCTGAGTCAGAATACCCAGACACCAAGCACTCTGTATCACTTCCGAAGCTAATCCCCACATCAGGTGTACCCTTAAGGTACCGGAAGATCCTCTTCACAGCCTGCCAATGCTCCTTCCCAGGTTGTATCATAAACCTGCTCACAACACTAACAGCATGTGCAAGATCAGGTCTAGTGCATACCATAGCGTACATCAAGCTACCTACTGCACTAGCATATGGGACTCTCGACATGTACTCCTTCTCAGCCTCCGACTGCGGTGCATAAGCTGAGGATAGATGAACATTTGAAGCACTAGGAGTATTTAAGGGCTTTGCTGAAGACATGCAAAACCTCGACAATATCTTCTGGATGTAGCTCTTCTGTGACAAGAAAAGCTTCTTCTTCGACCTATCCCTATAAATCTCCATACCCAAGATCTTCTGAGCAGCTCCCAAATCCTTCATCTCAAACTCAGCACTGAGAAGCCCCTTTAACTTCTGGATATCAGACTTCGACCTCGCAGCTATGAGCATATCATCCACATACAGAACAAGATAGATCATAGAACCATCCTCCACCTTGTTGTGATACACACAACAATCATATGGACTTCTGCTATAGCCCAGCTCAAGCATGTAGCTGTCAAATCTCTTGTACCACTGCCTCGGAGATTGCTTAAGTCCATACAAGGACTTCTTCAGCTTACAAACATAATCTTCTTTTCCAGGAACCTCGAATCCTTCTGGCCGAGTCATGTAAATTTCTTCCTCCAACTCTCCATGTAGGAAAGCTGTCTTCACGTCTAGCTGCTCGAGCTCCAAGTCATAATGTGCCACTATTGCTAGTAACACTCTGATCGAAGTATGTCTGACCACTGGTGAGAAAATCTCATTGTAGTCAACTCCTTCCCTCTGCGAGAAGCCTCGTGCAACCACCCGAGCTTTAAATTTCATGCCCTCTTTAGAAGTGATTCCTTCCTTCTTCTTGTAGATCCACTTGTTTGTAACAATCTTACTTCCCTGTGGTCGTTTGACTAGCTCCCAAGTCTGATTCCTGTCATGGGATTCCATCTCATCTCCCATTGCGGCAAGCCACTGATCAGCTTCACCACCTGGAACTGCTTCTCTGTAGGACTGTGGCTCTCCTGCATCCACTTCTTCAGCAACCTGAAATGAATACGCCACCATGTCCTCGAAGCCATACCTCTGTGGAGGTACTCTCCTGCAGTCGCTCTCTTCTGTCTACCGGAAGCAATAGACTGTTGAGCTCGTGCACTGGACTCTGAAGTTTCTGGCTCTGCAGAGACATCCTCATCATGTTAATCTTCTCCACCTTGGTGCTCAAACTCACTCTCTTTGAGAGTTTGCAGCTCCACCTGCTTATCAACATTCCTGCTACCTTCAACAACAGTAACCTTCAACATAGGGTTAAACATAGACTTCTCATCAAATATCACATTTCTACTGAGTATAACTCGATGCTCAGAAGGTGACCAGACTCGAAATCCCTTAACTCCATCTCCGTAACCCACAAAAACACCCTTCTTTGCCCTTGGGTTCAGTTTACCCTCATCCACATGATAATAAACAGGACACCCAAAAACTTTCAGTGAAGAGTAATCAGCAGGCTTACCATACCACACCTCATAAGGAGTCTTCAACTCAATACTTGTGTGAGGTCCACGGTTGATCAGGAAGCACGCCATGTTCACTGCTTCTGCCCAGAATCTTCTCTCTAGTCCAGCATTAGAGAGCATGCACCGTGCCCTCTCCAACAATGTCTGGTTCATCCTTTCTGCAACGCCATTCTGCTGGGGTGTATCTCTCACAGTCCGATGACGGGCAATCCCTTCATCCTTGCAGAATTCGTTGAACTCAGAATTACAGAACTCCAGACCATTGTCCGTTCGCAGCTTCTTGATCTTCTTCCCGGTCTGATTCTCCACCAATGTCTTCCACTGCTTGAACTTCGTGAAAGCCTCACTTTTCTGCTTCATCATGAAAATCCAAGTAAATCTCGAATAATCATCAATAATAGACAGAAAATTCCTGCTGCCTCCAATGGATTCAACTCGTGAAGGACCCCAAGAGTCGGAGTGGAGGTAATCTAGTATCCCCTTCGTCCGGTGGATACCCTTCTTGGGAAACTTGCTGCGATGTAGCTTCCCAAACACACAATGCTCGCAGAATTCCAAATTCTACATCTTGTGCCCGCAAAGAAGATCCCTCTTCGACAGAACTTGCATCCCCCGTTCACTCATATGCCCCAGTCTCATGTGCTAGAGAGTGGTCATATCTTCCTGATGAACCTGAGACGATGCAACTGCAGCAGAACCAGACAACACAGACCCTTGTAATGCATACAAGGTCCCACGCTTCACGCCCTTCAGCACCTTCCTTGAACCTTTGCAGACATACACAACTCCACCTTTTCCTTTGAAACTGAAACCCTTGCTGTCGAGTAGACTCAAGGAGATCAGGTTCTTTGTCATTCTTGGAACATGCCTGACATCATTCACGGTACAGAACGAACCATCATGTGTCCGAACCTTTATGGACCCGATTCCAACAACCTTGCAGACAGCTCCATTTGCCATGACCACGTTACCACCATCTATCTGCTCGTAGGTTGTGGAGCAATCCCTGTTCGGAGACATATGGTATGAGGCTGCAGTATCCAGAAACCACACATCACCACGATGTGCCTTCTCATCTACAGCCAAGGCGAGATCGTCTTCAGAACTGTTGTCCACTTCTGCCACGGCAACTGAACCTTGTTTCTTCTGTTGCCCTCTTCTCTTGGGACAGTTGTACTTCCAATGCCCCACTTCCTTACAGTTGTGACAAGCATCACCTGGCTGTGGACCGGGACCCTTGGAATTCTTGTTTGAATTCCCTTTACCAGATTTCTTCTTTCCCTTTCCATCTGTAACAGCCAAACCCGATGCCTCACCACCTGTACCAGATCCGGACGCCTTATGCCTGATCTCTCTCGTATGAAGAGCAGACCTGACATCCTCCAACGACACGCTTTCTTTACCAGCAATAAAAGAATCAATGAAATTCTCATATGAACTCGGCAAAGAAACCAGGAGGATTAGGGCAGCATCCTCGTCATCAACTTGAACATCTATATTACGCAGATCCAGCAAAATAGAGTTAAGCTGTTCGAGATGTTCCCTCAAAGGCGTACCTTCTTGCATCCTCAAGCTGAACAACCGTTGCTTGAGATGCAGCTTGTTGGTTAGAGACTTAGTCATGTACAGACTCTCTAGTTTCAACCACAAGCCCGCAGCAGTCTTCTCAGCAACGACTTCAATGATGACGTCATCAGACAACGATAGCATGATGGTCGAGTGGGCCTTCTCCTCCAGGGTATTCCACTCATCGACCGCTGTCTTCTTCTGTTTCGCAGACAGCGGCCCCCACAAGCCTTGCTGTTTCAATAAAGCCTGCATCTTGATCTGCCATATAGCGAAGCTGTTCTTCCCCGTGAACTTTTCGATCTTCATGTTCACCGACGTCATTCTTCTGAATCGAAAACCCTAGACTGATTTCCAGCCGCGGCTCTGATACCACTTGTTATAAACGCGCTGCTACGGATCGGGAAATTGCAGGAATCGACAAAGCAAGAATACGAAAGCGAGAATCGAAAAACACGACACACGATTTACGTGGTTCACTAACACGATGTGTGTTAGCTACGTCCACGGGCGAGAGAGAGCCAGTTTCACTATATCGAGGAGATTACAGATTACAGAGGAGTATGAGAAGTATTTATAGTACTTCTCCATGTGGGTCTAAACCTAATCCAATCTGGCAAAGGAAACGGTTACAGACCAGGCCCAGAACCCGAACCCAAATAACAGCGAGACCCCCGATTACCAGTCGTAGCGGCTGATAGTCCGATTCAAGTCATATCAACAGATCGAGTCAAAGGGGGCATCTGCAAGTAGTTGTTTTGGTTGTTTCAAATAAAGATCATCCCCACCTTAAGTGGAGGAAGGTTAGGTAGACGTGGGAAGTAGTTCCTGCCGGTTAGGATTTCTTTGTTCAAGCATAGGTTATTTAAGTTCTTCATGAATGAATAAACGGCAAGCATTATTGAGTCAATAGACATACTGGTTGTTCTAGCCAAGAAAGTAGAGCACTAGCTTCTTCCTGCCAAGAAAAGGAAGAGCACGATCGATATAATTTCAGCCCATATCATTTGGTATCAGAGCCCGGCATGGGCACCCACGCTCAACGTATCGAAGCTCTCGAAACCGCCACTCAAGAAAACCAAACCGGCATCCAGGCGATCATCAATCAACTGGTGGCCGTCCAAACCGTTGTCAATCAGCTCGCGCAAGATCAAGCAGCCAGGTCCGATGCACGATCCGTCGACGATGGCGAACGATCTGTGAATGGCCGTGGCCGACCACAACCACCTGAGGATGAGGACGAGCGAGACCGCCAGCCCTTCTTTGGAGCTAAGCTTGCTCGTTTGGAGTTTCATTAAACTAATTTTAAATTAATAACAGATTAACCAAAATATGAAAGTTAAATGTAACTTGATTTGTTTATTCAAATGCAAATATTCGTCATGTATCTCAAAGTGTCTTTAAAATTGGAGGGCTTAAGAAAATGATTGTTTAAAACTGAAATTAATTATTTAATTGATGTAAACTGAAATTAATAACTAAACTGAAGGACTTAAGTTAGGGGTCGTTTGTTTGTTGGATTTGAAAAATGAGGGTTTTGGCCAATAAAAATCTTGGGATTTATGTTAATTTATTTGATTATGGATTTGAAGAGTCTAGTGTTTGCATGATAGATTTGATTTTGGATTTGTGATGGATTTGTTAAATAAATAACTAACCATCACGGACTTGCAAATCCCAAATCAATATGTGGGATTTACAAGTCCGTGGGGTCCACGGATTTGGTTCCAAAATAAAGACCAAATTCGTGGACCCCACGGATTTAGCACCCTTCAACAAACAAGGGACTTATGTTAAATCCATCAAACTTGGGATTTGGGTACAAAATCCATGACCCAAATCTAACAAGCAAACGACCCCTTAATTGATGTAATTGTAGAAAAGGGGAAAAGGCTTACCATAAAAAGCAAAGGGAAAGAAGAAACATTCTTCCTTCCTGGCGGCTTTGACATGATCATTAAGCTATAATTAGCAAGGACAATTTAAATTGGTTTTTTTTTTGTTACTTGTGTTTTTTGGTACTCATGCATGCGTGATGTATAATTTCCAGCATATCTTTTCATTCCCTCTCAATTTCCAGCATATAACAACCATCTTCATTAATAGTATGTTAATAAGTGCCCTTGGGCGTTAAAACAACTAATTAAATGTGACTTGTGAAAAAATACAAATTCCTTAGGAGATTAAAACGTAATGAATTCATTTTTAACTTTCAAGGTGAAAACGTTATATAGTCGGTGATAGGAAATCCCCCCCCTACAAAGGACTATAAATACTCAGCTCCCACAAACTTTTTTTTCCCCCTCAAAACAAGCCAAAAAAAAACGACAAGAGAATTTTACTTAACAAAGCGAAAAGCACAAAGTCTAAAAATGACAAAGCGGTCGCCCTTAGCAGTGGTTGTCGTCCTGATCATGGTAAGTGCCCTTGTGTCTGTGAAGCCGGTAGCGTCATCGTGTTATGAATCATGGTACGGCTCATCTCGTCCGCTCTCTCATAAGGAGCTGCAATGGGAGTCGCAGAAGAGCCTGGCCGTGTTTGCGGTGGAGGAGCACAATAAGGAGCTCTCGGGTGCTCAACGGTTGAAGCTGATAAGCATCGACGAGGGTGTTTATTACCCTTTATCGCCCAGTACGGATTTTACCAGTATGAATATTACTGCATCCAACAGCTCTGGCCAAGCCAAGTACTGGATCTTTGTCACCCACAGCATTGCTTATGATCACCTTGACCTGAAATGCTTCGAGAAAATTTAGTTAAAGATGGATGTTATTTGAAAGCTTTGCGTATAGTAATAATAATGTTTTGATGTTTGAACATCATACAAATATTTATTTTCTGAAATGGGGCCATATTGGTCTTGCATTGTGGTTTGGTGGTGGCAACGGGTATTTATGTCAAATTCATTAGGGTGCTGGTGGGAATCGATATGAGAGATCTCTTCTATCCGCTGGGTTTTTGGTGGAAGATGATGGGGAAAAAGAAGTGTGGGTAAGCTTCAAGTACGAGAAGAAGCTACCTTCTGGCTTCTGCTATTGCTGTGGGAGCATTCTGACGATCGACTTTTAAAGAGGAAGGAGGGCTAGGCTTAAAGAGCTTCAACCATTTCAATATTTCCCTCCTCACAAAACAATGACACGAAAAACAAATAATAAAAAGCTAAGGGAAGTATAGAAGTTGGTTTACAAAAAAAAGTGAGGACATAGTTGAAAATTTTAGGTTCAAGGTCTGAATCACAAAACTCGACAAACATTGCCAAGATAGACAATACCATCCAGGCTTCGCCGGTCTCCAACAAACCAACCCAATCGACTTCTGCCTGTCTCCTCCCATGGCCTCACTCCCTTTACTAAAAGCTCGCTCGGTCTGTTGCTTCAAGAGCTTAGTTCTGACCGCAAGCTCCGTAAAATGTGTTAACTGCTTCTCGAACACATGTACATTCCTATTTTTTCCATAACTGCCAGCACAAGATACCAAACAGTGAAGGGTCTACACACACACCTCTTCCTGTCACGTAGTGATGCATCCACCACAAAAGGTCTCTGTGATAAACGCGCTGCTACAGATCGGAAAATAGCTGGAATCGATAAAGTAAGAATACGAAAGCGAAAATCGAAAAACACAGACACACGATTTACGTGGTTCACTAATACGATGTGTGTTAGCTACTCCACGCGCGAGAGATAGCCAGTTTCACTATCGAGGAGATTACAGATTATAGAGGAGATGAGAAGTATTTATACTTCTCCATGAGACCCCCCACTAATCCAGTCGTAGCGGCTGATAGCCCGATTCAAGTCACATCAACAAATCTCCACCTTGACTTGAATCTTCTTCCTCTGAAAACTCTGATGTACTCTACTCCTTCTCTCTCTCTCCCGCCATCAATGCCCCATAGGGCGGAGTCACCCACTCAAGACATTCATCATGTTCTAGCGCAACATCTTGTTGAACCCTGGAAAGCACCCTCCTTGGTATATTCCTATGGGCATTATCCTCCGCGCCCCATGGTGTATCACGTCTGCCGAATTTGAAATGTGTGGAAGCAAAGGGATTAATTAGTATAGTATAGCTCAAAGTAAAAGTCAAACGAACTGTCCAATTGAACCAATAATTAATTATCTTGATTCCATCTTTGAGAGCTGCAATCACGTAGGGGATGATCATCATCTTCTCCTCGAGTGTTTTCTTAAAACCGCCGTAGGTATTCCCTCCACCACTGAGTATGACGAGGGTTGACTCAAAATAGGCATTGCTGGCTAAAAAATCAAGAGACATAAAATAATTAAAAAAGGGAAGAATTGATTGAGAGAGTATCTTATATGTCGTATTGTTAGGAGTAATTAAATGTGACATGATTCATTATGGAATGCCTCCTTTGAGAAGTTGATGAACCATTTGAGCTGCTCATCCAAACCACTTTGAGAATACTTAAAGCGTATGTAAAGCTTGTCCCGCTGAGCCTTCGACAGGAGCCCGACTCCAGCTACGCCGAAGTTGGCGCCTTTGGTGTGGTCTAGATCCTTCCTCGGGTAGGGGTTACAGTGGGGCAACCACGCCAACTCCGCTGGAAAACGTGAAAAAAATTATACATGTTTTACGTAAGAAAAAGAAAACATAAAAAATGAAGTTTTGGCAATTGCTGATACGGTCAATGAGGAGGTAGTCGTCAGAGAACTTGTCGGTCGGCTTCCCGTCGCCGACAGACATCCCATATGGGTGCTTCCCCGAGCTGACAAAGTTGAACTGCATGAGGGCATTGCCCGTGTCTGACATGGAGTCGCCGAAATTGTAGATGACAGAGAACCCACACCCTTTGAGCAGCTGTGGCGAGGCTGAGGGAGATTTACCAGTAGAAAGAGAAAGGGAAGCAGCAACAAACAAGAGGTAGAGACACAAGCAAGGTGATCTTCATTATTCCACTTTAGGTGTATGAAGAACAAATCCAACTAATTAATCAAAAGCAACGCCACAATTCCAACTAATTAAGTAATACGTTATAATATGTGGTTGAGAGGAATGAAAATTATGGCAAGAGAGGAGGGAGGGAAAGGAGTTTGGTAGATGTTTTTGGTTTTATAAACGGATGAGGATGCGGTAGGTTGGTTCAAATTAATCGAGGTAGCGGTAGACAATCTTTTGCACAGATATGGAGAGTAGATGTCTAGCTCTTACCATTATTAGAGTATGAGTAATACGAGTAATATTTTGTTATGTAATTAGACAAAGTTTTTTTTTCTTAGTTGTAGAAGTTAGATATTTTCCATATTAGTGTAAATATGTATAACATTGTATATAAACACTCAAACTAATATGGAAAATACCCAAACTCTACGACCCTGTTAAGAAATATGATTTTGCCTAGTTATATAACAATACTCATAGTATAAAATAGTACTACTCATATTACTCACACTACTCACACGATAATAATGAAAAATACCTTATAAGATTCCAATAAAAAAATATAACACTAAAATTATATAACAATTCTCTAATATGTAAATACTATGAGGAACAAAGCAAATTAGAAGTCTTTGCTACATGGTCGATCAGGTGAGAAAGTATTTAGTCCACATTTAAGATCACACCTATTTGACCTTCTGCGTCGGCGCTTCTCAAGGTTACTTGATCTTCCTCGACTACTTTTCCGATTCCGAAGCTCCTTACTTCGTCCCTTTCCTTCCCAACCCTCTCAACGGAACTCAACATCCGCTCCCTAAAATCGACGCCAACCAATTCAAATCCCCCTGTTTTAACCGTCAAATCACCACTGGGATAATTCGCGACAGACTTTTCCACAAGGTCATCATTACATCTGATCCAAGCGACTACGAGAGCCAGGGTCGATTCACGGTGGTTCTGCTCGCCGACGACAAGGGAAGCCGGAGGATTTTGACTTGTGCACCGTTCAACGATTACTCGTGGACGGAATTGGACGGGGCGGATTCGGTGTCGTACCACGATGTGTGTAATTCATCAGACGGATTCCTGTTCGCATTGGGTGAAAACTACTCCGTTGATGCGTGGAACATCAGGTGGGATCAGGACTCCGACTCGTCGGAGAAAGTGACGAGCTTGGAGTAGTCTGTTCCGGTGTCGTTTCTGGTCGGGGAAACAGATTGCTGCGTGTCGAGGTTCTATCTTGTGAAGCCCGAAAGTGATGCCATGTCGATGTTGGTGGCACGGATTGTAGGTGAGTATGTCGTCGGGGAATGGAATGTGTTGATTGACCCGGAGATGGAGCCTCCAGAGGAGGGATAGAACCACCATGCCGTTTTTCCATACCGGACGGTGGGGTTCGAGGTCTACACGATGGACACCGATAAGAGGAATTGGGTGAGGACGGCGAATTTGGGCGGTGGCGACGAGCAGAGGAGGGCTCTGTTTTTTGGGTGGGAATCACTCTGCCTCTCTCCCCGCCGACGGTGAGATTGCGGCGGACTACATTAACTACACGGACGATTACTGGGAGCGGATGGATGAGGATTACATGTACGGAGGACACGATAATGGGGTTTTTCATTTGAGCGACAACGTGATTAGAAGGCTTGACGGCAGGGGCGGAGATAGAATTTTAAGTTGGGGGGGGGGGGGGGCGAAAATTTAATAACGTAAAAAAATGTACGTAAGCAAACAAAGCACTTAAAAGACAAATAATAGTAAAAAGATAAAAAAATTTAGTATTGCTGGGTATCGAACTCGCAAAGCACTTAAAAGACAAATAACAGTTGACCAAACGGCGATCAACTTAACATTGACTTTTGCTTACGTGGCAATGTCAAGTCATTGACACCTCAATTTTTTAATTTAAATTAAATAAAACTTTAAAAATAAAAAAATTGAAAAATCCACCGACTTCTTCTCTCCTGCGATGAGATTCTCCAGCCATGGAAAAATCCGCCCTCCCCAATCTCCGGCCATGAAAAAATCCATCCTCCCCAATCTCCGGCCATGGAAAAATCCATCGACTTCTTCTCTCCTGCGATGAGATTCTCCAGCCGAGACTTGTGATTCCCCCTCTGAATATCCACCTTACCCCCACTGTTGTCTCCCGATTATGCGCCAACTGATATTGCAGGTATGGAGAGAGTGGAACTGATAGGCAAAGTAGAGAGCATGAGCTCATAGCCTGGGTCGGTAGGACGGAACTCGCCGCCGCGAAGGAGGTTTCAGCGACGATTTTTGGAGAAGCTGACGGCTCGGAGGCCCGAGAGTTTCTAGAGGGTCGATTTTGCTGGAGGTTGCAATTGCGAGTCGGATTGGAGTGGTGGCGGAGTGGGTTGGCGGGTCCGATTCGAGTGGCGGCGGAGTGGGATGAGTATGGTGGTGGCGGATTGGGTTGCCGGGTGTGCTCGAGAATCTAGATCTACGATGCTCAATCTCTCGATCCCTTCAAAGAATCTTCCAATGAAGTGATTTCCAGCTGAAAAGTAGAGGCTACAGTGATGCAAACTGCCATGGAGCAGAGAGTTTCGACGACAATTGACAGGCGGTGAGGTTTCTCTAAAAGAATCGTCGGGGGTCAAGGTCGCTCTGAAGAGTTGTCGGGCGTAGAGGGATAGAGAGGAAAGACAAAATTCGATTCTTATCTTCTCAATTTTTTCTCAATTTTTTTATTTTAATTATTTTCTTCAATAAAATGGAATTAAAAATTCCATGTCATTTTCCACATCAACGCTGACTAGACAATCTGTTAAATTTTAACAGTCAACGCTGGTCAACACTAACAGAGTAATAGTTCAGGACACAGATGGAATGTTTGATACAATAGGACACAAGTGACATTTTTCGGATAGTTCGGGTGTTGTAGTGGTATTAGCCCAACAAGTAATGATAAAGCTTAAAAACAGGTAATCACTAAATAAGATGGTAAGTTTTAAGTGAACTGTGATTTCTAGATGTTAATCACATAATTAGGAACTTCAATTCCATTTGCATCAATGTGTAATATTAACAAGAACAAGCTCCAAAATCAAGCAAGTCATACGTGATGGATTTGGATAGCTCCCTTTTCTTGGCGGGAGTGGACCAAATTTCTCCTTTCTTGACGAGAATGACCAGAGGTTTCTATTTCTGAAATATTGTTTGCTTTCTATTCCGTTCACTCTTACCTACCTTAAATAGATAGAATTAGAAAGACCCTATCTATGTGGAACCAACTCAACGTTTTGTTCTACTTCAACTGCACTTCCTCCACCAACTCTAACAACTTGCACCATTAACTCTAACAATCTGCTGACCTCTTCATCCTTGCTAACAAGACTCCAACAAACCCAAGCTCATACAACAAGAAGCTTCTCTCGGCATGGGTTGGGCTTATGCACGTAATCACGGTAGCAACTCTTGGGTTGGGCTGCTTGTGCCTAGTGATGGTTGGGCCTATGAATAGTCGTATCAGCAAGTCAATTAAACAAGGCTGCAAGCCTGCAACTAGTGCAGAATCATACAGGATTCAGACTATTGTGCTAGAACTAACTAACGACACTCCAGTCCTTTTCACTAATCTCATCTCGATCAGGCCTTGAGACGGCCGAAAGCCGTACGCTAATCTCATCTCATCGGTTGGAACCTGCTTCTCAAAAAGGCCGTACGCTAAGTCGACCTTCTGAGCAGTACTCCCACCATTGACCTGAATCTCCATCAAGTGAGCTTTCTTCAGCTTCAGTCCCTTCATCTTCCTAATCTACAGAGCCGAACGAAGTTTCAGTGTCAAGGTAGAATAAGAGATATCATATTCAAAGCCAAATATATATATAGTGATGGTGAAGACGACAGAGACCAATACGTAGCAAGAAATACACCACATACTAAGACCGATGTGAGACAATATGGAATCTCTCAAGGGGTCGTTTGGATTAGGGAATGTGTAAATGAGGGATTTGGATTAAAATCTCTCAATTAAAAACCCAGGTATTTTAAACGTGGGATTTGATCCAAATAACATGTTTGGGAATAGATGAAGGATTTTAGTTAAAAATTAAAGTTACAATTATACCCATCCCTAATCCCTAAGGAAGAATAAGAAAGGAAGAACAAAAGGAGGGGCAGAGTTTGGAAAAGAATGAGAAAAAATGAGTGATTGTGAAATAGCTGATCCCCATCAGCTATTTTAAAAACTCTCATATGAGAGATTTAGAATTTCCTCATGCCCACAATCTCTCACCTTTCCAAACGCAGAATTGTTTTAAAATCCTGCACAACGAGAGATTGTTTTAAAATCACTCATAAATCCCCCGTCACATTCACTAATCCAAACGACCCCCAAGAAATTTGAAAGAATAAACGGTATATTTTTATTGATCAACTAAAATTATAAGTCCAATTTGTATTATTACCCACATGTATTTACAAACACATATTCAGACCTATATGAGATAGGATGAAACATTTTGACAAGTTTGAAAGAATAAAGGACATGCTTTTTTTATTTATTGTTCAACTAAAATCGCACGATGTTACATTTTCGTCCAATTTCTATTTTTATCCAAATTATTTTCGCTAAAAAATTAACAATAATTGACTCAGAGTCAAGAGTGAAATCAAAATCTTTGACATCCAAAAAGAACACCCTATTTTCCTTTATTAGAAAAGACCTCGAAACAAACAATTGAATCCACGAGTGATTTTGAAGGACCATAATTGCTATCTTGACTCTTCATAATTTAAAACCTAATCCAACTTCCAAGATAAACAATAAACATCAAAGCAGAAGAAAATAAGATATTGCAGCCAAAAAATCTAAAACAAAAAAGGACGAATCCGTAAATTACCCGCTCCATTTTTTCAAACCCCTAAACCCCCCGCCATCCGACGGTCCAACTTCTTCCACAAGCAAAATCAGATCTAATCCCAACCCTTCGATCTCCCATTCATTAACCCCTCCCCTTCAAATTGCCGTCCCACTCTCTTTTCTCTTCCCCACAAACACAACCCCAACTCCCTCTTCCCTCTCTCTCTCTCTGCGTCTCCGCTCTTCTCACTGAACCGCACAGTGGAACCGCCGCTCCTGTCTCCTGATTCCCGCCGTCCACAGCTGAAAGTCATTGCCGGGGGAAACAATAGCCGGAAACTCAGAAGGTGATTTTCCGACTACCGTAGCAGTAGATCGACTCTGTTCTCCCCTTTCACTTGACGGCTTCGATTCGCTTTCCTTCTAAGGTCAGTATCGATTCGTTTCTCTTCCGATTCGTTAGTTCTGGCTCTTTATTTGGCATTTGAGTCTCCGCTGAACGGTTCTTGCTTTGGGTTTCTCTGCGAGACATTGAATTCCTGATTTAGCACTAAATATCTTATTTGGATTTCCCGTGCTATATTTGAACTGGTTTTTTTTTTTGTATTTTTTGTGTCCAGAGGTTTTTTCTGTGATGGGAAAGTTTTCGACTTTTTTGGTCTTTTGTTTGTTTCCGAAAAATTGCGGAGAGCAAGAAGAGGGGAAAAAAGATCGCTTTCAAATCGTGGTTGAAACGGAATCTTTGGTTTATTGTCAGTTGAAAAGAAGAATCAGAATCTAGAACCCAAGTTGAATCTGCTAACCTGCGTGTGATGCACTCTCTGCCACCTAATCTATTTTTGGTGAATCATTGAGTGAGTCGAATTGGGGGGGAGTTTTGCTTGTCCGGAATGGAGAGGTTTCGAATTTTTAAATTTATATGGTGTTGAATTTTTCACTGTGGTGGCTTATGGGCCAAGTTATTTAGTTCTTATTGGCGTAGGAAACTGGTGGGGATAGGACACGGATAGTCCATTTACGTGTATAAAGTGGAATAGAGGCCAGATATATATATATTCAATTGCTTCCTCTTTGTCTATTGCCCTTTTGTCCATTATATCTTCTTATTCTTCTTCTACACCATTCTTTCAATCTGCAGGCGCTGTTTCAGCTTTGTTAGTGTAGTCGACGATGGCAACAGGGACCAAGCTCGAGAAAAGTATCCTTATTTTGGTTCATCTTTGTGCTTTAAGTTCATTCTGAAGGCCTTTCTACTTTGGGGGTCTTATGGCCGTGTGTACGTTTGTTAAGCGACAAAAAGATAAAAGCTTTGCAAGTTTTTGGTAATTATTGTGTGTGTGATGTCTCCTATTCCTTTCGATTCTCCCGCTTTTTTGTTGTTACTATCGTCCTAGTTATTGGTGATAGTGGAGCTATGTATCTAAAGCTCTATTATGTATGGCCTAGGGTTCTTATTCCCCTTTCCCCCCATCCTCGTCCCCTTGGTGATGTAGTAGTATGCCAATTGGTTCAGCTAATCATAGCAATACCATGGAGTTCTGGCTAGTTTGAGCGTGGTTTTCGTTGGGTTATGATGTTAGTACCATGGAATTCTTTCCTGTTGTTAGCCTTAACTGTTTGATGCAGCTGAACCCAATCCTACAGGACCGATGATTGAAACTGTCAGTAAATTGGCGGAACACGACATGGTATGTGTTTCTTCCAGTTAAATTTGGTGTTTGACTATTGTTACTGAGTTACAAGATCATCGAGTTGATATGTACCTGCATGCTCTTTGGTGTTTCTAATCACCCTTTGTTTTATTTGAAGATCCAAGCTGATTCTTTTCTACAAATGATTTGAGCGAATTTGGCTGAGCTTTAAGCTTCTTCTCTTTTTTAGACGAGTAGTATTTGTACATGAGAATTACCACTATGTGTTGCCTCATCAAACTCTCTTTCCTTGATATATGTTATTTGCAGGCTTCAAGGAAAGGTGCAGTGAGATCTGATACAACTCCCAGCATTCCCTCAAGAGATGCTAAACCTGGCATCAAAGCTGATGTTGATGTAGCTTCTAACATCAAAGGGAATAATGATATGGAGTCATATGGGCAGCATGCTCTGTATAATGTGCCCACTAGCACTTATGGCTATTATTACCCAGGTTAGTTGACGGATGAATTTAATCACCTTTCAAGTTAGAAATTTGATTGCTTCTGCTACCTGAAATAGAGCACTGCATCACCAGTTCCACGGTTGACACAGAGGAATTAGTGATATAGTCAGCAGCACCCCGTTCATTAGAGGGGTCGTTTGGATGAGTTGTTGTGTAACGAGTTAATATAAAAGTGGAATTCCTCACAAAATGAGAATGTGGTATTTGTGAGTTATTTCACAATAACTACCCCTATGAGGTATTGACAATAACTCATTAATAAGTTATTTCAAATTAACTCAAGTATCAATAACTCATCACCAACTTTTGTAGACAAACTTCCACTTACTAGTTTGAAAATGTAGTTTGAGTTTGCAGTTTTATGGATTGACCCATTATTTAACATTCTTCCATCATCGTTGTCTTCTGGCAGGCTATGGTGGGTCATTCCCTCAGTTGGATGAGCATGGTTATTTTCAAGCAGATGGTTCTCATTTGGTAAGTCTTGGCTGGCAGCATTATGTAGTTGACAAAACTTGCTCTTTCTTCTTCCAGACAAATGATAATTTTCCTACTCATTTCTCTATTCAGGCTCTGCAATCTGACAATGGCTCTATGGTTTATTACATGCCTGGATACAATCCTTATTCTTCTGGGGCTGTAGTTGGTGTAGATGGTCAAACTGTTGGTGGTCAACAATTTTATCCTTCCTCCGAGTACCTTCAGCAGCCTGTATCTTATGGATCAGAGGCTGTGCCTTTATATAATTGGGATTCCACTTATCTCAGTGACACCCCTAATGGACATGCTGGATTCCCATCTGACAACTACAATAGTCGAGGTGCTGCTACTACTGCTCTTCCCAAGTCCAGTGGGTTGAACTCTACGAAAACCAATGGTACTATCAGTGGAAAATACCCTAAGCCTAATAGTACACAACCTGCAAGACCTCTTAACAAGGTGAGCCAACCGAATTGATATCTTCTGAATGTTAGAACCAATTGTCTTCTGGAAAAAAATTAAAAGACCCAATTTTTGTCATTTTAAACTTACCGTTTGTATGATTTATTAATTTTCCAGGTCCAGCCCTTGGGTTCTGATTACTCGGCAGGTTTCTTGAAGGGATATAATAACACTGTAGGAAGGTTACCTCCTTTCAGTAGTCAGCAGAAACATTTGGCATTTCCCCAGTATGGCTCACTTAACTACAGGCAGAATGCTAGGTCATGGAATGTAAATGACGATAAAAGCAGATCAAGATACAACAGAACACAAAGACATGGAAGTTTCGAGTCTAATGAATTGTCTTGTGGCCCTAGGGGGGCTGCCAGCAGGGGTGTTGGACCTACGGATCCCACGACGGTCAAGAG
The DNA here is from genome assembly GCA_964030455.1 of Linum trigynum. NCBI lineage: Eukaryota > Viridiplantae > Streptophyta > Magnoliopsida > Malpighiales > Linaceae > Linum > Linum trigynum. The sequence goes on along the minus strand of OZ034817.1, from coordinate 59,410,592 downwards.
TGAAACCTTAAACTCCGCAGCATCGTTGCTCAGAAGCGACCAGTATAATGCAGCCGATTTCGAAACTGTATATGAGAGTGCCAAGTTTTACATTATCAAATCCTATAGTGAAGATGACATTCATAAGAGTATCAAGTATAACGTCTGGTCGAGTACACCAAATGGCAATAAAAAGCTGGATGCAGCTTTCCGTGATTCGGAGGAGAAATCGAGTGAGAGTGGCAAGAAGTGTCCAGTTTTCCTCTTCTTCTCGGTGAGTTTGAATTCTGCACCTGTTCTTTTTCTTTTCCTGCTACTGCTTGTAGTTATGTATTTAGTACTTTCTATCCAGTATCTTGTTGGTCGCTTACAACTTTTATCCCGATAAAACAGGTAAATGGTAGTGGCCAGTTTGTTGGGTTAGCAGAGATGACTGGGATGGTGGACTTCAAGAAGGACATGGACTTTTGGCAAGTTGATAAGTGGAGTGGTTTCTTCCCTTTGAAGTGGTATATCATTAAGGACATTCCCAACAGTCAGCTGAGGCATATTGTCCTTGAAAACAATGATAACCGGCCCGTTACCTTTAGCAGAGACACTCAGGAGGTGTGTTCCTTGCTGTGCCTTGCTTTCTTGCTGCCAGTCTTATTATTTTTGATTGATACCAATTTTCGTCACTGTTGCAGATTGGACTGAAGCAAGGCCTGGAAATGCTGACCATCTTCAAGACGTACGTGCCAAAAGCGTCCTTGTTAGATGACTTCAATTTCTATGAAGATAGAGAGAAGGCTCTCCACGCTAAGAAGAACAAGCCTGCAACTCTGCGAATGGAGGTGTATGAGAAAGATGAGGAGGACGATTTCATTGTAAGTTCCTTTTTTCTCCCTTAGGTCCCCTAATGGTTTCTTGATCTTGAGAGGATTCTTCCTTTTCAAGTTAGAGTGATTGAAACTCCTCCTGTTTTGCTAACTTTCCGAGAATGCATCATCTGCTCTTGTTCGGTCGCAGAATCACACGAGAGCAGCACAACAGAAGAAATTTAAAGATCCTTACTCACTCATCAAGCAAACCAACAATCTGTCTCTCAATGGCTACCACTCCAAGAAAAGTTCTACTACCAACACAACAGATGGTCCAGTTCCTGCTGCAGATGCACCATAAAACCTTCTGCACCCTCTCTCCTATAAGCTCTTCACCCTGTTTCTTTCTCTTTATTGATTTTTTTAGATTTATTTCCCATCTTCCTTTCTTAGCCCCCTTGTTTTGTCTATTTCTTAGTGTAGAATGATGATATGGTCTCTATTTTATCAATTTTTATGTTCTTCAATCCCAATTCTCTTTCCATCACTAGCATGCATTATGTTCTGACTTCTTAGTTTTGTGGCTATTCAAGGTTCCCTATTTTGGTTTCATGATTGAGGGAAAAAAAACCTAAAGATCAGAGATCATATTATTGTGCATGGGATGTGGTACTCTGTTTGTCAATTAAATGGTGGTGCTCTGTTATTTTGGGATAGGTGTATGGTTTGGAATGGTACAGCGAGGAGCTCGTTCTTCCACCATTGAAATACTTATGCTTTTGGGTTGGTTGGTTTTGAGTTTTAGGTTGATTCAAGTGTTTATGTGTTTGAAAGTTGACGCGGCAAACTTAACGATATTTTATATGAAGTAGTATTAGAAGTTTGAATTTGTGTTATCTATTTTTAGGGTCATACCATTTGTTCATATAACCTCATTACTCCAAATATTACCTTTATGATTCTCATTGTCTATGGTTGTTGTTGAATTTACATAAATCATACAACGACAATTATGTTTCTTAACCTATGAATTAGTGAAAGTCTAACGGGCAAAATTCTGGAACTAGCAAAGAATTGCCTTTCAATGATGTCAAAGGGATAAATTCTCATTGTCTATGGTTGTTGTTGAATTTACATCAATCATACAACGACAATTAAGTTTCTTAACCTATGAACCAGTGGAAGTCTAGCAAAGAATTGCCTTTCAATGATGTCAAAGCTCTCCATGTTCAGAGCAAGAAAGGGAAATGTATGCTTGCATGTAGACGATTTTAAGAAAACTCAGAATTGAGAACATGTCTAGTAGTTGTTTTCGCATCTCCGTCGGACTAATCATGTTCATCAACCGACTTTCCTAATTCATTCTCACTCTTTAGTGTACCTTTTAGTCATAATTAAAATTTCGGGGCTCATTTGGTATTCTAACAAAAGTATGTGGATGTAAATCGAAATTAATTTGAGGTAGAAAACAAGAGGGAAATTAATAAAAGCGGAAACCTCTCTAAACCCCTACATCCAACGGTCAGTATTCCCTCTCCGCCAACCCGCGATCTAATCATAGCCGTCAGATACCTCCTTAATAAAACCTCCCTCACTAGTCTTCTCTTTCTCTCCTTTTTCCCTCTTTTCCTGCTCCTCCCTACACTCAGTTCCGCCGCCACTCGACTTCCTTCTCGTCCTCCGGGGAGCCGCTTCTTGAGCCGGCCGCCGGTCGTTTCCTACCTCTGTTGTAGAAGCGGTCTTCCGCGGCTATCAGATCGGCATCTCGTCGTTTCGTGCCCAATCTCGATCTGTCTCGGAAATCCTCTTGCCAGGTTCAGTTCAACTTCAATCCTCTTTAAGTGGGCGCTCAGCTCAGTAATAGCTTTGAAATTTGAGCGGAGCTGGCGAATCAGTTGCTTGAAAGGCTTTCTCGATTGATTTGGTCGATGGATGCTTTCGGCTGTAGATTCGTGGAAACGTTTTGTTGGATTTGTGCAGATTCTGAGTGTTGCCTGCTGTGCTGTAGTTGGCGTTTAGGAATTTTGTGGGTTTTATTAATGCAAGCGTTCTGATAGCAATCTCTGGTCCTGGAATTTCGCTTTGCTGAATAAAAATTTGCTGGGAAGTGGGAAATATCACTTTCTGAGGGCAGTGGATGCAGAATCTGATGCTTCTCTCTTTTCATTTTGTTGATGTCTGTTTTACTGTTCTACTAATTATTGAAAAGGGAATCGGAATGTTGATAATTGGAGAGTACTAGTGGATGAGGGACCATGGAAACTTTAGAAGAGGGTGCAGTTTTTGCTTGTGTTCTTTTGCTTTCATCTTTTGATCTCAACCAACACCTTTTATATTGTCTTTCCTTCTTATTCCTCTTCTTCTCCTGCTATCTTTTTCATCTTGCAGGTGCTTCTTGGACTTTAAGATCGACAATGGCAACTGGAATGGGAATGAAACTCGAGAAATGTATCCTGTCTTTGTGATTGACTTGATTTTGCTTGTTGCAGCTTTAAATGATTTTTAGAATCATGGTTTTTACTCTGGTTGGTGAAGGGAGGTGACTGTAGGAACTGTTTTACGATCTGCAATCCTCCATGGGGACGAGGGTCCACTTAAATGGGTATATTTTCAAGTTAGATATTTGAAAAATGGGGGTTCTCATCATTTTCTTTCCTGTATTACCGATCCTTTGTTTCATAGAATCTTCTGCATTGTTGTTTTTATTCATTTTCCGCTGAAGAGGTGATATATATTATTATTTTTCATAGAATCTTCTGCACTATTGTTTTAAAAGAAACTAATGATATCAGGTTCATGTTGAACCTCTCGTACCAGCTTTCACTTGGTTTAGTCATATCATTTAACTGTTTGGGTTAATTATGCAGATGGTGAATCACAGTATTCAATACCCTAGAGTTTATTGTTCTCCGTCTATTGCTTTACTTCCAAATGAATCATTGTTGCTTTGTTGAAATGGGTTGTTGTCCCTAACCATATGGTATAGCTGAGCCTATTCAAGTGGGATTGAAGTCGGAACCTCCAAGTAAATTGGTTGAGCATGATGTGGTATGTTGAACTTTAGATTATGTAGCACTCATTTCTTCCTTATGTCTGCTTATTCTTTCTGTAATACATATGGATTGATCAAGGAAGAGAAAATATATCCTGAAGTATTACTGGCAACTATAAATTTGGAATTGCTGCTGTTAAATTATTTTGTCTTCAAAGTTGCAATTGTTTTTCTTGTAATGAATAGAGCTCATAACATTAGGCACCGCTATTTGGTAGGAAGCTTCATATTATTTTTCCATTCTGATCCTTTTCTAAATGCTTTTATTTTCAGGGTTCTGGAAAAGATGGAAAACCATTTGATTCCCCTGTCTCCATTCCCAATGGAGCTACTATTACTTCCGGGATAAAGGGTGAGAATGGCCATGATTCCAACGGGAAGCTTGATGTCTACAATCCACCAACAAATGGTTATGGTTATTACTACCCAGGTTAGCCAATTGGTCTGAGTTCATTTGGTGATTTGTCTTAAGGTTACTTCTGTACCATTTTGTTAGAATATTTGGCTGAATAGTACGCTGTACTTACTGATAGAGTTCTTGTCATCTGGCAGGATATGGAGGACCATATGGGCAATTGGATGATCAAGGATTTTTCCAGACTGATGGTTCCATTGCAGTAAGTCCGGAATTTCCTATGTCATAATCATTATTCATCTCCTCTTGTCACCGTTAAATACGTTTAATCTAATTAGGTATTGCTTTCATTGTTTGCCTGTAACTTCTGGGCATGCAGTCAGACAATGGTTCTCTGGTGTATTTCTATCCTGGCTATGATCCCTATGCTACTGGGGCAGTTTTGGGAGTCGATGGGCAAACTGTTGGTCAGCAACCCTATTATTCATCTACTGGATATTTACACAACCCAATGTCATATGGATCTGAAGTGATGTCTTGTTATCCTTGGGATTCAACATACATGGGAAATATGCCAAATGGTAATGCTCCTTATGGTAATGGTCTGAGTAAGTCCAACGGCTTGAACTCCACTCAACCTAATGGAAACCTTGGTAGCAAGTTTTCTAAGGCTACAAATGCGCAACCAGCCAGACCACTAAACAAGGTATGTGTATTTCTTCTACACTGTTTAGGTCACTCTTCTAAGTCGTCTGATAATAACTTCTGTAAAGATCTTCAATGCATGGTCCATTACATACTAGATGCATGAACGCTGTTGTATGGATTTTTGGCCATAAATTTAACAGCATTGTCCTCACAATGATGTTTTTATCATCAACTTGTGCTGTAAATTTGGGCATTGCCTGTGAGGAATGCTAAGTTCTCTAGATTGTTTTTGAGTTTCTACTTGATTCTCCGACCTCCGTTTGACTCAGGTTGCATTTATATGTTGCTGATGTGAAACACATGTTGCAGGTTCCTCCTTTGGGTTCTGATTTTTCTGCTGGCTATTTTAAAGGGTATCCACCTGTGGGGAAGTATTCTCCATTTAATGGGCAAAAGCAAGCTCCTTTCTCTCCAAATGGTTTCGTTAACTACAGACAAAATGGAAGGATGTGGAATGGTAACTATAGAAACAAGCCTAGAGACAGAACCTCGAGAAATGGTGATTTTGAGAATGCTACTGAACTAGCTTGTGGTCCTAGGGCGTCCAACAGAAGTACCCCATTGGATCCTTATACAAAGAAAGAAGACCTGGAAGGAACAGCATGTGCCGACCAGTACAACCTTCCGGATTTTGAAATCGAGCATGCAAATGCTAAGTTCTATGTCATCAAGTCATACAATGAAGATGACATCCACAAAAGCATCAAGTACAATGTGTGGGCTAGTACTCCCAATGGAAACAGAAAGCTCGACGAGGCATTCCGCAGTGCACAAGAAAAATCCAGTGAGGCTGGTGGTACAAGTTGCCCAATATTTCTCTTCTTCTCGGTAGGTTCACTAGTCTTGATTTAGTTTTGCTTGCCAAGTTTTTAGCATAAGTCTTGAATTTATATAGCTAACTTCTCGGTGCCACTTCCTTATGCTTTCATATAATACAACAGGTAAATGGGAGTGGTCAGTTTGTTGGGTTAGCTGAAATGGTTGGACAAGTGGATTTCAACAAGGACATGGACTTTTGGCAGCTCAGCAAGTGGAACGGCTTCTTTCCAGTCAAGTGGCATGTAGTTAAAGACATCCCTAACAATCAGTTGAGGCACATCATACTCGAGAACAATGAAAACCGACCTGTAACTTTCAGCAGGGACACCCAGGAGGCAAGTGTTATTCTATATAAAATCTCACCCATTCCCAATATTGTAAATGGATATAGAAGTTATATTGGTGAATTTCTGTTGTACTAATAATCCGGCCTCATTTCAACAGATTCTGATGAAGCAAGGTTTAGAAATGTTGAGTATTTTCAAGAGCTACTCGCCAAAGTCATCATTGTTAGAGGACTTCACCTTCTATGAGACCAGGGAGAAGTCTGTCAATGCGAAAAAGAACAGTAAGGCCACTACTGGGGAAGCAGAAAAACTCGAAAATGGTGATATCGCGGTAAGTTCATTATCCTCAATGTTTGTCAGTCTGTTTAATGTTGTTATATTCGATTGTTTACTGCTGTATAGGGTTTTGTTATAACCAATATTACTGCCTTGATTTACGCAGAAGGATGCCAAAACTGGAGAAGAGAGAGCCGGAGATGATACTAAGACTGGGAAGGGCGCTAACAGCCCCTCAAGTCTTGCTGATCTAACTAAGAACCTCTCCCTAAATGGCTGCAGTCTAAAGGAGAATTCTGTGATGAAGCCAATCGAGAACGGGCTCCCAGCTGCTGTTGTCGTTGCTGCCGCTGCACCATAGGAGACTCGACGTATGGGGAATTAGAAAAAAGCTGTACCAGTAGTAGTTTTCCATAGTTTTTACTTTTTACCAATGTTATATCTCAATCCAGGAGGGTTTCTTGTCTGTCCCCTCTAAAGTGTTCTTTTGTCATTCGATTCCCTCTGTAGTTCATTTGTTTCAGTTTTGCTTGTTTCTTGTTGTAAGCCAGTTTTCATAGGCTTTTTTGGGTGCTTAGGTGAGTTATGTCTTGGCTTCATTTTGGGCAAAGTGCTTTCGTTTTCTCACTCTTTTAGGGAGCCAGATTGTTTTGTGGTGTCTATTTTGGTCATTTACAATTTCCACCTTTTTTCCCCAGTCTCTGTTTTCAGCCTTTTGTTCTTGAGTTTGAGTTTGGCCGTGACCGTGAGTGGACTCAACAATTTGGCTGTTGACATGCTAATTTTAGAGTTGTGACCTTTAATAAAACACTAACAACTATAGGTAAAATACGAATACAATGCTCATTGTCCTTTAAAGCTTTTTGGGTTTGTAATTAACATATGACCCTGGTGCTATTATGGTTAGGACGTCTTTACGTGATAAACATGTTGTACATGATTATTGGGTGCATAGTCGGGCATCGTACTAAGTATATACCGGTATTTTCATCCCAAAGGTTTCTGAATGAGTAATAAGAGTTATGACATTGATTAAATGGTAATCCACTTCGAATTGGCTACCGTGCTAGCATGTATTGTTAAGGGAACATAACATTCATCATAAACGAACTAATTTGGATTGAAAGGGTTGGGAACATAACATTCATCATAAACGAACTAATTTGGATTGAAAGGGTTGGGTTCTCATATTATCTTGTGCGCATTGCATTCATAGTTGCACTGTGATTTTAATGTGTATATATAATATAATATCAATCTATAAAAATTTAATCAACTTCTTTTATAGATGTTTAAGTTAAAAGTTATGTAACCATCGTAGTGGTATCTCTATGAATACTATATTAAAATGTTCACCTTGCTTTTCTATTTTGATTTGAATTGAAGAATTGACGTTGAAGCAAGGATTGAAAGTTTTGTTAATGCTTAGCTAAACACAAACAAAATTCCAGTGAAACTTTTGTTAATGTTTATATTTCAGGGACCGAAAACTCAATACTTCCAAAGTTGGATGACCATATTTGTAATTGGCTAGGGGCTTAAGACACAACACAGAACACACCAGTTTAAAGTTTAAACCCTTCTGAGAGACTGAGGCTGACGCCGGGAATCAGAACTCTACTCCTCTCGGATCGCGTTGATTGGACGGCGGCGCCGGCCAGAAACTGATTCCAGGCAAACCACCCGCCGCGATATGCCGGATAATTCAAAGCACTGCCTGCCACACTCTGAAACTGCTGAAAAGGAACGGCCTTCAAAGGTCCCGAAAACTCTGCTACCGGACGGAGAAGAAGAAGAAGGCGAATTTGAATCGGGCGGCATTCCGGAGTCGATGAGTCCAAACCCTCGGCTTCAGCGTTATTTGGTAGCTATCGAGTACATAGGCACTCGCTTCTCTGGTTCCCAGAAGCAGCCCGTCGACAGGACTGTTGTGGGCGTGCTTGAGGTAAAACCCAAAACACAGAAAGAGACGATCTTCAACATGCCCTTCTTATGTCTTGTTTGTCTGTGGTTTTTGCTGAGCGAACTTGATAGAAAGAGCAAATTTTGACCTGTCTCTCTCTGGTGTTTTTTTGCGAGGAAAGGAGGCATTTCACAAATTCATTGGGCAACCAGTGTCAGTCTCCCTATCCAGCCGCACGGTAATCTGGTTTATCCTTATTGGCTCGTTATAGTTGACAATCCGTAGCTTCTGTGACAGATTGAGAATGCGAAATTTGTTAGTTATCCCAAAAGCTGAAATGGCAATCCAAGAATTATGGGTGTTCCAAGCAAGAAGTGTCATATTCGTGTTCGTGGGTTCACGTCATGTTGAGTGTTTTCAAATTGCTCTTTAGGCGAGTTGATCGTGATTTGTATTGTGATTTCCTTACTTGTAGGATGCAGGAGTACATGCCTTAGCTAATGTGTGCCATGTGGATGTGGAACGAATTAGCAAAAGGAAACCCGGTGAAGTTGTATGCTTTCTGCTCATTACCTAGACATCCCTGCAACCTCAATTTTCTGGGAGTTCTCTTAGTACGTGTGTTGATTAGACACTATGATTTCTTATTGAACTGCAGTTGCCACCTCATGAACCAGAAGTGGTTAGAAAAGCAGTGAACCACTTCTTACAGGTCTGTCTTCTTAATCATTCCATTTGAATATGTGAAAGGAAGCTGGTGTTTTCATTTGGTATCACATTGGTATAAATTGTATGCTGACTACCCTTTTCCTTCTATCCTATGTACAGAGAGAAGGAGATATCATGGTCACTGATGTTAGATGTGTTCCAGCAGATTTTCATTCAAGATTTAAGGCACAAGAACGCACGTAGGTATTGCAAAAACAAGGTCTTGCTTCAGATATTTTATGCTTCCAAATTCTTGGATTAGTTGACAAATGTACATTTTGTTGCAAGGAATATTGCAGAGCTTCCATGTTGTGACTTAAATTTGCAAACTTGTTGCTTCGATCATAAGTCTTGAGCTGAATTACATTGTGCATGAAAATTCTTTAGGTACTTCTACCGTTTGCTATCTGGACCAGATCTTTTATCTGCCTTTGAGAAAGACCGTGCCTGGCATATACCTGAGCAACTTAATCTTCTCGCAATGAAAGTGAGTTTCATAATTTCAGGTTGATTGGCTTTATTGGGAACGGAATTGATTTAAAAATGGGTTTTTGTTTTTGTTCTTCATTTTGCAGGAAGCATGCAATGTTCTTGTTGGCCATCACGATTTCAGCTCCTTTAGGGCGTCTGGTTGCCAGGTTTAGCTCTTCCCATTAAGGGATATCTTTCTGCTTATTTTTCATCTTGTTTTCCGCTTGAAAATATTTCCCCCCTAGCTCTCTCCAAACTGTGGTAAGAACAATTAATTATCTTGGTTTACGAAAGTTATATGTTTCTAGCTCTCTCCAAAAGGTGATAAGAATATTTAATTATCTTGGTTTGTGAAGCCTGGAACCTTATTTTCTATTGGTGATCCAACCCTGATCATCTGGAGGTTTTGTATCATGTATATTGTAGGCAAAATCACCAATCAGAACACTAGATGAACTTAGTATTACTGAGGTGGTTCCAACTCCCTACTTCCCTTCTATCATGGAAAGGGAACACAACAGTGCACACGGGGAAGATGCTTCAAACAATGATAAGGTTGGGGTTCCCAGTTTCGAAGCTGGTTCAGTATTTGGGATTAGGAAGAGACATCGTTGCTATGTAATAGCAGCACGTGGTCGTTCTTTTCTTTATCACCAGGTTGGCATTTTTAGCTACTGTAACTTTGTTTTTTCACGGTCTGAGATTCGTTTTTAGATTATAAATTGTAGTAGTTTCCCCTGATATTGATGTGCATGGATGTTTGTTATTATAGTCACTGATCTTGGTCTCTAAAAACATTCTCTTGTAACTCAAAATGTGACCAAGTTAAGTTAAATGCTTTCAGGTCAGACTTCTAGTTGGAGTTCTCAAATGTGTGGGCACGGGAGAAATTACAGTATCCGATGGTATGATGTTCTTCCGTCTCTTACCATGCGTCTAAAGATGTTTACTTGTGTAGCTCTTTGTGTCAATCCTTGTTTATGACCGGCTCATTTTGTTGAAATCACGAATCGTGACTCGTTTTGGTGAAATCGCGAACTGATGTTGGCAGTGAGAAGAATACTGGATGCAAAAACTGTGACTGCTGCAAGGGCCATGGCTCCTGCATGTGGTCTCTACCTTGGACAAGTCAAGTACGATCTGCCTCGTTGACACCTGAAGTTCTGAACCAATGAAGTTTATTTCTCTTAAAAAGTTAAGCTTAAGATCCTGAACGATCCCCTATTGGGTTTACAACCCAGGCAAAAATGTATCCTCGCGATTATTGAGAACTGGGTTCCCCTTATGTCTGCCTTTTAGTCTTCTCCTAAGTTGGTTGATGAGATACCAGCAACCTTTTTGTTTGCTTAAAATGTACAGTGTTCGCAGTTAATTCTTTGTGGTCATTTGTTTATGCTTATGTTTAATCCAAAAAAATGTTCTGTAGGATCTACATTATCGTTTAGAAGTAGATTCCAAAACAAATTCGAGACACAAATGCACATCAACAAAATAGAAAATCCTACAAATCAGTTTCCACTTGGATTCTAATTCTCACAGTAAATTTTAGGTTAAGCACTGAGAAATGAGCATATACCAATTCGGTTACATTAACATTGTTCATTCTTGTTTAAGTAAATCAAACCATCGTCACTAACTCCACATTACAAAGATCTCTACTATTTACAGACAGCAAGTTTATTCAGCACCAATTTACCTACCAATATTGTTTCATACGAATTGTTCATCTACTGAAGCTATGCAAGGAAAAAATGTTCTCAAACAAACTATCCCCGGTTCTCAGAACTCCCTCCCCTGCTAATGACATGGATGAACAATGCCAAACCAAGGCAGGCAACAAGTGGATTGCCTCGGAAGCTGCATGTACGCGGACAATGCCAATGCAGAATCAATCTACCTCATTAGTGTCTCGATAGCCCTGTGAAGAGAACTCACTCGAGCAGGAGTAGGATCCTGCTGAGCAAACAGCGAATGAGGTCCGTTCCACATTGACCTTCGCTTTTCTGGGAAGAGCTTTGTGCACAGGTCCAAGAGTATGGGATCTTCTTGACGAAACTTATCAAACATTCCTGCCTTCTGGCTATCGACCAACTGCTGCAACCAACACAAGAGACGATAAAAGTCACTAACTTTTGCTTCACAACATACTAGGCAAAATGATAATTGCATGCTGGAACTTGAGCAGAAACCTGATGTGTACCTTATGAGTGTTTTGTTTAACTGCCATGCTTCCTTCATGTTGCACTGCTACTTCGTGGTCATTCTCAGCAACATCAACTGCACCATCTGGATTTTCTGGAACTTGAGGATCGAGTTGTCCGCTCATGTCCTCATCTCCTGACTTCTCAGCCAACTGTGAGTTCTGCAATGCTTCGTTGCTGCCTTCTGGTCGATCATGTATCTCTTCTTCCTCCTCTTCTCCTTCATCCACGTCCATTTCATCGTTTGACTTCCCGTCAGGAGAATTGGTTTGCTTTTCACTCTCTTCCAATTTAGTCTCTTCTGCTTTTCCTTCCACCTCAGCGTCTGTGCCTAGGTCTTGTGAGTTATCATCCATGTTTGATGAAGAATCTTCTCCACCATGGCTTTCCACGGGTGATGAAGCTCCCTTTAAAGAAAAAATAAGAAGAACAGTAAGCTCAATATTATTCAGTTTGACTAGCTCCCTTTGAAGAATAAATAAGCAGAACAGTAAGCTCAATATTATTCAGTTTGAATTACACGTTTAATCATTTCATAATTTTGAGACCTCCACCCTAATATTTGTTCCTAGTTGACAAATTCTCCACTTAACTTCCTATCTGTTGAATCAATTTCATATCCTACTCCTATAAGTATATAATTTGATAAATTCCTGTCCTGCTGTATGAGATGAAAAAACAATCACACGAACCCTCACTTCGATTTATCTTCATCATAATTTTCTTAGCGCTGGTGAGCAATTGGAGGGTATGGAGATGCGAGCTAGGTGTCTCAATGTAGTCAGTTTGGGGTTATATTGACTATACGACAGCACAAATAAGAACATTATACTACTAGTAATCATTAGTTCTATATATCCAAAGTGCACCTCTTGCTTGGTCTCTGGAGTAACTCCTTCATCAGCAGACTGGCCATTGGCCAGCCGAGCATTCTCCTCACGCTCCTTCCTACGCCGTTGTAGAACACATACAGCACATAAGCAATCTGATTTGTGGCGCCTTCTGAAATTACAACCAAAATCCAGAAATAGGACGTCAAGACCTACTTGCAGGGATGTGAGGCGACAATAACTAAAAGACAGATATCGGTACGGAAGGAAAACCACATCCATAAAACGTGCAACCTAGAATAATTCATTTAGCGTGCTATAGATATTTAGATGACCAACAAAATATGCGAAGTGGACTGAGAGGAAAATATTGTAAAGAGAATCCAACAACCAAAAGAAATAGTCGAACAGCAAGTCTCAGCCAAACCAATCATATGTTCCAACCTCATATCGATTTTGCTACTACAACAGTTACATATTGTAATTGAAGGCAGAAGGGCGACTTATCTGAACAGGGCTACAAGTGTGTATCTAGAAGCTGAGGAAAAGGGGTCGTAAACTAGAAAACTGAGTTACCAGGGAAAACACACATACCCATGACGCTTTTTAGACTTCTGTTTCGGTTGGCTGGATTTCGCGCTTCCTTGGTTTGCAGCATTTGTTTCCTGGGCACCATCAGCACCTGACACAAGGGAGAAACATTGAGATTCAGATAAAACAGATAGACACTTCCGAATGTACTACCCTTGGGTTCGAAATAGACATGCCATTCATGTTCTAATTGGGGACCACCACGAGGAAGAACATTAACTGAATCTGTTGCCAAAGAATATACACTTACCACTGGTTCCTCCTGATTGTCCTGTATACAAGCCTGCTGCTGACCAATATTTCATAAAGTTCTTCTTCACTCGCCTCATAAGGTCCAAGATATAGTCACCTTTATTGTTGTACTTGTAACAGTTTCCCCAAATGTACTGCACATCCTTGTAGACATCCTCTGAGTTCATATACTTGCCACCCTTTTCAATATTGCTGCATATAGTTCCGAAGTCCATAGGTGTATCTATGATGTCAAAGTAGTCCTGATTACAGACAACATCAGATGCCAGAAAAATGGGATAGCATGAGAACACCATGATGGGTAGTAGGGAGCAAAACAGAAAAGTAAAGAGCAACAAGGGAACTTTGTACGGAGTCAAAATATTCATCCCGTACAGATCACTACTGCTCATGGCCAATACTGAAGTTGAGACTCAAGTGAGCATCATAAACATTTACTACAAGAACAAGCTGCTAATCAGGGCAGACTAACCGAGGCATAGCTAACGTTATGCATAGAAAAAAGGATAAGGATACAGTAAGCTAGACGAAAAAGCTATTGGTACTTCGCTAAATCGAGTTTTTAGATCAACAGCAGCCCATACCAAATAGAGCAAGATCTAGGATTATTAAAGCAATCCCGTTTCAGAAAGAACATGCAATTCCCGTTTGACAGAAACAAAGACTATGCACAAAGTATCTTCTATCCTAGACCAAAATGCAAGTCCCAATGCCTGGAATAGAAAGGCCGTGAAAGAGAAGGATAGATGGAAATCTTCCTAAGCGTACATTTTACTTACAGGTATTCCCAGTGCTTCGGGATTCACAGGGGCATTGAAAGGAAGGGCTGCATCCATTTTCATTATCTTCCTGATAACCTAAACCCGAGAACGAAGACATCAGTACACTAATCAGTAAGACCTCAATACAGCTTAAACTCTATATAGATATGCAAAAAAAAAAAAAAAAAAAACTTCTGAACTCACTATCAAGGCAGACCCTAACTCTTCCTTATCATATTGAGACACCTGAGCAGGAGGCTTATGTGCCTTCAACACACTGTCCTTTGATGCCATAATATCACCATCCACAACCTTCGAAGTTTTTATCTTTATACTCCCTGGTTTCTTTGCCACATTCCCAGAACCGCTCATTTTCGAGTCAGGCACTGAGCTGCCACTGTCTTCCCTCTTATCACTGGCTGCACCTTGTTTCTGTGATCCCAATGGAGGACTGCTTCTATCAGTATCAGTAGGTGACTCCAAAGCCTTGGAACTCTTTAGCTTGACCTTAACATGCCTAACTGACAACTTCCCAGAACTTTCTTTATCAACTGAACTACTGGGCTTGGCACTTGCCGCCTTCAGAGGCTGGTCCGTCCCTGTGGAAGAAGGCGTATCAACCTCCATCCCAGATTCACACTCTGCATCCTTGTCTTCGTTGGTGCTATTCTTACTCTGATTCTCCTCGCCCGCACCCGAACTATCTTCTCTGCTCTCGCTCGCTACACTAACAACCGCAGCTTCATCTTTTGATGCAGATGCAGATTTGGATTTACCCTTCTTGCTTCTCTTCCTCTTCATTGCACTGACAAGAACAACATGAAAATAAATAGAATCTTTAAGCTCTGCGCCACACTAGAACAAAGAGACCCAAAACCAAAATGAAAACGGAATAACACATGGAATCCGGACAAACCCAGAACATGAAACCGCTCATTCTGTGATTAACCAATCCCAGAAGTACAATGTCATCAAAAGACGGAAATCCAGAAGATGGAACCAAGCGGAGAACTCTCTCCCACTGGTTTAATTCTAACATCCCCGTTCAAAAGATTGCTCTCCGCGCGCTACTTTCACTAGCAAAAAGTTCACTACGAATAAATGATGTGAAATTGGGCTACCTGTTCTGAATTCTTGGCTCGGCAGAGTTTACGAGCGACGAAGCCTACGGGCCGGCGCCGGAAGATGCGAGAGGATTTTGAAAACGCAGCGTTTGCTCTTCTCAAGCACCGGACTTTCGGTGTCAACGATCAACGATCTATGGTTCCTTCTTCCTTTTTAAAAATTTTGAGGGGGAAGTTTGAAATTTCGAAGTGTTTGTATTGAATTGCACTTCGATTTTGGATATTCTTTGCCGAACCAAAACCCTAATCAATAATTAAAGAAGAGGGGGAGAAAGGGGGAAAAGAAAACAGAAAGAGAGATGGGCGGAGTCAGATGTAAAATGGGCCCACGGTGAAGAAGTCTGAAGCAACCGGCCCATATTATTTCTAATAGCATAGCCAAGCCCAAATGCATCAAGGTTGACTTGACTTCTCAAGCCTAAGTTCAGGTCCTTAAGCCTTCTTTCTTAAGGAGGATCTTAAAGCGTTGTGATTGGCTGATTTGAGTTTAGATAGTTAGTGCGGAGTTATTAGTTATTGAGGAGTTATTAGTTGTCAAGGGTATGCTGGGAATTATGAATAATATAAATAATAAACAATACTATTTTTGAAACCCACGTCCCAACATGCCGGTTTTTCTCCCTATCGGCGTAACATGATACTCTCCTCAACATGTACAGCAGTCACCAGTCGTCTCCGCCGTCGGGGATTTTTGTCTATGTTTTCCGGCTGTCCATTCGTCAGCAGTATCCGGCCATCTCCGCCGTCGGCGCCGTAGCTTCCTGTTCGCCGAAAACCTAAAACCAGTTTCCCTTTAGGACGCGCTCTGTCCCAACTTCCCAGTGTTTCCCGGCGTTGCGGCATCCCACATCAGCAGCTTACCGACTTCCCCAGCCTGTTGTCCTGTTCCCTGTCGCACAAGCAGCAGCCTGATAGTGCAGCTTTCGGCCCCGGTGTTCTTCTTCATCGCACGAGCAACGACAACCTATTCCTTTTTTCCATAGCGCTTCCCGGAAGTGATTTTCGTTGGTCATCAATATATAAGTTTGGGGTCATTATCAACATATCAATAGGTTTCAGGTTATTATTAATAAGGTTCGGGTTTCATTTAATGGGTCATTATCAAGTTAATTTATTAACATTTTTGGGACAATTGTCAACAAGGTAACTTAACGTTATTAACGTTTATGCAAGGTAGCATTAAACGTTCATTTGATATATTATTAACAAAATAAAAAAACAGTGTCACCTGTTCGTAAATATTGTTTTGGTTGTTTATACAATTATTATCAACGAGATCTTGTCATTTTTAACGTAAATTATAAAAAGTTGACAATGAACAGTTGTAAAATTATTAACGGTTTTCAAAAAATTGTTAACAATGTGGTGAAACGTAATCAACGTTTATATGCAAGGTATCATTAAACATTTGTTCGTTGTATTATTAACAAAATAAAAGAACATTATCATATTTTTGTATATAATTTGTTGGTTGTTTACGACATTACAGTTTTAACAATAATAAACCACATTATCAACCATATTATTATATATTATTAACCGACCATGCAACTATTATTAATTATATTATTGCAATTATTAACACACTCAAGTTAAATTTTTTAATAATATTGAACAACGTTATGAAAACATCTTATTAACCTGAAATGTCAATATTTTCGATACTGTTATTAACAAATAAAAGGTACAGTTTTAACAATAATACACCACGTTATCAACCCATATTATTGGACATTATTAACCGACTGGGCGACTATTATCAATTGTATTATTGCAATTATTAATCGGTAACGTCATCGCTATGATAACACTCACCAGTAAAAATCAATTTTGCCATCCCTTATTAACATTTCCAAACAACATTATTAAAATCATTATTAACCAAAATTATCCATCAATGTTTTAACACACTCAAGTTACATTTTTTAATAATATTAACATCGTTATTAAAATATCTTATTACCCTACTAAACGGCCACGAGACAATTATTAATAATATTATTGAAAATATTAACTAGTACAACGACATCACCAGGACATATTAACTTTTTTCCATCTCTTATCAACATTTCTATTTACGCTATTAACATAAAAACAATATCAATGAGAAGCAATGCCAACGAGAACAATCAACCTTTCAACAATATATACAACCTAAATAACATAAAAAAAGCTTTCACACCAAACTCAAATGGAACTGCACGTTCCATGTTTGCGCGAATGGTCAACCAAAAGACGTCGTTCTTGGCGCAACCAGAATAAAGGATTCGTCGGGAAACTGGATGGCAGTGGACCACAAAAGTAGTTGGGGTGCCGGAGGAATTGACAGCAGTTGTGGCGGAGAGGATGGACTACAAACGGGGGAGTCACGGCCGGACTACGAAAGAGGGAGTCGTGGCCGGACGATGGAGCGGTTCCGTTGAAGATCGGCCAGGAGGATGACGGTGGTGGGAAGTTTTAGGGTTGGGAGGAGAATTGTTTTTTTTTCTCGAAAATAATTTTCGCCATTTTCATTTTAATTAATAATATCATTAAATATTTTGTATATTTCTCTCTTACCCTTTAACATATTAGGTAGGTAGTTACCTAATGATTACTAATCATTTTCTCTCTCCTTCTCCTATTGGTTGAAAGGGGTTTAAGATCTTCCATAAAAAAGAGGTCTTAAGGACCTGATCTAACCCGGACTTCTCAAGGATTTATGTTCGAAGGAACCATCGAGTGGATGGTTTTGATAACCATGTTAGTTAGCTTAGGATACATATTCTATAAAATCCATACAAAAGTAAACATGTTATATGACCATAAAAACTATCAATAATCTTAATGTTGGTATCATATTCTTTTTGGAAGACGAAGAATAGACAATTTTACATAATCGAGTATTACCACTGCAACCTATAAATATTGATAAAAAAAAAGTTGACTTGCTTGTTAGGAACGAACAATGAAAATATCTCATGATTAGAAGTTGTCGCCCCTAGATGTGTTATATATTCAACACAAGCAATTCTTTCAACACCAACACAAACTACACAGGTCACGACTATATCAACGTTGAAAACAGATCACTACTTATCAACGCTTGCATGTAATATGGGTTCATATGCTCCACCACTCGGACAAAGTCGAGGAATGTTGGGGAAGGTTTACATCAGACATTAAGTTATTGGACTTAGCTACAACTTGCTAAGTACACCAACTAGGTTCATCACTAATGCAATATAGTTGCTTCGAAACACAAAGTTAAAAGATCAAAACCAAAACTCTTTTGAATAAGTTAGGCCTCACCTTCTTTTGACTTTTTGTAGCAAGTAGCAAAACAAGCAACTTCCCTGCGTAATTACCAAATCCACCTTCGTTGCAAGTTGATCACCAATCATCATATAACAATAGTAGTCCTCCAAAGTCACCCCAACCGCCCACCACCTAACTTCGCCAAACTTAAAACTCAAAAGTCTATCAAACAAAAGACTTGGTTTAATCAACAAGTAAGTAGTCCAGATTAATCGCGGAGAGAAGAGGAATTGTACACTACGCAGTAGGTAGAGAACACATGATGAAGAAGTCATATGTAGAAAAAATCGAGTATATTATTTATATGTGCCAGCAAACCCTTCCACCATCTCACAATTAATTACAAAAACCAATTTAATTAACCAGGCAAATCGGATTAAACAACTAATCCTTCATTATAAACGCAGCCAGCCAGCCAGCCAATAAACGAAGCCACATGTGAAGGTCACCCATTCTCATTTGGTATCCTCCGCCACCGCGGCGGCGGCAGGGGTAACAGGGTAGCCAATCCCATGCCGCCGCGTGGGGAAAACGACGAACAACAAGCTACACATCACCCCGATCCCAACCGGAACAGTACCCAGAACCGCCTTCACCTCATTCCCCGGAACCGGGTAGAAACAGCTGACCACGTTCCTGTCCCGCATCGCCACCGATACGAAAACCAAACCGGACAGAACCGCGTGGACCCAGTCCACGAACCGGATCCTGTACCGACCCAGCGCCTCCTCGGTCAGACCGCAGCCCGCCGGGTCGGGGCAGTCGAAGAGGAACATCCCCTTCCACGTGGCGAAACCGTAGTACACCTTCTTCTTCTTCTTCTCCTCCCCTGCAGCCTCCTCGACGGCGACGGAGTCGGTGAAGGAGGCGAGGAGGCAGGAGGCGGCGAGGAGGGCGAGGAGGAGGAGGGTCAGGGGACGCGTGGCGGCGTCGCAGGAGCCGCCGTTGGTGAAGATCGGAGTCAGGAGCTGGAATGCTAGGAGGGTTCCTGTGGGGAGGAGGTTGGCCAGGTTGGCGGTTGTGGTTAGGGTCTGGGAGATGGCTCTTTGGGAAAGGCTTTGCTGCGGTGCCGGCGGCGGCGGTGGGACGACGGCGGTGGCGGGTTGCTGCCGTTGCTTGGCGGAGGAAGTGGGTCTTGGTCTTAACGTTGATGACATTTTTTTTCTTCCTGATGCGTTTGGTGATGGGGAATGGGAAATTCAGGGGATGGTGATGTTATGTATATATACGTGAAGAAAGCTTTGGGGGAAATTATTGCGTGTGGGGAATATAGATATAATAGTTTTGATGGAACAGCAAAGCATGTGGGAATTACACAGAAATAATGGCCACTTGTGTTGATATAATTGTGACGAGTAGCAAAATATTTGAGAATAATTTTAGAGGAAAGTTATTATTTGGATTTTGCATTAGTATAAGTATGAATAAAAGTCGAACAAGATAAATATGATGCCGCGCGGCTGAATTATATGAACGGTAGGGTGGCATTTCGGTTATTCCGGTTATAACCGATAATCGATCGGCCAGTTATCGGTCAACCGAAATAACCACTCCCCCCTATCGAAAATCGTCCGAAATAGGCTTTGGTTTTTCGGTTATCAGTTAACCGACAAACTTTTAAGACCAAAAACCATTTCGTCTAGCCTCCGATAACCGACCGAAGTTCGGTTACCGGTTAGTGAATAACCGACTGGTTATCAGTTTAACCGGCCAGTTAACCAGTACCGGTAACCGAACTGCCACCCCTAATCAACGGATTAAAAGGCTAGTTATTGATGTGACAGTTCCTCCTTGCTTTGTTGTTGTAAGGGGGTAGTACTACTATGGTAAGGTGCATGTATGTTACTTGTCTTGTAAGGTGTAACATGTATGGGATGGGAAGTCTTTTGTTGATACGTTCAAGTTATGTCTCCATGGGATTGGGCCAACTATTTCAATATTATGATGAGACCACACAATCATTGTTGTATCTATTCGTTTGAAATTATACAATATATCTTGTGTTAATATTGGAAATCGTGGAGATTTGAACACTTGGCAAAATCAGTATAATGAAGGATGGTATTCGGTTGCTTTCTTCGAATCTCAGATTGGTCTTTGATGACTTTCATTCCACACGAGATGAGACGACACAATCATAAATCATCATACTCACGAACTTGAAGTTTACAAATGTGCACTATACCTTTTTGTTAATATTGGAGGGTCTTGGAGAGATTCGAATGCATAACCACTTGATCAAACCAACGTAACGATAACCCGTCTTTCTCATGCTTGTGTCGAATCTTGATTGATCCGAGATATTTGTAATTTATATCACTTTTTTTTGCAGTTTATCTCGATGGTAACGATCTTATGAAATTTGTAATGCATTGTCGTGTTTTTATCAGTAGATTCAATGAAATAAGATATCGATATTGGAAATGACAACTAAAAACACGAAGAATATACGAGATGAACTTGAGAGTTTGAGAATACCTTTTTGTCTTACATGGTATAAATACTTTTACTACGGTTAGAGATTTACATCGTGAAAAGTAAAGTTATATTAAATTTCCCGCGTAAATCAAACAGATCACGTGAATTTCAATGATAAACGTGCTCCGAAATTGAATTCAAAATTATGAGTTTATTTAGAAATATTTGAATGTGATCATTTTATTTTACATGACATAAATTTTTTCTTTGATTTAGTTTCAAACAAATTGTAGATCTATCAACCCGTAGAATTTGACTCAAGAGTTGGAATAAATAATTTCTTGATGAAACATAGAAAAATTGCAAAAAAATAAAAAGGCCAGATGGAAAATTCATTCCTCATCAGGAATGGAAGAAACTGCTCGAGATAAAAAAAAAAAAATCCACAGAAATCGGCTTGGAAACACCGCCGTTTCGATACGACCTATGGCGTTTTGCGACGGAGGCCTTGTCGTTTAGGCCGACGTGGATCTGATGCAGCAAGAACCCCGTGGGGCCGTGGGGGAAAGAAAAGTAAGGCCCGAGACGAGCGTATGAGATTCGTTAAAATACACAGATAGAAACAAAACGAAAAAAAGAAAAGAAAAGAAAAAGAGAAAAGGGATAGGAAAGGGGGAAAATAGAATACCGGACGAGAGAGATCGGAGAGAACGACTGTCACCGCCGCGTCGCGGCAGAATTGAGAAGAGATTGCGCAGACAGGGACTGCGGGACGCTTGTTCAGACGCCTTCATCGCCCGCCGTTGCTTTTTCCGGTCGCCTTCGTTTTCGTCCGCCGGCGCTCAATCGTCGTTTAGGGGGAAATCGAGAGGAGGAGAGTCGGGGAGAGGCATTTCCGCCACTGGTTCTTCGTCGTTGCCGCCACCGAATTCATCGTCTCCACACCGTTTCTTTCGCTAATCGACGAACAGCTGCGACTCCAAGAGAGTGAGAGAGAGAGAGTCCTAAAGAAACTGTAACGCTGTTGAAGCTCCCGAAAGCAGCTGAATCTTTCCATCACGTCTGTTTCCTATCAGCTCTAGGTATAATTCTGTACTTCTTCCTTTCCCCTGAAGATTGCTGCTTAGAACAGGGCCTATCTTGAATCTTATGGTTTTTACTTTTTGCTGGATTGGATAAAAAGATTTTGATTCCGTTTTGAGTGAGGTAACTGTGATAAGTTGGAGTGAGGGACCGAAGCAACGAATGTCTCTAACAGTTACGCTAGGATTTGTGTTCAGCTGAGAAGCAGGTGCGGGTTATTATTGGCTTGATTGGTGCAACTGTGAATGAGCTGCTGGTTGTTTATCATTGCTAAACCTGATTGTGGTTGTTTGATGTGCCGTTGTGCTTACACTGGAGCTAATCTCGGGGGAATATCTTCTCCTTGTTATGCTTTGTTGATGGAACTTGGACGTGGAAGCTAGTAGAATCCACTAGTTCGAATGTTATATTGTTACTGCTGGTTATTACATTAGTTTCCTCTTCTTTCAATTGTTATTTCCTATGTTTGGACAGGAACATGGATGGATCTACTCATCGAGGCAGTAGTAATGTGGATATGTTCTTATCCAATTACAAGCTTGGTAAAACTCTTGGAATCGGTTCCTTTGGTAAGGTGAAAATTGCTGAGCATGCATTGACTGGGCACAAAGTTGCCATCAAGATACTTAATCGCCGCAAGATTAAAAATATGGAGATGGAAGAGAAAGGTATGGTTTTGCATGGAACTTTCTGGAAATGAATAACCTGTGGCGAAATTGTTGTATCTAATGGATATGTAGAAATTTTGTTTCGTCAAGTGGTTACTTTTTGTTTATCAACTTACTTCCTCTGCACTTGGGTTCTGTATTTTGCATCATGACTTACACCTTTCCATGATGTTTGTGAAAGAATCTTAAGGAGGACTTGGTCAGTTAAGCTTTCAATATGTTTATCACACTGTTTCGTTTAGCATTCTGTAGCTGTTTGTCTGCTGTTCCGTTTGGCGTGAGAATTTTCCCCATATTATGCCTTCTCCTGTTCTATATTTTTTGTGTATGGATTGGGCCTTACATGTTTATGTTTCATTTCTTTCCAGTGAGAAGAGAAATCAAAATCTTGAGATTATTTATGCATCCCCATATCATTCGTCTATATGAGGTTATTGAAACACCGACTGATATATATGTTGTTATGGAGTATGTTAAATCTGGGGAACTGTTTGATTATATTGTGGAGAAAGGAAGGTTACAGGAAGATGAGGCGCGCAACTTTTTCCAGCAGGTAGAATTCCCTGTAGTATGTAATTGATTCCTTCATAGCACGTTCACTTTTCATCATAAGCTTACTGATTTTGTATTGAATGCAGATAATTTCTGGTGTGGAATACTGCCACAGGAATATGGTTGTTCACAGAGACCTTAAGCCTGAGAATTTGCTGCTGGATTCTAAATGCAATGTCAAGATTGCTGATTTTGGGCTGAGCAATATAATGAGAGATGGCCACTTTCTGAAGACAAGCTGTGGAAGCCCAAACTATGCAGCCCCAGAGGTAAACTTGCAATAACTTTAGACTCTAGCTTATAGTTTCATGTGCTCTTTGTAATTTAGACCTACTCCTGAATGCTTTGCCTTCCTGCAAGTAGAAATTAATTGCACTTTTCTCATGTGGGGATTCGATTTTGAAGATCTTTCCTCTTTTGCTTTTATAGGTCATCTCTGGGAAATTGTATGCTGGCCCTGAAGTGGACGTGTGGAGTTGTGGTGTTATATTGTATGCTCTTCTTTGTGGTACTCTTCCATTTGATGATGAAAACATTCCCAATCTTTTTAAGAAAATAAAGGTATGAGAAATTGAATTATGCTCACTGCTTAACATGATAACTTTCTAGGCGGTACTTCTCTCAAAAAGTCCTTCTGATTGTTGGCATAGAAGCAAGCCTTATTTCTGATAATGATAAATGTGTCAATGTTATTCTTTTGAATATGTAGGATTTCTGGACTTCTTACAGTTTCTCCATTTGTATGGAAGTGATTTGCTTTGTTTGTTGGACGAAAGAATATAAACAAGCCCCAGGCATAGATTCGTACCCTTCTGTTATACTCTGTTACTAAACCTTTTTTCCTGAACTAGCGGTGATCTTCTGACGTAAGCAAATTATTCTGTTTTTTAAATGGAAGAAAACACTGTATGTCATAGTTTCAACGTTTTTGGCAACGCAAGGTCATTTTTGGTTCTTAGTATCTGTCCAATTTTTAAATATAATAGGAAACTTCAACGCTGACGTCGGACCTGAATTGCCATAACTTCCCAGCTTATAGTGTGGTTGACTCTAGTGCTATCTTGGGTCACAATGTCGACTTTAATGTGGGATTACAGGGTTACCCAGTTCACTTATGGGTGCTGTAACCATGATAAGTCTATCTTTTGCTTTCATACACATTATGGTTCCTTCTCTTTATGCATTATGTTTGTGATGATCAATTTAATAGAGCAGGCAGGTTTATGAGTCTCGTTTGTGCACAAATGGATTCAGTTGAGTTTTTGTTTTTAGGGAGGGATCTACACTCTTCCTAGTCATTTATCACCTGGCGCAAGAGATCTTATCCCTAGGATGCTAGTGGTTGATCCGATGAAGCGAATGACTATTCCTGAAATTCGTCAGCACCCGTGGTTCCAAGCTCGTCTCCCACGTTATTTGGCTGTCCCTCCACCAGATACCATGCAACAAGCTAAAAAGGTTATTGTCTAAAAGAGCATGAAATTGTTTGCGTAGGTTTCTTGTTCTTTTTATGAATTTTTCCCACAAAGGAAATTGATCTATCCAGAAAATAAGCACCACATTTTCAAATTTTGACATGTTAGCATCTATTACTATTAGTATGTGAGTGTCCATGTGCTAGTACAATGAGGCACTTACATATTAAGCACACAGACTAACATTGGATCCCTTGCAAAATGGGTCTGCTTATATATAGACCGTAATGTTTTTTCAGAATTAAGTGTTCTTCTCTGTTCAGATAAGTTTCATATTCAAACAATGTAAAAAGTGATAGTTTGCGGGTTGGTACAACTGTCTAATTCTGTTGACAGCTTACATATCTGTTGTGCTGGCTATATGAGTTTTTTTGTTGCATCATAGTTCAGTTGCCAAACCTTTGTTATTAACTATCCAGGCCATTTGAATGCCATTTTTCTCACTGCAGATTGATGAGGAGATCCTACAGGAAGTAATTAAAATGGGATTTGACAGAAACCAACTAGTTGAATCTCTTCGCAGCAGAATACAAAATGAGGTATCAGTTCTTTTTCCTGTTAATATCTTCATGATTTAGTTTCCATGGACGTGATTGCTTAACAATGCATTTTCAGGGTACTGTGGCGTACTATTTGCTATTGGATAACAGGTTCCGAGTTTCTAATGGATATCTTGGAGCAGAGTTTCAAGAGACCATGGTATGGTTCCTTTTACCAAGTTCATCAGAAAGATTTTGTTCTGTTTCTTTGGGGGGCAGGGGGGTCAGTTAGTGAGGTTGTAGTTTTTAATTACTTGTTTTGATTATGCGGTGACTTGTTGGTCGATCCCTTTTGGGTTTTCGGAAGCATTATTATGAATTTCCATCTCTATGGATTTACTTTAATAAGAACTTTAGATGCATGTTTGATGCTTTATCAGAATAGCTATGGTTTTGTATCTGCAATCTTATTATCTAGGTAAATCTTCTGCTTTTCATACGTAAGTTTTGTTAAGTGATGATTTATTTTCTTTCAGGAAATGGGTTACAACCGTATGCATCCTAATGAACCTGTTTCTCCATCTGTTGGGCATCGCCCTGCTGGGTATATGGACTATCAAGGGATGGGCTTGAGGTCGCAATATCCTGTTGACAGGAAATGGGCACTTGGACTTCAGGTAAACCAGCAGTCCTGACTCCTGTCGACATATTTCCTATGCACTCGGGTGCTTGATAACTATTGTGTCCCCTCTTCTCGTTTTTTTTTTTTTTTTCACATCCCATTTGTACGCGCTGACATATGGCTTCCCGAAGTCCCATGTTTGATCTTAATACACTAAATTAACTATGTAGTTTGGGGTTTTGACAGTCTCGAGCCCATCCACGTGAAATAATGACGGAAGTTCTCAAAGCTTTGCAAGAACTGAACGTCGGCTGGAAGAAGATTGGTCACTACAACATGAAGTGCCGGTGGATCCCTGGTAGCCCCGGACACCATGAAGGCATGCTAAATGATTCTGGGCCCAACAATCACTTCTTTGGGGATGAATCTTCCATCATCGAGAACGACGGAGCTACCAAAGCACCAAACGTTGTGAAATTCGAAGTCCAGGTAACCATTATCCATCAAGTCTCCCTTCACTTCTCAAAACCCTCAACTTCATTATTTCAAACCCTGTTAAACAAACAATGTGGTTGATCATGGTGCTCTTTGCAGCTATACAAAACACGGGAGGAAAAATACCTGCTGGATCTGCAGAGAGTACAGGGACCGCAGTTCCTGTTCTTGGACCTCTGTGCTGCTTTCCTCGCGCAGCTCCGCGTGCTTTAGCTTGCTTCGAGAAACAAAAATGAAAGAAGGCGGGTTTCTTTTCTTCCGACGACCTGCCAACCAAAGGGGATGGATGTCTGTGTTTTGCATCGGCCGTGATCAAGACTTGTCCGCCGAGTGAAATGTGTATTGTACATAGCTCCTCACTTGGGTTTCCAGTCGTACCTATGTTTCTTCTGCTTTTTAAGCTTCTTTTCCATCATCCTCTTTGGTATTTTTTTCCTCCATATGGGTAACTTTCTGAGTAGTGAAGCCAACAGATAACGTCAACTCTCGTAGTTGGCCAAGAAGAACTAGGCACTCTGTCCTGATTCCTTTTTATAACAGACAGACTGTAGCATTTGATCTCTCCATGCTAACTCATTTGGGGAATCTTGTTTCAATTATCATAATTACTGTGTCTTGATGGACGAAAAGGTGAGACGTTATCGTTGTATGTCGTATGCTTCGTGCTAAAATACTAGTCTACCCGTTCATCCCGAAATCCAAAACAGGGTTTGTCCTTGACATTCAATTGCAGTTGTGTTCTTAAGAAACTTTGGTGAATGACAAGAAAATAGTACAAAATGACATATTAATGAGCGCATATATTGAAGAAATGATGGACCAGAAATGATGGACCAAATTTCGATCGGATCAAATCGAACTAAATGCAATAATTTTGGTCTTCATCAATGTAAGATAACTTCTCTAGCATGGGAATGTTCGGATACGGCACAAGCTAATGCCATCCCCGGGTTAACCTTAAGTCCATATGTCAGCTCTTGCTACAGTTGCTCGTATTCCGAGCTTCCGCTGCTGCCAAATCTTCTTTTCCCCTCGTCGAAGAATCGACTCTGCTATCGTCGTCGCTTTGCCGCAGTTGCTCAAGTGGTCGTTCGGAGCTGAATTTCGTCGTAGCTCACAAGTCATGAGTTCTTCTTCTTCTTCTTTCTCTTCTAATGCTCGCTCCGGCAGAGGAGGGTATACTTTCTCCTAACTTTCCCCTGACTTTCCGCTTTCTTTCTCCTTTGGTTTGATGGTTTTTTTGCAACAATTGCAGCGGAAGAGGTACGGGGATGAGAAGTGACAGGGAGAGATCGGGAGGACGCGGTCGTGGCGGTGGGAGAGGAGGTGGTTCCGAGAGTGACAAAATTGATGCTCTTGGAAGACTAATGTAAGAAGTTCATCATTTTCCCTCACTGCTCCTGGACTTGCTATGCATATGTGCAGTGTTTCTTTAAGAAAAGCTTGGTCTCGTTCCTCCTTTGGCAGGCTGTGTTTAATCTGGGTTGGTTTTCTACTGAAATTCTAGGAATGAATGGTTATGCAGTGGTGATTTCTGTTGATGTTGTGGCTAATGCTAGGAAACTTGATATTCTGTTGCATCTCTGATTTGTGAAGTTAATTTGATTTTCACTTGCATTCTGGTTTGTAAAAGTGATGGAGATGTTGGAGGTAATATGTTCATGAACATTGGTCTATTTCCAGGACACGCATTCTGCGTCATATGGCTTCTGAGTTGAGCTTGAATATGCGGAGTGATGGGTTCGTGAAAGTGGAGGATTTGCTTCAGCTGAACATGAAAACTTTTGCCAACGTTCCATTGAGATCACACACAGTTGATGATATCAGGGAGGTTCGTTCCTGAACTACTTTTTCAGGAGTTCTTAGAAATTAGAATTCCAGGTCATGAAGTAAAGGAAGCGCTTTTTTCTCTTTGGTTATTCAGTAATCAAATGATGTGAAACTGCAGGCAGTCAGAAGGGATAACAAGCAACGATTCGGCCTCGTGGAGGAAAATGGAGAGCTCTTGATTCGTGCAAACCAAGGCCACACAGTGAAGGTGATCTCTTAATTTGAAACCATCAAAATGTCTTATTATGTGTCAAAAGAGGGTTATCCGAATTGTAACATAATTGTGATGTACTGGAAATGCTTGATTCTTCTCTGTCATTTCTGGAAGTGCTTAAACTGTATTCAGTTAACACATGGCAAGGATGGTTTGCCTTGGGTTGCTGTAGCAACTCTTTAGAGAAAACAGGGCTGTTGGGATTCTGGCAAAGTAGTGAAAATTAGTGTTTTGATGGTAGGATGGAAGAAGTATGGCCGAATCAGTTGATGATAAGATCCGGAAACTTTGAAATTCTTAATGAAAACTGATGTTTGTGTATTTATTTCTTCTATTTACATCAATTTACAGTATTGCAGTGTTTTTTTTTTCTTTTTCCACTGTGTCAGTACTCATGGATTGCGAAGTATCCATTTGCATCTCTACTTGACCTCAAATAGGATTTGTTATGATGGTGCAGGTAGTTGAATCAGAAAGTTTGTTACGACCCATCCTTTCAGCCGATGAAGTAGCAGGTAAAGTTAATGATTTGGCAATGTGATGCTTGTTAATTCCAGCTCCTTTCAAATACGTTACCCATAGTCCTTTTCATATACGGTTTGGAGTGACTGGTTCTTGTCTATAATGGCAGTCTGTGTGCATGGAACGTATAGAAAGAACCTAGATTCTATACTGCAGTCTGGTTTAAAGCGCATGGAGAGATTGCATGTTCACTTCTCTTGTGGCTTGCCAACAGATGGTGAAGTAATTAGTGGTATGGCTGATACTACTTTCTGTTCATTGCTACTTAACAGAACTCCGATTTAATTGCTGGAGCTAATAGCATTAGCTTCATCCTTGGTTTTCCAGGGATGAGAAGGAACGTAAATGTGCTCATCTTCCTGAATGTAAAAAAGGCTCTGGAAGGTAAGGACTTGGGTGAGGGGATTTTTATCTTCCTTGTTCTTACAAAGTTACAATGGTGGTTAAAGCTGATATCTGCAGTTGTTATTGTGGTTCAGAGGGAATGAAGCTGTATATATCAGAGAATAAGGTGATCTTGACTGAAGGTTTCGATGGTGTTGTCCCGGTGAAGTACTTCGAGAAAATTGAATCATGGCCAGCTCGACAATCTATCCCCATTCCAAACCTGAGCCAAATCTAACTGATCTGAGAAGGGTATGATGCCCCCTTTGCAACAAATGAACCACCCCTGCCCTGAACTTTCTGTAACCCAGGAAGAACTAGACACTTTGTCCTGCTGGTTCCTTTTATAGCATACTGACTGTAGCATTTGATCTCTCCATTGCTAACTCATAGGGCAACTTTGTTTTATACTCATTAATGTGTCTTGATGAATGAATTAACCAGACGTTATCGTCATATCTCATATGTTTCGTTAACGAAACTACTAGTCTACGGTTCATCCCGAAATCCAAACCAGGATGTGCTCTTCAACATATGGCATGACAGTCCGATTGCAGGTTTGTTCTTTTGGAATTGTGGTGAATGATAGAGAAAATAATATTAGACGACACATTATTGACTACTGAGTGCATATTAATTGTACTTGTTACATGTGTGGTTTTTTTGTTCAACATATTCCGGATCGAAACAAAAGATACGAAAATAGTCCGAGTACTTCAGTATTTCTTACATCCACCGTAACTCAATCAATGCTAGAATTTCTTATCTGATTAGAGATCAGTAGCCTCGCAATTTACTAATTTAGGATACACGGCACAAACGATTCCACAACAGAATGGAGACCCACATAGACAATCGAAACAGGCTCTGGACCACAAAGAAACAAAAGAAGGCTCTCCTCGACAAAAATTTCGGCCCACTTTCTGGGCCCACCATCATTGGACTCGTCCAGGTCCAACTCTCCACTACCATTAATTTTTTTTTTTTGTTTTTTCAATTTCTGTCGACTCCTGCTTGCTGCTGCAGTGCTGCTTCCTTTTCTGCTCCTGCCACCTAACCAGACGCCTCTCTGTGATTCTGAAGGCCAAGTCTCTGCGTAGCATGATCCTCCCCTTTCAAAAATACATTCAAGCAATCACAGCTCCTTGATTACCTACTGGCAACCCCAACAATGTCGATGTCTCTCCCTCTCACTAGATTCACCCTACTTCACCACGGAAGTTCCTACTCCAGCTCCAGCATTTCACTTCCCAAACCCACGAGCTTCCGCATTCCTCCATCTCCAAGGTCTCTTGTAACCGGGAAGTTTGATTACAGGGTGAGAGCAGTTCATGGGGAATCCGGAGAGCATCTGATTGCTGCTGCTGATCCATCGAAGAAACCCAGATGGGAAAATGTGCTGGCCACTGCTGCAAGCTTGTACCCTCTGTATGTCACCACTGGAGGGGTTGTGGCGTGTGTGAAACCATCCGCTTTCACTTGGTTCGTCGGCATGGCCCCCAATTCTTACAGCTTGTCTCTTGCGCTCATCATGTTATCCATGGGCATTACTCTGGAAGTTAAGGACCTGTTGCGCTTGTTTATGCAGAGACCTCTCTCCGTAAGTTTTCTTGTTCGCCATTTTGTTCTTGAAATGCACAGTGGCAATTCTGAGCTGCTATGATTTGCTGAGAATCAGTTAGTTCACTACATGGGATTTTTACCTGCTTTGAGTTTCCTGCTTGAGTGGAGTTTGTGAACCTGTGTTTTCCTTCAGATCCTATTTGGATGCGCTGCTCAGTATACAATCATGCCAGCTTTTGCATTATTTGTCAGCAAATGCTTGGGACTTTCCCCTTCTCTATCAGTAGGATTGATATTGCTTGGATGTTGCCCTGGGGGAACTGCTTCCAATGTGGTGATTTCTTCCTTCCCTACCTTATATCCTTCTGTCAATTTAAGAGCTTCTTGATAAATTCTCTCAGTCTCATGGAATTTACATTCACTTGATTCTGCTCTCAGTTCATCATTCGACCATTGTAAAGGTTATTGTATATCATTTTTATTATGCTTATGGGTAGCCATAATACCCATATATCAAGCTATCTATTTGAGATGTGCATTGGGTAGAAACTTCTGGCGATAACAGTACATGCATTAGGATGCTGCAGTATGTGATGTATATCAATTCTATCCTTTTTCTTCTTCTGAATTAGTGTTACAGGTGACCTTAATCGCACAAGGGGATGTTGCACTATCTGTTGTAATGACCGTATGCACTACTCTTGGTGCAGTGCTACTCACTCCACTCTTGACCAAGGTTCTGGTAGGAGCTGTTGTCCCTGTGGACGCTGTTAAACTATCTATCAGCACTTTGCAGGTAGCTTCCATTATCGACCTTAATTCGGGTACGATTGTGTACAAAAAAGCATGAATCTTTTTACTGATTAGACATTATGCTTCTTTGCGCAGGTGGTTGTTGCTCCAATTGTGCTAGGTTCATACCTACAGAGTGCATTTCCTGCAGTGGTGAAAATTCTGACTCCTTGTGCACCGCTATTTGCAGTCTTAACATCATCACTACTTGCATGCAGGTTTTACCCTTTTGAACTCTGACCTAGTTTCTCTTATGTTTTGTTTTATCTCAGAGTTATTTTGTGCATTCTGATTGTCTTTGATATTACCTCTTTTTTTGTGGGGGTATCCTGTCTTTTCTTTTTGTCTAGTGTGTTCTCTGAAAATCTTGCTCGCCTTAAATCCTCAATGATTGGAGTTTCATTGCCATCCGATGCATCCTTCATTGTCCGCTGCCAATCAGCACTTTCTGGAGATCTGGCTACCATTGTGCTCTCAGTGTTCTTATTGCATTTAGCTGGGTTTTTTGTGGGGTAAGTGGTGTTCCATGCTGTTACTTGTAAAGTAGTAATGAAATCAAATTCTTCATCTTTTTCATGACATTTCTAGACATTGTACGTGTTAAGTACTCAACATACCTGTTCATATCTTTCTGAAATTAGCCTGACACAATGACAATACCTGTAATTCTTGTGGTGTTGGGGGATACTTTGCATATCCACTGTTTTCTGTGGGGATAATAACGAAGACGAAAGCTTCCCAACTAAAGCTTGTCAAGTGAAAACAGACGTGAATGTTCTGTTTATTTTCTGCAGGTATTTATCTGCGGCCATTGGAGGGTTTAAAGAACAACAAAGGCGGGCAATAGCTATCGAGGTAAGCTAAGACACTCACATCCAGGGCATGTTTGGATGGATCGAAAAACAACTCCTGTAATAATTTCTACATCAGGAAATATGATATTACATATCAACAATTATGACCATGATGATTGAGAGAATCGAGGAAGTTTGATTCCAGGATGAATGTTAAGCCAATGCACTCTATGTGCTGTATAACTTGTCATTCCAATTCTGAAACTTAGCCGTTGATTTGCCTGCAGGTCGGAATGCAAAATTCGTCCCTGGGAGTGGTCCTAGCCACAGCTCACTTCACTTCATCAATGGTGGCATTACCACCGGCAGTGTCCGCCGTGGTCATGAACATCATGGGTAGTAGCCTTGGCTTCATCTGGAGACACATGGACCCTTCTTCTGGTGCTGGGAATCAACTCACAGAAGGGCAGGTACCAAAATGATGAAGGTGACAGAAATTTCAGGAACCAAATATGAAGATAAATGTCAGATCAATCATAAGGGTGACGATTCTTATTTTGGTTTCAGAAGTGTGTATCTGAATTCGGATGCAACTCAATGTGGGGCATGTTGTTGTCCTTCCCAGTTTAAGAAACGCTTTGGACCTACACCTACTGATTTGTATTCTTCGCTGTGGTTTCATTTCATTGATGGAGTCTTGTTGATAATCATATAATCAATATCGTAAATATGCATTAGGGTGCATGCTAAGTCAGCGCCAAGGAAGTGCTTCGTCGATGATGTCTTTGTTGTCATCTCCTTGGGTGAATGAACCAACACTGCTGGTCTAACATTGGCATGAGGCATCAGCTTTAGCAGCTTGACCAGACAAAACGACGACGAAAAAGGCGGTTGCACCGCAGCACTGCGGACCTTGTGCTCCACGTTACCGAAGTGGAGGCTCCATTGAAGTGGAGAGAGAGCTAGAGGAGCAAATATTCTGAGCCTAGCCACTAAATGGAAACCTGCAGTGCATGCCCACAACGCTACTAGATAAGTGAAAGCCAGCTAACCTAACCGCACTTCGCTTTGCTTAGTTAATTAATCTCTTGTTTTTAATGTGATAATTGTATATGTTTTAGTACAGTACTTAGCTTCTTCCATTCCTTCTTATTGACACTTTGATTATTACCTGATAACCTTGATGCTGACAGTTAATCATGGAGATTACCATATATTACCTGATAACCTTGATGCTGACAGTTAATCATGGAGATTACCATATACTTATACCACACTAACTATAATAAAGCTTCTTTCTTTATGTAACTAGCTAGCAAGTGGTCACTAAAGCAGCGTAGGGTGACACTTTCTTTCGGCCATTAACCAAGAGTTATGAAGGTGACACAAACCCATTGATCATCTGCATATTCCCCCTCTCAAACAGTCTGGTTCTGTACTCATGGAGCAGACCACTGCAGCAGAGCAAGTCATTCTCACCGTGGATGTCGACCACCATGGCTATCAGCACCATGATCCAGCTGCCTCGCCGAGACTTCCCAACAACGTCAAAACCTTCCACCGTCTCAACTTCTCCAAACCCAGATCCCGCTTCTCCGAACCAATCTCCACTGCTGCTAACAGCAACTACACTCCTCACCCTTGCTCCTCCGACAACGAAGAATCCGACGAAGATCTCGATCTCCACGACGACAGCATACGAAGATGCTCAAGGAAGTTGAAGTTCATGGAATTCAAGGCTACCAAGAGAGCATGGATGGAGTTCATCTTCTTCCTCACCCTCCTGACTGTCCTGATACACTTCCTGACCCTGAACTCACTGAAGCACAAGACCCAATTCGGGATCGAGATCTGGAAATGGTGCCTGATGGTGCTGGTCCTCTTCTCCGGGCGCTTAGTCTCCGGCTGGGTCGTCGGGTTCCTCGTCCTCCTCATCGAGCGCAACTTCATGCTCAAGGAGAAGGTCGTCTACTTCGTCTACGGTCTCCGGAGAAGCTTTCAGAACTGCGCCTGGCTGGCACTCGCCCTCCTCGCCTGGACCGTCATCATGTTCGAGGATGCCAAGGACGAGAAAAACGCTGCCATTTTGAAGAAGCTGTTTCACGGGCTGGTGGCCATCCTCATCGGCGCCACGCTCTGGCTGATCAAGATCCTTCTAGTCAAGGTACTGTGTATATAGATTGTGATTAGTCCATAGTTAATACATGAATAGGGTTATTAGGGTGAGAGTTAGCTTTCTTGCTAGACAAGCAATCTCACTTCACTTTGAAGTTAGGTCTTGGCTTCATCGTTCCACGTGACGACGTACTTCGATCGCATGAAGGAGAGCGTGTTCCTCCACTACATCCTCGACGCCCTCTCCGGTCCCCCCTTGGAGGCTGCCAGAGCAAGGGAAGAACTGCGGCCAGCAGCAGCGGCAGCAGAGCAGGTTACTGAGGTGGTGTGGAGGTGGAGGAGTTTGAGCAGCGGCGGTGGACCGAGGAGGATTGACATGGAGAGACTGAAGAAGCTGAGCATGGAGAGGAGAGCCACTGCGTTGAGCGTGAAGAGGCTGGTCAACTACATTAAGTC
This sequence comes from Linum trigynum, assembly GCA_964030455.1. Lineage (NCBI taxonomy): Eukaryota > Viridiplantae > Streptophyta > Magnoliopsida > Malpighiales > Linaceae > Linum > Linum trigynum. Next base: position 59,375,716 of record OZ034817.1, on the reverse strand, counting down.
GTCGGGCCTTTCTACCATTTCCACGGCGGTTGATGGTTTCGGTAAGTCGTCGGAGATTCACAGCGAGGTGGATGCTAGATGCTGTGGTCGACGCATCTTCCACAACGTTGCCAAGCAAGCTGCAAAGTAAGTGTGATCACTCCTTTCTTCACGGCATTTTCTCCCATTTTTTCGTCACAAAACTAGTTCATTCCAATAACTCGAATTGTTAACTAATCATGGAAATCTCAAGCGAATGTGTATATAGGTGTATAGAAGAGGAAGATCTATTGAGGTTCTTAACATCGGAAGAGGTACACACCATATTCCCACTCTTTGAAGGAGCTCTTGAAACCGGCAAGATCACCAAATCGTCGTTCAAGAACTGGCTTGTACAAGCGTACGTCGAAAGGAAGGCACTTGCCCATTCCTTGAACGACACGAAAACCGCAGTCCACCAGCTGCACAAGCTGGCAAGTGCAATAGCAATGGTGATCATAGCAGTGATGTCGCTTCTGGTGATGGGTCTGGCCACGACCAAGGTTCTACTCGTCGTCACGTCTCAGCTCTTGCTTGTGGGGTTCATGTTCCAGAACACCTGCAAGACCATGTTTGAGTCCATCATCTTCGTCTTCGTCATGCACCCTTTCGACGTCGGGGATCGCTGCTTCATTGATGGTGTACAGATGGTTGTGGAGGAGATGAACATTCTGACGACTGTGTTCCTGAGGTATGATATGGAGAAGATATACTATCCCAACTCGGTTCTCATTTCCAAGCCCATCAGCAACTTCAGGAGAAGCCCAGATATGGGCGATGCTGTTGATTTCTCTATTGATGTCTCCACTTCGATTGATGATTTCAATGCCCTGAAGAAAGCCATACAAACGTCAGTCAACTCTCTTCTCCTTTAGCATACAGAGTGAAGCTTGGTTCCCGGTTGATATTTACTAACCACTAAAATGAAATTGACCAAAACTGCAGATACATCGAGAGCAAGCCAAAGCACTGGAACCCAAAGCACTCGGTTGTGGTGAAGGAGATTGAGAATGTGGATAAGATGAATCTAACTCTAGCAGTTCAACACACCATGAACCATCAAAACTATGGTGAAAAGAACAGCAGGAGATCAGAACTCGTCTTTGAGCTCAAAATGATTTTCGACAACCTCGGTATAAAATACCATCTCCTTCCTCAACAGGTACATCTCACACAATTGACGAATACAAGCAACAATGGAAGGTTGTCGATCTAGTGATCTCTGCAACATAGAAGCAATTTTCTCCGCAGTGACCAAAGCGTGTATGTACACGAACATGTTGTTATGCCATGGTGTTTGTGTTTAGTTCCTGCCGAATTATTCACTTCTCGGGCATATTACTACCAGATAAAACTCTTATCTATGCACTGTACAAATCATCTGCAGTAAAGTATTAATAAAACAAAAACAAATTCTGGATCTACTTCTCAGAGCAGCACAGATTTACAAAGGTGGATGGGCTTATGCCCGGCTCAAGAGATAGATTCCAAACCTCTTATCACAAATCCCACTTCACTGTTCTTCTGGAGCATGTAGGACAACCAAGAACACCAACAAGATGAAACCTGTCTTAAAGCAACATGTGCAAGAACTGCACTGCAAAGAACCAGAAAACATTCAGAGCTCAATACTGGAAATGTAAACTTAATCTACAGGAATATGGAGTATCATGCCTGCTGATGATGCTCAGAATACCAAGTGGAGTAACCAGTATAGCAGGTTCAAACACATAATCTGCGATTTGTAGCCATCTCCTCTACAATCACTGTTGAAAAGAGCAGTCCGATATTATTTCAGGGCACATAAAATCCAAAGCAGAAGACAGCTCAAGTTTCAGACTGAACTGTACAATCACTGTGCTGTTCAGTTGCTTCATATACAAGCAGGAATTGTACAAGCAGCAAATCAGATGGAAAAACTTATCCATTAACAATCTTCCAGAGCCTTCCTCGGTTTCAAAGTTCCATCCACTGGGAATTTCAGAAGGACTTCTCGAAACTCCCATTAGCTTGAGCAAATCACATGACAAGATGACATGCATGCATTCATGGGATCAAAACACAGAAAGGATCACATGACAAGGCTTATCTCGGTCCTTATGGTAAACCATGGATCTACTAGGGCACAGACTTAGTAAGAGATCCCCAACCAGTAGCTCAAGTGGAATCACGAACTCTCAATCCACTACATAATCATGAAAACCCGTCTTAAACCTAATTATGAAAACAAATAAGGTGGATCACATGACAAGGCTTATCTCGGTCCTTATGGTAAACCATGGATCTGCTAGGGCACAGACTTAGTAAGAGATCCCCAACCAGTAGCTCAAGTGGAATCACGAACTCTAAATCCACTACATAATCATGAAAACCGGTCTTAAACCTAATTATGAAAACAAATAAGGTATGACACATGCATTGGAATCCAAAACAGATCCCAATGAATTCACAGTCCATGTGCTAGTACAAAAAGATGTGAAACAGAAACATGTTCAATCGAAACCTAGTAGTTAAGTACTGAGGCACAGTTCATATCAAATCCTTCAAGTTCCCACCAGTAACAACTCAGAAGGAAATGCGCAACAGGAAGAGTTTGAAAAGAGGCAAGTGAAATATACCACCAAATAAGCCGGTATTCATGCAACAATGTCTCACCCATGAATACTGGTAGATAAAGCACTTCAGTGGTTCTTGTTTGCTGCTCTCTCTTAATGGATAAGTATGGCAAGGTTGGATCAACCACATTTCCAGCTTCTCAAGCACGGAGACATCGAACCAGCATCTCATTCATAATCGGAAACCTCGAGTTCAGAATCCTAAGAATCATTTGGTTTCTTTACTGCTCCATCCCCGTTACCACCTTTCAAATTTCCTTTCCCCCCTGATATCTTAGCAGGTAAAGACATCTTCTTCGTCATCAACAAAGTTTCACTCTGCATCAACTTCCGTCGCCTTTGACTTTCCTTATCAATATTCATAAGGTGAATGTACCTAAACCTCATACCCATCAAAGGGTGCTTCACCACCAGGAAACCCTTTGAATAAGCCTCCCTGAGCACAACCGTTTGCGTCCTAATCTTATGTGAGAGATAGAATATACCGGGATGATGAACCAAAGCATGCTTAAATCTCCTTCCAAATCCCAAATACTCCCCCAAAAGAAGCAAATTTTCACTCTCGGTTCTCTTGGACACTAACAACCACAGCAGCTCGTGTAACACTGCCACGGTCCACTTCTCAGCTTGATCTCCATTAGGGTTCAAATGAAAAGCATTTTCATACGGAGAAACGTACGGCAAGATTCTGCCATTCAAAGACCCAATCTTTCACCTTACTCACCAAATCAAACCCCGTAGGATAGCTCAACAAGAACCCAATTCGAGCTCCTTTCTTGACATTCCTCAAATCCCCTAAAGCCATTCTTCTTTCCATCTCAGACACGGCCAATTCATTCTTCCACGATACCAGCTCCAAACACAACATTTCATCACCACACTCCCCATTTCTACCTTCGCCAACAACTTGGAAGTAATCAGGGTAATCAGACAAAAGCTGCGAAACGTAATTATGAGGTAATCAGTACTCCCTCGTTTTCCCCCACGGCTGATGTTTGCTGGTGGTTTACTAAGAACGGAAATGATATTTAACGACTGTGAAGGTAAGTACGCAAGCCGTCTTAGCTCAGCCGGTAGAGCGCGTGGCTTTTAACCACGTGGTCGTGGGTTCGATTCCCACAGACGGCGTATCTATTTTCTTGTTGGGCTAATTTGGGTTTTGAGTTTTGCCGCGGTAGGTAAATACCGGGCCGGGCTTATAGAAAGCAAGGTCCCTACATCTTGGGCCTGATTGGACTTCAGCCCATACCAATTTTACATGGCAGAGACGGGCAGAGAATCTTTACAGAGTATTCCATTCCATGCATCTCTACTCTCTAGTCTCTACCTACCAACTTAACTTGCGAGACTGATAAATGACCTGGAAAACGACATCGTTTTCAATCTTTAATCAGAACCGCCACCGCCAAATTGCGCCAACCGCTGCTTTTTCTCCTCTGAACTCTCCGCCCTTTGTTGAAAAAAAAATAAAAATAAACGTCATTTCAATCCTCAATTTCTTCACGCACTCATTTTCCGAACTTCCAGACTGAACTCTCCGCCCCCTCTCCTCCGAGAAATCCCGTCGCGTCTCCGCCATGGATGGTTGTACAGCAGCTTCCGATTCTCCATACGAGCTCCTCTTCCAAGCTCTTTCGCTAATCCCTACCGCTCACTACGCGGCTCTCCTCCTAGCTCTCTGGCTCGTCTTCCTCTACGATTTCCTGGAGATTCATCTCCTCCGCGATTTGGCCACCGGATTCCGGGGAGATCCCGTCAAGCTGACGTACAATGCTTCGTCGGATCTCTACCGGGCCGTTGCTTCCAAATGCCAGGTCCTCCGCGGCAGGTTGACGATGCAGCTCCCCGATTGCTTGTGATTTTGTGATTACGCTTCAATCTGAATTGATCCTAATTTCGTTTTTGTTTTGTTGATCTTCTGCAGGTATTTACCTACTCTATGGTTGTGTAGTCCTCACATTCAAACAGCATTCCTGACTTTCTTTGGGAATCCTCCTCGTTTCACTTACAAGAGGTTGTTACCGCCTTTCTCTACTCATTCATGAATCATGATGTCTACTTTGTTGTTTATTTTACTGCGTATCTTCTGATGCTTGGCATTTCGAGTGTTGATGGTGTTCAGGGTGATGTTCTATACAAGTGATGGCGGAACAATTGCTCTGGACTGGGTACTGCACTCTGATGGTCAGTTTTCATTTGTTTCTCTGCTGTCTGAATGCGTCTTTTTCTCATGAAAACTCTGCTTGTTGGCCTTGCATGGTTGTTGTCCTGGCTTAATGAGTGAAATGCTTGTTGCAACAGTCAATGAGGATGATGGTGGTGGTTCCTACACGAGCCATGCAGTCCCGCAGAAGGATGACAAAGCTCCCATTGTGATTGTTATTCCTGGTTTAACAAGCGATTCTGTTGCTCCTGTAAGTTGTCTTTGATACCGTAATTCGGTATGGTTAATGGGATTTTGAGTTCCTCACTGTTCATTTTGTACTTTGTAACGTTGCTGTGTACCTCCTAACGTTTAAGTTGGTGTCTTGAACTGTGTGTCGTTTTGTTAACTATGATATCCTGAACATTAAGGAGGAGATGAGTGCATAGATTAGAATTCCTATTGTCTAAGGTCTGGCTTTGTGAATGTTCTGACAATAACAAAATGTATTTGGGTCTTCTTAAATCCTAATGTTAATGGGTGTGATGAGATCCTATAGGATGGAGGGGAACTTTCTGAAGAATCTTCACTTCAGATCAGATCTAGTACCGTCAGGGCACATGCGGAGGCTCTTTCCCTTCTTGAAATAGATAATTCTCCCACCAAACCTACTCATATTGTCGCTGTGTAGTCAATTTTTTTTTTCATAACTTGTTGAGAGTTACTTCCTATCTTGGTAGGAAATATTTATGATCAATCCTCTGTCTTGTTTCGGTACTTTACAAAGCTGTTGTTAATCTTCCTTCCTGAATCTCTCCATTCTTGTTTGTGATGTTTTTGTTGAATCCACAATTGAAATGTTTTCCGTATCAGTATATAAAGCACCTTGTTTTCAAGCTGGCAAAACAAGGTTGGAATGTTGTTGTAAGCAATCACCGTGGACTAGGAGGTGTTGAAATAACTGTGAGTACTAGAGCTTCTATTGTCATCTCTACTTGTAGGAATTCTTGTCCTAAACTGTTGGCTAACTTGAAATCTTAATCACAAACCAATATGGTCAGTCTGATCGCTTCTACAATGCGGGCTGGACAGAGGACTCTAGGAGAATTATCGACCACATCCATCAAGAGTATCCAGATACTCCCCTTTATGTTGTTGGAACCAGTATCGGTGCCAATATCCTGGTAAGTGGATGATGTCCCTAGTCATTTTCTATGCTTCGTTTGTATTTTCAAACCTTACTTTAGCACCACCTTTTTCATAGAACAGCAGCTCGTTTCATAACAATAAGTGTGATGGACCTTCAAAGCTCTGAAGTAGATGGTCTCTTGCAGGTAAAGTATCTAGGAGAGGAGACTGTTAATGTTCCTATAGTAGGTGCTGTAGCCGTTTGCAATCCTTGGGATCTTGCGGTTAGTTCTTTATGCCTCCATTTTGCTCTGAAATGTAAACTGTGTAGGATTCAGTAGCTTAAGCATTACCTTCCCTACATGGCTACATGGCAGCATTTTTGTTAATCTGATCCCTGGTTTTAGATAGGTGACAGGTTTATCACCCGGAGATTTGTGCAGAAGCTATATGATAAGGCATTAGCATTTGGCCTTGTAGGTTATGCCAAACTGTATGTCAGCACTGCTACCTTGTTTCTGGCTCTTTTATAAAGGATTTTTCCAGTCAACCAGAAATTAGTGAATGCAGCTTAACAAGTTAATTATTACTCTTTAACTGCAGGCATCAGACTATCTTGTCTCGTCTTATAGACTGGGATGGACTTAAAAAGGTACTTTTATTTGTTTGTCCTTAGTTCAATTCCTTTAGTTTTGCACTTATAAGATCATTTAAGATGCCTGGAATTGAAGTTTGGAAATAAGTTATAGGACCTCTGTCAAGAGAGAAATGAATGGTTAGCTGATGATCAATGCCAAGAATACAGTTTCATATTGTCATTTCCATTCTTCAGGCTGGCAACATTTGCATAGTTTCAAGTCTGTAAAACACCAGTTTCTGGTCACCGAGGTGGTGAAGAAATAAAGTGTTTCTAATATAAGTACATGATTTCTGTTTGATATGCACTTTGGCAGTCGCGTTCTGTTCGAGATTTTGATTACTACGCCACTTGCATTCTTGCTAAATTTGAGGTAAAGCTTGTCTCGAGTGATTTCGCATCCTTTATTCAGCATCCGATACCTATTCTGGCACTCACTAGAAGTATTTCACCTGAAATTGTAACAGACCGTAGACACGTACTACAGGCGTTCTAGCTCTGTTAACTTTGTGGGAAATGTAGCAGTACCTCTTCTGTGTATCAATGCCTTGGATGACCCAGTTTGTACAAGGGAATCTATTCCATGGGATGAATGCAGGCATGCTTTCTCTGCTTGTTCTCATGTTGTGATGTTGGGCAGTTGATTGTCCCAACGTAATTTTAGTATCCAACAGTAAGGGTGTCAAGTCAATCAATGGTCTATCAGAGTCTGAGATCTGAGTCTTTATAGGATGAACCCAAATATTGTCCTGGCTGCCACACAGCATGGAGGACACCTGGCATATTTTGAAGGAATATCCGCCAGTACCATGTGGTAATTCCATCTTCCCTTCCTTTATCTACCCATCCATGGATGCTAAATAAGTTATAAGTATGGTTTGCCGTGGAGTGCATTTTCTCTTGCAGAGTCAGGGCTACAGTTGCACTGCCATTATTGCATTTTCTGATTTGCTCTTGCGTTCTTGAATTTTCCAGGTGGGTGCGAGCTGTTAGCGAATTCCTCGAAGTGCTGCACTCTAGTCCGTTAAAGAACAGACCAAGAAAGGTATAATGCACCACCATTACCAAAATCCCAGATTCACAATACTAACATGTTGTTCCATCATACGGTTACACATTTTTTCTTGCATTGAAGGTGGGACCATGTAGCACAACCACTCCATTGGAGTCGAAAATCGACCAGGGGCCTTATGTCAACTTAATGGAAGATGGAACTGTAACTGCAGTCGGCGATATCCAGAGAGACAAGATTGCAGCAGCACAACCAGACCATACCGCCGAGGAGAATAGAGAGACAATCACCGAAGACGAAGAAGAAACAAGCAAAGATGCAGCGACCAGTAAAGAGGATCCTGCTGAAAGTAAACCGGAAGCTGCTGCATCTGATCAAAAGAAACTCAATGATCTGATTGCTCCAATGAAGCGACACATAACTCAGCTCACGCGGCACAGCAGGACATCCATATGGCTTCTTGCTTACATCGCCATCGTAACAACTTGGCCGGTGCTGGGTTCTGGCCTGTTTTTCTACCTCAAGAAAAAGTTGAGGAGCTTCCTGCTACCAGCTTTGCCTAGCAGATAGATGAATATAGTTCTTGGCTGTTGTAGGGTCTGTAAGGTTGAGGGGTTGCACCCCCTCCATGTAAACTGCCCAAACATTAGAATTCAAGGGCGGCAAAGAAAAGTAGGAGAAATAAGGCATAATGTTGTCATCTCATGTATTTTATACTTGTAAACTACAAAATAGCTTATGCCATTTATGTATGCATTGAAAATGCTTTGTTTATAATTTGGAGTCAAATGTCTGCAAATTCAGTAAGGGTGAATCATATATATTTTTCATTTAGCCAATAAATGAAAATAAATGTCTCCATTGTAAGAACAAGTGAAAGTGATACTTGATGGTTGTAATAAGAGGTGCCCAATTTTTCCTTGTTAATTACAAGTTCACATAAAACTTGTCAATCTAGGTCAAAAAATAGGTGATCCTTGATGGTGTCAGAAACTAGCAAGTTCATATATGAGTGACGATTTACATGAAAAGAAATGTAAATATGCAAATGCATCGACTCTTTCAAATCAGCTTATGTAATTAAATGATTCGACATGATTCTTATGTGATAGATAGTAACAATTATTATTTTTGTGGAACGGGTAAAGATCAAGTCCGCTATTAAAAAAATACAATTTCATGCTTCGGTAACCGAAGTGACTAGAGTATCCTTTGTGCCTATGAGGCACAAGATTGTGTAGGTTGTAGGAATTGAGTTATGGTGGCCAACCAATTAGATAAATGTTTGAAAAGAAAGGGATGATGAGATTGACCATCAATACGAATACAAAGAAAAACAGTTCGAGATGCATGCACATTCTATCTAATATGATAATTTTCACTAATAAGTGGCGAGACTCTGCAACAGCAACGTAAGTTCTCTTATTGCACGACATGTTCAATAGTCTTGTTGTATCCGTTGTGAGCCTATATGCTCTTAACTTTAATTGACATATAGTTGTCTTTATTAGTGTTAGAGACTCTTCTTGGGTAAACATAACATAGATGAGCTAGTTCCATGCTAGCATTATCAATTGCCGGCATAACCTTAGGGTTAGGGGTTAGTACTTTAGTTTTTTTGTTGAATGACCCCATTTATATTTTGTATTGAATGTTGTATCATCGATATTTATAGATGAATAATTATTATATGAATGCACGATGAATGAATTTAGATTATGCTTGATGATGAGTTAGATTATGAATATTTAACCGATCATAATTTGAGTCATATATATTATAATTTATATACAACCCATGGAAGTAGGGGTGGCTATACGGTCCGGTGCGGTTAAATTGGACCAAATTGATCCGGTCCCAGTCCGGTCTTTTCGGAAATAATAGAACCAAAGATTGGATTGTATACAGTTCGGTCTTGATCCGGTCCGGTCCCAATTTTATCTTGATTTTAGGTGTTGGGGATCTCTTATCCGGTCTTTATTCGGTTTTTTACCTCAAATCTAAGCCCGAATATGAGATTGCACTGTTTGCTATCCGGTCCCAGTCCGATCCCGGTCCGGGTTATACGGTCCGGTTTCGGGTAAAACCAAACAGTCCGGGACCAAATAGCCCGCCCTACATGGAAGATGGATTAAGAAGTATGACTGTACGAGAAGGACAGCCCGTCAGTAAAAGATGGGTCCCGAGTCCCGACTCCCGACTTATAGACAAAAGGCCCAATGTTTCAGTTAGAAGACTGGATCAACTAATACAAGGCCCAAAAGGGCTAAAATTATAAAACCCTAAACGCCCAAGCCAATACAATTCAACGGCTAAGATCAACTTATACAACCCCTAGATGACATCTCAACCGTCAAATCTTTTTCATAAAGCCAGTGCAAGAACCTTGATACAAAACCCTCTTCTAGGGAAGCCGTCCCAGCTGATAGCCGCAGTGCTTCTGGAGCTGGTCCTCTCGTTTCCTGGTAAACTCGCCGTCCATCGCTGCTTCAGTTCATCTCATTTCAGTTAGATCTCTTCCAGTTCTTCCATTGCTCCATAGCGTGGCGGCCTGCACGGCATGCGCTTAGCTGGGCGGCAGTAATGGCGCAACTGAGTTTGTCAAAATGCCATTGATTGAGTGAATATAATTCTTATTTATAGATAGATCGCTTTGGGTACCCTGGAATGGGTATTTGGGGAAGAATTGATATCGTTTCTTGACATGTAGATTAGGAGAATTGATTAGCCTACTGCTCTCTCGTTCCATGTTTTGTATTCTTGAGATAGATTTAACTGTTCATTTATGGATTGTCGTTGGGTTGAATGTTGCGCTAAGATCTGGTATGGTTTTGCTGTTGCAGAGGAGTTAGAAGGATGTCTCACCGTAAGTTTGAGCACCCCCGGCATGGTTCTTTGGGATTTCTTCCCAGGAAGAGGGCTGCTCGCCACAGGGGAAGAGGTTTGTGATTTCCTTTCCATTTGCTGGTCTTACGGTTTATGTATTAGATGAATATGAAGCAAAGGTTCATGATATGCTTCGTTCATTGTGCCTCGTACAGTAGCATCAATTTTTTTTATTCACTGGTGGCAGTATTACCATTAAATGTCCAGTATGGAATATCAGAAAGAATATGGTTCTAGTGTTCTACTTCATACCATGATTCGTGTGTTTTGATTTTGCAACAGACCATTTTCATATGTTATGTTCTTTGATTGATGATTACAGTGAAGGCTTTCCCCAAGGACGATCCATCAAAAGAACCCAGACTGACTGCTTTCTTGGGTTACAAGGCTGGAATGACCCATATTGTTAGAGAGGTCGAGAAGCCTGGGTCGAGTGAGTATTCTTCCGGCTTTCCGGTTTCCAGTATTATTATCATATTGATGTGTTTTTTAAATTATCTTTGGGAACCTGTTTGTTGATTGTTTTTGAATCATTTGTGGCATGCAGAGCTTCACAAGAAGGAAACCTGTGAGGCTGTCACAATTATTGAGACCCCTCCTTTGGTTGTTGTTGGAGTTGTTGGCTACATCAAGACGCCAAGCGGCCTCCGGTCTCTGAACACCGTCTGGGCCCAGCATTTGAGTGAGGATGTCAAGAGAAGGTTCTACAAGAACTGGGCCAAGTCAAAGAAGAAGGCTTTCACCAAGTACTCCAAGAAGTTCGAGTCTGATGAAGGCAAGAAGGATGTTACTTCCCAGCTGGAGAAGATGAAGAAGTATGCCACTATCATCCGTGTTCTGGCTCACACTCAGGTACAAACTTTTCTTGGTCTTTTGCTTCAGTTATATTATGCAAAGTTCCTATCTGACTTTACTGGTTATACTCGTGCTGTATATTTGGCTCTGTAGATTAGGAAGATGAAGGGGCTGAAGCAGAAGAAGGCTCATTTGATGGAGATCCAGGTCAATGGTGGGGACATTGCTAAGAAGGTTGACTTCGCCTACAGCTTCTTTGAGAAGCAGATTCCAATTGATTCGGTCTTCCAGAAGGATGAGATGATTGACATCATTGGTGTGACCAAGGGTAAGGGTTATGAAGGTGTGGTCACTCGTTGGGGTGTCACCCGTCTCCCCCGAAAGACCCATCGTGGTCTAAGGAAGGTTGCCTGTATTGGGGCGTGGCATCCTGCTAGGGTCTCATACACCGTGGCTAGGGCTGGTCAGAATGGTTACCATCACCGTACTGAAATGAACAAGAAGATCTACAAGCTTGGAAAGTCGGGCCAGGATTCGCACTCTGCCATGACTGATTATGACAGGTTAGCACTATTATACAATACTAATCAGCATTGTTAGATCTGAAATCCGTCTTCCAATTGCTAATGATGACTGTGTCTTCCTGCTGCTGATGAATAACAGGACTGAGAAGGACATCACACCCATTGGAGGGTTTCCCCACTATGGTATTGTTAAGGAGGATTACATTATGATCAAGGGTTGCTGTGTTGGTCCCAAGAAGCGTGTGGTGACATTGAGGCAGTCTCTGTTGAAGCAGACCTCCAGAACTGCTACAGAGCAGGTGAATCTGAAGTTCATCGACACTTCGTCCAAGTTTGGGCATGGAAGATTCCAGACCACCCAGGAGAAGCTCAAGCACTATGGTCGCCTCAAGGCTTAGATTGCTCAAGATGCGAGTCGCGTCTGCTCCTGATTCGTACTATTTCCTAGTTATATGTTTTGGGATGTTGGTATTGTTCCTTTTTTTAGCCTGTGTTTTAATTTGTGATGTTAGCTATAAATCTCGAGATGCTATTCTGTCTTTGAATTTTGACCCTAAGTTCGGACATCTTATTTAGCTCTGCAAGTTTTGCTCCTTTAATGTGTCACATCGTTGCTTGAGTTGTAAGTTGCCTCTTTACTCCTTATGTATCACACTCACGCATGAATCTATTACAATTCACAATAGTTTTGAGTTATAATTAGGACCATCGATTTATGACTAGAATTAAATGTATATATAATATAATATACTAAATACTCCCAAACTCTACTTAGAGCAAGAGAATTAATCTAGAATTAAATGCATATAAAAATGTCTAACTGAATCTAGATAGTTACCTATAAAATTAACTAGTTCATTCGTACCGGGAAGGGAATAGAGTCGCGAACTGGCTCTCAAAGCACAGTCTCGTCTATCCCTTTGGTATGCATGAATTAAATGACCCACTTGAGGCGGCAAGAGCAATTCTTAGAGAAGATATTATAGGAGTCAGTATACCTCGTATGGTGATTAGACAGGAGAGTTGAGAGTTTCCCCCTTCTCCCCGTTGATGTTCTGAGTCTTTGTTTGTTTTCTTGCGGTTGTTCCACAACCTCCATTCAATAAAAAAAAACCCTATAAAATTAACTGGTTTCGTAAAATATAATTCTAAATCCAAGTATTTTCATATGAAATAACATCAGATCTTAAAATTAAATTAACTGATAATCTCCTTAGTCCTTATTTGATATTTGATAGATAGTGTTGGGGCCTGACTTAGGATAGAACGAACCTTGCCCGATCCAGCCCAGCCGCCAGTTAGCTGTAAGGCCGAACTCTAGATTTAAACCCTAATTCTAATGGTATCCATCCAAGGGACGACGGAAGACGATCATGAAGCTAAATCTTAATCATGGCCGTTGAATCTCGTCCTCCACCACTTTTAAAGCAACCATAGCTCTGCTTCGTTCTCCCTTACTGTTTGGTGGCTGCGCCTCGTCTCTAGTTTTCGGGGAACATCTGCCGGCTTCTCTCCATCGACTCGGTTTTCTTTCCTCTTCTATTCAGGTAATATCGTCCGGCTCTGGGTAGTAGTGAAATCTCGAAACGTGGAAAGGCCTTGTATCTGATAGATAATCTGCTGCCCTTGGTTATATTCTTGAGAAATTTAGTTATCTTCTCGTGTTTTTATACAGCTTGAATGGTGATGAACTGGGTATTCCTTAATTTTGATTGTCCTGCCGTTTTGATTTTGATACACTGATGAATTTATAGTGCATCCTTGTTATTGTGAATATCGTGATTGTTCATCCGCTCAGTGCCTGGCTGTGATTTGAAACGAATTTCCTTCTGTTAAACTTCGATCAAGGCTGGAGTCTCGGAAATGGCTCTCTTTATCGAATACTCTTGATGGGTATTCGGGAAGAAATACATAACGAGCCTGGGAGAATTGGCACAATCGATTGTGCCATAGGCCTTTGGTTTGAGGGAAACGTTTCTCTTCACTTTAATCTGGGACTGAGTGGCTATCAATCATCACATATTTACAGTGCTGGATTGCATATTTTTTATGATTTTGTGAATATGTGAACAAGAACAGTTCTCTCTCGTTGTCTTTTTCAAAATCAATGATATTTTAGTTACAGAATTACATTTACAAGCTTTTCTTTTCGAGATTGGGTTGTTTGCTATTTCAGATTGAAGGCGAAGTAGATTGAAACCGAGTATTCTATCCCACTTGAACTGATGCTGATCAGTGTCGTTTGTCCTTAATGCTTCATAGTTACTGATGTCTGGTGTTTAATATGTGCTGGTTGGTTGATTCGTTTTTGAATTGTCAGCTTATGTTGATTTGTTTTGTAGAATGTCTCATCGCAAGTTTGAACATCCAAGGCATGGTTCTTTGGGATTCCTTCCCAGGAAGAGAGCTGCAAGGCAGAGGGGAAGAGGTTGTTAATTCCTTAACATTGCTAATATTTTGCACTTAATTGATATTATGTGACGGTATCATTAGACTACTATGATTTTCTTTTCCTTGCATTGATATTGTGGTTGATTAATTCTCCTCAATTCTATTGTTGTTCATGACTCATGGGTAGCATGTTATTTCGGTTGTCATATATGCTTCAATGTTCTTTTCTAGTGCCAGCATTTGTTTCTCATGCTTTGATAATCCATTTGATATTTATTTAATGTTTGATGCAAACAGTGAAGGCTTTCCCCAAGGATGATCCGTCGAAGGAACCAAGACTGACTGCTTTCTTGGGTTACAAGGCTGGAATGACCCATATCGTCAGAGAGGTTGAGAAGCCAGGGTCGAGTGAGTTTTCCCTCTTGCTCTCTGCACCTCAGTACTTGCATATTGATGTGTTATTGGAGTTTTTATAAGAATCCGTTTGTTGATTGTGTTCGTATCTTTTGTGCCATTCAGAGCTTCACAAAAAGGAGACTTGTGAAGCCGTCACAATCATTGAGACCCCACCCTTGGTTGTTGTTGGAGTTGTTGGCTACATCAAGACGCCCAGTGGCCTTCGGTCTCTGAACACTGTCTGGGCCCAGCATTTGAGTGAGGATGTCAAGAGAAGGTTCTACAAGAACTGGGCCAAGTCAAAGAAGAAGGCTTTCACAAAGTACTCTAAGAAGTTTGAGTCTGATGAAGGCAAGAAGGATGTTACTTCCCAGCTGGAGAAGATGAAGAAGTATGCCACTACCATCCGTGTTCTGGCTCACACTCAGGTAAAAACATTTCTAGGTGTTTTGCTTCTATCATTTTCCTGAAAGTTCCCATCCTACTTTATTAGTAATGACGTGTTGTATATTTGGCTCTGTAGATTAGGAAGATGAAGGGTCTGAAGCAGAAGAAGGCTCATTTGATGGAGATCCAGGTCAATGGTGGAGACATTGCTAAGAAGGTTGACTTTGCCTACAGCTTCTTTGAGAAGCAGATTCCAATTGATTCAGTTTTCCAGAAGGATGAGATGATTGACATCATTGGTGTGACCAAGGGTAAGGGTTATGAAGGTGTGGTCACTCGTTGGGGTGTCACCCGTCTTCCTCGAAAGACTCATCGTGGTCTTCGCAAGGTTGCTTGTATTGGAGCATGGCATCCTGCTAGGGTCTCATACACTGTGGCTAGGGCTGGACAGAATGGTTACCATCACCGTACTGAGATGAACAAGAAGATCTACAAGCTTGGAAAGTCTGGCCAGGATTCTCACTCTGCCATGACTGATTATGACAGGTTAGTTTTAGTACACAGCTCTAAACACCGTTTTTTGTAGATATGAAATCCGACTTCTACTTACTAATGGTTAATGTGTCTTGCTGCTGATGATGAATAACAGGACTGAGAAGGACATCACACCTATCGGAGGGTTCCCTCACTATGGTATTGTGAAGGAGGACTACATTATGATCAAGGGTTGCTGTGTTGGTCCCAAGAAGCGTGTGGTGACATTGAGGCAGTCTCTGTTGAAGCAGACCTCCAGAACTGCTACGGAGCAGGTGAATCTCAAGTTCATTGACACTTCATCCAAGTTTGGACACGGACGATTCCAGACTACACAGGAGAAGCTCAAGCACTATGGTCGCCTCAAGGCTTAGTTTGTTCAAGGAGAGAGTCGTGATTGCTCTTGGCCTACTATTTTGCTAGTTGGAACATTTTCTTGTTTTGCTACTATTTTGCTGTTCTGTTTTCGAATGTTTGAGATACTTTGGAGATGGTACTTCTGCCTTTGAATGTTGTTTCTTTGTTTGCACTCTTTTTCCGATCTTTGTTAAGCTTCTTAAGTTTTTACCCTTAATTAGTTTCTTTAAGTTGTCTGAATTAGCACCTATAACTTCATATATAGGGCACCTTTCTACCTCGTTGTCCTTATGGCTTGTGTTGTTTGCAATGGATATCGGATTATAGTAGTAGGCAGTATTTTAGATTGCGAATGACAATAATTCATGATGATTTAGTTAGATATTTGCTTTCGAATGATATTCGTTGTCAATAAAAGTTAAATATCAATAAGTCGAGTTGCTGGGAGAGGTTCGATCATAATATTTACTAGAACTCTCTCTCATGAGAAGTCACTTTATACGAAAAATGAAATTTCACATATATGAATACCATGTGCTTAAGAAAATGAGGCCGCTAAGATTCAGAACACAATACTTACAAATAAAATGTTCTAAATAAGGCGTCTCCTAATTTTCAGTATTGGTTAACTATTATACCTATTTGAATCATTTTCTTTCAAAGCGAGGGTGGATCTCGGGACCCACTCGATAAACTCTCCCTCCGCCACTGACAACTTAACCAAACGACAAATCAAGAGGCTTAACTTACATTCAAATTCTTTGCGCTAGATTGCATTTTCTACAACACCTCATGTTCGATGTTTTAACTCAAATTCTAACTAGTGGTGTAGCTAGAAATTTCTCTAAGGTAGGTTCAAGTGTAACAAAATGAACCACCGCACTGAACTCCACCAAAAAGGTTTTAAGCTAAACAATTTTGCCACGAATTGAACTCTCAATTCCATCACCACTCAAGGGTCAAATCTACATATCACTTTATCATAATGTCCACCTTGTAGCACTCAACTATGTCGTCGTGTTATATCGTTCACTGTTGTTGGTCGCGATTTCCGTATGTAATCTCATGGCCGTGAGTTCTGCCCGTGAGACCAATATAGCGGATGTTCGGAAGACAGTGTACCTCGCGGCCTCATCTCACGACCGTGAGATCGGGGCATGTGATTGGGACGTGTTTAATTAATTGGTATAGTTTGGGTAGCGCTTGGTAATTGACCAAGTTGTTTGTTTCGGCTATTAACCCTAGTGGTTTAGCCATGTAGTATATATATGTTTGCAGTAGTCGATTCCCTGTAAGTATGCAAGTATTGGCCGAAAACCTAATGAGAGAATTCGCAACCTTCTTGTGTGAGCTTTCCGTGAATTAGTCTTGTTTAAGGTAAAAACGAGGACACCATGTAAATCGGTGTTCTCGTTTACCTTTCCACTTTACATTTTTATCATTTTCACTTTGGTGCAACCAACGCCGACGGAATGTGTTTATTTGTTTGGTTTGGTAGCATTGTAAGACAAGGTAGTTTGGGCCAACAAACTTCTGGGCCCTTGATAATCCAGTCGCTTGGGCCCATCCAAAATGAAAGATGGCGCAATCAGTACTAATACTATGCGCCGTCCGTTTAATTTATTATTGTCGACGGATATAAAGGATAATAAGCATGGAGCACACGGATCGACGCCCAAAAGCCGTCGATCAATATAATCCAACGGTCCAAACTCCTTCTCGGTCTTGCCAAGCTCCCTTAAAATGAAAAGAAACACATGTCACTAGAGTGACGCGGATCGCCATTTCCACCCGTCGATCCACTCCCTCAATCAACGCTCCAGATCAACCCATCTCCACCTCAACAGCGAGTATATAAATCCTCAACATTGTTCCATTCTCAAAGCAACCGATTCATTCAATCCACAACTAAATCCAATCTCCTCACTCTTCGTCCTCTCGAGCAAGCAACAGCAACAATGTCCGGCCGCGGCAAGGGAGGAAAGGGATTGGGAAAGGGCGGAGCGAAGAGGCACAGGAAGGTCCTCCGTGACAACATCCAGGGCATCACCAAGCCGGCCATCAGACGTCTGGCTCGCCGTGGCGGCGTCAAGCGTATCAGCGGCCTCATCTACGAGGAAACCCGCGGCGTCCTCAAGATCTTCTTGGAGAACGTGATTCGTGACGCCGTCACCTACACCGAGCACGCTCGCCGGAAGACCGTCACCGCCATGGATGTTGTCTACGCGCTCAAGAGGCAGGGAAGGACATTGTACGGCTTCGGCGGTTGATTTCTTAGGGTTCTTTGACGGTTTCCTCAGGATTCTCTTCTTTTAGCTGTAGTTCTCGCCTATTTGTTCATATTCTGGGAATGAACTTTTGGAAATTAGGGTTTCAATTGCTCAATTTCGGCTGGTCTATGTTTGTAATAGCTCATCTTGTTATAATGAAACGATGGATTCGATGAATTGTGACATTTCTTGTTTGTTGATCCTTTGTATTGAACCTCTCTGACTTTTGGATTTTCATTGCTATCGATTCTGGAAGGCGGAGTCGTTTTCAAAGTGAACGAGTTCTTCTACCTACAAATACTTCAACTGTCTCAAATTAATTTTTTACGTCATTTCTCCGTTTCAATGCCAATGTTTCTCTTGTTACGAGTGAACTTCTATTAACTTTCCACTATTTACATTTTCGTCATATCCTTGTTCTGAATAACGGCTGTTCGTTAACTAAAAACTGCTTTGGATTATTTCAGATTGGCTCCCCAACTACTAAGGTTTATTCCGGTTAGTCCACATTTCCCCCTTTTATTAGTTATTTCATTACAGTAGTTTCCTCTTGCTTGATTACCTATTGCCTCTTTCCAGCCGCATGTTATTGGCCCTTCGTCCATTTACTTATTAGTACCCAAATTTGTAGATATTACGATAACAGAACCTCTTACATATTGTTTTCCACCCATTCGGATGTTGGCCAACCTCATATTATATTGTTTTCCTCAACTGCGGGGAGAAGTGTTCTACAAGTGCTATGCAAGACAAGATGGATAATATCAAAAGGCTTCAACGTTTCTAACGTAAAGGATTCAGGCCAGCAAAACCTAAGGTAGAGACGTGGCCACAATACTACATGACCATTAGATTTTCAACAAGTTCGAAAGCGAATTTGAATTTGGATGTGAATGCGAATGCCAATGCGTAGCATGATCTTGGTCGGATGATTGATTCATCTGCGCGACATCTTGATCTTTGGCATTGCTTTCTTCATCTGGCGAGCACGATCTTTTGCTTGTTTCCTTCGTAATGCCTCCGCGCTCAGGCTTGCTTCAGCTTCCTCTTTCTTCTCGGCCTTCTTTCTCAGCAGCTCTTCTTGTCTTGCATTTTGAAGTTCTCTGAATGCTTCTTGTGCAATTTTGTTTCTAGCTGCCTCTGTCTTAGACCGAGCCTGCAGTAGAGCAGAGAATCAGAAACATGATAAAAGACAAACTGACATGTCCAATTGAAGATCGGTCAGTCGCTTGGGCGCAGACCAGAAAGATTCTAGATAGTAGATAGATAGCTCACCTGTGAACTCAACTTGTATCGGCCTATCAGATCAATGTAGTAGGGTACCAAAGCTACCAATCTGGTCATATCAGCCATGTTGCTAGCGTCGGGCAGGGCAAACTTGAACAAAAGCATCTTCCTGTGTGCACCAGGTTGTTGATCAGAGAAATGCATTGAGATGAAGCCCTTCCCGAACTTCTCAAAAGCTTTTTCCCCAAACACCTGGAAATTACAAACACCATAGTTCAATCACACAATCAATCAGTAAAGCCATCAGGACTTTTCCCATACTCAGAATGTCGTCAACAGCGCTACAAGTAGTTTGGAAAAGTAGTAGAATCGTAGTTGCACCAAGTAAAAAGGACTTCAAGACAAGTGTTTGCTGGGCAATGGGATAGTTAACCGGAAAAAAGTACCCACAAGCATTTCAAATGACTTACAAATAACATAACTCGAGTGTCTTACTCGCTAGATTTCCGAATTAGCATTTATCAAGATACAGCTTTTCTCAATTAGAATATGTTATGATTCTGATGTGCTACATCTTCCTCCCTCTCAAGATGACATCAGTTCAGGGCTTTAATCTTATTTATCCTGTGTTTGATCCATTCCCTATTTCATTTCAAGAAGACAAATGCTGAGAGGATACAGATATAGTTCTAATGGAATCAGTTCCCCGAAATTAGCAATAGGTCCAAGTTACACCTTTGCTCCTTAGAAATATAAGTAGTTCAGGGAAATAATTACTCACTTATGATATTTAAGAGCGAATTTCAACTAGCCAAAAGGACAAAGCCAGACTATAGGAGGGTGCTTGGGTTATATAGGCATGTGATCCAATAACACTGCTTTGCCACTCCATGAGAGAGAGGCAGGAGCCAGTGCCTGGTGCTCCTACCACTTCAATTTCGATAATGCTTCATCAAGAATGTGGACGATGCATGAAACAGCAGTTTAACAAAGATGGCCATCATCAATATTTTTCTAGGCAATTGAGAAGCAATATAACAGTTGATGAAACTGAAACAAATCCGTGAGAAAAAGAGATGTGAACCTGGAAACCTCCACATAAATTCTATTAGAAAAGGAGACTGACATATATGAGTGGCACTTCAAGAATCACATGGAAAACAAAATAGGGAGCAGAAAACATCTCCATAATTTGCCATATCAAGGAGCTGTGGTTTCAAAATTTTCAAACTGAGTGAGAGCACGAAACAACTTCCTCATGTTATACCATACTAAGGCTTTTATTATATTTAACAAGGCATATTGATGTAAACAGGAAAGGAAGACCCTGAACGAAGCAGCCAGCAAACATTCAGCCTTGAGTCTGAACCACCCACTCTCAAGAACAACATCACAGGAAAGGAGTTCAGTGCAAATGGACCAAAAAGCTTGAAACTTTACACCCACACTTCCCAGCTGAAAATGAAGCAAGAATAAAGCACACTAGAAGTCTAGATTCTAGAACCCATTGGCTATAGAAGTTCCCCTAGATTGCTAGGCAAAAACTAATTGTATGCACCTCCAGGGGAATTTTTTTTTTTTCTCATTCAAATCCAAACATCACTGGACCAATTCTATTCTAGCCTAATAACACAGAATTCTCACATTCCCTTCTCTAGCTAATCAACTACAGGATAGGAGAGTTCAGTAGAAACCAACCTGTTCAAGCACAGCGTCAGTGATCAAGTCCCCAGCAACCTCCTTAGACTCCGAAACAACTCCAAATTCCTTGGGCACCCACCTCTTCCCATTGGCTGGTTGAGGAACAAGCACAGCAAACCTCTGCAAGTCCCGAACCTCCTTGAGCATAGTTTTGGCAGCTTTCTTCTTCGCCAGTGCAAAAATCACATGGTCCATGGCATTATCATTCATCTGCACCTGAAAAGTGATCTCATCCTTACAAGGCACCACCATGTTGTACATCTTGGCAATCAAATCGTGCCTGCTCTTCAACTCCATCGTGGCCAACAACCCCTGGCAAAACCTCCGCCCGCTGGCGTAGAACTTGAACACATTCTGGCCTTCTTTCAACAACAACGGCGAATCATCCCCTTCCCCAACACCCAACAAGCTGAAATTCTTCTCGAAAATTGAATCCTTGGTCGCGAACTTCGCCGCCCAGGCCAGGGCAATGTTCTCGTTCTCCCGCTTCCCAGTGAAGTAGTTGATAACGAACATAATCAAGAACGATACGCACACTATCTCCACGGTAAACGACTGCTTCCTCTTGGGAACACTCTCGCCCTGCTGCTTCGAATTCGGATCTGCGATTTCCTTTTCGTCGGACTGTGAAGTCATCGGAGAACCCGCAGCCGGTGGTTGCTGAGTCGGAAGACCTTCGAACTCGTCTTCATCCCACTCGTTGAAGCTAGAACTCGTAGTAGTAGCAGCAGGAGTCGACGAATCGGA
Source organism: Linum trigynum (assembly GCA_964030455.1). Classification (NCBI taxonomy): domain Eukaryota; kingdom Viridiplantae; phylum Streptophyta; class Magnoliopsida; order Malpighiales; family Linaceae; genus Linum; species Linum trigynum. Next base: position 59,353,948 of record OZ034817.1, on the reverse strand, counting down.
TTTCGGTTCGGAAGCATCCGAATCAGTAGTAGCAGCAGGAGTTGAATCGGCCTGATTGAAATCAGAATCTGGAGTGGAGGAAGCAGAGTCGGTCACCGTCAATGGAAGATCGACGAGCTTGAAAGAAGAAGGGTCGAGCGGCTCCTCCGCGACATCGTCTTCATCGGCGTCGAATCCTTCAAATTGGGAATCGGAGAAAGCGGATTGCAGGAGGATGGAGAAGAGGAAGAGAAACGAGAGGAGAGTGAGAAGGGAGGAAGGTCGGATCATGGCGGACCGGAAGGAAAAGAGATCGGCGATGGAAGCGATTAGTTAGAGAGAGGAAGACATCGTCGTTGTTGTTAAATTGGGGAAGGAGATGAGATTGAGACAACTCTGAGCTGTCGAGTAGCAGAAAACAGTGAGACCAAGGGTGTTATCGGAATTTCACAAGATTGAATCATTGTGCAGTGTGCACTAAAAGGTAAATTACACTTTTCATCACTGCCATTTTATCCAAATTTCTGAAACGAAGCCATTAAAATCGCTGTACCAATTAACGACTTCTGGTTACTAGGTGCTCTCGCTCCTGCGGATTGAAGAACTCGTTAACCGTGAAAACGATTCGATAACTCCAAAGCTAATCCATAAATGGGTTCGAAAAATCGTGAATGGAGAGGAACACGGATCTGAAATGTCATCAGATTTCAATTGAAAAATTGAGATTACAGGCATGACCCGACATTGATACATCGAAAACCCTAATTGCTAAATCCTAACAGTTCATCCCGAGAATATGAACAAATAGATCACCAAACTAAAAGATAGGAAAGCTAAAATCGGAGACAGAAAGCTGGTCCAGCTGAAGGAATACAAGAACCCTAAGAACTTAACCACCGAAGCCGTACAAGGTCCTGCCCTGCCTCTTGAGCGCATAGACGACGTCCATGGCGGTTACGGTCTTCCGGCGAGCGTGCTCCGTGTAGGTGACGGCGTCGCGAATCACGTTCTCCAAAAAGATCTTAAGGACGCCGCGGGTCTCCTCGTAGATGAGGCCGCTGATACGCTTGACGCCGCCACGGCGAGCCAGACGGCGGATGGCCGGCTTGGTGATGCCCTGGATGTTGTCGCGGAGGACCTTCCTGTGCCTCTTGGCACCTCCCTTTCCCAGTCCCTTGCCTCCCTTGCCGCGGCCGGACATTTTTTGAGAAGACGAAGTGGGGGAGATTGATTGACTGGGTTGAATTGAACAAATCGATTGCTTTGAGAATTGGATGTGGGTTGAGAAAATTTTTAGAGGATTTATATAATTGTTGGGGAGGTGGAGATGGGCTGATCTGGAGCGTTGATTGAGGGAGTGGATCAACGGGTGGGAATGGCGATCCGCGTCGCTCCAGTGACATGTGCTTCCTTTTGTTTGAAGGGAGCTTGGTGATACTTTGGGCCGTTGGATAATCCAAATCGACGGTTCAGGGATGTCAATCCGTGTGATATGTGATTATCCAGTTTCATCCGTCGATCATATTTAATGGACGGTGGATTATTCAAGGAGATTGTTTTGTGATAGTACTAACTAATTACCTGGCCCTTAAGCCAAGTATATATTATTTTTCTTTGCCCAGGTCCGTTAAGCCAAGTATAGTTTTGCCTATTGTTGTTTTGGGCTTTTGGCCCAAACAACTCGATCTGTAATTCTTATGTATCAAATGATAGCGCAATGGCATAGTTGAGTGTTACAACTTACAAGGTCGTGATGTGATGTGAATTGTGACCAAGGGGCCATGTAGATTTGGATGGTGATGGATACGAGAATTAAGTTAAGAAAACAATCAAACATTATTTATTTAAGTCTTATTATTTTATGGATTTAACGATAAATCGTATCATTGTAATGCATCGAGTTGTACCAGCTTACCAAGTTAGTAGAATTATGAGTCTCGTATCGTACTTCATGCATATGATTATTCTTGTTCACGAGGTTTGGTTACTTGAATGTTGCTTTTGAGTCTCGTATCGTACTTCATGCATATGATTATTCTTGTTCACGAGGTTTGGTTACTTGAATGTTGCTTTTGAGTGATGCTGATACAAAGTTTGATTGGTATAATCATAAGAAATAAATGTATCTAGTGACATTGTCGAGTCACTAGATGTCAATGTCTTGTTCCAATGTCCAGATTCAAGGGTTCAGCAGCTAGTTTTTACGAAAGACTTGTTTACTCACTCGCTGGATGTTGCAGGGGTCGTTTGGAAGTTGCGATTGTCAAGTAGATGTATTGTTGAAAATGCATGTATAATATCATATATGTATTGTCGAATGTGATGCATTGTAGAATACAATGTTTGGTATGTGTGATTGTGTATGTCGTATCAGCTAATAGCTGAGACAAAACAATATCAACTCAACTATCTCAACAATCACAACTAAAAGTTGAGATATAATAATCACTCAAAATGAGTGATAGTTTTTGTTACATCACAAAAACAATCCATGTATTATTTCTGCTTAAAGAACGAACCCGCAATGTGCTTAAAGAAAATGAATCTGCACTCTGCCATTAACGAAAGCAATATTTGATGGTTCTTCGCGTCTACGGATTCAATACAATTGGCTAATTTCAAATCGGAAAATTAACAAAGTTCACAAATGCACACAATTCATAGATCTTTCCTCCATTAAACAGAGCTTGGAATTACAACACAAACATCGACCGGAAGTTTGAAACCCTAGATCTGAAACTTAGATCCACACACTATGAACAAGTAGTTCACAACAAGGACTAGAAAAGAGACTGAAAGAGAAAAAGGCTGCTCCGCTGAATTCGTTCCACGAACCGGAAAAGCTCAACCGCCGAACCCGTACAAGGTCCTGCCCTGCCTCTTGAGCGCGTAGACAACGTCCATGGCGGTGACCGTCTTCCGGCGAGCGTGCTCGGTGTAGGTGACGGAGTCACGAATCACGTTCTCCAAAAAGATCTTGAGAACGCCGCGAGTCTCCTCGTAGATGAGACCGCTGATGCGCTTGACGCCGCCACGGCGAGCAAGGCGGCGGATGGCCGGCTTGGTGATGCCCTGGATGTTGTCTCTGAGGACCTTCCTGTGCCTCTTGGCGCCTCCCTTTCCCAAGCCCTTGCCTCCCTTACCACGGCCCGACATTTTTGGCTGATTTGAGAAAAGAGAAGGAGAAGCGGGAAGATTTAGGTCGAAATGTGATTTGAATTTTGGAAGAGATGAGTTTGGGAGGGAAAAGAAACAGATGGTTTGAGTATTTATATAGCTGCTGCGGAGTGGGAGAAGAAGGATTGGGACCGTTGATTTGGAGGTAGGGATCGACGGGCGAGAATGGCTATCCGCGTCACTCCGATATTACGTTACGTGGGTGGAAGTTTGGTAATTTGCGAGGGAAGGATTTTGGATCGTTGGATTAGATTAATGGACGGCTTGAGATGACGATCCGTGTCATTGGGAAGCTGTCCATTTATGTCCGTTGATAAGATTTATATCGACGGCGGATGATAAATATATGAAAGACAAACATTGCTCTCGCCTTGCGCACTTCTTGGATCGATTTTCATTTATTTAGTTCAATTTTGTATTTTATTTTTATGAGGTATTGAGATGCAATCAAGGTTGTCAACCCGCGGGTTGACCCGGACCCGGTCGAGCTAGTGAGTCAAGGGTTAATGGGTCAATCGTTTTAGCCCGGTTTGGCCCGGAAATATAGAAAAAGTCATTATATTGTACTTATCCTCATAAATTATATCAAATCTTATCTAGCATATGACTTATAACATATAATATTACACCAAAATAACATATCGTACTTAGATCCAACATATAGTGAAAATTCACACACACTTATATAACATAAATATTCAAATGTTCAACTTAGAATTCCAAAGATTGGGTTAGGCGAAAAGAAAAATCGGAAAATAGGCGCATTTCGCAAACCAAAGAAAAAAATGACACAATTTGACCTCCAACCCGGTACCTTGTAGCGGTCGGCCCGGCGGGTGCGTATGGCCCGTTTTTCTCACCGGGTCAGGGTCAAAGTGGGTCTACCCGCAGGTCAACCCGCGGGTTGACAACCTTGGATGCAATCGACCACTACGACATTCATCAAAGATCAAACAGGTAGCTATGTACTAAGCAAATTGCTTCTATAAATGGTTTTAAATTTTGACAAAGGGAGAATCTGTGTATTGCATTTTGAATAATCGGTTACATAGAGAGGGGGAAAACAAACATACCGGATAAAAAAAAAACAAGATCAAAACACATCAAGCAATCGGTTGATTCGCGTATGAAGAAAACAACAAAGGAATGCAAATCACGTATTTTCATCAGCCCTCTAACAATGTTGAGAGTTTGAACCAAACACAATACACCCTAAATCTCTCTTGCTTCCAACCAAACAGAGAAATAATAAGATTTAAAGGGGACCCTTTTGGAATCTACCAAAAATTGACACGAAATAAATTCGTCCAAATCGTTGCTTAATAGACTTAATCATCGTTGAAGAATAGCCTCTGACCGAATCCGTGATATGTAGCCTTCAAAATCCAAAGAAAATGGCATTTGGAAAAATCGCCCAAATTTTTTGATGTTACCCCTTTGGAATATGCCAAAAATTGACCCAAAATAAATCAACCCAAATCGGTGCTTAATGGACTTAATCATCGTTGAAGAATAGTCTCAGGCCGAATCTGTATCCTGTAGCCTTCAAAATCCAAAGAAAATGGCCTTTCGTCGCCCCATAAATTACGAAAATGTCATTCGAAGATAAATTGATCTAAATCGGTGTTTAATGAACTTATCATCCGTGGAGAATATGATCAATATACTTCATTATCGGTCGAGAATAGCCTCGGCCTGATTCCGTGATCTGTAGCCTCCATAATCGAAAGAAAATGGCATTTCGGAAAGATCGCCCAAAATCTGTGATGGTACCCCTTTGGAATCTGCCAAAAATTGACCCGAAAAAAATCAACCCAAATCGGTGCTTAATGGACTTAATCATCATTGAAGAATAGCCTCAGGCCGAATCTGTGTCCTGTAGCCTTCAAAATCCAAAGGAAATGACCTTCGTCGCCCCATAAATTATGAAAATGCCTAGGGGTGTCAGATCGGTTTTGGTTTTTTGGGTTAACCCGAAACCGAACCGATATATGTTCTTTCGGGTTTCGGTTTCTCGGTTTCAACCCGCATATGCTGTCAGCGGTTTCGGTTTCAGTGAAACCCGAAAACCGACACCAACCCGAGAACCCGAATTCAATAAATGTCGTTTTTGGTGAGAGATGAGACGATGTTGCAATCCCAGGCCGGGTGAAATCCCTAGCTTTTCGCCTCAAGTCGCCATTACCTTCGGCAAACGCTCAAACCTAGGATCGCCCGGTGTAACTCCCTCGCCATCACCATCCTCGCCGCATCGTTCTCGCCGCCATCATCATTCTCGCTGCCAGCGGCCTCATGGGAAACTCAACAGTGGCCGTCGAAACCCATCAACGACGAAGTGGGTGATCTCTGTCCGAGTCGGGTAGTCCCCTCTCCGACCTCTGCTATGGAATCCCATAAAGGCCTTCTTCTTCCCCTTTCCCCTTCCCGCTCTGTCTGTTGGGTTCTTTTCTGGTTGTTGAATTGGAATGGTGATGGGCCTGATGGTTTCCTGGCGTTTGGGTCCCCTTTCAATCAAATTACAACAGAGCAACTAGAGGATAATTTGAGGAACAAAGAAAGGAATCGACGCTAAGAGGATCGGCAAGATTAATATATGGCGGATTACTTGTAATTGGTATGAATTAAAGTTGGAGTCTGGGTTGATTTACATTTTAGCCATCTTCTGCATACCATAATGGATACGAAGACACAGTATTCTCGACGAAAGTTCTTATGCAATTTGGGTTAAGCTAACAACAAAAACCCCCAAGTTGCAATTTCGGGTTCAGGTACCCGAAACCCGCAAGCTGCAATTTCAGGTTCGGTTTCTGGCTGTACACTAACGGTTTCGGGTTTTCTCTGGTTTCGGTTTCGGTTACCCAACCGGAACCGAACCAGCACCCCTAAAAATGTCATTCAAAGATAAATTGACCTAAATCGGTGCTTAACTGACTTATCATCCGTGGAGAATATGATCAATATAATTCATTATCGGTCGAGAATAGCCTGGGCCTGATTCTGTGATCTGTAGCCTCCATAATTGAAAGAAAATGACATTTTCGGAAAAATCGCCCGAAATCTGTGATGGTACACCTTTGGAATCAACCAAAAATTGACCCGGAATAAATCCGCCCAAATCGGTGCTTAATGAGCTTAATCATCGTTGAAGAATACCCTCAAGCCGAATCCGTGTCTTGTAGCCTTCAAATCCAAAGAAAATAGCCTTTCGTCGCCCCATAAATTATGAAAATGCCATTAGAAAATAAATTGGCCCAAATCGATGCTTAACAGACTTATCATCCGTGGAGAATAGGATCAATAGACTTCATTATTGGTGGAGAATAGCCTCGGCCTGATTCCGTGATCTGTAGTCTCCAGAATCGAAAGAAAATGGCATTTCGGATAAATCGCCCGAAATCTATGATGGTACCTCTTTGGAGTCTGCCAAAAATTGACCCGGAATAAATCCGCCCAAATCGGTGCTTAATGGACTCAATCATCGTTGGAGAATAGCCTCAGGCTGAATCCGTGATCTGTAGCCTTCAATATCCAAAGAAAATGGCCTTTCGTCGCCCAAGAAATTACGAAAATGCCATCCGAAAATAAATTGGCCCAAATCGATGCTTAACGGACTTATCATCCGTGGAGAATAGGATCAATAGACTTCATTATTGGTGGAGAATAGCCTCGGCCTGATTCCGTGATCTGTAGCCTCCAGAATCGAAAGAAAATGGCATTTCGGATAAATCGCCAGAAATCTGTGATGGTACCCCTTTGGAATCTGCCAAAAATTGACCCGGAATAAATCCGCCCAAATCGAGGCTTGATGGACTCAATCTTCGTTGGAGAATAGCCTCATGCCGAATCCGTGATCGGTAGCCTTCAATATCCAAAGAAAATGGCCTTTCGTCACTCAAGAAATTACGAAAATGCCATCCGAAAATAAATTGGCCCAAATCGATGCTTAATGGACTTATCATCTGTGGAGAATAGGATCAATAGACTTCATTATCGGTGGAGAATAGCCTCGGCCTGATTCCGTGATCTGTAGCCTCCAGAATCGAAAGAAAAGGGCATTTCGGATAAATCGCCCGAAATCTGTGATGGTACCCCTTTGGAATCTGGCAAAAATTGACCCGGAATAAATCCGCCCAAATCGGTGCTTAATGGACTCAATCATCGTTGGAGAATAGCCTCAGGCCGAATCCGTGATCTGTAGCCTTCAATATCCAAAGAAAATGACCTTTCGTCGCCCAAGAAATTACGAAAATGCCATCCGAAAATAAATTGGCCCAAATCGATGCTTAACGAACTTATCATCCGTGGAGAATAGGATCAATAGACTTCATTATCGGTGGAGAATAGCCTCAACCTGATTCCGTGATCTGAAGCATCTAGAATCGAAAGAAAATGGAATTTCGGATAAATCGCCCGAAATCTGTGATGGTACCTCTTTGTAATCTGCCAAAAATTGACCTGAATAAATCCGCCCAAATCAGTGCTTAATGGACTCAATCATCGTTGTAGAATAGCCTCAGGCCGAATCCATGATCTGTAGTCTTCAATATCCAAAGAAAATGGCCTTTCGTCGCCCAAGAAATTACGAAAATGCCATCAGAAAATAAATTGGCCCAAATCGATGCTTAACGGACTTATCATCCGTGGAGAATAGGATCAATAGACTTCGTTATCGGTGGAGAATAGCCTCGGCCTGATTCCGTGATCTGTATTCTCCAGAATCGAAAGAAAATGGCATTTCGGATAAATCGCCCGAAATCTGTGATGGTACCCCTTTGGAATCTGCCAAAAATTGACCCGGAATAAATCCGCCCAAATCGGTGCTTAATGGACTCAATCATCGTTGGAGAATAGCCTCAGGCCGAATCCGTGATCTGTAGCCACCAATATCCAAAGAAAATTGCTTTTCGTCGCCCAAGAAATTATGAAAATGCCATCCGAAAATAAATTGGCCCAAATCGATGCTTAACGGACTTATCATCCGTGGAGAATAGGATCAATAGACTTCATTATCGGTGGAGAATAGCCTCGGCCTGATTCCGTGATCTGTATTCTCCAGAATCGAAAGAAAATGGCATTTCGGATAAATCGCACGAAATCTGTGATGGTACCCCTTTGGAATCTGCCAAAAATTGACCCGGAATAAATCCGCCCAAATCGGTGCTTAATGGACTCAATCTTCGTTGGAGAATAGCCTCAGGCCGAATCCGTGATCTGTAGCCTTCAATATCGAAAAAAATGGCATTTCGTCGCACAAGAAATTATGAAAATGCCATCCGAAAATAAATTGGCCCAAATCGATGCTTAACGGACTTATCATCCGTGGAGAATAGGATCAATAGACTTCATTATCGGTGGAGAATAGCCTCGGCCTGATTCCGTGATCTGTAGCCTCCAGAATCGAAAGAAAATGGCATTTCAGATAAATCGCCCCAATTCTGTGATGGTACCCCTTTGGAATCTGCCAAAAATTGTCCCGGAATAAATCCGCCCAAATCGGTGCTTAATGGACTCAATCATCGTTGGAGAATAGCCTCAGGCCGAATCCGTGATCTGTAGCCTTCAATATCCAAAGAAAATGGCCTTTCGTCGCCCAAGAAATTACGAAAATGCCATCCGAAAATAAATTGGCCCAAATCGATGCTTAACGGACTTATCATCCATGGAGAATATGATCAATAGACTTCATTATCGGTGAAGAATAGCCTCGGCCTGATTCCGTGATCTGTAGCCTCCAAAATCGAAAGAAAATGGCATTTCGGATAATCGCCCGAAATCTGTGATGGTACCCCTTTGGAATCTGCCAAAAATTGACCCGGATTAAATCCGCCCAAATCGGTGCTTAATGGACTCAATCATCGTTGGAGAATAGCCTCAGGCCGAAGCCGTGATCTGTAGCCTTCAATATCCAAAGAAAATGGCCTTTCGTCGCCCAAGAAATTACGAAAATGCCATCCGAAAATAAATTGGCCCAAATCGATGCTTAACGGACTTATCATCCGTGGAGAATAGGATCAATAGACTTCATTATCGGTGGAGAATAGCCTCGGCCTTATTCTGTGATCTGTAGCCTCCAGAATCGAAAGAAAATGGCATTTCGGATAAACCGCCCGAAATCTTTGATGGTACCCCTTTGGAATCTGCCAAAGATTGACCCAGAATAAATCCGCCCAAATCGGTGCTTAATGGACTCAATCATTGTTGGAGAAAAGCCTCAGGGTGTATCCGTCATCTGTAGCCTTCAATATCCAAAGAAAAATGGCCTTTCGTCGCCGAAGAAATTACGAAAATGCCATCCGAAAATAAATTGGCCCAAATCGATGCTTAACGGACTTATCATCAGTGGAGAATAGGATCAATAGACTTCATTATCGGTGGAGAATAGCCTCGACATGATTCCGTGATCTGTAGCCTCCAGAATCAAAAGAAAATGGCATTTCGGATAAATCGCCTGAAATATGTGATGGTACCCTTTTGGAATCTCCCAAAAATTGACCCGGAATAAATCCGCCCAAATCAAAGCTTAATGGACTCAATCATCGTTGGAGAATAGCCTCAGGCCGAATCCGTGATCTGTAGCCTTCAATATCCAAAGAAAATGGCCTTTCGTCGCCCAAGAAATTACGAAAATGCCATCCGAAAATAAATTGGCCCACTTCGATGCTTAACGGACTTATCATCCGTGGAAAATAGGATCAATAGACTTCATTATCGGTGGAGAATAGCATCGGCCTGATTCCGTGATCTGTAGCCTCCTGAATCGAAAGAAAATGGCATTTCAGATAAATCGCCCGAAATCTGTGATGGTAACCCTTTGGAATCTTCCAAAAATTGACCCGGACTAAATCCGCCCAAATCGGTGCTTAATGGACTCAATCATCGCTGGAGAATAGCCTCAGGCAGAATCCGTGATCTGTAGCCTTCAATATCCAAAGAAAATGGCCTTTCGTCGCCCAAGAAATTACGAAAATGCCATCCGAATATAAATTGGCCCAAATCGATGCTTAACGGACTTATCATCCGTGGAGAATAGGATCAATAGACTTCATTATCGGTGGAGAATAGCCTCGGCCTGATTCCGTGATCTGTAGCCTCCAGAATCTAAAGAAAATGGCATTTCGGATAAATCGTCCGAAATATATGATGGTACCCCTTTGGAATCTGCCAAAAATTGACCCGGAATAAATCCGCCCAAATCGGTGCTTAATGGACTCAATCATCGTTGGAGAATAGGCTCAGGCCGAATCCGTGATCTGTAGCCTTCAATATCCAAAGAAAATGGCCTTTCGTCGCCCAAGAAATTACGAAAATGCCATCCGAAAATAAATTGGCCCAAATCAATGCTTAACGGACTTATCATCTGTGGAGAATAGGATCAATAGACTTCATTATCGGTGTAGAATAGCCTCGGCCTGATTCCGTAATCTGTAGCCTCCAGAATCGAAAGAAAATGGCATTTCGGATAAATCGCCCGAAATCTGTGATGGTACCCCTTTGGAATCTCACAAAAATTGACCCGGAATAAATCCGCCTAAATCGGTGCTTAATGGACTCAATAATCGTTGGTGAATAGCCTCAGGCCGAATCCGTGATCTGTAGCCTTCAATATCCAATGAAAATGGCCTTTCGTCGCCCAAGAAATTACGAAAATGCCATCCGAAAATAAATTGGCCCAAATCGATGCTTAACGGACTTATCATCCGTGGAGAATAGGATAAATAGACTTCATTATCGGTGGAGAATAGCCTCGGGCTGATTCTGTGATCTGTAGCCTCCAGAATCGAAAGAAAATGGCATTTCGGATAAATCAACCGAAATCTGTGATGGTACCCCTTTGGAATCTGCCAAAGATTGACCCAGAATAAATCCGCCCAAATCGGTGCTTAATGGACTCAATCATCGCTGGAGAATAGCCTCAGGGCGTATCCGTGATCTGTAGCCTTCAATATCCAAAGAAAAATGGCCTTTCGTCGCCCGAGAAATTACAAAAATGCCATCCGAAAATAAATTGGCCCAAATCGATGCTTAACGGACTTATAATCCGTGGAGAATAGGATCAATAGACTTCATTATCGGTGGAGAACAGCCTCGACATGATTTCGTGATCTGTAGCCTCCAGAATCGAAAGAAAATGGCATTTCGGATAAATCGCCCGAAATCTGTGATGGTACCCTTTTGGAATCTCACAAAAATTGACCCGGAATAAATTCGCCCAAATCGGTGCTTAATGGACTCAATCATCGTTGGAGAATAGCCTCAGGCCGAATCCGTGATCTGTAGCCTTCAATATCCAAAGAAAATGGCCTTTCGTCGCCCAAGAAATTAAGAAAATGCCATCCGAAAATAAATTGGCCCAAATCGATGCTTAATGGACTTATCATCCATGGAGAATAGGATCAATAGACTTCATTATCGGTGGAGAATAGCCTCGGCCTAATTCCGTGATCTGTAGCCTCCAGAATAGAAAGAAAATGGCATTTCGGATAAATCGCCCGAAATCTGTGATGGTACCCCTTTGCAATCTGCCAAAAATTGACCCAGAATAAATCCGCCCAAATCGGTGCTTAATGGAATCAATCATCTTTGGAGAATAGCGTCAGGACGAATCCGTGATCTGTAGCCTTCAATATCCAAAGAAAATGGCCTTTCGTCGCCTAAGAAATTACGAAAATGCCATTCGAAAATAAATTGGCCCAAATCGATGCTTAACGGACTTATCATCCGTGGAAAATAGGATCAATAGATTTCATTATCGGTGGAGAATAGCCTCGGCCTGATTCCGTGATCTGTAGCCCCGGAATCGAAAGAAAATGGCATTTCGGATAAATCGCCCGAAATCTATGATGGTACCCCTTTGGAATCTTCCAAATATTGACCCGGAATAAATCCGCCCAAATCGGTGCTTAATGGACTCAATCATCGCTGGAGAATAGCCTCACGCCAAATCCGTGATCTGTAGCCTTCAATATCCAAAGAAAATGGCCTTTCGTCGCCCAAGGAATTACGAAAATGCCATCCGAAAATAAATTGGCCCAAATCGATGCTTAACGGACTTATCATCCGTGGAGAATAGGATCAATAGACTTCATTATCGGTGGAGAATAGCCTCGACATGATTCCGTGATCTGTAGCCTCCAGAATCAAAAGAAAATGGCATTTAGGATAAATCGCCCGAAATCTGTGATGGTACCCTTTTGGAATCTCACAAAAATTGACCCGGAATAAATTCGCCCAAATCGGTGCTTAATGGACTCAATCATCGTTGGAGAATAGCCTCAGGCCGAATCCGTGATCTGTAGCCTTCAATATCCAAAGAAAATGGCCTTTCGTCGCCGAAGAAATTACGAAAATGCCATCCGAATTGTCCCAAATCGATGCTTAACGGACTTATCATCCGTGGAGAATCGGATCAATAGACTTCATTATCGATGGAGAATAGCCTCGGCCTGATTCCGTGATCTGTAGCCTCCAGAATCGAAAGAAAATGGCATTTCGGATAAATCGCCCGAAATTTGTGATGGTACCCCTTTGGAATCTGCCAAAAATTGACCCGGAATAAATCCGCCGAAATCGGTGCTTAATGGACTCAATCATCGCTGGAGAATAGCCTCAGGCCGAATCCGTGATCTGTAGCCTTCAATATCCAAAGAAAATGGCATTTCGTCGCCCAAGAAATTACGAAAATGCCATCAGTAAATAAATTGGCCCAAATCGATGCTTAACGGACTTATCATCCGTGGAGAGGATCAATAGTCCTCATTATCGGTAGAAAATAGCCTCGGCCTGATTCCGTGATCTGTAGCCTCCAGAATCGAAAGAAAATGGCATTTCGGATAATCGCCCGAAATCTGTGATGGTACCCCTTTGGAATCTGCAAAAAATAGACCCGGAATAAATCCGCCCAAATCGGTGCTTAATGGACTCAATCATCGCTGGAGAATAGCCTCAGGCCAAATCCGTGATCTGTAGCCTTTAATATCCAAAGAAAATGGCCTTTCGACGCCCAAGAAATTACGAAAATGCCATCCGAAAATAAATTGGCCCAAATCGATGCTTAACGGACTTATCATCCGTGGAGAATAGGATCAATAGACTTCATTATCGGTGGAGAATTGCCTCGGCCTGATTCCGTGATCTGTAGCCTCCAGAATCGAAAGAAAATGGCATTTCGGGTAAATCGCCCGAAATCTGTGATGGAACCCCTTTGGAATCTCCCAAAAATTGACCCTGAATAAATCCGCCCAAATCGATGCTTAATGGACTCAATCATCGCTGGAGAATAGCCTCAGACCGAATACGTGATCTGTAGCCTTCAATATCCAAAGAAAATGGCCTTTCGTCGCCAAGAAATTACGTAATGGCATCCGAAAATAAATTGGCCCAAATCGATTTTTTAACGGACTTATCATCCATAAAGAATAGGATCAATAGACTTCATTATCGGTGGAGAATATCCTCTGCCTGATTCTGTGATCTGTAGCCTCCAGAATCGAAAGAAAATGGCATTTCGGATAAATCGCCCGAAATCTGTGATGGTACCCCTTTGGAATTTGCCAAAAATTGACCCGGAATAAATCCGACCAAATCGGTGGTTAATTGACTCAATCATCGATGGAGAATAGCCTCAGGCCGAATCCGTAATCTGTAGCCTTCAATATCCAAAGAAAATGGCCTTTCGTCGCCCAAGAAATTACGAAAATGCCATCCGTAAATAAATTGGCCCAAATCGATGCTTAACGGACTTATCATCCGTGGAGAATAAGATCAATAGTCCTCATTATCGGTGGAGAATAGCCTCGGCCTGATTCCGTGATCTGTAGCCTTCAGAATAGAAAGAAAATGGCATTTCGGATAAATCGCCCGAAATCTGTGATGGTACCCCTTTGGAATCTGCCAAAAATTGACCCAGAATAAATCCGCCCAAATCGGTGCTTAATGGAATCAATCATCGTTGGAGAATAGCCTCAGGACGAATCCGTGATCTGTAGCCTTCAATATCCAAAGAAAATGGCCTTTCGTCGCCTAAGAAATTACGAAAATGCCATTCGAAAATAAATTGGCCCAAATCGATGCTTAACGGACTTATCATCCGTGGAAAATAGGATCAATAGATTTCATTATCGGTGGAGAATAGCCTCGGCCTGATTCCGTGATCTGTAGCCCCCGGAATCGAAAGAAAATGGCATTTCGGATAAATCGCCCGAAATCTATGATGGTACCCCTTTGGAATCTTCCAAATATTGACCCGGAATAAATCCGCCCAAATCGGTGCTTAATGGACTCAATCATCGCTGGAGAATAGCCTCACGCCAAATCCGTGATCTGTAGCCTTCAATATCCAAAGAAAATGGCCTTTCGTCGCCCAAGGAATTACGAAAATGCCATCCGAAAATAAATTGGCCCAAATCGATGCTTAACGGACTTATCATCCGTGGAGAATAGGATCAATAGACTTCATTATCGGTGGAGAATAGCCTCGACATGATTCCGTGATCTGTAGCCTCTAGAATCGAAAGAAAATGGCATTTAGGATAAATCGCCCGAAATCTGTGATGGTACCCTTTTGGAATCTCACAAAAATTGACCCGGAATAAATTCGCCCAAATCGGTGCTTAATGGACTCAATCATCGTTGGAGAATAGCCTCAGACCGAATCCGTGATCTGTAGCCTTCAATATCCAAAGAAAATGGCCTTTCGTCGCCAAGAAATTACGTAATGGCATCCGAAAATAAATTGGCCCAAATCGATTTTTTAACGGACTTATCATCCATAAAGAATAGGATCAATAGACTTCATTATCGGTGGAGAATATCCTCTGCCTGATTCTGTGATCTGTAGCCTCCAGAATCGAAAGAAAATGGCATTTCGGATAAATCGCCCGAAATTTGTGATGGTACCCCTTTGGAATCTGCCAAAAATTGACCCGGAATAAATCCGCCGAAATCGGTGCTTAATTGACTCAATCATCGATGGAGAATAGCCTCAGGCCGAATCCGTAATCTGTAGCCTTCAATATCCAAAGAAAATGGCCTTTCGTCGCCCAAGAAATTACGAAAATGCCATCCGTAAATAAATTGGCCCAAATCGATGCTTAACGGACTTATCATCCGTGGAGAGGATCAATAGTCCTCATTATCGGTAGAAAATAGCCTCGGCCTGATTCCGTGATCTGTAGCCTCCAGAATCGAAAGAAAATGGCATTTCGGATAATCGCCCGAAATCTGTGATGGTACCCCTTTGGAATCTGCAAAAAATAGACCCGGAATAAATCCGCCCAAATCGGTGCTTAATGGACTCAATCATCGCTGGAGAATAGCCTCAGGCCAAATCCGTGATCTGTAGCCTTTAATATCCAAAGAAAATGGCCTTTCGACGCCCAAGAAATTACGAAAATGCCATCCGAAAATAAATTGGCCCAAATCGATGCTTAACGGACTTATCATCCGTGGAGAATAGGATCAATAGACTTCATTATCGGTGGAGAATAGCCTCGGCCTGATTCCGTGATCTGTAGCCTCCAGAATCAAAAGAAAATGGCATTTCGGGTAAATCGCCCGAAATCTGTGATGGAACCCCTTTGGAATCTTCCAAAAGTTGACCCTGAATAAATCCGCCCAAATCGATGCTTAATGGACTCAATCATCGCTGGAGAATAGCCTCAGACCGAATCCGTGATCTGTAGCCTTCAATATCCAAAGAAAATGGCCTTTCGTCGCCAAGAAATTACGTAATGGCATCCGAAAATAAATTGGCCCAAATCGATTTTTTAACGGACTTATCATCCATAAAGAATAGGATCAATAGACTTCATTATCGGTGGAGAATATCCTCTGCCTGATTCTGTGATCTGTAGCCTCCAGAATCGAAAGAAAATGGCATTTCGGATAAATCGCCCGAAATCTGTGATGGTACCCCTTTGGAATTTGCCAAAAATTGACCCGGAATAAATCCGACCAAATCGGTGCTTAATTGACTCAATCATCGATGGAGAATAGCCTCAGGCCGAATCCGTAATCTGTAGCCTTCAATATCCAAAGAAAATGGCCTTTCGTCGCCCAAGAAATTACGAAAATGCCATCCGTAAATAAATTGGCCCAAATCGATGCTTAACGGACTTATCATCCGTGGAGAATAAGATCAATAGTCCTCATTATCGGTGGAGAATAGCCTCGGCCTGATTCCATGATCTGTAGCCTCCAGAATAGAAAGAAAATGGCATTTCGGATAAATCGCCCGAAATCTGTGATGGTACCCCTTTGGAATCTGCCAAAAATTGACCCAGAATAAATCCGCCCAAATCGGTGCTTAATGGAATCAATCATCGTTGGAGAATAGCCTCAGGACGAATCCGTGATCTGTAGCCTTCAATATCCAAAGAAAATGGCCTTTCGTCGCCTAAGAAATTACGAAAATGCCATTCGAAAATAAATTGGCCCAAATCGATGCTTAACGGACTTATCATCCGTGGAAAATAGGATCAATAGATTTCATTATCGGTGGAGAATAGCCTCGGCCTGATTCCGTGATCTGTAGCCCCCGGAATCGAAAGAAAATGGCATTTCGGATAAATCGCCCGAAATCTGTGATGGTACCCCTTTGGAATCTTCCAAAAATTGACCCGGAATAAATCCGCCCAAATCCGTGCTTAATGGACTCAATCATCGCTGGAGAATAGCCTCACGCCAAATCCGTGATCTGTAGCCTTCAATATCCAAAGAAAATGGCCTTTCGTCGCCCAAGAAATTACGAAAATGCCATCCGAAAATAAATTGGTCCAAATCGATGCTTAACGGACTTATAATCCGTGGAGAATAGGATCAATAGACTTCATTATCGGTGGAGAATAGCCTCGACATGATTCCGTGATCTGTAGCCTCCAGAATCGAAAGAAAATGGCATTTCGGATAAATCGCCCGAAATCTGTGATGGTACCCTTTTGGAATCTCACAAAAATTGACCCGGAATAAATTCGCCCAAATCGGTGCTTAATGGACTCAATCATCGTTGGAGAATAGCCTCAGGCCGAATCCATGATCTGTAGCCTTCAATATCCAAAGAAAATGGCCTTTCGTCGCCCAAGAAATTACGAAAATGCCATCCAAATTGGCCCAAATCGATGCTTAACGGACTTATCATCCTGGAGAATCGGATCAATAGACTTCATTATCGATGTAGAATAGCCTCGGCCTGATTCCGTGATCTGTAGCCTCCAGAATCGAAAGAAAATGGCATTTCGGATAAATCGCCCGAAATTTGTGATGGTACCCCTTTGGAATCTGCCAAAAATTGACCCGGAATAAATCCGCCGAAATCGGTGCTTAATGGACTCAATCATCGCTGGAGAATAGCCTCAGGCCGAATCCGTGATCTGTAGCCTTCAATATCCAAAGAAAATGGCATTTCGTCGCCCAAGAAATTACGAAAATGCCATCCGTAAATAAATTGGCCCAAATCGATGCTTAACGGACTTATCATCCGTGGAGAGGATCAATAGTCCTCATTATCGGTAGAAAATAGCCTCGGCCTAATTCCGTGATCTGTAGCCTCCAAAATCGAAAGAAAATGGCATTTCGGATAATCGCCCGAAATCTGTGATGGTACCCCTTTGGAATCTGCAAAAAATTGACCCGGAATAAATCCGCCCAAATCGGTGCTTAATGGACTCAATCTTCGCTGGAGAATAGCCACAGGCCAAATCCGTGATCTGTAGCCTTTAATATCCAAAGAAAATGGCCTTTCGTCGCCCAAGAAATTATGAAAATGCCATCCGAAAATAAATTGGCCCAAATCGATACTTAACGGACTTATCATCCGTGGAGAATAGGATCAATAGACTTCATTATCGGTGGAGAATAGCCTCGGCCTGATTCCGTGATCTGTAGCCTCCAGAATCGAAAGAAAATGGCATTTCGGATAAATCGCCCGAAATTTGTGATGGAACCCCTTTGGAATCTCCCAAAAATTGACCCGGAATAAATCCGCCCAAATCGGTGCTTAATGGACTCAATCATCGCTGGAGAATATCCTCAGACCGAATCCGTGATCTGTAGCCTTCAATATCCAAAGAAAATGGCCTTTCGTCGCCAAGAAATTACGTAATGGCATCCGAAAATAAATTGGCCCAAATCGATTTTTTAACGGACTTATCATCCATAAAGAATAGGATAAATAGACTTCATTATCGGTGGAGAATATCCTCTGCCTGATTCTGTGATCTGTAGCCTCCAGAATCGAAAGAAAATGGCATTTCGGATAAATCGCCCGAAATCTGTGATGGTACCCCTTTGGAATTTGCCAAAAATTGACCCGGAATAAATCCGACCAAATCGGTGCTTAATTGACTCAATCATCGATGGAGAATAGCCTCAGGCCGAATCCGTAATCTGTAGCCTTCAATATCCAAAGAAAATGGCCTTTCGTCGCCCAAGAAATTACGAAAATGCCATCCGTAAATAAATTGGCCCAAATCGATGCTTAACGGACTTATCATCCGTGGAGAATAAGATCAATAGTCCTCATTATCGGTGGAGAATAGCCTCGGCCTGATTCCATGATCTGTAGCCTCCAGAATAGAAAGAAAATGGCATTTCGGATAAATCGCCCGAAATCTGTGATGGTACCCCTTTGGAATCTGCCAAAAATTGACCCAGAATAAATCCGCCCAAATCGGTGCTTAATGGAATCAATCATCGTTGGAGAATAGCCTCAGGACGAATCCGTGATCTGTAGCCTTCAATATCCAAAGAAAATGGCCTTTCGTCGCCTAAGAAATTACGAAAATGCCATTCGAAAATAAATTGGCCCAAATCGATGCTTAACGGACTTATCATCCGTGGAAAATAGGATCAATAGATTTCATTATCGGTGGAGAATAGCCTCGGCCTGATTCCGTGATCTGTAGCCCCCGGAATCGAAAGAAAATGGCATTTCGGATAAATCGCCCGAAATCTGTGATGGTACCCCTTTGGAATCTTCCAAAAATTGACCCGGAATAAATCCGCCCAAATCCGTGCTTAATGGACTCAATCATCGCTGGAGAATAGCCTCACGCCAAATCCGTGATCTGTAGCCTTCAATATCCAAAGAAAATGGCCTTTCGTCGCCCAAGAAATTACGAAAATGCCATCCGAAAATAAATTGGTCCAAATCGATGCTTAACGGACTTATAATCCGTGGAGAATAGGATCAATAGACTTCATTATCGGTGGAGAATAGCCTCGACATGATTCCGTGATCTGTAGCCTCCAGAATCGAAAGAAAATGGCATTTCGGATAAATCGCCCGAAATCTGTGATGGTACCCTTTTGGAATCTCACAAAAATTGACCCGGAATAAATTCGCCCAAATCGGTGCTTAATGGACTCAATCATCGTTGGAGAATAGCCTCAGGCCGAATCCATGATCTGTAGCCTTCAATATCCAAAGAAAATGGCCTTTCGTCGCCCAAGAAATTACGAAAATGCCATCCAAATTGGCCCAAATCGATGCTTAACGGACTTATCATCCGTGGAGAATCGGATCAATAGACTTCATTATCGATGTAGAATAGCCTCGGCCTGATTCCGTGATCTGTAGCCTCCAGAATCGAAAGAAAATGGCATTTCGGATAAATCGCCCGAAATTTGTGATGGTACCCCTTTGGAATCTGCCAAAAATTGACCCGGAATAAATCCGCCGAAATCGGTGCTTAATGGACTCAATCATCGCTGGAGAATAGCCTCAGGCCGAATCCGTGATCTGTAGCCTTCAATATCCAAAGAAAATGGCATTTCGTCGCCCAAGAAATTACGAAAATGCCATCCGTAAATAAATTGGCCCAAATCGATGCTTAACGGACTTATCATCCGTGGAGAGGATCAATAGTCCTCATTATCGGTAGAAAATAGCCTCGGCCTAATTCCGTGATCTGTAGCCTCCAAAATCGAAAGAAAATGGCATTTCGGATAATCGCCCGAAATCTGTGATGGTACCCCTTTGGAATCTGCAAAAAATTGACCCGGAATAAATCCGCCCAAATCGGTGCTTAATGGACTCAATCTTCGCTGGAGAATAGCCACAGGCCAAATCCGTGATCTGTAGCCTTTAATATCCAAAGAAAATGGCCTTTCGTCGCCCAAGAAATTACGAAAATGCCATCCGAAAATAAATTGGCCCAAATCGATGCTTAACGGACTTATCATCCGTGGAGAATAGGATCAATAGACTTCATTATCGGTGGAGAATATCCTCTGCCTGATTCTGTGATCTGTAGCCTCCAGAATCGAAAGAAAATGGCATTTCGGATAAATCGCCCGAAATCTGTGATGGTACCCCTTTGGAATCTGCCAAAAATTGACCCGGAATAAATCCGACCAAATCGGTGCGTAATTGACTCAATCATCGATGGAGAATAGCCTCAGGCCGAATCCGTAATCTGTAGCCTTCAATATCCAAAGAAAATGGCCTTTCGTCGCCCAAGAAATTACGAAAATGCCATCTGTAAATAAATTGGCCCAAATCGATGCTTAACGGACTTATCATCCGTGGAGAATAAGATCAATAGTCCTCATTATCGGTGGAGAATAGCCTCGGCCTGATTCCGTGATCTGTAGCCTCCAGAATAGAAAGAAAATGGCATTTCGGATAAATCGCCCGAAATCTGTGATGGTACCCCTTTGGAATCTGCCAAAAATTGACCCGGAATAAATCCGCCCAAATCGGTGCTTAATGGACTCAATCATCGTTGGAGAATAGCCTCAGGCCGAATCCTTGATCTGTAGCCTTCAATATCCAAAGAAAATGGCCTTTCGTCGCCCAAGAAATTACGAAAATGCCATCCGAATTGGCCTAAATCGATGCTTAACGGACTTATCATCCGTGGAGAATAGGATCAATAGACTTCATTATTGGTGCAGAATAACCTCGGCCTGATTCCGTGATCTGTAGCCTCCAGAATCGAAAGAAAATGACATTTCGGATAAATCGCCGGAAATCTGTGATGGTACCCCTTTGGAATCTGCCAAAAATTGACCCGGAATAAATCCGCACAAATCGGTGCTTAATGGACTCAATCATTGTTGGTGAATAGCCTCAGACCGAATCCGTGATCTGTAGCCTTCAATATCCAATGAAAATGGCCTTTCCTCGCCCAAGAAATTACGAAAATGCCATCCGAAAATAAATTGGTCAAAATCGATGCTTAACGGACTTATCATCCGTGGAGAATAGGATCAATAGACTTCATTATCGGTGGAGATTAGCCTCGGCCTGATTCCGTGATCTGTAGCCTCCAGAATCGAAAGAAAATGGCATTTCGGATAAATCGACCGAAATCTATGATGGTACCCCTTTGGAATCTGCCAAAAATTGACTTGGAATAAATTCGCCCAAATCGGTGCTTAATGGACTCAATCATCGCTGGAGAATAGCCTCAGGCCGAATCCGTGATCTGTAACCTTCAATATCCAAAGAAAATGGCCTTTCGTCGCCCAAGAAATTACAAAAATGCCATCCGTAAATAAATTGGCCAAAATCGATGCGTAACGGACTTATCATCCGTGGAGAATAGGATCAATAATCCTCATTATCGGTGGAGAATAGCCTCGGCCCGATTCCGTGATCTGTAGCCTCCAGAATCGAAAGAAAATGGCATTTTGGATAAATCGCGCGAAATCTGTGATGGTACCCCTTTGGAATCTGCCAAAAATTGACCCGGAATAAATCCGCCCAAATCGGTGCTTAATGGACTCAATCATCATTGGAGAATAGCCTCAGGCCGAATCCGTGATCTGTAGCCTTCAATATCCAACGAAAATGGCCTTTCGTCGCCCAAGAAATTACGAAAATGCCATCCGAAAATAAATTGGCACAAATCGATGCTTAACGGACTTATCATCCGTGGAGAATAGGATCAATTGACTACATTATCGATGGAGAATAACCTCAGCCTGATTCCGTGATCTGTAGCCTCCAGAATCGAAAGAAAATGACATTTCGGATATATCGCCCGAAATCTGTGATGGTACCCCTTTGGAATCTGCCAAAAATTGACCCGGAATAAATCCGCCCAAATCGGTGCTTAATGGACTCAATCATTGTTGGTGAATAGCCTCAGACTGAATCCGTGATATGTAGCCTTCAATATCCAATGAAAATGGCCTTTCGTCGCCCAAGAATTTACGAAAATGACATCCGAAAATAAATTGGCCCAAATCGATGCTTAACGGACTTATCATCCGTGGAGAATAGGATCAATAGACTTCATTATCGATGGAGAATAGCCTCGGCCTGATTCCGTGATCTGTAGCCTCCAGAATCGAAAGAAAATGGCATTTCGTATAAATCGCCCGAAATCTGTGATGGTACCCCTTTGGAATCTGCAAAAAATTGACCCGGAATAAATCCGCCCAAATCGGTGCTTAATGGACTCAATCATCGATGGAGAATAGCCTCAGGCCGAATCCGTGATCTGTAGCCTTTAATATCCAAAGAAAATGGCCTTTCGTCGCCCAAGAAATTATGAAAATGCCATCCGAAAATAAATTGGCCCAAATCGATACTTAACGGACTTATCATCCGTGGAGAATAGGATCAATAGACTTCATTATCGGTGGAGAATAGCCTCGGCCTGATTCCGTGATCTGTAGCCTCCAGAATCGAAAGAAAATGGCATTTCGGATAAATCACCCAAAATCTGTGATGGAACCCCTTTGGAATCTCCCAAAAATTGACCCGGAATAAATCCGCCCAAATCGGTGCTTAATGGACTCAATCATCGCTGGAGAATAGCCTCAGACCGAATCCGTGATCTGTAGCCTTCAATATCCAAAGAAAATGGCCTTTTGACTCGACTCTACTGTCACTCCAGGAATTGGCCAAGTGAAACCACTTCCTAAAGCGTAGTATAGCGGGTTTGGGTTTAATTATCAACCCGGGTCCTAGATATGATGACTACTCAGTGAATTCGTGTTATCTAGCAATGAAACTGGAATGCAAGTCTAAACTACCAAACAGACAAAGCAAGTAAACTGTTGTATTCAGGTTAAAGAGGTCACCCGGATATGGTTCCCCCTAGACTGCAGTTAAGCCGGATTGTAATTACCAAGTTCAGTTTCTATGACAGTTATACTGCGGAAGGGTCTTAAACAGCCTGAAGTCTCGTCTAAAGGTCTTCAGACCCTCTCAATCTGACTCTCTAGCGGGCGACTAACCTCCACCGGAGTCGACAGATTGAGGCCCTAAGAACAAAACCTCCACTACCGGAGTAAATCCGGTACAGAATAGTGAGTTGGCTCCTCGACTAAAGTCACCAACTCCCTACCTTCAATCAAGGATACTCTATTAACCTAGGCAGATATTCTCATTCTAGGTTAAAGCAGAAACAACAGGAATTTGATCAGGATTCAAGTCATTCAATCATTAAAACCTCAATCGAATATAATCAATCACAGAATCAGTACTTGGGTTCATACAATCAAAGCCTAACATACAAATCTAGGGTTCTCCATACCCAGATGAATGGGAGAACTACTCCATAGAGAAGGAAGCAAAAGCAGAAACAGACACGGAATTCATACTGCGAAGGACGGATTCCGGCTCCTGGACGTTGATCGGCACTTCTCCAAGCTCAAACTGGCCTCCAATGGTGTTGAAGATCAATCTAGGGCACTTGGGAACTCTTGCTCGTCACTTTCTCTCTCTAGAAGTCGTTCTTTCTCTCAAAAACTCGAATCCCCCTTCTGTTTGGCTGAAAATCTGCTTAAAAAGGCATCAGCCAAAGCACGGTCGAGGGCACGGCCGTGTAATGCCTCAGCCCGCCCGTGCTTTGGCTAGTGTTAATTACACTAGCAGCAGTGGGGAGAAACACGGCCGTGCTTCGCTTTGGACACGGCCGTGTAATGCTTGAACACGCCCGTGCTTTGTTTTGGCCCTGCCCGTGTAATCAGCTCAGCTCTCGGCATAAAAAGCACGGCCACCAGAACACGGCCGTGTAATGATTTAGGTGTGCCTGTGTTTTGGCTCCAGCTCACCGAAATGACTTCCGAATGCCCCGAAACTCGCGCTTAGCCTTCCCTTTGACACCTGGGACCTGAAACATGACAAAATAGCACAACCCGGCGTAAAATAGGCCACAACACACGAATATGCCCCTCAAACGGATAAGAACTAGGGGCGCAAATATGTGCAATTACATCGTTATCAAACTCCCCCACACTTAACCGTTTGCTTGTCCCCAAGCAAACCTAACTCAAACCAATGCAACTCTCCAGACCTCTATAGCAACAAACAATCCAGATCGTAGGTAGAGGACTTTCTAGATCATTTAGCAACTTACGAGGTCAACCGACGCACAAGTCATCTCAAAACTTCTTATCGAGTCGGCATCATGGCAAACAGTGAACAGAGGACAAATGAATTGTGGATGAAGAGATTCTCAAAAACAAAAGATCATGGGCTCACATTTTTCAAGGTGCTCGATTTTCTTTGAAGATGGTTGGAGCCCCTTTTTTTTCCTGTTTTGCTTGTTTTCTGTTATTTTTCTTTTCTTTTTTTTTTCTTTTCAAGGGTCCCAACCTGCTCTTACCGGCCATGCCAGGAGCGGATGTCTCGAGCCTCGTGCGGGGTAAAGACATGTAAGGGGGCTGGAGGTAGTAGGTGGAAATTGGGAACAGATTCCCGTCTCCCCTTACACACTTTCGCCCTATTCGCACGGGAGACGTTATTTTGAAGCACATTTTCGAGCACCTGTTAAACTCAAAACATGATACAAGAGTCCATGACAGGTAGAGAATCCACAACACCACACAATTCACGGGTCCTAAGATCACTAATTCACTCAATCAACCAACTCAATATGAAGAAGAAATGAGACTTCTTAAATGCATCAACATCCTCCATAGTGCTACACTACCTCCCTAGGTTGCATATTACTATAAAGACTGTCAATTCAAAGCATACTGAGCAGGCAATTGCAAGGAAACACGTACTTGGAGCCCTCAAATTTAAAAATTTGGACAGTGGACTAGGCTCCAAGCACACAAACAGATCTAATGCAGTCAAAAGATAAACACCCCCCCACACTTAAGATCGACATTGCCCTCAATGGAGAAGAGGGAAGGAAAAGGGAAAGATGTTACCGGTATGCACGGGCTGCAGGGGGATAAATCGCCCGAAATCTGTGATGGTACCCCTTTGGAATCTGCAAAAAATTGACCCGGAATAAATCCGCCCAAATTGGTGCTTAATGGACTCAGTCATCGCTGGAGAATAGCCTCAGGCCGAATCCGTGATCTGTAGCCTTTAATATCCAAAGAAAATGGCCTTTCGTCGCCCAAGAAATTATGAAAATGCCATCCGAAAATAAATTGGCCCAAATCGATACTTAACGGACTTATCATCCGTGGAGAATAGGATCAATAGACTTCATTATCGGTGGAGAATAGCCTCGGCCTGATTCCGTGATCTGTAGCCTCCAGAATCGAAAGAAAATGGCATTTCGGATAAATCGCCCGAAATTTGTGATGGAACCCCTTTGGAATCTCCCAAAAATTGACCCGGAATAAATCCGCCCAAATCGGTGCTTAATGGACTCAATCATCGCTGGAGAATATCCTCAGACCGAATCCGTGATCTGTAGCCTTCAATATCCAAAGAAAATGGCCTTTCGTCGCCAAGAAATTACGTAAATGGCATCGGAAAATAAATTTGCCCAAATCGATTTTTTAACGGACTTATCATCCTTGGAGAATAGGATCAATAGACATCATTATCGGTGGAGAATAACCTCTGCCTGATTCCGTGATCTGTAGCCTCCAGAATCGAAAGAAAATTGCATTTCGGATAAATCGCCCGAAATCTGTGATGGTACCCCTTTGGAATCTGCCAAAAATTGGCCCCGAATAAATCCGACCAAATCAGTGCTTAATGGACTCAATCATCGCTGGAGAATAGCCTCAGGCCGAATCCGTGATCTGTAGCCTTCAATATCCAAAGAAAATGGCCTTTCGTCGCCCAAGAAATTACGAAAATGCCATCCGAATTGGCCCTAATCGATGCTTAACGGACTTATCATCCGTGGAGAATAGGACCAATAGACTTCATTATCGGTGGAGAATAACCTCGGACTAATCTCGTGATCTGTAGCCTCCAGAATCGAAAGAAAATGGCATTTCGGATAAATCGCCCGAAATCTGTGATGGTACCACTTTGGAATCTGCCAAAAATTGACCTGGAATAAATCCGCCCAAATCGGTTCTTAATGGACTCAATCATCGCTGCAGAATAGCCTCAGGCCGAATCCGTGATCTGTAGCCTTCAATATCCAAAGAAAATGGCATTTCGTCGCCGAAGAAATTACGAAAATGCCATCCGAAAATAAATTGGCCCAAATCATTGCTTAACGGACTTATCGTCCGTGAAGAATAGGATCAATAGACTTCATTATCGGTGGAGATTAGCCTCGGCCTGATTCCGTGATCTGCAGCCTCCAGAATTGAAAGAAAATGGCATTTCGGATAAATCGCCCGAAATCTGTGATGGTACCCCTTTGGAATGTGCCAAAAATTGACCTTGAATAAATCCGCCCAAATCGGTGCTTAATGGACTCAATCATCGTTGGAGAATAGCCTAGGCCGAATCCGTGATCTGTAGCCTTCAATATCCAAAGAAAATGGCCTTTCGTCGCCCAAGAAATTACGGAAATGCCATCTGAAAATAAATTTGCCCAAATCGATGCTTAAAGAACTTATCATCCGTGGAGAATAGGATCAATAGAGTTCATTATCGGTGGAGAATAGCCTCGGCCTGATTCCGTGATCTGTAGCCTCCAGAATCGAAAGAAAATGGCATTTCGGATAAATCGCCGAAATCAGTGATGGTACCCCTTTGGAATCTGCCAAAAATTGACCCGGAATAAATCCGCCTAAATCGGTGCTTAATGGACTCAATAATCGTTGGTGAATAGCCTCAGGCCGAATCCGTGATCTGTAGCCTTCAATATCCAATGAAAATGGCCTTTCGTCGCCCAAGAAATTACGGAAATGCCATCCTAAAATAAATTGGCCCAAATCTATGCTTAACGGACTTATCATCCGTGGAGAATAGGATCAATAGATTTCATTATCGGTGGAGAATAGCCTCAGCCTGATTCCGTGATCTGTAGCCTCCAGAATCTAAAGAAACTCGCATTTCGGATAAATCGCCCGAAATCTGTGATGGTACCCCTTTGGAATCTGCCAAAAATTGACCCGGAATAAATCCGCCCAAATCGGTGCATAATGGACTCAATCATCGCTGGAGAATAGCCTCAGGCCGAATCCGTGATCTGTAGCCTTCAATATCCAAAGAAAATGGCCTTTCGTCGCCCAAGAAATTACGAAAATGCCATCCGAAAATAAATTGGCCAAAATCGATGCTTAACGGACTTATCATCCGTGGAGAATAGGATCAATAGAGTTCATTATCGGTGGAGAATAGCCTCGGCCTGATTCCGTGATCTGTAGCCTCCAGAATCAAAATAAAATCGCATTTCGGATAAATCGCCCGAAATCTGTGATGGTACCCCCTTTGGAATCTGCCAAAAATTGACCCGGAATAAATTCGCCCAAATCGGTGCTTAATGGATTCAATCATCGCTGGAGAATAGCCTCACGCCGAAACTGTGATCTGTAGCCTTCAATATCCAAAGAAAATGGCCTTTCGTCGCCCAAGAAATTACGAAAATGCCATCCGAAAATAAATTGGCCCAAATCGATGCTTAACGGACTTATCATCCGTGGAGAATAGGATCAATAGACTTCATTATCGGTGGAGAATATCCTCGGCCCGATTCAGTGGTCTGTAGCCTCCAGAATCAAAATAAAATCGCATTTCGGATAAATCGCCCGTAATCTGTGATGGTACCCCTTTGGAATCTCCCAAAAATTGACCCGGAATAAATCCGCACAAATCGGTGCTTAATGGACTCAATCATCGCTGGAGAATAGCCTCAGGCCGAATCCGTGATCTGTAGCCTTCAATAATCAAAGAAAATGTCGTCGCCCAAGAAATTACGAAAATGCCATCCGAAAATAAATTGGCCCAAATCGATGCTTAACGGACTTATCATCCGTGGAGAATAGGATCAATAGACTTCGTTATCGGTGGAGAATAGCGTCGGCCTGATTCCGTGATCTGTAGCCTCCAGAATCTAAAGAAAATGGCATTTCGGATAAATCGCCCGAAATCTGTGATGGTACCCCTTTGGAATCTGCCAAAAATTGACCCGGAATAAATCCGCCCAAATCGGTGCATAATGGACTCAATCATCGCTGGAGAATAGCCTCAGGCCGAATCCGTGATCTGTAGCCTTCAATATCCAAAGAAAATGGCCTTTCGTCGCCCAAGAAATTACGAAAATGCCATCCGAAAATAAATTGGCCAAAATCGATGCTTAACGGACTTATCATCCGTGGAGAATAGGATCAATAGACTTCGTTATCGGTGGAGAATAGCCTCGGCCTGATTCCGTGATCTGCAGCCTCCAAAATTGAAAGAAAATGGCATTTCGGATAAATCGCCTGAAATCTGTGATGGTACCCCTTTGGAATCTGCCAAAAATTGACCCGGAATAAATCCGCCCAAATCGGTGCTTAATGGACTCAATCATCGTTGGAGAATAGCCTAGGCCGAATCCGTGATCTGTAGCCTTCAATATCCAAAGCAAATGGCCTTTCGTCGCCCAAGAAATTACGAAAATGCCATCCGAAAATAAATTGGCCCAAATCATTGCTTAATGGACTTATCATCCGTGGAGAATAGGATATATAGACTTCATTATCGGTGGAGAATAGCCTCGGCCTGATTCCGTGATCTGTAGCCTCCAGAATCGAAAGAAAATGGCATTTCGGATAAATCGCCGGAAATCTGTGATGGTACCCCTTTGGAATCTGCCAAAAATTGACCCGGAATAAATCCGCCCAAATCGGTGCTTAATGGACTCAATCATCGTTGGAGAATAGCCTCAGGCCGAATCCGTGATCTGTAGCCTTCAATATACAAAGAAAATGGCCTTTCGTCGCCCAAGAAATTACGAAAATGCCATCCTAAAATAAATTGGTCCAAATCTATGCTTAACGGACTTATCATCCGTGGAGAATAGGATCAATAGACATCATTATCGGTGGAGAATAGCCTCGGCCTGATTCCGTGATCTGTAGCCTCCACAATCTAAAGAAAATGGCATTTCGGATAAATCGCCCGAAATCTGTGATGGTACCCCTTTGGAATCTGCCAAAAATTGACCCGGAATAAATCCGCCCAAATCGGTGCTTAATGGACTCAATCATCGTTGGAGAAAAGCCTTAGGCCGAATCCGTGATCTGTAGCCTTCAATATCCAAAGAAAATGGCCTTTCGTCGCCCAAGAAATTACGAAAATGCCATCCGAAAATAAATAGGCCCAAATCGATGCTTAACGGACTTATCATCCGTGGAGAATAGGATCAATAGACTTCGTTATCGGTGGAGAATAGCCTCGGCCTGATTCCGAGATCTGTAGCCTCCAGAATCGAAAGAAAATGGCATTTTGGATAAATCGCCCGAAATCTGTGATTGTACCCCTTTGGAATCTGCCAAAAATTGACCCGGAATAAATCCACCCAAATCGGTGCTTAATGGACTCAATCATCGCTGGAGAATAGCCTCAGGCCAAATCCGTGATCTGTAGCCTTCAATATCCAAAGAAAACGGCCTTTCGTCGCCCAAGAAATTACGAAAATGCCATCCGAAAATAAATTGGCCCAAATCGATGCTTAACGGACTTATCATCCGTGGAGAATAGGATCAATAGACTTCATTATCGGTGGAGAATAGCCTCGGCCTGATTCCGTGATCTGTAGCCTCAAGAATCGAAACCAAATGGCATTTCGGATAAATCGCCCGAAATATGTGATCGTACCCCTTTGGAATCTGCCAAAAATTGACCCGGAATAAATCCGCCCAAATCGGTGCTTAATGGACTCAATCATCGTTGGAGAATAGCCTAGGCCTAATCCGTGATCTGTAGCCTTCAATATCCAAAGCAAATGGCCTTTCGTCGCCCAAGAAATTACGAAAATGCCATCCAAAAATAAATTGGCTCAAATCATTGCTTAACGGACTTATCATCCTTGGAGAATAGGATCAATAAACTTCATTATCGGTGGAGAATAGCCTCGGCCTGATTCCGTGATCTGCAGCCTCCAAAATTGAAAGAAAATGGCATTTCGGATAAATCGCCTGAAATCTGTGATGGTACCCCTTTGGAATCTGCCAAAAATTGACCCGGAATAAATCCGCCCAAATCAGTGCTTAATGGACTCAATCATTGTTGGAGAATAGCCTAGGCCGAATCCGTGATCTGTAGCCTTCAATATCCAAAGAAAATGGCCTTTCGTCGCCCAAGAAATTACGGAAATGCCATCCTAAAATAAATTGGCCAAAATCGATGCTTAACGGACTTATCATCCGTGGAGAATAGGATCAATAGACTTCGTTATCGGTGGAGAATAGCCTCGGCCTGATTCGGTGATCTGCAGCCTCCAAAATTGAGAGAAAATGGCATTCCGGATAAATCGCCTGAAATCTGTGATGGTACCCCTTTGGAATCTGCCAAAACTTGACCCGGAATAAATCCGCCCAAATCGGTGCTTAATGGACTCCATCATCGTTGGAGAATAGCCTAGGCCGAATCCGTGATCTGTAGCCTTCAATATCTAAAGAAAATGGCCTTTCGTCGCCCAAGAAATTACGGAAATGCCATCCTAAAATAAATTGGCCCAAATCGATGCTTAACGGACTTATCATCCGTGGAGAATAGGATCAATAGACTTCGTTATCGGTGGAGAATAGCCTCGGCCTGATTCCGTGATCTGTAGCCTCCAGAATCTAAAGAAAATGGCATTTCGCATAAATCGCCCGAAATTTGTGATGGTACCCATTTGGAATCTGCCAAAAATTGACCCAGAATAAATCCGCCCAAATCGGTGCTTAATGGACTCAATCATCGCTGGAGAATAGCCTCAGGCCGAATCCGTGATCTGTAGCCTTCAATATCCAAAGAAAACGGCCTTTCGTCGCCCAAGAAATTACGAAAATGCCATCCGAAAATAAATTGGCCCAAATCGATGCTTAACGGAATTATCATCCGTGGAGAATAGGAGCAATAGACTTCATTATCGGTGGAGAATAGCCTCGGCCTGATTCCGTGATCTGTAGCCTCCAGAATCGAAACCAAATGGCATTTCGGATAAATCGCCCGAAATATGTGATCGTACCCCTTTGGAATCTGCCAAAAATTGACCCGGAATAAATCCGCCCAAATCGGTGCTTAATGGACTCAATCATCGTTAGAGAATAGCCTAGGCCGAATCCGAGATCTGTAGCCTTCAATATCCAAAGCAAATGGCCTTTCGTCGCCCAAGAAATTACGAAAATGCCATCCGAAAATAAATTGGCTCAAATCATTCCTTAACGGACTTATCATCCGTGGAGAATAGGATCAATAGACTTCATTATCGGTGGAGAATAGCCTCGGCCTGATTCCGTGATCTGCAGCCTCCAAAATTGAAAGAAAATGGCATTTCGGATAAATCGCCTGAAATCTATGATGGTACCCCTTTGGAATCTGCCAAAAATTGACCCGGAATAAATCCGCCCAAATCGGTGCTTAATGGACTCAATCATCGTTGGAGAATAGCCTAGGCCGAATCCATGATCTGTAGTCTTCAATATCCAAAGAAAATGGCCTTTCGTCGCCCAAGAAATTACGGAAATGCCATCCTAAAATAAATTGGCCCAAATCTATGCTTAACGGACTTATCATCCGTGGAGAATAGGATCAATAGACTTCATTATCGGTGGAGAATAGCCTCGGCCTGATTCCGTGATCTGTAGCCTCCAGAATCTAAAGAAAATGGCATTTCGGATAAATCACCCGAAATCTGTGATGGTACCCCTTTGGAATCTGCCAAAAATTGACCCGGAATAAATCCGCCCAAATCGGTGCATAATGGACTCAATCATCGCTGGAGAATAGCCTCAGGCCGAATCCGTGATCTGTAGCCTTCAATATCCAAAGAAAATGGCCTTTCGTCGCCCAAGAAATTACGAAAAATGCCATCCGAAAATAAATTGGCCAAAATCGATGCTTAACGGAATTATCATCCGTGGAGAATAGGATCAATAGACTTCGTTATCGGTAGAGAATAGCCTCGGCCTGATTCCGTGATCTGTAGCCACCAGAATCGAAAGAAAATGGCATTTCGGATAAATCGCCCGAAATCTGTGATGGTACCCCTTTGGAACCTGCCAAAAATTGACCCGGAATAAATCCACCCAAATCGGTGCTTAATGGACTCAATCATCGTTGGAGAATAGCCTAGGCCGAATCCGTGATCTGTAGCCTTCAATAACCAAAGAAAATGGCCTTTCGTCGACCAAGAAATTACGGAAATGCCATCCGAAAATAAATTTGCCCAAATCGATGCTTAAAGAACTTATCATCCGAGGAGAATAGGATCAATAGAGTTCATTATCGGTGGAGAATAGCCTCGGCCTGATTCCGTGATCTGTAGCCTCCAGAATCGAAAGAAAATGGCATTTCGGATAAATCGCCCGAAATCTGTGATGGTACCCCTTTGGAATCTGCCAAAAATTGACCCGGAATAAATACTCACAAATCGGTGCTTAATGGACTCAATCAATGCTGGAGAATAGCTTCAGCGCGAATCCGTGATCTGTAGCCTTCAATATCCAAAGAAAATGGCCTTTCGTCGCCAAAGAAATTACGAAAATGCCATCCGAAAATAAATAGTCCCAAATCGATGCTTAACGTACTTATCATCCGTGGAGAATAGGATCAATAGACTTCATTATCGGTGGAGAATAGCCGCGGCCTGATTCCGTGATCTGTAGCCTCCAGAATCGAAAGAAAATAGCATTTTGGATAAATCGCAAGAAATCTGTGATGGTACCCCTTTGGAATCTGCCAAAAATTGACCCGGAATAAATCCGCCCAAATCGGTGCTTAATGGACTCAATCATCGCTGGAGAATAGCCTCAGGCCGAATCCGTGACCTTTAGCCTTCAATATACAAAGAAAATGGTCTTTCGTCGCCCAAGAAATTACGAAAATGTCATCCGAAAATAAATTGGCCCAAATCGATGCTTAACTGACTTATCATCCGTGGAGAATAGGATCAATAGACTTCATTATCGGTGGAGAATAGCCTCGACCTGATTCCGTGATCTGTAGCCTCCAAAATCGAAAGAAAATGGCATTTCGGATAAATCGCCCGAAATCTGTAATGGTACCCCTTTGGAATCTGCCAAAAATTGTCCCGGAATAAATCCGCCCAAATCGGTGCTTAATGGATTCAATCATCGCTAGAGAATAGCCTCACGCCGAAACTGTGATCTGTAGCCTTCAATATCCAAAGAAAATGGCCTTTCGTCGCCCAAGAAATTACGAAAATGCCATCCGAAAATAAATTGGCCCAAATCGATGCTTAACGGACTTATCATCCGTGGAGAATAGGATCAATAGACTTCATTATCGGTGGAGAATAGCCTCGGCCTGATTCCGTGATCTGTAGCCTCCAGAATCGAAAGAAAATGGCATTTCGGATAAATCGCCCGAAATCTGTGATAGTACCCCTTTGGAATCTGCCAAAAATTGACCCGGAATAAATCCGCCCAAATCGGTGCTTAATGGACTCAATCATCGCTGGAGAATAGCCTCAGGCCGAATCCGTGATCTGTAACCTTCAATATCCAAAGAAAATGGTCTTTCGTCGCCCAAGAAATTACGAAAATGTCTTCCGATAATAAATTGGCCCAAATCGATGCTTAACGGACTTATCATCCGTTGAGAATAGGATCAATAGACTTCATTATCGGTGGAGAATATCGTCGGCCTGATTCCGTGATCTGTAGCCTCCAGAATCGAAAGAAAATGGCATTTCGGATAAATCGCCCGAAATCTGTGATCGTACCCCATTGGAATCTGCCAAAAATTGACCCGTAATAAATCCACCCAAATCGGTGCTTAATGGACTCAATCATCGTTGGAGAATAGCTTCAGGGCGAATCCGTGATCTGTAGCCTTCAATATCCAAAGAAAATGGCCTTTCGTCGCCAAAGAAATTACGAAAATGCCATCCGAAAATAAATAGTCCCAAATCGATGCTTAACGGACTTATCATCCGTGGAGAATAGGATCAATAGACTTCATTATCGGTGGAGAATAGCCTCGGCCTGATTCCGTGATCTGTAGCCTCCAGAATCGAAAGAAAATAGCATTTTGGATAAATCGCCGGAAATCTGTGATGGTACCCCTTTGGAATCTGCCAAAAATTGACCCGGAATAAATCCACCCAAATCGGTGCTTAATGGACGCAATCATCGCTGGAGAATAGCCTCAGGCCGAATCCGTGATCTGTAGCCTTCAATATCCAAAGAAAATGGCCTTTCGTCGCCCAAGAAATTACGAAAATGCCATCCGAAAATAAATTGGCCCAAATCGATGCTTAACGGACTTATCATCCGTGGAGAATAGGATCAATAGACTTCATTTTCGGTGGAGAATAGCCTCGTCCTGATTTTGTGATCTGTAGCCTCAAGAATCGAAAGAAAATGGCATTTCGGATAAATCGCCTGAAATCTGTGATGTACCCCTTTGGAATCTGCCAAAGATTGACCCAGAATAAATCCGCCCAAATCGGTGCGTAATGGACTCAATCATCGTTGGAGAATAGCCTCAGGGCGAATCCGTGATCTGTAGCCTTCAATATCCAAAGAAAATGGCCTTTCGTCGCCGAAGAAATTACGAAAATGCCATCCGAAAATAAATAGCCCCAAATCGATGCTTAACGGACTTATCATCCGTGGAGAATAGGATCAATAGACTTCATTATCGGTGGAGAATAGCCTCGGTCTGATTCCGTGATCTGTAGCCTCCAGAATAGATAGAAAATGGCATTTCGGATAAATCGCCCGATATCTGTGATGGTACCCCTTTGGAATATGCCAAAAATTGACCCGGAATAAATCCGCCCAAATCGGTGCTTAATGGACTCAATCATCGCTGGAGAATAGTCTCAGGCCGAATCCGTGATCTGTAGCCTTCAATATCCAAAGAAAATGGCCTTTCGTCGCCCAAGAAATTACGAAAATGCCATCCGAAAATAAATTGACCCAAATCGATGCTTAACGGACTTATCATCCGTGGAGAATAGGATCAATAGACTTCATTATCGGTGGAGAATAGCCTCGGCCTGATTCCGTGATCTGTAGCCTCCAAAATCGAAAGAAAATGGCATTTCGGATAAATCGCCCAAAATCTGTAATGGTACCCCTTTGGAATCTGCCAAAAATTGACCCGGAATAAATCCGCCCAAATCGGTGTTTAATGGACTCAATCATCGCTGGAGAATAGCCTCAGGGCGAATCCGTGATCTGTAGCCTTCAATATCCAAAGAAAATGGCCTTTCGTCGCCCAAGAAATTATGAAAATGCCATCCGAAAATAAATTGACCCAAATCGATGCTTAACGGACTTATCATCCGTGGAGAATAGGATGAATAGACTTCATTATCGGTGGAGAATAGCCTCGGCCTGATTCCGTGATCTGTAGCCTCCAGAATCGAAAGAAAATGGCATTTCGGATAAATCGCCCGAAACCTGTGATGGTACCCCTTTGGAATCTTTCAAAAATTGACCCGGAATAAATCCGCCCAAATCGGTGCTTAATGGACTCAATCATCGCTGGAGAATAGCCTCAGGGCGAATCCGTGACCTTTAGCCTTCAATATACAAAGAAAATGGTCTTTCGTCGCCCAAGAAATTACGAAAATGTCATCCGAAAATAAATTGGCCCAAATCGATGCTTAACGGACTTATGATCCGTGGAGAATAGGATCAATAGACTTCATTATCGGTGGAGAATAGCCTCGGCCTGATTCCGTGATCTGTAGCCTCCAGAATCGAAAGAAAATAGCATTTTGGATAAATCGCCCGAAATCTGTGATGGTACCCCTTTGGAATCTGCCAAAAATTGACCCGGAATAAATCCGCCCAAATCGGTGCTTAATGGACTCAATCATCGCTGGAGAATAGCCTCAGGCCGAATCCGTGACCTTTAGCCTTCAATATCCAAAGAAAATGGTCTTTCGTCGCCCAAGAAATTACGAAAATGTGATCCGAAAATAAATTGGCCCAAATCGATGCTTAATGGACTTATCATCCGTGGAGAATAGGATCAATAGACTTCATTATCGGTGGAGAATAGCCTCGGCCTGATTTTGTGATCGGTAGCCTCAAGAATCGAAAGAAAATGGAATTTCTGATAAATCGCCTGAAATCTGTGATGTACACCTTTGGAATCTGCCAAAGATTGACCCAGAATAAATCCGCCCAAATCGGTGCTTAATCGACTCAATCATTGTTGGAGAATAGCCTCAGGGCGAATCCGTGATCTGTAGCCTTCAATATCCAAAGAAAATGGCCTTTCGTCGCTGAAGAAATTACGAAAATTTCATCCGAAAATAAATAGTCCCAAATCGATGCTTAACGGACTTATCATCCGAGAAGAATAGGATCAATAGACTTCATTATCGGTGGAGAATAACCTCGGCCTGATTCCGTGATCTGTAGCCTCCAGAATCGAAAGAAAATTGCATTTCGGATAAATCGCCCGAAATCTGTGATGGTACCCCTTTGGAATCTGCCAAAAATTGACCCGGAATAAATCCGCCCAAATCGGTGCTTAATGGACTCAATCTTCGTTGGAGAATAGCCTCAGGCCGAATCCGTGATCTGTAGCCTTCAATATCCCAAGAAAATGGCCTTTCGTCTCCCAAGAAATTACGAAAATGTCATCCGAAAATAAATTGCCCCAAATCGATGCTTAACGGACTTATCATCCGTGGAGAATAGGATCAATAGACTTCATTATCGGTGGAGAATAGCCTCGGCCTGATTCCTTGATCTGTAGCCTCCAGAATCGAAAGAAAATGACTTTTCGAAAAAATCTCACGAAATCTGTGATGGTACCCTTTGGAATCTGCTAAAAATTGTCTCGAAAAAAATCCACCCAAATCGGTGTTTAATGGACTTAATCATCGTTGAAGAATAGCCTCAGGCCGAATCAGTGACCCGAAGCCTTCAAATCCAAAGAAAATCACCTTTCGTCGCCCCATAAATTATGAAAATGTCATCCTAAAATAAATTGGCTCAAATCGTTGTTTAACGGACTTATCATCCGTGGAGAATAGGATCAATAGACTTCATTATCGGTGGAGAATAACCTCGATCTGATTCCATGATCTGTAGCCTCCGTACCATCACACTTTTCGGGCAATTTTTTTGAAAGATGATTTTTCTTGAATTTTGAAGGCTATATATCACGAATTCATCCCGAGACTATTTCCATCATTGATTAAGTCTATTAATCGTCAATTTGGGCGAATTATTTTCGAAGGACATTTTAGTATTTATTGGGTGATTTTTTCGAAAGATATTTTTTCTCGGACATTGAAGGCTACAAATCAACAAGTCAACCTAAGGTCATTCTCCAAGCACCGATTTGGACGAACTTTTTCCAGATCCATTTTTGACATATCCCAAAGTATATATTCACATACATTCTCCCTTCACATTGTTTCAGGGCATGAATACAGGAATTTTGTTTTTACAATCCAATGGAGCTATTATCTGAACAAGTAATGTCGGTGATTACAAATCTCTAGAGTGAGTAATTCCACAAAACTAAGATATTGAAGTATTATCAACATCACTGCAATAGGATTAACCGCCAGATTGTGACATTATTCGAGCACCCAAAAGTCTACCATACTAGATACTACCATCCAAGCTACGATCATTAGGATCCTACTCCGATTGTAAAATGACAATTGATTTCATCAGTGAAAATTGTAGTACAGAATTTACCAACTACATCAATAAATTAAACTAAGCAGAGATCATTTGGAAGGTTTCTCCTCTTCCACCAACAAATGCACCATAGATTTCACCACTTCATTCTCCACAATACCTGATTTCTGTCAAATTCAAAACACAGCTTAGATATGGATCAAGTGATGTTATCATTCACACGAACTGATTTACGTGAACTCGGGAGGGGACAGATATCATATACGCGATGCCTACCTCTGGCTTCTGAATTAGCTCTGTCAGCAAAGAATGAAGAGTCCGACGCAGTTCCCTGAACAGCACCGCTGTTTGTGCTGGGGCTGTGAGTTTCAGCCATCCATCTACTGTCACCAGTCGACTCTGTCGAGATGGCAGTTACGCTTTACACGACTGCCTTGAGGATAGAAGAGAGAAGAACTGAGGCTATATAGGATAGGATATCCTTACCTGGTGCTGAATGTTGATGGAGCCACCAAACAGCAACAGAGAGAACGGAGATATGACGGTTGTGTCTCGGAGGAACACTTTGTTTGTCTCGACCTGAAAAGACAGCACAGAAAAAGAAACTAGAATGCATGAAACGGCATGATATGGTTGTTCTAATGGAGCAGGAAGGGTCTACAGCTTGTTCAGAAACAACTCTTAACAGAAATGGAGATGACATCCATTTCCGATTCTCATCTTTGACAAATTCCAATTTGCAATCTTTTGTTTGGAACAATTCCCATGATTATGGAACTGAAGCATATTTTGAGTTCCTAAACGTAATGCTAAATCCATACAGTAGAAGAAGTTTGCATTACCTTTTCAAGGAACACAACAAATGGGTACTGAAAAGTCTCCAAGTTGGCATTGACGGAAGAAGGGTGTATACGGACTTCTCTTCGTCCATCATACCATATTGGAAGACCTTTACTCGTTGAACCGTGGGACTGTTTCAGATTGTTAAGAGCTGAAGAGACAACACCTTGATCTGTTGCAGCCACATTGGGGTACAATCCTGCACACAGAATCGCCTGCAAGCAAAAATCATTGGAATCTGATTGAATAAAGGAAACAAACCAAAATACACGAAATAGTAGCCAAATAAAAAGATTACTGAACAACCTTCACGATCGAAGAGTGATGAGAGTACATGTTGAACAGTTGAGAAGTCTGGGACAGCCAACGGTCAATATCCTCTTTCTTTTTCACTGCATTCTGGGCCTAGAAATTTCCCAGTTAATACTTATCTACAACGTTTTACAGTGGGTATTCAGCTTAAGATCCCTGTACGTACTACAACCGAATACAGCAGTACCTGACGACTGCTCGGCAGATTAATCAGCCCAATGTCAGCTAGCAACGTTCCAAATTGAACCCTCATGTCTCTGTGTGGGTATTTAACAAGAAAGAAGGACAAGAATGACAAAAGGCAAAATGGAAGCCAAATTATAACAACAGAAAACACGTAAAATTAACTTTGAGTTTGATTCTCAAACAAGTTTTGGACGAGAAGTACCAAGGAATATGTCTCACAAAATTGATGGAAGAGGAATTACCTAATCATGTACATAACCGAGCTGCTTAGAAAGTATGTATTGCAGAATCGTTCTGCTGCTCTGACACCTTTCTGCAAAAGTGAGCGTTCAAGCAGTAGTTAATTAGTGACTTTCTCCGTGACTACATACATGTCACAATGTTCAAAAAAGTATTGTACTCCAGAAATGCAATATTACTGAGGGAGAAAACATT
Organism: Linum trigynum; assembly: GCA_964030455.1. Classification (NCBI taxonomy): domain Eukaryota; kingdom Viridiplantae; phylum Streptophyta; class Magnoliopsida; order Malpighiales; family Linaceae; genus Linum; species Linum trigynum. Next base: position 59,314,135 of record OZ034817.1, on the reverse strand, counting down.
AGGAATGATCAAAGATGATCAACAGTTTGAATCAGTTTCCACCTATCTATGTAGAAGCAAATAGCTTAAAGAGAACGTAGCCCTACACAATGAACCCGACCAGTGATTAAAGGAGTTAATTACAATGAGATCATAAAGTCTATGACGTGGAACTTAAACATATTTCAGACACATTATATCATCTACCATATGAACTATTCAAGATGTGCAAGCAGCTGTAAGAAAACTGATTGGATATTATCACGTCTAATGGTGAAACATATGCTTCTTAGACACACCAACAACTAAAACCCAGTTTTATTGAAAAGAAGCATTCTTTAAGGCAAAAACAGTACGAAATCACTAGAGCTAGAAAGATCTGCCAGACTATACACCTCAACCAGATACATGATAAATAGCAGAACTTAAAATTGAACTTGAATCACCTCATGCAAAATCTTAGCCCATTTTCTGTATGCTACTATCATCAGAAGGTGGTCAGATTGCCCATCATTCCCATTTGAATCAGCCGAGCCATCTACTTTATCGGCCAACAAAGCGAGTTTAGCTCTCTCAGCACTTTGCTTCTGAAAGTTGTGAACAACAAAAATTTCAATCTAACAGAATGAGAAGACATTAAAGCATTTCTTATTTACTGCAGAACAAACAAGAGAAACAGAAAAGAAACTGCCACAATGCAGGACCTCATCTTTGGGGTATACAAATGGGGATTTGTAGCTCAGAAATGCAGAAATCGAGAGAATCGGCGATAAACAACCAAATATTGCACCGTATAGCATCATCTGTAGTTTCAGAAAGAAAGAAAAAAACAAGTGTTATTTTTATATCAATCATTACTGATGGTGCTTAAAAGAATAACACAACATAGACTTGTCTCCTGATCCCGAGAACTACAATAAATGAAGACATCTGAACTTGGAAACCACTCTATTCTTCTAAGCAGCCCAGTATGTTTTTTTTTTTTTTTTTTTTTTTGGAAGCTATGTTAGTGTGTATAGTTTATCAGTAAGCACAGTTCTTCCTAAAAGTGTTTAACGCCACCCAACTATGCTGTAAACCAATTACATCAACACACAAGTTTATCCACCTTTTCAATAGGAATACTTGCACCCTGACCCGAATTTACTATTTAGAACACCTTAAAGCATCACTAATTATATAGACCCACCCATTTAACCATGACCTCTTGAATATTTGTACCACGATTGACACTAGTTTTGCTTTATGCAAAGGGGACTTATTGCTTTGGCTTTCTGGCCATTATTTGGGATGCTATGTCCACGTCAATCAGTTGCAACTTCCATGGAAAGTCCATTTTATAAAAAGGACAGAGAAACCATCAATTGAGCACCTTTCCAACCAACACGTCAACAGGGAGTTTTGCTAAATGGTGCCCCAGTGGCGTCAACTCTTCATCTCCTTCTACGGCTCCAACCTGAAAATAGTTCATTCCAGGTTGTTAGTACAAGGGAAAATATGAACAAAAATATCTCACTCTAAATATATTGCTACAAATGGCCCCATATTTTTTGCAACAAGGATAGAGTTCGCGGAAAGAGGAAATACCTCATATAACAATGAGATTGCAGAGGTAATAGCCTCTTCGGTCGGGGGTTCTAAAGCCTGAAAATTGAAATTAGTCAGACGAGTAATCATGAATTTAAATGATGAAAAATGCAAAAAATATATAGTATTAGTACCTCTTACCTTTGACAGGAAAGGCTTTATGTGGCCCAGCGAAAGCAACTTAATTTGTAGGCACAACTCCACCAAAGGCATTCGTAACATTTCAGGAACCTTGGCAATGCGAGGAGAGCAGCCCAAAGTGAGAGAAACACTTGAGCACATATTACAGAAATAGGAAATTACAGCACCATGGAATAACGTCAACCATATTTAGGGAGAACCTTACTTGGTAAGGTCGCATTAGTTTCTCAAAGCGATGACGGGTATATAAGCAAAGGCAAACACCAGGTTTTACACGACCAGCCCGCCCCCGTCGTTGCCTTGCATTTGCTTGAGAAATCCAATCTTCAACCATACTCGACAGTTTCTGAAGCAAAAAGGGAGCTGGTTAGTGCTGAACTAAAATAGGTCAGGATTCAACTGCATTACTGTGAAAAAAAGTCCAACTAGGCAGAACCAAACCTTTTTAGGATTATAACGGTTTTCTTTGTGCTTTCCGCTGTCAATTACATAAACCACATCATCTATTGTTATGCTGGTCTCTGCAATATTTGTTGCTATGATGATCTGGTTCACAGAAAACACAAAGGTAAATAAGTGAATAAAATAAATAAAAAACACCATTGTGCATGTAGGCATTAGGAGTAAGAAAAAGCGGTGTATATTGAGGATTTCGTATGGGTTAGAAGATGTGTAGTTATTACCACGTTTCATACATCGACATCACTTCTGAATCCTTTCAACAAAGGCAGTGCATTGTGACAATTCATGCATTAAAAATTTGAAACTTCCGGAATACATGTATTCCCACAACACAGACATTCTGCATCACGTGGTAATCTAACGACCCCTTAAATCATTTTAAGGGAGTAGCATTTATGGACACAATGACATTGTCATGTTACCTTCCGTATGTTGTCGGGAGGACGCAAAAAGACCTTTTTTTGCTCTGTTGATGCTATGGATGAGTGGAGTGGAAGTATCCAATCTGAGGAGGATCCACTAAAGCGAGATAAAGAAACCAATCTATCGTGTAGCATGTAAATTTCTGATGCTCCCTGTAACATATAGAGACCAGTAAAATAAATACACAAGGCAAAAGAGCAAAATAAATATGCTTTGCAGTTTGGATGCACTTACAGGCAAAAAAACGAGTATTGCACCCTCATCAAATGTTTCATCCACATGGCATACCAAGTCTTCAAGAAGATCATAATCAATGGCAGCTTCATTCAATCTTTTCTGATCAGAAGATTTGTGAATGATCCCTTGTATATCCTTGAAATTATATATATAATCTGAAGATCCTGTTTACACATACCAAATTTTGTTGTGTCTGCTCGCTGTAGGATTGATATAACTCTGATGCAAAGTGAGGATTGATGCAGTCTTCTGAGAGCACAGAATCATCACCCCACCCAGATAAGACAAGATTCTTCTTTCCTCTGTGGTTATCAACTGGACCACTCTGCAGAAAGCATGCTCTTTGCTCAACCAATAAACTCAGAGGAGAAATTATAACATCTATCTAAAAAATATATAATAGAGTTTCCCAATAAATGCATCTCCATTTCAAATTTTCTGCTCATTTATGCATCCACATCAGCACCCCTTAACCGATCATAAAACTCACTCACGGAAATAACTGGCCGCCAATATCTCTAGCGGCCCAATTTTTGGTGGACTTTAATTGTAGGAAGAAAAGCCCGACTCTTTGTTCCTTTTTTACTTCTCAAATTTATCTCTTAAAATTGCCACCTAAAAACCCTCCCATCATACATTTTGCGGTTACTTGGCAGTTTCTTTTTTTTCCGATCAAATATTTTGGGAGTTTCTTGGAGGTGAGAGAGAAATTGTGAAATGCAAATAAGTAATTGTTCTTTATATAATTAGTTAGCAGTATCTATATCTATCACTAAATATTAATTGATTGAAAGATAAATATGATAAATTTTAGAGGCATTTATAAACATGTGCATATTATAGGCTTAGCCTCTACTCAAAATTCATCAATTAAAACTTGAATGTATGAGTTTAAACTACATATTGTTTAAATCAAAGAATAAAAATCCTTAATTGAATGTCTATTGTTTAAGAGACAAATATGTTCTTTCAAAATGAGTTGGAGAAACATATATAACTTGAAATTTAAAATATTAGTTTAATCATAATTATGAAATACTTGATAATCTATGAGATTCACCCGGCCAACTGGCCGGGAAGAAAGCTAGTAGAAAGTAATGAGAAAAGGATGCCAGAAGAAAGAAAGCTCCCAAATATGAATATTAAAGAGACTCCAGAAAGAACCAATGTACTCTAGCTTCAGTCTAGCCAGGTTTGTTCCTTCCACTCAATATCTACTATTTCAGGTTTTGGCAGAAGGGAAAAAGTGTGCCACAAAGAAAAATACAAGGCCGGATAGAGCGAAGGGCATGACAGCATAAATGCAAGTATAACTGATTTGTACCTTTCCAGATGAGTGTTGTCTTAAAGCAGCTGGAGAATCGGAAGCCAAGCGGTAGTCCACACTTTCATATACATCCTCAAGGAAGTAGGTTGTCACAGGATGTGTGCGGCCTTGTGCGGTTAGTACAGGGCAGTGCCCAAAGTAACTAGAGAACAAATTTGAATCAACTGTCGCAGACCTGAAGCACAAATGTAATTAGGAAGAAATCCCCATGAATCACATGCAAAATACCAGAACCAAATAAGGCTGACAAAAGTAACTTACATCAGAATAACTTTCAGTTTGGGTAGACCATAAGAAGTTTGCTTCTCCAATAGGTTCTTCAAAACAATGAGGAGAAAATCACCCTGTTGAGATAAGACAAGTACCAGAAACCTAAATCAGCACAGTTCTCAGTCCTTCACTGGTGCTTGGAATCAGAATGCAGAATACAATTGTGTATAAGATCATTGCACAAACTTTTCGGGAAAAATATGATGGAGAACAAGACTTAAGACGGTATGAAAGAGTGAATGAGAGCTAAATCAAAGAAGGCTATCCATATTCTTAGATACAGGATTTTACAACACAACCATAGATGATTAATTTACGCACCAGAATGGAACGCTCGTGCACTTCATCAACTATGACATGACTTATGCCGGTCAAATTTTGGTCTGCCTACACCAAGTGCAAAAATCAGAAAGAGTAATGTGAAGTTGAGAACATATATACAGGACAACAATGTTGCATGAATGTCAAACAAGCTGATAATAATAAGTAGACAGTTTTAAGGGAATATTTTAAGAGTATCAGATAAAGTTGGTTGAAGTATGCTCGGTAGCATTAATAACATATGTTGGAACTTGAGGAAAATCTCTGCCGTCAATGTGAAGGGTAACATCTAGAAATATTTTGATGACAGGACATCTTCTTTACTTACATATGAAATAGCGTTATAAAAAGGGAAGTACACTAAAGGGAAGAATCTTTATAGATTCTCAATTAAGTGCTTAGTGATGGAATCATAGAGCTCGGTTTTCTCCAACTGACTTTGACAATTGCTACATATGCACCAGGAAAAAAGAGCTTATGAACCATGCGAGAAGAATAAAGGCAGACCTAAACTGAGATACAAGGAAGAGGACAGAAAATTAAACTATATATAATATATTGAAAAACTGAGAGGAAGCTCAGCATCTACTTTGATGAGTTCAGCCAGTTTAGATAATTTAGATTAACAGTATGATACAATGCGAACATAAATGTTAATATGCTAATGATAAATACTGCACTAGTCATTTGGAAAACCATGACAAGGAGAACATAAATATTGCAAGCACTTGAAGACAATACCAGAAGCTTCCTGAGAAGGATGCCTGTCGTACAGAATAGAAGTTTTGTTCCTTCGTTCCTGAACAGTTAGGGACATGAATGAATTAATGCACACCATATTTCATGAACAAACTGATATAGCTGCCAGATTGAGAATAATATTAACAATGTGAAACAAGGATTAAGGAAGACCTGTCACACATGAGATGGAAACTACTGAAGTAATCAAAACTCTCATCAATGTGCAAACAATGCATAATGAATAAAGCAGATCAATACCTGGCACTGTCTAACCGAACTTGATAACCAACCAATGAGCCACTCATGCCGGGGGAAGATTCACACCGTTCATAAGCAACTCTTTCAGCTACAGAAATAGCCTGCCATGTCAATATTGGTCAGTATAGAGATAAAAACTTTGTCAACACAGTCTAAGCACATTGAACAGGAATAGGTCTCCCTGGGGGATAGGTGATGTTGACGACAAATTGTGCACCAAAGTGGATTAGATGTTTTCATCCACATCATCACTAGGGCAACCTCTATGGGAACCAGCAATAGTCTTTGTTGATTAGCTAAGAGAAGTTGGACTTCCATATTTAACAATTAAGTACTTGGAAAACAATATCAGGACCAGTCTGTGGCAACTTATGCTATTAATTTAGAACGGTGAATTTCTTGGTCTCACAGCTGACAAGTCACAAACTGGTGACTGCATTGGTTGGTTGAAGATAAAGTCAGCTGCGACCTATAAGTGATGGACTGATAACTTCAAAATGAAGTTCAGGAATTGGCTTGCGCAGTGAAAAACATGTCCAGATGATTCAATAAACTTAAGCAGACCTTTTCATCAACTGGGAAAAGACAATTCTCTCCGTTGGTTTTGCGGATGTCCGCATTACCGCAAGTACTTTTTCACAAGCCAAACCAAATTCATAGGATCCCTCCTGATAGTTAAATCAGGTCCTAAATTGGAGAATCATGCTAAAAATTACAGCCATATGTGAGCTAATAAAAGATAACATACAAACCAAAAATGACATGTAATAGACTAACCTTTCAAACTAATAAACAAATGCAATTGAAAATAAAAAAAAAGGTCCTATTTCATATTGCGTAATAGGTTTACTATAAGGTCCGGATGAACCTAAGTAATACACAGGAGCTTGATTATAATGTAAAATCTTGATCCAACTATTATGGCAAACAGACATCATATTGTATGCAATCTCAGACATAATAGTTTCACTGATGCTACATCAATGAAGCTTGTAGGACATGCTGACAGCAACAATAATGTAAATGAAGCAAGGAATAGATGGACAAAATACCGCTATTCTTCGTGGCTGTGTGCATATAATGCTGCAGTGTCCACCACATCCTGATTCAACCATGTCGTCCAATACAAATTGCGGGACCTGTACAAAAGGCCGTTAAGTAAACATAAGGAAAAATATAAGTACCACCTAAACACACAAAAACAAGTCTATTAAGAGGGGCAAGGGGGCATATGGAGGATCAGGGCAGTATGATGTCTCCACGAGAGAAAAATAGCTATGAAAATCAACCTGGGTAGTCTTCCCAGAACCAGTTTCCCCACAAACAACGACAACATCATTCTCCTTCAGAACTTGCAGGATTTCACTCCTTAGAGCAGTAATAGGCAGAGTACCTCTGGCCTTTTCCATCTCCTTCAAAAACAAGCCAGCATACACAATCATATCAGTACCACAAACTAACAGTCAATGATTAAGAAAGTGATTCAATTTGCTTGAACGGAGAACAGCACACAAAGTTTATCGAAGGCACTCTTTCACATAGCTATAAGTAATAGCCTTATTTCAGAATACAAAGTAAATTAACTCATACAACCACTACATGGTCAAGAGGCCAACAATGACTGAACTTAGAGAAATAATGGTACATACCTTGTACTTCTGCATTTTCTTTTTCTTATCTTGCTCTCGTTTCAAATGGTAACTTTCCCCATCTTTGGTGTGACTCACTCCTGCAGAAGCCCAAAGGTAGGTAATTTGACTATAGAAATTACCCACACCCAGTATTTGAATAAATGTACCTCAGTACATCCAGTACTTAAGTACATGAACTTAAGGTAATCTATACAGTACTTCCTAAGGAAGGACAGGGTATTTTGTGAGTGTGTGTGTTGGGGGGGCTGTATTCTATAAATCCAAAGGAAAAAGAGATCAGAACCCGGTCATCAGATGCATTAGTGTATGAACAAGCAAAGTGCTTACTTCTTATTTCCAGATCAGTACGGGAATCACTTAAACTGTTAGTTCCTTCTACCGCTGAGTTCTTCAATGTTTCAGTGAAGATATTGGTTGCTACAACTGCATTTGAACTAGAGCCATTGGAACTCAATAATTGATCAACAAAACCAGCCCTTCTGTCCTCTACCCTGGCTTCGACTTCACTTGAAGATCCCTCTGCAATTACTCATATTTTACAAATGCTAATATAGCAACATCTTTTAAAAGAATATGAAAAGAAGACGTGCTAAAGAGGCTGAGGTCGACTATTCCGTCAGGTAGCCATGAAATTAACAGAATCACCTTTCCACTTCACTACAAGAGAACCATAAGGCTCAGTAATTGCTAGATGAACTGGATGATCAGGAAAGAGTTCATGAAGAGCAAATGCAGCCACTCTGTTCTGAGCTTCCTGAAACAGAGGTGAATGTATGGATCAGAATCATACCAGGAAATCATTTATGAAGACGCCAAGCCCTCCTCCTCTGGGTTATCTCAAATCAGTCCCACCACGGGGAGAAATGTCAGAATCGAAATTTCATCTAGCTAAATTTTTTGGATATATGATCACAAAGCAGGACAATATTGATACATTCATGGCGCAAAAGAAATGTGGCACGCCCATGGGTGGTAAACCAAGTAATAGAGAAATGAAGCAACATGTGAAACAAGACACCATGCATCTGCTTCTTAGATCTTGATAAAAAGAAAAATAAAAAGATTGTGGATTGCATCCTAAAAACTTATCAAAAAGAACCAAGCTTAATCCAGATAAGTTCTATTTCAGCAGTGAAAAATAAGGCATGATCGCCTTATGTGCGAGTATAAATACTCCCAAGGGAGTTGAGAATTGCGGTCGATTAGTAGGTAGAGAAGGGGGTCCCTGCCCCACTATCCAAGTTAGCTCCTCCATACCACCGACAGTGGATTTATGATCTTTCCAATTACTGGTACAGTTCAAATGAAGACAACCTAATACCCCACAGGGAACTAACTAAGCATTTTTCGAATGAAGAAGTCAGAAAATACCTCAACAGATTCAAACGTTTCACCCTGGTTGGGAAGCTGAACAGTAACCAAGCCACCAGCTTTTCTGTTTTTGCCCCTTCCACTAGCTTTGCGTAATACACTAACAGAATAGAAGAAGCCTTGCTTTTCCTCATACACTTTCTCAAATTTAGGTGCTTCCCAACCTGATTTTTGACAGAGTTGGTGAAGAACCGCTTTAGGAATCTTTTGAGGGTCGCCCTGTAAGCACGTACACCAGGATAAGAGACCAGCAAAGGATAGACTGTGATCCACTGCATATTTTATTATCCAAATGTTCTCAGACCAGAACTCCAGAATGTTATAATTTTGTACAATCATTTAAAAGTTAATACAAACAGATGAATGGTTAACTGATACAGTAGATCGCATCACCATGCAACCTTTAGTAAGAAAATAAATCCAACTCACTCAAGTATCAGTACCTTTTTCCAAATGCCTTCTAACTTTTCCAGATTCTTGCCGCTCCATAACTCTTTTATTCTCTCCTTCTTCTGAAATTCCAATACTTCAGCAGCTATCAATTCATTAGGTGCAGAATCTTCGAGAAAGAAGCCACCAAGCTCCACTTCTTCTGAATCAGTACCCAGGACATCCTTTTCAGGATCAAGTTCACTATACGAAACAGGTTTGGACAGGTCCTCAGCAGAGCTTGAACATTCAATATCAGTTCCACATATTGGTGATTCCTCTGCTTGCCGTGTTGGGAGAGAAGCATCCTCAGAATCAACAGATGGTGCTGCTTCAAGGTATTGCACAGTAGGAGAAAATGAGCTCTCGGGCATGCCCTGAGAGTTAGACTGATGAGCAAATTCTTGTGACAGGAAGTCAGCTGAAAGTCCTGCTCAATAGAATAAATAGAACTGTGGGAAAACTGAGCAGCATCATTTTGTTACTAGAATGAAATTTGGATCCAAAGAGGAACTGACAGTAACCTATAGCAGATAATTCTTGCTTGAGTTTGCGGATGACATGGCCTGCTTGTTCCTGGCTTTTCTTGTCCCCCTTATCCTTGGCTTTTGCAGCTTCAAGCCTTGCTGCGTAGTAATCCTTGGTAATAACATCATAGGACCTTGGTTCGGGATCCTATTAATATGCACACAGAACCGTATGATTGATTGAGAAACATTGTGATGGTGAATCTCAACAAGAACACAAAAGCCTGAAGCAATAAGCTTTCTCCATTCGTATATAAGTTTCTAGGCTTCTGATACTTAATGGTTCAATTGACAATCTCTAGACAGTGCTCAGGGTAATATTGTCCTTCCTGCTTACATCAGTAATCCCACACTACTACAAATGCTTCAATTGTCAATTCTCCCCTGAAGGGGGTATCCTATCAAACAAGCCCTAGTTTGCTCATGAATTCATGCATATCATAAAGAGACACACAGACAGATGAGCCGAGGACATCTGTTTTTTACTTTTTTCACGATAGAAAAAAAACATCTTGACGTCTTGTTGGATGACAAGGAATACAAGAAAATCAATGGATGGGGTGTGGGGGGAGAGGTATATAAACATAAAACATACCTTAAGGCTAAAACTTGGATCAAGATCATCTTCCCAAGTTTTGTCTTCATCCTGAACAATCGTTAGAAAACCACCATTAGTTCTCAGAGCTTATATTCTTAAACACTAAGTAGTTTTAGATATGAAACCAATGGGCAAGAGTTGCATAAATGATGATCATCCTCATACTGTTCGTTGCACAAAACAACACCAATGACAGTTTCTACCAGCACCAAGGTTCCTATATACCTCTTCCTGCTGCTCCATGTATTGTCTGATCCAATCAGCCTGTGATGGTTGGCGTGAATCAAGGGTTTCCTCATTCTTCCGTTCCTTGATTCTAAAAGCGACCTTTTGCAGATCCTCCTGACTTTTTCTAGGGGGATCCTCTGAATGAATATAGCCTTCACGCGCAGTTGATATAACGGTTACAGAACCTTCACAATGCAGAATGAAAGATCAATATACTCCATCTCATTCTTAAAGCAAACATTCCATGATATGCTAACATAACCAAAAGGGAACTCATGAGTTAATATTAGTGTTACCTCCTTCATGAAGCGAATTTACACTAGAAAACTTCAGTGGGAGCTCGTTTCCAGGTAGATTCAAGCACAACCAATCAAGAGCTGCCTCAAATGTAGCACTGTCCTACTCCAAACAAAAGTAGATAATCCATAGATTAAGGCATGAACACAGCCAAATAGCAATCCATTGCAAACAACCTCAAGACGAAACATCAGGTAGATGGCATCCTACTGAAAGTTTTGTCAGCAGCAGCTAAACTCACCGACAAAGACTTCAGCATTTCCCTAAGCTAGAGTCTTATCCGTGTTCTTCCAAGGAAACCAACAACAGTACATCAACGCCGAAATTTTTCTCTAATCACTTACACATTCAACCTTGACTTCTCTTAAAATCAGAAAATCCTTCTGAGACAACAGTGTTATCACAAACTCGAAGGAAAGCGAGACAGCAACTCGATCGTGATACAATTTGATTTCTGCAATTTCTCATTTCTATCCTCTTGTTAGTTTGCTTAAGTTACTTCATCTCCAATCCAAACAGTGAGCAGACATCAAAATCGTTTTTAACACTCGGAATTTCTAACTGCGTATCAATGCTGGTTACTCCCAATTCACCTTGAGAGACGACAGAGCGAGTTCGATTTGATCGTCCAAGAACCCCTCGCAGGAGAGCTTCTCGTAGATGGTGGTTAATTTCTTGGCCTTTTGAGCCTTGGAGAGATTGTCTTGAACCGGTGGCGCCGCCGAAGCAGGCTGTGTGGACTGGCCGGAGTTAAGCAATAGCCGACGCAGACGGTTCTCGTTCTCGGCCGAAATCTGAAGCTTTGGACCGGAAGATGACGAAGGCTGGGACTGGGATTTTGTCTTGGTGCTCCGCTTCTGCGGCGGCGGCTTCTTCTTCGGAGCCATTCTTCGGGTTTCTCGGCGAGTAGAAAGAGCAGAGGAAGCAGCCAGGCAATGAAATAAGAGAGAACGGACACGGTCAGAGTTCAAACACCAAGACCACAAAGAACGACGTCGTTGCTGACACACTGGGACACTGGGCAAATCAAAACGCCGTCGTATGTAGTGTATGAATTGAGATACCATACTTTTTTTTTTCTTTTCCAAAGACCCTATGCTTTCTTTTGGTGTCCAATTTAATTTGACCATTCGACTAGTGCAGTGACAGCAAAATAAAATCGATCCTTTTCATGTTCACTACTTCTGCCGGCATTGGCGTAGCCAGAAAAATGTCTTACTGGGGTCCAAATATTACAAAGAAGTAGGATGTCGTGGTGGTTAAACTATCCCTTGGGGGAGCTGGGGGCCAAAGCTCGAATTCCTCGGTCCCCTTTCTTGGTATTCTATTTTTTATAACGTGAGCTTTTTTTCCACGTGGGATCCACTGACCCCACATTAAATAATGTGGCTCCGCCAATGTCTGGGGGATTGAGTCATTATGACTACATTAGATTATGTTGATCATTTCTCAATACAAGTAGAATATCGACTTGTTACTTACAACGACTTGACAAAGCAAGCTAAAAGCCCATGACCACAGTTAACTATCTCCACCACCTTGATTACTTATCTAGAAAATGTCTGTATTGCAACTTATACAACTTTTTGTTGGTACTACAAATCGGTTCGCTACATCATCTTGTTTGTAGGATGTCAGACGTAACTTATGTGATCAATAAATTACAAAACTTATTCATGCACATCCACTAGGAGAGACTCAAACACGTACATTGGTATCTTTTTATGGTAACATGCACTACCACATCAACCTACCTCCATTAACTCACCAACGAAGCACGTGTCTCCTAGACATCTCGCAAGCCAACGAACAATGGCTCGTTCCAGTATAGACCGCTAAGTACCGCGAACTATCGCCCCATTTAGCTGGTATCATTCATGCAAGCTGAGTTCAAAACCTCTTCCTCATAGCCCCACAAGGCCACAACATCCACTTTCTCCCCTCAAAACATCATCTATGACGATAACTATGTGCGAGTGACACATCAACTCCATATTCTTTTAATAGTCATTTGCATGCCTGTACTATGTTAATCCACCACATGATGATCCCATAATGTAACGTTTTACTCATTTGGTCGCTTCGTGGTCCTTTTCCTTTCTCCACCAGCCGATGGATCGAATTGGTAGTATATACTTCGCTTTCACATTTCACTCACACCCCTCTGTCTCTCTTACCGTATACCCATTTCATCTTTTGGCTTCCAAGCTAAGAAAAAAAGGTTAAACGCCACAACTACCCGACAGACCGCACCCTCCATCATCATTACTACCATATCAACAGCAGCTTTTTCCCCCATTTCTCTCCATCCGCCATTTCCATTCCCAACGAGAGAAAGGAGCAATGGACGTCGTCGTCGACGACCTTGCAAATAAGAGCTGCAGCTACCGCTCCTCCGTCGACACTTCCCGCCCTTTCTCCTCCGTCAAGGAAGCCGTCGCCATCTTCGGCGAGCGCTTCCTCCTCCAGAACATTTACCACTCTACACCCACGACGCCGACGAAGCACCACCAGCAGCCGCCTCCCACTGCTGATTCCGCCTCATGGAAGTCGGCGTCTGCGTCTCCTTCTCCTTCTGCTTCCCCCTCGGTGGTCCCTGACGACGTTGTTACTCCGAACGACAGTCCGAAGTTGAAATTAGGTGTGTCGTTTTTTCAAGATATAAATCATTTTGATTGGATTTCATTTACGATGTCATATATTAAATTTAGAACAATCGAATAATAGTAAGTGAGTTTTAGTACTATAGTGACCAAAATACATTTACGCCACCTTAATTAAAATTGACGAGTTCAATACATTCCGTAAAAAAAAATGAAAGATTTGAGTGCTAAAACGATTCGATCATATCATAGAATCAAACAAAAGAGTTGCGAGTTTTATGTCATATTTTATTTTCACTTTTTAAAAAAAAAATTGTTCTATTTATATGAATATTTTCCTTCATTTTGTCACATTTTGTCAACCTTTTATCAAAACTTACCTGTGTATTGCGACAGAGCCGTCCTCAAATCCCTCCGGCTCGGCCATTGATGAGAGCGTTTTGGTGGAGAGCGTGAGGAGGCTGGAGGCCGAGCTGGAGGAGACGAAGGCGGCGCTGAAGCAGCTGAAGGAGCAAGGGTCCGAGACCGAGATCGCACTGGCTTCCCTCAACGCCGAGCTCCACATGAACATGGCCAGGATGGCTCGGGCCGAGGCTGCGGCCGCGAAGAAGGCCGCGGATGGGAAGGACGAGGCCGCCGCCGCGAGAGATGATAAGTTGATGATGAGGATGGTCGGGTCCCCGACTCTGGCACAGATTCTGAACCTAGGGTCGGAGATGAGCAGCAATGGGTATTATTCGAACAAGAAGATGAAGGCAAATGGGAAGAAGAAGAAGCCCATCGTGCCTCTGGTTGGGGATTTTCTCTACTGGAAGAGGAAGAAGGATTCTCGCTCTGCTGTCAGTGACAACCCGCTCTATGGTTCTCCTAATGTTTTCTGATGGATGATTGTTTAGAAGTTCTTATGATTGTTTATTTCTCTATTTTATTCATTTTGGTTTGGGTTGTTCAATGTTGAGAGGCTGATTTGAACCATGGTAATTGTAAGGGAGGCTAAGGTGTTCGACTAGAATATTTCTTTTTTGTTATGAATTTTACATGTATTTTAAATGAGATCATATTCAAGTTTTCTGCAAATGTATACAAGACCATCAAAGATTTGAAGCACACATCAGTAGTTGCCGATGATAGTTTGAAGGTGGTACGATATATATATATATTATCGTATCAGAACAAATTAAGGAGCTCGCCTATGCAACGTCTTTCATTCTATTTTCTCTCTTGAAGTTTTAGATGGGGTTGCATGGTTATCTAAGATATTAGATGGATAGATGGGGGTATAGCGAACAATTCACATGCTAAGGGAATTTTAGTGAAAAGTTGGAAAGAATGGGTAGCTGAACGAAATTTATAATTGGAGCGTACGGGATGGTAAACGACATGAATTTGGGTACTAATATGTAAATTATATTTTGCACCAACTCTCTACAGAAAACTGAATTCTGATCTTAAGCACAAACAAGGATGACCATGGTCTTAAGTTCTAAGGAACAGAGAGCACATGCCAGCAATTGATACTATTACAGTATCAAGCTATCCACCACACTATTGAGGAAACAAACAGATCCAACAAACTAAACCATAAACAAGCTCAAAGAAAACTCAAGCAGGATCCTGGTCATACCATTTCTGAGGGCATAGTAAATCTATCCAAACAACAAATAACATAGCGATTAAACGAGTAACACCTCAACTACATTCCGCAGATCCAACAGCATAAACTTTCAGTCGGAAATCGTAACTGAAACAAGGTCCCAATCCTCCAACAAAACTACTAACTACAAATTAAACCAAAAACTCCGAATGCAAGAAGAAGACTACGCCATACTGGGAACAATGTGCTGGTCTCTAATCAAAGAGGCCGAAACCCAGGTCCTCGTCACTCTCTTCCTGAGGCTCTTCCTGCAAAATCGATTTAAACACCGATTAGATCCCACGCCAAAAACAAGATCCAAGATAAACAGAACTACCTGGCAGACATACAAAAGCAAAGCAATAGGATGAAAACACAGGCAGGTGTCGAGAGTAATGTATACCTTCTTCTCCTCCTTGGCGGCAGGGGCGGCAGCAGCAGCTGGAGCAGCGGCAGCAGGGGCGGCAACGGCAGCAGCACCGGCGCCGGCAGCGCCAACGTTCATGATCAGATCATCAACGTTGCGCTTCTCAGCCAGCTTGGCAAACAAGCTTGGCCAGTAAGACTCGACGTTCACGTTGGCAGCCTTAACCAATGCGCTGATTTTCTCAGCCTATCAACAAACATTCACACACCAAAAACCCTAAGCCAATCGTTCACCAAAAGTAATCGAAAAGAGTTTAATAAACAATCGATTAGGGTTTCAAGGAGAAAGCATACAGTAATGGGGATGCCATCGTCGTGGAGAATCATGACGGCGTAGCTGCAAGCAACCTCTCCGAACGACATTGTTTCTAACCTAAGATTGGAGAACGAGGAACACAAAATCAACAAAAGAACGCAACAGAAGGTAACATGAACAGCGGCGGCCAGAGACTAAACAGAACGGAAAACCATAGATATGAAAGGAGCGAAGAAATTGGAACTTGGAACGACGAGATTCTTACTTTTGATGCGAGCAGAGAACGAGAGTAGGGCTCGAGAGGATGAACGGCGCCGCAACTCTGAGAATCAACTCACTAGGGTTCCTGAGAGGTGAGAGCAAGGCTATTTATGGAGTGGGTTTCCGAAACTGAGCTGGAACTGGATAGCCAGGGAGTTGGGCTACTGATAGGTATTCCGGGCCAAAGTAAGAAGTGGGCCAGGCCAGGCCCAGCTATGGATGTTTTGTGGCAGAGTCGTCTGCCCGTCCCGTGGTCAGACCAGGTGGTCGACCAAACCGATCAGGAAAGGGAAAAACTTATCGGTCTTAGTTGGGTGGTTGCAAAATTTGACCCGCAGAGCCGTCTCTTCTTTTACCAATTTTTTTTGTCGGATGCCTTTCGTTTGATGCTTCTGTGTCCAATATCAGCATCCGGTCTGTAATTCTCTTCCACCCATAAATTTTCCTTGGAAACAAACAGAACCCAGGAATTCCAGCGGGCCAAAGGCGAACGCCTCCTCCGATTTCTGACGAAACCACGCTCGCCGAGTTAGCTCGCGGAAGATAAAAACTTTCAGGAAGCAACTGGTCGTTCTCTCGGCGATCACCTTGGGGATTTGTTTCAATTCCCAATCGAGGTAGGAAGAGATGCAGGCTGTGGTGGTGAACCCAGTTTGCTGCTCCGCGCAGAAAACCCTAGACCCTCCTTCTTCCTTCCTTCATCGCCGTACCGGGAAGGTGCTCGTCTTACTTGCTAATCTTCTTTTCTCAGAATTGTTGGGTACCCGTTTTATTGGAGATGTTATTTGCTAATTGTGAACTTACAAACTCATTCGAATTTCACAGAGTGGCAGTTTCTTTGGCAGCAGAGTCTCTGTAAACAGGAATTGCAACCGGACGCAAGGCATTCCATGCCGGTCTGTGAAGATTCGTTCTCCTGGATTGTCACGGAAACTAGGTTAGTGCCAGGTTGATTTGTTTGGAGCTGGAGTCTCAACGAGTTCAGCTTTATGTAAAGTTTGCGTCTTTGTTTTTGTATTCAACTTTTGCAGTTGTAAAGGCGGTGGCAACTCCGAATTCGGCCATCGAATTGCCATTAACTGCAGAGAATGTTGAGAGTGTGTTGGATGAGATTCGACCATACCTCATTTCCGATGGTGGTAATGTAGCTTTACACGAGATAGATGGGAATGTTGTGAAGTTGAAGTTACAAGGAGCATGTGGATCGTGTCCTAGCTCTGTTACCACCATGAAGTTGGGCATTGAGCGTAGGTTAATGGAGAAAATTCCTGAAATCGTTGCTGTGGAACCTATACCAGATGAAGAAACTGGGCTTGAGATGAATGAAGAAAATATAGAGAAGGTAATGGCATTACTATTGCTTCATTCTAAGATACTGGTTTGCTGTTTATATGCTGGTATATCATTGAGCACGTCATTTGGTGCAGTTTGATTCAATTTTTGTTGCTCCAATGTGCAAAAATATGGTTGATGCTCCAGACTGCATACACACAAGTTAATAACTGACCAAGTCATTACTGTGTAGTTAAGAACATATAAATGAAATGAAGGTCAATAGCCCAGTGATGAAGGATCTGGTTCAGTGTCCATTGCGGTATTGTTTGGAAGTTCCGATACTTCCTAGGTAGTCAATTGAACCTAATACGGTATATGACAGTTCTAGTTACGTTCATGAATGAATCACTGTTCCTTGTAAGTTGAATGACGAGTCAATAGTGTGTTTCTAATCCCCTAGTTGATTCTATTCAGGAGCTAGGTCTGAGTGTCCTGAGACACAATATAATGTAGAGAAAGAGCTGATGGCCTGTAGTGAAATTTTAGTTGGCTGCTTTGCCTTAATTTAATTGCAGCACTTTGGGTCTAAGTAGATAGAGGCATAGTGCCACGAGCATCTCCCATGTTTTGAAATTTCTTATCCGTTGGACTACAGAATTACCATTGTACTTCTCTACCCTCCTAGAAAAACGCCACTGCACAGGTGATTGTCTTTTTTCTCTGATGACACTCTCACATTCATGTCTTTAAAGGGTGTTACTTGGATCTTGATAACCTTGTTTCTGGTCTTTACCATAAAACATGCAATCTTCTGAAACTTATGTCCTAAAGGCTCAAAGCTTACCCGATTTGTTTGGCAAAGTAGTGGTCAGGCTGGTTCGACATCACTTAGGCAAACATTTAGAGGGTTTCCCCACCAATCACATTTTTCCTTGTTGATCCAGTTAGTGGTCAGGCTGTTATGGCATCACCTAGGCAAACATTCGGAGGGCATCCCCTAAAAGCCTTTTTCTTGACTTAATGGTCCTTACAGTAGATTGCAATTTGTTATTTGCTTCAGGTACTAGAAGAGATCAGGCCATATCTTGTGGGTGCCGCTGGAGGGTCCCTTGAACTAGTGACAATCGAAGAGCCAATAGTGAAAGTTCGAATCACGGGGCCAGCAGCTGGGGTGATGACCGTTCGAGTTGCTGTTACACAGAAGCTGCGCGAGAAAATACCATCGATCGCTGCTGTTCAACTTCTGTGATTGGTCCCCTTGCAAGATCTACCCTTTATGCCTTGCATATTGGCCGCATGGCTGGCACTCAGAATCTCAGATGATGCAGCTTAGTGATGTACAGTCCAGGGGACCTGGTTTTGATCGTTTTCTTGCAGCTATCCCGTGATGCAGACAAAAGGGGGGGGAATGTGAAGAGAATTGTTTTAACACTTATAGGTGTATCTCCACTAATGCTTTTGCCTTTGTACTTGCGTAGTTTGTGAATGTAAATCCTGTAGTACATTACTGCATAATGGTCTATCATTGCTTTTGGAAAGAAAATAAAGGTATTTCTACTGGCTGTTGTTGATCCAAAAGGATAAGCCTTCTGGCTGTTCTCCATTTCCTCCTCTCGCAAGAGGACTGACCAGGACTTGCAGCAATCTCTGTCAATGCATTGCAGTATGGTCTCATCTTTTGTCACAGGTCTTCTCTTCTTTAGCTTCTTTCCTTCTTTTACCCCCCTACAGAAAGTATTCTTTTCTTTTGCTTGAAGAATTCTTTACATTACATTCGCACTGCCAGTCTCTCCGATGCGGTTTCCAACAAATATGTTCATGTATTAGTATTATGTAGGTTATTCATTCTTGGTTCATACATTAAATTTCTATTCAAACTCACTACTTGTTGTGTTCATCATGCTTAGTCGATGAGTTTTTTTATGTGAAAATTTTATATTTTGCTTCTTCATTTGTGAATAGACCTCACAAATGATGTTTTACTAGTTGGGTGTCAATGTATCATTGAACAACATTTGATTAATGAAAATATGAAGAAGACTACATGGTAACTTCCATCAAAGATGAAATTTGACCCCTACAGCTTTTAAGGTACATTTTTTATAAAATGAGAGATGACAACTAAAGCTTAGTGTGGGCCTGCTGTATCTTTTGCAGAAGCAGCTTCTAGCTTGAGCTTTTAGAGAAGTACTTTTCAAAAAAAGGAGTTGAGTGTTTGGTTGAAAAACTATTGAAAGTGCTTTTTAATATGAGAGGTTATGTAAAATGACTATAAAGGACTTATAATATATACTATGAATAATAATTATAAACAATAAAATGTAGTCAAAATGGATCTTGTTAGACTTCTTTTATATTAAATAATATGATTTTATAATTTATTTTATTTTTAAAATGATGTAAATGAAATAAAATTATATGTTCTGAAATAAAAATTAAAATATGGTAAAGATAATCTTGTATTTTCAAAACAGCTTTTCGCAGAAATTTGGAGCTTCTACTTTTATGTTATACAAAAGCGCTTTCAGCTTTTCAAAAGTCGAACTTTTAGAGGTGTTTGGCCCTGCTCAGCTTTTGAAGGCGAAAATTACTTCTAAAAGCCGCGCCAAACATAGGCTAAGTGTTGATAGCCAATTGTAACAAATTTACTAGTAAGGTTATATTATAGAAGAAATTGGATTTTGTTTTGCTCGAGGCATGATAGGTTTGTTATATGTTGCTATTATGAGAGTCATAACCATTGTGTTGCATTGAAAAGCACTCGCTGTTTGTTATGTAGTTAAACTTATTTCGTCTTAAGATAGATGTGCACATGGGTCACCACACAAATGGTATTTATGGACTATGTCCTCAATGGACTTCTCAAATTTCAGTGTCGATAGATGTCATGGTCATGACTTTGGTTGGAATGGTAGTATCGATCATTCTTTTCTTGTTTGGGCATTTGAAGCTTCGTCGTGGAGGACATGGACAACTCCTTATTATGGATAACTTTGAGAACGTCCTTCTAAGAGTTGGTGAGACGGATGAGTTTAAGTCGATGACTTATTCTCTACTTCTCAATGTTGCGCGAAAAGGTCATTAAACGAGGAAGGCGTGAAGAACATTGTTTGTAGTATACTGTACGATGGCCTTGACGATCATTGGCAATGAATGTGATTCCGACAATCATGATACTACATTAAGAAGTCGTGCTCCTTCTGGGTTTTGCCATGTTGTTTGTTCATCAACTTGTTCACACCCACGATTTTTAACATCAAACTTTGCTCATAAAAGCTTATAGTGTCATCGGAGAACTATATTTCAAATGATGTCGAGGATGCACGTGGTGATACCTGATATCCCAAACCATTACGAGTTAGGATATCCAACGAGCAAGTATTATATTTGAAATAAAATGTGTTGTGGAGGATTGGGAAACCACTCTCTTTTTTGATGGAGGTGGCCAAAGGTCAGTGAGTCAATATTGGGTTCAAAAGGATAACCTACACAAAGATGCGCCTCGAGATAGAAGATCATGACGAGAGCATGCAGAGAGGGAATCCTAGTGTCAGGTGGCATACCAAAGTGTGGCCATCGGAGCACTCGACAGTTGATGACCTTTTGCGACGACATATTAGGGTATTGGCAGAGTTCCGAACCCGAGTCTCTAGCTGTTTGCTTGTTTCCATCGTAGCATGTAAATCTTCTACAATGAGAATTGGCACGTACCGATTAGAGACCTAGTCATTAATACTTTTCATATGTATAAAACTATAAAATGGATGCAAATAGAATCATACCCTTCATTCATAATCAAGCGTGGTTCCGAGAGACCTTGTAAACCATACACAATCCAATAACATAGCAAAAAATCATCAACTAAAATGAAAATGAAACTAATATAATAGCGTGACCAAATTGAAACAAAAAATAAGTTCACTACTATGATGGAAATAAACCTAAAATTTCAGTGACGCAGGAAGGAATTGATCTGATTCTGCTGGCCTGTCGTCTATCTATCTCCTCTCGATCCAATCCAAAGAACCAAAATCTCTTTCTTCTTCTCGCAACCATCCGCCAACACACCAGCAGCTGAGCTGTTCTCACCCACTCGCTCCCTCTATCTATCCGCGCCGACACGCGCACGATCCTCCCCTCCCTCCCTCTCTTCTCCATTCCTTCTCCTCCTAGATCCACTCGCCTCAGTCTTCCCCCCTTACTGAGTTCACTCTACCACACGACTCGAGACAAGTACCAATCAGCTCATCTTTCCACACCCACTTCATCTTCCTTTCCCGGCGATCGGACGAACACTGGGCTGTGGCCGAATTGTGCGAAGGGTTTTGTTTCTGTCCGCTACTCAGTGTCATAACTGAGTCGGGCACCCGGGTTCACGGAAATGTTGGTTTTATGACGGAGTTGTATCCGTTTGGGGAATTAGGGTTTGGATTCTGCGACATTACTAGTACGGGTGGTGGTGGTGGTGTTGGAATACTGCCATGGCGACGACCGTGGCGAGCTGGAGGGACTCCTACAAGGGGATGTCTTCGGATAATATCAAGGGTTTGGTTTTGGCGCTGTCTTCCAGCGTCTTTATTGGTGCTAGCTTCATTGTCAAGAAGAAGGGCTTGAAGAAAGCCGGTGCCTCGGGCGTCCGGGCAGGTGGGTTACTAATTGTGGGATGCAGTGATGACTGAGTTTTGGTTTGGGTTTCAATTCTCCATTTGGTATTGTGTGCTGCCACTTGTTTGAAGTTTGAAGCAAGGCACCTAGTTTTTATTAATAAATCGCATTGGAGGATTAGATTAGTTTCTGGAAGGACTTTGTTCCTCATTGTAGTGAATGGAGAGACTAAAGGTATCCCATTTGGAGCTACTGCTTGTGGATCCCTTAATGGTTGTGCCCCATCAGATCCATGAGTTACCACGAATTACAGATGAGCTCTGTGCATTCACTGTGTTGATCCCAGTGAATGCAGAAATTTAAAGCTTCTCATGGAGATTTGACTTGGTGAAGTTGATGGACTTCAGGAGATGTCCATTTCACGCTTAGTCAAGATCTTATTCTCTGATGTTGTGCATTGACTTCACTTGCATTCTCCCTGCCACCCATATCTCAATCTGTACACGTTGGGATTTACGTCCCTCATATCAAGTTTGATTTTTCAGTGATGTCAACAGATGCAGGTTTTGGTATTGAAGGGTTCTAGAAATGTTATCCGATAAGCTTGTGTTCAGATTTGATTGTATTCTGCCATTTAAATCCAACTCAGCTGTTCATATTGTGACAGCTCTTGGATTTGGACACATGAATTTCCTGTAATACTCTGCCAACAACGACCGTGAATTACAAGCTTTCCTGACACATTCTGCTACTTTTTGTTGTGCAGGAAGTGGGGGCTATTCTTACCTGTACGAACCGCTATGGTGGATAGGCATGATAACAAGTAAGTTAACCGAAGGATAGTTTACAAGTCTGCTTTACTGATGTTATCCTTGGACTGTATCAGCATGAGTATTCCCTTAACATACATTTAGGATCTCTCTTCTGCTGAGCAAGCACAATTAGAGCCCTCTATTTATGGATCTTGCTGTTCAGAACTTATGTACAAGCCTTAAGACTTGGTTGGCCGTTTGATTAACCTATAGGGCAGTGCTTGTATCAATTCAGTGATTGCACTGAACCTCGGTCTATATAATATGCCTTGGATTTATAGTTCCTGCAAGAAAAACTGATGTCTGGTTGCTTTTCAACAGTGATTGTTGGGGAAATAGCTAATTTTGCAGCTTATGCGTTTGCACCTGCTATACTGGTTACTCCACTCGGTGCTCTGAGCATCATCATCAGGCATGCAACGCCATCTTCCTGTACTTTAAGTTTTTCATTTTAAGCATTGAATTCTGACGAGATCCTGGTTCTGCAGTGCGGTTCTTGCACACATTATTTTAAGAGAGAGGCTTCATATTTTCGGCGTTCTTGGTTGTGCTCTTTGTGTTGTGGGTTCCATAACGATCGTCCTGCATGCTCCCCAAGAACGTGAAATTGAATCTGTAATAGAGGTCTGGGATCTTGCTACGGAGCCTGGTAAGTACTAAAACTCGGTTTGTAATCTGCGATCTATGGTGAATTTGGATTATGTGAATCAAATTTCATCATGTAATAATGTGTTTGAGAAGTGAATGATTGTTTCTTGTCTCTTCCCCCCCCCCCCCCCCCCCCCCCCCCCCCCCCCCCAGCTTTTCTATTCTATGCAGCCTTGGTCATAGCTGCCGTTTTTGTACTTATATTCAACTTTGTCCCTGACTACGGGCAGACACATATTATGGTGTACATAGGAATATGCTCTCTTGTGGGTTCCCTGTCGGTATGTAATTCTTGAAATTTTGGTGTTGCCCAATTCTGTCTTATTTCCCCCCCTGTACCATTTTCTTGGGTAAAATGCTGATAGTTCTGACTGAACAGGTCATGAGTGTTAAAGCAATTGGGATTGCATTAAAGCTGACACTATCAGGAATGAATCAACTAATCTATCCCCAAACGTGGGCCTTCACAATGGTGGTGATTACTTGTGTGCTTACACAAATGAATTATTTGAACAAGGTGATTTTTTCTTCTTGTCTTTTTAGTACTTCCCCGGGGCGGGTTATTGTACATCAATCCTTGTGCTGTTTAATGTGGTTAATTTGCTTTTCTGTCTGTTTCATTTGCTGCAGGCACTTGATACCTTCAATACTGCAGTTGTGTCACCCATCTACTATGTAATGTTCACATCGCTAACCATTTTGGCTAGTGTGATAATGTTCAAGGTATTTATTCTGTTCTCTGACTATTACATTCAAGCATGGTTTATACTTGGGGTATTCTTGACACTCTTGTTACTTCGGTCAATTAACTGTTATGACCTGCATAGCCATCATGGGAACTGCTTGGTGAAGTTGGTCTATTGATACTCTGGACGACGTTTTCATATAACTTAATCTCATGTTATGCAATACTCTTTCTAGTCATTTGAATGCTGCTGTTCCCAGGTAGTGGGAATTCTCTTTTTCTTCATTGCCAAGCTTGTGTCTTTTTGACATTGCAGTTAGATTTAAGGTCGACTCTCTGTTAGCGCTTGCTATCAGAGGATCTAAACAAGTATAAACAACTTAAATAGGATTAGAAGCTAGGAGACTTGTGAGAAAAGCGAAAGGATAATTCATGAAGGATCAGATTTAGCAAAATCTGGGAGTAGAACTCCACAAGTCAATAGTTTTTAGTATTTGGTGTTCAGTAAGTACCAAGTAGGATTCATTAATAGTGTTCAGGTTTGGATCATGTGCTTGTTCATGAAATCCATATTTTTAGATTTGGGTGTTCTTCCTTCCATCAGGATTGGGATAGGCAAAGTCCAACGCAGATAGTTACAGAGATGTGTGGGTTTGTGACCATCTTATCGGGGACATTTCTTCTCCACAAAACCAAGGATATGGCTGATGGTATGTTTATTATAAGGACATTTCCTTTCTACTCCCCTGTTTGTTATTGAAGGGAATGATCCTTTCTATATGTTCCCTGCTCAATGCTTGTTTGTGTCCATCTTTCTGATGTTTGATAACAGGTTCTGCAGCGCTCCCAATCAGAATACCGAAGCATTCAGATGATGATGGGTTTGAGAACGAAGGAATCCCTCTCAAGCGCCAGGATGCAATGCGATCAGCTTCCCATTAGAGGACATATGTTGGTTACTCCTTCATTTTGCACAACAATCGCTGCTACTGCTGATGCAGACGCTGCTTATCTGGGCCGTGACACACTGTCTCAGCGAGATCAATCCTGTATTTCACAGATGTGACATGGTTGGTGAATAGAAAGCAAGACTCTTCTTGTTGGTTGGGTCTCAACGTTTGGCTTTCTAAGAGTGCATACACTATACACCTTCCAGGGTCCAGGCACCCGCCCCCACGTAGGAGAAAGAAAGAGAAGTGGAATTGGTCGATTGTAATTTTTGAGCGATGCTTGCTTGTTATATAATGTAATTTTTCCACACCAGTTTTAGAGTGAGTATTTGATCCACACCTTTTTTCTTCTTCTAATCAGCTATGACATTCCTCAATATTTCATATTCTCTCAATGCAAAACACTGCATGAACGCTCAATCACAACTTTGCCTCTGCCGTTGTGCAAACATGTATGGTCGTCGTATTATGTTTTGGGTTCACAACAGAAGAATGCTACAGCTAATCCTCGCGCCTAATTTTGAGCTTTGACAGAATATTCTCTAGTAACTGGCAGTGCCTTGCTCCTGAGCAAAATTGGCCGACCATCTGGAAACTGTATGGTTCATCCAAATACTCCAGCTTTCTCGACACCAGGTTGATCTAGTGTGCTATCATTTCTTTGTTATTTGCTTCAGAAGGGCTGACACAGAAGCACAATGCGTCGACTTGCTCTCACACTTCTCGCAGCATGATTGCAGGTTTTCAATCACTTTTTGACACCTGCATTGAAAGCATTCCAAATCATGCTAACTTACTGATCAGTAATTCTGCAACTTCTCCAAAACAACTAATAAAATTGATCACTGCAGCAGTTAAAATTTTTCAAAGAACATTCTGCAACTTCTCCAAATTACTCTCTGCATTCCTTCTGTCCAACAAAAGAACAACACTTGCAAGTAACCAGTGTGACAAGCTCAATCGTTAATCACAAAGGAGATAGTTAACATCACATGGCATCTAAGATCCCAACCACATTCATCTATCACAATGTTCTCTCTAATGGTACAATGATTGAGCTTGTCACACAATTCTCCCTAACAACCGATTCTCAATAACAGGTATACGATTTCCCCATTTTAAGAGCCAAGAGGAACTAGATCGACAGCCACCTTTCATAGAGGAGAAACAGAACACTAAAAAACGAAATCAGAACTCCAAACAACGAGCAAAGATGATAGCTTTCTCGTTGCCCTCGAGAGCGAGGACTCAACTGGAGTATAGTAAGATCAATACCGGCATAAATCACTCCAGTATCCCTAAACACAACAAATCTGCAATACCAAGGGCACCTTAAACAACTACTAAATTTGTCATTGGAAATAAGCAAAACCAGAATCCAGAATTGACCCCCGGCACAAAACCCTAATCACCGACGATCCATCTTCAAAAATGGAAGATTCATATAAACTGGCAAGGAAGGGCAAGTGAATTCACGGTTGTTTTACCCATTACCTTTGAGGGAGGAAGTTGTTCTTGGAGAGACAAGCTTGAATATCGCAGGCTTCTTTCTTGCACGGCTCTTTGATGGGTTGTGCCATCTTCTTCCCCGCTTTATCTCTCTCTCTCTCTCTCTGGGACGGTTTTCCTCTGTTCACTATATTCTGCGTTGAGCGAGTTCAATCTACAGATTGCAGAACAATCGCTGGTTCCTTCCTTCTCCTCCTCCGTTGTATTATATTCCCAGGAAGGAATCAAACTTCTGTGGATTCCGAAACTCGCCCCCCGAAGTTGAGATTTACAGCCAGCCCATCGTCTCCTTCAAATGCAAATTCAAGCTTTTCTTTCGGTGATTGAAAATTGGACTTTCAGCTGTGTATGCTAAGAGGACATTGCCATTGGTCACCGTTTGATAAAAGAAACGTTAACTTGATTGATCAAACCTGAACTTTTTGGACTTGGTGTAATAAAGTATGAAAATTTAGGCACTAAATAGATATCTAACCAAAAGTTCGCGGGGTTTTGTCTTTTTTTTCCTTTTTTTCTTCGAAGGAGTTTTCTGTTTGATTGTTTGAACAGAAACGCGAAAGTTCCATTTATAATTTTCTGTTCGTGCTCTCTCCGCCTTCGTGCAATGGAGAGGATTCTAAGTTTCGCGGCAAAGCTAAAGCAAGCATCGTTTCTATGGCTTGAAGGATTTATAGAAGCTTGCTGCCTTCATCGCGCGTTCCTCCTCTGTCGCAGGTTTCAGTTTCTGTTACTCTTCACAATTGGTTGCTAAGATAAATTCCCAGACCGATTTGAAGTCCTTTGTTCCTTTCTGGTAGTAATCTTTTGGTTTTGGCGCCTTGGCAGGTCGAAGAAGCTACTGATTCGAACTGGGCAGTGTTTTCTGTTGAATGGGTTCATATTTTTGGGAAGGTACCTTTTCGTTTCTCTGTACTTCGAACCTCGAGTGGCAAATCAGAATGTGCTTCATTTAGGAAGAGACTCTAGGTAGTAGAGGTAGGGAAACGAAGATTATGGTTACCTTGAAGATCTTGGTGAAGTAATTGTCCAATGTTCTCTATTGTGCAGTCTATTTCTGCTGAATTCAGTACTCATCCCAACATTACAATGGATATTGCCTGATAAGTGCTCGGGGATGAGCTCCCATGAGCCCTGCTTGCATGATAGCGTTCTGAAATATTACTCGTTCTTACGCGGTGCCCTCTTGCATCTCCTTTATGTAAGTATGATGTTCATTGCGTATTATATCACTTCCATCTCATGATTGGTAAACCCATCAATCAGTTTTGTTTCTTAGTTAGAAAAATTTCAGTGCTGTTGGTCAAAGATTTTTCTGAGGAAGGTCGCTGCTTTCTACTGTTTATCCCTTTTGGTCCTTCCCTTACATTTCTAGCATTTGCCTATCAAACGAATGATTGTTGGCCGTTGTCTTGTGTCCAGTTACTGGGTTAGTAACTTAAGGTTAGAGTAAGCAGTGAGGAAGGTTCTCCATCAGTTTTCAAAGATATGCCAATCTAACTGCAAAGTGCATTGACCATTCATTTGTTGTTCAAAGGTTTCGCGTCGATGAACTGTTGGTTATATATGGTCATCAAGCATTCACAATTTCCTCTCCGTCTTAGGATTTCAACAGTTGAACCCACTATGTTGTGTTTACTTGCAGATCTTTTGGTTCTACCCATTGTACCGGTTCAGTTGTATCCTGGGCATTCTCTGGTATCATTCTTTCCTCTTTAGTATCAGTTTTCCAATTGGAGCTTTGACTACTCTTCCTTTTCAATTGGTTTTACTCTGTGGTGGTAACTATGAGGTGAAAAATGGATCCACAAGATATTGTTTTTTCAAATGCTTTGCTAGGGTAGTATCCCACTTAAGAAATTATAAGATGCACTATCTTTCAGTTTTCAGTGCCAATGCGCTTCTGTTATGTGAGCGAATATGGTTTATTTGCTTGGTAATATTGTTAATCTCAGCTTCAACCTCACATATGGTTTGTGCTTTTAGGTGCTTCTAGACCTTTATAGTAATTTTTATTAATGCCTGACCTCCTCTTTCCTTTGTCTTAATCGAAGGTATGACGACATTGCTAAACATGCTTTCGCTGCAATGGAAAACAATGGGCGCAACCTATTGAAACCCTCAGGGTCGGATGAGGTAGCGGCAGAGCATAAAAAAGCTCCAATGGAGAAGCCTCCAGGCCTCGAGGGGTAATTACTTGGAATTTGCACCTATTGCTTATTGATTCTTTTTCGTGCCTCCAGAAACCTTTAAGCTGAGTGGTTTTTGACCTTTTGTTCTGCACTTCTTCTGGCAGAGTTTTTGTGGGAATAGGGGAGCAGGTGTACTCAGTACTGCTTGTAATATTCTTCTCTGCGCAGGTTGGTGAATTCTCATTGAAACTGTGAATGCGTTATTGCAGTTTGCTGTCTGATTTATATCATAAATTGCCCAGGGTCTGTTATTTTGGTTTGTCTGAGCTATAATCTTTTGAGCAGAGTGGACTTCTTATCAGTCATACTTGTATCTGTTTTTACAGAAAATTTGTTCATAATCCTATCTACAAACACACTTATGAGTCTATCGAAACTGCTTTTTATTAACTGTATCACAATGATCAAGCTGGCAAGTGGACTTGGTACGATGCGTTTTTCAAGTGGGTTAACTCAAGTTTCACTGCTTGACTTGCAGCAGCAGAATCACTATCTATTTTTAACATCTGCGCTCTGTTATGTGTAGGTTCATGCTGTAGGAATCGTGCCATTTGTTGGGAAGGCATTGAGTTTCGTACTGCAGTCCTGGATGTATGCCTACTATTGTTTCGAGTAGGTGGATGTGTATGCATCTTCCAGTGTGACATGTTTGATGTTGTGAATTCCTTTCTATGGATCATTCTTCTGATTTTGGTTCTCTGCTCTTGTTTAGGTACAAATGGAATTTGTCTGAAGTGCCGCTGGACAGGAAACTGGACTTCTTCGAAACTAACTGGCCCTTTTTTGTTGGTTTCGGTAACTATGCTCTCGTCTCTCTTGCACCTTTGAATTTCCATGGCACATATAAGTTAGTTATCTGTCCTCATCCCTTAAGTTAGTTATAATCGACCTTTTGGACAGAACATTGTACTCCCACTCCCACACCGTTCTAACTCGTGTTGTTACCTAAAAGGATGGAATGTCTTTGTTTGCATTTTTCCAGGCAGCCCCTGTGTTCTGGCTAGTTTCTTCTTCTCTACTTATGTGAGCTACGGCGTGATGGCCACTCTTTTCCCCCTGGTATATATCAGACATCCAATTCACGTACATAGCAACCTGTTTCTTCACATTTCCTTGAGATGGCAGTAAACATTATATTATGACTCTTTTTAGTTTGTTTTGACTGCAACGAGCTCGAGTTCCCAACAGCTCATTTTCTCTGAGAGGGAAAAATGGAAGGGGATAGGACTTGGAAGGCTACCCATATTTTGTATCGCCGATAAATTATCGTAAGTTGCTGCTCAAAGCCTTTTGGCACCCTAGAAATCAAACATTTTGAAGTCATTAGAACTGTGAACCCAGTGATGATCTCTTGGTTTCGACATACTGATATCCTCACTTGTTTCTGTCCTCTTTTTTCTTTAGGCGTCGGAGCTTTTCCTCCGTCCCTTGGATTCTCGACATGATGAACCGGGCTCTAAGTCTGGCTACGACAATTTCAGCTTTTCTGATTAACACTCTGACAAGCAAAGCGCGCAACGCTTAGAAATGGGCTAAGCCGTATGTATCTACATTGCCTCCATACACTTGTTGATGACCTGGAGGAAGGAACCGATCCCCGAAACCATCACAAGACGGACGAGACGACGGCTGGAGTATCTGGTTGATCAATGTACAGAAAAGAATCTGGATCCGAGAATGATGTAGAGCTTCATTATTAGTTTGTACTTAGTTGCTTAGTTCATACAGTATCTCGATTGTGCAAAATGCTCCAAAGTTTGATAATCATATATGTATTTGCGCGCGCATTTCAAACACTCCTTAATGATGTGCTCTGTATTGGGCCCGTTGATCCAAATAGTCCATTTCTACAATTCCTACTCATGGTGTGGGCTGGCCCACGATATGAGTCCAGCAAGGCCCACGATTGTTAATTTCCCTCCATTTCGCCGCCTTCTCCATCAACTCGTATATTTTCCACTTCCAGTCTCAGCTTCCTCTCCAGCCCGAAATGGCGACGGAGGAGAACAGTAGTAAAATCGCGAGGAGGACAGAGCCGGGAATCGGCGATGATGAAGACAGGCTCAGCTCGTTACCGGACCAAGTCCTCTCCCACATCCTCTCTTTTATGGAAACCAAGTACGCCGTCGGCACCGCAGTTCTCAGCCGACGGTGGGAAGATCTCTGGACTAGGGTTTCCATTCTCGACCTCGACAGCCGCTTGATTTACGAGTCCCTGAACAAAGAGGAGGAGGAGCTAGAACCTGCTTCAGAAGCAGTTTTAGAGAGGAGGGAATCGGAGTTCTGCCGCTTCGTTGACAAGGTACTGGGCCAGCACAAGAATCTCAATTCTCTTACTCGTTTCCGCTTCCATTTCTCAAATGGGCACCGAAAGGTGCTTTCCGAAACTAGGTTTAAGAGGGAATTCGTGTTTGGTCCTCCAATGGAGGAGATTGATGTCATGATCCGCGGTAAAAGTAAATTCGGAATTCCCCTATGTATGCGCTGCATTCCAGAGAGCTTCTACACTTTGAGGAATCTGAAAGTTGCCAAGCTTTCGGGGGTTATGCTGGGTGCAATAAACCAGTCTGCTCTTCTTCCAAGTGTGAAGATTTTACGGCTTTATCGTGTCGAAATGAAGGACGGTGAATCATTAGACAGGCTCCTTTGTGGTTGCCATGTCTTAGAGACTCTTCATCTGAAGAATTGCCGCCTCTCTGACAAGAATGAGGGAGATCGAATCGAGGTTTCCTTACCATTGTTGAAGAACTTGAAAATTAGCCATTATGCCATATGGGATGGTCCAATGTGTCCCATTGTTATTGAAGCGCCAAATCTCGAAGATCTTTATGTCGAGGATTTCGCAGAGTTGCAGTTGAATGGCACAAATCCGTTGCCATGCCTTCATTCAGCACATGTAGATGTACAGGTCGAGAGTTATAGTGCCGTGATTCGGCTCCTCTCTCAAATCTCCAATGCAAAGAAACTGAATTTATCCGGGGTGACTCTGGTAATAAGGTCCACTGTTTTCTTTACATGGATAATAATTCTGTTCATAAGAGCGTTAATTTTGTTGACCTTTGTTTCAACAGAGTCTTTTGTCAGCTGTCGATTATGTTCAACTGCCTGTCTTCCCCAATTTGACACACTTGACAATCGAAATCGGGGAATTCCAGGGCAGTATCTGGCACTCTTTGCTCAAGTCAGCCTCCAAACTACAATCGCTCGTCTTTGATAAGGTGATCTCCGTGTTCATTTGTTTGGTATCTTCCTTCGAAAACTGTTCTAATGAATCTCTACGTGAAGCAGGAGAAAACCAGTGGAGTAGAGAGAATGAGGTGGGAGGATTTCGAAACTGCTAGCACGCCAGAGTGTTTGTTATCAAGTCTGGAAGAAATCAAGATCAAGGATCTTGCAATTTATCCAGGAGTGAAGAAAATCATAGCATATTTGCTCGGGGCTGGAGCTGTTCTGAAGAAGGTCAATATGCACCCAAATGGTACCTATCTTAAACTGAAGGGTCACAAAGATTTCGTGCCGCTACTGGAACTTCCAAAAAGATCGAGTGCTTGCGAAGTCGAGCTTATATTTTTTGACGACGAAGATTTCAGCAGGGATAGCGATGCTGAGAGCAACACCAGCGACGACAACGACGGAGAGGATGTTTTTCTTTGAAGCATGTTGGTGGGCAACAAAGGAGGCTCTGAAATCACATGATGAAACTTGCTCTATACTCTCTTGTTGTCTTGGGTTGTTTCAGAAGCTCTAAGTTTAACTAGACATGGAATGTTAGATAAACATGGAAGGATTTATCACCATGTTTGTCACTCTAAGAGAAAAACATTTCAGTCGAATACAATTCTGTCGATGGCCACCAAGAAACTCACAATAGTAATATACAACTAATTAATACAACAATCAATCACACTTACACTAACTACCCCTCTTTATACAAATACCAATCCCTTCTGTTTTGTCCCTTTGGACCAAACAAACCAAAATTTACAAATTTCTCCCATCTCAAACATCCATCCCTCACTCAATACCAATCTAGAGCATTTCCCCGCCAAAATAAGAAAAACAATACAAACATTTTCAAAAAAATGCAAAAAAATAAAAAACACAGAAAAGAAACTCTCTTCTTCGTCTTCTTCCCACCATCATCAATGAAATCAAATCACTCCACAATCAAACCGAATCAATGCTTCATTAACAAACCGACAATGAATCGAACTCAAGCTCTCGAATCCCCTATGCTAAATTGCTAATGGAAGGTCCCCGAAAACAAGCCATTCATGAACTTCAAATTCTTTTGCATCACTCAGAATTGTCGTTGTTGGGATCTTCTTCACCGTCACTATTCGTTTCCTCTTCCTGCTGCTGCTGTTGTTGGTGATGATGGTGTTGTTGCCGCTGCTGATGCTGCTCGGAATTCATATTCAATCCGCCTCTGGAGTAAGCATTCAGCGCAGCCACCATCCCCAAATTCGATTCGGACATCCCCAGCCCGAGATGCTGCGACGGTGCCTGCTGATGCTGATTAGTTGATGTTGTCGCCGGCGGCGGCGGCGGCATCACCATTGATCCCAACTGTAAATGACTCGGTCTCCCCCCTTGGAAATCCAGATTCGGAGAGGAAAGATTGAATCTTGGCATGAAATGCAGAGGTGCTTGAACTGACGGATTCCCTCCCGCAGTCGCTGCTTGTGAGAATGGCCACATCTGGGCTTCCGTTGATGTCGGCGCGACCATTGAGTGACCGCCGCCGCCTGCCGTCACCGGCAGCATCCAGAACGTGTTCCCAGCACCGGCATTGGGGCCTGCCGCCACCGCCCACATCGCCGTGCCAATGTTGGATGGACGCAGTAAGGAAGTAGAGGAAGCTGATGGCGATGAGGACGCTGACACTGCTTCTTGTTGTTTAGGGATTCTATTCGGAGATCCCCTGCCGCCGTCGCTCTCTCCGCCCTGTTGATTTTCATCCTTGAACAAATCCTCCCTGAATCTTTTCCGGTAATTCTCCCCTGAATCCGTCGCTCCACCGCTGCCTCTATCTCCGCCGCTGGCGCTCGGCAGAGCCTCCGCGATTTGATCCGCCGACAACATATGCTGCTGCTGGTGGTGGAATGCCAGATGCGCGGCGGAAAACCGTTCATCGTAATGCTGCTGCTGCGCCGCCGCCAGAGCAAGCGCCCCGTGAAACGAATGCAGCGGCGCCGATTTCGACGGCGGAGCGGAGAGAGTGGATCCGCTGCTCCGCAGCGAGACATTCAGGGTGGAGAAATTGGCCGGGATGGTGCCCGTCCCCGTCGCCGCAATTATCGCCGGCTCCGCCTGCTGGAGCAGCCACTCGATCGTCTCCCCGTCCGATTTGTGACCCAATTCCCTCGTCAATTGGAAAACCCTCGCCGCGCAGGCGGCCGGCATCCGGATCCTCCGCCCCCGCCCGTCCACCTTCGTGTGCCTGTCTTTCGTCGACCGCTTCGGCGCCGCCGCCGCCGCTACGGTCACTGCCCCCGTCCCCGCCGGCACGACTGCCAGCCTATTGTTCTCGTTTCCTTCGTTTTTCTCCGGCAGAGGCCCAGATCTGATGGCGAGGGAGGCGTCGGGGGAAGAGGAAGAAGAAGAAGAAGAAGAAGAATTAGTACTAATTGAAGTAGCAGGAGTGGAGGTGGAAGCGTGGTGAAGGACATGGTGGTGATAGGAGGGAGGAAGCGGAGCTGAAGAACGAGAGATGGAGCCGATGAAAGGTGGTTGAGGCGGTCCAGCTCCACCGCCGCCGCCATGGAAGCGGAAGTGTTGTTGGTACTGGAGGAGATGGTGAGGATGGAGTTCTTGGGAGGAACTGTTGCTGTTGTTTGGTTGCTGCTGCTCCTTATTGGGATTGGTTTGTGAATTTGTGAGCTCCATTCTTTTTTGTTTGTTTGGGAGGGAAGGGTGGCCGGCCAGCCTCCTTGTGGGGCGAGCTTTTGAGAGATTAAACAAAGCACACTCCCTCCTTCTCTCTCTCTCTCTCTCGCTTTCTCTGTAACAAAACTACAAAGAAACGGAAGACAGAGACAGAGAAAGGGAGACAGAGGGACGAAAAAAGGTTTCAACTTTCTGGTTGGTCTGGTTGTCTGTGAATGAGAATTCAAAAACCCA
This sequence comes from Linum trigynum, assembly GCA_964030455.1. Lineage (NCBI taxonomy): Eukaryota > Viridiplantae > Streptophyta > Magnoliopsida > Malpighiales > Linaceae > Linum > Linum trigynum. The sequence continues at coordinate 59,279,312 of OZ034817.1, read as the reverse complement.
TTGCTGTTCTGGTGATTCTTCTTGGTGGGGAGCCAATCTCGTCGCCATTCATTGGTTTGTTAGACGAGGAAAGGAGGAAGGAGAAGGAAAAAAGTTGAAAAGCTAGGACAGGGGATGACATGAAAGACAAAAAAACACAAAAGAGTACGAAGGGAGTAAGAACTAAAGAGGACCAGAGGAGTCAGTGACTGTGTAAATGGGTTTGTTTTCAATTCAATTTGGTCCTTATTACTTGATGGAGAGAGAGAGAGAGAGAGAGAGAGAGGGAGGAGAGATCAGAGGTATTGGGGACTTCCGAAGGTAGGAGGTGGGCAAGGAAGAAGAAGATGAAGAATTGAAGAACGAAAGTATTTGGCACAAGTCCACTCGTGGGGTCCTGTAAGTTTGAAAAAAAAAAACATATAATAATATCTGTTATTATTAAAATAAAATGTTAATAACTGTGCTCTTCACTCAATCATCATCACCTGAAAGTGGTTTCCCACTTTGAAAAAATCGATTTTAGTTGGGGGGATTTGGGTCTATGGAGTGGTTTGAAAGTTGTTTATATTAAATTGTTTATTCTAATAAATCACAATAATATATATATGTAAAATAGAAATATATTGACATTACATTGTTTGATTGTTGATATTCAAGGCTACACAAAGATCTCACCTCGAGTTTTTTTTTCACGAACTGCGTACGAAGAACAACTGATTTGGTTCCTACATGGTCACGCCTGATTTGATCAGAATTCAGGATCAAGCACATAAGAAACTTTAGCCTACTGAATTAGGATGTAAATGGAAATCAAAATGCAGCTTCATCATGTTATTCACAGCCTCCTTCCTTCCCCACCTAACATGCTTCAAAGAAACTCATCATCACGGTCGTCGACGTCGTTAGAGCCATCATCATTGCTGTTGTCTGTGTTGCTCTCAGCATCGCTATCGCTAAGTAAATCTTTGTCATCGGGAAAGATAAGCTCGACTTTGCAAGCACTCGATCTTTTTGAAAGTTCCAGTAGTGGCATAAGATCTTCGCGACCCATTCGTTTGAGATAGTTGCCATTTACGTGCATACTGACCTTCTTCAGAACAGCTCCGGCCCTGAGCAAATATGCTATCATGTTCTTCACATCTGGATATATTGTAAGTTCCTTGATCTCGATTTCTTCCAGACTTGATAACAAACACTCTGGCGTGCGAGCAGTCTCTAGATCCTCCCAAGTCATTCTCTCTTCTCCACTGGGATTCGCCTGCTTTGTGTAGAGATTCATTACAAAAGTTATCGAAGGAAGATACCAAACAAATGAACACGGGGCTCACCGTATCAAGGACAAGCAGCTGTAGTTTGGAAGCTGAGCTGAGCAAGGAGTGCAGAACCCTGATACTGTCCTCGAATTGACTGGTTCTAATTATCAAATGTGTCAAATTGGGAAAGACAGGCAGTTGAACATCATCGACAGCTGACAGAGGACTCTGTTCGAAACAAAGGTTAACAAGATCAACCCTCTTATGAACAAAATTAGATCAATGTAAAGAAAACTGTGGAACTTATTACCAGAGTCTTCCCCGACAAATGCATTTTCTTTGCATTGGAGATTTGAGTGAGGAGCCGAATTAAGTAACTATAACTCTCGACCCGCACATCAACATGTGCATGTGCTGAATGAAGGCATGACAACGGACTTGTACCCTTAAACTGCAACTCTGCAAAGGCCTCAACATAAAGATCCTCGAGATTTGGCGCTTCAATAACAATAGGAAACATCCAATCACCCCAAATGGCATCATAATCGATAATCTTCAAGTTCTTCAACCATGGTAAGGAAACCTCAATTCTGACTCCATCATTCTTGTCAGAGAAGTAGCAACAGTTCAGAAGAAGAGTCTCTAGGACAGGGAAACCACATAGGAGCCTGCCTAATGACTCAACGTCCCTCATTTTCACACTAGAAAGCTGTAAAATCTTCACACATGGAAGAAAAGCAGGCTTGTTTATTGAACCCATCATAACCCCTGAAAGAGTGACAAATTTCAGATTCCTCAAAGTGTAGAAGCTCTCTGGAATGCAGCGCATCCATTTGTGACCGCTGATCATGACATCAATCTCCTCCATTGGAGGACCAAACACGAATTCCCACTCAAACCCAGCTTCAGAATGCACCTTTCTTACGAAATGGAAGCGGAAACGAGTAAGAGAATTGAGATTCTGGTGCTGGGCCAGTACCTTGTTGGCGAAGCGGCGGAACTCCCATTCTCTCCTCTCCAAAGCATTTGAAGCGGGTTCTAGCTTACGGGGTTCGGCGAGAGGCTTGTAAACCAAGCTGCTGTCGAGATCGAGACTGGAAACCCTAGTCCAAAGATCTCTCCACCGTTGGCTGAGAACTGCAGTGCCGACGGCGTACTTAGTTTCCAGGAAAGAAAGGACGCGACAGATGATTTCGTCCGGCAAGATGCTGATCCTGTCGTCGCCGCCGATTACCGTCCCTGACCCCGCGATTTTAGTCTCCATTTTCTCGGTCTGGGAGAGAAATTGAGACGGGAAGTGGAAAGATCCCGAAGTGAGCAGGCGGTGGTGAAGAAGGCGAAAAGGCGGGGAACAGAAAATCTATGCGGGCCGGGCCTTGCTAGGTAACATAAGAAATGGACCTGAATGGTCCATGAAGATAGGCCACCAGAAGCCCAGAGAGGCGACGCATCAAATAAGAGCCTAGCCCACTCCTCCGGGTGAGAAGCATGGGGAAAATTAGTCTTGGGAGTTGGCGGAATTCGTAATAAGAGGTGGGTAATGATCCGATTCACATCGAACCGAATCGATATTTGGATCGAGTTGAATCGAATATGTTTTTGATTTGATTTTGGTTTATGAATCATTTATTAAGTATGAAGGAAAATGGACCGAAATTAAATTTGGATCGAAACAAACCGAGCCAAATTAACCAAACACGCTTTTGGTCCAGTTTTGGACCTTATTTTTCTTTGATTTTATTTTTGTCCAGCCTATCTTAATTCGATCCGGTTGTGGACCGATTCGAACAATGCCTACTCCCAATTGTAATAACTTGGTGGTATTTCATTATTACAATCAATTCAGTCAAAAGCGCGATTCTACCTAGAAGCGGTTGGGTGGCCTAGAAGCGTAAAATCGTAAGCTTTTAAGTTTTAAAATGTAGATTTTGTCTACATTTGTAAAGAAAAATCACGGTTTTATATAGAAGCGTTTTGATGACCCAAAATAATAAAAGCGTAAGTTTTTAAGCTTGAGGACAAACTTGGGACCCTAGGCTCGTGGAGGGTCCGGCCGGTACTGTACCCATCTTTTATGATAGCGGTGCCCTACCAGAAAGGCAATCTTGGGACCAACTCTTCAATAACCCGACTGCAAGTAAGGACTGGACAGCTCAACCGAACAAGTACGCACCACACATTCTTCCATGGCCCAAAAAAAGGAAAGGCAGGGAAACTTCAAGCGTCGTCGCTCTCAATCTGTTGGTAAATCTTATACTATCCACAATTAAAGTATCTTTCATCAACCACTTGAATTATTGGGACCAACAGGTTTATGACATGATATCATAGAAATCTGTTGACCGAGAGTTATTAGTTAATCCCGCGACAACCCTCATCTGTTATGTTAGTAAAGGTGACCGGTTGGTTTATGACGCGTGGTATCAAAATCTGGTTTGGCTTAAATGGTCTTGTGTTTGAACACGCGGTATTGTGGGCATGTACAAATTTCAAGCCTACGAGTCGGCTTGAATTTGAGGAGGTGCGTAAGAGAGGGGGTATGAGCTAGATTCATAATAACATTCTCCCCAACAGCAAGAGTTATTGGAACTGGCTGATTTATGATGTTGTAAGAGAGTGTGATATAAGATTCATAATATATTAAATTTTGTTTGGCCAAAATCATCGTGTGTTTGAATCTCCACGCGCGTATTATGAGTTAATTTATAGCAACACAACCCTTGTGGTGTTGTGGTGTTGGCCCCATCTCTTATCTAGAAAACCTACGTCCGCTCCCACTTTCCGGGGGCAATCATAAAAGATAGCGATCCCCCGGTCGAGATCTCGTCCACAGTTCACTCGTTCATTGTTTTTTTTTTTTTTTCTTACTTCTTTGGGCTAGCCGACAATAACGCGTCTGCAAAAATTATTTCCCTTTTGAACATGGCCGGCCGGAGTGCAATGCCGGCGGCAGTGATTTCCATGGTCTTGCCACTGATGTTATTGCTATCATCCTGTTCTTCATCCGGCGCCGGACCCATCACGTCGATTTTCAGCTTCGGTGACTCCATTGCCGACACCGGGAACCACTGCTACCTCCTGTTCAAGGCCGGAAAGCGTGCCAACAACTGTTTTCTCCCCTACGGGGAGACGTTCTTCCGGCGGCCCACTGGCCGCAGCTGCGACGGCCGCCTCATAATTGACTTCATCGGTAATTGTCATCCGTGGTGCTAATTTAAACCATGATTTCTTGGTGAAAGTTCTCTGATAAATGTTAATTAAACTACTTAGTTTCAATAATCCGAAATTTGGTTGGAAAATGACGTTGGATAAGACTTTATCTCGTAATATATATGTGACAAAGACTAGACTAGAGTGTAATTTGTACTTGTTGTTTACACTTTACACGCAGCTGAGTATTTAGGGCTGCCTCTGCTGCCGCCTTATTTTGGCGGAAGCCCCGACAACTTCCACGGCGGGGTGAATTTCGCGGTGGGGACGGCGACGGCGCTTCACACTGACTTCTTGACGTCAAAACTGGATGTTAAGATAACCACCACCAACGTTTCCCTGGGAGTGCAGTTGGATTTGTTCAAGCAACTGTTGCCTTCCCTCTGTGGAGATGGTATCCAAACAGGCAAGTCCACTCGATTTGAAAAAGAAGAAAAAAAGAGAGTTTAAAGTACTAGTACCTAGCGGATTTGTTATATGATTAAATTGCGATTAAGGTCACCATCACCCAAGCCCTGTGCATTATTACTAACAAAATTTAAGTCTTGTCGATGACCTTATCGTTAGGAATGGTCGTTCGGTTACCGGTTATCGGTTAAATTGATAACCGATCGATTATCCACTAACCGGTAACCGAACTTCGGTCGGTTATCGGAGGCTGGACGAAATGGTTTTTGGTCTTAAAAGTGGTTCGGTTAATCGATAACCGAGGTAACCGAGACATCAAAGTCTATTTAAGGCGGTTTTCGATAGGGGAAGTGATTATTTCGGTTAACCGATAACCGGATAATCGGTTACCGGTTATAACCGAAATAACCGAACTGCCACCCCTACTTATCGTTATGGATGCTAGGTAAGTCTATTTTTTTGTGGTGTATGATCAAGATCCCAAATCTATCAATCTTCAACTAGCTCATTGGTATAGTCCATTCCCCACTTTTCTTTACTTAATTGTATGAGAGAGGTGCTTGTGATTTGATTGCTCGAAAGGACGTGCTACATATTGCATTTTTTGGTATGCCTCATAAATTCATAATGGTCATTTTATGCATGTTAAAATGATCCACTCTTACTTGGCACTTATGGAATGATAACCATGAAAATGCATGAAATTTATTCAGGTTTTATTTTGATTTTAATTGTTTAGAAACGTTGGGTTAGGATTCAAGATTTATGGTTCGTAATTTAAGATATATGGTTACTCATAATGCATGTGGTTCTATGTTATATATAAAGGTAGTAATTAACATTAAAATTTGATGTTTTAATACTAGTTTTAGAATTCAGTGAATAATATGTATTTATTTTTGTGACTGCACAGTAGAAGTCATCGGTCTAAAGATATATTTATTTATTTAATCAAGGTATTAATTACGTGTTTGTAGGCTGCCGACACTTGTTCAGCAAATCACTTTTTATATTGGGAGAGATTGGAGGGAATGACTATAATTTACCCTTGACCGATGGACACGGCTTCAACGACGACATTCAACAACTTGTGCCCCTTGTTGTCGGTTACATTGGATTCGTCCTCAGGGTACGGTGGATGTTAATGGCACTTCTCTAACTAACTAACTCCGACGCAGTCGTTTAGTTTCTATGTTATATTTGTTTTACTCAACTTGGAGGACAATTTTTTTGTTAATTAATTGAAATTTTCTATATGCAGGAGATCATCGAGCTAGGGGCAGTCAACATTCTAGTTCCCGGAAACTTCCCGATTGGGTGTCTACCCTTCTACTTAACAAAGTTCCGCAATTCAAGTTCAATGAACTACGATCCTTCCACCGGATGTCTCACTCGGCTCAACAAGCTTTCGAAGTATCACAACGAGCTCCTACAAGCTGAATTGAGTAGCACGAGACAACTTTATCCCGACGTTAATATCATCTACGTCGATTATTACAACGCCGTGTTTCGCATATATCAAGCACCCGAGCAATTTGGTACAGAACCGAACCAATTGATATCTAACAACATAAATGTCGTGGTTGAGGAAAGAAACTGATGTGTTATTTTATTTCCTATGGATTTTGGGTTGTAGGGTTTACAGGGGAAACTTGGAAAGCATGTTGTGAAGGAGAAGGGTCGGTCCAATGTGGGAGCCCATCGGTGAAGCCTTGTGATGATTCTTCCAAATACGTGAACTGGGATGGGCTTCATTTCACTGAAGCAACTTATGGATCGGTGGCCCGGTCCATATTGGAAGAAGGCTTATTCATGCACCCTTCTTTCAATCTCTCTTCATCTTCACGTATTGCTAGGGATTCAGGGGACTACTTTCCCAATTCCTTTTGATGCCACGTAGAAACAACCAAGCATGTAAACTCACTATTGTTAGTGTTGTGGTATATGATCCACGATTGAACATCTCTCAACAACTCGAGTTATTGGGAGCAACTGGTTCATGACACGGTATCAGACCCTTTTGTGACCGAGAGGTCTTGTGTTTGATTCCCGGTGACCCCCATTTGTTAAGCACATGGTATTCTTGTCTTCGGACCCGTGCAAACTTCAAGCCCTTGTGAGTGGCTTTCGTTTGAGGGGGCGTGTTAGTGTTGTGGTATATGATCCACGGTTGAACCTCTCCCAACAACTCGAGCTATTGGGAGCAACTAATTCATGACAACTATCACTATCCTGCCACATTATGCAATTATTATTATTATTATTTGGTTAATACCCCATGCTACAAGCCTACAACCGCCGGATCACCCTAATGTCGTGATGTCAATTGTTGGATGTACGCGCGTTAATATATCGTATTCGTCGAAACACTGTTTGTAAATACGTTCGTATCGCATCAATTATGTTAAACCGAACCTTCCAAATTCCAATCTAACAAATGCCTTCCTAATTTATTTGCGAAGCTAGTTTAAGATCAAATTTACCGGGGGAAAAAATATAGTTATCCCACACTTTGTTTAGAAGTTGTGATGGCATTAGTGGAAAGATAATGTAAGAAAGTCTATCTCCATGCTCAAAATTTATTTACAAAGATACCACTTATTCATCTAATATGATTGCGAAACATTATTCAATTGGACGATTATTGACGCAGTAAGAACGTCTTTACAAATAGCGCTTCGAGCACTATAACCGAATTTTTGTATAGTTATGAGTGATATGAAAATGAAAACCCATGTAAATAGTAAAGTTGATTGCAGCTGAGTTCTTGTAACCTCATTGTTCTCGTTCCAGAAAATTCAAAATTGTCGCGGCCTCGCGGGTCGGGATAATTACTATTTTGTTTTGTTAATCGTTTATTATCGATTTAATTTTTTACAGCTGATAAAGAAAAGAGACTCTCTGTTTTGGCTCTGTCCGTTTTGAGATGTGACCATTTGGGGCAGGAATCCATTAATCCAACCACCCTTTGGGATTTTGAGGGATGCGAAAAATGGCTCAAACCTTTCCTTCTCCGCCGCCGGCATTCCTTCCAATACTTCTCTCCGCCGTCGTGTTACTATTCCCGACCACCATCTCCGCCGCCGCCGGATCTGATTGCTTCACATCCATCATAAGCTTCGGCGACTCCATCGCCGACACCGGCAATCTCTGCGACCTCTCCCCGCCGCAACACCTCCCCCACATGTGCTTTCCTCCCTACGGCAACACCTTCTTCCACCGCCCCACCGGCCGGAGCTGCGACGGCCGTTTAATCATCGATTTCATCGGTAAGCAAATCGGTCAAACCCGATTTGACCCAGCTCGATCTCAGTCTATTTCATCAAATTGGTACCCATACCAGTGAACTCCCAATAAACAAAAGGCTGTGATAGTTCCGTACTAATTAGTTGCTCTGTTTTTGCAGCTGAGCATCTGGGTCTTCCTCTGGTGCCGGCTTCTTTCGATGGCCGCCGGGGGGATATCGCGACCGGCGTCAATTTCGCGGTGGCCGGGGCTACGGCGCTGGGTGTTGAGTTCCTCAAAAACTGGGGGGTGCCTGTGATCACGACCAATGTTTCTTTGAGAGTTCAGTTGGATTTGTTCCGGGAGCTAATGCCGTCGCTTTGCAACTCCGGCGAAAGTCCAGGCAAGTCTGCTTTATTTATATCTCGCAATATTTAATTAAGGTGGTACGGTTGTTAAAAAAAAAATACACATGTATTTGATAGTCACTTATTCTTAACATATACTATTTTTAGACAGACACCAGTACTGCTAATACTTATTGTTACAACTTACAAGTGATCATTTTGTAAATTTTTAAAGTTCAGTGACGACTTTGTGTCATTTGGCATAGTTCAATGACCATTTAGATAATTCCCCATCTCTCACCTACTTTTTTTTTCTTTTTTTCAAAAGATATCATGCCATATCTCACCTACCACTAGAAAGATAAATGTTTTTTTTATATTTGATTGGACATCTCGATGAAAATATTTTTTTCATTTCCCACCCAATTTGTTATCGCATTTTTGTCTTTTAATTATCACTAATCACTTCTGAGTGGAGTCATTTCGAATACAATTTTAAAATTATAATCAGCTCCGTAATCATAAGTTGAGAAATACTATTTACGCCATTTCGATTAATCATAATTCATAATACATTTCTTACAAACTGGCATTGTTAACATCTAGAGACTAGAAAATTTACGGGTGTTCAAACGGATTGGTTACTATGGTAACCATATTAACCGGTAGCATTCGGTTAATTTGGATAATTGGTTTAGTTTGGTTAAACAATTTAGCTTTTTTGGTTTAGGTGGTTTGGTTTGGTTTCAACACTACTAACCAGTGAAACCAATTAACCAATTAATGATACACGTAATATATAAAATTATTTATACTTCCATGCAACCAACCAAACCAAACTTTCGTGATTCCCTATTTTATTTCCATGTGCACAACAAACCAAAGCATTATGGGTCAAAAATTAAATTGGTCTGCCTATTTACTAAACCAAAACATTTTGGATAGCTACTAGACTTTAGGATTACGTATAGTAGCATGACAACCACCTCAAACTATGTATAGTTTAATTGTTTTGTAGGAGAGCTTTAACTTCCTAATGAGTGGTATTGGTACGTATTTGATATTTATGTTAAGAGTTTGTTGTGAGCTAACTTTATTAGGTGCATAGATGATGAATGATGTATTAACTCGAATAATGATGATGATCATGAATGGTTAGTCTTATTATTATTGCTTATATATAATGATAGTCTATGATAGTAATAACATATGGTTATGTTTTATTCATTAACAAGGTAATTGTTTTCATGTAATGTTATGTTATTTGGTTAATCAGATTATCCGATTAACCAAACCAATTAAATTTTGATTTGGTTAATTTGGTTTTCGTGTTAATTTGGACGGTTTGGTTAAAACATTTTATTCCATGGTTAATGAAATTTAGGCTTAATTGGTTTGATTATTGCCACGATAATCATTTGAACACCCCTACTAGAAATGCACTAATCCACACAACTTAATCTCTATAATTGGACCTATTCATCTTGTACACTACTCCATCTTTGCATATCTCAACGAGATATAGCTCTAGGCAATCTCAAGTTGTATACATTTGAACATGCAGGATGCAATGGCGCCTTCGACAACTATCTTTTTCTGATGGGCGAAATCGGTGGCAACGACTACAATTATCCATTGATGCTTCCAATGAGCTTCGAAAAAATCCAACAACTTGTGCCCGTTGTGGTCAATTCTATCGGTTTGGCTATCGAGGTGAGTATACTATATATCTTCAGCATGCCCAGTTGAAGCAAACCCTTATGCCAAATTTCGTGTCTTGAAACCTTAGTTGGATGGACTAATAATAATAATGGAACATTAATTCTCTTCTTATTATTTTCATTCAGGATGTAATTGAGCTGGGAGCTGTACACATCATGGTCCCTGGAAATTTCCCAGTTGGATGCATACCCGTTATGCTAGCCAATTATCCGAGTTCGAATCCTCGAGACTACGATCCTTCCACGGGATGCCTTACGTGGCTCAACCAGTTTGCCGAGCTACATAACGATCTTCTCCAAACCGAGCTGGGTCGTCTGAGAAAGCTTTACCCCCGCGTCCACATTATCTATGCCGATTATTACAACGCCATGATGCGCATTTATCGTTCGCCGCAACAATTTGGTACGTACCATGTCGTTGCTAACACATGTTCGTATCTCGTCTTTCAACTTTACAACAATACAATCTTCGGTGTTGTTTCGATTTCTAGGGTTCACGGGTGGAGTTCTGAGAGCATGTTGTGGAGGTGGAGGGCCTTACAACGTCAACACGACGGTGAACTGCGGGAATCCGGTGGTGAAGCCTTGTGACGACCCTTCAACGTATGTTAACTGGGATGGGATTCATTTCACTGAAGCCACCTATAGATTGGTTGCAAAGTACATTTTGGAAGAAGGTTCAATTGTTGATCCTCGATTGGGCGCCTCTTCTTGTGCTACAATGGATTCCAAGGCCCAAGCATTATGAGTTTCCTAGTTTGTTTTCTGTGATTATGATGTTCACTATTTGGATGTCAAAGTAGGAGACAAAGAACAAGGAATGGTATCTCATACATTGAAGTAGTTGTCCGTTACCAGTCGCACGGTTTTACTTTTGGAGTGCATCATGACGACTTTCTCAGAGATCATTCGGTTTTGCACTGTCTTATTATGTAGAGGTGAAAAAAACACATATAATATAATAATATAACTTGAGGGGGCAAACATATGACTTTCCTCGTAAGACGTATCCAAATAGACATCCACTAGTTTCGCGTGTGAATAGTGCGTTGTTTTCACCTTCACCTTCAACATCCACTTAGTGTATCCCTGTAGCGGACTTCATCTGGTCACATAACTTGCTACAAGCAATTCCTCTAAAAAAAATTTCATTGTCAATACAATTTCTCCATAAAAAGGCTTAGCCAAGGTTACAGTAGACCTTCAATTTTGAAGCATGGTTGCATCAAAAATTATTTTGAGGCAACTCGTTGCTAGAACAACCCAAATTGTGCAAGATGCAATACTTGCATATGAAATTGACCCTCCATGACACCATGATCACTACCATACAGATAAATTAGAGTTCGCTACCATTCTACATGTCGAAACATAAACCGCGAATATACACACATAAAATATTTGCATCATAAAATCTAGTAGGATTACACCCAAACTTAAACTATCTTTGATACCATATCAAGTCTTGATTCAAGACTTCACTTCTACTTGTTTGGAATCCATATAGACTTCGGAGTTCATGAAATCAACTCCAACAAGGCGAGAAGTCAATGGCACTTATCTGCTGCAGCCAATCAGAAACTACCACGTCACTTTAATTGACAAGGCTTTTTAAACACCCTGAATTTCAAGTGTAAAAAGACAATTTACTCCGTTTCGAGGGACGACCGACTTCCTTCGAAAGTCGTACAAACAAACCCCTCTGCTTCCCCGGCGGCCGCTCACTGACTGCACGGACTAAAACCTTGCTTCTGCTCCTTCCGTCGATCAATGTTGGATCACCTTTCCCGTCGGCGATAGCACTAGAAGGCTAGCTTAGGACCTGTTTCGGAATTGAGCAATGGCCGCGACGGCCGGATTTAGATCCGGTTTCTGCGTTATAGTCATCGTGGCTTGTTTGTGCTTTTCCGGCCTGAGTCCGGTACGGGGACAGAATCGCCGGCCGAAGAACGTGCAGGTTGCTGTTCGAGCGAAGTGGGAAGGCACTCCAGTCTTACTGGAAGCCGGGTACGATTTCTGATTTCTCGTCATAGGCATTGCAATTTTACGCAATTGATGTTCCGTTTCTCCATTTCTATCCGTCTTCGTCTCGTTAAATTCCATTTGTCTTCAATGCGTCCATGGCCGTGGTAGAGCTCTGGAATTTCTTAATTATGTGGCGGCATTGGCAGCTTTCAGTTGAAAATGTTACGCTTGAATTGATGCTATCTCTTTTCTCATGAAATTTGCCAACATGTTGTTATTGCAGAGAGTTACTGTCCAAGGAATGGAAGGACCTGTACTGGGAATTCATTGATGTCTGGGACAAGATTGAGAAAGACGAACCAGATACTTACTCAGCTAAAGACTGTCTCAAAAGGATTGTAAAGCTAGGCGGTGGTCTTCTGAGCGATCCATTGGCCTCACTGTTTGAGTTCTCTCTTACCCTGAGATCAGCATCGCCGAGATTACAACTCTATCGACAATTAGCAGAGGAGTCTCTTGCTTCTTTCCCTCCATCTGACGACGGGACGTCAGCTGATGGTGGGGCAGTTGTAGAGACAAGTGCACTTAAGAAGTCTGATCCTTTGCTTGTTGGAAGGAACCCTAGCAGCCCTAGTGGGAAGTGTTGTTGGGTCGATACTGGTGGAAGAGTGTTCTTTGACGTTTCGGAGTTGCAATTGTGGATCCGCAGCAACCCTGCTTTGTATGTTTTATGTTGTCATGTGTTGAAGGCTTTCGTTGTCCTTACTTCAAATCGCACTGAACTAATTTCTCATAGTTAATATATATACCTTTTTTTTTCTTTGTTGACAGTGCAGGAGACTCTTTTCAGCAACCAGAGCTATTTGACTTCGATCATATTCATTTCAACTCACGTGCTGGAAGTCCTGTTGCTATATTATATGGAGCCATCGGGACAGACTGTTTTAAGGAGTTCCATGCTGTCCTGGTTATAGCTGCCAAAGAGGTTTAGCTCATACTGATTCTGGTTCTCACCTTGATTTGTCTTTGTCTGGATAATTTTACTTGTTCTAGTTTTCGCGTGTCATTTCATCTTCGTATATTACATTTTTTTCTCTTGTTTCGGAAACACAGCAAAAGGTTGACGAGATTGTATGGAGTTCGATACTACTCTATAGCTGCCAAGGCCCTTATTACTATATATTCTGAAAAGGATTACCAACCTGATAGCCAGTATATGTCATACTAGCCGTCTTTTTTAAAATGATAGTTCCATATTGTAGTTACAATCCTAAGAAGCATAGGAATGATGGTTTTTCAGCATGCCATGAATGGTTTCTTACCTACATTGTGTCGGGTTTCCCCTCTTGGCTAGCTGGAATGCAACTGCTGTTTACAACATTATGAATTGTCGGCTCAGTTTATCGTTGCAAAGCCATCGATGTTTTGAACTTTGAACATCCTGGAATCTATAATGCTGTGAAAGGTGTTTTAGTTATTTTTACTGGATGTGGTGGTCAAGAATGCTCGTGAAGATAAGAAAGCCCTTCTGGCCGTATAAATGTAGGCTCTCAGTGTTATGTATAGATGTCGGGAGTCTTACATCTGATATTGTTGTTGGCGAATTTTTATATTTGTTTCTGATCAGCTGGTTTGAAATTTACAGGGGCAGGTAAAGTATGTCGTTAGACCTGTTCTACCCTCTGGCTGTGAGTCAAAAGTTCATCATTGTGTTGCTGTTGGAGCTAGAGATTCCTTAAACTTAGGAGGCTATGGAGTAGAACTTGCCCTGAAGAACATGGAATATAAGGCTATGGATGATAGCACAATTAAAAAGGGTTCGAAAACTTTGGCTTGATTTACTTTACTTCATGAATTTTGTAGCTCTGCGAAGCCTGTTCTAAGTGTTTTTCGTAATTGGAAATTAAATTTGGTTGAGAGTATAATATTCAATTGCAGTTCTTTTTTATTCTTCTTTGTTAACGCTTGATTTGCACTTTTGCAGGCGTTACTTTGGAAGATCCTAGGACCGAAGATCTTAGCCAGGAAGTCAGAGGGTTCATTTTCTCAAAGCTATTAGTACGTCATCTTTGAATGCTTTTCCTATGCGTTTCTCTATATTACAATTCAGGAGAATCGGTACATATGCGAGATGCTACTGAAGATCTGAGAGGGGACCTGTATGTAATGAACCTCTCCTTCAATGCTTTACACGTTTTTGCTACATTCGCTGCGTATTGATCATTATGCACTCTGCAACAGTCATTGCAGTTTTTGATTTAGAAGGTTGCTACTAGTATGAAGGAGTTTGTCTTATTAGGGTTTCTATTTGGATCACATAATGGGATCACATAATATGAATATAAGCTTCTCTTGTTGTGGTTTCTATTTGAAGGAGTTTGTTTTATTGGGTTTCCTATTTGGAGGTTGAAAGGAGAGTCAATCAAATGACTTCTTGACAAGATTTCGCCTCCAATGATGGTGAATATGCATAATTTTTTTGATAAGGATGATATAGGTTTACTTTTAGTGGTTTAATACCTACTTAAGGGATTCGAACATGAGACCTCCAGGTTCAAAGCTAGTGGTATTAATCGTGTGTATAGTTTTTGCTACATACTGTTGGGTTCTATTGTTGTGTGATTGATTAATCGTGTCATGACTTGGTTTTGGTGTTGTCATATTTCTTCAATTGCTGCTTTTAGTTAATTTTATGATGTCAAACCTATTCACCTTGCTCTCTTGAAGATCTCAATATCTGTTTTCTTTTCATTCCATAGGAGAGAAAACCTGAGCTTACATCCGAGATAATGGCTTTCAGGGACTACCTATTGTCTTCAACAATATCTGACACACTCGATGTGTGGGAACTGAAGGGTGCGTATAAGTTTTCTTGTATTCTTCAATATAGAAAAACTGTACCCTCTCTCACTTTAGCTTTCCATTTGGAACAGATTTAGGACATCAGACAGCACAAAGGATAGTGCAAGCTTCTAATCCCCTACAGGCTATGCTGGAAATCAACCAAAACTTTCCTAGTGTTGTTTCTTCTCTGTCACGAATGAAGGTAATTGTTGTGTCGACATATATTTGATGAATGTGAAATGACTAGCAAAATATCAAGTTTGCTCCAGCAAGATAAGCAGTGTTAGCCATTTTAATGCTTCTTAGATTGCGATACTTTGTGTTGCAGCTGAATGATTCAGTGAAAGAAGAAATAACCACGAACCAGCGAATGATCCCTCCTGGGAAGTCGTTAATGGCTCTCAATGGTGCTATACTTAATGCTGAGGATATTGACCTTTACATGTAAGGCTTCTGTACTCTCTTTTATTTCCCCTCAAAATTCGCTTTTGAGCTTTGTATGCACTATTCCAAGGCAGCATTGTTTTGATCTCTTATCAGTATATTTTGTTTAAAATCTCTATAACTTGAAATTGTGTGAAGCATTTGGTGAGCATTAGTGACTATTAATAGCTGGTTAGTTCAATAAATCAAAGATGATATCCATGAACATTATGTCTCTCTATTCATGTTCTCTCCTCATCTTGAGCAATTTATCTATGCCAACCTTTCCCATGAAGTAAATTTCATTTGTTCTTGCCACAGTTGGAAATAATTGAAGTTTTTATATATTATGTTTAGTCTGACCACTGCTTTTTATATGCTTCTGTTCTTTCACTTTATGATTATAATTTTATTGAGTATTCTCCCTTGCATTTAATTGAACTTTGAACGATTTCCCATTGATCTCTATATAGGTTGGTTGACTTGGTTCAGCAGGAGTTGCTATTGGCTGATCAGTTATCCAAGTTGAAGGTAAATTGAGCAAAAATACGGCATTAATTATCTTGATTGTTGTATGGTAACCACATAGTCATTAATGTGGTGTCCAAAATGAAGAAAGATGGATAATGATAGATCTGCAATTCATTCGTGACGGTAATTAGAATTGTTAGAAAAGTATGCTTTTACGTTACGCTATCTATCCATTCTATTTCCTTCCTTTATACACACAGGAATACTGAGTTTGGAGTTCGAACCATCCAATAAAACCATGCAAGTAGAAGAAGTAAATTGAGTCAACGTAACTGAAGTGACTTATTGATAGGCAAAAAAAAAAAAAAAAAGGTTTTAACAATAACAAGTAAGATATTGGGAGGATAATAGAAAATTGATTTATCTGACAAGGTCTTATAGTTTTGGGATATTGCTGTCAATTATGCAAGATAGTCTCAATTGCCTGTTGCTAAAGGATGTTTCTTTCTCGATCGCCATGTTTCTTATGCAATTGGCATCTCGAATATTCTGAACACAGCAAAGCATTGTTTCAAAAAATATGCCAGGTTCCTCAAAGGACTGTACGGAGGCTTCTGTCAACAATGTCTCCACAAGAGTCTAATACCTTCCGTGTTGACTTCCGCTCTGCTAATGTTCACTTTCTCAATAACTTGGAGGAGGACGCGATGTATAAGCGGTGGCGGAGCAACTTAAATGAGGTCATATTCTTGCATTCTTATCTTCAGCAAGACTTTTATCCTGTGTAGGAAATGTATGGTTTCTGTAGAATTTTGTTGCTGATCAATTTGCGTCGTGCAGATTTTGATGCCCGTCTTTCCTGGACAACTGCGCTACATCCGCAAGAATCTGTTCCATGCAGTTTATGTTATTGATCCAGCAAGTCGATGTGGTCTTGAGGCAAGCTTATGGATCCTCAGAAATTATTTCTCTAACTATTTTGTGACTAGACTGTTCCCACTGACTCTTCATTTTTTGAATCTGTCACGTGTAGGCCGTTGACATGATTATATCATTATACGAGAACAATGTTCCAGTGAGATTCGGGTTGTTATTATACTCTTCAGACTTCTTGAACAAAGTAGAACTGACTGGTGGTGAAGTTCATTCATCTGCCACTGAAAGGACAGAAAATAAATCCAGTGTGGTAGTTGGCTCTTCAAGTTTTCCTTATCCCACTTCTTAACCTTCCAATGATGCATGCTTTTTCAGTTTCCATAATTGCTTTGGTTTGTTCATATTATGCCCTTGACTTTAATATTTCTTTCTTCTCACCCCCTCTGTGCAGATCATACGTCTCTTCTTATACATGAAGGAAAACTATGGAGTTCAGACGGCATTTCAGTTTCTGAGCAATGTAAACCTTCAACTATACTTGTCATCAGAAAATAGCAAAGTAGTAAACATATTTAAAGGAAAAAACATGAGAAAGGATTCCACCCTTAGCTTTGGCATGGATCCCCTTCTTTTCCTGTTGTGCGATTACTCATTTTCACCATGAGTTGAGATTTGAACTCGGTACTTGACTGCGAGTGTTTTGTATTGCAGAGGTCTTAGGTTCCCAAAGTTGATAGAAAAATAAATGAACTTGCATAAAATGTTTAGATATGAGCTTGATGTGATTTCTTCAAAAACTGTTGAATGGAAGTGTTCAATGTATTGCTTTCAGGTCTGCTGACCTGCTTAGCAAGGTTTGTTAATGCGGTTAATAATTGGTAGTATTATCTATATGAATTATGATGTCATAGAAGTGTAATTTGAAGTTTCTTAAACGAGGGTTCGGAAAGGCTTACTCATTGAAAAATGTTTTCCCTTCATGTGCTTGGAGCATTGGTATATTCCTTGGTCAATTTTGCTACCAACTGTTCCATCCTCCTGCGGCAGGTTAACAGGTTACGCTTGGAGTCTGAAGACATTTCCGAAGCTCCTGAAATGCACCATGTCGAAGGAGCTTTTGTGGACACATTATTGTGAGTTGAAAATATTTCATGATCAAATTCTTTAGTTCGACAAATATTTCACATACTTAGGTCTTGCTATTACTAAATCTAGATGGTAATACTAACTTGTGTTTGCATTCTGTTCCTTTAAGACCAAAGGCAAATTCCCATCCTCAAGACATGTTACTCAAATTGTTGAAGGACCAAACATACAAGGAGTTATCACAAGAAAGCTCAATGTCAGTTCTTAAGCTAGGTTTGTCGCACATGAAGTGCCCTCTCTTGATGAATGGTCTTGTGGCTGATTCTACTGAGGTAATGGTTATGAGCAAACATGATTTCTTCTGTTCTCAGCCTAGTAGTTATGGTTCTTGATTTTCAGCAAGATATATTGTTGGGTATGGCCATCTTCTCTTGAAGATCCCATAGACTGTCTGTTTCAACATTTTTTTCAGATTCTGAACTTTAAGTTGGGACAGTAGCTCGAACAAACATGCATCTTATATTCAAATTTTAGAACTACTTTGGTACACAGCTTACCGATGCATACGACCAGTGGGTTAGAGCCTTACTTTTTTTTTTTTAACAAAAAACTTAACCGACTAATTTAACCCAAATTGAACGCCAAGCTACTGTTCCATCTCCCTCTGTGCTTACCATCCAGCAAAGAATTAAGTAGTGAGGAAATTTAGTGTTTCTTTCTTCCAATAAGATTGCTTGAATTTGAGGATTTAATTATTCCGAGTTTCTTCTGAAGAAAGGCTGCTTCATTTCCATATGGGACTTCCAAAATGTAAAAGCAGTAGGCATTCTTTACTTGTAAAAAGATCTCTTAGGTTAGAGAAATGTGATTTAACTTTGGACAGAGATTTTGTGCTTGGATTCGTGTTTGCTTGTGGTGTAGTCTGCTTATTCTTTCTGTAATGTTGGACAGGAGGCTCTTATGAATGCAATGAACGATGAACTTCCCAGAATTCAAGAACAAGTATATTATGGCCACATAACTTCTCGTACTGATGTCTTGGAAAAATTCCTTTCAGAGGGCGGTATTAGCCGATATAATCCACAAGTAAAGCATTTAACTCTGCTACTTGAATCGTCTTTTGAATTTTGGACGTGAAATCAGTCTTACTACATTATGTTTCTTTCCTTTTTAACATATATATTCAATAGATCATTGCTGAGGGGAAGGAAAAACCAAGATTTACGTCTCTTATGTCCGCAGTTCTTGGAGAAGAGTCCGTTATTAATGATATAAACTATCTGCACTCTCCCAACAGTAAGCAGAATTCATATTTAGATAAGACTTTTCTATCAAGATCCTTTGTTGTTGCATTTTGATCTGATTTTTCAATTTTCCAGCTGTTGATGATTTGAAGCCTGTGACTCAGCTTCTTGTTGCTGACATCACAACGAAGAGAGGGCTCAAGTTGCTTCATGAAGGAATTCGCTTTCTGGTTATTCTTAACAACTGGAATTCTATCTATATTGTTTCCACATAGTGTGTTGTCTGTTTCTTTGTAGCCTTGGTCTCCTATCAATAGTCATAACATCTTTGGCTTATGATGCAGATTGAAGGATCTAAAGTGTCTCGTTTGGGTGTTTTATTTACTGCCAGCCAAGATATTGATTTACCTAGTCTCCTTTTTGTGAAGGCTTTTGAAGTCACTGTTTCGGCATACGGGTTAGTTATGCTACTTTGTGCATTGCGATGAAAATGTGTCGTTTACTTGACCCCACATGTAAGACTGTCTATTGTATTGACCTTCATTCTCACTTTCTTGAGTGGTGCAGTCATAAGAAAAATGCATTGACGTGTCTGGATTATATAACTTCATATTATGAGCAGAAGTATGTTTTCCCATCCTCTGGAGCAGTTGAAAGCACACAAATATTTTTGGACAAAATCTATGAGCTTGCTGATTCCAATGGCTTGTCACCGAAAGCCTACAAATCTGTGCTGCCTACGTTATCTATGAAGGATATGAAAATATATTTGAGCAAGGTATCAACACAGGACATTTTATGTGTGACTGTTTCCTCAATTTCTCCAGAAGTTCTTTGATTTTGTGCTGAAGTTTTTCCATCTTACTGTTGCCATTGATTTTATGAATCTGTTCTAAAATCCTTCTTCAAAATGTATAACATGAATTTAGATATCCATGTGTATAGTTCATATGGAGTGACTGCAATTTTTATGCAGGTGGCACAATTTTTGTTCAGGCTACTGAGGATTGAATCTGGAGTGAATGCTGTCATTACAAATGGAAGGGTTAGTCCTATTTGAATTTTTCAAAATAATGAAGTTTAAATTTCGCTTTTTTGTTGCATTGTCTCTCAATGATAGTGCATTTACGCGCCATCATTGCTTAAATTGATGGCTCCTTCGATCTTGGTTAGTTACTTTCATTGTGACTTCTATACCGTCACCAAACAGGTTATGATCCCTAGTGAAGGTTCCTTTGTCAGCCATGATCTACAGCTCCTAGAGTCTGTGGAATATAAGCAGCGTATCAAACATATTGTGGATATTATTGAAGAAGTGGAGTGGCAAGAAGCAGATCCTGACTTATTAACGAGGTTCGTTTGTTCTCATGCTGCTGCTTCACTTTATCTGCTTTGCTTACGTGCTTCGGGAACGTTACTTCTTAAAGAAGACTTTCCTTCGCTCTCCAAATCTGTAGCTAATTTATTGTCCCTTGTACATAAGAGTTTTTTTTTATTAGTTTAGTCATGTGGATACACTAGGACGTGTCAACTTTGTTGTTGTTGTTGTTATGTAGAGTCTGAGCTAATTTTGTAATTTCACTTGCAGCAAATTTGTAAGCGACGTTATCATGTGCGTATCATCTGCAATGGCTACAAGGGATCGAAGTTCTGAGAGTGCACGATTTGAGGTTCTTAATGATAAACATAGGTAACAATAATATGTTTTGCATTTCTTCTTCAGAACTACTTCTGACGACACTAGAGGTTAATAGTGGACCTTATTCTGCGGAGTGTTGTCCATGCATATGCATATAGCCATATACAGTTCATAAGGTTTTAAGATATTACTTTTATTTCCTTTGTCATGGCAAATCATCTGGGAAACTTACGTTGTCACTTTATGTTTTGGAGCTTCAGTATTTATTGTCTGATTATGTGATCCTTTTTGGTTTTTTGTGCAGTGCTGTCATTATAGAAAATGAAGATTCCAGTGTGCATATTGATGCTGTAATTGATCCTTTAAGTCCAATTGGTCAAAAGGTGGCTTCACTTCTTAATGTTTTGAAGAAATACATTCAACCAAGCTTGAGAATGGTTTTAAATCCTCTGGTGAGTTAAAACTCTAAAATTCCCTTATCTTTCAGTTTCAGTATATTTTTCGGTCTAGATGGGTTTTCATCTGCTATATTTCTGGAAGAGTATACCTCGATACCATGATTATCAAAGCACTTGGATCGGTTCTTCAGAAATGAAGTCCCGTAATTCCTGTTTTCAGTCTTCAATAGCAATCTCAGTTACTGTCTGTTTTGTGAAATAAGTGGTTGTCATGTGTCTGGTAATGACAACTCAGTGGTGACTGAAACAGTCTTAGCTGAGATGAAAATACAGAATTGTGTATGTTGCGTTTTATAAATGATATTTTTTCCCAATGGGAGGTTTGTGCCTGTCTCTCGAGCAAGCACCTGAATACTTGCAGCATAGAACTAGATCAACTTGCTAATTGTACAACACCTTGATGCCTTATTTTGATTCCTTAGCTTATTATTAGCTTAGAAGTTAGAACATATTGTGTTACTTTTGTTAGGTTCCTTTTGTTTGTTTACCTTGCTGGTGACAGACTAACACAAGGTTTGGTTTCTGCCAGAGTTCTCTAGTGGATCTTCCCCTGAAAAACTACTACAGATATGTTGTGCCAACAATGGTATGCGTAGAAAACTGTCTCGTGATTAGATTTTAATATTAGTTCCCTTGTCTCTTTCCTAACGTGCTTTGGCTTTGCAGGATGACTTCAGCGGTACTGACTACACAGTACCTGGTCCAAAGGCATTTTTTGCAAACATGCCACTGTCCAAAACTCTCACCTTGAATCTGGATGTTCCTGAGCCATGGCTTGTTGAACCTGTTATCGCTGTGTACATTGCTTCACTCCTTAATATATTACCATAGTTTTGCTTTCTCAATTCTGGCATATATTCATGATTCTTGAATGTTCTCTTCTTTATGTGATATTTTTCAGTCATGACATGGACAACATTTTGCTTGAGAACCTGGGTGATACAAGGACAATGCAGGCAGTTTTTGAACTTGAAGCAGTTGTTCTTACTGGTGAGAACTTATTTTTCTTGCTTAGATCCACCTTTCTGGTTTTAGTTCTCATTGAATAATATTTCTGGTAATTGATATTGAGTTGGCATAATTATGACTGCAAGTCCTTGTCACTCTATTAACTGAGCGTTCATTTGACAGGTCATTGTTCCGAGAAAGATCATGAGTCACCTCGGGGACTTCAGCTGATTCTTGGAACCAAGAGCATGCCTCATTTGGTTGATACAATCGTGATGGCCAATTTGGGCTACTGGCAAATGAAAGCTTCCCCTGGTGTATGGTACCTGCAACTTGCTCCTGGCAGAAGTTCTGAGCTTTATTCCCTAAAGGAAGGTGGTGTTGGAAATGAAGACAAGCATTTCTCAAAGCGCATTACCTTAGATGATTTTAGAGGTAAGGTGGTTCATATGGAAGTAGTGAAGAAGAAAGGCAAGGAACATGAGAAACTGCTTCTTTCTAGCGATGATGATAGCGAGTCACGTGGAAGGGAGAAAGTAAGTCACCATTGTTATTGTTGGTGGCAGTACACCTTCAAATTTGATGACAACTTGCATTATCGGGGGGGGAGGGGGGGGGGGGGGGGAATTCGTGGACAGCTTGTCAGAACAACTTTTCAGTTAGTTGTAATTACTTTTTTCCTTGAATCTTTACAGGGATCTCGTGATGGTTGGAATGCTAATTTCTTGAAATGGGCATCTGGCATCATTGGCGGCAATGGAAAATCTAAAAAAGGTGAAAACACTGCAGTGGTAAGTTATTCCCTTCTATTTCACTATACTACTATAGTACTCCTCCTTCAGCATGGATTATATTCATTTTAATTTCTTTAGTTAATGGACTGTGGTCCTTAATACCTCTTGCTCGATTCACCGTTATGGATACAATGCCAAGTTACATTTGTTCTTACCCAACCCATCCTTATGTAACTTGTCTTTCGGTGAATGTTTATAGGATCAAGTATTACTTAGTCTGTTTTGATGAATCTAGTATTGCTCCAAAATGTTCCCTTCATATAACTGCTTAGTTGATTCCCTATGAAGACTTCTGAGCTGTGTTCTTTAAATTAGGTCCCTGCCACATATCCTCATCTCCACAATTGAATACTATTCGAACTCTGATAATATGATTATTTAAGTTTTTCTTCTATTGTTCCACACGGTTTGTTATTCGAATTTGGCTGTCCTGTTGAATGGGGTTTAGGTATAGTATGCATCATACTTTCTGTTTGGTAATAAAGTAAGCATCATACTTACGGATCCTTTATGGTTTTTGCCGATAAGTTTTTGTGAATGTAACTAACTATGTACACTAAACAAATTCAACTATTCAGTGAGCGCAACATGAATATTCAGCTTATGATAAATATTAAGATACTCAACTAACATGACATTCATTGCTTTTGTGAGAATAGTATTAAACACTGTGATTTGATTAGTAGCAAAAAGAATGTTTCTGAAAAAATCGAAACAAGAAGTTAGAAGCAAAAAAGATATCAAACGAAAGGCGACAATTAAGTTTTACTCATTGGATGAAAATGTTACTGAAAAGATACTCATCCAAGGGATGAGATTGTGTAAAGCATCATGATTACCATCACCCCGTTCATCAGGAGAACCTGGTTGTGATGATTGCTGCAAACTGATTTGTAATTTTGCCTGAGCAATAGGAACAATTGGCTATGATTGTAAATCCCAATTGTGTAACTATTTATGTATTTCATTTTTTTCACGATGATTTACTCCTTGTGTTTCATCAGGCTAAAAAAGTAAAGGGTGGACGACATGGAAGAACAATCAACATTTTTTCTATCGCCTCTGGACACCTGTGAGTTGTTATTTTACCGATTTATTGAACTCCTTGATGTATTACCTTTTATGACCACCTCTTACGTACTAATTTTCTTGCTAATCATTTACCTTCGCACTGTGAAGGGAGAAAGTAAAACACCCGGTTGCAGCCGTAGGATGGTTTCTATCATAGAATTGTATTGTTAGATGCCAATTAATGACCTGTTTGGAGCTAGCATATGGGAATATTTATTATTGGGAACTCGAGTCAACATATAACAGGATGGTTTCTATCAATAGGTTAGATGTCAATTGAGGACATTGGAGTTTGCTAAATCTTTTTTTTTTCTTCAAAAAAAGATATAGTTGGGAACTGGAGTTAACATAGATGAGAAGCGGTCTATGAGCAAAATTGATCATCATGCATTTTGTGATAAATAAGCGCCTGCATAATGTTTGTTCACTCTGAATTCTGTATGATGATAATGCTTTTCAGAGCTCATATTTTCGAAATCAATGATTCATGTATTTAAGACTATTATTGTTAGACTACCTTGGTACTTAAGGATGCTCTTACGAAACTCAAGTTTTGTAGAGCTGAAGGGCGTAAATATGTTATGTTCTTTGGAAGTTTGGTATAAGTTAGATGATGTTAAAAGGGTATCACAAATTCCATCACATGTCTTACGTTGACATCAGTTTTAGAATCCTTGCAAACGAAAGATTTTATTGTGACAATACATACATTATAAAACCCATATTCTGGAGTACATGGATTGTTACTATGTCCATGTGTTTTCTAATACATGGTTGTCAAGCACCGCCTAAGGTACATGTAGGATATTTGTCATTTTAGTGAAGCTATCGATCTCATGCTTATCTCACTAAAGTATCAACTTGTTCCACTTCTATAGTCGCTCACTCGGGAAGGTTTTCCTGGTTTTTGTAGGTATGAACGGTTTCTGAGAATTATGATTCTGAGTGTCTTGAAGAACACTCAACGTCCGGTGAAGTTTTGGTTTATAAAGAACTACCTTTCTCCTCAATTTAAGGTCTTATATATTCACTTGTATCCTTTCACTTATGAGCATTTTCTCCAAGTTGAAGGTCTTGCTTACATGGTCTCTATTTGTTGCTGATGAACACACAGGATGTAATTCCACACATGGCTGAAGAATATGGTTTCGAATATGAACTGGTCACCTATAAATGGCCAACATGGCTACATAAGCAGAAAGAAAAACAGCGAATCATCTGGGCTTATAAGATTTTGTTCCTTGATGTCATCTTCCCTATTTCCTTGGAAAAGGTAACTTGTGTGTATTTTGTACTTCTGTGTTTGGTTACCCTTCCTTGAGAATTTTGAAGTACTCGGGTTTGACTTCCATTGTTTTGATTCTCTGTACAGGTTATATTTGTTGATGCAGATCAGATCGTGAGAGCTGACATGGGAGAACTTTATGATATGGACATAAAAGGAAGGCCCCTAGCATATACACCTTTCTGCGACAACAACAAGGATATGGATGGATATAGATTCTGGAGACTAGTAAATGCTTTGAACAACCCTGTGAAATCCTCATTTTACTATTAAATTGCCACACCATCTTTAGAGTTGAGATTAGAATCTTACTCCTTTGTCTTGAATAGGGATTTTGGAAAGAGCATTTACGGGGAAGAGCATACCATATCAGGTAGGTTGTTTTGCGTTGGGTCCCTTTTAATGATACGACCACATCTCATGTGAGGGGCATTGTTTCACTGAACGTGTGTTTTCCTGCAGTGCTCTGTACGTCGTCGATCTTGTGAAATTTCGAGAAACTGCTGCTGGTGATAACCTGAGGGTTTTCTATGAAACTCTTAGCAAGGATCCCAACAGTTTGTCCAACTTGGATCAGGTATGGTTATTATAAGCTCGAATTTCCTAATTACTACAGTTATGCTTTTGATACATCGCTTCTCCTGATCCAATTCAACTTGAGGTTTCTTAGATATACTACTCTACTGCTTCCCTTCTCTCATCGCGTCTTTTATGATTCTAATGCAGCAGTTACCTTCCCTGTGAAATGCCTTAGCAATGGATGTGTTTTTTTTTTTTTTATAGCTTTTGTAACATACCCTAAATTATAGTTACGAAACTGTGTTTGCTGAGGTTTTAGAAAATAAAACTTGACGATCAATGAGATGTTAGATAGCTTGTGTGAATGATCTGTGGAGTTTAGGCAAACTTTAGATGAAGCTTACAAGCCAAATGTAAATGGAATAATTGGAACATGCCCTCTTCGCCTTCTTTCAGGATCTTCCAAACTACGCTCAGCATACTGTCCCAATCTTTTCTCTACCCAAAGAGTGGCTATGGTGTGAATCATGGTGCGGCAATGCCACCAAATCCAAGGCAAAGACTATTGATCTTTGTAACAACCCGATGACAAAGGAACCCAAGCTCCAGGTGAGTATTCTCTTTCGCTCTCAATTCCCATTTTTCTGTTTCATCCTTCATGTTGTGGTTTTAAGCCTGCCACCGTTTCAAACAACCTCTGATTTTCTTCTTTCTTCCAGGGGGCAAGAAGAATAGTTCCCGAGTGGGTGGATCTTGACTCAGAAGCAAGACGATTCACCGCAAAAATATTGGGAGAAGAAGTGGAATCCGAAGAGAAGGTTGCAGCCCCCGTCCCACCCGAGCAGCCAAGCTCTCAACCAGAAATAGACCTGGAATCCAAGGCAGAGTTGTGAAGAGAAGATCGAAAACTGCTCCGGTTCGAGCTTCCAGAACACTTAGTGGGAAATAGTAATGCACGGAGCTGCAGAAATCAGGGGACTTTGACATTTTTGTTGTATCCAGAAAGAGTGATAGTTATACAATTCAAGGCCTGAGTCTCAGAGAATGGCTGTAGTTTCAGTTTGGGCAAAGCCTTCGTAGTTTGCTTTCGGCTAAGAAAATTTTGGTTAGATGGGTAGCAGAGAACTTTTGTTCATGAACAAGAGTAGCAGACTAAATAAACATATCCTTCTTGTCTTCGCAGCTTTATACCAAAATTTCTATCTACAACCAATTCCAGTATACTTCAATTACCAGAGACTTGCCAAAAACCACCCTATAGACACCCCCCCAACAGATAAACACAAGGAACAAGCACTGCGTCGAATAATGCCCACATTCGGGGGTTTCAAACGAGCATCGAAATCCTCAATGTAGCTTCAAGATGCTTGCAGCAGTTCTGAGATCCGGGCATATTCCTTCACGTTCACACATCGAACCCGGGCAAAGCAAACTGGGTAGCAAAACCTTCGACTTGGTTCCGGACCTCGGCAAGGTCCTTGCTGCTCTGCAGAGCTTCCAGGAAAGCCTTTGGGGACTTGCCATGCTCTCGCTGTAACGTGCTCGCGATATGTGCAACCCTCAGTAGAAAATCAGCCATCGTCTCGAAATCAGACTCCAGGCAACCTCTAGACGTCATAGCAGGTGTGCCTAAGGGATAGTACGCAAGTAAAAATTGATTAGCTGATCAAACCAAAAGATAGCAAAGTAGAAAAAAGGCCAGGAAAATTAAGGATATCACTCACCGATCCTTACACCGCCAGGAGTAATGGTGCCATTATCACCAAAGATTGCAATTTTATTCACAGTAATATGGCACATCTCGCAGACCTTCTCATATGTTTTACCTGTCACCGAGCAATAATAAATAACCATTAGCTATACACCAAACTTGAAGAAGATTGATCTGTGCCAGAGATGCTTGCTTAATAATGGTAGATAACTATCCAACTCCAGCACATTTCCTAAAGAGAGAAGCAAACTACCTACTGAACACTACAATCTGCTGGATATATGCCAAGAACGACAAATATATATATATTGATAACAACCATCCCCAAAAGCAACAATCTAAAATAACAAGCACTGAAATTGTAACATACATATGAGAGCAATCATACCTGTTAGTCCCAGAGGCCTCAGATCCCAAAGCAACAAATGGTTATCCGTGCCTCCAGTTACCAGGCGGCATCTTCTTCTCAACAAAGCATTGGCTAAAGCCTGTGAGTTACGCTTCACCTGTTGCATATACACCTTGTATTCTGGAGTAGCAACTTGCTTCAAGGCGATTGCAAGGGCGGCTATGTGGTTATTGTGAGGTCCACCTTGCAACGATGGAAACACAGCAAAGTTTATCTTCTCCTCAAAATCATACTGCTCACTTTCATTTCCCTGACTTAGAAGCATTCCTCTTTTCCTAGGCTTCGCACCCTTCCTGTAGAAAATTATGCCTCCCCTTGGTCCCCGCAAGCTTTTATGCGTTGTTGAGGTAACAATATCACAGTAATCAAAAGGATTGACGCATTCCTGAATGAAATAAACAACACAGTCAGTGACATAGCAGGGGATCCCAAACCAAATAGATGACACAATCTCTCCATGAAGTAGGTGTTCTCATCAAAACCAGAATGAATGACTTCCTTCATGAGCAAATTTGATCATAAAACAGTAAGGCACATAATTCAAGCAAGCACAGAGAAAGAATCATAATACACACCTTAGTCGCAACAAGGCCGCTAATTTGAGCCATATCACACAAAAGAACAGCACCACACTTATCCGCAATCTGCCTGAACCTCGCATAATCCCACTCCCTAGGATACGAGCTTCCACCACATATAAGAATCTTGGGCCTGAAATCAAGCGCCCTCTCTTCCAGCTTATCGAAATCAATGTAACCAGTTTATGGGTTCACCTTATACGACAAACTCTCAAAGAAAATGGAGGCACCAGACACTTTCCTACCACTCGGCATATAACAACCATGGCTAGTATTACCTCCAGAAGGAGTATCCAGACCCATGATTCTGTCTCCAGGCAACAACAAACCTGTATAGACAGCGAAATTAGCCGAAGTACAAGAGTATGGCTGGACATTAACACCCCAATTCTCCGAATCCAACCCGAAAGCATCCAGTGCCCGCTTGCAACACAGGTTTTCAATCTCGTCAATGTACTGATTACCACCATAGTAACGCGCCCCTGGCATCCCTTCCGAATACTTGTTGGTCAAATGACTACCGAGTGCATCCATTACAGCTCTACACACGAAATTCTCCGACGCGATAAGCTCAATCCCTTTGAACTGCCTCTCCTTCTCCTTGCCCATGATCTCAAACAGCTCCGGATCTGCCTCGCTAATCGGCTGGTTTCCCCAAGCCTTCACCGAGCTCCGACGCTCCTGCAAATCCGATTCGCTCGCCACGACTGGCCTCTTGGCCGGACCGCACTGAATTTCGGAATCGGGGCGACGCCTCTTGAAGCACATCGAGTGGCCCAAAATCCGAAACTCCCTCTCATCCTCCTCGTCCCCGGGGTCGCGATTCAGCTCCACGGCGGCACCACCGTTCTGGTTGTGGAGGAGGCCTCCGCGGTGGCAATTCTCGTTTATCGACTCCAGTAGCCGCAACGGGAGGTGGTGGACGGAGGCGGCCGAAGAGGCGGAAGAAGCTTCACGGACGAAGATCGAATCATCGGAAATCTGGGAGCGGTGGGAGGCAGGGGAAACGCTGGGGACCAAGCCAAGAGACAAGTTGGATTCCATCAACGACAACAAGAGCGGAATTCACAGACGCAGCAGGAGAAGGGACTGAGATCCAGAGATGCGAAGCAGCAGAGAGGTGAAGAGGAGGATGATAAGAGAAGGGCTTGCATAGAAGCTTGAAGATGGTCCGGCCGGCGGCTGAAGAAAAGGAACGACGAGCAGAGAAAACCGAGCAGAGAGCAAAGTAGGAAGAAGGGGAATTTGGGCTTAGCGTAGGAGATGGTTGACGGAGAATCCAGGAAGGAATGAAGAGAAGGACGGAATGAACCTGGACGAAATTCTGGATATTTTCCATTTAATTTTTGGCTTCTTGTTATTTATTTATTTTCTGTTGGGCCTTTGGTGGATCAGGTTGTGGGCTTTCCTCCTGCGTGCTTGGACAATTCTTGGGCTCCCCCTTAGATATCAACCTTTTAGTTGGGCCTCCGACGTTGGGAAGCTATTGGGCTCCTCCCTCCGCGGCATGCTAAACGACATCGTAACGGGTTCCTTGGTTTATTCCTGTCCGTCGTATCAACGGTTACCGGAGAGTATGCAGGCAGCGACGGTGACGGAGAATTTATCGGCGGCGGTAGTGGAGAATGGGGAATAGCAGAGATCGGAAAAATGAACCAATCACTGATCTTATTATCAAACACTATGTACATAATTCTTCACTTCAATTTATACACACAAACAACCAAATCACAGCAGCCTCGTCGCCGGCGTAAAACACATTGCTACTTTTATTTACACAGCGCTCTGTACATATCCTTCTTCTTTCTTATTTGGCAACCCAACTTTCTTCCAAGTCAAGCAAACAAAACAAATCATGTCCTATCTACAAGCTGTTCACCAGTGTTGCATACCATGGTCCATGGACTGCTACAGAGACTCCAGCCGCCGTAACCAGCACTTGGGCAGCCTCCACCACCCTGTCAGCGAGGATGGTGGCACCAACCGGCCTGAGAGCCGTTTCGACCAGTTTCCTTCCTTTGAATCCGCTTCCCGCCAGAACGACACCCCTGGCCGCGGAGTAAATAGCTCGGGAGACCTTTGTAAAAACTGGGTCCCCTGCCTGTAAGCTCCTTCCTAACATCCTACCCATAACTTCCTTCCTCGACTGAAGCTGCTGAGTGTTTTCATTTTCAGAACCCGACGGAGATGAATCTTGGGAGAAGAAGCTGCTGAGTATGCCGACGATTTCATCGATCCCAGCATCGTCGCCACCATGGTCCAAGAGTTGCAATAGTTGCTTGCTACAGTTTGATACTGTGTTTTCTATGTCAGCACTGCTGGCTGCACCTCTTTCCATCAAGAGAGTCTGCCGGCAAACTAAGACACTGCAGTTGACATTATGAGAGGATCAGTTCAGAAAGAAGATATAATGAGAATACTACTAAGCAGACAACACTTTACCTGGTAGTGACCACTATAAGTTTCTGGACTTCAGCCTGGACGCCTCTCAATCTGGACAGGTTGAGAGCAAATGTCTCTGGAAGAGTTTCAGGCGTTATACCGGAAACCTCGGTGACCATTTTCAGCAATCCAAGCCTAACCAAGAGATCAATCCTATCACCAGGACGTTCAGGGACCAGCGCTGATTGTTCATTGCTGGAGCCAGCATCTGGCGCAGCACTTTGTTTCACCTGAAAGCTCCCACCGGTTCGAAGTGCAGTAGAAGGCAGAAACGCCTGCGAAGGATTCTCATGGCTGGCCAAAGCCGAGAGGGAATTATTATGTTCTTCCCATTCCTGGTCACTGCAACTTATCAAGGAAGAAAGCCACTGCTTTGTCAGTGGTAGAGACGAACAAGCATCCAACGGGGAGCCATGCCGATTAGCAAAAGCTTTCCTAATATATTCCAAACCAGCAGAGCCTTTCAACAATGGCTCCATCAGTTTTATACGTGCTTTGCTGATCTCACTTTTAAGCGTCTGGAAAAAACAGGAGATAAACTGGAGTAAGGACTCAACATAACAGAAATTCATTGCAACCCAAACGATACCAGCAAAGACCTCTGCCTGTATGCCTCAAAGTAATAAACTGCATATCTCACTGTAACCAGCAAACTGAATTGAGGGTAGTTCCTTTTATGTCTTCTTAACCGTGTTCCAGCAAATTTCCTTGCTCAATGATCAAAGGATATTTAGAAGGAAGAAAAATATTAAGGAAGAAACCTGTATCTGCTCTAGCACAAAGCGGAGACCTCTAATCATTGCCACCGCAGGAGAACTCTTTGCATTATCATCTCTATTTTGACATGCCACAGTTAATTCTTGGAGTAAATTCTGATATTTGACTTTCATTTCATCTTCATGGGCAGGGGAAGAGAGCTTTAGCAATGTAGCCAGTGCAAACTCTAGAATCTTCCCAAGGTACTCAATGTCTAAGTTTCCCGACGTCAACACCTGATAAAGATAGAGAAAGCACACACATGGAAAGGACACACTTAAGAACTATAAACCAGCAACACGTCCAAACGAAGCAAAGTGATCAAGGTAGGCTATATACCTGAGTAAGAACGTCTATATCAATAGCTTCCATGATGGTTTGTCTCCAGCTCTCAGGAGCCATCTCAATGATTTCATCCCTCACTTCCTTCACAAGGTTAATAACCCTGTCATAGTCGGGTCCCTCTTCTTTTACCGAGTTCATCACTCCATCCCAGAAAGCCTTTTCCATTGCCTCTTTAATCTTTGCCTGCATGAAAAAAAAAAAAAAAAAACATAAGGTTAGAAGTCTAAACTCTAAACCCATATGGCAGTCTTGACTCTCAAGTCACTCAAAAAGATCTTAATATATAAGTGAATTTGATAACCTGGAGGTTCTCTTCAACTTTTTGGGCAGTGTCTAATCTGTCAACCAGACCCCTACCCTTTTCGTGAAGAAGCTCATTCACAATAACTTCATTCTCTGTTATCATCTTATTAACAGAACCACCCACTTGACCGACAGATGAGCTTGTGCCTGCTGCAGTGGAAATTGCCGACTTGGGTGGGATAGCAGCAGCCGAGGAACTTGCTTGTTTAAATGGGTCAATACTTTCATCCTTGAACAAAGAACGGACCACTCGACTTGGTGTCTCAGCCCTGACATCACTTGTAGATGCAGGAGTAGCAGCACCTGCAACGAAACAGGGCATGCCAGGAGATGACACACTGATTATTGGTGAACCAATAGGTGTGCCATTTTCCTTATACTTCGAGCGCATCTTGTCCAAAGCCGATTGCATTCTCTCAATCCCAGCATCCCCACTAAGATGTCGTACTTTATCTCTTAGCAATTTCTGGTCGTCTGTTACCTACAAGAAAATGAGATGAGAAATATAACACCATTGTCAAACACAAACTCCAAACAACAAGCATTGTGCAGTGGAAAAGATAAAAAAAATAATAATAATAACACTAGCACTAGACATGAAAAATAGCTGTTAAGAAGCCTGAGATGGGCATGACTAAGAAGCAAAACCTGTTTCTGAATAGCCTTCATATCATGAGAAAGAAGATCCTTATTTTCTCCGCCAGGAGACATCTTGCATTTTTGAATCATAGATAGCTCAAGCTGACAAGCTGCTCTCACTAAGTCCTCCTCCAATGACACGGCATCCTTAACCTTCCACACCACAAAGCAATTCAAGAATGCGCACCACGCTTTGTCGAACACCACAAGTTGGGACCTGAAGGTACAGCGCTTTGATGAAATGGAGTCCGACTCATCATCAGAGCTCTGAAGTGGTCCCTCCAGAATGATCCTTATTAACAGCTCAAACTCGTGGATAAAATCCTTTGCAGACTTGGCCAAGGCAGTTTCCCTCTCTCCTTGACTGCTGAGAACAGCATCTGGATGGCCCAGAATCATGTAAGCACAAAGAGCTACTCTCACTGAATACCTGGATAACTTAGCTGGACTTCTAGTCAATTCCCTTGTAGCACCTGCACTCTTTGCTTCTCTGCTCCTCATTGAGGACCTGGGTGTAGATCTTCTCTGAGGAGAAGTGACTCTTTTCAGCAGGTGATCGATGTTGTCCAGTGTAGAAGAATAGCTAGCAGCAGCAACTGCCCTGCAGACTTTATATCGGCTCTCCAGCCGATCTAGCAGAGCTTTTACTGTCCGAAGGGTAGCAGGTGATCCAATTGCAGAAGCAAGCTGTTCAAATGGCATGGTTTTTACAGAGTTCTCGTTTATCTTCAAGGCGTCGTAATCTTTTACCAGCTCTAAGGTCGTTCTTCTTGATGAAAGAAACTTCCTCCAGCACCTATAAGAACGAAAACAAGAGGACCAAAATTCCAATTAGAATCTTCTACCAAGCATACAAGGGCTGCAAAAGGGGAAAAGCATAATGTTGGAAGGAAAAACAAAAAAGCGAAAGCAAGAAGACCATCTCTGCTGAGTATTTCTTTTTCAATCTCATATTTCCTTTTCACACGCCAGAACATATGCCAGTACACTAATAAGCCGGTCAACAAGTTAAAGAACTATAAAGATAAAATATATACCTGGCTAATTTCCTTGAAAGAACATCAGCCTGCTTTTCCATCCTCTTCAAATTCATCTGCACAGGACTACGCTGTCTGCACCTCTGCTTCAAGTATTCTGCTCTCTGTCGTTTTGCCTGATTAAAAAGCCAAACGTCAAAAACAGAACGAGCAGAACTAGAAAGGGAAAGCATTTTTTAAATAACAGTAAGAGAACACAAATTTCAGAAATCATCCCTACCCTCTGCAACCGATCCTCAAGTTGGTCCATCATTCTCCTCCTCTCAATCTCGCGCTTATAAGAGACAGACTTAGCTACTTGCTGCACTTGCAAAATCCGGTCACATGCTTTCTTCTTCTCCGCCTCCAGTAACCCGAGTCTTTTCTTCTCTGCAGCAGCACGCTTCTGGTTAATCGCTGCACGCACACGCTCCTTATATTTGCTCTCCTTGGCAACTCTTTGCATTAATGACCGAGAAGTCCTCTCCTTCACAGAAGCATGGCGCTGCTTATAAGCTTTCATGAGAAGCATTCTATTTTCCTCAGCCTGTTGAACACGCAATTCTACTTTAGTGCCAAGCCTCTGCCTTTCCCGCTCTACACGCGTTTCCACCCCAGCTTTCACGGCCTGGCGTAACTCATCCAGCTTAGCTAGGCGCATTTGAGCATTGGTCAAGATACCCAACCTGGTAGACCAACAACAGTGGTGGATAAGATGGATGACAACTTGGCAGATAAAAAATTATTGATTTTGCAGCCTTCACGTTTGGAATCTATTTGCTCACACAAAGTTAATACCTTTTCTGCTCCGCAGCTAAAAGTTTGGCTTCAAGGCGTTGACCAAGATCTTCATCCTGAGAGGAAGACCGCGAAGGGCTTCGCGGCTTTGGCCTCGCCTTAGTGGACAACATCTCATAGAATTGCTGCAATTAAACAAAGGCGAAAACAGCAAACAACACAATCAGATTGGAATAACAACAAAATTTCAACCGCAGAACATATAACAGTTTAAACCAGAGGTTACAAACATTTCATCCTCATCATATCCGCAGGTTAAATAATCCATACCCTGCTAAGCAAACCAACC
This sequence comes from Linum trigynum, assembly GCA_964030455.1. NCBI lineage: Eukaryota > Viridiplantae > Streptophyta > Magnoliopsida > Malpighiales > Linaceae > Linum > Linum trigynum. The sequence continues at coordinate 59,244,257 of OZ034817.1, read as the reverse complement.
TAATCGATACTACAGAACCTAACCAAGGACACCAACTCTTAGAAGTCACATGAACCAGAAAAGGTAACATAAAAGTCGGGAAATATAGAGTAGAAAAGCCGCATGATGATGAAGAAAGAAAAGCAGGAGACAGAGCCATGTGGGAAACTTGAAAAGTGAGAAAAGCAAATTCAAACACAAGGATAACTCAAGCCCCTTTTACCTAACACAAGAGAAATGAACCTTACGCACGAAGAGATGAAAAATCCCACCGCCGGGAAAGGGGATAATATGAAATAGAAAGTGGGAAATAACACAAAATCGATCGGAATTTGTAGTCCAAATTTCATCTATGGTGAACCAGTATCAGAATCAAAACAAGATCATTTCTTTAGCGTTGGATGATCAATCGACTCAGCAGCCAGGGAAACCCCAAAAGAACCAGAATTCACTACGAATTGCTTAAACTCTCTGACGAAATGAAGAAGAAAAAAAAAAAAGGAAAGAACAAAACCCCCAAGAATCCCTAAAGGTTTTGCTCTTTCCAATTGAAGAGAGAGTGGATAAGCAGACAGCAGAAAGTGAGCCTCAGTCGAAAAACAAACTAACCTGCCTCCGGAGTTCAGCGTCGCGAAGCTTAGCTTCGATCTCCTGCACACTACTGACAGGCGAAGTTTTTGCCTCCATCATCCGCTTCCGAAGCCGCTTGGGAATTCTCGGCGGCGAGGCAGACGCAGGAGCATCAGTCGCCGGGAAATCAAGCGCGATGCCACTCGGTGCCACCTTCTCCACCGTCCCGGAGGATAGCGGTGACGATTCTACTCCTGTAGCCATGTGTTTCGATGTTTCGCCAGGAAACAGGCTCTCCCCCCGGAAACAACCGAACCCGCAGATTAAAGTGGCCGGGAATTCGATTGATCAAAGGAAATGAATTAACGAATTGCAGTTCCGACGCCGGTGAAGTAGAAGGAGAAGGAAGGAAAAGCGTGTACTTCTTCTCTAGTGTGTTACTTTTCTTTGCGTTCTATTCTATCTAATTTCGGGTTCTCGTCGTCCTCCTCCTCCTCTTTTTATCTCTTTCAACGAAAGAAAAAGCTTCGAGGAGGAGGTTCTTTTTGCTACTTTTTATTTTCCCCGAGTTTTTTTTTATTTAATTCAAATAATATTCTCTCTTTGTGTTTTATTTTTTATTTTATTTGTAAGCCAAGAAAAATGCAACGAGGTTAGGAGGAAAGAAAGAGATGGAGTTGCTTGCCAAACGAGGAATGCGCCACGTCATTGGATAGCTCCCTCCGACGGTGTAAAATATAATATTTTGTATTTTAGACATTTTTCTAAATCGTCAAAAAATTAGCGATATCAACGAATTAGTTCTTACAATCCAAGGAAAACGAATTTAAAGAACAATCGACAATCAATAGTGTTGGCAGATTCCATACAAATTTATCAAGGGCAATATGTGAATACAATATGTTAATACAACGATTAATCTGTCAAGCAATCTCATCTTGATTATCATTTTCCTCGTTTAAATTACATGTCGCCTTACCTAATCAACACCCAAATATCTTCAGGTTTTGAATTGCACTTTCGGCCAAGACGAGCACCTCAAACCACATATATTTTTCTCACTTCTTGAAATTCTAACTCCGTATTAGCGTTTTAAAATTTCGATAATCTTGATGTTCTTTTCTTTTCCTTTCATAGTAGAAAATGATTATTAATTTTTTTTTATGAATCAAGAAAATGATTTTCTCAACGTATATGTTGTCATCAAAATTGGATGAATGGATTCCACGGGTCATCCAGCTGAATAGGATTGATATGAATATCCCCGACTTACCTACAAAACACACGGCTTAGGTCAATAATCAAGCACAGTGGAATTGAAATGCACCTTTTCTCCAATTCTCATCATATCTGTAACCTATAGTCAAACTCAATTATTACGTGTATCCAATTCTAAAGCTAAATTACACATTTGGTCACTCAAATTACATAAATCTTTCACGTTTGCCACCCGAATTACTTTTCTTTCATATTGGCCACTAACTTTACGAATTGTTTCACCATTAGTCACCGGCCGTCAGTCACCGTCAGACTCTGTTAACTCCGTTAAAATTTTGATGACATGGCAAACGAAATGCTGACTGTACTGTTAACTTAATGACATGTCAATTGAAAAAAAATAAAAAAATTACACCTCATTCTGTCCTCAGATTTGCCCTACACTTTCTCTTCTCCTTCCTCTTCTCACGATCAGCTCCAACAGGAACGAGGCTGCTGCCGACCTCCTTCGTCTAGGCTCTAAAGCAACGGAGGCACAGAGCAGCGGAAAATCTGCCGCACTCCCCAACGTTTACTCGCTCTCCCTCCCTTATCTCTTCGTCGCACTCCTCCAAATCCTTATCTACCGCCACAAAAAACCCAATCCAAGCGACGGCGAGTAATTCGAGTATCCAGCAAGAGCTACTCCTTACTATTATTGCTATGCTCTACTGATTATTGGCTCACTACCTCCTTCTCCACTTCTCTCTTCCTTCTCCATCCTTCCTCTTCCTTTACCCAGTTCCATTTCATATTAGATCTGCCCATCCCTCCCCGTTGGTTGGCTTCTCCTTTTTCTTTGTAATACAACATTATAAAGAAGAGATCGACCCAATTCTAGCAACGGAGCGGAAGGGAAGTTGGGCAATTACACCGTCGCGCTCAAGATGGCCCTCAATTTCTTCAATGCCCAGCGATGTAATGCAAACTTATCCCTTTTCTTGTCCTCCCTTTTTCTTAAAATTTTTATTATATAATTTTGATTTGCTTTCTGAACTTGATTTGGGGCTAGGATCTAGTTTTAATCTGGGTTTTGGTTCGAGTTCGATTTCCAGCTTTTTCTTTTTGTGGCTGCCTTTGTGGCCGTAGATATGGAAGGGGTGCGACGGAGAGATAAGGGAGGGAGAGAGAGTGGCCGGGAACTTTGCTTTTGATTGCTACTTGGTAGTTGGTGAGTGCGGCAGATTTTTCGCCGTTCTGTTCTACGCCTTCGTTGCTCTGCGACCTGGACGCAAGAGGTCGGCGACCTAGTTCCTGTTGGAGCTGGTCGTGCAAAGAGGAAGGAGAAGAGAGAGTGTACGTGTAATATTTTTTTAAAGAAATTGACATGTCATTAAGTTAACGACCCAGTCAGCAATTCCGTTTGCCACGTCATCAAAATTTTGACGGAGCTAACAGAATTTGACGGTGGCTGACGGCCGATGACTAATGGTGAAACGAATCGTAAAGTTAGTGGCCAATATGAAAGAAAAGTAATTTGGGTGGCAAACGTGAAAATTTTAGGTAATTTGAGTGACCAAACGTGTAATTTAGCCCCAATTCTAATCTATTTCTCATCATATATCCACGTGGCAGAAAAGCCGCAGCAAGATTCTTCGAGATCCCTCTGGTGTTGGATGCAGAGGATTCCTTCTCCATTTGAAAGCGGGAAAGAAAAGAAGATGCAGGGGAAGTTGCTTTCCTGTATGTAATCGGCGCCACAAGAACCACGTATGTAATGACGGGCTGCGACGGCTGCCTGTCTATATCTGAACAAGAAATTCTCGCCCATTTAAATTGGGCTTTTTAATTTGGGAGGACTAACGGAGAGGGGCCCAGGTGGGCCCAAAAGTGGGAAGACAAAAAGTTCGGCCTCTCTAGAAAGTGGACAAACCGGGCCTTGGTCCCGATTTGTGAAGTCTACTCGTACAGAATTGCTGGCCACCTAAAGCACCACTTGAGTTTCTTGGCTCCTGTGAGTCAGTATAGCCACTAGCCAGCCTTTCTGCGGTCCCCAAACACGTTATAAAGTTGTAGCCTGCCGATACCATTCAACTATGTTCTTGTTGCAGCCTGGCCACTCAATTAGGATTTCGGCTATGGATGTCCTAATACGAAAGAAAGACATTAGAGGTGTCATTGTCTACACCAGGGGGCTGTTCGGTTCGGTTAACATAACCGAAAAACCATGAAAACGAAACCCGAATTATCCAAATTGCTCAAAAAAGATATCGTTAAGAGCTTATCAGTTTCGGTTCACCGAAACCAATAAGTCCTTAACGGATTCGGTTTCGGGATTCTACTCAGTTAAGGAAACCAACAGGCCTATAAAATCGGATTGGGATTCGGTTTTTCGCCCCTAATCTACACTGACAGATTGATCTATCATTCAAGTCAGCATTTTTCACATAAGGAAATGACAGTTCTAAGGAGGAGATGCAAGGTTAGAAACATTTACTTCTGCTGCTTCTTCTTCTTGGTGTTTAGTTGTGAAGGTAAAGCTGGGGGCCAACCTCTCTTCTTGGCGAATGCACCGGTTCTGCTCTCTAGTTCTCCATCACTGCCATCGCTTTCATCACCTCCAGTCTCACTAGCTACTCTAGCAGATCTTTTCTTCGCAGCTTCCAACTTGTTATGCAGCCTCCTCGCCGCGGGATCATTTGTAGGTAGAAGATTCGACCGCGGAACAGCCCTAGCTCCAAGTCCAAGACTGAGTACAACTGTCTGCGTTAGCCTGTTTTTGGCGCAACCTAATTCCAATGAAACAAGAAAAAAGGCAAACACCAAGCTGAACAGAAAAAGAAAGACAGCGGGAGGGAGTATTACAGACTTTAGAGGTCGTCCTTGTTGTTCTGCCTCCACTGGTTCATCGTCACTGCTTCTGCTCATTCTACTTACCCATTGTTCAGCCTGGAAAAAAATGGTTGTGCACAAAAAATAAAGTCTTGTGTCAGCCGTGTGTTCCTAGCCAATCATTAACTGGTTGCGAATTCCGATTCTATGATGGTTTTCCGGCGTAAAGTTCAGACATTTACCAACTTGAACGCATGATTCAATGTAACAATTTGTGGGGATTTGGTCTTGGGCGGCGCCTCCGAACTCATCGTCCCAATAGCCTTTACGCTCTATGAATGTCATAAAATGAGGACACAACTTTCAGCGGGGCAATTCGTCGAACACATAGCGTGCAAATTCGCCAAAACAAGCAGACACAAATTCAGAATATCAATTCAAAGAAATAAAAATCCGAATAGGAACCCGACGGGAAAACGTATAGTCAGCTGACCGCCATTATTTGAAAGAAAAATCTCGATTTCAAGCTTATAGAAAACAGGCCTTACGCTATCAACAGCAGTAAATGTAGCTTCTAAGGAAAAGGCAATAGTTCCGAATGAAGCTCAGAATTGATGGTGTACAGACCTGGTTCAGCTTCAGCTTGATGAGAATACCCTTATTCAGGAGAGAGCCGGCGCGGCATAAGGACAGGAAAAGGAATGACGGACGGGAAGGGAAGAAACCACGGCGGTCGGAGGAAGAAAGGGCAGGCGAGAGGACAGAGGAGAGCGGGAAAGACGAAAGAGAGGGACTCGCTAAAATTCTGCTGCTCTGCGTTTCATTTACTTCTCTTAGTAAATTGCACTGCAGTACACGAAAATCGTCTGTTTATCCATTTCACCACCCGAGATAGAAAATAATAACGGAACAGCACCTGAAACTGAACAAAACATTTATCTCATTGCAACTCCGTCAGTTTGTTCGCACTTCGCACGCAGTCAAAGAAGTAATTTTCTTTAGGCCAGAATAATAATTTATTTAATTATTGTAAGCACAATAATTTCGGTAAAAATCAAAGTTCAAAATGACTTTTCCGTTAGTGACATAAATAAGCAATCAACCGTAGCTATACTGGATAACGTCACCATGACGTACGAACCACGTTGCTGGCCGGCGTTACCCAAGGCAACACTCTTCCACCACTGTTCTTCTGATCAACCGAAGGCGTCGCAACATCGGCGGCTTCGAACTCACCACTTGAATCGTAGAAAACTAGATCCTCGTCATCCAGGCATTCCTGGGGAGGAAGTGTGAATCCATTCCCATTATCATTACAAGCACCAACGCCATTGTTGTTGATGTTCTCCTGCTGCTGCTGCTGCTTCTTTGCCAACCTCTTCTTCGACCGACCTGTGCTTCTCACGATGAAGTCATCCTCGTCGTCGTCGTCCATGCCACAGCCATCGCCGTTTTCAGCAGCAGCAGCAGCACGGTTCCTCCTCCTCTTACCCGAATCAGTGCTGTTGCTACTGCTCCCACTTCCATCCTTGCTGTAGAAGTCTCTGATTGTGGCGGCTATGGTTTCCAGTACGCGATCCCCGTACTTTGTTATCTTAATGCTGAATTCATCCGGTAAAATGTAATTGTTATGAGTTGTAGTTATCGAATGCATGCCAAAAAAAACAATATTCAACTGCAGAAGGAAAGCTTCACTCACTTTCCAATTCCATTGACCTCCAAGAGCTCTTCCTTGGTTCTGGGAAGGCTTCTGCTTATTAGCTCGAGTGTCACATTCCTAAACCCCAACAGTTAACAGATTCAGATGATTCCAACAAGCCTTGTTCTTTAGAAGCCGGCTTAGTAGATGGAAGAGGAGGCAAAGAAATGAACAAGCGGTTTGCAAGCTTACGCAAATATATGGTATGCATTACACCCCTCGCCAGCTTCTTTAACGAGCTTAGTCCGAAGCAGTCGTAAAGCAGAGTATACTTTGGTAGATAGCTCCTGATGAACAAACCAAAGATCATTATTTTGGGGGAAATAAGGTGATCATTTAACCATAGGGTTGATCAGAGATGGATCATGGATGAGAGAGATGCGAGTTTCCACATACCACGTTGATTTTAGGTGCAGCAGATGCCGGAGTGTCGACTGGTGGAGGACTTAGCTTGTTGTAAGGCTGCAATATTCCTTTTGCTGGAGTGGCATCAGATTTGGATGCTTTAGATGCTTTTGCAGATGAAATGAACCTGCAACGTAAAGAGAGCTTTTAGAATACAGGAATTTCAATAATGAACGTGCAGAGATAGCTCAAAGAACATGTAGGAAATCTCTGCTTCTTTGCACAGGGAAGGATTCACAGAAAAAGGCTGAAATTAGATCCTCCATAAGTTAGAGCTGAACAAACCTTAGCAGGATTTGCTTGCCAGAGTATAAATCCGAAGTTTTACGTGCATTCACCTGAAATAAAGAAAAACTAGATCATACACCTCGGAACGATAAGGGCTAAATAGAGCTGGTTATGCACCATATAACAAGAGCTAAAGGGTGTTGTAGCGATCAGCAAATCCATTTGCTACTCCACTGTACTTCCAATGAACCCCCTTTTCCACATTGTAAACAGCTTCAACTTGACCCCAATATCTTCTCTAAAGCACATGCTTATGTTAAGGGAAGCACTCAAGGAAACAATGGTCGTTAGACGGACAATGTTCCGAGACCTTATTACAATAGAGTAGCTTCTTCCTCCCATAGTTACTAGTACTACCTTCTATGGACTGGCTGCATCATCTCCCGCTCTACATTTAAGTAGAGCCAAAATTTGCCAAACAAACCTAGAAGAGCTGGCTATGAGTTTCCTGGTTTTTGCAAGCTCGTCTATAACACCTTAACATTTCTGACATTCATGTTCAGCATGCAATAAGGTCACAATGCCTGGATTTTTTTTTTTAATAAAGATGACATAGCTTGAATTTATAGTTAGGTGCTACTGAAGGTGAAAAATGCAAGTACTTCAAGCTTTAAAGGATGTGAAAAGGTGAAAGTGGAAACGGTAGTTACCTTTAGCACTGATGAAACAGATCCATAGACATCACTTTTCTTCACTTCCTCAGTAAGATAGTCCTCAATAACAAGATGGCGCAATATACGAGAAGCCTCTTCTTTTGCCAGATGTTTTCCAGCTCCATGTAGACTCACAGACTCATGTCTATGTTTCTTTACCTGGCAGTAATTAGTAGCAATTAACACCAATCGATTATCAAGCGTATTAAATGAAAAAGGTGAGAAGTTTTCATGCCACAACATACCACTTGGCTCATAGAACCCCTGTAGACTTCCAGAATATGAGAAGACGAATATTTCTGTCCCGTCATTTTTACCAGTTCAACCTAACCAAACACAGATCAACATTTAGGTGAAAAGCAGTCCCAAATTCGAAAGTTCTACTGACTGAAGAAACATGGATAAAAGTAGAAGAGAAGAGTCTTCTAACCAATTGCTTTGCTATCACGGTGACATCCTTCTCCACCAAGGTTTTCATCTTTGCACAGTTATCACATGTTTTCCTGCAGTTCCCAGAATCAAACTTCTCCCCAAAATGCACAAGCTGTAGGAAACGTCTACAATCAACGTTGTTTTCACAATAGCTCACCTGAAACAGTTAAAGTGATATTTCATTGCATTAGTAGATATGACTCGCAGAAGCAACTAATCAACATATTCATTCATAAAAGAAAACCCAATTATTCTAAGTACCATTCGGAGGAGATTTTCCGTATTTTTCTCATATATCCCATCTGAATTTGCCGTGTTTCCGCGATTATAGCCAGATGTCCAGGAACTTTGCTCTCCCTGTCCTTGTACAAGCATATGCTTCACCCTTATCTAGATAGATGACAAGAGATTCAAATCCAGACTAGGCATTAGTACAACATGGAGATAAAAGATGAAAGAGAGACGCAGCTCATCATCACTCAAAGAACATAAAACCAACAGAGCCTTGTAGGTGAACCGACATAATCACTGTAGCTGTAATACAACACACAAGAAGAGCGGGCACCATCTCGACCAGCACGTCCACATTCCTGAAAAAGTTGCACCATTCCAACAGGCCAAAACAGTCAACATTATGATGTCTAGTAGTCAAAATCTTCCACGTAGTTCTATGATCAACTGGTAATATTGGCAATTATACTTGTGAACAGTGTTCATATTACCTGATGGTAACCTTCAATGGATTTTGGGAGAGAATGATGAATCACAAAGCGAACGTCAGGTTTATTGATACCTGGAATACATATATTAGCAGAATCATACTAATCTGTTTCAGATAATGAGAAAATCAGACATATTAAAAATTATACCCATTCCAAATGCCACTGTGGCACAAATTATATTAACTTCATCTTTGCTCCACTGTCTCTGGACAAAAGCGCGTTGAGTAGCCTCCATATTACCATGATAAAATGCCGCTTTATGTCCACATTGCTGTGGAGAAAACAAACAAGCATAACAATGTTATAAGTCAAACATACATAAACATCAAATCCTATCATAGAGAATCTCCAAGAACTATGCTCAAGTCGATATTATATCCAGAGCTTGAGCAGCAAAAAAAGCGAATAAGTGAACTAAGTGCCAAGGGACAATAACAAAACATTGGCCTTTATGTTCACAAATTCTTACTAAATTCCAACAACTGAAGCTCTCCTAGTTTCTTGGATTTGCATCAGTACATGCCCGCAATGAAACCAAGATGCAAGGATATCAACCTAGCTTAAATTTCAAGTGCATTTGCATACTATTGTTTCAATTGGTAGCGACTCCAGAGCGGGTCATAGACCATCAGTACAAGGAGAAAAATGAATCGTGGACTTCCGTTCTGCACCTTGACAATAATGGCAGATCCAGAGCATCCTTTGCCAGTTATAAAGAGTGAATTAGAGCACTCCATAAAAAAAGTGAAATAGTGCAACACCAACCTGCAACTTTTCAGCTACTTTTTCACAGTCATTCCTTGAAAGACAGTATATAATTCCACATTCATCAAAATGGTTTTCCTTAATGAATGTGTCAATGTCATCCAAACACTTCTTTGTCTTGGGGATCACGGCATACCTGATACATCCACAATACTATTGTATGAAAGTAGTGGAAAAAGAAAACAGCAAAAATTTGTATTTCTCACACATACCATAGATTTGGTCTATTGAAACTTTGTCGGAAAATAATGCAATTAACAAGACCAAGCGCTTGCACAACATCTTCTTTCACACTAGCTGTTGCAGTAGCAGTTAAAGCTAAAACTGGAGTTTTCTCAAACTTCTTTTTCAGGATTCCAAGTTCCTGGATATATGACAAGTCATCTGGCATCAGACACAATCACACAAATATGTTTGCTGTAACAGGACATACAATAGGGTTCAAGTGTCACAACCTTGTAATCTGGTCTAAAGTCATGTCCCCACTGACTCACACAATGAGCTTCATCAATTACGATCCTCGCAAGCATTCCACGAGCATTTAAGCTCTCCAGGTTGCGCAAAAGAGCATCACTTCTGCAAGTGAAAAAAGATGGAAAAGAAAGTTACCAAAATATTAGCTTCCATACAACCTCACAACAATCTTATGCATTTACAACTTGTTTTAATAACTAGCTGAGGAAAAGAACATTGCATCTCATCTTATATTCCAAAATGCATTAGTTTTCAATATGTTAAGTTCACTTCCAGAACCGGATTGATGGTGCTGGAGCTTATAATTCGCATTGGATTACCTGGGCTCCAAACAATTTCAGAAGGGGAAAATACAATTCACCTTAAAGGGCCCATTACCAGTATACTGCACTAAAGATGAAACATACTTTGCAACTTTTTCTGGCGTGACATATAACAGTTTGTATCTACAGTAATCAGAGCAAAGTTCTCTCAAGATCTCCTGCTGTTCAGACCAGTCCATATTGGCACTCAAATAAGCAGCAGGTATGTTTGCCTGCAGCATAAAAGGGCCTCAATAAAATTTAAGCTAATACGTCAACATGCACAAATTATTGTATGCAAATGCTAGAATAGGTAAACTAAAACCATCAGTACCTGCAAAAGATGCATTATCTGATCTTGGATAAGTGAAACGAGTGGAGATATTACTAGTGTTATCCCTGGACAGATCAAAGCAGGAAGCTGCAAAGGAAAAATCCCTTCTGTGAGTATGCACACTTGTTTCAATGTCAGGAGTGACATAATATATTAAACATGTGAGCCAGATTCATCAATTAGGAATGGAAGTCTAATTGAAGCAACTACCAGTTTATTTCAAGCTATTTTCTTGTATTACTATACAAATGTTTTGGCAGTCCCAAGGAAAGATACCGAGAATAGATAGAATGTCAAACAAGCTAATAGATATAAAGCTCTTGCAGACTCTAAATAGAAATGCAAGAATACTATGTATACCAAGAAAGAATATTTTCACCTGATATGTTAAACTCTTTCCACCTCCAGTAGGCATAAGAACAAAGACATCATATCCACTCATTGTGGCATTAATGACTTCCCTTTGATTGGGGCGAAAAGAATGATTTCCAAAAACTTTCTTGTTGTTTTCCTGGAATCAGAAACAGGTCAGCGAATTGGTAGCGATAATCAAAGTCGGTAACTTAAAATGTCCAATATAGACAACGACCTCCAGTTTTTTTGCCCAGGGGAAATTCGAACTGCTCCACTTTGGGTCATTTGAGCCGTCACTGTAGTTCACCTCTACAAACTTTGGTATGTAAGGCTCCCTCTCTACGGGAGTATATGAAACACCAAATCCATCCATGGGGGTGAATGGAAGAGATGACGAGTTCCAATTTTCATACTCTCTTGCACCCGATTCATTCTGTACATAATCATGTGGCTGCATTTTGAAGGCTGACATCTGAGGTGTTTCATATGGGTGGTTGCATGTCGTAGTGGATGCAGAAAGATTTGATTTTTGTCTCTCCTGATTATTAATGTACCCCTCAAGTTGCTGGAGCTGTCTATTAAGTTTCAACCTAATGATGGCCACACATGGATACTAACAAGTAAGGAAACAGATCAAATACCTCACAAGATTCAAAACAACACCTAAAATATGAGAATTTTCAAGCATCTTAGGTTGCATCTGGATGCAAGGATTTCAAATGAAAACTTGTACTAAGTTTGCTTGTGGGATTTGGGTGATGGATTTGGTACCCAAATCCCAAGCATAATGGAATTGGCACAAGTCCATTGTTTGCTAAGGGACACAAATCCGTGGGCCCCACGGATTTGGACCCATTTTTTAGATCCAAATCAGTGGACCCCACGGATTTGCAAATCCCACATTTAATTTGGGATTTGATAATGGAAGGCAAAATGTGAACAAATCCATCATGAATCTATGACAAAAATAAACTACACAAACAATGTACTCTTACAAATCCATAATGCAACAAATCAATCATAAATCCAAAGGTTTTGAAAACTCAAAACCCTCATTTTCAAATCCAACAAGCAAATGAGCCCAGTTCACCTCTTGACTACAATCAACTAGCATTGTGATTTTCAGTTTTACCTTTTCATTTGTTTCAAGCCTATGTCACATTAGAAGCAACAAAAGTAAGACTCGAGTTAGAAAAGCTACTCAACCTATCTTGACGAAGCTTATCCATCTCTACAGGATGAAGGTTTGCGTTATCAAGTAATTCGTTTGATATGCTGAGCAACATGTCCTTTATCTCCTGCCTATGAGTAGTTGCATGTGGACAAAGTCCTAGCTGCATGAGAGATGAATAGTCCATCAGATGTCAGGACCAGTTAGAGAACAAAAAATATTAGAAGACTCTAGTGAGTGCTTACCTGAACTCCATGACTGCAGTTTGACGATAACTCAGGTGGTAGAAATGTGTCTTCTGGCCTAGTAATGTTATCTTTATTCACGGAGGGAGTTATTGGTTGAAACTTAGAAACTGAATGTTGAGGTGTGCAACTAGAATGGCAGTGTTTCGTAGCTATTTGATCAACATCAATGCTCTGAAACCATGTCAATGCAGAAAAGGGAAAGGAATGAAAATGGTAACTGAACATCCATTGAAGAAGGAAATGCAGTCTAGCCAATAGCATGGATAAGCATGTAGATGGAATTTAGTAACAGATTCGTGACTTAACCAAATAAGAAATATCCAACAGACAAACAACTGATGAATTAATTGAACAATCTAACTAATTGAAATAGCATCTGCAATACCGAATCCAACCAAGCTGCTGTCCAATTCATAGCTTATACATAGCACGAACATGAGTTACCTGGAATAAATCATCTTCATCCATAAAATCAGCTGACCCTTCTGCAATATTTGTACTGTGATTGTTGGAGGGACCAGAAAGAGCAGAAGGCATGGTACCATTTGCCCGTGTATGCTCTGTAGTTTCACCACTTGGTACACTGGGTCGAGGAAAGTTCTGATGTGCAGCCACACCTTCATTATATTTAGGAACGGTAGATGAGCTCTGCAAAACAGTAGCATATCCCTGACTACTTTGCACATTCTTCAGCACACCAGTTTTCCCAGGTCTACTGTAACTCCTGCTAGATATATGAAGTTTCGAAAGAGCCAGCCAAGCCTGCCAAAAGTTTCACATAAACATTTGTAAAATTCGAGAGCTCCTTATTGAGTTTACCTCTTCCGATAACATAACATTTATAAGTAAACATCACCTTTTCAACTTGTGGACTGAGCTGTCTGTGCACAGTTTGAACTTGACAAGAGGCTAGCCTAGACAGCAGAAAAAATTTATTCATAAGGAGATTAAAAAAATTAAAGATGTCACAATATCAACACTTTCCCTAATGAAGGCTTCGAAGAAAGAAAAAAGCACCCGAAGATGATTTCCAACACGTTAACTAATAATAAAATTCAGGAGAAAATGTTTGATAAAATCTGATGGGCAAAATACTAGTTATACTACTCACGCCAAAATTCACGACAGCGAGAGAGTGAGAGTGAAAACGACTACCTTCCAGCCATTTCTACTCCAACTTGAGGTTTCTGAGATTCTAAAGAATACAGGAAACTCGAGCTCAAAACTTCCCTCGGTGCTGATGATTTGTCGTATGCCTTTGCATGCTGGGACCAATTCACTCTAGGCAGCTGATTCTCCTTACCCCTTAAACCATTGCCTGAGTTTCTTAGACTGCAGGTATGAGGTAACAAACCACACATTGAATCAGTCCATATATTACAAACTCAAGAAATGAAAGATAAGAGACGTGCAGAACAGAATGCCATTACTTCAGATTCATATGTCTCTCACTGCTCATTAGGAACGTACAGCAACTCGCACTGATTGGACTCCTGCTACAACTTCATACTATTCTGAAAAAGACCAGCGAGTAGAATGGCAAATAAGAAAAACACCCCAAAATAACAAACGAGCATCAAATCCAAGAAATCAGCAGCAGTCGCAAAACAAGAGAGAATCAGAAACTGTGGCTTTCATTTCCGAAACAATTCAATCGCGGGGAAATTTCTAAGAGAATCAAATCCTCGTACCAAGTTCACTGACCAAATGAAGTTAGGTTAAACCAAAAACCGACCTTAGCGAGTGAGCGAGAGTGGTTCCTTAAGAGGAATTCGCTTCACGAAAAGCGAGAGAGAGCCAGCGGGAGGTGACCGACGGCGAGAGCTCGGCGGTTGTGGCGGCAGAAACCGGAGGAAGAAGAAGTGAGAGCCTTCTTCAGAATTGCAGTAGCGATAACCGCGGACTTCAATGGCGGGATATTTCCCAGTTTTATTCCCATTTCTTTTCAAAATTTAGCACTGGAATCATTTTTAAATTTTGGCTCCTTTCCTTTTCTTTTACCCTCTCAAACTTCTGGGCTACGGCCCATTTATCCGACCCAAGTTCAGTAGCTGGGCTATTGCAAATTCGGGCTCGGAGATTACCCGGCCTGACACCGGCTGAATTACCCGCCCGAATCCACGCCGGCGAAACCCGCAGCGGCTATCTTCTTCTTCTTCTCTGCTCTTTCCATGGCCTGCTCTGGTCTGCTGTCCAATTCCTTCATTGCCAATAAGGTAACCCAGTCTCCGGAGGTGAAATTTTTTGTCTTTGCTCGGTGGGATTTTTGAAAGAGATTTCTTTCTGAATACAATTTGGTCTCAGTGCTTTCGGCCTCGTCGTCATCACAAGCTTGCAGTTCCATATCCAAGATCGTTCTCGAGCTCAAGAGTTCATCTGGCTCAAAATTTGGGGATTTCCATGTCGATGGAGGAAAATGGGGCTGCAAAGCAGGGACTCGATGTATCAAGGAAGAAACTGCCACACGTATTGACGGTTGCTGGCTCTGATTCCGGTGCCGGAGCTGGAATCCAAGCTGACCTTAAAGCTTGCGCTGCTCGTGGAGTGTATTGTTCCACTGTGATTACTGCAGTTACTGCGCAGAACACTGTCGGGGTTCAGGTTCTAATGCTTTCCGGTTCTACTTCCATTGCTTTTCTTTGTAGTAGTGTCTTTCAAGTCTTCCTATCTAATTGCTGTGAAGTCGCTGAGCCTTATCCTGTTACTGGTTTTCAGGGAGTAAACATAGTGCCGGATGAATTTGTTGCGCAGCAGTTGAAGTCTGTGCTATCTGACATGGAAGTTGATGTGGTAAGTCTCAGTTCAGATGTTGGAAGGATTGCTTTCAATTTCTTGGATGACTTATTGAACGTGTTTCGCAAAATGTTCACAGGTGAAAACAGGAATGTTGCCCTCTATTGAGATAGTTAGAGTTCTTCAGCAAAGTCTGAAGGAGTTTCCTGTTCGAGGTATGTTGAACTGATTAAGTTCATATCAGTATCATCACGAATTGTAGAGGGCCTTGAATTAACCAAATGATTGAAGGCAGCTGTGGTTGTTGATCCTGTTATGGTATCTACAAGTGGAGATGTGCTAGCAGATCCTTCTATTCTGGCAAGGTTTCGGTATGTTTCATAAGTTTAAGATAAAGGGTGGCTTATACTGAATAGCCTATGAACTTCCTTCCGCTGTTTGCGTTAGTAGTAACCGAAAACCTTGTGCATTATGATGTCTCTGGCTTTTTAATGCAGGGAGGAGCTGCTTATGATGGCTGATATAGTGACCCCTAACCTTAAAGAGACATCTACTTTACTTGGTGGAATGCGACTAGAGACAGTTGATGACATGCGACGTGCAGCTAAGCTACTACACTCCATGGGTCCACGGTTCGTGAAAGTTGAGCAATTGAAAAGTGAAATTGATTCGAAAGTGGCATATGTAGAGTTGTTTGTTTATGTTTGTAATTAAATGTATTGATTTCCAGGAGTGTGCTTGTCAAAGGTGGTGATCTTCCCGAGTCTTTTGATGCTGTTGATGTCTTCTTTGATGGTAAGCTGTATTGAGTGGGTTCAGTTGTTTTTCTTGGTGTTGTAATTTCATCTATATGTCTTTAACATATTTGCAGGCCGATTTGATTCTGTGATATTTTGCAGGTGAAGAGTATCATGAACTACACTCTCCTCGTGTAAAAACTCGCAACACCCACGGAACTGGTTGCACTTTGGCGTCATGCATTGCTGCTGAGCTAGCAAAAGGGTCTTCTATGCTCTCTGCTGTGAAGGTAACCCCTTTGCTTTTGTTGATTGTGTTTTGGTTCACATGCAGTTTGTGGTTGAAAGAGTGATTGTTGAATGTGAAATTTACATAAGGTGGCTTTTATATAGGCAATGCAACTAAGGATCAGAATATGTTTTTTTTAATCTGTTTCACTGGAAACTGGGAACAGTAAGGTGGAAGCACTAGTTTCCTGTCCTGATTTCAGGTGTACATATCATCACTTCAACCTGCTATAAAAATGTAATGCAATATGCTCTCTACGATCCTGTTATATATTTTTGTTTACGTGCCTCACTTTCTCCCCATCAATGATTCTAAAGATTTGAACTTTCCAGCTAGCTAAGCGCTATGTGGAGACTGCCTTGGAGTATAGCAAAGACATTATATTAGGAAATGGAGCTCAGGGTCCTTTTGACCACTTCTTGAGGCTCAAGCATAACACTAGCACAGGGGGCACGTTCAGTGGGAATGAATTGTTTCTGTATGCTGTTACGGACTCTGGGATGAATGAGAAATGGGAACGGCCGATGGAAGTTGCAGTTAAGGAA
The DNA here is from genome assembly GCA_964030455.1 of Linum trigynum. NCBI lineage: Eukaryota > Viridiplantae > Streptophyta > Magnoliopsida > Malpighiales > Linaceae > Linum > Linum trigynum. The sequence goes on along the minus strand of OZ034817.1, from coordinate 59,227,528 downwards.
GCAATCGAAGGAGGTGCCACTATAATTCAACTAAGGTTCAAGCTCAAACGAAATCTTTTTTATACTTGTGCTGATAAGTTCCGCCCTAATTTTGAAACCATTTCCTGCATCATATCTAAACTTATTTTCTGCATCATATTTCTCGGTCTTGTCCAGTTCATTTCTATCCTCTTGAGAGGATCTATGGAATCAAAACCCAATCGAACTATATTTTTTCAGATCCAAATATGGATTTGCTCCAATGTGAACTGAATCGCTGCAGACCCTGACACTTGTAGCAACCTGTGTTACTGAATTAGCTCTCGTGTGTTATTTCGCAGGGAGAAAGATGCAGAAACAAGAAAGTTCATAGAAACAGCAAAAGCATGTCTGAAGATCTGCCATCCCTACAAGGTGCCTCTGTTGATAAATGACCGTATCGATGTAGCCCTTGCATCTGATGCCGATGGAGTCCATGTCGGGCAATCAGACATGCCTGCGCGAGTTGCCCGGATTCTTCTCGGACCAGACAAAGTAATAGGAGTATCATGCAAGACAGTGGAGCAAGCTCACCAAGCATGGCTAGATGGTGCGGACTACATTGGCTGCGGTGGGGTCTATCCAACTAGCACCAAGGCAAACAACAGCACTGTGGGTTTGGATGGGCTGAAAACCGTTTGCTTGGCTTCCAAGCTACCTGTGGTCGCGATTGGTGGAATCAATGCTTCAAATGCAATAACCGTGCTGGGGATTGGTCCGCCAAATCTGAAAGGTGTTGCAGTAGTTTCAACTGTGTTTGCTAGATCAAGTGTCGTGGGAGAAACGAGAAAGTTGCATAGTATGTTGACAGAAGCAGTGTTGAAGGCGAACTGAAGTTCCTCCTTCAGATGTATGAAGAATTCAAATTGCTTTGCCCAAAACATTGTTTTCGTAATTGAGGATAATAACTTTGCTCCCTTGTGTTGAGAATTGAGATTGAAATAAGGTGTTGTGCACATGTAGAAAGGAACAAGAAGAAATAAAAACTTTTCTCCATCTCAACCTGTACGGTACCATTCAGTAACTAGTTAACTCATTAACAATCAGTAAGAAGTTTGACAGACCCCAAAAATGAACATCACAACAAACCAAAAAGCAACACCAGAAGCTGTCTTGCAGAATTCAGCACAAACACAAACCCTATTTCCCGTGGAGCAGATTTCGTCCCACACCTTGCCTGCCTGCCAATACCCAAAACCGCTACAAATTTACACACACAGATTATTACCACACATGCACCATAAGGGGGTTCTAGATTACAGAAGGTTGTTTTATACAGACTCTCCATGGCAATCCTATTGTAGAGGTAAAATAGGAAGCAAGCAGCATATTCCTAGACGTCCATACTTCCCCAACGTGCAAACTAGGTATCATCCGCTTAACTAACTCGGAATTCGCCACTAGCTTGTGCCTCCTTAACCCTCTTTTCATACTCATCAACCACTCCTCCTCCTTCCTCAGCCTCAGGCTCGGGCTCTTCTTCCCTTTTATCATCCTCTTCTTCTTCATCTTCTGCTCCCCAGCCGAAGGCCCCAATTGATCTCGAGACTTTTGCAGGCACTTTGGCCTCTTCAACGATTTTCATGATCGCCTCCACAGTTTGTAAGGAGAAGGCTGGATTCTCTTTCCTGTAGTACATGGTTTGGGCTGCCTCCGTCAGTTCTCTAGGCAGATTCTTCAGAAACCAAGGGTGGCTCTTGATCTCTTTCATTGTGATTCTCTGCGATACACACAAGGATCATTTCAAAGGATGACAACCATCAACCACATTCCTATGTTTGTCTTTTTCATGCAAGACATAAAAAGAAGTTCCTAAACATACCTTGAGCGGATTTGCAACAAATATGCGGGAAATGAGGTGCCTACAATCTTGCGATATGTGTACAAAATCTGGGATCTTGTACTGAACACCCATTATTTTCTGCAGAAGAAGACAAAACTAAGCTCTCTGCAAACAAAGAAAGAACCACTAAGTAGAAAGGATTCCGAAGAGGGGAAAAAGGGGACATACGTTGATTGTTTTTCTGAAATTCTTTGGGTCATCCTGGTCTTCAAAAGGATATGCTCCCACCAGCATAACATAGAGTGTTACTCCACATGACCATACATCAGCCAACTGAACCAGGAAAAAACAAAGTAAACACACTTTGCCTCTGCAGAAGTACTTTACTTGCACTACTGGAAAGAAAGAAAGCAAGAAAGAAATAGCAACATTCTAAAATGCAAGCCCGGCGCAGGATTCTCATGGTATTTGATGCATGCAACCTACCATGATAACTATGAGATAGTAATCAAAACAGAATCATATGAAGTTTTGACTGCTGTTGCAACTATGTTTTGATTCAGAATCCCTAAGGTGCCCAGGAAATATACTGATGGTCTTCAACTGATTATGAACAAAGGATCCAGAAAACAAAATGTCATCTTGACTCTTCGATAATAAAAACTGGCGGAACATGAACATTTAGCTGATATTACCTTGCCATCATATTCTCTGCGGGAAAGAACCTCCGGAGCAATATATGCTGGAGTCCCAACAGTTGATTTTGGTCTTGAATGAAGTAAAGAAGACTGCTTGTAACAATTTGTGAAGAATGTTTGTCAAATGTCACATAGAGATCACAATTTCAAACGAACAGCTAGCAATAGATCAGGCAAAGATGGAAAAAAAAATCTACAACTCTGAAAGCAAACCTTTGAATAACCAAAATCACATATCTTCAACCGTGGGGCTGGGCTTCCATCCAGTAATGTATTTTCCAGCTTCAAATCTCGATGGCATATTTGCTGCAACAACGTTGAAACTAAGAAATTGGTCGCTCTTTCTTAGGATTCAGAAGAAATGGACTGAAAACAAAACTACAATCAGAAAATTCATTTCACCATGGAATGGCAGTAGCTGACGCCTGAAATAAGCTGTTGGAAGAAGTACCTAGCCTGGAAAATTAATAGTGAAACAGGAAAGGTCTCAGGTGTGAGTATGCTACCCACGCAATGATCACAAAACACCTTTTTTCCAACAACCCACATCCTAATAAATGGTTAGGCAGACAGAGAAACCTCATCTTCGCTGAATCTTCCAGCATTACAGATGCGCTCAAACAGCTCCCCGCCGGCAGCATACTCCATCACTATAGATAGATGGGTTGGAGTCAGAACCAGCTGCAAGATCAAACACCCCCAGAAAAGGAAAGATGGCCATCAAATCACTGAACTAGTACAAAATTGCACCAGAACAAACAAAAACCACAACTTTCAGAGTGATGATGGGCAACCAACCTCCTTGAAGCGAATTATGTTAGGATGGCGAAGCGATCTGTGATTTATAATCTCTCTTGCCACATTCTCATCAATCTGCAACACATAATGAAATAGCTTTACGATCTTATACACCTCTGATCTCCCTACCCAGAAAAAAAGGTACAAAAGCCCGTGAATTGCAAATTCAATCATAACCCATCACGTCTTGCCATCAAGCAAATTCTCCATCCCTTTCTCCTTCTCTTTGGGAAGATCGATCCTACCGCGTTTGAGGTTTACCATTACCAAAATCCTAATCTCCTCCAACAGAATTCTCACCCCGTATCCAAAATTCACACGTAAAATGAAAACTAGCAGAAGCACAGGCAACGAAGCATGACATGATAAAAAAACAGGGGAAAGAAGAAAGACCCGTGTACCTTGGGGCCACGCTCGATATATTTCATGGCGACGAGCTCTCTGGTCTGCTTGTTCCTCATCAGCCTAGCAACCCCGAAATTGCCAGATCCTATGTCCTTCACTAGCTCATACTTGTCCATCTCTCCCCAAAAAGTAGATACACAAACAAACCACCTAAGGCAATTCTGCTTCGATAATCAGCTCCCCAAAATTCAACAACTTTTCTCCACCGTTTTCCACCACCACCCTATATATATACAAAAATCCTTCCTTTATCCAATACCTCTGTTCCTGCTCCCCAAATTCAGAGACCCAGCAACGATTCCGACGCGGTAATCGCCAGAATTCCCACCGGATTGCCGGAATCGGAAGAGGGAAATCACAAGGAAATATCTCAAAGCGCGAGAGAGCCAAAGGGAAAGTGGGATGGAGGGAGGAAAAGGGAGAATTGATGGGGGGATTAGAAGGAAAGTTAAGAATCTGTTGGAATTAAAAAAAGGAAAAAGAAAGAACCCCAAACAGAGTGGGAAACCAAAGAATCAGCAACTGTTTTTTTTTCTTTCTCCTCAATAATAATTATTATTATTTTTTGTCTGGGTATGGGACACGAGAAGGAAAAGGAAGGAAATTTTTGCGGGGATGGAGGAGAAGGTTCGTGTTTGGAAATGGAATTTGGCCAATTGGGTCTCTGTGACTTTCGATGAAGGTAAAAGAAATAAGAGAGACGGTGGAGGATTGGGCAATGGCGGATCCTTATATTATTTCCCTTCTTTTTTTTTTTTTTGTCTGTCTATGGTTAAATATACCGTCCCTGTCAACGTTTCTCCTTTACAGTGACTGAAGTGGTGCGAGTCCGATATGGATTTTCAGTTATTAGCTAAATTGGAAAAACAGATAACGTAGACGTAGAGAAGACGGTGGCCTGATCCGACGTGTGCAGTCTCATCAGCCTGTGGTGTGCTTACCCATCTTCTTCTTCTTCTTCCAATCTTCCTCCCAAACATCAATGACTCTTTTGAACTTTTTACAGCCATGGTTGATTTCAAGCCCAAACAAAGTGGTGGGCTAAGAAGTGGGCCTAGGCCACCCAATTAGTCATTCGCTTTGCAAATTGTGTGTTCAACAGACTCGCAAGTACTTTTCATAGGTCGTAACTTCAACATAGTGGCTCATTCTGTGGCCCGTCATGCTCTGAGTTTATCACCTCCCTTTCAAAGGGGGTTTGATTATGTAGCCTGGTACAATAGTAGATAGTTTGGTTGTAAACTTGGATCGATTCTGTATCCTCTTTTTATGAGTGATCGTTTAGAGGAAAAAAAATTGTGTGTGTTCAAGTTCAACCACTGAACTCTAGGTTTAATTCGGCGTGGTGGATCCGATCTATTAGAGGAAGGAATAATATGATATGTGGAATATAGCAAGGTGATCCATCTACACCCCAACGGTCAACATTAAAATCGTAGCAACGAAGAACATAGTGAGTAAAAGTAGGAAGATAACAAGAATAGATAAATAACTATTGTAACCATATGAATTAAGAAACAGAATACCACAAATATGTTATTCTCCAAACACTAGGGGAGGATTAGTATTTGCGAAATACATAGTATCTGCACCCAAATCCGACATTATATATGGGAATTAACCGCAAATAACACTTTCAAATATGCATTCCAAACGACCCATAAATTACATATATATATATATATATTATACATGTACGGTCGGTTTGCTCGGATTCCTGGTGTCGACTTGATGAAGAAGCTCCAAATTTCATTCAGTTTGCAGGTGTTGGATGCTGCTAGAGAAGGCAAAATGACTTATTATACAAGCAACGGCAGCTACTAAGCCAGATCAGGTAAAAAGGCTGCTTGCTCTTCTTAGCGGGTATTACTGCTGTTGAAGCGAGCCTTGAATTATAGAAGTCAGAGATGGATGAATCCGAGCTGTTCTACGAGAGCGTGCTTCACTTCTTCCTTCAGCATACTCTTCCCCCAGGGGCCACCTTGGCCGCAGATCATACTAGCATCCGAACAAAATGTGTTTCACAAATTAAAAGAAGGTAAAAAAATAAAAACACTTTTCATTAGAGACCTGGAAATGGGATGTATATATAGCAATGAGTGTTCCAGGCATTACCACGAAATCTTCAGGTTCATCAGCAGGTGGTGGCGGATCAAATCTTCCCATGCGGAAGTGCTCGATTCCCGTCCAAGCCACCATTACACCTAGTGAGACCAACAACAAATGGCTGAGTTTTTTACAAATGGATCAATCAAGACATAAATTTTATATGCGTAGCACTCAAACATGTACTGACTGCAATCTTGAGAAGACCACTTTCGCATTTTGTTAAACAGAAAGCCTATTACAGGGTTCATATGCATGAGTTGGCAGCTACTGAACTTTCTTTTATGCCTTAAAAACAGAATACTGTGTTCAATTTCGTTCAAACGTGCAGGCAGAAATAAGATCTTGAGTATAGAGACAGGTCGCATTATATTGCACAATAAGTGTTTAATCAGTATGCCAACCAAAATGAAAATCAAGCACATTGAACAAACTGATCTTTCTACTTTGACCAATTTTCACAAAACTACATCTTACCGTTATCAGTGCAAAGGTTAGGAGGAGGGCATACAAGTTTCAGGTCGTTCTTCTCGACTACTGTGTAAAGTCGAGACCTAACATACTTGTTTGAGGCAACCCCTCCAGAGACCACCTGAACAAGAAACAATTCAGAGCGTCATTCAAATTTATTGGAAAATCTTAGTAGAAAACAAGCAATATAATTAAATGGGTAGGTCAATGCGCTTTACCAGATGTTTTATTGAGGGATCAATCTTCCTTGCCCAGTCTATTGCCCGTTCACACCTTTCCTCTAAATGTAATACTGCTATTCGCTGTATCATGAAGAGGATTAGAACCCATAAGGAATCGTAGGTCATAATCTAGGTATTACTTGACCTAAAACAGGAAAACCTGAAAAGATGCTGCTATATCAGCTCGGGAGCTTCTTTCTTGAATACTAGCGGCAGAAATAGGAATCTCAGGATTTCTGCAGGCACCCATATTAATGAGTAAAGATATGAAACAGAGCAAGGAAAATATAAGGAAACGAAGGAGTTAACAAGTATCTGTTTGAATTTGCATCATGCTAGTAAGTGAATTGATTACCATAACGACAGAAATCCAAAAGGACATACATATTTCTGGATTCAATAGCCAGTCTGACTTGAGTCTTCAGACCAGCATATGAGAAGTTGCAGTCCTTATGTTGCTTCATTGGTGTCTGGTGGCACAATAGCGTATAATGAGGAAGCCAACCACCTATATAGTACTTCTGGTGTATTGCTTGCTCGACCATAACTTAAAAATGAAAATGAAGTCACTGGAATAGAACTAACCGAAAATTTAACAGCTTGAGCATTCCCCTCTTTAGCAAGTTCTTCCAAAGCTGGTCCTCCGCTCTTCCTCAAATCGAGAGCAAGCCATTTTGCAGTCTTATCATAGGCCTCTCCAATTGCATCATCTATTGTGGTCCCAAGTTGTATATAGTGGCCAAGATCGCGTGCAAGAACAAGCAGGTTATGCCCTCCTAAGATAAGAAAAAGATGACAAAATCACATCACTACTGTAATGAAGGGATCCATTACAAACAAATCTCCCTTATTGTCCGACACTTGATATCACAAATCAAACGATCATATTCTTACACTGCAAGGTTCAATTCCTAGTCAAGTTCTTACAAGTATGTTTTCCTGAAACTATGCAATTCGATAAATGAAAGGCCAAGAAAGGAAGTACATAAACTCTGGCAATAACCTCACCTGAAATAAGCAAGGCCAAGAAAGGAAAATGCAAATCGTGCTCAATGATCCTACCACAGACAAAAGCTATCAAGTATCACTTCCCTGAAACAGATAAAACTTCTATTGCATTGGCATATTAACAAAATTCTCATACAAAAAGTATTTGTCACACCATACTCTATCCACACGAATTATTCATTACCTGGCTACAAGAGCATGAGCCTCCATATGATGGACACCAATGATTGGTAGGTTGAATGCACCAGCAAGTTTACGAGCTTTCCGCACACCAACTGAACAAGACGAATATTACAGAATTCATATTCCACGAAACTATGATGGCGGAAGAGAGAAAGGTAATAAGAATTTACAATCTAGGCTAATCGAGCAACTGACAGGCAGGAATCAAAAGTTCATGGCATTTCCTGATTATTCTAGAGAGACACCTGATTTTCATTTCAACACACTTGGACTCAACTGTGACAATGGTCCATCAGAATAGAAGTGCAAATTACTTTACTTACCACGTAGACAAAGGCTCAAACCAGGACCAATGGTAACAGCAACTGCAGATAGATTGTTTGCAGTAAGATTAGCTTTATCAAGTGCTTCCTCCACAACCTACAACATGGACATGTAGGAGCCAGTAGAGATACTACACCCAGCAAATAAATATCTTTATTTTCAGCATCTCCAGGTCAAAATTTCCTTAGGCCCGAAGTTCAGAGAGCATTATCATTCAGCAAAATCTTCACCATATTGATATTGACTAAGACATGACCAACACACCTGATCAATCACCAGGGAATGAGCTTCTTCCGCCATTTTGGGAGCAACACCTCCATATCGAGCAAGCAACTCTGACTTGACATAGTCAGTAAAAAAGATTCAGTTAGTTCATGACCTCATTCAAAAGCCCGCGCCACTCACTTCCAGGATTATTTGATTCAACAGCACATCAAAGCTTACATTTCGCATACCTGAGAAGATATAACTTGGCTCAGGATTTCGCCGTTGCTTCTAACCTAAATGTAAAGAACAAGCAAATCCAAAACCAAAGTGAATTCTAGTTCGGGCAGATGAAATAGTCGGGAGAAAGAATGTGAAAGGCTAGTGACTTACAACAGCGACTGCAGTGTCATCACAGCTAGTCTCAATGCCGAGAACAACCAAGTCGTCTTTAGACGCCCGAGTGGGTGCACAGGAGGAGGAAACACGGGGAGTGGAAGCAACGCAGGAGCGCGAGTAAAGGAGAGAGCGATTTAGATTCCACAACCGCTGCTCGCAGTGTTTGAAGCCTTCGTGAGATAAAATAGCGATAGAGGGCTTCGGAAGGAAATTGAGGCGGGAAATTGCTGAAGACAGCATCTCCGAACTACGTTAATGGTGATGGAGGAGAAGATGGCAAATGGAAGGATAGAGTCACAGACGATTAGTGGGGCATCCAGCAGCGGAGAAAGTTCACCCACCTAGCAGCTATTATCAGTTGACAGGCAATGTTTTCAGCAGATGAAAGCAAACGTTCTGCAATTTTACAGAATTCCAGCCAGAGAACGATTAGGAAAACCAACAATCAAGAAATGAGGACACAACTTTCAGTGGGGCAATTCATCGAACACATAGCGCGCAAGTCCGCCTAGACAAGCAGACAAACATTTTTAGAATATCAATTCAAAGAAATAAAACTTCGAACACGAACACGACGGGAAAACGTGAAGTCAGCTGACCGCCAAGCAGACGTTATTTGAAAAAAAAAATCTCGATTTCAAGCTATAGAAAACAGGCCTTACGCTATTAACAGCAGTAATTGTAGCTTCTAAGGAAAAGGCAATTAGGCGAGAGTTCCGAAGCTCAGAATTGGTGATGTATAGACCTGGTTCAGCTTCAGCCTGCTGAGAATGCCCTTCTTCAGGAGAGAACTAGCGCGGCCAAAGGACAGGAAAACGGAGCCCTCTGGATGGGGAGGCAAGTAACGGCGGCAAAGGAATGACGGGCGGGAAGGGCAGAAACCGCGGCGGTCGGAGGAAGAAAGGGCATGCGAGACGAGAGCTGGGAAGAGATAAATTGCACTGTGTTCCGTTTTATTTTCTTTCTCACTGTGTCACTGGTAAATTGCACTGCAGTACACGAAAATCGTCTGTTTATCCATTTCGCCATCAGAGAGAAAATAATAACGTTATGAAATGTGATATTTGCAAATACGTGTGGGGTCCACAGATTTAGAGCTAAAAAAATTCAAATTCATGGACCATTAATTTGTGTACTTCAACAAACAATTTTTTTTTTTACAACTACATAATGCTTGGAATTTGGGTATCAAATCCATCACCCAAATCTCATAAGCAACTATACTTAAATGCTCTGGTACCATTTGGACGGGATGAAGAGATACCCCTGGATTGATCTCTCCGCCGAGCCGGTGGATTATAGGGCAGCTTTGTCCGGCAATGGAGTTTTTGTCCCAAGGGGAATTTCACCGTCTTGCGCCACTTGGGGGATGGATTGTCGGTGAAGAGGGGAGAGTAGCAGTTAGAGAGAGGTGACAATTCTCAATCCAATTCATCAATCCATTAAAAATATCCAACTAATCCAATCCATTTAAATCAAATCCATGTTATCCAAATCTACTTGGATTCATGGATCATCGACAAAATACAGTTTAGTCCATATAATCTTTCTTTTTATATTTTGGTACATAAAATTTATATTTTTATACGAAAATATCACTGAAAATTATATTTTGGTACCTTAAAATTTTCATTATGACATTTTAGTATCTAAACATTTTGCATTTTACATATTGGTCATTGGTTTAAGATGTCATGTGGATTCATGGATAATCCACCAATTCGTTGGATCCAATCCATTTGTGGATCCACCAATCCAATCCACCAATTCACCAATCCAAACCATTTGTCACCTCTTGTAGCGGTGATATAGGGGAAGCCAAGAGGCGTGAGAGGAAAGCTATTTTATTTTTCAATATAATAATTGTATATAAAATTTAAAATTAAATAAATCATTAAATAATATATTATTAATTATTTGTCGACTAAGAAGCTTTGTTGGACGCCACATCAACTGTTTGTTATGGTTTTTGTGGAGAGAAAGAAATGCCCAACTCTTCAATGGACATATTGGAAGAGAAGCGAATGCTGCAGCGCACCCTATGGCCCAAGTGAATACTCGGCGGGATGAAAGGCAGGTTTGGTTTGACAGACCGCCACTGGTATTGATGGATCAATCACGCTTGGACAATGTAAACAATTCGCTTAATTAATAAAAGCATACATGTTTCTATAAAAAAATCTGTCTATTAAGTTTTTGGATGGAAATGGACGGAAATGACCGTTTCATACAATTTCAAAGCCGTGTTACCGAAATTTCAGAATAAAAATTTTCTAACCGTTTTGTACAAAGTGCAAAGTTGTGTGACCGTTTATGTTGATTACCCGATATTCCAACGGTATGGAGGGATTCGGTAAATTTAGGGGTCGTTTGGAAGTTGCGATTGTTTTGTTGAGATTGTCATTATGCATGCATGTATTGTTTACAATGTATTTTTTTTTTTTTTTTAGCAGAAACAATACATGGATTGTTTATGTGATGTGAGAGAAACTATCACTCATTTTGAGTGATTGTTATATCTCAACTTTTAGTTGTGATTGTTGAGATAGTTGAGTTGAGATTGTTTTGTCTTAGCTTTTAGCTGATGCGACATACACAATCACACATACCAAACATTGTATTCTACAATGTATCAAATTCGACAATACATGTATAGTATTATACATGCATTCTCAACAATATATCTATTTAACAATCGCAACCCTTAATTACCATCTCTAGAATTAAAGGGAAATAAAAAATAAAATAAAAACGAGAAAGGACTTTCGGTCTCAATTTTTTTTTACTATACAGTCTTGTCCAATAAAACGCAGAGCGGCCAGGGTCGGAGGAGGAAGGGAAAAGAAGAACCTTCGGATGCACAGAGCTCGCAAATAGCTCTCGGCAGATTACACCAACGCCCGACGACGCGGCTCCACCGGACCCGTAGATCCCCCTTGCTCCCCTGCCGGCGATCGCAATGTCCTCCGCCGCGTCATCCCGATCTCTCCATCTCTTCCTCTGCGCTCTTCTTCTCATCTCTCCTCTCGTCCTCGCCTCCGAGTCAGATCACAAGGTAACGAGCCTCCCTTATCCCCGTGCTTCACTGCCGGTGCTGAGTTGGTGTTGGTTCTAGATCTCGTTCCTCTAGGTTTATGAGCTCCCGAATTGGACTCAGATCTGTGCGGGAAAAATGCTCCTCCCAATGTTGTGATTCTTGAATTGTTAGTAGGTTCGTTTCTGGTGCTAGGGTTCCTAGATAGCTGAAGCAGCGTGGATTGAGAGCGCGTCGATTGGGAATTAGATCTCCCCTTTATTTTTTTTTTTGTTCATTTTGTATTGTATTCGTGCTGATGTTTATGATGGTGGATAGAGTGCTGTAGCAGCTGCGAATTGTTTTATCCTATCTGGTTCCAGATTATTGGCGGAAATGCTTGTGATTGTGGTGCCGAAGTGAAGTGTAGTAGGATGCTACCGTGCTAGGATGTTGCATCTTGCATGACCTTGCTTGTTGAACCATTTAGTTTTTGCACAATTGGTCTGATGGCTTCATGGTTTCAGCCTTGTTATTGATTTTGGTATATATGCATTCATCATGTCAGAATGATGCATTGGATCATGCACATGTCTTGGATTATTTTCATCTGGATCTACTCCCAAGTATTCTTGTAGGCACTTCCCACAGCTCGCGTAGTGTTTTCAATCTTCATCCTTCCCCCATGTCGGGGTTTCTGAGATTTCGTTGTTTCTGATGGACTCCATGAAAAAGAGTATCAGGTCCACGATGGGACTGGATATTTTACATATTGCATTGTGCCCCATCAAAGCATGTAGTTGTCTTTTGAATTTCGATGTGTACTGGAAACTTGTAGAATTACTGGAGCTATTGAGGAGTGTGCAATTGTTGCACGTGTATGTGTTTTCCCTGGTATAAATTTGGTGGTCAGGCTTAAAAGCTAGCGGGGGATTAGTTTATGTTCTATTCGTAAGCTGTTATATTGGCATCCAGTGATGTTTCTGTTGAGGTGGAATTGATCGATTAACTTGATGATATAGGGAATGTGTTCACTTATTTTGAACTTTAAACTGCTGATTACTTGCCGGAATCCCCTGGAAAAATAGTAGCAATACTTGCTGGAATCACATTCCTCGTGGACATACTAATGACTTTTGCTAGCAAGTTTCTTTCCGATTGATAATGTGGATATTATTACTATTTCACTATGAACTGATGGTTTGTCGAGTTTATCTCTAACTCTTTATCACATATTGCTTTTCAGTACCAACCAGATGATCCTGTTACTCTTTGGGTGAACAAAGTGGGTCCTTATAATAACCCACAGGAAACGTACAACTACTACAGCCTTCCATTTTGCCGTCCAGCTGGAAATACTGCTCATAAATGGGGTGGCCTTGGTGAAGTCCTGGGTGGAAATGAACTTATTGATAGTTTGCTGGACATAAAGTTCCAGAGTATGTACAAACTTCTTATATGCCATGTTCAAATTTCTGATGCTGCGAGGCAGTGTTTCTGTTTATGGTATTTGTTTGGCTTACTTCATTTTCTATTCCAACAGAGAATGTAGACAAAGCTTCCATTTGTCAGCTTGACCTTGATGAAGCTAAGGTCAGACACTTCAAAGATGCCATTGAGAACAGTTACTGGTTTGAGTTCTTCATGGGTATGTTCTGTTTTGGCTCGTCTTTGGCGTCATGTTTCCATCTCCATCTGATTTCAAACATTTTCCGATAACATAAGCTAACCTGGCAAATCTTGTGATAGCTTTGATGACCACTACACCAATTCTAACAAGGAACCTGTTTCTCTTTTTGGTTTTATTGGTTATGGTTGATTAGTTGTCATGATTGGTTTCAAGGTTGATGTACTAATGAGTTAATTGTGTCTTCTGATTCCTGATCTTCTGTTCTGTGACCATTTATGCAGATGACTTGCCATTATGGGGTATGTATTCACTGACCTCATTGTTGTTGTTATTGTTTCCTATTGCCGAAGTATCGTTTTGAGTTGATTCTTAATTGTTTCCTCAGGATTTGTTGGGGAGTTGCATCCTGATAAAAACAGTGACAATGGTAAACATGTCCTGTACACGCACAAGAGTATTACAGTTAAATATAATAAAAACCAGGTTGGTATTTCACCGTCAGTTGAATTGTTAGTTAATGCTGCTTTGTTGTTCAGGATGTTGAAGTGTCTATTCCTGCAGATAATTCATGTGAATCTGACTCAAGAGGGTGCCAAACCCCTCGAAGCGGGAAGAAGCGTGGAAATGACATACTCTGTCAAATGGATTGCAACTAATGTTTCTTTTGCTCGTCGCTTTGATGTCTACTTGGATTATCCTTTCTTCGAGCACCAGGTAAAGCTGCTACTCAGCTTACAATTTATGTTGTATTTTTTTTTTTTTTTTGAAGACCTAATGTTTTCCATTTTTGGATTATTGATTCTTAAATTTTATTATTTCCCTTTATTTGGTTTTCATTTATTTATCGAGTTACTTTTCAATGCAGATCCATTGGTTCTCCATTTTCAACTCTTTCATGATGGTCATCTTTCTCACTGGTCTGGTCTCAATGATATTGATGCGAACCCTGAGAAATGACTATGCTAAGTATGCTAGAGATGATGATGATCTGGAGTCTTTGGTATTGCCTCGTCCCATTGAACCTCTTTAAATTTTGTGTTTCTTATATATAATGTTTTGGAGAATCATATGATATTAATTTTGTCGGGATTCCTGTAGACCATATATAATGAAGATTTATCATCTTTAACTGTAGACTTCTAATTTTTGTATGTCTAAACAATTTATGATGTTTAACAGGAAAGAGATGTCAGTGAAGAGTCTGGTTGGAAGCTTGTTCATGGAGATGTTTTCCGTCCTCCACGCAGTTTAGTTATTCTGTCCGCTGTTGTTGGGACTGGTGCTCAGCTGGCACTGCTTGTGCTTCTTGTCATCCTATTGGCTATTATTGGGATGTTGTATGTTGGGTATGTGCTTCTTCCAAAACTTCGATCCCTTTCTAGTTTGTCGGTTTGTGCATTTGCTCCATATCTCTTGTTCCGTTTGTCATCTGTATATGTCATGAGGGACACGTCATTTTTGCCATCTATTTGTCTCCGTTTCAGAGTGTTCTCGGAATAAGACTTATGTTTGTAAAATTTTCCTTCTCCCTATGATTTTCTTGCACTTTCTTATCTAATGATAGTTGCATGTATTTGTGTTGTGCAGGAGAGGAGCAATTGTCACGACTTTCATTGTTTGCTATGCCCTAACGTCGTTCATTTCTGGTTATGTTAGTGGAGGAATGTATTCTCGTCATGGAGGTATGCATCTATATCATATCTTTTGTTTGTCTGCTTCCATTGGTCTCTGTATCTGGCATTTGTGTTCTTATGAAGGCTTTGTATTTTCTTTTCAGGTAAAAGTTGGATAAAGGCAATGATCCTAACAGCTTCATTGTTCCCATTTATGTGCTTTGGAATTGGCTTTGTTTTGAACACAATTGCTATATTCTATGGATCTCTTGCTGCCATCCCATTTGGTACCATAGTGGTTGTCTTCGTCATTTGGGCTTTCATATCTTTCCCCCTAGCACTTCTTGGTACAGTGGTTGGTAGGAATTGGAGTGGTGCTCCAAATAACCCCTGCCGTGTTAAGACCATTCCTCGGCCAATCCCAGAGAAGAAATGGTACCTAACACCATCTGTAGTATCAATGATGGGGGGACTACTTCCCTTTGGCAGCATATTCATCGAGATGTACTTTGTTTTCACCTCTTTCTGGAATTACAAGGTGAAATTTCTTTGCTGGTTTGGATTGTAAATATATACCTCAAATTGATCGTTTTCAATTGCTTCAAATTATTAATTTTCTTGTAGAAACCAAACCAGTCCTTATCCTGATAATTTCCTTCATGTCTTGCAGGTCTACTATGTGTATGGCTTCATGCTGCTTGTTTTCCTGATTCTCATCATCGTAACTGTTTGCGTGACAATTGTGGGCACATATTTCTTGCTGAATGCTGAGAACTACCATTGGCAATGGACCTCCTTCTTCTCTGCTGCATCAACAGCTGTTTATGTTTACTTGTACTCGATCTACTACTACTACGTGAAGACCAAGATGTCAGGCTTCTTCCAGACGAGCTTCTATTTTGGATACACTTTGATGTTCTGCCTTGGCCTCGGAATACTCTGTGGTGAGTTGTTCTGCTCTAGACTATGTTTTGTTTCAGCCGCTATATAGTGGGAGTAGTGCTTCTATGTCCCGGGAGAGTTGCTCGAAATCGCTGATACTACCCACTCGTTCTCTTAGATGCCTTTATCCTTCATGCATGAGGGGAAATGGGGATCTCTAGGTTATGTCATTTCTTGGACCAACTAAAATCGGCCCTGTTATGATGGGTGGTTAAGTAGCTAAGCTCGAAGAAAACATCACCAGTCTACAATAGCTGAAAGCCTAGCACCACATAGTATTCTGCTGCATTTTCTTTCTTTCGCTCGTGTTAATGCGTAATGTTGGGATGGTGCAGGTGCCGTTGGTTATCTAGGCTCAAACTTGTTTGTAAGGAGGATCTACAGAAACATAAAGTGTGACTAGTAGAACTGGGCGGTTCACAGAACCAGAAGACTAGGCGCTTCTTTCTCCCGGAGCCCTAATATTCTTTTAGCATCCTGGGGACACGATTTTCGAGACGAAGCAACTGGTCAACTCGATGGACGAATTTTCAGGGGAAAAAAATGTAGTGGACGTATCAACAACAAAAGGTTTTGAGAGGACGAGGGACGGTAAACACTCTTCCCTGGAGTAGCGGGGGAAGCAGTAGTTCTTGGTGTTTCTGGTTTTCTTTTTTGGCCCCCTTTTGTAAGTGAAAGTTTTAATTTAGAGTCCCAGAGATTTGTCATATATCTGTGAAGCATTAGCAGGAAATATATCGAACCTCCCTCGTCGTCATTTTATCGCTTTTTACGAGTAGTCGGCCTCGTGTACTAAGAACTGATACCCTAATTTTCATTCATTATGTAAGCTGCATGCTACTTGTTGAAGCGACTGACCCCTTATCCTCGCTAGATGCCTTGTCGAGCAAGTATCCCGATATACTCCCGAAATGTGGTTACCTGTGGAGTTTGTTTTGCTACGAGTCTGTTCTTTGGTACAATCGGTGGTCGAGAATCGATACTATCTCACTTAGTAGGCAGTTGTGTTGGTGCTTGTTGATGCGTTCTATCCGAAAAACTTGTTTAGACTTTAGACAAACTCGAGTTTCCTATAAGAGATTTATCGGATCGTTAAATGTTTAACGATCCGATAAGTCGACACTGGATCGTGGCAGCCACACCCCCTAAGCCAACCTCATTCACCAAAATTTCTCTGGTGCATGGTGCTGATAAAGAAGCAGATAACACATACCACCATTGCCCGCCACGTGGCAGATATCCATCCCACAAACTCTAACCTCAACTACTAGTATTACCACCACCACCACCACCACCGCCTCACTTCTCCTCCTCACCCATTTCATCATCAACAATTCTCTGCCTCCAAAGAGAGAGAAAGAAGAACAATGGCATCTACAGCAGCAGCAGGACTATGTAGCCCGATCCAGCTCTCCACCAGGTTCACCCGGCCGAACCCATCGGCCGCGTCCCTCAAGTCACTCAATTCCAACCAGGCCCTGTTCGGGCTGAAATCCAGAGGAGCTGGAGCGGGGAGGAGGATGGCGGCGATGGCATACAAGGTGACCCTCAAGACCCCGGAGGGAGAAATCAGCTTCGACTGCCCCAGCGACGAGTACATCCTCGACGTGGCCGAGGAGGCCGGCCACGACCTGCCCTACTCCTGCAGGGCCGGCTCCTGCTCCTCCTGCGCCGGGAAGGTCGTCAGCGGGGCGGTGGACCAGTCCGACCAGAGCTTCCTCGACGACGAACAGATCGATGAGGGGTGGGTTCTCACCTGCGTGGCTTACGCGACCTCCGACGTCGTCATCGAGACCCACAAGGAGGAAGAGCTCGTCGCCTGATTAAATTGTTTGATGAAAATCTCATTTTGTATGTCTGCTCTTCCAGAATACATGTCATTGCCCAATTGTGGTTGTGGTTACCAACAGTGAGAGATATCTGGTCTAATCTTGAGCCTTTGCTGTCTCTGTGTTGCTTGTCTGATCTTACTGCTACTGCTTTTTTCAGTTAAATTTTGATGTCTCTGTTTCTTTATCTAGTTTCAATAATCATAACAACAACACTTTGTATTGGGCAAGCTTTTTTCCTGGTCTTTTCCAGAACATTTACAACCATAAACGAAGAAGAAAAAGTTCTCCCCTGCCTGATGTATGTCTATCAGGACGAAGAATTTCGGGTGAGTAGAGCGAGGCAGGGCAGAAACAGGGCAGCTTCTGGTTTTGAGCAAAGTGATCAAATCCCCTCCCATGCTAAACTATAGCTGCTGTCTGAACTTCCCTGCAGTCGCCGTCCTGGCAAGAACACCGCCGGTTGCTGAAACCGCGCAGCTTCTGCTCCTGCGAAAAGCGTCGGAGCTCGCCGCACGATCTTCCCCGAATTCGCCTGACTTCTCCTCCTCATCTATCCGTCCAAGCCCGACGCTGTAGCTTCTGGACACCTTCCCTGCTTCCCCACTGACTTTGATCATCCCTGAAGAAATCACACCCTGTTTCTGAGAAACACTCCTGTTGTTACTCCTGAGGGAAGCCGTCCTGATTAGCTCGCTGTAATCCGACCTCGAGTTCGTCGATCCACCGCCTCCGACGCTGTAGCTCCTCGGGAGCCCGGCGGTGTAGGGGGTCGGGCAGCCCATGGTGGCGACGGCATCATACCGCATGTGGTCGGACAATTGGGACATCCCTGTGACGTAAAAGTCTCTGGCTTTCACCAGCAACTTCACCGGGAACTTCAGCATCTTCTTCACTCTGCTGCTCTGTTTCGCGCCCTTCCCCATTTCCCCTGAATTGTTCGACCCTCTGTTCCGGAATTTGACTTTAAGCGGAGCGGCCGACCCTGGAACAAATGGTGAAGTATCCGTTGTCCTTACTTGCTGCTAACGACGACAGCAGGGGAAAAAACGGGGGCTTTGGTTTCTTCTTCGGTGTTCTTTTGTCAATGGAATTCCTTGGCGGATCCGCTGATCTGAGGCGTAGACATCTGCTTAGCCGGTTATGGTTTGTTTATATGTACGACATGGCATTTGTTAAGAGTCAACAAATGGCGGGGATAGTGGCTGGCTCTGGTAACTGTAATGGGTCAAATTTCCATCGCCATCAAAATGGGTATGCTCTGCTACGCGGCTGCAATTGTTTATGTTGATTGAGAGCATAGTTTAATGTGAATTACATTTTCACGTGCTTCTTTAAGCTCTTTAGTTTATACAGTAGAATCTGCCATGGGGTTCAGCTTAAGTAGTTTAAAGTTCACACTTTACACAAGACACAAAAAACATCAATGGAGTTCACACAATTGACAGAACACATGTTAGTTTTCATTGTGAACCAAAAATAAATTGATAGCAAGCTCTCTTCATTCCGCTCAGATTTCAGTCCACCGCCTTATTCTTTCTCGATTGGAGATTCACCGTGACAAAGAGCTTTCTTCTCGGTGTCTCAAGTGTCGGATTATGGGGGCGGTTGTTTGTAAGTAACCGGCTCTCGTGGACAAGTGTCTGACATGAGGACTCGATAGTTTTCTATTGTTCCACTACATTTGTTGCGGAAAGTTGAAGTCTTGTTCACGGCTCTTGACCTTATGGTGAATTTTGGCTATCTCCGATCATCTTCTCGAACGGGTAAGAAAGCTATGTGTATCAAATTTTCTCATTCAATGATGAGGAACGTGAAAGCTGATTGCGTTGGGGGGGGGGGGGGGGGGGAAGCGAAACAACATTGCTTGCTGAATAAATTAAAAAAACTTGTTTGGTCTCTTAACTATTATAACATAGGTAACTTGTACGTCAATTATTATGAATGAGATCGTGTTATTGTAAAAACTAAAAAGAAATCACATGGTTACAATAGCATAAAAATTAAAACACACGAATTTTGATAAATTAGGAGGTAGTTTTGAACAAAGTGCACATTTCAAGGACCAAAACGTAATAAGTTAGTTTTGGTTGCAGTTATTTCTTTTTTATATCAGTGAGCTGCGGCCAGCGGGGAGCGAGTGATCACTCTCACAATTTCCCTAACCCCTTACAAAACCCTACCGTCTTTGTCTCCATCATCATCCCGTCGCGCGCTCTCGCCTCCATGGCCCTCCAATTCGGTCGTCTCCGACGAGCTGTGACCTCACTCTCCGCCGTCCATCGCTCTCTCTCCTCTCCAATCATCCCCGCCGCACCAATTCAAACTGGCCCTCGTCTGTTCCCCCGAACTTCCGCCGTGTCCGCGCCGCCTAATTCCTCGCCCTCTCAATCTCGCGGGTTTACGGGTTCGAGGGTGTCGCTGGCGCAGGAGAAGAAGTACAAGCTGTTCAAGGAAGGAGAAGAGATGACAGAGGATACCGTGCTCTTCGAAGGCTGTGACTTTAACCACTGGCTCATCACCGTCGATTTCCCCACGGATCCTGTGCCGTCGGCCGAAGAGATGGTTGCTACTTACGAGAGAATTTGCGCTCAAGGACTCGGCATCAGGTACTTCGTTGTTTTCTTTTTTCCTTCCATTGAGAAGACATGAAGGATTGAGATTACGGTAGTCATCTGTCTAAGTTAGGGTTTCACAGCTTGTGTTCTTGGGGAGCAATTAATGTGGTCTAGGAGGTATTTTGAACGAGCAAGTAGTTGTCTTTTTTCCTGATTGATGTTGGGGTTTTTTTTTCAGCATCGAGGAGGCCAAGAAGAAAATGTATGCTTGTAGCACAACAACTTACCAGGGGTTTCAAGCTATAATGACCGAAGAGGAATCCGAGAAATTCAATGGTCAGTTTTGCTTTCAGGCATGACAGTTTTTTCCAATTCGGTTGGATTGATTCATATTCGCTTTGTGGAGTTCTCAGCTGATATTGATTTGTTGTTTTCAATTTTAAACAGGTCTGCCTGGTGTTGTTTTCGTTTTACCGGACTCGTATATTGATCCTGCAAACAAAGAATATGGAGGTGAGGCTAGGAAGCTCATGACTAATCGATGTGAATCGTGTATCTACTTCTGTTTTGTGGATATGGAAATTGATTGAACAGTTTAGATCTAATTTGATGTCTATTTTTCAGGAGACAAGTATGAAAATGGTGTGATAACACACAGGCCTCCTCCAGTACAATTTCAGAGGCAGGATAGATCACGAATGCGCAGGAGATATGGTGAACAAGGTCCGCAATATCAACAAGGAGGAAATTATCGATACAACCAACAAGGGCCTCCTCAATACAACCAGCAGCAGGGCAACCCTCAAGTTCAGCAGCAGGGCAACCCTCAATTTCAGCAGCAGGGGCATCCTCCTCAAAATTTCCCTCAACAACAGAACTATCCTCTGCAGCAGGGTAACTCTCAATTTCATCAGCAACAAGGACCTCCCGTGCAAGGTGATGGTAGAAACTATGGACCTCCACAGAATTTCCCGCCACAACAGAATTATCCTCGCACACCCGGTCAGATGCCTGTGAACACCAGGGATAGCCAAGGGCAGCAGGGTAATTACTATCCACCACCAGGGCAAGGTGGCTTCCAGGGTGGTGCTCAGACAAATTATGGCTCTCCTGGACAGAGGGAGTTTAGGGGAGATAGTGGTAATTATTCATCCGTTCCTAGTGGGAACTATGGGCAAGGTGGAGCTGGTGGCGGGCGTGGCTATCCAGGTGAAGCTCAAGGCTTCTCACAAAGGAACTCACAGGAAGGACAAAGAGACTTCAACAACCCTATGGATCAGTCAGGGACACATCAAGTAAGCCTTGTTTGCCCTTTTTACTCCGCTTCACTACATCCATTCGATCTTCAATATATAAGAATCAATGTTTACTGCTCTTAGCATCCATATTTCACTCGTTATCTTGATAAATAACAGGAATTCATTATAAGCTAAAGTGTTGTGTGTATCTTTAGATAACATTATTACTAGGTTACTACTGCTCCATGCCTGCTGATATCGAGTTTTTGCTTTCACTATTTCTCCCTTTTGGCCCATCTCTGAATCCTCGTTGACGCTTTTCTCTGCCAGGTGCGAGAAAGATATTGAGTATATGAACCAGTGTTTCCTATGAGTCGGGAAACAAGCGGGGGCCTCTGTAAAGCATTTCTGTCCTTCAGTGTCTCGTTAGAGCAAAGAAAACGGTTCTCCTCTTGAACTTGGTGAAAATTCTGCTTGCTACTTTTACCTTCTGTCAGACAGTTACTTGAGAGGGTTTTGGTACGATTCCCTTCAAATATTTCCT
The DNA here is from genome assembly GCA_964030455.1 of Linum trigynum. NCBI lineage: Eukaryota > Viridiplantae > Streptophyta > Magnoliopsida > Malpighiales > Linaceae > Linum > Linum trigynum. The sequence goes on along the minus strand of OZ034817.1, from coordinate 59,205,543 downwards.
ACAAACCGTGCTTGCGATTGTGGATGATGGTTCATAACTACCGTTTTCTTTACTGTTTTGTATATCATTTCTTCTTCTTTTCGACTTCCCTGCATTTAGATTTTACATTGATCCGATGTCTATTGTCTTAACCGTAAAAAAACAATTAGAGTCAATCTGGTGTAGGGATGGCTAACCAGTTTTACTGTTCTATTCGGTTAATCCAACCGGAAACGGAACTGAAATCCATTTGGGAGTCGTTTGTTTTAAGCCGTAACCTAACTGGTGAGAGGAAGGAAGAAGCACGGTTGGCGCCTTGGCGGCGGTGAGAGGAAGGAAGAGAGATAAAAATCGATTTGGGTATAGGATTCCGCCAGTTTGGTTTCGGTTGTGGGTTTGATTCAATATGCATCATATATTTTTCTATACATTTAACTGACATGGCAAGCTGATGTGTTAATATGAACGTTGATATGGTAGGAGTTAGAGAGAATGACAATTTGGTTAGTTAACGAAAACATAAGTTACTAACTCGTTAAAAATCAAACGTATGTTACCATTTCGTTAATAACCCCAAACGTAAGTGACCTTTTATGCTATTGACCCGGTAATGTAACATTTGATTGAACTGTTAACCAATGGACCGAAATCGATTATCCGAATGATTAGCAGAAAGCTGCAGAATCGATATGAATTTGGCCAATATAAACCAGATTTGTCATGGATATTTTCATTGAACTTGCAGTTCTCAATTATGTTCTTGGTCCTGGTTTGTAATCAAGCTAACCTGTTAATGGAAAGCCGGAAGTTGCTCAAATCTACTAAATTGGTTTGGCTGTCAGTTAAACGGAAAACCAAAACCAGTTAGTCCCTCTAACCTCTTTGGCGGAGCCTGTTAAGATATCTAGCTCATCTAACATATGAATCTATGGTTTAGTAAAAACACTTCTGGTTCTCGTTCTGTTTAACAACTCTTCCTTTCACATGGTATTTCAACAATCCCTCTGTGCATGAGACCCGTCATAGTTAAGTTGAGGGGACAGCTACACTCATGTAGTTGCTCAGGTGGTGAGGGAATCGGGAAGCGTGGTCGGCGAGCCAAGGACCTTCCCGCCGACGTCTGGGAAAGATTCGTGGCTGGGCAAAGCAGTGACTTTACCATCTCTGCTGACTTGAATAGGGTACTGCATCAAGTGTCCTTTCATCGGGAGCCTCTCCTCGGCCACGAACGCCTTCCAGTTGTTCTTAGCAACCTTGTTCACGCTCTTCATGCACTTCATGCTCTGCGGCTCCCTGTGTTCTTCCTCCAGCTCCCCCATGTGTTCCGCCCACAGCGACATCCGGTATCCGTATATCTAATCAAACCACAAATCCACGAAACTGTTTCAATCATCGACTATATTCTGTACTCCTAGCAGACCCGGGGTCGCGAAGTTTACTGGGAGTACCGTAGAAGGCAGTTTGCTAGAGTATTTCGATTTCCAGACCTGGCTACGCGGGTGGCCTTGTTTGGCAGCCCAAGTATATGCTGGCTGGTAAGCTCCCATGGCGATCTCGGTGTCTCTTGAACCGTCCAGAGATCTCTGGTTGATGTTTGCTGATCCAATGACCACGTACTCGTCGTCGACAATCATCCCTTTGGCATGTACATAGATCATGAATCTGCGGTACTTTTGACATGCTGCCTGCCAAGTAGAGCAAATAGCAGGGGAGGTGCCCCTAGTTGATTATTCTGTTTTAGCTGGAAATGAAAGTGAGATCAGTAGCTGTAGTGGAGTTACCAAAGCACGATTCTCTGTTTGCGGATTCAAAAAACCAGCACAGTCTTGATTCTTGTCTTCCCTTTTGCCAAGGCAGAAGAAGTTCAGGTAGTCCTGTGGATGGTAAGCCTCCAGCAGCCCTGCTTTCTCTAGTGCATTTGCTATTATCTTGTACATCATCTGCATCGTTTGTCCCTAGTATACACATCCACACGATCAAGTCAATCGATCAGTACGTAGTCATCGACCTTTCTTTCCGTCTATCGTGATGCACATCCCGTGTATCACTTCCGGTTACGGAAAAAAACTAGAAATCCCTTCACCTGCCAAAACAAGATTTCTTGAACTGCAGCACTGGTAGGAGAACCCTCTGGCCACATGGGTATGACCACATAAGCTGAGAAACGCTCGTTTGTGTTGATCTTGCTCGCTATCTTCAGCGCTATCTCCATTGGTACCAGGTTATCAGCACCTGATGAGAATGATGGATCCATCAGCGTAACCGAAAAGGGTGATCAAATCTCCCCTGCCAAAGCCTGATATCCAATTTGTTTTCTGGGTTTTTCCCAGTTCATACGATACCTGCATTTTTGTAAGAGGGCCAGCAGAAGGAAGATCCAAGGAAGTATTGGTTCTCTATGTAGATGAAGTGTTGTGCTGATCTGATTGCCTTAATGTATGCTGTATGAATGCTTTTGTCCACTTTCAGGTTCTTCCCGCACACCAGATTCTGCCATTGACAGTATCAAACTGTTCAATAATCTGGATTGTCTCGATACATATGCAGATTATCAGTGAAGAGTTTCTATGAACTATAAAAACCTGAGCTGCTGCTTCTCCAACTGCCTTCGGAAATCCCCTGACAGATCCAGAATCAATAGACCTGAAGATCTACAGAACAAACGGAGAGTTTCTGGTTCTGTTCATAAGTAGAATTCCAAGATCTCTGCTTATGCTCAAACTAATCAAAGCAAGAGTTGGATCAATTACCTGGACATGCCAACGCTCAGGATCGGATTCGTCGCAAGCGTAGACATCCTTGTCCCCATGATTGGACGGATTCAGAATCCAAGAGATGCGATCCAGCCTCAACAACGCATCGTCGTGCCAATGGGTGACCTTTTTCAGCCTGAAATCCCTCCATTTCTGGGCTTTCCTCCACCTCTGCTCGAAATTCGTCAAGATGTCGTACGCGGCTGGGCCTTCGATCTTGCAGTGCAGATCATGCCACGGTTGTCTCGGACTCCTCGCATTAGACTAACCATGTGTTAGCTTGTTCATGCACAAGAGGGTCAAGAAAATACATGTTGCAGAAGCCATATATGTAGTATATAGCTTACTGGAAAAGTCGGGTTGTGGAAGTCATTGAGAAAGATAGTGTCAAGATCGCGAAACAGCCTGTGATCAGGAGTGTCGTATCTGCCGTCACACATGTCCAAGCCGCCCATAAAGGAAGTGATCTTCCTGTTGTTACCAGAAGCCTGCGTGTCCAGTATCACACACTTTTGATGGTGCGTGAACAGGGTCCCGACCACCTGGACTACACCAAAGACCATGCAACAATTCATCGTGGCGTTACATGCATTTGAATCGATCAAATCACATACAATTTCCGTGAAAATCATCATCAATCACCTGTTGCTTGAAAATGCTAAGCTTGTTGCTGGCGTAACGAGGTGCAAGAACACAATGTACTGTGGAGTGCTTGAAGAACTTCTTTGTCTCCTCGTCATGCGTCTGCATAACCCCTTCCTGTATATGCACAATGAAACTCATTAATTCTCGCTCGGACGAATCCATTTATACGAATCGCGAAGCTACACGTACCGTTTTGAGGAGGAACTTGTCGTGAGAAGTCTTGTCATCCCAGATCAACATCACGACTCTCACCCCTTCCTGCGATTTGTACTTCAGGAGCTCACCCAATGTGAGCTCCCCGCCGGACGGCACTGCTTTCGTCGGCTCCCTGACGAGCTTAACCCGATGATAAATCGACCAGCCGATCACGTAGATGAAATGATGCGCCTCCAACATTGCGTGACACATATCCTCCCAGCACTTCTGATGCTGGTAAATCTTCCCGCCGTCCAGCAAAATCTCCGGCACCATCCCGTCGGGGACATGCGCGTCCTGGTACAGCGTCACCATCCCTCCCTTCCTTAGAGGAAAATACGTGTTGGGAACCCCACCGCATCCCGGTCCAGCGGCGACCCCGACCGGTTTGAACTGGACCGAGACCCGGAGCTCCGGGTTCGGTTTGAGGCAGTTCCCCGCGTGGCCCACCAGGGGGAACCAATCGTCGATTTTTTCCCCCGGGGTGACCTTCTCGACGGGGAGCTCGACGACGCCGATGAGCTGCGCGCCGAGGACGTCATTGTCCTTGACGTGGAACTCGACTTTTAGGACGGGGTGGGCCACAGGGACGCAGAAGTGCTCGTCCCAAAGCGGGTTCTCGCAGTTGGGGATGACGCGGGTCTGGGCGATGGTGGCCCCCGCGAGGCACACGGAGACGTAGGGGTCGCTCGTGATCATGGAGTGGTGGTGAGCCGACGATGCGGTGGTGGAGGCGGCAGATGATTTGCGGCGGCGGTGGCCCCCCTTGGAGCAAGGGGAGCCGAGGATGTTGAAGCAGCGACGCATGTGCTCCGAGGCGAGGTCCATGTTGGGGAGGGACTTCGCCTCGTGGATCCATACGTCGAGCTCGCCGTGGAGGAATGTCGGTTGTTTTGATGTGGATGCTCTGCCACCTCGCGCTGAGGTGGTGCTGTTGGATTGGTGGTCTGGGGTGGAAGATGAGACGCCGGCGATCGTTATTAAATCAGCTTCACTACCCATCTTGTAACCTTTGCATGTGGAAAAAAAAGGAAGAGGGTATGATTTGACCCCTCCGGAGATGTTTGAAGGAGGGGATGAATAATGTTAGGAAGAAAGAGAGATTTGATTTATGGCATGAAATGGAGTTGATAATTCTCAAATTAAAAATCTTTATAGTCTAAATCTTCATTGATAGATCGATGTCACATTTTTTTTATTCTTTATAAAGATATTGATTGTTGTTTCAAAGGGGTTTTTATGAGAAGGTTTGTGGTAAAGTAAATGAAGGAGAAGAAAATTCAAATAAGCGAATAAAATTGAATGTAGTAAAAATTTACAAACATCTATGATAAAAATTCCAATTTTCTATGCTTAACGTGGTGGAGAAGGTGATGATAGATGTTAAAACGAAACGAAATAACCTCCTCCAACCTAGAACAAGAAAAGAGGGAAAGAAGATGAGATATGAAATTTGGAATGTGAATTTTGGAGAAAAAAATAAATAAATAAGAGAGATAAATTAGGATGGGATTGGTGTGAGGAAGACCATGATCACATAACATTCATGATAGTTGTTCCATGATTGTGGGATTAATGTGATTGAAAACAACTAAAGGAGAAATTTTTGCGATTTCTATGTTTTTATCAGGGTGGATGTTGGACGATTCGACAACAAAATTAATCGAGATAGAAACTAGTAAAACTTAAAGAAAAGTGAAAAGAACATTTGATTTTATTCGAGGGGCCGTTTGCTTGTTGGATTCTAGAATGAAGGGTTTTAGTTTTTATCATGGATGTGTAGCTTTGTGTACCAAGGGTCCCACAAATTTGCCTTCCATCAACCAAATCCCAAAATAAAATGTGAGATTTACAAATCCGTGGAGTACACAGATTTGTTATCCAATTTTTTGATACAACAAACAATGGAATTGGTTAAATACATCATGCTTGGGATTTGGGTGGCATATCAATCACTCAAATCCAACAAACAAAAGACCCCTAATGTAAATCCGATACATTTTTCCAGCCCAATCCTATCCTAAATATCTGGTTATTTATAAAACATTTACCTTTTTAACAATAAAGACCGCATAGCGCAGTGGATTAGCGCGTCTGACTTCGGATCAGAAGGTCGTGGGTTCGACTCCCACTGTGGTCGTTTTTAACCGATGATTTCGTTTTTCCTTTTGCGGACTGGATTAAATTGAAATTACAGTTTCTAGGGTTTACGCTCTAATTTCCTTTTCCCTCTTCGCCATCTTCACTTCCCCATCTGAATTCCAGAGCGGCTCAAAGCAAACAAACTACCTCCCAACAGTTTTCCTTTGCACGATAATTGACGACAATGGCTTCAACTGCCCAACCAGCTTCGTCACTCAAGAGAAGGGATGCGCCGGTCACAAGAGAAGGGGATCAGCTCACCATTATTCCACTAGGAGCCGGAAGCGAAGTCGGCAGATCCTGCTGCTACATGACATTCAAAGGGAAGACTGTTCTGGTAAATTAAACGAATCATATCGTTGAAGCATTTGTGTTCTTCAGTTAAATCCTTAGCTACCGTCTTCGTCTAGTTCGTTTCCAGTTCTGATATGGCTGCATTGTTTTCTTGTCTGTTAGTTTGATTGTGGGATTCATCCGGCCTACTCGGGAATGTCTGCTTTGCCCTACTTCGATGAGATTGATCCCTCCACCATTGACGTGCTTCTAATCACTCAGTAGGTGTTCTCTTTGATCTTTGGGGGAGCGTTCTTTTGGGGTTTTCAGTTCACTAATAATAATTGCTACCCTTTTGCCTGCTTGCAGCTTTCACTTGGATCATGCTGCATCCTTACCTTATTTTCTGGAGAAGGTTGGTTCCCTTGTGTCAATTTATGTAAAAAGCAAATGGGAACGATGAGTGTGGTTTGTAGTTATGTAGCTGAACTTGTACTCCTTTTGCTCAGACTACATTCAGAGGAAAAGTTTACATGACTCATCCCACAAAGGCCATCTACAAATTGCTCCTGACTGATTACGTGAAAGTGAGCAAAGTTTCGGTTGAAGACATGTTGTTTGACGAACAAGACATAAACAACTCCATGGACAGAATTGAGGTATGCTAGAGTTGCTTCATTTTCATTCTGCATCTAATTCAACTTCCCGTTTCTCTCCTGTTTCATCATGCGAAAGAACCAATTTTTGTGTGTGGGTTGTTCACTGTCTTTCGATTTGTAGGTCATTGACTACCATCAAACAAAAGAAGTGAACGGAATTAAGTTCTGGTGCTACACCGCTGGCCATGTTCTTGGTGCTGCCATGTTCATGGTTGACATAGCCGGTGTACGTGTGCTCTATACTGGTGATTACTCACGCGAGGAGGATAGGCATCTTCAAGCTGCTGAAATGCCAGAATTCTCCCCTGATATATGCATCATTGAGTCTACCTATGGAGTCCAGCTTCATCAGCCTCGACACGTAAGAGAGAAACGCTTCACTGATGTCATCCACACCACCGTCTCTCAAGGTGGCCGGGTTCTCATCCCTGCATTTGCGCTTGGTCGTGCTCAGGAACTTCTTTTGATTCTCGATGAATACTGGAGCACCCACAAGGAGCTCCAGAACATCCCGATATACTATGCTTCCCCTCTAGCCAGAAAGTGCATGAGTGTTTATCAGACGTACATTCTTGCCATGAATGAGAGGATCCGGAATCAGTTTGCACACTCGAACCCCTTCCAGTTCAAGTTCATACAAAACTTAAACAGCATTGACGATTTCACCGATAATGGGCCGTGTGTAGTTATGGCCAGCCCTGGGGGGCTGCAGAGTGGACTGTCTAGGCAGTTGTTCGATATGTGGTGTTCTGATAAGAAGAATTCATGTGTCATACCGGGATATGTTGTTGAAGGAACACTTGCAAAGACCATCATCAATGAACCGAAGGAAGTCACCCTCATGAATGGACTAATGGCCCCACTCAACATGTCAGTTCACTACATCTCATTCTCAGCCCATGCTGACTATGCCCAGACAAGTGCCTTCCTGAAAGAGCTCAGACCTCCCAACATTGTTCTGGTCCATGGAGAAGCCAATGAGATGGGAAGGCTGAAACAGAAGCTGATCACAGAGTTTGCTGCTGATGGCAATACCAAAGTCTTAACCCCCAAAAACTGCCAGTCGGTCGAGATGATGTTCAACTCCGAGAAGATGGCGAAAACCATAGGAAAGCTGGCTGAGAAGACACCCGAAGTCGGCGAAACTGTCAGCGGAATACTCGTGAAGAAGGGCTTCACATATCAAATCATGGCACCTGAAGATCTTCATGTGTTCTCGCAGCTCTCCACAGCAAACATTTTTCAGAGGATCACCGTTCCATTCAATGGCGCATTTGGCGTGATAAAGCACCGGCTCGAGCAGATATACGAGAGCGTCGAATCTGGCACTGATGAGGAGTCTGCTGTACCCACGTTGCTGGTGCACAAGCTTGTCACTGTTAAGCAGGACTCTGAGAAGCACATCTCCATGCACTGGGCTGCTGATCCTGTCAGCGACATGGTGTCCGACTCGGTGGTGGCCTTGGTCCTGAACATCTCCAGGGAGCTCCCCAAGGTGGTGATTGAGTCGGAGGCAAGCAAGACGGAGGAAGAGAACGAGAAGAGAGCCGAAAAGGTGATCTACGCTCTGCTGGTGTCTTTGTTTGGGGATGTGAAGCGAGACGAGAATGGGAAGCTGGTGATAAGTGTCGACGGGAATGTGGCAAAGCTTGATAAGCAGAGTGGGGATGTCGAGAGTGAGCATGAAGGGCTGAAAGAAAAAGTGAGGACTGCGTTCAGGAGAATCCAGACTGCTGTTAATCCAATCCCTCTCCCTGGTTCTTAACTGATTTCCTAGCATAGCAAGTATCCATCTGCATTCTCTGTCTTTCCAATTGTGTACTGAGTCCTGATCTTTGTATATCTTTAGAGCAGGATGAGGTTTTTGGGTAATAGAAGAAGCATTTTCTTTCGTTTAATCAGTTGCAGTTTGCTTTTCCGTAATCTAGGATTTGGTCAGCTTAAAGTTTTTTGTTTAGTTGCTGTTTCTTCATTCACGTACGCTCTTAATCCGATAAAATCGTAACTCGTAAGACGCATTTTACCAAAAATAAAGAACAGGCAAAGGTAACTAACTAACTAACTACCGGCAGAGGAGAGAAAAGGAAGCTAATATATGGTTTTGCTTGTATCCACTGTAGTCACTCTGTCAGTACCTTTTCGTGTTGTATCTGACTTTTGGTCGCTTTGGGTAACTGAACAATGGGGAAGAAAAGCTTCTTTGCCTTCAAGCGGAGCCGGCGTCAGTCGAAGAAGAAGGCTGGGCCTTCACTACCGCATCCTCTGCCGCCACCTCCTCCGCTGAGAGCTATTTCACCGCCGGAGGCCGGCGAGAATGGTGGTGCGGTGCCGGTGGTGAAGGGGAAGAAGAAGGCCGGAGGTGCCAGGCTGTGGATGAGGTTCGATCGCTTTGGGAATCCGGAGTTGGTGGAGTGTGATAAAAACGCCATTATCAAGCGTGTGGCGCTTCCTGCTAGGGATTTGGGAATCCGGAGTTGGTGAAGTGCATTGATCGCGTTGATGCAACTGTGATTGGGACCGAGTTGTTTGCATTGCCCTCGTTCTGCTTATGACGTAGGGTGATTTCAACTGTAGTTAGCAGGAAATTATGGAAGAAGTGATAGAGTGGAAATAAAGTTTCGATTTTCTCTTTGGTCTGCTAATGATGGCATTTTCACATATGTTTCACTCATTGCTTGAGAAGGAAGTACAGAACCTGAATGGAATTGCAAATTTTTTGCAGCCAGGGAGAAGGCAATGGTTGTCAATTTGGAGTTCATAGGGGCTTTAGTCACTGCAGAGGAAGTACTGATTTTTGATCCCCTGAAACAAGAGGTTCTTCAGTTTGTCGATCAGCTAAGGCTACAGCTTCAACCTAAAGCACCATTACAGATTGAAGAAGCAAACCATGCTGATAGACGAGACAATGAAATGCATGCTGCAGGTGATGGACACATGCCCCCTGTTACTGAAGCTGCTGATGGTGAACATACCTCAATAATGCAATGCATAACATTTTTGTTTTTTTTTTTGGGTGTATGTTATCAGCCTTCGCAAATACTGCCTCTGTAGTTTTATGTGTCTGACTTTAACTGTAGGTGAGGGGTGAAATTGAACATCTTCTAGATGATAATGAAGATATGGCAGACTTATATTTAACTAGGAAGTGGATCCAAAGCCAGCAGTCGGAGGCCTTATTAGGATCTGTTGCTTCAAATAGCATCACTCCTGCTGCTAAAACTCAGGTCCCTCTGCTTGGTTCCAATGAAAGCACTAGTCATGCAACGGACATCACCGCTGAAGATGTTGATGATGACATAGAGGATTTAGAGATGTTGCTTGAGGCTTACTTTATGCAGCTGGATGGCACACGCAACAAGATATTGTCTGTAAGTGTTCTTCTAACTTCTTGGAATTGGCTTTTTCCCTCTGAAATTGTCGAAAATTCAATGGTTTCACTAGTATTGTGTTCCATTTTATGTGCTAACATTTGTAAGTTGCTATTTACATTTTAACGAGGTATAATGCTTGAGGCAGTGATAGTTTCATTCTTATCTTTCCTAACATTGTGAAGCAGAAAATTATAGTGAATGCATGTTTCATTTAGGGTTAGGTAGTTTTGGAAGTCCACCAAACACTGTACTAATTGTTCATCTGGTTATGCCCCCCTTATGAACTTCTGAATTTGATGCCCCTCCATTAAATAATAGCTGGAAAGACATTAAGATCATGAACTGTAACTTAAATGAGGTGGTTAATTCCATGCCTACTTTTGTATAATTTTGTCTGAGTTTTTGCAGCTAACTTAAGAAGGCAAATTTGTGACGAACATAGCCTAAACTTTATGGATTGGTTTATCTGATAGGTTTTCGTAAAGGGTTGAATGAGGGTTTTGTGTTCCTATCTACCAATGGTTAGGAGGGTTTATATCTGCTTGACTCTTGTCATTCTGTCATGAAACAACTTCATGGAAATGCTAATAATCGTCTATGTTGTTCTTGCAGGTCCGTGAATACATTGATGACACAGAGGACTATGTGAACATCCAGCTTGACAACCAGCGAAACGAATTAATTCAAGCTCCAACTGACCATAGCGTCATTTGCAATAGCAGCGGAAACCTTGATAGCATGAGTGTTTGGGATGAATATTCTTGCACGCTGTACGACATGCACGGGATATTTGGCTATGTTGTCGGAGGCTCTACTGCAGGGTGCTTCCTGCTCTTCTTTGTGGTTCTAGGATATGCAAGATGGAAGAAGCTGCTTGGTTCTTGAGTTCTAAAGACAAAGAAGAAATCATCGTTGATAACCAACGACAGTCGACATATACAAGGCTGCTTATTGCTTAATCTTCGAGGCGTGTAAGTAGGAAGTTTGCTTATAGTTTTGTGGCATATACGAAAATGCATAGTAAGAAGTGTATAGGAGGCTGTTAATGCCAAGTTGCTCATCAGTCATCACCCATTGTCACTCTTTAATATTTAACATTGGCAATCAATCAAACTTATAAAACAACTTAATTCATTACAATAAGACAATGCAGTATTCATAAGTAAATTTCAGATGTGAACATTAACACATGCACATCCAATGTTCTACGAACGTTTGATAGACAAGTAGGCATACACATTGGCAGCTTACTGGCCATGGCTACAAAGTTACTTGATCCAGATTTGGGCGGTTGTCGAGGCTCGTGTTAATTCCAACAGCTTTTTGAAAACGGACCGTTGATCTTCATCTCCACAGCGGTCCGAAAGCTCGATTTCCATCTTATCAAGTGCCGGTGATACAGTCAATAACCTTTGTATGAAAGCCATTTCCAACCTTGTACCGCAGAACTGATTCACCTTCACTCGCTTAAGTTTCGAGTACATACCCCTACTCATGCTTATTACCTTTACAATCTGTTCTGCTGGATCAGATTCTTGTTGCTTCGCAATCTGAAAAAAACATTCAAACACAAGACAACTAACTTAGATGACAGTGGCAAGGAAACACGTCTCGTTTGTTTCCACATTGACTTTGCTACATTGACGTTAATCTAAACTAGGATGACATGAGATTCGATCATTATAATCCATAACTCAAAATGACCACATTTGCGAAACTGATAAGAGTAATGGGTGAGAAAGATATCTGCAGTACTCACGTCGATGGTTAGTTCAGTCAAGCCAGCGGAAATGTTCATCAAGCTAAAAGCACACCACACATAGGCTGTAGCTGATGAGCCGAGAGACACTGCATTCAGTCTGAGATTCTTAAGGTTAAGGAGACGCTGCCACCAGGAACACTTAGCTGCATATTTGGATCCGATCTTCAAGTACTGAAGCACCAAACATATATAATTGTCAAAATCGAATTCATCTAGCTAGTAGTTGACAGTACTATCATCCCGATGCTTATAAATTAAAATAGAGGTAAAAAACGAGCTGAGAACAGCAGTTTTTACGTACGTTGTAGATATGACCAGAGATGGATAAATGCTCCACTGCTGGAAGACCGGCTGTAAAATTCAGTAAGTTTGAGTACCCTTTGTCCTGTATATTGATGCTGAAATCTCGATGAATGTCTACAGTTTTGAGAAGTGGAGTATGCTTGAACTCCAGCAAGCTAAAGCTCCCCACTAGACGGAAATATTCGAGTCTAGGAGCCTCAATGACAATAATAATCTTGTTGGTACGATGGCCGCAACCTTCCATGGTCAATGCAGAAAGCAATGGGCAGTTAAAGCTGAAACAAGCTTCACCAACTTGTGGTACTGCTAAATCTCTAAGCTCGAGAACGTCGAGCTCAGCAAACACAGCGCTGTCAAACGCAGCGCTGTCAAACGCAACGTTGGAGGATGTGAGCTTGCAACCACACAGATTCAACTTCCTGAGTCGGGTGAAGGAGTAAACAAGCCTCGGCAGCACGTAGTCTTTGATCCCAATGGCCAGCGATTCAACGTGTTGCCTGTCTAGAAAGTTGATGATTGTGTCAATCTGATGGTCGCGAAACGAGCTTCTTAATCCAGGAATCGAGAGGGAGAACTCCTTTAAGTGACCACGATGGCGCGACAGAACCTCGAAAACATCCAACATAAGTTTGCAGTTCGCAGCTGATGCTAGTTCAGGCGAAGCACCCCCAGAGACTGGTTCCACTACCTTACCAAACTTGTCATCTAAAGCAAGGGCGGGCATGTCTACCCATCTGTTCCTCCACTCCCTCGACAGAACACTCGTCCTCGCTGCTTCTCGTAGCGGCAAGAACGTCAGAATGTGATCCATAACACTGCCTGGCAACCCACTGATTCTGTCTGCACCCCTCATCCTAGCCAGCCAGATCCCTTTGCTGCACCAAATTAATGCTTAATCAAATTCCTAACCATTCTCCTACTAATAGTACTCATGATCACTAATTACTGAATAACATGAAGACAAAGGAAAGAAATTTGAAGTGCCTAAGCGAAACAGCCACAAACCCTAATTTTATCGATTCTCTTCCTACTCGTTAAAGAACATAAAAGGGAGGGAAAGTAAGCCAAGCGCTCACCGTTGATATCACTGGTTGTTCCTTCTTGTACGACGCTAGTGATTCCGGCGAAGCGTCCGCTAGTTTCAGGAGGAAGACAGGAACGTCTCGTCTCGTCTCGCCGATGAGAAAGGACCGATTCGCGGCGAATTGCAGAATTGAAGGTCAGAGAGAATGAATGGAGGAAGCAGGGCATAGGAATTGGGAGGGGAAGTTTGTTTTCGCGCTAAAAAGGAAAAGAACAATGAACAACAGCATGAAGTCGGTGTGACAGTGGATATGGGCTTGCCAAAGCCCAACGGCCCAAAAGGCCCAAAACCTATTTTGGACCTCCTCTAAAGAAAGACGATCACTCCCTCAGCCCTCCGCCGCCTTCTCGTATCCCTCCGTCGTTGCTCCTTGCTTCCTGCATAAACCGCCGCTCCTCCTGCCGTCCGGCCGAATCTGCTTCAGTCGCCGCCGCCGTCGTCTGCCAGCCAATCGGTTACGTCCACCGTCCGGATCAATAATCGCTTCTCCGCCATCCGTCTGATACTGTCAGTATTCGCGCTCAGGGTAACGATGAGGGCTGCTCGCCGTGGGGATTTTATGTTCTGCAACGTGTGCGGGACGATGATGAATTTTAGTTCTGGGAATCAGGTGGAATGTCCTCTGTGTAAATGCTCGAAGAGGACGAAAGGTATACGCACACAGTTTGGTGATGATTTGTCCTTCCGATTGCACTGTTCTTGCTTGTTTTTTTTTTTTAGCGGATTAAAGAGTTAAAGGGCATGGCTTGAACTCCTTGATTTGCTGAACTTGCTCGGTTTCTTATTAAGAAGATAATGACTTGCTGCTATTGTTTGCAGAGGTGATTGGACAAGAAATATCCTACAAAGTCTCTGCTGAGGTATGCTAATGCCTCTCCATCTCCTTATCAATATCAAGAATGAACCTTTCTCGATTTTTTGCCGTAACTGTTTGGTGTGTTGGCCCCGAACTTGTTCTTCGCTATGGCTGAATCAAAGTTGTGATTTTTTAGATGTTATTCTGATAGGATGATAAATTTTAGCTGAATCAGTGTTTGATGCTAAGGTGAAGACTGAAAACAGTTGAATCGATGACGCTCTTGGTTTAGAATGGGTACAGAGTTGATTCATTAGAAGCATTACCAATTTGTATTAGCTTTGGTACCACTTATGGGAACGTGCAGGCATGCAACTTGCTGTTCTTACTAGTGCTTATAACCTCTTGCTTTGTGATTCTTGATGGTGGATTGTAGTTTAGCTTTTGTTTTTTTTTTTGGTATCAGTTAACCTGATGGACAATGTTATGTTTTCAGGATATCAGAAGGGATCTAGGGATCTCACATTTTGAAGGAAAGATGGAAGTGAAAGACATGGAGGTAACTGCTTACTCAGTACTCTGATAAGTTTGTAAGGTTTCCTTCGTGGGGGTCGTAATCTTATGGCACTTGTGGTTTCCAAATCGGCTTTTGACAGATAAACAAAAAGTGCGAGAAATGCAGCAACACAAAGCTCAAGTTTTCGACTAGACAAGTATGCATCCAGCTACTCTAAAGCCACTTTCACTACTCTCTATCCCTCTCGCTTTTTATCATCATGTTTAAAACCTTATCGTGGGTTGTTCTTGTTTACAGATGAGATCCGCAGATGAGGGGCAAACTACTTTCTTCCACTGCTCTGTTTGCTCTCATACTTTCACCGAGAACTGAACATCAAACCACCTGAGGGTTGAACTATCACTTCGTAACCAAGACAACTGAAGATCTTACATTCTAGTCATAGATAAGCTTCTTTTCGATGCACTTTAACACTTGGCATTACTGTTGTAAGAAACTGGAACCCAGAAATCCCAGCTAGCACTGTATACCATATGCTATCTGATGATCCAATGGCCAGTGCACAATATGTTATATCATGTCATTCTTCTGCCCCTACAAAGGAGCTAAAAAAGGGGGAATTAGGGTTCTAGCTGTTATTGGGCAAAAAGGACAATGCACAAGTTAATGCAGTGTACAACAGAGTTGCTGTTGGTCCTGTGTACAAGAAACAGATACAGAGAGACAAAGTCAACTTTCTCATGTTCTATGGTGGAGCTATGAGTTAGGTGAGTTCAGAGCAAGGTACCACAGCCGATTGTATAAACTGAAGAGTACACCATTGCACTTGGTTTTACAATCCTTGCTCAATTTGCAGAAGGAACAAGAAAAAGGATTAGAAAGGTAACTGGTTGCATTATTGGCCATGGATTGGATATACCAACTCAATTAATAAAACCCAAGTTGCCAGTTGCTGCTGTTGCTTTTGACCATTAACACACCTCGAGTTTACAGTACAGCTGCATTCTTTCGAGTAATCTAAAACCTCAATCAGCCAATTACAGCATTTCCCCCTTTCTCTCTTTTGTTCTCTTGAATGCTACACTTGCAAGTTGCACCAACAACAAGAACAAGAAGAAGAGACGATCTTTTATATGGGGATGTGAGGAAACCTGCCAACGAAGCTCCACCTCATTTTGCCCTGTCTGCAGGAGGACCAGTCCAAAGAAACTGGACAACTGTAATTGTCAAATTGGACCACTTTCAGGCTGTATATATATATATATATATATATATATATATATATCTTTTATGCAATTCCTATGATTCCAACCTCACTTTTGTTTTTAATTATTTTACATGTCAAAAGCTGTAGGTTATAATTGAAGACAGCAATGTGAGTGAGTGAGTGTTATAACTTTTTGGTACAGCAAATGGTTAGCTCAAACAATACAGCCCCAACAATGGAGCCAACTAACTTGCATAATCTGTTTTGGGAAGGCTTGATCTGGTGCAAATTTTTTTTTTCCAATGTAACATAATATAGGATATGCTTGTAGCTTTCTCCTTTTGTCCATCAATGTAACAGAGTCGGTCAATTTTAGTCGCCCGGTTAAAAGGTGCTTCATTTAACATGTTAATCGGATTCGGTTACGAAGATAACAATATGAATGCATGCTATAACTTTGTGTACAAGAAATGCTTAGTTCAATGCTCATACTCACTCCGAGGAATGAAACAGAGTAGTTGATATACTGCTTGTTTAGATCGTGCAACTTATCCGAGATTTGTGTGTAAGAGAATCAAAGTAGGATGACCCAAAATGTCATTTAACACACATTTATTTATTGTAATTTTTGTTGTTTGATTGCGTTTATTATTGTAATTTTATTATTGCTCGCAGAGAGGGGGAAAAAAAGCTAGCAATTTGCGATCAAGCGTTCCTTTTCTATCAACCGCAGAGGTGAACGAGGGGAAGAGAGAAAAAGGAAAACTGATTGCAAAGAAAGAAAACAGAAAGAAAAAAAAAAGACAGAGACAGACAGACATACACAGAGAGTCAGAGGGAGAGAGATAGAAGAAGATAGAGAGAGAGCGAGGAAGGGCAGAGAGAGAGGCCACCCACGAAACCGAGAAAAAGGAAAAATTCCTCAAGCTTTCTCCATCTTCATCACCGTCTCCTTCTTCTTTCTCGTTCTTTTCTGGTTTAAACCCTAACCACAGAGAGGGGGACAGGCAGAGGGGGGAAAAGTGGTTTCGCTTGGGTTGATTATAGCTTTTCTGGATTCCTTCCTCTCCTTTCTCGATTCCGTTTTTTATTGAGATCTTGATTCCTTCAATCCCATCCCTCCAAAGGTAAATTTCTCCTTCTCTCGCCTCACATTCGTCTTTGTTAATCTGGGTTGGTTCTCGTTTGGGAATCTTTGGCTGTTCGTGGGTTCTGATTTTGATTTCTCATCGTTCATTGCTGCTGCATTTTGTCGGGGGAAATTGTCGCGACGGATTTGCTTACGTTTTTTGTATAAAAAAACGTCTCAGTCCCTGGATGCCCTTTGTTTGGTTACTGAGAAAATGAAGCAGAAAAGATACGGTGAAAAACTTTGGGGGATCCGGTAGGAAAGATTGGAACTTGAGTAGACATTCCAGGAGATAAAACATTTGGAACTTTGGGTTTAGGGTGAACTGTGGGTGAGTGGCATTGTGATGATTAAAGCATACATTGTGTTACTCTTCTTTGGTTTGCCTGTGTTCCTAGTAGTAAAGGTAATGTTATGCTGGTTAGCCTCTGTTTCTTAGTTGTTAGAATTTTGAAGTTGAGTTTCTGCTTATACATTAGTACACTATGAGCTCGTCATGTGGAATAAACGACTGGGGGTGTTGTTTATATTGACCGTGAGAAGTTTGAGCAGCATAGATGCTTTGATGGACTTTAGGTGATCAGCATAAATCTTAGTAATAAGGTGTAGATGGAGATTCTCGTCTGATCTTTGCACTGTTCTTACTATTGCACATCTGGGGTCTCTTGTGTTTCTGTGATAACCATCTAGGTTGAGGTTTGAGTAATATAGTCACGGGATAGTGAAAACCTGATTAAAAATCGGTAAGCTTCTCCTTGTTGATGATTTTAATTTAAGATAGAAAAGGTCGCCCCGGGTAGTTTCTGGTGATTTTACATTAATAATGTATGTAGTATGTGAGGTTTTTATGTTATGTTCTTTACTGCCTTAAGGTCCTGTTAGTGTCTCTTGCCTCTCAGAATTAATCTAGCATACCTTGTATAGTATGTGATCTTGACTATTGGATATATTTGTCTAGTGGATCCGGGTGATTGAGAACTTAGAGAATCCATACTTACCCCAAGGACGTAAATGTAATCATTGCATTTTTGTTTTTATGTGGTCTTCTGGATTTCTAACTTCTTTCTACTTGCCCCAATTAGAAAGCAAGTTTCACTGAGTACTTGTAGGTACAGGTTTACTTGCAGATGGATTTTTTACCAGTTGAAAGAGAATGTATAAACTTATTTTTGTCTCAAATAGTTGATCTTTTCCTTAGCGATTTCAAACCGTCATTTTGGTTGTTCTAATTGATGCCTTTGTGATTCTTCTATTTACTTACATATTCTTTTGTTGGTTTTTTGTCCTTGTGAATTTGCAGGGTGCAAGTTGTGCTTTTAAATGGCAAATTCCAAAGGTTCATCAAACATTAGAAACTTTATGTACTCTGGAAAGCAATCCTTACTTCCTCCAAAAATCCCCTTTCCTGGTATGGCTCCAACATATGTTGAATATATCCCAAGCAATGTGGTTGGGTCAAAAGCTGTACAGAAGCCCAGAGAAGGAAGTACATTCCACCAGCGTACATCTTCTGAGTCTTTCCTAATAGAGGACCAACCTTCTTGGCTTGATGATCTTCTCAACGAGCCTGAGACACCAGTTCGTAGAGGAGGTCATAGGCGTTCATCAAGTGACTCGTTTGCTTATGTAGATGCAATGAATAATTCTAACGTAGATTATGTAGCATATGAGGACTACCGATATAAAAATATGGTGTCAGTTCCTGTTTGGGGATCTCAAGAATTTGATTATCTAAAAGATGCTCGTCAAGGTTCTTTCTATGCTGAAGGGAACTTGTCAAAACAGAAGAATAGGGGCCGAGATTTATCTATAAATGCTGCAAGCCGTTCAAGTGGGGTTTCTTCTGTGAGGGAGAATGTTGCTTCTCAGAATTCTGGATCATTATGTGCTCGACAGGAACCAGATGGATCTTCAGCAGGTGAGAAGCAAGAAGTTGTTGAATCTGGTTCTCATGATCTGAAACCTTCTTCTGAGAGAAAGGATGGGCCTCATGCTAAGCCTTCTGCTTCAGAGGGTGACACAAAACGCGCTAAACAGTAAGTCTTCTAACTTTTTGTTGATTTAAATTCCATTTTATGATCCTAGTATACAAAATAATGTATTGCCCACTGAAGCACTTATGTTACTCAAAAATCATACTTGTTTATTGAGCATTTTCAGAAAATGGAAATGCAGTGAAGAATGATTTGTTCCATTTTGCTCAAGAGTAGTCAGGTCAATGTCCAGTAGGTAGTAGTACATAAAACAAAACATATGTTTGCTGATGATTCTTTTATGGCTTAAGCTTTGCTTGTTGAGTCTATCATTTTCGTCTGATAACTATTAATACCAAATAGTATTTCATTGCCAAGTAGTTTTCTTGTCACAACCAAGTTGCAGAAACGATGCAAGGACAAAAAAAGGTAGGCTGTGGTTGGTCATGGCAGTCTGTTCTAATTTAAAGATTTTTATTGCACGTGATATGATAGACATGTTTTATCCGTGCTCAATGTACTAGTATGATCTATTGCCATTGATCTGGTGTAGCTGTCATCTCTTGGAACTGTTGATTTTGTAATACAATCCTGTGTAAGTGTAGAACATCAGGTGAGTGTTGTCTTCATCATGTTTTTGAATTTAAAAGGACATTTATACTGATTTTTTTGGCCTTGTGTTGGGAGTATTATTTCATCCGCTATTCTATTTTGCTGGAAGAATAGTAAAGTTGCAACCTTTTCAAATTTCAATAGTCGCAATCAATTTGTTCATTTTAAGTAGTAAAAAAATGCAATCTGTGTTAGGTATGCATTAGTTCACTCGAGAGACGAGACGAAAAGATTGAAGCTTGACATCACATAATGTCCGTTTTCGGAGTAATACGAGAGAAAACGAGTAGGCGTGATACGTTTACACTCGAGAACATGTTGGGTTAAGTTTTGGTGAATGCAGAGAGAGAGAAGAGAGACAGAGTGGAGAGAACAGAGGAAGTGTAGGCATTTAAATATTGTAGGGTCAGTAAGGTATAAACAAAGACAACTTTCGTTTCCCCCTACTGAATCTAAACCACGACGGCCGCCATACACTCTCTGCATCGCAATAACAAACCATTGAAGGAATCAGAGAGATAAACTTAACAATAGAAAGTTTTTTTTTTTCTTACCGTATCAGAGCTACCTGTTGATAGCAGGAGATCCCATTTGATAGTTATGTTGGCTTGAGGATCCAATGGATCAAAACCATCTGCATTGTTTCCACCCAGAAAATTGGGTTTAGAATTTCGAATCATTTGATCACCAACAAAGAAAGAATGGCTGAACATTTCTTTCAATGGGAAACTGAGCATTAATAACCTAAAGCCGGTGTCTGCATAAGATTGCCTAAAGAAGCCACAAAGATTGCTGGACTGCCCTCTGTATTTGAATATGATGGGAGTTCTATGGTGTACAGGCTAACATTGAACCACTGCTTTATGCTTACTAGTCAGAAGATAACAGCTTTTGTTGCACGCTTAGCTATGACAGTACTGAGCTACTTTTTAATTGTTATTATTTTTGTTCAGATGTAGTTTGTAGAGTCTGCCCGGTGTAGTTGCCAGCTATTGGGTCCTATCCAAACAAGTTTAATTGGGTTATGCTTGATCTGATGTGATTGATATCCCTCTTTTTTGTATGTTTATGTAAGCAGGTAGATACAAGTTGTTGCTATCCATCAATTAACTCAAATGATATCTAATGCAGGCAATATGCACAGCGCTCTCGTGTCCGGAAACTTCAGTATATAGCTGAGTTGGAAAGAAATGTGCAGGCACTACAGGCAAGTGCAGATGTATTACCAAACCGTTTTTTGTAGCAATAGCTCAGATTTTGATGTTTTAACAGCTATCGTGTACCTACAGGCAGAAGGATCTGAAGTCTCTGCAGAGCTTGAATTTCTCAACCAGCAAAATCTTATTTTGAGCATGGAGAATAAAGCTCTTAAGCAGCGGGTGGAAAGCATAGCCCAGGAGCAGCTTATTAAACACTGTATGTTTCAAATCTTTATTTATGACGCCTTCACCTTCACTATTGGATCTTCTTTTACTTTAAGTTTACTTCTATAGCATAGAGGGGCCACTGGATGATAGTGCACTGACAAGAGTAAGGGCATACTGTGCAGTCCAACTTAAATTATCAAAATTATTGTCTAAAATAATGATATAATCTAGAATTACAACTAATTTATTTATGTTCGTTCATTAATTTGTCCACTTGATGCCTGATAGTGCATTTGACGAATCTAGAGTCCCTGGATAATCTTAGAAATACTTGATATACAAGTAAATCGTAAATACATTCACTTTTTCATGATAATGTAATTGAAAATATGAAATTATTTTGAGGCTAATCGGATAACGTACATGATGATTGTGAGGAAAGTGTGTAGCATATACCCTAAAGAAGCAAGTGTGGTAGACAAGTCCATAACCATATGTGTACTGTATTCTCTTTCTTTTTCAAAGTTGGATCTATCCGCTTGTTTGCTTCTTAACATGGAAGAGTTGTTTTCAGTGGAGCAAGAAGTTTTGGAGAGGGAGATTGCAAGGCTTCGGGCCTTGTATCAGCAGCAGCAACTGCCACCACCAAATCAACAGCAACTGCAGCAGCCATCTACTCACCATCGCCGCACTAACAGCAGGGACCTTGAATCCCAATTTGGAAACCTGTCTTTGAAACACAAAGACACTGGTTCTGGACGGGATTCGATGACTGGTCCACTCCGCATTTAGATGTATAATATGTAGTAGTGAATTGAAATGATGGGTTGCTGCTGCTATCTTGCTCCTGAAGAGAGTGACGGGGATCATGAGCCTTCCTTCACTGTTTGACCAATGACCGTGATTTGCTCATTTTGCGTTTGTCTGGCCTTTGCTTGCGTCTCTCCATTAGCTAAGAAAGAAAACTAACTGTTTATGATGCTTCATCATGTGCACCTGGTGGTCATTGCTCCGGACATTGTATTTTTCTCAGGCCAATGACTCACCGGAGGTGGCGAAGGAAAAGAAAGAAGTGACCATGTTGTCGGTGGTCCTCGTTTGTATTTTAAGAAGAAAAACAAAAAGAAAGTAAGTAGCTGTAATTCGAGGGAGAAACTTGTGTGGCTTCTCAGGATTCCGGTTTAGAGTATATCTATCTTATCTTCTTCCAGTGAGTCCACAATATGCTCTGTGGAAGGATGGAAGGAAGTCCAATGTAGTTGAAGAAGCAGTGTTTTAGGGAGGGAATATGGTTTCTATTGTAAAATCTGTTTCTATGTCTAGAGATGTAAAAAAGGGCTCCGGTTGAGATTTGTGTTCTTGTTCTTCTTTCTCTTAACTAGCGGGAATGGTAAATAAGGTGTGGTTTAGTTCTCTTTGGCTCTCTTATGTGGTAATCGTTATACTCTGCAGCTTTGCAGGGGCATCACCAGAAAGATTGTCTCCTCTCCTTGTGCAATAAGGTGGTTACTGATGAAAATCATTTCATTATGTGAACTGGGAGTTCTGGTTTGCTACTGATGTAGAAGTTCTAGGGTTTCATGAGCAGTTCTTAGGGTAGATTAGAGTTTGTTACTCTACAGCTCACCTGTGCATTAGCTTGAATTGATGGTTCATGCAAATAGTCATGGAGATAACTAAGTCTTTTCCTAGGATAGCTTCCGTTGCATCCTTCATTACAAAAGGAAACGAGTGACTTCCAACCTAGTCTGCCAAAAGAACTAGCAGAATAACAAAAGGAAGAGCAAAGTTGAGAAGGACAACAGAGGGAAGGAAGAGGCAAATGAAAGAGGAGGAGAAGCATTAGGGAGCCTTGGATAATTATCTGGCTGTGGCATTACACATTCATCTCCATTGAACATAATCCTTCTTGGAAAAGCCCATCCTCCGCCAAAACTAAACCCTGGCTCTTTCGCCAGCAGCATCTCGCTTTGAACATTGCCACTATGCCCTTCTTGTAGAAGCATGTCGTTGTAGTACTTGATCCCCCAAAACATCCCGCTATCATCTGCTCAAGTTAAACAACAAAACCCCAAAAAAGCAACTCTCCTTTAGTCACCCTATCAGAGAGAACAACGCTCTAACCCACTGAACTATTGGTGCACGAAGTCCAAGTGAAGAAAAGAAAACAACAAGCTTACTGGTGGTGCGAAATTCATTGAGCGACGCATAGCTGAAGCTGAAAACCGTAGTGATGTTCTTCAAGTTGGGGTGCAAGACAACCATGTTCCACTGGGAGTAGTTCTTGATGATATTCCAGTTTCTGATGGTCATCTTCACTCTCCAATACTGTCTGTAGCTCTCCTTTACATGCCAATGAATCTGTATAGGGCACATGTGGTCTGTGCATCTCACCAGTGGAGGTGGCTCCTCGTTTGGATCATGCTTTTGCTGCAGAAGAGCTGGTGTTTCCCCATCCCTGCCATCCACTCGAATATAATTAGCCAAGCTAGGCTTAGATCAATTTGGTTACTTCAACAGACTATATCATAAACAATAGAAGATTGATTAATGGAAAAGGCTTATGAGTTAAATTACTTAATGCATTTCGAGCCAGGCTGTCCTTGACATCCACAGCTGCACGTAGAGCAGTCAACAATTCTGCTATCATAGAAAGCTGACAACGAAACACAACATTTCGGAGATGGCGATGCTAAGAATGATGAGTAACCACACACCGCATTCCATGTCCCTGCAAAACAAAACAAATCGATCTAGTTAAACTTGAACCCGTTGAAGAAACAGTACTGGTGGTTACAAGAATGGTGGTAATGTTAATGTTAGTATCATACTGAGGACTTGAGTCCATCTTCGGCCTCCATCGACAGGGATCCTGGTGGGTTGGACTTCAACAGGCTGCCCACAGGTGTAGCCAGGCAATCCAAGGGTGAAATTCTCTGGCATCGCGAAATCGGAGTAGTTTGCAGCAGTGCTCCCTACCGTGGCAATCTGGAAAGATGCTGCATACATTGAAGTGTCCTGTGTCATGGACGACAGGACTCCTCCTTTGCAGCAGTTCTGGAACCGAGTGTTGTAAGGAGCTCCGGGCAAGAGATCGATGACGACCGGGTGCTTATCGCAGCAATGTGGGAGTTCTTGGCCCTTGAATCTTGAGCAGTCACCTTGCTGTGTTGCTTCAGCTCCAAATATGGAACTTATGGCCTCCTTGCCTTTCCAGTCCCACCCTAGCTTCCACCCTGGCGCCTCTATGTGTCTGTACTTTTGGAAGTTAAGTATTGTTACTTTGACCTGCACCAAGTGAAAATTACATAGTAAAGTTGCAACCTTTTCAAATTTCAATAGTCGCAATCAATTTGTTCATTTTAAGTAGTAAAAAAAATGCAATCTGTGTTAGGTATGCATTAGTTCACTCGAGAGACGAGACGAAAAGATTGAAGCTTGACATCACATAATGTCCGTTTTCGGAGTAATACGAGAGAAAACGAGTAGGCGTGATACGTTTACACTCGAGAACATGTTGGGTTAAGTTTTGGTGAATGCAGAGAGAGAGAAGAGAGACAGAGTGGAGAGAACAGAGGAAGTGTAGGCATTTAAATATTGTAGGGTCAGTAAGGTATAAACAAAGACAACTTTCGTTTCCCCCTACTGAATCTAAACCACGACGGCCGCCATACACTCTCTGCATCGCAATAACAAACCATTGAAGGAATCAGAGAGATAAACTTAACAATAGAAAGTTTTTTTTCTTCTTACCGTATCAGAGCTACCTGTTGATAGCAGGAGATCCCATTTGATAGTTATGTTGGCTTGAGGATCCAATGGATCAAAACCATCTGCATTGTTTCCACCCAGAAAATTGGGTTTAGAATTTCGAATCATTTGATCACCAACAAAGAAAGAAAGAAAAATGGAAACCGAACGAGTGAGAAGAAAGGAAGCACACAAAAACAGGGGAAGAAACAGAGGACTACTTACAAGAAGGTGTAGAAGAGAAGGAGAGGACGACGAGGCAAACCAAAACTGAAACAAACCCCATTGATATCCGATCCAAAACCCACAATGGGTTCTTCTTAGAATCTTAAATTATGGTGCCAAAAAACCAGCTGAATATCGTACATAGTCAGTCTCGATCACTCACTCTGTTTTCATTCAATCTCTCTGTCCTAATTTTGGCGCTTGTAGGTGTTAGGGAGAAAGATGAGAGCCAAATGGTTCTTCGTTTCTGGTCAGTTTTGAATTAGGGGAAAATAAAAAGATCAGCGTGAAATTAATATGGACGAAAAAGAGAGTAAATGAAACGGTCATAAATCACAATGAATCCTTAATCAGACAATCATGCTTCATAAGGCAACAATTTTGACAGATCACAACAGACCAAACCCTTGTTCGAAATTTTGATGATATTTTTGGAATGAGTAGGATCGTGAATTAGTTGATGATTTGTGTAAATAACTAGTTAATGTAAACCATGATGCATGGTCGATGGTTGTAATGTAACCAACAAGAAATAATGGGCGGTGTTGCCCATTTTTGCATGCAGCTTGATTTAGCAATTGGGAAGATTCTATTCTGCTGCATTTCTTAAGGAAGAAAAATCGGTTGCCAGCTAAAATTACAGCTAATTAATCGTCCAAAGTTTTTATTTCCATCCACGAATTATTATTACGAATAACCATCTTCTACCGACTTACACTGTCAAAATTTAAAAACAAAACATCAGAAGAAGAAGAATAGCACATAGGAGGCTAGGACCTCAGTGAATAGATAGTCTTGCATGCGCATATGTAAATGAAATCGTGCATACAAGCTCATAATGCCAATAGTTTGAACCTACTGGTAATAGGAAGTGTGGTTTAAATAAAGGATACAGCAGCAGAATCAAAGGTTCTTCATCCTCGAGATAAATTTACCCGGGTGCTAAATGAGAGGCATGCTGAAGGTACACATCGTTATCACCATAGTTGCTGGAGCGGAACGAAATCAGTATTTCCATTTGAGGTGATCCTTGTTGTGAGTGTGGTGCCTTGAGCAAGAACACATAACCACAGAAAGTGCTGGACGGAAGCAGCACAAAAGGATATTCGGAGCCTATTAGTGCAACTTACGCATGTCTCCGCCTTTTCGAGCCATCCTCTGCATAGTACTTCCACTTGGAGTGATCCAGTTTGCTTATATCATCTAGTTCAGCAATAGCAAGAAGGTACTCCGTTAGCTTCACGAGCTCTTGGTCACTATCTCGATTGGCATGAGCCTTCCTGAAGGGCTTAATTGTCAACCCATTTTTTGGGTTCATCACAAAATTCCGTCGTAGATCATCGAACATGATGGTGTTCTTCTTGCTGTAAAACTGAGAGGCAAGCAACAAGAGTATGTTAACCTGGTGATGCTGGAATTCCTTTGATCTGTATGTAAACTGTAAATAAAAGTACTGGGATTTTGTTTCTAGTGCGGTTATGTGATATTTTGGCAGCAGTTCAACAGCAGCCTCATATAGACATTGGGATTAAACCCAAATTGCCACAAGGTACGAACAGGGACATTTCAGAATATCACTAATCATGCACGCATGGCAGAGGAGAATCTATCAATGAATTTCGCATGAGGTAGGAATCAAAGTATCTTTAATGAGTTTCACCTCAGGGAAATGAGCCCATATTAGTCCAAGAGGCTTGCAGTCAAAGATCCCACGAGCATCAGATTGCACTGTAATCATTGCTAAATGGTCCAGGAGAGCAGTAATTTTGTAATTGGGATTGCTTAGTACTCCAAGCTCTCCCATCTTCAGTTCAACCCACTTCATGCTGCACAAAAAAGTCAAAAAGGAAAACAAACGCATAATTTAGTTACTAAGAATGGAATTTTGCACACTGATTATGCAAGAAAGGAATAGGCCGTTATCAGTACTAGACAAAGGAATTCTCTAGTTGAAGTTCCTTATATGGAATCTAGAAGAACTGAACCGAGGAAGAATACTAATTAGTAATTATCATGTTCACACCGCCAAGTATAACCTAAGGAATTAAGCAAAAAAACTCAATTCGCCAAACCAACAATGACAAAGAAGAAGGTTTGGTATGACAAGGAAGGTAATAGGGTAAAACTGGAAAGTAGAGAACGATCTCATACCTAGTTGCCGACCATATCATTATATCATATTCTGTATAAGCTGCTGTAAGGAATTCATGAAGATCTGAAGAAACTGATGTTAGAAAAGAGTACGGAAAAAATGCATAAGATAACATTTAGCAACAACAGTTTGCTCACAAGGGCGCATTAGTTGCATAGGGTTCTCCGCTGTTGATCGATGATCAAAAAGGGTGTAGTCAATATCCAGCACGAGCAACTTCTTTCCCTCACGACATGGATTACGAAGCTTGATCTAGAGCACAACACAATAGAGTCAATTTCATTAATAGGCTCTAAATGGCATGAAATCTGGCAGCAGATCAAGATCAACATCCTGAATGGATGCAGAGAACATGTTGAAGTTCCCTGACCAAATTTTTCACATAGCTTAACTGTTTACTTATCCTAGCCATCATACCAAGATGAAGAAAATAATTACAGAAGATGTTTTTGATAGGCTCTAAATGGAAAAACTCACTTCATGGTCACTAGGCAGAAAAATCCTACAATAGGACACAAATGCTGTGGCTTCTTCCAAGAGAGGCTGTTCAACTAGAAATGGCAAGACTCGTGCTCAAAACAGCAGCTACATTTCAAGGGAATTGATACCCTTGAAACATCAATACCACACCAGAAACTTAGATAATTTACTCAAGTGAACAAATAAACATCAATCTAGAAAAGAAAAATGTGCTCCTTGACTAAGCTCATTCCACTACTCTGAATCGTGTGTCATAACAAAAAAAGATGAGAACTTTACCTTGTATTGGTCTGTGCGCCTCTTCAACTTCATCTTATTAACTTCCTTGTCCTTAATCTCGACGGCTTCATCTTGCCCAAGCTCAAAATCGTCAACAATCTCCGGGTCATCCACTGGGTCAACAATTATGTCATCCTCAACCGTTCTGTAAAACCCAACAGCCAAGCCAACAGCCCAACACCCAGTTCTAAGTATTAGAGAGTAAAGGAATAAAACTGCAATAGAGGCAAGAGAACCCAACAAAAAAAAAGATAGAATACGAATTTCTAAATGCTTCGTCCTAGACAATCACGATCCGCACCGACACACGGCAAAATTCCCATAATCTGGAACCCAATACAGGCTTTTGATTGACGAAGAAAAGAGAGGAGAATCGAACCCGATCATCGTCATCTTGAGCGAAGACTTAAGGGGAAGCTGGGAGAGGAGAACGGTGTCGTCGGCGAGCTTGTTGCCGATTTTAGGGTACAAGAGCTTCTGTCTCTTGGGCAGTACATTCGTGACTTCGCAGATTCGCCGCTTCAACTCGGCCACCGAGTCGTCTCCGCAGACGCGGACAGTGTACTCCTTGCCACTCCACTTCACGGTTAGCGTCAGCTCCTCCGCCATCGCCGCTGCCGAGGAAGACTCTGCCGCCATTTTTCTGCCACTCTATTTTGGTTTTCTGTGAGGAAGTTTTTCTTGCAATTTTTGAAGCTCAAGCTGCAGGGTGGAGTGTCAGGCGTTTCGGCTCTCTTAAGTCGCAAGACATTGCTGACAATGGGCTTCATAGGCTTAGCGGGCCGACCCATCAATGAAGGCCTTTAAACAAGAGCAGGACCCAAGGCCCAAAGGACATTTCGTCCTCTTTCTCAACGACTGCGTTTGGTTTTACACAGCCAATCAAAATGGGAGGAATCAAAGATTCGGAGAAAGAAAACTCATCAATTGGTCATCCCTAATCTTATTAATGACCTCACAATCATGATATTCATTAATCTTTCAATACTTACTAATCGATATTAGAAAGCTTATTAATCGATCAAACGAATGCGTTATTAATTAATCTTTATTATACGAATTTTCAAATGCCAACTAATAGAGGCACAAATGCTTACTATATTATCTCTTAAAAGGATTACGGGAAAAAAAATCCACAATCATTACGTAGAAGATGTTATAACCGGCGGGTTTACCATTACTATAACCAAATCCTTAATGACGTACAACATGTCATTATTGAGAACGCACTAATTATTATTCACCAGCACACCACAAGTACTCAATAACTGAGGAGAGCTCAGACAAAGACTCCGTTTTTTTAATATCAGGAACGGTATTTTCAAACTAACGACATTAACAACCTGATCAAGACCCCCATATACTTGCTATATAAGATGTGATAACCAAGAGTTATATCTCCATATCCTTAAAAACTAACAAGACTTGCACCATATCATTAATTAATAAGGATATATATTAATCATATTTAACAAGACATCACAACACTACAACTCACGAGAGATCGGACAAGAACCCCCATATTTCATATCAGGATCAGCCTCTTCAACGAACTTAATTTCCAAACTATACAATGACTCGAATCTCAACAACTATTATTTCTGTATATACAATCCCCTTATTGCACACTAATTCTTTGAAATTACTTCACCGACGACTTAGTTGTTCTTCATAATTTGGCTCATGATGTCCTGAGAGATTGCTTCGGCGTCATTGGAAATTCCATTAATACCCATCTTCGAGTATCCAGCACAGTAAATCCCATTCTCTCCTTTCCAGTGGTCTGGCGTTCGATTCTTCGGCATCCCCTCCTCGTTAAATATGTACCTGAAGTCCTGCCAATTCATGCATGCAAAAAAAAAAAAAAAAAAAAACATCATTATTATTATATAACCTAATTAACTATTTACCAATAATATATACGTATTTATATAGTGTTATCAACCTTGAGCCAACTATTTGCAGAGCTTCTGTAACCAGTAGCAAACACAATGGCATCAAAACGACGCGTCGTTCCATCCGCGAACTCCACCTCGTTCCTTCCCTTCACTCTCTTGATTCCTGGAACTACCTGCGGAATCATTCGAACCCCATAAAAAAAATCGGAAGGGCAATACAGACTTTTACTATCCAATTATCCTTAAAATAAATCTGATGTGTGTGTTAATGAAAGTTACTTGAATTTGTCCGGCGCGGATTTTGTCGATGGTCCCGACGTCGATGACGGGAGTCTTGCCGGCGGTGGACTTGTACGTGAAAGGTCCGTCGGAGGGGCGGTGAATCCCATACTTGGACAAATCACCGTAGTACAAGTTCGCCACGGAGGCAACGATCGAGTCCACGTACTCCATCTTCATGTATTTCATCATTCGCATTCCCAAATACACCATTCCCCTCGTCACCACGTGAAACTGCATTATTTTACACCAATAGTTCAAATTTTTATCTGACCGCGTGACGTGTCGTCCACGTGGACGACACAGATGCCACGTAAGGAAAATAGTTTTTTTACTTACCGGATTCCTCACTACAATAGAGACACGAGCTCCGTGGTTACACAGATCCAACCCGATCTCCATACCCGAATTCCCGCACCCGACCACCAACACGTCCTTCCCCGCGAAACCCGACCCGTTTCTGTACCCGCTGGAGTGAACCGTCAAACCACCAAACCCTTCCATCCCATCCACTCTCGGGAAAAACGGCACGCCGTTTTCGCCAGCCGCCACGACCAAAAACTCCGCCACGTAGACTTCCCTCCTCCCGCCCGCGGCCTGCGCTTCCACCCTCCACTTCCCCGTCCCGGCATCGTACGCCGCGCTGGTGACGTGGCGGTCGAACGTGGGTTTGATGCGGAACGTGGACACGTAGGTGTCCACGTAGGACACGAACTGGTCCTTGGACATGAAGGTCGGGAGGGAGGACGAGTGAGGTGGCGCGAAGGGGAGGTGGCAGTATTGCTTGGCGACGTGGAGGCGGAGGCGGTCGTAGGCGCGGTTTTTCCACAGGGAGCAAGCGACGTGCTCTTTCTCGAGGATCGTGTTGGCGATGGAGAGCTTGGAGAGGCAGACGGAGGTGGCTAGGCCGGCGGGGCCGGCGCCGATGATAACCACGGTGGTGTTGTGGACTGACATAGCGGGTTTGTGATCGGCTGCTGCCTCCATCGAGTAGTTAGTGTGTGTTTGTGGAGATCGAAGTGAGCAAGATGGTTGAGTTTTGGGTTTAGGTATGTTGGGAGAAAGAGGAATGTGGGTTACGTATATATATATATAGAGAAAGATACCACAGGGGTGGAAGAGAGAGAAACAATTGTTGTTGTAGGTTCAAATAAGTCGAATTGTTTGGAGACAGTTCAACTATTGATCATCGTATGTCATTTACTAATATACTCGTTAAATACTGATCATCGTGATTCGAACATAAAATCTATGTGTCACGGAATGCTCTGATATCATATTAAGAACTAATTAACTTTAATTGTTGAGTAAGAGGGTATTCAATTACGAATTATATATCAATTACTAACAACACGCGAGGCCGGTTAGTAGAGCTAGCTATTTGGTCCCGGACTGTTTGGTTTTACCCGAAAACCGGACCGTATAATCCGGACCGAGACCGGACTGGGACCGGATAGCAAACAATGCAATCTCATATTCGGGCTTAGATTTGAGGTAAAAACCGGATAAGAGACCCCCAACACCAAAAATCAAGATAGAATTGGGACCGGACCGGGTCAAGACCGGACTGGATCAAGACCGGACTGTATCCAATCCAATCTTTGGTCCTTATATTCCCAAAAAGACCGGACTGGGACCGGATCAATTTGTTCCAATTTAACCGGACCCGACCGTATAGCCACCCCTACCGGTTAGGTACAAAAGAGCTAAGGTCATGCATGCACGTGTTTGAGGATGTCATGGATGTGGTGACAAGTGACGCGTTTCTGGCATGGCTCTTCAAAAAATAACGTTACGCGAGCATGCATGAATGCATGCAACGTGGCATTTTGAAACCTCTCCAAGGATTTGCACATGTAAATTGCATGTATTAACTAGGGCTACTAGTTGATCAGTACGACTATTGTACCCAAAAGCATGTCTAATTAGTACCGGTTACCGCCACGCATGAACGCCACATCTCGTTTCCTTGTACACAAAGGATATATTTGATTGACTTTAGACTGAGGGCTTTTAGGGCTAAGTTCAAGTGTACGTTAGTTTATTATTAATTTGTTCTTATCATCATCATGCAAACGTGTGTCAAGTGTTTACAGCCACGTGGACATCTCTCTCGAAGAAGGGGGGAAAGTGGAAACTGTCGCCGGAGACAGGCAGGCAGCCGCGCCGACGAGGCGGCCAAAACTCTGTTCTATCTCAACATGTTAATCATGATTCGATTAAAAGATCATTATTTTCATAAATTTTGCTCGAGTTAATTACCATAGAAACCCCATATGTCAATTATATTCAAAACAACATGATAACTATCAGTCTTTTTTGTTCACAAATGAAGTGATTGATGTTATAGATTTGTGCAATACAACTCGCTAACAGATACGCTTTAACATTTATCGATTTTCGTGAATTTCGTAGCTTTGATATTCA
This sequence comes from Linum trigynum, assembly GCA_964030455.1. NCBI lineage: Eukaryota > Viridiplantae > Streptophyta > Magnoliopsida > Malpighiales > Linaceae > Linum > Linum trigynum. The sequence goes on along the minus strand of OZ034817.1, from coordinate 59,173,286 downwards.
GTTAGGTTATTGTACAATTTTGTGACACATAATTAATTATTATTTAAAAAAAAACTCGATTTGCCAAACCGGTAAATCCACCCATAATTCGTTTTTAAATTATTGGTCTCAATCGCTGCTGATCTTCATCGGGTAACCTTTACTTTCTTCCGGACCACTGAATTCATCAGTAGCCCGTGCCCGTAACCTAATTGCAGTTAATCCATTGTCTTCCTCGACAATGGTCGGCTAGGGAAAAAAAAAAGTTCAGAACTGAAGACCAAAACCTAGCTATTATCCCATCGATCTAAACATAGAAAACACTAAACGACAGAGTTCAAACTTTCCAAAACTGAAATGCGAAAACCACAACAGAAAGAGTACGTAATAATACCCAAGAAAAACTGAAGCAAGTAATTACCAAAGCGTACAATTTGCTTCTGTTTTGCGGCCTTGCTAAAAAAAAAAGCTATAACAAAAGCTCGAGTTAGAAGCTGTAAATCATCATCCAGACTCCATATTCGATTGTAAGCCTCCTCTCGCCAATCCCATCCCATCCCCTGTAAATCATCTGATCCTCATCATGGGAGAGATCACGACGACGCCGACGCCGCCTTCACCGTCGAGACAGCTTCACACCCTCCTCGGGATGTCGTCGTCGAAAAGCCGGTCGTTTAAGGAACTCTGCAACTCCTACAAGTCGTTCCACAAGAGATGCCAAAGCTCCACGTCATCATCCGCCATTGACGAAACAAACCCGCCGCCTGAAACTCCAGAAACCAACGTCGACGCGTCCAAGGTACGTACGTAGGTAATGCATGCATGCATGCATGAACCATCGTCTTCTACTAATTTAACGTGGAAACAAAATCCATCGAACAATTAATCTTCTATCTATCTATATATGATCACTACTCTTCCACGTTACGTAGGTGTATAATATAATTAACATCCAGGCCGCAAACGAGCAAAACGACGTCGCGGAGAAGCCGCCCAACCAGCTGCTGGCGCCGATCGTGCAATCGCCACCGCCGGCCGGGGGTTCCAACAAGAAGGGGACGGATCAGGGGGGATTCTTCTTACGGCCGTTGGTCCTTCTCAAGAAGCTGAGCAGAAGGAGCAACAGTACTGCTTGTTCGCCGACGACGGGGAACAACAATATCAACGTTGTTAGCAGTAGCGAAACCCCATGTTCGTCGTCGGCGATGAGGAGAAGCGTTGCTCCGATGGTGTTCACGCAGTCGAGGTCGCTCAACTATCTCCCCACGAAGAAGGCTCCTCCCATTGAGATGGCGCTCGACTGCACCCTCGAGGAGCTGTTCCGCGGCCGGATCAAAAGGGTCAAGATCACTCGACACGTTGTCGACGCTAACGGGTACGTAACGACACGTTAGAAAGTGGTTAAAATTCATACATGAATATTTCCCTGAATCTCTTTAGGTTTTGCATGTCAACATGATATCAAAACTAGTTTGATCATGACATGCTTATGTTCGAGTCTTCATAACATTTGGTAGGGTGATCTGCACAAACATTAAGTTCATAATTTAGCTTTCGAGAGGAAAGTACGTACAAAAGTGATTAACATTCATATATGGACCTCTCCAACAATCTGAGTTATCCCAGGTCAAAGCGTGTCAATATCACTCCATATGTCATCAAATGTTAACGGGTACGTATTTCATTTGCGTTACAACGTACACGTAAGAAAGTGATTGAAATTCATTAAAAAAAATTCGAAAAATTCGATTTACTGAAATCAGTTGGTTTTGTAACATGGTATTATATCGTCGCAAGAAAACATGTTTCACGCCCTCGATAAGGCTTATGCAAAGTGAAAACTTTGAGTTCATTAGTCAGTTTTTGTTTGAGAAGATGCTATAAGAAAGTGGTTAACGTTCATATGTGTACTTTTTCTGACAATTTTGAGTTATTCGAACGTAATGACACCGACGGTTGGTGCAGGATATTCATGCCGGAAGAAGAGACCCTGAAGATAAAACTGATGCCGGGGTGGAAGGCGGGGACGAAGATCACCTTCGAAGGGAAAGGAGACGACCGGCTCGGGTTCCTCCCGCCGGACGTCGTGTTCGTGGTCAACGAGAAGCCGCACCATCTGTTCAGCCGCGACGGCGACAACTTGGTCCACGAGATGGAGGTGTCGCTGACGGACGCGCTCGCGGGTTGCACACTGTCGGTGCCGTTGATCGGCCGGGAGAACATGTGGCTGTCGTTCGCCGACGGCGAGGTCATATCTCCCGGCTACCAGAAGGTGATTCGAGGGCAAGGCATGCCGGTTCCCGGCGAGAAGGGGAGGAAAGGGGATTTTCTCATTAGGTTTTCGGTCAGTTTTCCGGCGGGTTTGAGCGATGAACGGCGATCGGAGGCTTGCCGGATTTTGAGAGATTGTTGCTATAGTTAGTTTTGTATTACAATGTGTCTCTTGCTTGTGAATTATTCCCCATCTTAAAACCTCAAATTGTTTATTTCTCTCAAGATTTTTTAACCGAGAAATGGCAATAATAAGTAAAAACAATACACAACAAAACCTCAACCCTACAAATCTCACCAACTCTAATCAAAGTGTGAAAAACGGCAGCGAAAGAGGCTTTACTTGCCACTCTATGAACAACCCAACTGATATCACGAGGGATCGCCCTTTAAACTCTCCACCAAGAGGGACGCTCGAAGGCTATTAGCACCCAAGGCATCTGACAAGAAACCTTTATAGAACTTACGAATGATCACCTATGAATCGCCTTCAATCACCACTCCATGAATCTGGCGATTCGCTGCAATGAAAAGCTCTTCCCGCACAGCAAACAACTCGACAAGAATAAGGGTCTCCTAATTCGAGATGAAAACTACTAAGGACTCTGTAGCCTATAAATTTACCTCTATGCTTGCTCAATTAAACAAGTGAAGGGAAGTCAGTTATGGCTCATTCTCAACAACTACCGCGATCGAACAGAGTTTTTTTTTTTTTAAGGAACATTTAGTGTTATTAAAAAAAGAAACGATTGACGACTTTTAATAAAGACCAAAATATCAGTTTATGGACTTATGGTGACCATTAATTCTTACAAATGAAAACTAATAGATGGTTAATTAGTAATAAATCTCTTTCCAATTCAATTTACGAGGAAAAGACGTTAGTCAAAATACAATCTCTGTATATTATAGACTAATAGACTATAAATACTCGTTTCCACCACCACACTTGTTCTTGAATATGGGAAGATAAATCCAAAAAGAAAATAAAAATATTTTACGACCAAACAAACTGCGGTTAGCAAAACTAAAAAGACAAAAAAAAAAAAAACCTAGAAATGACGAGGATGAGGATGTCACCTCCGGTGCTGGCGGCTCTGCTCCTCGCGGCAACCTTCCTTTTCTCGGTGGTTAAGCCGACGTGCGACCTACGAGAATACGGCACGCCACACCCAATAAAGGAAAAGGATATTTCCGACGAGTTTTACCGTGAAATTGTCGATTTCGCGCTGACGGAGAAGAACAAGGAACGCTCCGATGAGCCTCATCGAATGAAGCTCGTGAGCATTGACGAGGGCGTTTATTATCCTTCATCGGACTTTAATAGTTTCTATCGATTCAACATAACTACATCCAACCATTACGACGGCCAAGCCAAGTACTCCATCTTTGTCATTGATTCATATCCCGTTACCGACATATATACCCTTAAATGTTTCGAGAGAATTTAAGGGTATATATGTTTCTACTCTTAAAGTTAAATGAACGTTAAGAGTTAATGATTCACCAGAACGATAGTCAAAGTTGTTCGACTATGCAGTGCCAATGTCGTTCTACTATGCATTTTTATCATACTATCTTTATATTAGATATACTCATGTAGTTTTAAAAAAATAATCAAACATGCTACTCTGATAAACATTTTGTCCTACAACTACGGTTAACCACGATGAAACCATGATTTTTTTTTAATAAGGGTGAAATAAGTTTAGATTACAAGAGGAAAACAACAAGAACAACACAAAAGAAAAGGCGAGGGCGCAAGAATCCAGCGCCACCAACCAAAGACAGAAGCGATAGCCGAACAACTAAAACAAAAAAGGCAGACACCAGAATAAGAAAAACACGGTGCTTCCCGCAAGAAACGGCACCTGCGCAGTCGCTAGACGTCAAGAAGATGGGTGCTGCGGGGGATCATTACTCGCCCCCAACGGAAAGAGTCCTCGGAAGAACACTGGAAATAAGGTAATGAAACCACTGATCAGCAACCAACCTGTCCACTCTTTTAGCCACGATCGACCAATCAGCAATGTCTTTGCCACTCTTTTAGCCATGATTTTATTTGAACGGAGTATTGAACTTGAACAGGCTCGATGGACGAGTGTGTGTCATAATGGCTTTTAATAAATAATAATAATAATAATAACGATCCTAGAATCTGAGTAAAACTAATTAAAGTTAGTTATGCCATAGTTCAAAAATAGAGATGTTACCACTAAACCAAACTCGTGTTGTCAATCGCATGCAATTTCTTTCTCCTCCTTTTTGTGGTCTCGTTCTTCTTCCTTCAAATTATTTCCATATGTTTATAAGAACTTCCCTACAATCAACATCAAAGAAAGGAAGCTATATTTGTTTTTGTCATTAGTACAATAGTAGGGCATTCAACGTTTGGCTTTTTGTTAGAAAACCAAAGTTTCCAACCAAAGTGAATTTGTGCAGTGCTTTCAATGGTTAAGACCTCTGAAATTGTCACCCCATCTTGTGATTTTATAGGGCCAATTAACATAAGAGAACGGGCGGCAAGTGTATAACTATCGCTTTACCATCAACATAATTAATTAAAGTTCACTTGATTAGCCAATTGTAATTTACAAGTTGTATTTATAAGCATTCATATTCTAATTGCACATATTAATGTACTAGCTAGGATCCATACACTAACGATTTCTTAATGATGAAACAACAAAATTCACCAAAGAAGCTCTCGTAGCTCAGTTGGTTAGAGCACCCGTTTAGTAAGCGGGAGGTCTTGAGTTCGACTCTCAACGAGAGCAATAATTTTTCTGAAGAAAGCCTAAGCCTTAACCTTTTTAAATGGCTTCTTTTATTTTCCCTACAAGAAATCCCTGGCCAGTGGCCACCAGCATTAACCCACCTATTGCTTGCCATCATAATTCTTATATTCCTTGGTAAAATTCACCAGCCAACTCGACATATGTAAGCATCACAGTTCTTATATTAATGTTACAACATTAAAGAGTCTGAAACTAGTACATGCAGTTTTTCCTTCTGGAACACATTTTTTGTGTGACCAGTTGCTTCAGCCAGATTTCGAGGAGCTAGCTGGAGCTCTTTGATGGGATTGGTGGAGGTGATTGGCGAGAGAGGAAAGGAGCTTCGACCAAGGTTCCAACAATGTCGTCCCCAATGGCAACCGTCTTTCCCAGGGAAGCCGCTTGCCTTCTGATGTATCCTAATCCATAATGTTCGTTGGATCCTTCTCTTCCATATGTATAGCTCGTCAGCTTTCCCACCTATTATGCCGGTTTCAAAATCCAGATCAAATCACAGATCACAACAGTAGACATCTCTGGAAACAAGTTTCTTCTATAAGAGAATAATTCTACAAGACTTGAGCACATACCTTTTTACCATCGACTGTGATGAGGGTTCCAGGTTCAGCTGCGGCTGAAAGGTGAATCCCCCATAGCGTCTGCTTCACTCCATCGTACGTTATGAGTCGAGAGACGGTTTCTTGTCCCTTATAACACCCTAGCAGAGGCGGGGAAAAGAAGGGTGGTGTATGCAATCAGAAATGAATTTTGCATCTCCATAAAAGCTGCTTCTTTTCTTCTTTAGTAGTGAATAGTAAGTAGGTACCCTTGTTTAGAGAAATGGAATTCCAGAGACCAGCCTCCAAAACGTTGAATTCATCCGTCAGTTCCTTACCAGGGGCTGGTCTTCCTGTGAAAGTTTCAGTCTTTTCAGAGTTTTACTTACATAGAAACTTGAAAGTGGTTACGATGGATTTGGATAGCTCTAAAAATCAATAAGCAGTCATCAATGCAAGAGGTGCTTCTCAGAGTTGAAGAATTCAACAGGCAAAAATAAACAAGTGGCGAAGAACTCCAAGTTTTAGAGATTGAAAATCATTGACCTTGAACAACCCTTAGCTTTTCCCAGGCATTAGAACCCATTGGAAGGGCACCTTGCGATAAGAGGGACTTCCAGACAGTCCCAGCCGCAGCAGGGGACATTAACAGTGTGTAACCTTCTTCGGATATGATACTTCCTACCCCTATGGTTAGAGGCATCCCATTTACCTAAAAATACAAAGACCAGCTCCATTCATCAGCTGTGGCACACTTCCTATTATGCAGTATACCTAGGGTAACTAAAAGCTTCAGACTTCTCATGCTTTAATGCTTCAGAGAGCGTTCACTAAGAAAAAGATAAATGTTTTGCACGGAAACAAACATCATGCTTACAGTGTAATGGTGATGTGTACCATAAGGTTGCCCGACGAGATTGCCAACATTTAGACTCTCGATTACCTGTTAGCACAACAAAACAAAGGCTTAATGTTTACTTCTCGATCTTTTAAAAATGATAAAAGAAAGTGTGTTACCTGGTTGCTTTTTGGCCCTGCTAAAATAAATAAGCTAGTTTTCTTGGTGATGTCTTCAACTTCCACCTTGTCAGCAAAAAATATGTACCTGCAGAGAAAAAAGCCAACAGAAATATGTAAAGAAACTCCAAACTTGTCTTTCGAATGCCGAAGTAGTACATTTCAAATTATTGGAAACTTCCTCAATACTAAAACTAATATTTACCCCACATGACACACAATACAAACATTGGAGTTTCTCCGTCAACTTAGATCGATTATATCACTGGGACAAACAACTTACATACAATACAAACATTGAATTTTCTACTCACACCACATAACTACTCAGCCATAAAGCTGAGAATAGGGAGAGAACAAATAAGACATGAAGTGAGCATACTTATTCAACATCTGAGTTATGCTGCTACAAGTCTGAGGATAGACCATTAACAAAACTGAGTTTTTCTGCAGGACACAGGAAAATCATGAGTTACAAATGGGTAGAAAGTCGAATAAGACACTAATCAAAGAAGGAAGACTACCATGTTCCAGGCATGTGAAATATCAATCGTTCGAGCTGTTGGTGTAACAAAAACTGTATCACATCCCTATTGATTTCAATCGAACAAACCCTATCAATAATTCCATATAAAACTGCATCAAATTTAAAGCAGAGGAAAGATTTTTGGTAGATTATATACACAGCACTATAGGAAAAGTATTCATTATTGAACAGGTCGAATACAAAGTGGTGTATTCCTCTGAAAACATACCTGTCCTTGTTGAAGACATTCAAAATTCGCTGTACTTTGGTTGTGGAGAAACTGAATTCTATCATCTCCACTGACTTCAAAATGGAAACCGAACCATTGTTGTTAAACAATTTCAAGAACATCCAAGCTCCAATATGGTTCCACATCCATATATTTGGCAGATTTGACATTCCAATTTCTCATAATATCAAATCAAAATCCATAGGAACACACACAGACCAGAACATTCAGGTCACACAACCACAGTAGTCAATGCAAATAAAACCATCAATTAATATGCAGTTGAAACAACCTATGAACTAATCCTTGACACTGTAATTAAGAAAGGGAGAAATGTAAATTAAAGACATTCATATAGTATCATGGGGAAACATGAACCTACAGTCTATCATTAACAGATCACAGACAAGACAGATGGTCCATGCCCGTCTTAGTTTGTGAGTATCGATATGTTGAAATTTAATTATGATTCCGATTTATCAACTTCCAAAGTCATCAAATTTTTAAAGAACCAGTAGAAAGAAAGAGTCCATGGATTCGTTCTCATTCATGTTCCAAAAGCTAAAAAAGGGAACAAGAACAAAGGGGTATCAAAGGTAAGGAAGCTTTGAGTAGCCACATAAGAATAGAGGCAAAAAAAACTTACCTCTTATCCGTCCAAAGTGTGAGAGATCTGAAACCTGAACATCAGAGAGAAATGTGTCAATTTGGTGAACCTAAACGAATGAAAAAGAGCATAAAACCAAATCCATACTGTTCAGTTCAGTGGTGGAATGTGGGGCAAAGAGTAGAGAGCTAGACACTTGTTTCTACCTCAATAATTTTGCTAGTTCAGGGGGGAAACTCACCACTACCCCATTGTCAAAGGCATCCAAGGCTTCATCGTCATTGCCAAATGTCTCAATAATCCCATCTTCTGAAACCGTTGCCCCATCCCCTGTAATCTCCTCCTGCAAAAGTAACAAGCTTTAATCCACTCTTTCCATTAACTGGAATCTAAATCACTGACCTGCTCTATATTTTGCCCAATTCCCATTTCGACAAGCGACAACTTAATTTACCCATGAAAAAGCTCCCAATTCGACGAAGACCCGACAGAGAGTGAGAGAGCGAGGGGAGCTTACAAGAAGGTCATGATCGATTGGAGGAGGCGAGAGCTCAAAAGGCGAAGAAGATGTCGAAGAAGAACCGATTTTGAACGACCGAGCAAGAATTGGGTAGCAGGGGATACGACTAATGAAGGCGACAGCTCTTCCACTGCTGCTAAGAGTGGAGTGACAGGGATTTGCACCGGCGTCGATCCTTCTCCACTGCGCACATGATAGAGCTGCCTGTGCGGTTACCGGTGCTGACATTTCCCCGCGGCTTCAGGCTTCGGTTCAACAAAAACGTGGTGAGGTTGCGAAGTATGAGACAGTAGAATGGAGGCGGGGCTAGTTTCGTCCAGAAAATTGATATATTACTTTACCCTGATAGTAACTTGTTTTTCATGTGATCTTTTTATTCAGACGGTTAAAACCAATATTTTCCCTCTTTGCTATCAAATGTGTTTGCATTATTAGCGTTATCGGTTCAGCATAGCAAATATCAAGCAGAACAAGTTTCCAGAAATATTTCGAATCGACCTCAACAAATGTTTCGTCGATTGATCTCATAGGTTACGATTATGCGTCCTCTAACTATGCAATGGTATGGTGTAGAACATAATATGTCCATCAGTAGTCAATGAATTGCCATTCTATCAGTAGTCATTATAGTTTAATACAATACAACCATTCAAACATTGGCAATTTCTAAATGGCTCGATTCACACTGTGGAATTCATAGTATGTGCATTTCTCGGAAGAAATCTAAAGAGCTCCAAGATCTCATTCTAAAAACCAGTAACCAGAGTTATGAATGCCATTCTAACAACATTGTTCAGTGCTCTCTGTCAAGTGAGATGCTTTACTTCCACAGAGATCATATGTTGCCCGTGAAAACATGCAAAGCCATTACATCTGAACTCTGAAGTAAAAAGTTAAGCTTTTTAAACTGCTCAGGTATGATGGCAGCCATGGCTGATCTTCACTTCACCCATGTGTCATCTCTGTCTGCAGCAACCATACCCATCATTTACCTTTCTTCAAGTTCAGTTTCTTGTATCTGCCTATTTTGGTCATGTGATTTGGTTCATTGATTGGTAACAGAAGCAATTGTCTAAAAAGTATAACTTTGTATGCATATATTTTTTTTTATAATGATGAAAATAGTATTAACTATTAACAGAGTTATCTCGAAAGTCTTCTCGAAAGTCTGCCTTTCAATATGCATACAAAGTTATCAAAAAAACTGTTTACAAGGCAGTGTGATATCATTTGTTTAAACAATATGACAAATTGCTCATTTAAGCCAAGAATTAACCAGATACAGGTAGAAATTCTTCTTGTGCTACTCATGTGCCTGCTTGTAACTCACCAGTAGGTTCAGTTTCTCCAATAGCTTCAAGTCCCTGAGGCATGAGGGTCTCAATCTCATCTAAAGACTGCAGCTTTTTTACGAATAGAAATTCTAACTTAATTAACTAGGACAGACAAGGCAATCTTATAATCAACTGAAGGCACACTGATCTCAAATGTTCTAGAGCTTCCAGAGACTGAAGAACTTCAATGGTGTCAATCTTGAGCAAGTTCAAGATGAAACCTACTGAAAGACTCAAATTTCAAGCTCAAACCATCTGAAATTCTCAAGTGCTATAGCCCTGCTGGTGGCCGCCAAAGGATTTCTTCAGAATGGAAAGGCTGTGGGATTAGAACCAGGGAGCACACCATGCTAACCCGCAAGCCTTATCACTCAAGCCACCCCAGACAGTAGCTTCTCGATTAGCACAGCAAAGGCATCTTCATTAGATCATAATCAACTATGGTTCGTTGGCTCTTCAGTATTTCTTCACGGATAATAGCTCCACCAAGGCCATTAAGCCGATCATGCATCCTAAACGTATTATATTTCTTCAATCTTTACCAATGAGCTACGGAAAAGGACGATTGTTTCTTGTAAGATAAGAAAAAGACTTAATCTACTTATGGATAAGATTCACAGTCATGCCAAATGTGCGAAGTGATTTCTTCATTCTTTCTAGTCAATAACCATGTAATGTCAAGAAACATCTGTATGCTGTTCATGCTAGTACCACAGAAGTTACCTCAGATCCTCAACTTATCATGTTGCCATTCTCGCTGGCTTAATCTTTCAACTTCATCAAAGTTTCTTCCCACACTGCTCTATCTTCTCCGGACAAACATGACCCTACATCCTTAAGGGCTGAAGGAACCCCTGCTGCAGTTGATACAATGTCAGAAGATAGTTCTGCATAGTCTTCTGGAGGAGAATCCTTACCAAAGGCATGCTTGCTGAAAAGTTGAAGAGCATGGTCTGGATATCAACATAGTCTTCATATTATAGTTCAATCCAATAATGCAAACATCAGGGATTTCTAAATGGCATGATTTGAACTGTATAATTCATAAAAGCTGCATTTCTAAGAAGAATTCAAAAAAAACAATACATTATGGACAATGCATGCATTGTAACTATCCCAACCAAACAATCACCAAAACCAAACGACCCCTTAGTTCTCATTGTAAAAACCAATAACACAGTGTAGTGAATGTCATTCTAGCATCATAATTCAGTGCTCTCTCAGCAGTGTGATGCTGGACATGTCTAACCGGCATCATCCAACCAATTAACTTATCCTTCCACAGACATCATATGTTCCCGTGTACAATTAATAGTAAACATGAGAAGTCATTACCTCGTGAGTCAAAACCAACCCTTTCAACTACAGAGATGTCTCCAGTTGGATGATAGCAGCCACAGGCTGATCTTTAAGTCCCCCCATGTAGCGTTTCTGTCTGCAGCAACCAAAACTATTCTGCAGATTCAACTGCATGTTGACTCGAAGGGCCTTTAACCGGCTTCAACTGCTGCACAGTGAATTTTTTTTAGGTTAAAGCTGAAAAATAGCTACACTTATTTTGGGCTTCGATAATACCTTCTTTCTCTTTAGCACAACCAAAGTATCTTCATTAGACCACAATCAATTATGCTTCCTCAGCTCTTCAATATTTTCTTCACGGATACTAGCTCCACCAAGGTCATTAAGCTGATCATGCATGATAAATGCTCCAATCTTCACCAAAGACCTAGGAAAAAGGACAATTGCTTCTTGTAAGATAAAAGTGTCAGCCAATCGCCCAATCCAAATGTACCAAGCGATTTCTTCATTCTTTCTAGTCAAGAACCATGTCATGTTAAAAAACATCTATAAGAGTTGTTCATGAGTTCGTCCACAAAAGTTACCTCAACTTATCATGTTGCCATTCTCGCTGGCTTTTTCTTTCAACCTCACCAACGTTTCTTCCCACACTTCTCTATCTTCACCGCACAAATATGACCCTACATTATTAAGGGCCAAAGGAACCCCTGCAGCAGTTGACACAATGGCAGAAGATAGTTCTGCATAGTCTTCTGGAGGAGCATCCTTACCAAAGGCATGCTTGCTGAAAAGTTGAAGAGCATGGTCTGGATTCATTGCAGGGGGTTCGTATCTCTCATTCACCTTAAGAAGATTTAGGACTTTCCTATCCCTCGTTGTAATGATTATCCTGCTACCGGCGGAAAACCAGTCCCTCTTTCCTAAGATATTGTCGAATTTAAATTTTGTATCCACGTCATCAAGAATTATCAGAAGTTTGTATTTGCAGACTCTGTTTCTCATCATGTTGATTCCTTGACTAGCATTATCAACGTTGGCTTCCATCTTCAAGATGCTAGAGATGAGTGTGTTTTGCAACTTGACAATGCCCCCATGTTCTTGTTGCGTTTCTCGTACGTCTTCCAGAAAGCAACAATGATCAAACTGTTCAAAAAGTTTGTTGTGAACAGCCTTGGCTATAGTTGTCTTGCCGATCCCACATAAACCATGAATCCCAACAATTTTCACCTCTTCACAGTCCAAATCCAGTAATTTGATAATTTCTTCTACATGATGCTCAATGCCAACCAAGTTATCAGTCACTAACAAATACTCCCTCCTCAATGCCGACCAGACAGCTGAAAACAGATTCTCAATTGTAGCTCCTTGCCTAACAAAGAAACAACAATAGATTAGGAAGAAAGTGAGAAGCTTTAAACAAAATTACATTAAGCTAGCCAACCGTTGAGAGCTTCAATAGCAACCATGGTGCAATCCCGAAGAATCTTAAGAAGTCACACTGAGAAGCCACATTAACAGATCAACGCTAGTAAGAAATGCATAAACTAAAAGCAATTTTTACCAAGTTGAGTCCTTCACGACCCATCCTTTCAATGCTCCAACCTCTTCCAGAGCAACCCTCCATTCATCCACCGTCTTCTTATCAAACCTCTTGCTGTGCTGCTCAAATGCCTGCTTGTAACTCCCTCTCTGATGCCTTACATCGTTGGGTTCAACATAATAGAAAATGGGCAAAATGACCTGCCCTTTCTTTCTCTTGCAGTCCACCATTTGGGCAAGCTCCTGGAGGCACCATTTGCTGGAGGCGTAATCAGGGGAGAAAATTGGGATCCCAATCTTGGACTCTTCAATGGCCTTGGTGAGTTCAGGCCCAATAGTCTCCCCCTTGCGGAGCTCGTCGTCGTCCCTGAAAGTTCGGATCTTGGCTTGGACCAGATAGGTGTAGAGGAAATCGGTGAACGTGAGGCGAGTGTCGGGACCTCGGAAGCTCAGAAACACCTCGTATGCCCCGACGGGAAGCTGCGAAGGCGAATCAGAAGGAGTTGACAACTCTACGGATTGCGATACTTCTTCTTCTTCTTCTGGTTCCGGAGATTCAGCTATTTTCTTCGTGAAGAGTAATGGTTTGCAGAAGACTATTAAGGGTATCAGCAATGCCGCTGCCGTCGTAGCCACCAGAACCCACCATATTTGCTCCATTTTGTTTTGCGGGTGGAAAAGCTGCAATCTTTCTCTTTCTGGGTGCAGGGAAAAGTTTGCTTGCTTTTGCGACGAACAAATTGGAAGACGAATGGAAAGAACTTTCTATTGTGTCAAGAAACGCGTGCGTGCCTTGTACCGTGGCGGATCAACTTACAATGAACAACCAACTTATGAGTCAAGCCGAGTTGGTCCTTGGTCGTGGTTCGGACTTCGGATGGTCTGATTCGGTTGGTTTCGGGGTGTATCCTTCTATTTCAGATCCTTCCCGGTCAAATTATCATGTCTGGTTAATACTTAATACAATACAACCATTCAAACATTGGGGAATTTCTAAAATGGCTCGATTCAGACTGTGGAATTCATAAAAGTTGCATTTCTCAGAAGAAATATAAAGAGCTCATAGTTCTCATTCTAAAAAGCAGTAACCAGAGTCATGAATGCCACTCTTAGCATCATAGTTACAGTGCTATCTGTCAAGTGAGATGCTTACTTCCACAGACATCATATGTTTCCCTTGTAAACATGTAAAGCCATTAGCTCTGAAGTATAAAAGAAAAAGAAGCTTTTTAACTGCTCAGATATCTCCAGATGGGATGAGAGCAGCCACAGGCTGATCTTCATTTCTCCCCTGTCATCTGTGTCTGCAGCAACCATACCCATCCTTTACCTTTCTTCAAGTTCAGCTCTCTTGCATCTGCCTATTTTGGTCATGCCATTTGGTTCATTGATTGATAACAGAAGCAATTGTCTAAAACGTATAACTTTTTATGCAAATAGAAAGGCAGACTTTAGAGAAGACAATATTTCTGGAGCATGAACAAGCTCTGACTAATTTATGTCTGACATAAACCTGTTTACAAGGCAGTGTGATACATTTGTTTAAACAATATGACAAATAGTTCATAAGCCAAGAATTAAGCAGAAGCAGATATAGCTCCCCAATAGCTCCAGTTTCACCAACACCTTCAAGCCCCTGAGGGCCTCAATCTCATCTAAAGACTGCATCTTTTTTATGAGTAGAAATTCTAACTTAATTAACTAGGACAGACAAGCCAATCTTGTAATCAACTGAAGGCACACTGATCTCAAATATTCTAGAACTTCCAGAGACTGGAGTACTTCAATGTTGTCAATCTTGGCAAGTTCAAGATAACCTTCTGAAAGACTCAAATTTCAAGATAAAACCTTCTTAGTACCACAGAAGTTACCTCAGGTCCTCAACTTATCAAGTTGCCGTTCTCGCTGGCTTTATCTTTCAATTTCATCAAAGTTTCTTCCCACACTGCTCTATCTTCTCCGGACAAACGTGACCCTACATCCTTAAGGGCTGAAGGAACCCCTGCTACAGTTGATACAATGTCAGAAGATAGTTTTGCATAGTCTTCTGGAGGAGAATCCTCACCAAAGGCATGCTTGCTGAAAAGTTGAAGAGCATGTTCTGGATTCATTGCAGGGGGTTCATATCTCAGATGCACCTTAAGACGATTAAGGACTGTCCTGTCTCTTGTTGTGATAATAATCCTGCTACCGGGGGAAAACTCATCCGCATGTCCTAAGATCTTGTCGAATTCAAATTTCTTATCCACATCATCAAGAATTATCAGAAGCTTGTACTTCAAGACTCTGTTTCTCATCAAGTTGACCCCTTGACTAACATTATCAATGTCGGCTTCCACCTTCAAAACGCTAGAGATGAGCTTGTTCTGCAACTTGACAGTGCCCCCATATTCTTGTAACGTTCCTCGCACGTCTTCCAAAAAGCAACAATGATCAAACTGCTCGAACAGTTTGTTGTAAACAGCCTTGGCTATAGTCGTCTTGCCAATCCCACTTATACCAAAAATCCCAACAATTTTCACCTCTTTGGAATCCAAATCCAGTAATTTCATCATTTCCTCTACATGATGCTCAATCCCAACCAAGCTATCAGTCACTAACAAGTACTCCCTCCTCAATGCCGACCATACAGCTGAAAACAGATTCTGAATTGTAGCTCCTTGCCTAACAAAGAAACAACAATAAATCAGGTCATTTAGCATTGACAGCTTCAACCGCAACCAAATCAAATCCCCAAAGAACCCTACTCCTTTACATGTCTGCATCATTATCTTCATGGTTAAGTACAGATACAAGCAAAAGGATGAAAAAGGAATCACATTGAGAAACCACATGAACATACTAAGAAATCATTACCAAATTGAGTCCTTGACAACCCATCCTTTCAATGCTCCAACCTCTTCCATAGCAGCCCTCCATTCATCCACCGTCTTCTTATCAAACTTCTTGCTATGCTCCTCAAACGCCTGCTTGTAACTCCCTCTCTGATGCCTTACATCGGTGGGTTCAACATAATAGAACACGGGCAAAATGACCTGCCCTTTCTTCCTCTTGCACTCCACCATCTTCGCAAGCTCCTGGAGGCACCACTTGCTGGCGGCGTAGTTTGGGGAGAAAATGGGGATCCCAATCTTTGACTCTTCAATTGCCTTGATGAGCTCGGGCCCAATTGTCTCCCCCTTGCGGAGCTCGTCGTCATCCCTAAAAGTGCGGATCTTGGCTTGAACCAGGTAGGTGTAGAGGAAATCGGTGAAAGTGAGGCGAGTGTCGGGACCTCGGAAGCTCAGAAACACCTCGTATTCCCCGACGGGAAGCTCCGGCGGCGAATTAGAGGGAGCAGAAAGCTCGACCGATTGCGATGCTTCTGATTCTGGTTCTGGGTCCGGCGATTCGGCTAATTTCTTCTTCGAGGAGCGTAGTGGTTTGGACTTGGAGAAGGCGATTTTGATCAAGGGTATTAGCAATGCTGCTGCAGTGGCGACCAAAACCCACCATATTTGCTCCATCGTTTTTGAGTGGGAAAGCTCCAATCTTTCTCTCTCCCTCGTCGTTTCCGGCGAGAGGAACTGAGAAACGACTGCGGTTGATAACGTCCAGAAGCTTGGAAGTGAAGAGGAAGCAGAAATTTCCCACTGTCAAGAAACGGATCTGTGCCTTTGTACCAGAGAGGAGGCGTGATTGGAATCAAATTCTATTTTTAGTTCCAAACTTCTTCGGCTGTCTTCTTCCCAGGTCCAATGATGAATCTTTTGCGTTCTTGACTTCTCGTTGCAGCCTTGTAGCCTTGTAGGTGGCTTAGCAAGAAACACGTGGGAAACACTGTCTCTGGAAAACATTATAAAAAAACAGAGCAAAGATTTGTAAATTTGTAAACTAAATCATAGCTAAGATATATAATTATGCAAAAAGGTATCCAACTTTTCTATAAATAAATTACAAAGAACGATATCAAATAAATTTTATAGTTTTTTAGACGAAAAGGAAAAGCTCATCATCCATTAATTAAACACCAAAACAAAAACAAAGTGCTAACTTGCTAAGTATCTCTTTACACAAGATTCATTTCCTTTCTTAATTCAATATATAATTAAGTATGATCGCTTTATTTATTTGTTTATGTGTAATACATTCCTTAATCATGTTTTGGAGATGCTACACGATCTTTTGTTTAAGAAAAGAGAATGAAACTTGAGGTGAAAGAATCCCGGCAAGTTAGCACGAAAGTCTCTCTGGGAGTACTGAAAGAGCGACTGGCAAAACAAACGCAGCAGAGACCAAGTCCAGAGAAGATGCAGAAACGCTTGAGCAGTAGCCATCATCTGCTTCGTGGTGCTCATGATCGTCACTCCCCGCCATCCCTCAATCTCAAAAATACCACGATTTCGCTGACCAGCGTGAAAGCAGAGGTTTCCGCCACTAAAATCGATTCAGAGAACCCTACTCCCGATTTCCTTTGCCGAACCACGATCTGGGAAACCTTTTCAAACGTGTAAGCTTTCCCCACTCGGAATCTGGTAACAGGGGAAGGGAACAACCTTGCCTACCATGGTTAACAGATGTGGTAGATGGATAATTTTTTGTGTAAACACCATGAATCCCCAAACCAAGCATTCATCTACCCAACTCTTCACATCCGCTCATTTTTGCCCCATCAGAATCTCCAACCTCAAAAGCTTAAGGAAGTTTTCGCCCACCACAGCCTAAACCAGCTAACTATAAATAGGCTCGTTTCTACTCTGTAGTCTCTGCACAAACACAAAGCAGAGCAAACTTACTATCACCCAGAGCAAATAATAAAGTTCAATCCTTTTTTCCAAAAACCATGAAATCCTCTCTCTTTCCCCTTGTTCTGGTTACCCTACTCCTTTCTCTCAACCCATCTGTTACGGGAAAAGGATTACTGGAACCATGTTCCATTTCTTCCATGTATATATTTGGAGATTCCGTTTCTGACGCCGGCAATGCCATAGTCGAGTACCCGAACTCCTACGCCGGCCAATTCCCCAACGGAATGACCATAGGGAAGGCCACCGGAAGATTCTGCGACGGGCTGCTAATAGTGGACAGAATCGGTAAGTTGAGTTAGCATTTTTCTTTTTGAGCACTTGGACTGATTCCTCTGCTTCTGCTTCTCCATCTAATATGGTGTCCCCTTTTTTTTTTTTTTTTCATTTTGTAGCTGAGTCGGCGGGGCTACCGCCGACCAATCCGTTCGAAAACAAGAGTCTGAACCATTCGACCGGCGCCAATTTTGCCGTCGGTGGTGTCGGGCTCTTGTCCAAAGAGCTTCGAGCAGATTTGCATGTCGAACTCGGTTCGTCCCAGAGCAGTTTGGAGGTTCAGCTTGGGTGGTTCGATGAATTTCTCCGAGAAGAACCTGGTAAGTATTTATTTTGTATTAACCCGCCCGCGACTCATTTATCTTGTGAGAACTATCTCTAATCTAACTCTGTTGAACAATCTCTCTTTCCTTGCAGCTCGCGCAGACAAGATAGGGTCAGCTCTTTTCGTCTTGGGCGGCGGCGGGAATGATTATGCAAGTTTTCAGATGAACGACAGCTTCTTCAACGATCACCCTCTGAGGGCCAAGATGCTTATAATGCCGTATGTAATTGATTCCCTCAAGAATGGGACGAAGGTAAGTCTCATTATTTCCTGTTTTTAATTAAGTATGTGATACTTTGTTCTTGATTCTCCCTTGCTTTGCTAGACCTGGTGAATTTCATTCTCTGTTTCACATCACTATTTGATTAATTTTCAGAAGGTAATCCAGTACGGGGCGAAGAAGATCGTCCTCCTCGGAGTTTACCAAGGGGGCTGTCTGCCGGGCACAAACGAAAGCATGCTGCATGTGGACGGGATCTTCTGCAGCAAGGCGTGGAACTCGTACCACGAGCTCCACAACCAGCTCGTGCAGAAGCTTGTCCGCGACCTGAGCAAAGAGTTCCCGGATGTCAGGATCGTCTATGGGAACATTTGGAGCGGAGTGGACCGGCTGTTTCACAACTACCGGAGCCTCGGTAGTATAGCAATTGTTTTGGTTATGATCGATCATGTTTTGGTTTGGCATGATTCTGATCTTTGTTTGATTTTTTTTTCTTCAACTTGTTGCAGGCTTTGAGCACTCCAACGCGGTCCGTTGCTGCGGTAATGCAAGCAACACCAACTGCGGATCTCCGGGGAGCCATTACATGTTCTGGGACGGGAGGCACTTCACAGACCACGCCTACCGCGTCATCTCCGACAGCATGATCCCTCAGATCTTCGAGGGCTTGCGGTGCGGTGGAGCTCCAGCTCCTGCGAAGAATTTGGTAGTCTGTTTAGTCCTTCTGTTTCTCTACCACCTTCTATGATGTCTAGGACTGTTATTATTATGATTAGTTAGTAACTAAGCTAGCACTTGACCACAAACTTTGAACTGATGAATATTGGCCCGTAGTATGTTCTATTGATCGAATTTCTGGTTTGATGAAGGGTTTGTTATCCACTGCTGATGAAATAATATAGCAAGCAACCCTTTAGATATCTTTCACGAGTATTATTAGCTAACCCTTTAGAAAATAACGATTGATGTTACAAGTTACAAACATGGCCATTATTATTAATACTAAACCAATAAAAGAAAGTACACCATGAGATGAGAGAGATAATTAACTCCCCAATCCAAAGCTCTCTCGACTAGTACATAGCTAAATTCTGTCGAAGCATTTCAGGGTAAACGAGTTGTGAAGGGGATGCTCATTAATGACAAATACTAAGTACTTTGCTTGGCCGTAATGGTTGGATGTAGTTATTTTGAAACGATAGAAACTGACATAGTCTGATAGAGGATAAAAGACGCCCTCGTCAATGCTTACGAGCGTCATTCGATGAGGTGGTTTGCGTTCCTTGTTCTTCACCGACAGTGCGAAACTGACGACGTCACGGTAAAACACGTCAGCAATATTCTCAATTGGGTACGGTGGGCCATATTCCCGTAGGTCGCACGTCGACTCAACCAACGTCACGGAGAAAAGAAAGGTTGCCACCAGCACCGTCGCTAGCACTAAAGCCGATCTCCTCGCCATTCCTAGCTTGTCTTTTAGTTTTGCTAAAAGCGAGCTATTGTTATTGTTTTGTCGTAAAATATTTTTTTCGTTTTAGCTTCTCATATTCAAGAAAAAATGTGCAAAAAATGAGTATTTATAGTCTTTCATACTAGGGGTTTCTATTTCGACTAACGCCTTCTCATAATTTTAACAGAAGAATCTTAAATTACTATTAACTTCTCGCAAGAGATTTATAATTTATTGCTACGTAACGTGAAGCATGCTCTCTTATCGTTGGTCGGTAGTTGGTCGACTTGCATCTCTTCTTTTCCGTTCAATGAAAAGTGGTCGACTTGCATATCTGATGTTTCCCTCTTTTGGGAATATCTATGCCAAAAAAAAAAAAAGTAACCATCCTAGTTTATAAACATTTGTATCAACTATCAATATTCAATATTATATTAATTAAGGGCAACCATAACTGAAATTTTGGCCTTATTAAGTGTCATCAATCGTTTCTTTTTTAATAAAACTAAATGTTCCTTGTAAAAGACTCTTCGCGGTAGTTGTTTAGAATGAGCCATAACTGACTTTCCTTCGCCTGTTTAAGCATATTATCTGATCAAACGATAACAGGTTCTCTCCGTCTTTGATACAATAGTCATTTCCTGTAAGACACACATTGTACCCATCAAGGGGAATATTTCTAATCTGCTTTCTGCATTTGCTAAACAATCCCGCAGGACGAGCAGAGAACTACTTCTCTTCTTCAACGGCAGCAGAACTGGAGCTAGCGTTATACGCTGCATCAGCTGAAGACGTGTCCAAATCGTTCAGTCCCAGCTCTTCGTTCTGCTCGAACGACCTCTCGTACTCCTCAACTGGATTCATCAAAGCAACCCACGTTGACAAAACAAACACGTGTTACTCGGTCAATTACTGTAGCAGGAGTACGACGACATATGACAACTAGCTTTGAAGTTAATGCAAGGGCATGAACTCAGCTCAGGCCTCAGTGTTCCATTTAAGATTGTAATTGTACAACAGGATGGACAATTTACTTACATATAAGCTGTTGGTCGTCTTTGAGATCATCTGTTGCTGGAGCAATGAAAGAATTTGCCAATGCATCATCAAGAATCAAAGTAAAAGGCTTTTCAAGGTTTAGAATCTGACAAGAGAAATAAATGGCAAGTCAGGAGTATGGAAAAGAGAACGCAAAAAGCCAAAACCAGTGTGGTGCATAACAGGAACAACTGAACACATCCATGCATTTTCTTAACCTAAGTCAAGCAGTAACTTTCCTCATGTACACATGATTGGTATCATACTGGTTCATGATACATATTCTATGTTTCAATGAATGGCACCACCACAACGAACCAGAGCACCTAAA
The DNA here is from genome assembly GCA_964030455.1 of Linum trigynum. NCBI lineage: Eukaryota > Viridiplantae > Streptophyta > Magnoliopsida > Malpighiales > Linaceae > Linum > Linum trigynum. The sequence goes on along the minus strand of OZ034817.1, from coordinate 59,152,207 downwards.
GAGAAACAAATTATGCCCATTGACATCCCGGAAGTTGAATCTGGTACTTCGTGGCTAACATAGTAATCGTCAGAGGAGCAGCATTAATAGAGATAGTCATGCCTCTAAACACGAGTTGATAAAAAAACCCATGTTGGCTAAAAATAGGCTTTATGAACCCTACAGAATACGTGTGAGTGATAATGTGGAGATTAAAAAGATCCTCGCCCACCATAAACAGTGGAGTCAACATCTCCAATAACTCAACAACAAAAAAAGGAAGACCACGACAATGCACAGTTTGGAGCTGTTGTACCAGACCTTAATTAGTCTTGATCTAAAATCTAGCCACTTGCTTTTCCTGGATTCCTCAAGGCTGTCACCAAATGTAAATCCATGCACTCTCTCAAGGCCTGAAACAAAATCATATGTAAGAACAGCTAGAGGCAACCCCAAGCTAAAGGAAATGTCCATCTTGCTGCGGCTCATCATCCCATAAATAGAATAAGAAACAAAAAAAAAAAAAAAAAAAAAAGATAACATGGACCAATGGATCATAAAACTCGAGATCTTTTTATAGACAAAAGACCTAAATATGCAAGCAGGATAGATCGGAGATGTTTCTATGAGACCCAACTCAACTCAACTCAACCCATCTAAATCATATTAGATAGGCCTGAATTCTCTCCTGATCTTGGATACTCAAGGCTGTTGAAAAATCATTGTGGCTACTGTGTGTGTGTGATAACTAATAACTGAATGGAAAGTCTAGAAAGAGAACTAATGTGAGCAGTTAAGAGATTATAAGTTATAACATCACATAAAACCACAATTCTCACTTTCACTGATATTTGTAACCAACCCTTCCACTGTTGTCACTAATCCTCCTAAAGTGCCACTTGTCAGTTCCAAATCAAGCTCGGGGATTGTCACACCTGCAGTATCAGACTGGCAAACACAAGCGGAAGTTAAGAACCGAGTTGAAAATGTGTTACCAAAACCATCATCAGATGCAATTATCTCTTGTTATGCCCATATCAATAAGGAACACCAATGTGATATCAAACAGATCGACATATGTCCAAGTCAACTGCTTATATCATATTAAGATTAGTATGATTAAACAACAACCAAGATTTTCAATGACCAAAGAAGATCATGGCTCTGCACCAGCTTCTTTTATAAGGACACTGGAACAATTATGAATGTTTTTTTGGGAAGTTGGGAAGATCATTCAGCGGAATTAGTAAAATGACCGGCACGTCCATTCACAGACAAGAAACACAAATCCAGGAGCTCAGAGCAAACCTTTATGACATCACGACTGAGGTCTTTAACATTCTTCACACAAAGTGATATTTTCTTCCCCTTTTCAGGAATTGCCCCACCTGGCTTCAGCTGCAACGAAGAGATACGAATTGTCATGAGACAAAGCACTAATAATAGTGTTATGTTGGACGTATTTGTGCATTAATGCTATCTATCACAATTACAAGATACATCAAAAGTGTGTACTATCTGTGTATGGGATTTGTATAATTTTGATAGATTTGAGATTCCATGTGCAATTTCAAAGACACCAGATACATCAAAGGAGTCTACTAAAGATGATATATTTGTTCAATTGCATATACTTGCAAATATCATCTCCCGAATATACACCCACCCAAACAATGTGAAAGGCAATATAGAAACCATCACGAACCTCAGAACTACGGTAACCACAGGAATCACAAGTGGATGCCATCACAATTACTTCTTGGAAGTATGGGATGTCTGTACATTGTCAAGGTCAAACATGCTCACCCAAAAAACCTAGAAATGTCATTTACCAGAAGAGGGGAACCACTGATAATGATACGCGGAAGGTCAGAAACTGATGCGAGAAATTAAGCCAATGTGTGGTTCATGTTTCCTTGCTCATACTGCACGTTTGAACTGCTTTAGTAAGCAGAGAAACTAAACCAGAAGAAATATCGAGGATACTAGTGACAAACATCCGAGTTTCACTCCTGACAGCACAAGCTCCACAGGTTGATGGGAATGTCATAACCTGTACAAAGCATAGATAACAGTCAATACCAAAACTGAAACTTAAAAGGAAATTAAGAACATGGTTCCTGGACTATTGTGCTTGCTGACCTCTTCTGGTGAAGTGTACCGGAACAAAGCTTCAGAAATTTCCGAACTATTACTCTGAGCAATGGCTCGATGACCAGCCACTGCTCCTATCGATCCGTGAGGTTCTACTTCTCCTGGATTGGCATTATCATTCTCTGTTCTCTCTGCAGATGCTGTGTCCACTCCAGGCTGTGTTGGATTAGGCATATATCCCAAAGATGCCTGTTGTTCTGGAGTTCGATCGTAGAACTTGATACTCAATGCTGGATCTGGTGATGGAGCACACCTAATCGCACAAAGTGTTCTCAGAAGATAATCCAATATTAGAGGACAATAAGGAATTTACTTCACTGTTGAAGATAGTGCCTTACGGGTTTTCAATAAAGCTGTTTCCAGCAGGATCGTCCAAGATGACAGTGAATGATGAATCTCCCCTAGCACAAGCCCTCAACTTGGACAAGAATTGATCTATTGCTTCGGCAGTTTCAGGATTCACTTTCTACACAAGCACAACAGCCACTACTTTGAGAAAATAGAAAATAATGATAAACAACCAAAAGTGACTGATGAAAAATTGGTGACACACCCTGCGTTCCTCTTGAAGTGCTTGCAAGCCATCAACAGCACGCATCAAAATTCCTTCCAACTGCCAATTATAAAAGCATCAAACAAGAAAAGAGGAGTAAAGCCAAGGACTTAACATTTCTGTTAAATCAGCATGAACAGCCCACTCCACAAGTTTCAGCAACAAACATGCTTTAAAATCCTGAAGTGAACTGTTTGGTACACCATTGAGACCTATTATGAGCTCAATTTCTCAGTAAGAATTATTTCAACACCCTGAGATGAGTGGATTATAGGTTTCTAAAGTCCAAACAAGGAACATCCAATCACAGATTGTTCAAAACCCCAAATCCTGGTTCCTTCCGTCCATCTCCTTAGTGAAATTATTTGACCTCAGGTTCATTACACTTTTTTGGAGCATAAAATATAATGCAACCAACCATGTTATTCATTCAAGGCACCTTTCGTCGAGGTGATTGGCTCCCGAAAGGAAACATGTTTCGTTTTATCAAGGCGACTTTATATCCTCTCGAAACATCAGGATTCAGCGCAAGTAATAAACTTTTAACCAGTTTCTACCCTGAATCTTGAAGATTTATCTTTTAGTAATACTGAAGCTCCAAAACCTTATTTTATTAAACAAATATGAGTGCAAATGAACAAAATGGATAAACAAGAAACAGCCAGAGTTAAACCATTGTATTTATTAAAAAAGGGCTAGTTCTCTGATGAAACATACTGTTGATAGGCTACCACGCTGTGCCTCAGGAGGAATTTCGAAGTCCAGTTCAGGAATCTGCTCAGAAGAATGAGCAAACATATCAATTTAAGTCGATCAGTAACTACACATGCTAGAAAATTCTGGTTACATAAGCAATGTGGCAATCATCTTACTAAAGAAACTACATGTGCCAACAGAAGCAGGTTTGAGTCGTGTGTTCACCTACATAAAACAGACTAATAAGCCAATTTGGGATCTTAAACAATGCTACATGCAAAACTATTTTAGCAAAAAACATTATATACTAGACCACAAGGTTTTCAATTCCACTTCAACTGCTGAACAACTATTTGACCAACCTATAAAGGACAACATATAACAGGACATGACTACCACGACATAGGGCTGCAATCCATGCTGTCGCACCAAAACCAAAGGAAAAAGCATAATGAGACTAGCAAAAGCATGATTCAGATTACCTTTATGGTTGCAGATTCAGATTTCACAACCTGACGATCGAGCATCTGCATTAGCAAATATACATCACGTGAGTAGTTTAAATAGAGCTCAAGTTAAAATAACATGAAGAACTTTCACATCACAACAGTTCAACCTTCTGATTGCCTGCTGTGACATTCAAGCAGTAACAACAACCCCGTGGCTGAATTTCACCCGCAAACTGGACTTCATTATTCCTAACAAAAAGCAGAAGAAGATGGAATTACAAAGAAGTTAACTAATAGTTTGTTACTTGTATATTAACCATGAAAAGCAAACTACCTCTCATCACAATGTGGACATTCAAAGGCTGATAACAGGATCTGCAGCAAGAGCACATTTCAGTCTACCGTTTCCTTTTGCGTAAGGCTTAGTAACAGGTAACTAAGTAAGGCTTACAGAACTTCCTTTGTGAAAGGAACCTACCAACAGGGAAAATAGAAGTAGAAAAACGAAAGGAAACCTATGACTTAATCTGCTATCGACTGCAGATTAAACCATTACTGGTGCTCAATTTTCACTATCAATATATCTATCTCAAAGGTAAAACTTTTACAATGCATTTTCATGGGAAAAAATAATCAGAATAAAGAATACAAGAAGGAGAGTTGGAGTGAGTATGGACGCTACCTTTCTGAAGTGAGGAATTGAAGTCAACAATAACCTTGTTACTCCCTATCAAACAAAACAACATAGCCAAAGAAGTTTAGCAAAGTAGAAGTTGCAAGTGAGAAAACAGCGCTCATTGCCAAACTAATTGTGATAGCAAGAAGCAGAACATGCACAACAAGATTGGAACAAAAGAAGAAAAAGGAGAGCAATAAAGTAACTTGCTTGGAAGTTGGAAGTCTCATTTTCACCATTAAAATAAGACAGAAAAGGGACTACCAAATATGGAGGTGGAAAGGGGCAATGCAGAACAACAAATGCTACCGTGGGGAGTTATAAGTTCACCGGAGCAATCTTTTGTACAAGATAATCAACATTGGTGGACTTCCAAAACAACAATATGAGATTATGCATCTACAAAAATTCTCACGTCTATACTATTTGGAACAACCACTGCCACTATGCATCAGGTAGCTAAGTGGGTATCCTTATCAGCCCTTTTCCAGAAACTTATCCCTCATTCCAATTGGGGAACCTAGCACCCATTCTCCTAGCTTCCCAATATCAATGGTAAGAACCCAGAATGTCAATTCACATTCACATAGCAGGAAGGAAAAAGAAAGGATACGGACGCGAAGTAGAACAACAAGAGCGAAAAGGGTTGGAGCACGAGAAAACGAACATTTTGGCCGCAACGCATACAGAGGCTCTCGAGCTCATAAAGCGGGGAGTCTAGGTCGTCGTCCCCAGCAGAAGCGACCGCTTCGGCTACTGACCTAACGTCCATGATTTGCTCCTTACTACGAACCGCCTCCATATCCAGCTTTGAGTCAGAACTCTGGCTTGGCTTCGTTTTTATAGTTGCAACCGGCGGCGGCGGCAAAAGGTTAGAGCTTTGAGGTCTCAAGTTTCAGGTTTCTTCAAAAAGGCGGAAGCTTGTTCGAAGAATAAATAGCAAGGAAATAAAAGCGAAGTTGCAATTTTATGGTAGTAGTACTTTCTGCTGCTTTCTTGAAGCAACGACCAACGACTAGCATTGCAAAAAAGATGAAAATAAGTTTGCTTTTTATTGCTTCTTCACTTGTTTTCAATCACTCGTCTCTATGTACTTTTACTTGTTCAAAAAAATAGTTACCCTAAATCTTTAGCTGCGAGAGTGGCATTGGCCATTGGGTGGATGATTTGTAGAGAAGTTCTTGTGTTGTATCCATTAAGAAAATGAAAGATAGTTTGGTCTTCTAATGCTAGTTCCGATTTTCAATTTATGTATCTTCGACTCAAAAATTTAGGATTGACTTCTCTTCCTCCAACAGTCCCCTTTAAATTGCAGGCAAAAGAAAACTATAACTAAATTTACAATTTATCGATTCGATGCAAGTTTAGCGAAAAAGGTTGTAAGGATTTCAACTCCAAAATTTATGTTTTCGTAGCCGTTAGTGTGGAACAAATATCCTTATGTTCATCAGTAAGTCAGTAACGTTGTGTGTTTATCTTGTATGATCAAAATTTAAATTCGTGGTTTACGACTTATATTAGTGGTGCTACATGGACTAGCCAGTAGTATAAGGCACCATGTCTGTACAATAATGCAATATACCGCTACAATCTGGTAACCAACGCAGTTCAACTGGGAAATCACTACCAGTAAGGCACCATACCACTACTAAAAATGTAGCATACCACTAGTAGAAAAACATCATCTCGGTACTAAAACAACATCATCTCAGTATTAAAACAACATCTTTTCACTACCGAAAATGAACCATATATATCATTACTATCCAGCAACCCCTACAGCCTAGTCACCGGTGTGGCTCCTGCGACGCCTACTCTCCTGAAAGTGCTGCAATTTTCTGGGGAGGGGCGAAGCTCCAGTGGCATCTGCTACGGTTAAAATGAGTCCAATCTTGGTCATGAAATAAAAAAGAGACCATTATTCCAAACCATAGTAGTGTGTTCGCATTTTCCTGTTTACATCTGGGAAAAGCTCTCACTGCTTTGTCATTTGCAAGTTGGTCACCTCTAACTACTGCCAAGACCTGCAATGCCAAGGAAGCCAGATGAGTTTCTTTCCAGCGACAGAATCAGAAATGCATTTGGTAACGACATATTAGACAACAGAAACAAATTCACACCTGGCCCATGGAGAGGCAATGGCGAGGAGAAGGATTACTCCTCAGGCAAAGCAAAGCTGCATTTACCAAATACTGAATCATCCTGCTATCATTCATCTCCTTTGACACTCTCGGATCCAACACTGCATCTACGGAACCCTCCAGAAGTGGCAGTGCCTGCACACAGCAATAGCGAACACATAAAATTAGTTCCTGCAGTTTTGTAAGGATATTCTGAAGAACACACATTCCGTCGGTCTCTCACCCAGTCAATCAGGCTTTGTCCCACACCTTGCCTCTGGAACAGCCGCGCACTCATTCCACTGATGAGCTCAATCAGGAGCACTCCATAGTCGTGTATGTCTACAGCTATCAGTTGATCCCGCTCCTCATTTCCCTGCCTTCAACCCCAAAGGTTAAAGAGAACTCTAAACACTGGAACAAGTAATGAACCATTCCACCATAAAATGGAAGGGGGAAAAAAGCTTACCTTGTTCTAGCGTCATCGTTACTCGCCCTTTCATCTTTAAGGACTCTAGCGGATGCAAAGTAGGCAAGCTTGAACGACATTCAGATAGCACAAGAACAAACATAAGTTTAATCAACTAAGTGGAACCAATGAACTATAGATCAAGAGTTACAATGTGTTATGTGCGTGCCTTACCATGGTGATGGAACCACAAGATAAGGTAACATAAGAAGAACAAACAGAAAGGTGAACAATGGTTCCATCAGTCGCACATTCTTCATGAAGATGCCGCAGGCTTCCGCTAATGTCCAGAGCAATGTGCCACCTTGCTTTCCAGGGCAAGTTCTTGGCCCAATCATCAACTACAAATTAAAGTAAATTTACAAGCTCAAAAAAATGTCAGCGCTTTCAAAACCCCAAGATGTTTATTTTTCTTCATTATATTACCTAGAATGTTGATTTCCAGATTACCCATGCAAGGGTAGTTGAAAATCAAGAACAATTTGGTGGCAGTGCAGCAGTGTCCCACAAGATTCAGTATATTCCGGTGGCGGATCCTGGAAAGGATCTTCAGCGTCGGCCAGAAGCGTTCATCATTTCCCGCAAAGGCTCTTACCAGGACAGGACGTCCCTGGAGCATCCCTTCATATACTCCAATGCCATCTCGTTTAGAATAACGTTCTCTTTGGAGAAACCATTTGTTATCACTTCAAGTTCTGCTTCTGAAAAAGCTTGAGGAACCCCACTTCTCCATGATAGTGGATACCATGCAGGGCTTTGTCCTGCTGATGCTTGCCTAGATGCTGATGATGAGTCATCATCATCCGGAACGTTAAGCTTGTTTTGATTTCCACAAGAAGCAGCAGTACCAGATGTTCCACCTTGTCCGTTTCTTGATGGAATCAAAGTTGCCAGATCATTTCCCTTCATTGCTGCAATATTGCAGCCTACTTGGTTGTATATGATCATTTTATACTTCTTCAAGTAGCTGCACAGTCACCACCACACACATTAGAACTATCAATTAACATCTTGAGAGAGGAAAACATGTATTTGTTTTAGCTTTATTGTTTATTTTTTTTGAGTTCTGAAAGAGATATGTTTTTGGTTGATAGGGTTTTTGAAACAGTTGAGTTGATGGTAAAGAATTGTTCTAGGAAGTTAAATTGTAAAAAATGTTTTTGTTTTAACTTTTAAGTCTAACTTTTCTGAAGTTACTTATCTCTTAGCCATAAGAATCACACCCCAACCCCATACATAATCCACTCTCTTCTGTCACCAAATAACGTGAGTTCCTGGCTCTTGAGATGATATATCAGAATCATAAACTCAAATAGCTAGTATATCAAGAGGGGAGAAGCGGAAGGTGGACCCACCTATCCAAGATAATCCAACGAGGATTTGAGTTCTGAGCTTGCTCTACTGTGATTTTTACAGGGCAGCAACCAAATGTAAGCTTGGCTTCCAAGTTTACCTGCGTAGTTAAAAGCACCTGCCTCCAGTAAAATATGACATGGAATTTGGGTATTCTGGGATAGTATTGCTGATGATAATGAAAATTAAAAAGAGCATGAACCTCGTTCTTCTTGCATCTTCGATAGAATGGCTGGAGTTTACTCTGCCACTGTTGTTTCTTTCTCTCAATTTCTTCTGCAAGTTCCTTCGGTCTTAGCTCTTGTCCTGTTGTTGAGCAATCTAATCTTTCCCCTGAAAATAATCAACGAAACTCCAGATGAAAGCACCACTTGAACTGCAAACCAATAGAAACAGAAGAAAAGAGTGGAGTGCAGTACAAAGCCCAAAAAGGTTGCTTACAAATTGCAGAAAAACCCATGGCCATGTTGAAAGGGAAGCACGTGGCCTTCACTCCACACCCATCTATAACTCCAAGCACAATAACATCGTCTCCTCGTCGAACCACATGCTTGAGAGCCCAATCCACGGCCTCAACATCACACTTACTTTGATTACTGTGCATCACAACAATCACACTCTCCCTTGGTGCTGAAGATTTACGAGAAGCAGCAACTTGTTTGGTCAACAACTGAGTAATGGGTATGAGGTATCAACTTCATAGAGTTGACAGATGGAAATATAATAGAATTCACCATAAACAACGAGAGAAACAAGGTGGCAGTTTAGTTATCAACTATTTCTCTCGTTGGTTACTAAGAGCATAAATGCATTTTTGCACAAGGAACATCCCCAAAAAAATCACATATTCATAGGAACACAATTGTGAAATTTGATGTATCCTGATTCTGGATGGTATTGATGGCACCCGTGTATTTTGTTTGTTTTCTCCTTACTTGCATCTAAAAGAGCTAAACTTTCCATTTGCCGAGATGACAAACGATGTCCATCCACAGATAGATTAGGTTAAGGATACAACACTTCTTAACTTTCTCATCCAACAATCAAGTTGTTCACCAGAAGTAGACGATTTGTTCATCGAGAACAACTACTTGCAACAAAAAGTGCAAAATACAACACAAATTAAAGCTATCCCAACAACTTGCTTCAACTGCAGAAGAGGTTTAGGGAATCTGGACGTAGTTTTTTCTTACTTGCCATTGAGCTTCTCAATCACAGTGATAAGCCCTTGAGTTCCAAGCTGTCCATTCCCATTGGCCACCATCCCACTAAAGAGCTGCTTAACCAGAGCAGCACCAGGCAAGACAGGGACCTTGCCGTCGTCACTCTCTTCTACAACATCCACCCCCATCCCCATGTCCTTAACCATATACTCTGCAAAACCACCAGGCCTGAAGTCCCTCCCAATCATTCTCTGCCCAAACAAATCCATCACCATCGACCCAGCAGCACCTCCCTTCACCGCATCCACAAACTTGTTCACGTCCAATCCAGCTTTCTCTGCAAAAACCAGCCCTTCACTCAGCCCCAACAAATTAGCCCCCACCACAATCTGGTTCGCAATTTTGCAGCTTTGTCCACACCCAGCTCCACCCATATAAGTAACTTTCCCCAAAACATCAAATAAGGGTGATAACCACTTGACGACCCCATCATCTCCTCCAGCGAAAATAGCCAGCTTCCCATCCCTGGCGCCAATGTCCCCGCCTGAAACCGGGGAATCAACAGACCAACATCCTTTCCCTCGAGCCGCATCGAAAATCTCGCGTGCCAAAGCTGGATGGCTGCTTGTAGTGTCGACTACCACCCCGCCAGGGTTTAGGCCGGCAAGAATGCCCTGGCTCTCCAAGACAATTGATCGAACATCTGATGGGTGTCCCACCATGGTAAACACCACGTCGCTGGACTGAGCAACGGCAAAAGGAGAATCGGCGAGACGGGCACCCAGGGAGAGTAAAGTCGCGGCCTTTGACGGAGTTCGGGCGTAGACAGTGAGTGAGTAGCCGGCGGACAGCAGGCGAGAAGCCATGGCAGCACCCATCACGCCGATCCCGATCCAACCAACGCGGGTTTTTGAGGGTGAGATGGGTTCTGGGTAAGGAGTCTCCATTTCGCTAAATTGAGCTCAAGGTCGCAATTCCGTGATCCGCAATCGAGCCTAGCAGAGAAGAAGTTAATCAACCGCACATTCAGCCAAGAGAGCAAAAGCAAATTTCTAACAGCAACAATCGGGTAACTGACAAAAGGAAAATATGAGAATTCCACCCTCAACTATGTATACTTATTTTCAAGTACCTGAATTTTTTTTTTTTTTTTGTTTCCATTACGGACATCATTATGTTAACTCGGCGGGACTCGGGTGGCACTCGCCCACTCGCTCCCGCAAAAGAATTTTGGCGGGAAAATTTGGCGATTGATTCCAATCCCTAATATATCTCCCCATTTCAGTTTCACCAACCAGACCCACTTCTTCATTTCTTTCTTCTCAGTTCTCACTCTCTTCTCTGCAGAAATTGTTGTTACTCTTGCATAATACTGAAAACCTCCAATCGAGCGCAACTTTGGAGCCACAATGTCGACTTTCAATTACCCGGTATTACACCGCAAAGATATAATCGACCTACTGAATAAAACAGAGATTGCCGCCAGTAAAAGCGATTTAGAAAACCCTACTCCCGGTTTCGTTTGCCGCGTCTACCACGATCTGCTAGACCTGTTCGGCCTTTTCAACGTGTAAGCTTTCAACCCCTTCACTGTGCATTTCTTTCTTATTTAGGGCTAGACTGTTTCTGATTACTTGCTGTTTTACTTCGCTTGGTTTGGCGTTGTTCTATTGCTGGATTTCTCCAGAGAGGAACAAGGGCAGATGGAATTTGATGACCTTGAGCAGCTTGAGAACCCCCCTGGTCACGACGAGGAATGGTTTAGGTTAATGAACGAGTATAACATGATACGGGAGTTCATGCTTCAAATTGATTGCCCTCATGAATTCACTCTCAAAGACCTTATCAAGCCAGAACCTAAAAGCACCGAGTTTTTCATTAGTTCCATTCTTAATTTCTGCCTCCACAGGTATGTCGGTTCCCATGTGTGAATCATGTCTTGTTTGACCGAATGGCAGAATGGGTAGCAGAAAGTTCCAATCTTTGCATATTGAGTTCCGTGGAATAATCTGTGCTTTTTTGTTCCTTGTGTGGGAAATCAGAGACTTAAAGATGCAGTCAGTCGAAACAATAATCCAGGAAACTGAACTTCTTTCTCAGCAGCGAAAGGAGTTGGAGGAAATGAAAGACGCGGTAACAGCAAAAGCACATGTTTTATTTAACTTTTGAACTATGGTATAAATGGTGCTAAAGGGTTTTGCTACCGCAGTTGGATGCAGAAATAGCTGACTACAACGCTGCAAGAGAGCGTGAGTTGCCATTTGTTCAAGAGCTGGATGAAAAAGTGAAAGAGTTGCACCAGACCATTGCCAGCCTCAACAGTCAGCAGAGCTCACTCAGAACTTTTCTGCGTAACTTGAAGGAGAAGACTGGAAATATGGATGAGGAGGTGGGTCCTATAATTAGCCTCCTGATATCTTAACATCCTTCTGATGTAAAAAGATCAGAAATACTAATTGAACTGTGATTTCTGTAGGGTCCTTAATTTGCATGCATGAGTTGCTGATACTTAGGAGGCGGAAGATCTGATTTTATAAAGATCTTAACTTCTTCCTTGTTTTTGTCTATGATCTCTTACTAGAAAGCTTTTTTTTTTTTTTTGCTAGACCAAGGTGGATTTTTCTTCATTGATTTCCAGTTACTTTGCTTTACCTTATTCATCTCCACCTTTCTGTTTCAATCATTTGTATACAGCCTTACCACATACTATCCTCTCTTATCTTTACTCTCCCTCGACTTTCACTCATCTTAATATGGCAATGTTGCATATTTACATTTGGAATTAAGTTGTCCAAATGTGAATTGGTGCATCGAGTTGTTTCTATGTGGAAATGTGAATTGTCCCTGTAGACAGTCGGATAGAATGAAATGTGTATTAGTTGCTTGCTGGTGACTAATTTCAATTTGCCTTAATTTTGGCCCTCAAACCAGATTTCAAAGTCTGAGTATGATCTGATTCGAAGCCAGGAGGAGAATGCAAATTTGCGCTCTATGATTGTTCAGTCTCCAGATAAGCTGCAGGTATATTCTGGTTTCCACTCTTTAGAAATGGTGATTGATAAAAACAACTCCACTTGTAGAAAGTATTTATATGCCAATCCCAAGTCTGCAAGTTGATGCCATTTCCCCAACTTTAGCTGCTTATTATAGTACTAGTAAATTGCATATTCCTTGGTGATGTAGGTACCAATGTAGTTGGATCATAACGCTTAATTGAAACATAGTTCCCACGTGTGATGATGTTCCCCTGTTCTAACATTCGCTTGGTCAAGTATTGACTAGGGATTCTTATGAACCAACTGAACAGAAGGATTTGTTGAAGCGATCACATTTCCTTTGAGAAAGCATTCTCTTTATCACTTGTTGACCTGTGTGAACTTGTTGAATAGAAAGCTATTGAAGAGAAGAGATCCATTCGGGAAGAGGCAAGGAATGCCGAAAGGCTAGCAATGCAGTCATTTCAGGAGAAGACTTCGGTTCTCGAGTTGTATTCAAAGGTACTTTCCTCCTGGAGAATTTAAGATCAAATCTATTTGCAATTTGTTTGATAAAAAATTCCATCGGTTCATCAACATGATACATCCCCATGCAGCTCATGTGTTTGATGTTAATAGGTTAATTCCTTTTTCCAGGCAAAGAGCTTCCTTAAATTCTGCAAAGCTTGTAATGGCAATCAAAAGCAACTAATCATTGTTTATTTTTAACATCTCTCTCAGACTTCCAAGAAATTATCAAAACTCTACTCTCAGATGCAGGCTATACATGAGCAGGTATGCAAGCCACAGTTTGCTCAAATGAATAACTAGAAGTGGGATTAAAATTTTGCCTTAATTCATTTCTAAAGCATCCAACTCCAAGTTGTCCCTAATCCTTTGCTCCAACCAGATGAATTCTGCAAAATCAACTGAGAAGGACCTGAAGGCTCGGAAAGCTAAGCTTAGTGATGATGCGGTGTTGGATAAGTCACTTGCTGCAAAAATAATGGAACGTCGAGGCAAAGGTACCTTCCTCTTCTCTACTGTATCGTATCTACGTTGATGATGCGTTGAACAGCTGAGCCCAACGGTGGATCAAATCCTTTTTTAGCACAACAGCTTGCTGAGTTGAGATGGCAATTGGAGAAAGAAAGACAGATGAAATTTGAAGATGCTGATAAAGTATTACACAGTAAGAAGCTGGAAGTGGAGTCCAGGAAGCATGAACTGGAGGAAAGGCAAAGGAAAGTAGAAGCTGTTCTTGGAGAGGTACTGTGTTGTCAGTTATGCTTAGGAGCATGATTTTCTGCTTTCGCGGAGACTTATCTTAATACCGAGGTTGTACTATTACTGCATATAAAGAATACTTCTGATTAGTGCTTGATGTTCAGGCGGATGCCATAGATTCAAAGATCAATCTCACATATGAAACTGGAGCTGCTAAATTTCGGACTTTGGATCAGAAAATTCAAGAGCTCGTGGAGCAGGTGAGACATTTAAAAGTACATTCATAATTGCATGTGAACTTAAGGGGTTGTTGGACTCTGTTATTCTTGATGGTATATGCTAAGAGTGCATAGTTATTTGAAAATATACATTCTTAAGATCATGATTCCAGGGCATCTTCTCAAGTGTTCTATCAATCTTTGCTTTTGTTGCAGTTTGAGCAGTATCAGAGCTCTATAAGTGATGCAATGAAGGGCTACGACGGCAAGTCAACTGACTAGATGACCATGCCATGGCCCATGTCAGTATGGCACTATGGCAGGCTGTAGGGTTATTGTACTCTTTAATATCTATCAGATGTACTCATGTACTTGTCACCATGTTAATGGTTAGTGAACAGCACTGCAGAAAGGGTGTATGATGTCCATATTTCTTTGTTACTGATGAGTTATTATTCATTCAGTCTTTACGACATCCATCTCCAGCGAATGTGAATGAACAAGTATCCATTTCTCGAGCAACTATAGATGGTGTAACTAGGTTTCGAATGACTTTGCGATGATTATTAATGCAAATTTGCTTGTAACATTTATTTCAGGAATACTAGGCCAAGTTCCACGATTTGTGAAACTTATTATGCGTTGTTAGATGAGATACAGGCAACGTCTCATTTCCCAAATGCTGATAGTATGATATGAGACATTGTCCCAAATATTTTGTTTTGATGATATTTTGTAATGCAGCAATCGGCAAATAAATGATGATATTTCCAGTTCAGTAGCATACGCATCAAACTCGAAACGCAGCTCAAAACTAATGCACACATATGGGGATGGAAAGGAACCAAAACTGCCAAACAAAACAGTTGCATTCTGCAACTTCCTTCTTCCTTACTATCACACTTATCGTATTTTTCCTGGGGCGGGAATTCAGTTATAAAAGAAGAAAAATTCCAACTTGAATATATACTGACAAAGAAACCATTCAAGTTTTCCAGCAATGGGAACCAATATCTTACTGTTATTCGGCGATTGGTCTCTAACCAATTCTGCTATCACCATTACAGAAACAGTGGCAGCTTCTTCCATCGTCTTCACGCACTTCATTGCAGCTGGGGCAGCTTTTTTCATGCTGGGATTTCTTTATCTTGCCTTCAGAAGCAACAACACCTCTGTCTACCTCATAGACTACACATGCTACCGCCCACCTGATTACTTGCGGGCCTCTGTCCCTCACTTCACGGAGCATATAGAGAGAACAGAAGGTTTCAGTAGAGAGAACAGAGATCTCCAGCAAAAGGTTCTTCAAAGGTCAGGGATTGGGGATGAAGCATGCATGCCAATCGCGGTGCACGAGCTCCCTCCCAACACTTCTTTCAACCCATCTCAACAAGAAGTGGAGCAAGTCGTCTTCCAAGTGGTGAAAGATCTTCTCTCAAAGCACAGGATAAACCCGAAAGAAATCGATATCCTGATATCAAACTGCAGCATCTTCTGTCCCACTCCATCCATCACATCAATGATCATCAACAGGTTTGGACTCAGAAGCAATGTAAAAAGCATCAGCCTGAGCGGAATGGGCTGCAGTGCTGGGCTTATCTCGATAAGCATGATTAAAGAACTGTTCAAAGTTCATAAAAATTCAATGGCTCTAGTTCTCACCATGGAAGCTGTAACCCCAAACGGGTACGTAGGCAGAGCAAAGTCCATGCTGGTAGCCAATACGATATTCCGAATGGGTGGAGCTGCTATTCTGCTGTCGAACAAGAAACAGGACAAGTGGAGAGCCAATTATGAGCTTCAGCATCTCGTACGAACTCACATGGGAGCAGATGAACAGTCCTACTGCTCCGTCGTTCAGAAACCAGATGAGGGCGATGTTGTTGGGGTTTCACTATCCAAGTCACTGTTACATGTGGCAGCTCGTGCTCTGAAGATTAATGTATCAGAGTTGGGACCCCTTGTGCTGCCGTACTCTGAACAGCTCAGATACATTTGGTTAGTGACTTGTCAGAAACTCTGTGAAAAAGGAAGAGCAAAGGGGGAAGCAACTGTGGTGGTGCCAAGATTCAAAAGTGCTTTCGAACATTTCTGTATCCATGCTGGAGGAAGGGCCATAATCGATGGGGTGGAAAAGAATCTGAAGCTGGAGAAGGAAGATGGAGAAGCTTCAAGGATGACACTTTATAGATTTGGGAATACTTCATCTTCTTCGGTCTGGTATGAGCTTTCTTATCTGGAAGCAAAGGGCAGGGTGAAGAAGGGAGACAGAATTTGGCAGATTTCTTTCGGGAGTGGATTCAAGTGTAACAGTGCAGTTTGGAAATCCCTCGCAAAAGTTGATCCTGAAAGGAAAAATGCATGGTCAGACAGAATTCATATGTATCCTGTCCAGATGCCAGATTTTTCATAGATCATAATAGTAAATGTATTACAGATAAATATTCAGCTAATAAGGTGCCACCAAAAATACAGACTATATGATAAGTACTAAACCTGTATCACAGTCCTTACCTAATTTGTTTATCGCCCATTGTATATTGGATTAGCTCTCCTCCTTTAGTGTCAATCTCACTTATCCAACAGCTAAGACTTCACACTTTTTGACAACTGCCGTTGCTTGGACAAGAGCTCAGCAATAAGATGGCGACCGAACAAATGAGAGTTCTTAAGAATGGCATTTCTTGTGGAAGAGTTTACAGCATAACCTTGTCCAGGCATCCATTTCAACAAGTTGATAAGTAGGTCCTTCTTTTCAGGTTCTGCAATATATCGCGATACAGCCGTTTCAAGTAGTCCCTGGAAATACATAGACTTCAAGTCAAACTTGTAACGTGGGTTAACAGAGATTCTCTATTACACAAAGCTCAATCGGATTTAATGTTTTGTATGGTTTTTCCACAATGTGGTTGTTTTTATCACAAGTTCTACTGGGGTTGTTGACTCCCAGACATACAAAACACACCCTCAAATTTTACTTTCCATGATGACCAAGGTGCATTTCAGAGTCATTACCTGATCAATTCTGTATCCAGAAGCATGGACAGCCTTAATAACATCATTAATCAAATTAATGCTACCATGCTTCATGAATGTATTCGCAAACTTCTTTATAGCAGGCTGGGAAATAGAGTTTGCATTGTCCTGATCAGAATAGCCAAGAAAGGTGTTATAACTATTTTATTTTTGTTTGGTGAATTGTAACTAAATGATTTATGAGACAAACAGCTTAAGATGCATGCCTTGACAACAACATAAGCATCCTTGAGAAGCCGGCCAGAAATAAGAATATGCAAGATCTTCTCGTGAAGAGCCTTGCACATTGTTCTTTTGCTATATTTCAACATCTTGTACACCGCAAATGCTTCAGAATGAGCTTTCATTTTCCCAAGATGGAAAATTAGAGAAGAACAAAGTTCCTGCAATATTGAAATGGTGTCAGAAGGCTTTTATTTGGATTTATGGTTGAAGGACATACACAGCCAGAAATAATATTGTTAGCATGTGAACAAATTTCCCTGGGAACAAGCACTGGTAAGTTGCATGGGACTGTTTGATGTTCTAAGTAACACATTGTGGATTCCTTTCAACAAATAAACATGAGCTGGTCTCTTAAAAAAAAAGCAACATACCTCTCCTGGGTCGTGGCCTTTCCGACACATGTCCTCCATAGTTTGGAAAGCAAGTAGGTATAGCTTCTCCTTACAGAAATATTTGATTAAGATATTGAAGGTATTGTAATCAGGAGCAATTGTCAATTCATCCATTTTCCTCATTGTTTTCATAACATTGTCCATTGCACCAGCTCTGCAGTATGCGCAAAGCATTGTATTTAATATAACCACATCATATTTCTGATACCGAGTTTCAAAGTCCTTGGCCAATTCTTTTGCAACTTCAAAATGATTGATTCGGCAAAATGCCGAAATCATAATACTGTGAGCATAGCCATCTGCAAGAGAGAACAAAAGAAGGGTGAAAGCTATATAATATTCGTTCAGGGAAACAGTAAGCGAATAAACTATTCATTACACAGGGAGCTATTGACAATGTGGTGTGTGCGCTTGGTACGGTACAATGAGATGTAAATACCCTTTACTTTTTAAGAAATCATAAAAAAGGAATCAAAGAGGCAAGCTGCTAGAAACAGAAGAAATGCTTGCTCAATTTGGTGCACTGAGCAGTCACTGTTCACAAAATGAAATTTGCACATCACATAACCAAATTTAAACATCACTAGTAGCAGGCCTTGAATACTGACTAAAGGTAGGTGCGTTAATTCAGTTCATGTTAATAGAACACAACTATGCTTAAAGCATTATCTGGAGAGACCACAGCCCAGATAGATAAGTTCAATATTAATATAGAGTACTGAATATGTAACTAATCACATACCAGATCTAACCCCTTTCGCCTTCATTTCTTCAAAAACTGATCTTGCTTCATCTATACGCCCAGTCTTTGACAGGCCATCCATCAGTAAACAGTAAGGCATCTACAAGTTGGAATTTCATGCAATGAGCAACAGACAGTAGTAATGGAGGATGAAAAAGGAAAAGCTAGCGTCATATCAAAATAAAATAAAGCAAAGTTGAAGCTGCTCTAGAAATTTAGCACCAATCACGAATCAAGTGGGATTTCAATTATCTGGTTAGATATTGACTGGTTCATCAGCTACATGCGGCTCTGAACACGTGAAATAAACCTGCCTAGCTTCAGACTTCAGATTCCAGAGTAAGAGCATGTGTCACAAAAGTTGTAACTAAAGCCATTTTTATGCTGCAATAGTCCAAGAGTGCGAAAAATGAAAGATAGACATAATAGAACTAAACCTCATCTTTTGCATAGCCCAAGGATTCCAATTGAGATAATAGCTCCCTGGACTTCTCAAACAAGCCTCCTCTCACGTACACCTTTAGTAATGTTGTTAATATTACCTGGCGCAGGAGTTAAATAAAAACAATTAGGAACAACTGTTTGCCACTACAACAATGGACATAAGGTGACAGATGAAAAGGTAAAAAATAATTGCGAAAAAAGGAGTATGTATTGAGCTAGAAATAGGATAATGAAGTTATGTAGTCTCATCCATAATCCAAGCTAAACAGGTTGGCTAAAATGAAGAAAGCTTAAAGTTACAACCCAAAGTAACCCCAATTGTGTGCTTTGAACAGAAAGAATCACAAAGAGTAAGCTAATATCACACTTAAAGCTAGTTCAAACAGAGGGATAAATAGGAGAACCACCTTGTTTGGTTCAAGCCCTGAAGATTTCATATCTTGAACCAGCCCCTCAGCTTTCTTGTAGTCTCCACCTGAAGAGTATGCATTCATTAAAGAGCTGTAATGAAACTCATTAGGTGAATGACCCTCATCTTTCATCTGGTTGAAATAGCTTTCTGCTTCTTCACGTCGATTATTTGAAGCACAGACAGCCAGCAGCGTCCCATACATTACACTGTCCATCTTCAACCCTCTATAATTTAGTTCCTGAACCAGATCCAATGCTGTATCATAGCTGTCTTTCACTTTGATACACCCTGCTAGTAACTGAGGAAGGAAAAAATGAAAGCAATCAAGATGATATCTGAAATGTAAAAAGTTCAAGGTTCAGAAATATTTCATATCATCAGAGGCACCAAGAAAAGTATGAATAGATGAACACATCTACCATTACAAGAAATCTTATAGTAGTGGCAACAAGCTAGCATAGAGTTGATGTTGGTAGGAGTATACAATAACACAATACCACAAACAGTAGACAGTGCCTGGTCTGCAGAATTGAACATATTGAACTGGCACACAATCGATGTATTGATTTGTAAATATTGGGTCATTATCTACTACAGGTGCCCGGTAAGCAGTATTGGTTATATAGAACCAGCTCACAGTCTAGGGTGTTGATTTGTGAATACCGGCTCATTATCTACTACAGTCAATAAGATTCTGGCTTCATCATTTCCTTAATACTAGTAGGTTTTCGACACATGGAACTTACTGCGCTATATGTGATGGCATCAGGTGTTAAACCACTATGCTTCATCTCATGGAACAACTTGATGCTGCTGTCAAACTTGCCACTCCTGACCAGACAACTGAGAACAGAATTGCAGACGATGACATTACTCTTTGTTAATTCATCCGGTATCGCTTTATAGATTTCCAGCGCCTTGGTGGGGTTAAGACTCTTCCCCATGAACTTGATGTAACTGCTATAGGACGCAACAGAAACCTTCCCCTGCTTTTGCATCCAATCGAATAGCTGCAGCAACCCCCAAAAGTTGAAACGAGTTAGAAAAACAACAAAAGATAAAATCATTAAGCTTTTATTCATCAAGGTTTTGAGCTCCAGCACCAGAGAAAGGTCCCTCCATCTGTTTTGATTTCCAAGACTCCGCAAAATGACATTCAAGTCCTGCACCTTCAAAACCCCTCCTAGTCTGCGATATTTAACAACGTTACTCTTTCAAACCATTCAGTAGCCCCAATTTGAACTGTTTCAGCACAGTCACTTAACTCCAATTCAAGAGCTTTGAACAGATAGAACTGACCTTTGGAGAGCAGATTCCAAGTCGGCGGATTTTTCAACCTCAACGACGGCGGATTGTCTGGCAGAGTAGGAACTCGAGTCACGCCTCCGGGAATTGGAGAATTTGGCCTTACGAATGCTCGGCGGCGGCGGCCGCCCGGATTCTTCGACCGGAGAAGCGGTTCCCGCGGCCATGATGCGGACACAACTTCTGCAACTCCAAGCGGCTGCGGATGCCAAGGAAACGGAAGGGAAAGACGAAGGCGTGGAGACCTGGCCGACGCCCAAGAATGCAGCTGAAATCTCCATGGCTAAGGAAGCAGAGAGAGAGAGCTACGAGGCGGGAGATTTTGCGGGATCCGTTGTTGGGTTTACAGTTATAGATAGGCATGGCACAGGAGGTGGAGTATTTGCAAATTGATACCATAAATACGCTGCTGTTCATTTCTGGTCCTCTGCACAAGATGTGGAGTATTTTTGATATTTTCTTTCTCTGAATTGATAACTATTTAACGATGAGATCAGTACTGAAAGGTGTTCAATGTTGGCATCATCAACTGTGATGAGGAAGGAAAGAAAGTCCCGCGGCCACCGAAAACAGCCACGTTGGTTTGCGATTCCTTTGAGCTGTCGTCAGCCATGGGGCCTCTCTGTCTCTTTTCCCTCCATTTCTCTCTTGCTTTGCTGTGTCTTTCTCTTTTCTCTCTGTTTGGCTTTCACTTGGCATGCGAAGGAGGGAACTCACAAAATTCTTATTCTTCGTGCGTGGGCAAGTCACAAGTCACGCCCTTTTGAATTTATTGCCGCATCTGGCAAAAAGGGTGACGCAATTGAAAGGATTTCTTCCTTAAAACTTCCTCTTTTCTCTGTAAGTTTCTGATAGAGATACAGAGGAGCAGGGTGGGGAGAGAAAGAACTGCCTGATTTGATCTTTCGGAGAATCTGTAAATTGCGGAGAACAGGGCAAGCTACAAGCTTTTCACAGGTATCGACGAAAGTGAAGGGAAGGGGCAGTTATTGATTCCTGTGGGTTCTTTTTGGGGCCATTCTTCGGGGTGCTTTTGGGATGGATTGAGTTTCTGGCTTCTGGGTTGGGTTGTCCTTAACTTGCTCTGGGATGTAAAGACTGATTTTTGTATGTGATTAGTATTCCTATTTTTAGCTTCTATTCAGTCAATTCCTTGAAAGTTCTCCTGATGCATTGGGGATTTGAAACAACTAGGGAAAGTTTGGTTAATGGCAGCGAAATTATAAAAGCATTTGGTTGATTTTGTTTTTGTCTTTGCTAAATCCTACGTTTATGTCTGAGCTTCTAGCTACACACATTATCAATTTGGTCATCTTTCAAGAGGAGAAATGATCAATTTGTTTAGTTTCTCAGTGGGGTCTTTCTATATCTCAGCATCAAATCCCTATTGCTTTGTGAAAACGCATACACATGAATGCTTTGAGGAAATGACTCCATGAGGAATCAAGTCACTGTTGAAGAAACTTTGGTGGAGTTGTTACTGCATGTTGTAATTCCAATTTTCCTTTTTGGTTTTGAAAAAATGTATTTTACAGGTAGAAGAAAATGGTGGGCTTGCGGCAACTGTTCTTAGAAGAAAATGAAAGGTCTATTTCATTTGATTCACCCTTAGAACACCTTGAATTGTTTTTTTTTTTCTTTCTATTTCATTCGGGAATGTTATATTTTCCTCCCAGGATAAATAAGAAGATCTTGTCCAATGGAGATGTCTATGTTGGCGACTTCAAGGGAGAACTTCCCCATGGCAAAGGCAAATATTTGTGGTCAGATGGCACTGTCTATGATGGAGAATGGGAAGGAGGTAAGATGACTGGAAAAGGACATATATCATGGGCCGCAGGAACCAAATATGAAGGTGAATTTTCTGGCAGTTATCTTCACGGCTTTGGCACCTTTACTCGTCCTGATGGATCTGAATATCGAGGTTCCTGGAGGATGAATATACAGCATGGGCTTGGTACGAAACAGTACTCCAATTTTGATGTTTATGAAGGTTGTTGGAAGGAAGGTGTACACGAAGGTAACGGTAGGTACTCTTGGAGCAATGGTAATGTCTATGTGGGAAATTGGAAAGGTGGAATCATGAATGGTAGAGGAATCATGAAATGGATCAGTGGTGATATCTTTGATGGCTCTTGGTCAAATGGTCTGAGGCATGGGTCTGGGGTTTATAGGTTTGCAGATGGGGGTTTCTACTTTGGAACATGGACCAAAGGTTTGAAGGATGGGAAAGGGACATACTATCCCGCTGGAACGAGACATCCATCTCTAAAGAGATGGTGTAGATCGCTTGGTTATGATGGTATTCCAAGTAGCTTTCAGTCCCATGATGCTTCAACATTGAATTCAGTAGAAGTTGAGGCTCAAAGAACAAGTATCAGACCCAGTGTCTCGGAATTGTCAAGTAGTGGAAGTTTAAGAGGTTCAGGGAGGATAACACAGAGAACATCATCAATGGACAGAAATTCAAGTCGTGGTCATTCTGCCAGAGAGTTGATACCTAATAATGACTTATCAAGTGCGCTGTCTCACGTCTCAGGCGATGTTCATAGTGTGGTGCTAGACAGCGATAGAATAGCTTATGAACGAGAATACATGCAAGGCGTTTTGATCAAAGAGAGGATTATAACTGCAGAGCGGTCACGGAAGACTAAACATAAAAACAAATTCCATGTCAAAGAAGGAAAATCCAACTCGTGGATGAATATTTTCCAGAGTCGGCAGAGCTATTATCTGATGCTTAATTTACAACTTGGTATCAGGTACCTGTCTTAGGCTGAATTCTTTTCCTTCCCTTTTTGTTGTTTACTGTGCAGTTTGTGTCTGCTGCTTTGCTCTTTCCCCATTGATGGGAATTCGAGGTTTCAACTCGATCCTTTCATTCATATGGCTCTTTGCTTGTTATTATTTCATTTTATAGTTGTAAGAAGCCTAATTTGAAACATGCTTTTGGAGGCACTTAAATTTTTTAATGCTTATTCTCTCACCTTTTACTTTAAGGTTAATTATGGTATGGGAAATAGGATGTGGAGTATTTGGTACCTTTCATATTCCTTTTTGGTGCAAATCAAATTGTAGCATTTACACCCCTAGAGCCTAGAGGTCCAATGCTGTCCTGCTACTACCAGGATCAAGTATGCATTTTTGGTTATGGAGCATACAGATTGCCCAAGGGGTTTAAACTTTAAACTAAGTGCTTCAGCTTTCCGTCACGGTCTACTAGATAGACATGTTAGCTGTTGCATTTAAATTATAATTGTGTCTTCGTTCTATAGTCAATCTAATGCTTACTCTCCTTGACAGAGGTAAACAATAACGTTAACGAGTTTGAATTTCTGCAGTGCCAGTACCTCTTTTGTGTACTGTGATCCTAAAATTGTGTTTCCTGGTAAAAGTTCTTGGACCTGTTCTGGGACATCAAACTGCTTGTTGATCAGTTAATTCTGAAGTTCACAGGTATACTGTTGGAAAGATCACTCCTGTGCCCATGCGTGAAGTTCGTCCTTCTGATTTTGGAGAGCGAGCTAGAATAAGGATGTATTTTCCCAAAAAAGGATCGCAGTTGACCCCGCCTCACTACTCCATTGATTTCTATTGGAAAGATTACTGTCCCATGGTATTCAGGTATTGTCTATTGGTTCCCTCTTTGCTTGGAAATGGATATATTACCGGCTAGAGTTGTTTTTGTCAATGACCAAACTTGAGGCCTCAAAGATTACAAACGCTGTTATCTTTGCGAGATAGTCATAAGGTTCTGGTTATTGACATTGGATTAAAGGATATATATGTATGTGGTCTGCTGTATCATTCGAACTTGCTGCTAAGTTGTCTTTGGAGGGGTCGATGGAGCCTTTTTACAAGTTTCTTTGACATGTTTAGAACCATGATTGAACATAGTTCATAGGATTTACATTACTATTCTGTTACTCGTCCTCCACTTCTTAGATTAAACGACTTTCATTTTTTGAAGAACTTTACACCTCATGTTAATAAGAGTGACTTCCCCTTTAATGTTTTTTTTAACCTTTTTACTATCAGTAATCTACTGGTTCTCTTATTGTCGGTGCTTAATATGTTCGCTAAGTCTCTTCATTTTTCCATTCATGCACACAATTGTCTGTTATGTTTTGTGCTGGACTTGCTTGATTGATATGTATGATCATCATTAGCTGAGGTTACTATTCTGTCTGATCTATCTTTCAGGAATTTGAGAGAGATGTTCAAATTAGATGCAGCTGAGTACATGATGTCTATTTGCGGTGATGATGGTCTGACAGAACTCGCTTCACCCGGGAAAAGTGGCAGTCTCTTCTATCTTTCTCATGATGATAGATTTGTGATCAAGACATTAAATAAGGCTGAACTCAAGGTTTGACTCGAGATGTTACTTCTCTATACTATTTTGCCAGGTCAAAGCACCTAGTCACTTCCCTGCTTAATGTGTCCCTGTTCCTCCTAAATAGCTAACCTGCCTAGACTTTGGAGTATTTTAGTTGAAAAACGATTTTCTTGATTTGAAATGTGTTGAGTTATCAAATTCGTCTCGATGAATGGGTCATTATCTCTGATTAGTGTGCCCTTTCTATAGTGGTTCTGGATGGTAACTTTGTTGTTGCATTTAACTCTTGCTTGGTGTGGTATCTGGAGAAAAAGGTCACAGAAAAAATACAAATTAGTAATTACCAGAGTTTCCATTTTTTTTGTTCACAGTCCCTTCTCAGGATGTTGCCAAAATATTACTGTCATGTAGGCAAGCATGAAAATACTCTCATAACGAAGTTCTTCGGGGTTCATCGAATAAAATTAAGAGGTGGACGAAAGGTAACTGGACTTTTTTTCTTGTAGACCTCAAAAGAATTTTGCACTGCATGTGCTACCTATAGTTACTCGGGGTTTTTTGTTTCTTCATTTCTGTTTCTAGGTACGGTTTGTGGTCATGGGTAATATGTTTTGCACGGAATTGAGAATTCATCGTCGTTATGATCTGAAAGGCTCATCTCATGGAAGATATACAGATAAAGATAAGATCAAAGAGGGTACCACATTAAAGGACCTTGATCTAGATTATGAATTTCACATGGACAAACTGTTGAAGGAATCCCTCTTCAAGTAAACTTCTTCTTTTGAGATAGCATTTTTTTTTTTTTCTGTTTGAGTCTACTATTCATTAGAATCCTTGTCATTTAATTATGAGTAGAATTCATTTTCTCTTGCAGACAACTTCATCTGGACTCCAAGTTCTTAGAATCTCAGAACATAATTGATTACAGCCTCCTCTTGGGGTTGCATTTCAGAGCACCAGAGCAGCTGAAGGCCGTTTTAGAGCCCCCTGGCGCCGCAACCAATCATGATAGTTTTTCTTCAGATGATGGTATGCTTGCATTCCCGCAAAGATAGAAATATTTTTTGGCCGGCATAATCACAACAGAGCTGATATCCTACTATCTAGTATCTACAGACATGTTTCAAAAGGATCAATACTCATGAATTTCCTTCCTTTTTTGGCGGATGGATGATAGTCATGTGTTTCGATAATGAACTTATAGCAAAGTGCTTGTTTTGCTCACAGTTGGTGTGAGTTCTCAAGGGGAGCTCTTGATACCCCCAACAGGATTAATCTTGGTCACTCATGAACCTAGTTCTGTCAACACTGCACCGGGTCCTCACATCCGAGGTAGCACGCTGAGAGCTTTTTCTGTTGGTGAGCGGGAGGTCGACCTGTTACTGCCTGGGACTGCAAGGTATACCTTCATTATCATTAAACATAACCATCCAAACTCGGGATAGCTCAACCTTTCCCCCAAAACCCGCTTGTATATTGCAAAGCGCTGTTAGTCACTAAACGCGTACCTTGGAGGTCCTTTCCAGGTTGCGGGTTCAGTTAGGAGTGAACATGCCAGCTCAGGCGAGTCACAAGCTGCTGCAAGACGAGGGCGATCCCACAGAGGTTGAACTCTTTGAGGTCTACGACGTGGTTCTGTACATGGGAGTGATCGACATATTGCAGGAGTACAATGCTAGGAAGAGAGCGGAGAATGCTTACAAATCGTTCAAGTTCGACCCTGTAACGATCTCTGTCGTCGAGCCAAAGCTATATGCTCAGCGGTTCATCAATTTCCTGCAAAAAGTGTTTCCAGAGCCACCCTGATGAGAACTTATCCAAAGCTTCGTGGTTTAGCTCTTCATCTTTTGTTCAGGTAATGCCGGTGTTGATCTAATCTCTCTCTCGGATCTCTTTTTTTTTTTTCTGAGATGGGAAGTCTCTTTGCAACTTTTGTAGGAGAAGGTGCATTCATAAGAATTTCTTTTCTATAGGGAGTATAGTAACAATGCATATTTTTTGTATAGATGAGAGAAGGATACTATTGATGAGTAAGAAAAACTTGTTTGATGTGGAGCTCGACAACTATTAATTAGAGAATTTACAAAACTTTTGCGTCTTAAATGGAAAAAAGATTAAAGAGATAACCGATTACGGAAAATAAAAGAAAACACAGAAAAAAAGACGAAAGAGCATAAGCGTTTGGTTTGTTATCACTTATGCAGGCCGACGTTATAGCCTTCGCCGTTGCGGCCGAACACAAAAGTCTCCTCTCCAACCGGATTAACCTGATCAACCATCACCGAAACGACGGCGTCCACCTCATCCTCGCTCTCCACGACCACCACATTCCCCGACACGTTCGTCGCCGCATGGATCGGAAACCTCGGCCCACCCCACACGCCGCCACTGCCGGCAACGGCGGGCCTCGTCGGCTGCTGCTTCACCGCAAACGAGTACTGAAAATGGTCGATCTTGTTGGGGAAAACCAGCTTCTTACTGAAATCCGCAACCCACTTCTTCCCTTTCCCGGCCACCGTCACCTTCGCGGACGTCGACTGGACGTTCAAGAACTTCCCCTGATTCTGATCCACCAGCACGTCGTGCACCAGCGTGAACTTCCCCTGAAGCTCTATCATGGGCGCCCCGGCAAACCCGACGAAGAAGTTTTTGACCACGGTTAGCCCTGTGGTGCCACCCTTCACCGACTTGAGCATCACGTTGGCATGCCCGAAGAAGAAGTTCCCCATGACCTGGACGAAGTAAGGGTCCTCGAGCACAACCTGGTTGTAGTCGAAGAAGCAGTCCATGATCCGGTTGTAGGCGGCGTCGAGCTTCATCAGCACCCCGATCCCGCCAAACAGCCATGACTTGTTGTAGGTGTGGAGCCCCGTGATGATGTTGGCTTGGCCCCGAATCAGGAGTCCGATTTGTGCCGAGAAGATGACCGTGTCGGTGATGACGTTGTCGTTGCTCGCGAGGTCGATCCCGGTGCCGGAGTAGTGCCTGTCGCAAAACCGTACTTTGGGCTCAGATCAACCGTTCAATATCGAGGGTTGTAGTGCGTGAGTTGTTAAGAGAATGTTAATTATGTAAACTTATATTGTTTTCTGATGGTATGCGTACCGCTCGTTCTTGTCACGCCCCACGGTGGGAACCTGACCAACGAAGCAGGTCTGAATGAATGTCTCGTGGCCGCCCTGGATCAGGATCCCCTGCGTCGTGAAGTTGAAGAAGTAGGAGTTGACGATCCGGGTCCGGGCGGCGTCCACCACTAGCAGGCCGCCGCCGCTGTGGCCGGAGTCGAACAGGAGGTCCCGGAACGTTATGTCCTCGTAGAAGATCGTGGTGCCCTGCAACGCGGACACGTTGGTCGTTTTGTTTATCAGGACCTCCGATTGCGGGAACAGTAACTCCACCAGGAAACGATCCGATGGGAACCCTTCCGCCGCTCTGAAACTCCCTTCTTTTATCTGCATAAACCAAAAACAAAGAGGTATATAAGATCTCCATTATTAACCTTCTTCCAAAAAAATTTGAGTTATTGCAGGACCAACTAGTTTTATGATATTATATCGGAGTTGGTTTGACCAAGTGGTCGTGTGTTGAATTTTCACAACCTCAAATATTAACTTTTGATCTATCCATAAGGTATGGTGGGTCTATGCAAACTTCAGGTCTATAAATTGACTTTCGTTCGAGAAGACGTGTTAGAAAATTAAACAAGAAACAATAGCTTTTGCTGACGGGAATCCTGATCTCTAAAAGTCCAAGGTCTGTCGCCACAGGTTTCTCCGGGGAAAACTGAACGTCGCAAAAGCCAGTTTCTATTTGGTGTCATAACTATTTCGTCGCTAGAGTGAAACTTCCTCACGAATGTACATTCCGTCGCCAAAAAGTTTCGCCACCAAATACATTTCGCATATATCTTTTAGCAACGAATTTGCTCTGTCACAAATTCCGTCACTAAAAGGTCCTCTGTGTTGTAGTGGTCACTGTACGAAATGCAGAGTTTTTTTAGAACGGAAAGGACGATGATGGAGAGAGTCAGTTACCAGAAGGTCGCCACCGCCGGAAGGCGGGAAGGTGATGGGCTTGCTGATCTTGTACTTTCCACCTTGGAGGTCGATCACCGCCCCTCCCAAGTCCTTAACTCCGGGCATCAGCTCCTTGTTCGGCTCGCTCAGCTGCTCGAAAGCGTCGTTCAGCGCCTTCTGTATCGCGTCGGCGCTGTCGTTGTGGCCGGTGGGATCCGCCCCGTACCCGATCGGGTAGAACACACCGCCAACCTGTGATCCAATGAGCACAAGATTCATTGTTTTTTCATTTCGTACTATATAATCGAACATTTTCCAACAACTCGAATTATTGGGATCAACTGGTTGTTTCACACGTGCATGCTGCGAAATTCCGTTACATACCTTCGGAGGAGCCGGACGGATAGGGACGGCGGAGGCGCGGCCAGTATCTTGTCGGCTCTGGCCGTGAAATCTCGGAGCTTGGCGGCGTGGTAGTGGTATTTGTAACATGATGCTTGTTGCACAAGCAACATTATGATGGAGCTGAATATGACCAGGATGAACCGCGACGACGACGGCGTCGACATGTTTCCCGATGAGCTAATTGGCCGGTGGAGCTGTCGGCTAAATGGGTTGTTTCCTCTCTGTTCTTGTGCTGGAACGCTATGGAGGGAGGATTTTATTGATCTAACTATGTGCTCTTTCCTGTAATAACAGCTGCAGCGTACAAAGTTTAAAGTAGCGTAAGAAGTGAATAACTCCCCGAATTTGGAGTTATGGCGTTTCTTTGGTTCTTGTATGGCGTTTTTTTGGCCAGGGAAATAACTCGGCGAATTTGTTTGACAAATAAAAATTCATAACCTTCAGGGGGCAAAATGATACAAGTAATAAGTTTCTGAATATAAAGAATATATAATACACTTTCTATAATAATGGACACACGTTGGTACTAAACTATTTTAATTAGGAATCTTATATAAGATTGTCAAACCGATTTACACCGTGATGTCGATTTAGTAAGTGAAATGATCCTACCAGGATACAATCGATTTATGCCAATTTTTTAACAAAATATGCATAGAAAGTAGAGTATTATTGAAAGCAAATGAAATATGCATATATGTAACCTATCTCAATTCAGTCTCACTACAATTTACATAAAACATTTAAATAAACCGTAACATTATAAACAAAATGAGAAAATCTCATATTTAAATATACGCTATGTAATAGCGCTATGTACTAAGAGTCATAAAAGTAGAATTACAGACTAAAAAATTATTTAAGACAATCCTCAATTAAGGAATAAAAATTTGAGATCAAGTAAAATCAATCAAAAGTTAAATATGACAACTAGTGATTGAGCATTTTTGTCCATTTTTTCTTCTAAATTCAGTGCAGTTTTTTTTTATATTCAAAACGATGCACAATGCACAGAATTTAAAGGAGAGTGTAAAAGTGTGGGAGTTAAGCTTAACATGTAGTTTAATTTCTTATTTAGTTTTTTATTTTTTTTTATTTTTTGGTCATCCCATGAGAGTGTGTTAGGTCTTCCTTTCAGTTTTTCTATCATTTTCAATTGACCCGCGTTTCTTTCGTTTCAAAGTGAATTTGGATATTTTGGACATAGAAATCATATTTTATGTAATCTATATAACGATATTCATTTTGATATATGTTAAAAAATAAATAATAAGACCATGACTCACGAGCACGAGTATACAAACCATGTCCCTATTTAACAAAATTACTAGAAACATCAATATCACTAAGTTTTGTACCTCCATATAGGATTGACGCATATACCATCATAACTCATGGAGCAAGTTCAAATTTTACAGTGTTACTAAACTATACAAATATGATTCAGATTTCTAACCATAATGCATAACAGATTCATGCAATGTCTAAAACACTATCGTTGAGTATAAATCAAATTAATTATCTTATCGGTAAAAATTCGCCTACCGACCAACTGGCCGGGTTCAAAGCTAGTGTCATTGAAAATGGAAGTACGACAAGTTGTGTGATCAAATTGCTCTTTAGCTCTCCCCGATCTTTTTTTTCTTTTTCAATTCTTTTTTTCATTAATACAAAGGGCTTGACCTTTTCGGCCTTTCTCCATTGCCTTCCTCTCAATCTCTCTTCGCAGTCCGCAGTCGCAGTGGCTGGTCACTAATAACGATGACGGCGACGTTATCTCCTGATAGCAACATTAACTCTCCCCTCGCCCACGAGAGCACTTAGCCGGCGCTAACTCAAGAGATTTCAAGGTTCCTTTTCGGGGTTTCAAGCAGAGCACTCGCGCATCATCAATCTGCCTTGGTGACACAGCAGCTAAAGGTACAACCCTTTTCAGTTCGTGCAATTGATAATGGCCTAGCTTAATTCTAAGTTTCTAATCAGCTGGATGTGAATGTACGATACCCCAATTGCTGGTTGGAAATTCGGTTGTGTTTCGGTTCTCAGATTCCTGTCATTATACTTATGGTACTTCACCCCTGCTATTGTATCTATGCACTTCACTGCTACTCGCTAATGACAATTGCGTATGTATGTATGTAATTGTTATGTCTTTGAAAGTTTGAAACTTTGCTTACTGAAAGTTGGAATCTTTGATCTTGGTGTTCTGCTCCTTTGCTCATGCTTGTCTCTTTTCGGTTTAATTGTTTGGAGATTTGCTGATGGGTATAAGAACATAATTGGTGGTGCTGTACTATCTGATTTAATTTGCTCTTGAGGAAACAAGTAGTTGACGCCAGTCTAGGCATTTGGAGGAATAATCGTCTCATAAGGAACTTGCACTAATGGCTATACTAGGCAGCTCAAGAAAATCGAGTTTTGATGAAACTTGGGTTGGGCTCAATGATCTGGAATTGTGATTTTTCTTCTGTTATTTTTGTTTCCTTTGACTGGTTCGTGAAGCGATTTCTTCACATCTAGATGAAAAGGTGTAGTAAGTTGATTTTATGATCTTTATCGATAGGCAGGGGCAATCATTCTGGAAAACTGAGAATGCTGTCATTGTATTCATCAGACAAAGGAAAGGAACAGCAGCATTGCTTGTGGATGGGAAGAGTGGATGAATAACTAAGGAACAGCGGAGCAGTGGAAACACAAGAGAGAGGAAGTTGGAAATGGGCACAATGAACAAGCTAAGATGGGCGATGGACGGAGGGTCTTGGGACCTGGACATCTCAACTCCAGTGACCCTAGAAGGAGAGGCTAGGGCGGTACCTGGATATCCTCTCCCTCTTGGGGTTTCCCGTGGGACGAAGCTGTCCAGGCCTAAGCAGACTGATTTCTTCCAGCGGTTCATGTTTGCTCCTTTCCTACCTTCCTATTCCTATTCTCCAGCCTCCAGCGGTCACTCGTTTTCACTCCAACGTTGTCTAACCATCCCTTTATCTCAGGACTGGTATTTTCTTATTGAACCTTGTCAGTTCTCTTCTTTCTCTAGCCTCTTTACCCAGCTCTTTATCCATCTCTTTTTATAGAACATGGATTATCTCAGATTTTACAATGGAGCTATATCTTTTGTCTGGTTTAATTTGTGTGCACAGGTTTGCCGCATTGCAAGGCCAATTCAATCTTCACAAGTTTGTATCCTCCTTAAGAAAGCAGATAACCTTGCTTCGATCTTCTGATTCCCAGACTGCATCCCTCATCCCTGCCATTTGTGCATGTCTTCGTGACAAATCATTGTATGCACTTGGCATCTATTCTGAGCTCTTACTAACCCCTCAAGACACTCTTGTTCTCAGCTCGGACGCCAATGGCAATAACGATATGCCACCTCGTCGCAAGGCAGTCCTCCATCACGAGGTTAGCCAAGACACCATTTCTGATTTCTCTTAACCTTTTTTTTTAATTCTAAGGTGGTGTTTTTATTCCACAGTGGTGCTTTCGGTTTGCTTCTTTTAAAACTCTTTCTGTGTTTTTGTAGTTCCCTAATCACAATCTCACTTTGGAGGCAGCTTCCCCTGCCCTCTTCCTGGACAACTCTGGAAACTATTGGGACGTACCTTTGTCTCTCGCCCTTGATCTTGCATCCATTCCTTCCTACTCTGGTGCCAGTTACCATTTCTGTATGCGTCATATAGCTGGATTGCCAAAGCTGTTTGAAGGTGGCAACGACAACGCTGGAAAGATGATTCCTGCTACACTGCTACCTGGTATTACTCTCAGACATGCCATCTCCTTCAAGAAAAATGTAGAAATTTGGAGGGGTGAAGCTAAGAAGTTGAGGATGGTGCAACCATTTGACATCTTCCTATCTAATCCTCATATTTCGGCATCTGGTATCATAGGTATAGCTCAAGTTCTGCACCCTTTGCCTTCACTTTTCATTTTCCCCAAGTGGCGGGCCAATAATCTTTGAAGTAATTAGTTTAGAAACCAGCCTAATATTCAAATCTTGCTTGCAGGTGCTGTGATGACGGCCTCTCATGGAGACAACTCGGCTGGGTCAGAAGTGGATGATTTGCAAAGCACTGCAGCTGGATTCTCCTATCGATCTCATGCCCTCAAATCTGCAGTTCATGCTGACATGTTTTCGTCTGTCTCTTTCATGGCTCAGCATGGAAGTTTCCAGAAGTGGTTCCT
This sequence comes from Linum trigynum, assembly GCA_964030455.1. NCBI lineage: Eukaryota > Viridiplantae > Streptophyta > Magnoliopsida > Malpighiales > Linaceae > Linum > Linum trigynum. The sequence continues at coordinate 59,118,674 of OZ034817.1, read as the reverse complement.
AGATCTCACACGGCTCCATGTCCGTCTTGATTTCCCTTCTGGCCGCAAATTTCTTTCAGGTGCCACTCAATTAGCACATGATTTCGTCAACTCTCAACAACCGACTAATAAAGCAATTGAAGCCATTACCCCCAATGCAACTATTTCCCTTCAACAGCAGGTAACCAAGTCTTTTGAACACCCATATGGTTTTTTCGCTTTTCCTTTGATGATTTACTGCATAAAGTGCATGCATCTTAGTTGATAGATGGGTCTCTCTATGCGTTTTGATTGCAGATTGTTGGGCCGTTTAGCTTCAGAGTTGATTCTAGGGTCTCCGTGGAGTTGAAAAACCAGACCGATTGGTGTGTGCATGCACATGACACAGTGTTCGCGATCGAGTATGCCCTACAAGTCCTTGGTTCAGCTAAGGCAATTGCATGGTATTCGCCCAAGCAGCGGGAGTTCATGGTGGAGCTCCGGTTTTTCGAGACGTAAAGCAAACTAGCTGCTACGGAGATCCCATTTTTGTTTTGTAATCTGTTGAATGTAAGTAATTGAACAGAAAGTTTCAGAGAATGTAATTTGCAGCTATATCAGAGCGTGATTCAGTCATCAATGGATTATGCAATAGGACTTGGCAGGCTGATCAGGTAGGTAGTATTCAAACAGAATGATTAACTTGAATATTATCTTCCAATGGTTTCTTTCTACATTACCCAAATCACCTCCATTGTTTATCAAACTGATGTAAATTATCTTCAGATCTGGTTGCCAAAATCTTCAACATTCCTCCTTCAGTTTCAGATTTGTTTATACATGTTTGTTTCACTTACCTAGTTGACTTGCATATTTGACACAAAGCAGATAAGAATAAAGAAAAAATCTTCTCGTGGGAAGTGGGGCAGCGTATGTATCATTTAACAAAATGCCGCCTACATTATTAGTAATCAAGTTTTCCTTCTCTTTTTGGAGAGAGCAATTTTCAACAATTTACACACAAGTTGGACCCGGAAAGAGCTCAATTATTTAGTAGTTGTTGTGGTTGGTGTACGCTTGTAGCAGCTCTTGCCAGGTTCTTTTGGGTCTGAAGTGCAGGGGAGAAAGATGAAGGTTGACATGAAGTCTGGAAGAAATTTTCCACGGAGAACTCTGTATCTGATCTTGCTGGGTCAAGTGTTATCCCTACTACTAGCTCTTACAACCTTCTTTGCTTCCCTCATAGCCGCCCTTGGTAAGTAACCAAGTATTATTAACACATCAAAGATCACCTTCTCTCATATTCTCCTTTTTTTTATTCCAAATTTGTGAACTTTTATCAGATTTCACTTCTTTTTTACAGGTGTTGATACCCCCATTACTCAAGGATCTTCCTCTTACTTGGCTGCAGCTCTGATATACGGAGGCATCCTAATTTATAGACGCCACAAGCTACTGGTACATTTCCTCCTACACTTTTCAATTTGCAGAACTGGGTTGGGTTGCAGTTGTAACAAAGCACATTCTTTTCCTCTCCTTTTTTCCTGCACAGGTATCTTGGTACTGGTACCTTCTCCTCAGCTTCCTTGATGTTCATGGCATCTTTCTCTGTAAAGCCTTCCTAATTCATATATCCTCTCTTTCTTCAGCCATTGCTTTGAGAATCTAAACTAAACTGGGTTTTACAGTTAACAAGGCATACCAATTCACCTCGATCACAAGCGTGACAATGCTGGATTGCTTCGCGCTGTTATGGGTTATAATCCTGAGTCGGGTTTTCATTGGAACTCGTTATACCATCTGCCAATTCCTTGGTGCAGCCATTTGTGTTGCTGGCCTTGCCTTGGTGATCCTCTCTGACATTGGAGGAGGTGGTGATGAAGGTGAACAAAAAAATTAGAAAATTTGAATGCATTGGTGCCTTGTCTCCTCCCTTTCTCTTAAAGTGTATTTTTTTATATCGTTAGGTGGATCCAAACCAATCCTAGGCGATTTCCTTGTGATTGCTGGAACAGTCTTCTACGCCTTGAGCAATGTTGGCGAGGTTCCTGAAACTCTACTGCACTTTCTTGCTCTCTTCACCTCATTGATTTCCTTCTTCTCAGTGGAAATGATTCGATGAAGTTGGTCCCGTTTGTTAATGAGTTCAGGAATTCTGTGCCAAGAAGAGAGACCGGATCGAGTTGATGGCCATGATAGGCGTGTTCGGCTTCCTGATCAGCATTCTGGAGATGTATCCTTAACTGTTTCTCTTTTGGATTCATGAAAACGCTAGTTTCAGCAGAATGAATATTAAGCTTCGCTTCCATAACCATATGCTAAGCTCAGTGGTGGAGCTAAAGAATGTGCAATCAATCAAATGGTCCCCTAATCTTGTAAGCACAAACCAACACTTCCGAATTTGATTAACGTTTCATCTTTTGCCTGAGCTCCCCCTGTCCTTAGTTTTGAGCTTATTGGTACTAAACAGTTCTGAACATGGCTGTAGTTTCCTCATTTGGCTTGTTTATGAACTTACCCAGGTTTTGGCCTTTGTTGGGTACGGTGTCTGTGAGTTTCTATTATTCTCCACATTTTCCTGGTTCATACAGGTTGGTTTTTGCTCCTGATCTGCACAGCTCTCAAACATAACTAACAACTCTATTCTTCTACTAGCTAATAATTCTCTTGCAACTCTATGAAAGGTGACAGGGGCTACAATGTACAATCTATCGGTTCTTACATCGGATATGTGGGTAGTCTTGATTCGTCTATTCTTCTACCATCAGCAGGTCAGTGAACAAACACACATCATTTCCTCATATCTTACTCTTTGCTTCTGGATCTTCATGTTTGCATGTCATCAAGCGATCAGTCGAGTCTCATAACTCAAGATCGACCATCGAATCTCACATCGTATTAATCCTTTTGCTCTCCGCGCGACAGGTTGAGTGGTTGTACTATGTGGCTTTCGGGGTGGTGGCTGTTGGCCTAATTGTCTACTCCACAAGGTATAACAACCTTCATTATCTCTTCTTGCCAAGTTGTATTATGATTCTGGTTTAGAAATGTGGCGACTTTTTGGTGATTCGTTTGGGGGTTTTGGATAACAGTGAGGAGGAGGAGGATCCTGGAGACGAGACTGCAGCAGCCATTGCAGCTGGAGACTCCAGTCAGGATTATCAACTGCTTAGTGATGGAAATGGGGATGTTGATAGTTGTTGTACCTTGCAAACCATTTCCACTGTGACAACATGATCTTGGCCGCTTATTTCTATTTTCTTTCATTTGACGGGTCCTGTTTTGGTGGGATGTATTTGGAAGTGTAATTTTGAAATACTTTTATTAAATGAAATTAATTAATTAATAAAACCCCCCATAAAATTTGGGAGTATACATCGTATCGTTTGCACAAGGAAACAATTTCGATTTGACTCGTTTTACATTATCTGTTTGATATGCTTTGTGATGGGTAATGCTCAATTTGTAGATGGGCAAGGCGGGCATGTGTACTCTTCCCGACCTGACTCATTTGTACTGTATCCATGTATCCAACTCATTCTTAAATCATTTTTTCTCTCCTCTAAATTACGGGGTCGTTTGCTTCATGGATTTAAAAATGAGGGTTTTGTAATTTAAAAACCCAAGGATTTATCAAGGATTTGAGGCATCATGGATTTGTATCAATCCTTTGTTTGTCAGGATGTTTTTATCATGGATTTAAAGGTGTGAGATTTACTACTTGAATTCAAAAATTACATTACTGCCCTTTTCTATACGTTTGACATGTTTATAATATGTCCACAAAACAAGGACACAACTTCAAAATTACCTTACTATCATTTTCTATATGTTTGACATGTTTATGATATGTACACAAAACAAGGACAATACATACTAATAAGCATAATGTTGCCACATGGACAATAATAATAAACGAGAAAATTTCGTTTTAACTTTTAACGTAACATAATCAATTACCAATTCTTTGTCCTCCTTTTCAAAAGTGGCATATAACAACATATATTGGAATCGGGAGAACAAAAAATTACACGTTCCATGAAAAGGTCAAAGAAAACTAGAACACAAGAAATGATATAAAAAATCTAACTCATGTTTGCACATTAATTGAACATTTATATTATTCATTTATTGTTAATTATAATGTATAATAGTTAAATTTGAGGGCAACCTTGGACCATTAAAATCCGTGGGCCCCATGGATTTGGTCTCCAAAAAAGGTGCAAGCAAACAAAGGATTGTACCTAAATCCTTGATAGTTGGTTTTTTGGTACCAAATCCATGTACCAAATCCTTGAAGCAAACGACCCCTACATGTAATTTTACTCAAACTACTTAGTGTTTTACCTTTATGACCTCAGGAGTTGGAACCAAATGAGAATCTCAATTTTTCAAGTAATTTATCTACATTTATCACGTTATAATTTTTTTCTTTATTTTTTAATAAAAGGATGAATATTTTTAATATTTTCCATTTAAATTAATTACTGGACCAACTGTCCAACTCTGCCCAAACATCCATCATCTTTCCTAGTTTAATTATGGGCCCGGCCCAGGCCCAAACGAATATAGGAGAATAAGAAAGATTATCCTAAAAAAATAAAAGAGGAATGTGTACGAATAATCCGATTTCAACGCCCACCAGAAGCTTTATACTCTCTGTTCATGCTGCAACACTATCTCCACCTTTTTTCCACAGAGAGAGAAAAGGGAACGGCCGATTTCAGAGAAAATGGAGAATCTCATTTCCCAATTCACCCTGCTGGCGGACGAAGCCCTGCGAGACAAGCACTTCGACCCCTCCAGAATCGACTCGGATCTGATGAAGCTGTTCGAATTGGAGGCCTACAAGGCCTGGGCGGCGCTGGAGCTGGAGCACGAGCAGGAGGTCGATTCTGCAGAGAGCGAGATGGAAGCTGCAGAGGACGAGCTGGAATCGGCGATGGAGGCGGCGATGGAGGAGTTCCGGAGGTTCGAGGAGGAGATGGAGGGGATGGCGAAGGCGGAGCTGGAGGGGCTGGAAAGGACCGGGGAGAAGGCGAGGAGGATGGGGAAAGTGATGGAGAAGGCGGCGTCGGCGGCTTCGAAGAGGTATGTTGAGGCGGCGGTGAACTCGGCCACGGCGACGATGAGGTCGGCTTGGAAAGGGGTTTCGAAGCAAAAGGTTCATCCTGCGTAATTTTTTTGGGTCTCGTTTGCTTTGTCTAATTTCCTGCATTACCCACCAATAAGTAAACGAATGTAATCGTTCGAATTTGGGAACAGAGGTTGTGTGTTCTTCCTTCCTTGTAATGGCGATTCTGCAGCAAAGAGAAGGCTGCTGAGGTATTGGAATGTTGTTTGAGGTATTTGTATTCATTCAAAGAGATTGTGTAGTGCAAGACAACTTTTTTTCTTCTTCTTTTCTCATGAACAAGCACAAAAGGCATAACTAAGATATGCTTTCTAGGGGTGGCATTTCGATTATAACCGATAATCAATCGGCCGGTAATCGGTAAACCGAAATAACCACTCCCCCTACCGAAAATCGCCCGAAATAGGTTTTGATTTCTCGATTATCGGTTAACCGACCTACTTTTAAGACCAAAAAGCATTTCGTCTAGCCACCGGTAACCAACCGAAGTTCGGTTACTTCGGTTACTGATTAGTGGATAACCGGCCGGTTAACCAGTAACTGATAACCGAACTGCCACCCCTAATGCTTTCTATGGATTACCAGGACATTCATTATACTTTAGCAAACATCTCACGACACGAGTTAACGACAACCATGCAATATTTGTATGAAAGTCCGTATCATCTCGTTGAGGACAAATTTTGTTGTTCATATGTCAAGGGCTCGGAGAGCTCGTGGAGCAAGATCTCCCTTATTTTGGAGCGCCTTCCTTTCGTGTCTTATATGGTCGCGACCGTTTTGACACATTTAACATCAACTGATCCATCCTCCCTTTTGCCCTTAATTATATCGAGATGTAGAACTACTATAGTTTTTTTTCTCTCTCTCTCTTTGGCTGTCTAGTCGAATTTGGCACCATCTCAAAAGATGTAGGTCAAGGGAAGTCTTCGTCGTCAAATACAAAGCCGCAATCCAAGAAGAGTGTGTCCGAAGGACGTAGGAAGACAGAGACAGCAACTCAACTCTGAATAAGGAAAATCGAGTAGAAGTAGTCTCGCAAACAACAATCGTCAATTATGTATTGTGTGTGATTCACATCGGACCAATTATATTAAAAAAAAAAAAATAGTTGGTAAACACAATATAATTGTTCAATTTCCAACCAAGTAATAAAAAATTTCATGGTGATTGCATCTTCTAAAGTAAAAGGCCATTATTCTGCTACTACTTCCAATCCCTCTTATGTTATGCGGCCCCATGGAAAATATCCCACTTTTGCCCACAAACCTGAAATTGGGCCTGCATCAAAGCCCAACAAACAGCCCACAAAATCCACGGACATAAATAAAACTCTTCTTCTTCCTCGAAGAAATTGCAGAGAGCGAAGCTGAAGCAGAAGTTTGGACACGAGGAGCGCAGGCACAATAGCGATCCCAACGCCAACCGTGATTCCAAATCCCCTCCTTCTTCCTCTTCCCCCAAATTTCCCCCGCCTTCAAACCCTAGAATCAGATTTTCAGAAGTACCGGTTATTAGAGAGAGGGAACTGACCGAAGTGTGTGACAGATAGAGCCAAAAGGTGCTCGGACAGGGGATGATTACGATGAAATTGCCGCCTTTCTTCGCCATCTTACTCTTGCTGCTGTGTACGTCGCCGTTTTGGGGCAATGCGCCGGTGACGGAGGCGATATGGTTGAATCTCCCGCCGTCGGGGACGAAATGCGTCTCCGAGGAACTCCACAACAACGTCGTCGTTCTCGCCGACTACGTCGTCGTTTCCGATGATCATTCTCACACCCCCGCTATCTCCGTCAAGGTCTGACGATTCTTGGTTCCCTGTCTTTTTTTTTCTTCCTAAACCTGATTCGTTTCTCTTTATGCTTTGCTTCCCTACATGGATCCGTTGCTCAGTAATTGAACCATACCGGATTCTTCGTTGTTTCCCCCTGCGCATTCTGATTTGTTGAAATTCCTTTGTTCTCGATGATGTTTTGGGGTGGAAATTTTTCTTCAATTTACCCGAAAAGTGAGTATCTTTTTTGCTGGAGGACGGGAATGGAGGATGGTCTGGTCTGTGTGCATGAACAACAATGTTTAGATGTATGTCAGGAGGGGGCAAATGGCAAGAGATTTGACAGTGATGGAAAGCTTTGGCATCAAGGATTCTTCTTCTTTTGAAACGGACAGGCAATCTTCATTTGCAGTTCTATAATTTGTGTATTCTCATCATGTTACAAGTGATTTGAATTCGATAGGCTACTGCATGATTTACATTGTCTGGTTGCGATCACTCTCTTTAACTGCATCACTTTCTGTTATGTGCACATGTTCCTTAGTCTTTAGTATCTATGATCAGTAAATTGAGTATAATCGTACTACTAGCTACTTTCCTTATGTGTGTGAAACTGAGATATGTTTACACTGTTCATTGGGATCAGTCTTCCCTTGTAAAAGAACTGATCCCTCTCTAAAGATCTATCTTCCTCGACACGAAGCGGTTGGAGTTGGTTATATGAACTCACAGCGATCTTTTAATCTATCTGATAGTCCTTTCATGTATACTTTTATGCGTTTATTGATGCAGTTCTGAGTATGAGATACAGATATCCTCTTTATTTGAGTAGTGCAGCAAAAGAATTGTACAACATGATGGAGCGAGCTACTCTTTATTGTAGTTGTTTCGTGGACGCTTTAGCTATTAGACTCATTTGACTGGGCTGGTCTCACCTCAGTTTGCGATTGTCCCCCCTCTTCAGGTGTCATCTCCATATGGGAACAACCTCCATCACAAGGAGAATGCTACACATGGTCAATTTGCATTTACCACTCAGGAGGCTGGCAATTACCTTGCTTGTTTTTGGGCAGATGCGCATAACCAAGGAAAGGGAGATGTGAGTGTTAACCTTGACTGGAAAACAGGAATTGCAGCAAAGGATTGGGATACAGTTGCCAAAAAGGAGAAAATTGAGGTAAAAAGTTAAACCATTTTCAGTATTGTTTTTAATCAGAATATAAATTTTTACTTCTCATCACCCAACAAGGAAGCTTCATCAGCCTTTCAAAGATGTTTTCGCGAAAAACATGCTATTTGCTGGCCGTCTTATCGAGTAACCAGTATAAGACTTTATGTTAAGGTTCTCGTGGACTGCTAATGAAGGGGGAGATTAGTGTTTTCTGGTTGTTCTTTCTCCATAGTTGAACTCTGTAGAAGAAGTTGATACCTTTTTATCTTCCTTTTGCTCTGGAAAAAGTTTTAACACTTCACTATATGCTTAAGTTTAAAGCTCCTCCATCCACTTGACAAGCATCTTCCCTGCTGTTTATGCCACATATATCTTGTTCCTTTCCTCACATTTGGCTATCATCCAAATACAGGGTGTTGAACTAGAGTTGGCGAAACTCCAAGGAGCTGTGGAAGCTATCCATGAGAACTTGCTTTATCTCAAGAGCAGGTACAAAACAACTTCCACAACCTGTATGGTCATTTCATAATTACAAGTCGTCTTTTAACCCGTCTAATCCACTCTCCCCCTTGCAACACAGGGAATCAGAGATGAGGATTGTGAGTGAGAAAACGAACTCTAAAGTAGCTTGGTTCAGTATCATGTCTTTGGGTGTCTGCATCAGTGTTTCGATTCTCCAACTTTGGCACTTGAAGCGATTCTTCCAGAAGAAGAAGCTCATCTAAACTTCATTTTCAAGTCAGGTGTGTGAGCTAGGGGAAAAGGTGCAAATGAAAGTTTTGAAAGGCTTCCAAGTCTCGCCTTTACCCAAATTTTGCCGAATTTTTTTGCAATTTAGTAGTAACTAGACTTAATTTCTGCTTGATTGAGCTAACCTCAACTAATGCCTTATGTAGCCATTTTCGACCATTTGAATGAATGAAAAAGAACTCGATCCATGTTTTACTTTCTTCTCCTTACCTCACAAGTTGGATTTATTTTTTTATAGTCATTAAATAATCTTATTAATAACAGGAGTAAGTTTTAGCCATCGACGACTTCTTCCACATTTGGGCATAGCCATCGACCACTTGTGTTCCTCAAGTTGGATTGCTCAGAGAATACTCTGAAAAGCTAGCTGAATTTTGTCATAGTTCAACAGAGAGTACACTGCAAAGTAGTAGTGATTCCAACCCCCAGGTCTCTGATGAAATGAGAAACAGTAACAGAAGAGAAAATCAACCCTCAGTAGGGAAAAACTGTTCTAATCTGGTGAATCTAAAAGTAAGATAAAAGGGTAGAAATGATGAAGACACCCCCTCTCAATGAACGATTTTAATCAGACTAAACAAATGGGAATGAATCATTCTATTCTAACTATCTTGCGATTTAGTCGTTGAAACCTGCAAATATCATCAAAGAAATCATCTGCACAACTATGGCTGCTCTTCATCTGAAGGATCCTAATCGCCATTGTCTTCATGTTCTTCCCGTACTTCAACAGCGACTCCAGAGTATTGATCTTTTGTTCAGCTTTCAATGGGGACCTCACTGTCACCACCACTTCCTCCAGTGAAGGAATTACAAATCTAGAGTTGAGCTGCAAAACAAAGAAAGAAAAAGCTACCTTCATTGTCAAAAAAAAATCATTTGATATGAGATGTGTTGAAGAAAGGTTGCATACATTTCTCAGACTATTCTTGTGACAAAGAGATGCAAACATGGCTCCATGGATATCAAACTTTTGCAGCTTTGGGTGGCTATTGAAGAAATCGACAAGATCAACCTCCGGGAAAGGATCAAGGGAATCAAAGTCCCCAGTGAACTCAACCTTCATGAACAACTGTTTCACCTCGCTTGCACATTCAAGCATTTTTCTGACGGCATCCCAACACCACTGGATCCCTCTCATAGCTAAGGACTCAAGCGCCGTGAGTTTGCCAAAGTCAACCATGTATACTCTCCCTAATGCAATCACAAAAATGAGTTAAGATTAAAATGACGCCTGAACCAGGGGAAAAAATTATAGTAGTAGTGGAAGGTTAACACTCACATAATATAATGAGATTGTACCTGCACTGTTGGAGATGGTAAGATTCTTCAAGCATTTGGTCTCACGAACCCTAATCCAACTACAGCCTTGTATCTCAAGCACCTCAACTTTGGGCGAATTCAAGGTGATTGAGCAGTTCCCCACGCCATAAAAGTCAAGCTTGCACTGCTGCAAATGGGGCAAGTCAATAGACACGTTCCTGCTGCCTTCACAGCCAAGGAGGACCAATGTTTTCAAATTAGGGCATGCCTGGAGTGCAGAGGACAATGCAGAATCCTCCAACCTAGCTCCAACCACTTCAAGGTTCTGAAGCTTTGGAAAGACATCCCACTTGGGGGCATTCATCATGAGGACACCCCAAAGCTTGAGGGACTCAAGGTTCCTGGCATAACCAAGGCAATCCACCTTGGAAGTCAGGGCCTCACTGCAACCTTGTTGGTACTCAGCAATGTTATCCATTCTAAGCTCAAGCTGCCTGAGTGATGACCCAGCACGCAACAGCCAAGAGGCCAGGCCTTCGCTGGTAAATGGGCTGTATACAACAAGCTCTTCCAGATGAACAACAGCAGCCACCATTCTCCAAACGATAGTATCAGGATGGTCAACACCATTGTAGTTATCGAAAGAGCTTCGAGGGAAATAGAGGCTTCTGATGTAACACAATGAGTCCTTCCAGCTCTTTGATACCGAATTGCAAATTGCTACATCCTTAGCATTGTTCATGTATGAGAAGATGGATTGGACAATGGCATCAGGTAGAGATTCCATTCTCTGGAGAAATTAAACAAACAGGTAGCAAGCAGAGTCAGATTTTACCCAAGAACATTCCGAGAAGACAACAAAGTCAATCAATCGATTTCAAACAAAATGGGAATGAGGTTAGCAAAAGAGTCTTTTCAGCACCGGACTTTCAAAACCATGTTACAAATCTAAAGCTTCCTAATTTCTTTATCGGTCCATGACCATTCACTTCTTCAAGACTACAAGTATCTTTTCCCAACAATAACAGGAGTCCATTCCTACTGTATCTTTCACATACACAAGAGTAATTCTCAAGGGAGAATATCAAATTGCGCAAATTCACTTCCAAAGAGAACCCACCATGTACTTTCTTCTACTTAACCAGGGAAACCCAACTGATTGAAATGGGGAAATCAAATCGGGTTGAGTGTCACACAAGGTTCTGTAGGAAAACGTCCAACTACACATAGAAAAAGGAAAATCAAGAGACCCAGACGAAACCCACTTGGAAATTCAATGCTATTAACTCCACATACAAATCAAAATCGCGGGGACAATCAATTTTTCACAAAAGCTTCAACCTCACTCGAACTCGCAAATTCAACTTACCCACACACAACAACAACAAAAAAACGATTCCTTCTGCAGATTTTTTTCCCACCCACCCCCCCCCCCCCCCCAACGACCACAGCCACAATCAGACGCACGAACACTAGTATTGGCAGCAAAACAAGGACAGAAACCACTTCAGTAGAAAGAAAGGGAATGAGGATACGTACGAATTGCGAAACAAGGAAGCAGGCAGTTTTTTTCTTGGTGGTGACCGAGAAGAAGACGCCGGTCTGGAGTAGAGAGAGAACTTGGAATGAGAGGAGAAATAAATGGTAGCTGAGTAGTGAGGTCTGTGTACAGTGTCCAGGAGTTGGGCGGCTCGGTAGAAATGGCGAATCCCAGGAAGATATAAAAAAAAAAAAAGAGAGAAGGAAGAAGCGCGGATTGTTCTTTTGGGAGCTGCGAGCGGCTGGGTGAAGTTTTCAAAATTTGAAACTTTTTGAAATCTGTGTCTGGTGATTCTCTGTCTTTTTTTTTTTATTGTTTTCCGCCCAAAACAAAAATATTTAACGGTATAAAATAGAACACTGAACTCAAAACCCCGACCCGCGCAATTCTCACGGGTCCGGGTCCGGGTCCGGGCGCCCGCCTCTCAGATTCCGTTATTTTATAATTAATTAATAAAAATCATAAATAACTGGATGGGCTTCTTACAGTACAACTAAATGGGCCGCGAAGCAGAACTTGGGCTTAAATTTTATGGCCTTCATAATAATAATAATAATCAAATTATTACTGAAACTGCACCCGACAAATTCTGTGACAATTTCCATGGAAAAGAAACAGAGCAAGAATCCCCTGTTTTTTTCATGTCAATTCAGGAAGGAGACGCAGCAGAATCCTTTTCGAAGCAAGCTCGTAAGTCGCCTGCGAAGGATGGATGCTATCCCAAAACACATACTGAGAAGCATTGTGGCACTTGGGCGTCTTCCGATTGCACAGCATCGATCTCTCCATCGACCTCCCTGTTCCACAGCATCCTTTGCTCACCTCTGAAAATCCTGCAATCGATACCATTTGCGGTGTTTTCTCGCATCATGATCGAGAGAAAGGATAACATCAGACATCCATGGGGGTTGATTAAGCTTTACCATATTTCTTGGGGAATCGGATCATCTCGAGGAACGGCTTGTAAATGTCCCCGAAGATCAACCTGCTGCGGGGGAGCTCCGATTGCAGGATGGGGAGCAGTTTCTTGAGCTTCTTGTTGTAGGAAAGAGCGTCTTTGTTCTGTTGTTTTACGCAGGATTGGGAATGCCTGGTTGCTTTCTGGATCGGCAGGCAGCCGATCGGAGGGAGCCCTGTTATTAGCATTCTCCGGGCTCCTAGAGTGTACAGTTCCTGAGGACACATTTAAACTCAAACTTCAAACTTGTTACTTGTTAGAACGGATTGGAGAATCCATAATGAAAAAACATTAAAAAATTTACGTGGTTTACTAATATGACGTATCGGGCTAAAGTCTAAACCTCATAATCTAGCATGGAAAGAAAAAGAGGTTACATTCCAATAGGGGTGGGCAACCATCCAGTTCATACTAGACTGAATCATTACCCAATTGATATCTGAATCGAATTGGATCGAATCAAATATATTTTGATTAAGTTTTCATTCTATGAATTATTTTAAGTATGAAGAAAAAAATGTACAAATTTGAATTTGGACGGGACCAAATCAAACCAAACATGCTTTTGTTTTGGTTTCGATCCTCGTTTTTTCCTTTGGTTTTGGTCCGAACCTATCTCAATCCGATTCGAAAATGTGAGTAAGTCCATGCATTGTGGGCCCGTGACTTTTAGTTGATAGCAGATAATCTGTTTTCAATTCACACTTTCTTTCGTAACTATGAAACCGTGATCATAACGTACCTTAACGAAGATCCCTAGGTTGTTCTGGAGGAAATGATGGTACCCGCTGAGATTGAACTCGGCCCTCCTATTCGTCGTCGACGGTACGTCGTAGAAATTAAACGTCATGTCGTTGGTTCCCGCGGTGACGAGCACGAGCGCCGCGTTCACGATCTCGAGCGCCCGCGCCTCCTCGACGAGCCCTTCCACCCGCTCGATGTACCTCCTGAACAGGTCGACCTGCTTTAGTACCGGGATCACGTTCGTGAACCCGGTACTGATCCGCTCGTCGTAGCCCGACCCGGCCGACGCGAAGCTGACCCCGGTCAGCAGGTCCCGGGGTCTGAGGCCCGGGTCGAGGTACGGCGGGACGGTGTCCTTGATCCCGAGCATCGAGGCCAGGAAGTCCGGGACCAGCTTCCCGTTCGAGAACCTGCCCGTGGCCACGTGGCCCGGGAAGTCTTGCCCGTACGGCGGGAAGTTGGCCTTGAAGACCGTGGAGAGGTGGTTGTTGTTGCCCGTGTCCACCGTGGAGTCGCCAAAGATGAGGACCGTGGAGATCTTGTGGGGCAGCGGCTGCGGTGGCGGCGGCGGCGGCGACGGGAGTGGGCGGCGATAAGGGAATGGCGGCCTCCGCCAGGCTCTGTAGCAGAAAATTGGGGAGACGTTTAGTGAGGCGATTATGAAGAGAGGGAAAATGAGGTTTGCGAAGAAGAACAATAAGGTGGTTTTCGCCATAGATTTGGGTTTTATTGCTTTTATCAAGTGCCAGATTATTATGTATTTATATGTAAAGATTAAGTTTAAGGGATTGTTACATTGATCTTGATATGGTTAGGGAGTAAGTGAAATGGTCATTCTTGTGTGTGATTGTCATTTGCAGGCATTCAAAGATTGTTACACAGCTTTGGTCATACATGTTTGAGTTATTCTATATATTCCAGGAATTGGTTACAGTTGGGAAGTGTGGTAGAAGTGATGCTTCTTGACCATCAACATCGCTCTTGGGCTTTTGGGTAGTTACATGTTCATCTTTATGTGAGGCTATGATCACAAATGAATCGCGAGCCGAGTTCTGTTTGATTAGAGTTTGGTTGTTAATAAGTGAGAGTCGAGTTCGAGAGTAATTTCTTGTTTGTTTCTAGCTCAACTCATTAATGAGTCTACAATCTTTACTCGAGTTTTGTCCATCAATAAGTTCACAGGTTCGGTTCGAGCGCAACCCATTTATAATAAATAGTTGAACCCTTAAACTAAACTCTTAAATAATTTGTAAGGTAATTAAATACCCTTACTTTTCCAATTACATCGTATTAATCGCTAATGCGCTTTTCTTTTATCAAATTTAAGGGACATTATCTAATTATGTGGGTAGTATTTTACCTTGGTGTCATATCCCGATGCTTTGGTCATTTATTTGACTCCTTGCTCTCAATTTGGATCTTTCAACAAGGGGTTTAGGCTAGTTTTACCTACTATTGAATTTGAATCGCCGCTGAAATCTTCCTACTTCTCCATTGTTCTTCAGAGTGATAGTTCTTCGAAAGAGGAGAAGCACGAGTGGTGATGCTGGTCGGTTCATCTTTAAAGCAGGCGAGAAGGCCTAAAGAATCGGTCCACCTTTCCATACCGAGTCCCAACTCTTCCACACCGAGAAACCTTAGAGAGATACCATTATTTTAGTAGAGTTATGTTGAAATCCCAAAGGATTGGTCGAACTCAATAAGCAGTGGTACGTAAGTGTGGACTTGTGCAAGTCGATCGAGAAGTAGTGTTACCAATGCGGCGTATAGGTGAGTAATGCGTAAGAACCGGCCATTGGGAGGGGAACAACAGCTGGAAACGCCCTTGCATTTGGTCTATTCACGCTGCCTACAGAACGTAGTTTCTAGATAGGTGTCTTATCTTATTCATCGCCTAATCCATCTTTGATTAGCATACAATTGTTATATTTGTATGTCATGCATGATACACATGACTATGTCATGATGAACAAAAATAGTAGTAAAAATTCACTATTAATTAATCCAATATTTATATACTATGTTAGTATCATATTATTATTTAGTTTATAAATCTTAACTATACCATATAATGTTATTTCGTAGTAATTAATATCTAAACAATTATGCATAATTCATTTTTTAAATTATAAATGAGACATATCTCATATTTGCTCACGTACTCAAAGTCTTAAATGTCACATAGGATGATATATATATTTTAACAAACCTATGAATTATCAACAAGCAAACTCTAAGATATAGATTGATTCGCTCATAGATCAATAGTTGAGTTGGCTTGCCAACCACAATGTCGAGCTATTTCATGAGTAAAAACGAGTCTGCTCACTAGTAACCTCAACAAGTCACCGAGTCAAGCTAATTCGCAAGCTGAACAAGACTTAACTCATGTCTAACTCGTTGATTAACAAGTTTTTTTTTAAGTGAACGTCCAACTACTTAGGGATGGGAAAATATACCTGGTTGTTTGAAAGACCATGGGCCAAAAATCGGCCCGCATATTCATACCGTAGACTGTTAAGAATGGTATGGTATGGTCCATGGTCTATATTATTGATATTTTGATATATTGGTTTGGTCTGGTCTAGACCGCGGTTTACCGAACTAAACTATGAACTCAGCCGACTTTCCAATACGTATTAGCATTCCACTGGGCCACTCTCTCAACTCCATCAACGAGGCCCAAGTCTCATCCCTAATTTTAAGAATTTCGTCCCTCCTTCCTTCACAACCACATTTCACGAGAGGATAGAGACGATCGTGTCTCCAAGTGACATTATGTTAATCTTTATGACACTATGGTGCAAGCTGTGATGTTTTTGACTTTGTATCTTTGTCACTTACTAAGATCTAGATTTTAGGGTGTCAAAACTCAAAATTATTCATACGTGCTGGAAATTATGTTTTAAGGAAACAAATAGTTTTTCTTGGTTATTGGTGGTTCAATTTTTTTGTGTGGTTGACTAAACAAATTGTTCATTTTCCTTTTAATATGGTCTATCTAGACCAAATCATACCAGACCAGACCGCAATATATGATATGATCTCTAATATGTACTCCACCCTCTCAATATGAATTTTAAACCGCAGTATATAATTCGATCTGAACCAGATTGTACCGTTTCCCTGCCTACACCTCCTCGTAAACATATCAACTCACTCGAGCTACTAGGGTTGCACTTTTTTATAGTTAAAAGACGGTTAATGAGTAGGATAGGGTTTTCTTTTGCCTTTGCTTCTCCTCAACGTTCGGTAGCCTAAAAACACCGATCCCATTCCTACTCACTACGTCCTTCCTCCAATCAGATAAATACAACAAATAAAATAAATAATAACAGACATTTTTCAGAACCGAACTTAATATAAAAAAGGGAGATATAAAAGAAATAAATAAAGGAAAAATTCCCTCCGCCTTTTCCGCTTCAGGTGGAGCCCACCACTCTTTGATCCAACTGTCCAGAAGATATCACCGGGAAATCGACGGCCTGGATTGGTCATTCTCGGATAAGAAGTTAGAAACTGAGAAAAATAAACTAACAGTGAAGGTGAAGGTGAAGGTGAAGGTGAAGGTGGTGAACTGAAGGAGTGGAGAAGAAAGGAAGTCGAAACTTGGGCAAAAAGATTAACCCACAAAGAAAAAAACGAAACTTTCCCTTTTTCCCCCCTTCTTTTTTGGCTTTCTTTCTCGCACTTGCGGAGTGATTGGTGAGAGTGAAAAGAAAATTATGGGAATTTTCCAGTAAGAGAGGGAAAGTGGTGGGGAAGAAGAGGGGAGAGAAGCTCGTGAAAGCTTTTTTCTTTCTTTCTTTTTTTTTGTTTGTAATAGTAGTAATCTATTGTTTGTGTTATGCAAGAGAGAAGAAAGGGAGAGAGTATAGAGACAAATGCCCACCACCATTAACACTTGTCTCTCATCTCCTCTCACATGAGCATGACCCATCTCCTCTCTTTCCCCCCACCATTCCTTCCTTCCGCCTCTTCTTCTCCTCCTCCTTCGTCCGGCTCATCGTCATTTATTGTCATCACTGTTGTTGGGTCTTCGAAATTTACAGTCCCACGAGCGGAGGGAATCGTACAAGGGGAAAGCAAATAAGGAGGTGGGTAGTGGGCGTGAGAATTCGATTGCTTCTTTTATAATTCTCCGGGGCTTCATCCCAGATGCTATGCTGTTTCAATGGGTAATAAAGACGCGCACCAGCAGAATCTGCAGCAGTTGGAGAGCGGCAATGGGGGTACTCACGGCGGGAGGAGCTCTTGCTGCTCGATAACCAGAATCGGCTTCAGTTTTAGATGTGTCTTCGCTGTGATCCTTTCTCTGGCACTTGTACTCTCCGGGATCTTCTGGATCTTCCCTTTCGGCTCACACAATTCGAATGGTTTTGATGCCAAGGAGGCAATTAAGCTCAGTGGTGAGCTCCTCGAACTTCTCATCATCCTGTAGTTGTGCTTGGTACTGTAATTAGGGTTTCGGCGTCTATTTTTTTGGTTTGTGGATTTTAGCCGCCGTAGCTGTCACTGTTATGCTATTAGGGTTCGGCTGATGCTTTGGGGCAGATGTGGATTTGATCATTTGGAACCTCCTAGATCAAAGGGCATCAGGCTACTCTTTGTTCTTAACATCTTGCCCTGGTTGTGGCTTTCGTGGGTGATGGATTTTAGTATTATTGATTTTCAGTGAGTAGTCTATCTGTTGTCTTGAGTGAAGAAAATGTTATTCAGCTGGTTACTGCTCTAATAACGCAGACATTAGACTTCTATGGCTTCATTTTAGACATTGCTTACAGTTTATTGTTGGAGGTATTTGTGCTAGATACAGTTCATATTAGCACTAAAGTGTACCCTCTAGTTCAGTTCATTTGGAATGAAGTTTCTGTTGACTCTTTGGAGTAATTTGTGCTAAATATGACTGGCATTGTTACCCAAGTGTTTCACGCTTTTGGCTGTGAAAAGTTCCGTATAGCTCTCATTCAGTTCATTTGCCAATTACCATGTATGGCTAAAAAACATACCACGAATCCTATTTGATATCTGGGTAAGCCTGTCTTGCATATTTTGCTAGCCAAGGCGCCTGTTGCCTGTCCAACTGTTTTGATGGCTCTCTGCCAAGCCTTTCCTGCTCTTGGTTGCATTCGGGTTCCTGTTAGCCGAGTTCCTTATGGTTTCTAATGTTCTACCAGCCTTTGTGTTAATTGTTTTATAGCCTTTTCGTTAGTATTTCATTAGGAGAAAAATGAAGGGGGTTGTTCTCGTGAGTGGCTAGATATTTTGATGAAGTTTGTGAACTTTTTATCAACTATATAACACTTCGTTTGGTGACTGTTGTTTTCTTAAAGTGATGAAATGTAGGTGTACTTTTACACTTCCATGTATCACATGAAAAGTTTGACTGCATATCTGATTACCTTGTATCTAGGGCATTGATCTTCTGTACATAAAGTAATTCATGCTGTATGTCTGCAGATCGTCTTGCATGTTTGTTCTTTATCTAGCAGTTCTGCTGTGTGTTTTAAATACGATGAAAGTTTTTGTGTTTCTATTTTTATGCCTGTGTTTCAGTTTTGCTTAAAATGCAAAGTATATGGCTGGTACATTGAGATTGTGTCAATGAAAGAAAATAATCTAGGCCCAAATTCGTAGGTTTCTTACTTTGTTCTTCAAAAGAAATTTACACCTGTATTAATTCCCTTGTTGTTTTTTATTTTTTATTTCAGCCACTGTACAGGCATGCTTCAAAATTCCAAAGCCAGTTTCAGAGGTTGTTCCACACATTAATTCATTAGAAGACGACATCTTCAATGAAATAAGTATTGATGATATGAAGGTCTTTTTCAATGCTTTTGTATTCACCTTCAATTCATTTAATATTAAGCTAATAAAATCAACTTAAAAGGCTGTGTATAATTTGCAGGTGGCTATGCTGTCAATGCACCAAAATGGCACTTCCAACTGGACGGATGGGGTTTTTGGTATACTTTCTGATCATATGAATACTCCTTTGAATCCAGCACACCTAAGTGTGCTGCGGTCCTCTTTGGTCGACCTCTTCCTGAAGCAGATGAATCTCTCCGTAACTACCTCTGTTTTTGGGCAACCTTATGATTTTGAAATTCTCAAGTTTCCTGGAGGGGTCACTGTAATTCCTCTCCAATATGGCTCAATTTGGACACCCCGACAGCCCCTTTTAAATTTTACCCTCAACAATTCAATATCTGAGATCCTCCACAATTTCGGTGAACTGAGGGACCAGCTGAGGTCAGGATTGCGTCTCAGGGCATACGAGGTATGATTTGGTTAGATAACTTCAAGCTATGTTGTTCTGTCATTGCTAATTTGTTGCTGCAGCCTGCATGTGCAAAGATCGGAAATAGGGTAACCAAGTATAATATGCTATGCTATCTGCTAAATAAGGAAATGCTCATATCAGGTCTTTGATTCTCTACATTTGAATTTGCAGAATCTATTCTTGCAAATAACAAACTCAGCTGGTTCCACAATACATCCCCCAGTTACATTGGAGGCCTCAGTCTCATCAGAGTTCGGAACACTTTTGCCACAAAGGTTAAAACAGTTGGCTCAAGCCATTGCAGATTCCGATAGCAAGAATAATCTCGGCCTGCATAACTCTGTCTTTGGTAAGGTGAAGGGTGTTATTCTGTCATCCTACTTAAATCGGACACTAAATCCAAACACTCCATCTCCTGCACCTGCTCCCTCTCCCGAGCCCAGTGATGACGTTTCTGAACCATCAGCTTCCCCTTATCCAATAAACCCTCCAGCTGTTTCTCCAGCTCCCTCTCCGCATAAACATACAAGAAAAGCCCCCAAAAGGAAAAGAACACCTTCCCATTTTTTCCCTCCTGTAAATTCTCCTGCTCATCCTCCTGACCCTTGTCCATATCATGGTCGTAAAGTTATTCCACCTAGGAGATCTCCATCGCCTTCCAATGAGCAAAATTTCTTCCATCCAGATGCACCCCCACCACAGTTGTCCCCCGACCTCTCTCCTTTACCTGCAGTTTCATATGGTTCAACACCCTCAGAAGACTCAGAGTCTCCGTCCCTGGCTCCTTCTCCATCTGTTCATTCCGGATCATGTAAGTTTTATTACGACTTACTATTAGATCTTAGTAATTTGTGAGGTTTAAGTGAATTGTTGTTTTAAAAAGTTAGACTGAGGAATTCTATTTGTTTACTAACCTTTCAAGTCACTTTTTCTAAGCATAGACTACCTGGTATTTCAGCTTTTAGAATAACACACTTCCATTCCTGCTTGCTGCAGCTTTTGCAGGACAACACTGGTCAGCTGCGGAGATGTGGCTGCTGGGATTATGGTGCCTTCTGATCTCTCATCTTCTTTGTTGGCAACATGGATAGTTGTTCAGCCTGCTCATCATCGTAATGCATGGGGAGATGATTGCTGAAGATATCACAGTACCCAGTTTTGTTTTGGGGGCGAGGATGGTAGGAATTTGTGCGAAAAAAAGTTGCAGAGTTTCGTTCTTTGTCAGGTTACCGACAACCAACCAACCAACCGGTAAAAAAAGCAAGTGTAAATTCTATGAAATAGGGGGAGATAATGGCAGGTCAAAGCCAAAAGGTGGCAGGCCTCTCATCTTCACTTTGTAGGTTTTGTGGATGCTGCTACTACTGGAGAAGTCTATTGTTCCAAAGGGAACACAGACAGCAATGTGTGCCACCCATAGTTAAGCTTTCTTTCCCAACTGGAAAGAAATCAGAACTTCTGTGAAGGAAAAGAGTATTATTATGAATCTGGAGAAGCAGAACATCTGGGTTTGCAGAGTTTAAAGATAAGAACCAACAAGTTGCTACTAATGTGTCGTTGCAAGTGTAAAAATGTCTGTGAGGACTGGTTCTTTCCTTTGAGCATATGCAGTCCCGAGTGAAAAGGCAAAACACAAGATAAAAAGCCAGATAATCACTGTAATGCAGAGTATTTTTATTTTCGTTTGCGATGATTGAATACCTGGTGGTGGTTTTAACTCATTTCATCACCTTTATACTTGCAATGGCTTCAACTTGTGTTTTCACGACTTGTTATCCTGGCAAAATCTGGCTGCTATCCAAATGTGAGGCGAGCAGCTTGTGCTGTTGGTTCTCCTCGGGTTTCTGCTGTTCGATTGGATGTAATGATAATTTTGTAACATAAATGCGCCAATGCAATGGCAAAGAACGAAACGCGACTCTGAAACTGATGCAACCATGTTAATAACACATATCGCCCCACTTGGAAATGCAGTAAACATGGAAGAATCCAACCATTGTTTTACAGCTGATAACAACAGTTGCAGAATACAGCGGGTTGGAATTGATCGTAATCGCCTAATCGGATACAACACAACATACAAATGGGGGCTCAAACAATCCCTATGGATGTATCGTTGTTTGGTCTATCAATCTGTATATGTCGACGATCCAAAACAAAAAGAAACAGCAATACAGGTACAAAGAACTATGAGAGTGGGATCCATGTAGTTTGGAATTTAGCAAGATCAGCAGCCTAGGGGACCCCGTTTCCCTTTCTTGTGGTGAGAGATTTGAGGGGTGCCCTGTCGATGAAAACTCTGCGGCCATCTTTGGACAGATAGTCCAATGTCCAGGCAGGTCCAACCACCCATGATGTAGCGATCCCACCAAGCAACCCTCCTAACTGCAAAGTTATTCATGCCAAAACACACCATAATCAACAGATAGAAACGTTTGAAAATGAACCCAAATTCCAATATTTAATGGTGCCAGCTAGTGCAAAGGAGCAGCATTTCTTCACAAAGATCCCCCTCTCCTAAATTCTGGAGCTCAATGGGAATATGCTAACATATTCCTGCAAGCAGCTAAGCTTTATGTAATGGGGATATTAGAGTGTTCTTAATCTTTGTCCTTGAGCAATTTGTTAAGATGGCTTTCAATTGAATGGGAAGGGACAGGAAAAAGCTTGTCACAGTAATTACCTATCTCATGTATGGTGAACTCATACATAATCTTTCAATGGAAAAGGATCTGTGCATAAGAGAGTTACAGTGTACTTACGTGGCCCCAGTTGTCAATTTGCGGGTTAAGTAGACCAATAACCTGCATAAAAGTTTCACATTATTACCGTAGTAAAAAAGAAGGGGGGAAAATGACTATTATGGTTGCTTTGAATATGCTCCAACACTAAAATGTTGTGGGCGGGTTACAACTCGTGAGATCACATCCAAAAACACTGCTCTGATCAGATGCTTGCAGCACAGGGCATCATACTGAATTCAAAGCAAAGGGTCCAAGAAATTACAGGTAACTGAAGATATGAAAGACAAAAGCCTAATAACACGAACCATATTTAGGATTATCATTTGTGCTATGTACTGTAGTTCCTGTTTGCCACCTTGTATCATGGGTTTATGTCGCATGACATACACAGCTAGGGACCCAACCTAAATCAAACAACAGAGTAAGGAATCAACTAAGGAAAATGAACTTTGGAATGGTTAACAACAAAATATGTAGGTAATATTTTCCATCCAGCAAATTTGAAGGAAAATCACATGTGAAGCTATCAGTTTTCTCTTGGGTTTCTTTCTTCCTTCATTCTGATCTTATTATGATATTTGTCTATATCTTCAGAAAATTTTCCCAACCCACAAAGAAATCAGTAGAGTTTCATCTCTCGAGTCTAAGAAGACCTACTAATCCGAAGACTGCTCCGGAGGCACCAACTGAGGGGCCTTTGCACAGCCAATAACTTGTTGCCGAACCTGATTTCCTTGAAATAAGTGACTCAGAATGATTATCAGCAAAACAATGATTATGGATGAAGTGGTGAGCTTATGAGCTCTTACTTGCAATTGCAGAGGTGAAATAGACTGCTAGAAATCTCTTTGGTCCAATAAGACTCTCAATGGTAGGGCCAACTGAATTCAAAGAATAACAGTTAACCTGGAAAGAATGCAGAGCACATTTCAGCCTTACTGAACCAGCCATGACGAAAAAGGAAATTAGAGATTCAAAGGACCAAGAATTGACCATGAGATGCAAAAAGCCAGAATGCAAAAATGAAGAGGTCACCAATCTCCATATTTCCCCTCTGTCAATGAGGCTGTTGACCTGTACATAGAATCCATAAAGAGTTAATGAAAACAAATT
Source organism: Linum trigynum (assembly GCA_964030455.1). Classification (NCBI taxonomy): domain Eukaryota; kingdom Viridiplantae; phylum Streptophyta; class Magnoliopsida; order Malpighiales; family Linaceae; genus Linum; species Linum trigynum. Next base: position 59,095,242 of record OZ034817.1, on the reverse strand, counting down.
TCAATGTCGAGCAAAAGGATGTTCCTTGATCCATAGCCCAAATTGTCTAACCTTAGCTCCCATAAACAGTAGCTTTCCGTCTGTTGCAATTTGAGCTGCAAAAACTCTGCAATGGCACTGCTTCATTAGTTTGAATCTCGAGTATTAGCTATCATTAGAAAGTGTGAACAAACGCAGAGAAAACCAGTTGATGAAATGAACTACTGTACTTCTCTGCATTAGTAGTATCTTAATGATCCAATACTCACAGAACATTAACAGCAAGAAGAACGTTTGTGCACAGTCTTCCACCAGATGGTTTTCTTCCAGATGTCTCCGAATGCGTTTGTTTTTTAGTTCCAGAATTCTTTTCTTCTTCAGTCCCATGGAGAAGACAAAGGTAATATGCACTGGTGGAAGTGAATAAATCGTTTGAGGTTTTGAGTAAATTGAAGTCCTGAATTTGGGATGCTTTCTCACACCATAAATCCTTCGCTCTAGGTATGTGATTGAGATGAAGAAATTTCTGTTCAGCAGGACAAATCAGTTAGGATATTTCATTACAATCAGGGCATCGTTAATAATTAGAAAACAAAGTTATCAACATGTGTATGCTCAACCGTAAAAATGCAGCCAAGCCTAGACATTCATGACTGCATATCATAATCATGAACTACTTCTAGGAAGGTAATTGAGCAAAGCAACTGGATTGGTGATAAAAAAAAAGATTAATCACTTTGGATCATGATGTAAGTATTGCATATCAGGTAACCGGGCTATTAGCTGATCAATTCTAATATCAAATGAACACATAGTTTTCAATGGGATCCCCAAAAGAGGATGACAAATTGATAAACGAAAAGCATTTTAACCGATAGCTTCCGCAGATGCAAGTTCATGGCATGATCCATCAACTAATCCGACACACCCTTCAAATCCCAATAACTTCTCACCCTTGTCAAGGACTCTCAGAGTCGGATGACTGGAATCCCACACAATGTATATAACCAAAGATGCAAACTTTAACTATCCCGAAGACGAGCAATGTTCGACACTAAACAGAACAGGAAACCCACTGTCCTTCTCAACAATGCATCCTTGGCATGCCAATAAATGTTTCCGCAGTACAAAAGCATAGCAATTTGCCGGGATCTTCCAAATTCTAATCGTTTCGATGACTACCCATTTACTAATTCAACATCCTTCCGGTGAAAGATGTGCGGGTAGGTGAATGGGTAATACCTTGAAGAAGGAGCGGAGAAGGTAGTCAATGCGAAGAGAACCGGCTGTTGTTCTGAGGCTGATAGCTGCGGCGGAGACTCCGGCCTTCTGAACATCGTATTGAACCCACCAAGGCTGGATTCCGGCCGCAGAAGATGAGAACGACGATCCCATCATTTCCCTATCAGTTTCGTCTTCCCCCTTTTCTAGTTTCTAGCAGGCACCAGCGGAATTTGAGGGTACTAGGACTCACCAGCTGAGCAGCTAAATCGATTGGGTGTGAGGCACAGGTGGAATTTGAGTCTACTTTGCAATCTGCACTTCAGTCCTCACTTTCAGTCAATAAAAAAAAGGGATAATCAATTTTCAACTTCTCTTACCTTTTTTTACAAAAGATAATCATATATTAATAGAAACAAATCGATAGTTACATCCTGGAAGCCAATCAGGTCTGAAAATCAAAATAACGACACGTAGTCGGGAACAAAGAAAGAGCCTTTCTAGCTACAATATGAGCTACCCTATTGTCACCCCGACCTACAAATCGTAAGTAAAACCCGGATTATCCCTGAAAATCTGAACCACCTCCTCCAACTCTATAGTCTACATTTAAGTTTGTACTTAACGTCTTAACCTTCTAAACATTCATTAAATATATCTATTAATAAAGAACTACACATTATCATCAACATTACTTTCTCTTACCCGACACAAACTAGTAATATAACGACTAGCATGTTTTGTTGCCATTTTAAGAAATTCGTATGAAAATTGATATTTTTTTCACAAATTTCAAGTATGGTATTTGCCCTTATAAAAAAGAAAACAAGCAAATCAAAATACATAAGATTCTAAAGTACTCAGTTTGTACTTGTTATTGTCATACAATTGTTATGTTTGGGAAAGTAGGTCAATCAAACTACGTCAGATTGTAAAATTGCCAGTTTGTATTGTTATTATCGTACGAATAGATATGCAATCACTTCAGACAATCATTTCTATAAATTAATGTAATATTGAAGTGATTGCATATTTAAAATTATGATTACTAGTCGTTCTAATTGTCGCTTTTTAGGAATAAAACGGGAATATCACTTGACTTTTGCTTATTGTGGTAGGTTATAGGTTTCCAAGATTTTTCCTAGAGAATTTCATATGCTTAACCAAGAGAAAAGTGAAACATCCGAAATGGATTCATTATTACGACGCCGTTTGCCTCGATTCCTTGCATACGAGACAAACTATTACACGCTTACAACCTTACTCCCATAACGGAAAAAACAGTACAAAAACACCCAGAAACGTTTTCCCCTCCGTTTCTTTTAGGCAACTAATTGACGGCGGAGCAGACACGGCGGATCTCGCCGTCCGTCCCCGTCCTGACGCCAACATTGCCCATCCTGACCATGGCCTGGCCGAACTCGGTGTTGAAGTTCAGATTCGGGCCCCCACCGAGGCCCAAGAAGCGGCCCACGAAGGGCCCGGTCCGGTTGTCGGTCCACAGCCGCTGGTCCGACTCCAGGACTCCCCGCCCGTTCCTGATGTTGGTGTAGTAGGACGTGTCGAACTCGTTCTGGCTTCCCGTGTCCATCGCCACGCGCGCCGCGCCGTTGTTGTTCTGCGGGCAGGCCGACCGGAGGGTGGGCAGGAAGTCGGCGGCGATCGACGGGTCCGGGCCGCCGGTGCCCTGGTAGTTGAACAGCCGGTCGTTGAAGGTCGCGCACGATGCTGTTCCTAGGGTGTGTCCTCCTGCACAAGCATATATATGCACAGCACAAGCACCAAAAATTGTAAGAACGCGTACCGGAAAAATTAGCGATAAGATATTGTGTAATGAAATAGTGGTTAAATCGTTTTGTATCGTCAAAAAACGGTCTATCGATTTAGGGACTGGTAGGAAGTTTGTTCAATCAGACCTAGAGATAACAAAAGGGTAGGGTCGAGTTTCTTCAACCCCTGTGTGTGCATCCGTTAAAAAATCTTGCAAAATACCCACGACAGGTTTTGTAAGAGCAAATCCAACTGGTACGTACTCACGACCACAAGCGTATGGGTATCCATGGTTTCACGGATATAACTATGTACGTTACTTCTCCGAATAACTATATCATAATATTATCAAAATTTTATCTATAAATATATCTCTATAAAGAATAATAACATCTATAAATATCCATATTATTATGTTTATACTCACCTAGAAACTAATAACATATATAAACCGTACAAATTGTTCATGTTAGATACACAATGCCATCGTTTTTGCGTTTCGAGTGCAGATCGGGTGAAGAATGGGTTTGAGGTTTGTCAACCCCGCCATTTTCAAAAGAGGATAAAAACTCGCACATAACTCAAACCCATCGTATCACTATGTTTTTACCCGCTTTGACCGCGTTGGATCGAGGTTGGTGTGGTCATTAATTATGTTTATGGTAATCATTTTTTTGGCATTTGTGGTTTAGTGAGATTGATCGTAAGTAATTACCGGTGAGAGTAACAAGATCCTGAACGTTGAGATTCCGGTCGGTGAACTTCTGGATCTGGGATTCAACGGAGTCGGAAGGTCCCGGCAAGTTATCCAACGCATCTTGCGCCCGCGAGACTATCCCGTCCCTCCGTCCCGTCGGCACAGCCCAAGTCGGCCCATTCGCCTGAATCGCAATCAACCCATCCCCGTCATTAACTTAACGCAATTAGTTAATTAATAGCATCTTAAAAAACCAGATTAAGGGGAAAAAGTATACCAAAACGACGGCGTCTCGAGCAGCGAGCGCGAGGATGTCAGCGCAGGAGACGACGCCGGGGCAAGCCGCCTCGAGCTGCGCCTTGGCGTCGTCGATGACGGTGAACCCGTTGAGGGACAGGTTGGGGATGGCCGTCCTCTCGGTGCCGGCGCCGGAGATGAGGACGGAGCCGTCGCAGCCCTGGACGAAGCAGTCGTGGAAGTGCATCCTGAGCAGCCCGGCCAGGACTGTGGGGTCGGAGCCGAACCGGGACTGAACCGCGGACCGGACCGTGGTCTCGACGCTCGGGCAGGTGGTCGAGTAGAACCCGACCCGAGTTCCCTGCCCATGCACCGTCGTCGTCATCACCGCCGCCATAGCCAGAAAAAGGAGCACGCTCATTCTGTTACTACTACTCGCCATCTGATCTCTTTTGCTGTTTATGACTCAATGGCTTAGTGGGTGGGTTACTATGGTGGAAGTGAAGCGGGCTATTTATAGGAAGGTGGTGAAGCTTTTTGCATGAGAATTGAGATACGTAGATTGATGATGCGGTTTTGTTGTTATTAGAAGAAAAGTGTTGCAGAGGATTAGTAAAACATGTCGGCTATGTACAGCTTAGCGAGGAAAATTTCGTGGGGTTTAATGATTTAACTAATTATTGGAAGACAAAATGGAATTCTTTTCGTTGACTGTTCTCTGTAATATATCTGACTTGTGGTTAGTTACTTGATTAGCGGTGCCAGTAGTACAATTATAGGATCTCTGAACATGCATGCATGCAGGTAACTTTATTCTGTTAAGGTGATTCTGTTTCTGAAATGACACAGGGGGAAGTTTTTGGCCAATCAAATTGATTAACCGATTCTTAATTACCACCATCTCCATAATAATTCGAGTTCTCGTGACATGTTTAATAATAAAAATTTTGTATTACAAATGTTAAGATAGACTCATTAAACCAAAATCACTGCATGTAGGCTCTTGAAGTTTGTACATACATCAAACAGCCATGAGCATACTATTAGGACCATGGGGAATTTCGAACGTATCACTCGCGCGCGATAGGAATGACAATTTTTAACACGACTTGTTTTTACACGACCTCTTTGATCTGTTTTGGAGCGGGAGGGCGGACATGACTGGTCGATCCTCAACCTGTCATGCCCCCTAACTCATCTCATTCTATCTCGATCGATTATTGTCTAAATACAATATGCGATTTTCTTAAATTACTCCGAGATTTTGCTTTCATAGTTTGTATAACCTCATATTTTTAACTATAGTGAAAGTTGTAAATAGGTGGGAACTTCAAATTGTCGAATAATTTAATTACATTTACCATATTATAATTTGTTTTCTGTTTTTTTTTTTAAACGAAAAAATGACATTTCTAATATTCTCATTTTAAATTATATATCCATCCATATACCTCTAGCTACGTACTACGTACAATATGCGCGTCTCGTGATACTTTACCTAATATGTTTTGATGCGGGTATGTGTATTTGAGATATCTACGTCCCGGACGCGCCCCATTGTCATTCCTACTTTTCGATCACAGAAAACTCTGATACCGCGTGTCAAAAATCAATTTGTCCCAATAATTCAACTTGTCGGGAGAGAGGTTTAATATTGTATGGTTAATTATGATCTCCGGTCTTCGTTTATCGGCTTAGAGAATAATATTCCTCTCATTCTGGCTGACTGCAGGAGTACTGTATCGTCGTCCGTGGAATGCGCGCGCACAGCCACAGATACTTCTCAATAAGACAATCCCCTTTCATTTTCCAGAATGTGTTTATTTGACAAAAAAACCGTACGGGGATGGTGAAGAGGGGGAAACTGTTTGAAAATAATGTGGAGGCTAGCTAGCTAGCTAGCTAGCTAGGAAAGAAGATTCAAAACAACTAGTAGTTGCTACTTGTTAGCAATTCATGTGCGTATTAGTAAAAGATGCATAATTGAATCCCTCCCAATAATTAGAAAGTATTGAGATCGCGCGACTGCTTATTGACATGGTATCAAAGTTTTTTCATGATACAGAGGTGATCTTTTGTGTACGAAACCAGATGAACATGAAGACATATTATTTGTCGTAGACGGGAAGTTATATGGGGGCTCGCTTGTTTGTCTGAGCTTATACACGTTTGTCGTTTGTCTATGCGTTGGGTCTTGGTCATCAGTAACCTTTTCTCTTTCGGATTGAATAGGTTAGGTCATCTGTAAAATGTACTGCATATACCTTCCCAATTTCTGTAATCTGTATCTCTCAAGTATAACGAGACTTGCTCTATCCAACTAATGAAGTAGCTAACATTAGTAAATGAAAAAACAAAAACGACTGCAAATTGCACCTCACCATAGTTTGTCGCGTACGGGAAATTATTGGCTTTGCAATATTGCATGCATGGGGCCGCACCCTGTAAAAATCAATCAGCTATCCCGTCAAAATCAGAGGCTAATGATGCGGCCACTACACTTGTGCTATTTGTCTAAATCTTCCACTTAAAAGTCTCTGGTGTCATTACTTTGGATGTTGACTAAAGAATAGTAGTAATTACCAAAGATAATTCTATTATTTATTTCTTAATAAGTTACAATTAGTGCCTTTCTATAATTAACCACATTTACATATATATATATATATTGTACTGGCTAGGAAGTTTAAACTCCTGTGTCTTTCCGCGGTTCGTGTTGAGCCTGTTGTACGTTAAGACATTGCAGAGGTACTGGTTGTGTAGGTTCACGAGATATTTGAGGGTTAACGTCTGCCTTTTTTCCCCCGTCTTTTGGCGAGGTATAGGATCGAGTTTCCAAATCTTTTAGAGAGCCACATTGTTAATCTCAACTTACTTTTCCATTGAGGACCAAACAACAAATATTTGAATAAAATATCATGGCAATAATTAGACGTATATAATTACTCATCTTTCCAATCGATGTTGTCACTCTCTTTTAGTTTTTACTCTTTTGACAAATACATGTGCAACTAATTGATGTTATATATACCATCACTCTTTAATGTTTATGCATTATGCATACATCTTCCGCAGCAGCCGCCGGCGGGAATCGAGTTGTTGAAATTTCAGCAGCCATCATCATTAAATACGATGTTGCACCGGTTGTTTATGGACCAAAACTGCTGCCTGGTTGGCATTTGCTAAGCTACTAATTTATAATTAATCACTGTTCTTCGCCAGGCATTAGTCAAACGAGAAGAACAGCTCAATTGTTTTCTAAATATAGATAGGGTAATTTATAACTAATCACTGTCTTTCGCCGTCATTACACCGTCGGCAGGCTACGATCGCCGAGAAAGGTGCCGGCGGTGGCCCCGGCCCGTCCTCGTTCACAATGGGCTGTTAAAAAGGCCAACTTATTATTAGAAGCCCATGTCCCCGGCCCTGTACTCCATCCGACAGCCCGAAGAGAAGACTACCGAGGCAGGCCAAAGTACTAGTCTTCTTTAATTGATCCAAATCCAATGGCCCAATATCAAAAGGGCCCATATAGAGCCGAGTCGATTCAAACTCGGTCCGCCCGCTCACCCACTGGTTGTCTTGTCGGTTAGCAGGCGGCCGCTATCCGCACTCCTCCTCCACGGCGTCAAGAAAACCCCCCAACCAATCTCTCCTTCGTCTAATCCTCTTTCCCCTCTTTCTCTCACTAGAAGAACTCCCCAATTCTAGAGAGGGAAAGCCCAGCTTCGCCAATCCCTTCTTCAATCGGTATGAAGAACCCCAAGTAGCTACACCCATTCGCGCTCAATTTTCTCGGCATCCAAACACACTTCCCAGCAGGAGGGAAACAGCTAGAAGCTTTCCCTTTTTCTTCGTGGTCTCCGTCGAGAAAACAATGTCCAACTTGGTGTTGAAAATCCCGGCGGCGCAAATTCCGACCACCGCGCCAAACCATTCATCGGCCGCCAAGTCCCTGCCGCATCCTCGGCTGTTCTTCAGACTGCAGCCGCGGGTCATCGGTGGAAGACGGGTGCCGAGTCTATCCATTTCGTGCTCCTGTTCTAATTCTTCTTCGATAATTGACGGTGGGGGCGATGTGGCGCTGCTGGAGCGGTGCTTTGTGGCCCCGCCTGCGGCAGTGGAGAAGGGTTTGGGTTCGAGCTCGGGAGTTGAGTTCGGCCCGGTTATGAAGGGGAAGGGTTTTGGTTCTCTTGGTGCTGTTACTCTGGAGAAGGGGAAGCTTGATCTAACCCAGAAGCAATCGCAGTCTACTCCTGAGGTTTGGCGTTTCTTCTCATTTCTATAACTGTGGTTTCGCAATTGAATTGGAAATATATGTAATCGTGTGAGCTGGAAAGTTCAGGGTGATGAACCTTATCTTGGGAAGTTCTATGGTAATTGACTTGGTGAATTGTTTTGACTCAAAATTGGTATTGAGAACTGGTAGGTGGGTAGTTGGTCTAAGTATCGTAACTCATGGATTGATATTGATGTGGATGATGACATTTCCTTTTGGATCACGTTCTTTCTTGACAATTCTTCTCCCATGAAACTTTGGAGTTCTCGTCTTCAAGTATTTCTTTGAATTCAGTGTGAAATGGAAAAAAGGAATTGGCCATCTTTTGTACCGTGGTTTCCTGTCATCTAGGCAACTTTGAATAGAATTGAGAAAGGGTTAGAAACATAGTTGGAATTCAGTAGACGGCTAGACGTTAGGCTGTTGCCTGTGTGAGAGGCTCAGGTTTATGCACATAGCATCCTTAACAGTTTGAACCAGAGCTTTATAGAAGCACTTGGCAATGCCCTTCATTTTTTCATGTCAACTGAAATCATGCCAATTATTTTTTGAATATGTGTCCTGGTGGCACTTGCTTTAACAGTGAAGAGGAAGATTAAGTTGGTCAAATCCTCAGCTTTGAGAGTGGAGAGTAATCTTAAAAATCTAGTTGGATGTTGCAGTTTACCTGATTAGTCAAAATTGAGTATTTGAGGTAGGGCCTAATTCTCTAGAAAATTGCAGGTTGCGCTTGGTGGAGGTGGTGGGGATATTGGGAAAAAAATCAATCACGGTGGTGGAGACGGAGGCGATGATGATGGTGATGATGATGACTACTTCGATGACTTTGATGATGGCGATGAGGGTGATGAAGGTGGGCTCTTCAGAAGGAGGAAAATCTTTGAAGAGGTCGGAATGCCATAAGTTACCTCCTGGGACTTATGATATTTAGACTAATGATAACTGATGCCGACACTGATATCTATAATGGTTTCTTGCAGCTTTTTGATAAAAAGTTTGTAGATGCTGTGTTGAATGAATGGCAGAAAACCATGATGGATTTGCCTGCTGGGTTCCGACAAGCTTATGAAATGGTTAATACTTTCTTCTTTTATTCTTTTATGACCTTTAGTTTATGATTCATTTTATTGTCTGGCCCAACGTAAAACTATATGCTGATTATTAACTTGTAAAATTTGCAGGGCTTGGTGAGCTCAGCTCAAATGGTAAAATTCCTTGCAATAAATGCCAGACCAACCACCACAAGATTCATTTCAAGATCGCTTCCTCAAGCAATTTCAAGGGCGTTTATTGGAAGGTATTTTATTGCTGAGTCTTCATGCCCTATCATTTTTGTTTTATTGATTGACCAAATGTATGCAATCATTTCTGCACAATAACATATAGTATCCGTTTTCTGTAAGTGTAAAACATATGACACTAATATGCCATGTTTCCTTTGTTGAAGTTGCTCACACTGATGAGTCGATTTGTCAGAGTTATTTCATACTATAACTAAAGATAGAAGGTCATGTTTTGAAATGCATTTCCTTCTCACATCTGATATACTTGCTAATCCTGGCCATGAGGGACAGGTTGAGTTGTTTCTTGGTTTCGTCTATCTTCTGTCAATTCAAACAAAGTTAGTCATTACTTCATGTGCTTTACTTCCACTTCTCCTTGTGGGTCTGTCTGTCTATGAATCCATTGAGTCCTTGAATGAGCGCACAGTTAATGATTTGGAAAATCTTGAATGAATATTGTTTATATAGGTTTGGTGGTCAACAATTGGTAGAATACTTGAACTTGCACTCATGGTTAACCCAAATAAGCTGTAGCTTGTGTGTTTAACTTGATACCCGAAAAAAATCTATGTAGATTGTATTCCACATCTGCTGAGCCGATCTTGGAATTCATGGGATCTGTTCCCGAGATGGTACATGTATAATCAATCAAGTATCTAACATTTGGATGTGTTCTTTTGTGGTTCACAGGATGCTTGCAGATCCTGCCTTCATTTACAAGCTTCTCTTAGAGCAGTTTGCAACACTTGGTTGCTCTGTGTGGTGGGAGTTTAAGAATCGTGGAGATAGGTATATTTTTTTTTGGCATTTTGTTCTGCCAATCTGGAAGTAAGTCCGACTTGGAGATTTTTGCTGAATGGATACTCAAATTTTGCTGCTGCTGGTGTTCATTATAGGATAAAACAAGAGTGGGACCTGGCCCTTGTAAATGTATTGACGGTGACAGCATGCAATGCCTTCATGGTCTGGTCGCTTGCTCCTTGTCGTTCATATGGAAACACATTCCAGTTCGATCTACAGAACACACTACAGAAGCTTCCAAACAACATATTTGAGAAGAGCTACCCACTCAGAGAATTCGACTTGCAGAAGAGAATCCACTCATTCTTCTTCAAGGCTGCAGAATTATCCTTGGTGGGTTTAGCAGCGGGGGCAGTTCAAGGTTCATTGTCAAATGTTCTAGCCTCTAAGAAAAAGGACAGGTAAGCAAACAAAGACTGCAATGATGTTGCTTTGTCAGGATTAGCCTCTATCCCAAAGGAAATAACTGAAAATCTATGCACAGGGTTGTGTTGGTAACTTTATATACTTGTGTGTTAATTTTGACAACAAGTACCTTCTACTTTCCCCAGGGTGTCGGTAACAGTCCCACCTGTGAGTACCTATGCTCTGGGTTATGGTGCTTTCCTTGGGCTTTATGGAAATGTGAGATACCAGCTATTATGCGGATTTGATAGAGCGGTTGTCAACCACTTTGATGTCATTGGAGTGGCCTTGTTTCTGGGCACAGCTCTAAGGTTTGATCTGTCTCCATATATAAGCGATTCCTCGAACATTCTGCTTAGTTTGTTGTCGTCCCAATACTCAGCACGTCTCTGTTGCCATGCAGAATAATGAATGACCAAGCAGGGGAAGTGTCAAGGCTAGCCTGGCTAGGAGTGGAGGTAGACCCTCTTGCTCAGTCAGAGAACCTTCTGAAGGCGTACAACAGGCCGACAACGCCAGAGGACCTCGATGCAGCATCGTCATCCTCAAAGTGGTTCATCTCAAAGAACGCCTTGGTTTCAGGGCTTGGCCTCCTCGGCATCAAACAAGGAAATGCAGAGTCTGGTGGCACCGAGTCTGCAGCTAAGCCCCGCAGGAAGAGAGTAGTCCGGAAAAAGGTTCCTGCTGGTTCAGCATAAGTGATAGTAAAGCTGTTGATCATCTTCAAATCCAATTTTTGCCTCCTGTTAGCCGCAACTTGAAGCTGCCATGGAGCGAGTCATGAGTGTAGGATTCTGAATTGGGGAAGTAAGTAATAGAATTTGGTGTAGGGATGTTGGCATTGTTTTTCTGGTTTTGTTCAACATTTCTTATTCTGAAATAGAATTTGGGCCGTTGTTTACTTTGAAAGGCCCATTGGGTCTGGGCCCACCGGTATAAGACGACGACGTACCGTCTGCCAACCACCAGTTGCATAAAAGAAAGAATCAACGGTCTTCTTCACTCCCCATCCCACTTATCCTTCGTCTGGTAAAGTCAGAAGAAATTCCAATCCCCCATCCTCTCCAGCCGCCGTCGCCGCTCGCCGGCGAATCATTCGGCAAACCCAATGGCTCCGCAACCGCTGTCTCAGATCCTCCCCACTCTCAGTTACTGGCTCGTCGACCACCCCCAGATCCACAATTTTACTTGGTCTCCCGATGAAACCCTCGCCTCCACTCCCCAATTCGTCGCCACCGCCGTCCTCTCCTACCTCTTCCTCACCCTCCTCCTCCGCCGCCTCCCCCTCCCTTCCCTCCCTCCTCCGCTCCTCAAACCCCTAACCGCCGCCCACAGCCTCGTCCTCTTCCTCCTCTCCGCCGTAATGTCCGCCGGAACCCTCCTCTCCATCTTCTCTCCCAATTCCCCTCCCCCGCGCCTCCGCCGCGCCGTCTGCTTCCCTCCAAACACCGCTCCGTCCGGCCCGCTCTTCTTCTGGGCCCAAATCTTCTACCTCTCCAAATACCTAGAATTCGGGGACACGCTCCTCATCATCCTCAGCAAGTCGAACCAACGGCTCACGTTCCTCCACGTGTACCACCACGCCACCGTCGTCGTCATGTGCTACCTGTGGCTCAGCACTTCCCAGTCGCTGTTCCCGGTGGCGCTCGTGACCAACGCGACGGTGCACGTGGTCATGTACTGGTACTACTTCTGCACCGCCTTGGGGTCCCGGCCCCGGTGGAAGAGGCTGGTGACGGATTTCCAGATCGTGCAGTTCGTATTCAGCTTCTGCATCTCCGGGCTGATGCTGTACTACCATTTCGCCGGCGGCGGGTGCTCCGGGATGTGGGGTTGGTGCTTCAATGCCGTTTTCAATGCTTCGCTTCTGGCGCTTTTCGTTGATTTCCACGGGAAGAGCTACGCTGCCGCCAAGAAGAGGAAGGCCGCGGCGGAGAAGATTGGTTCCGGAGGCGGCGGTGGCGATAAAGTATTGGATAAGAGCCAATGATTTTTTGGATTTTTTTTTCTTTCTTAATTAATTGTGTATTATTGTTGGGTAAGCAATTTTCCGATTAGGGAAATAGCGGTTTCCATAATTGAAAGGTTGATGAGCAATACAAAATTTGAGGGGAATAAATAGGATTATGATATGATTTTGTGCTTAAGTCTTTATTTATCAATATTTTTTGAAGTTTAATTTTATGTTGATAAAGATGTGAGCATCAATTAAGTTGATCAAAATATAATTACTAATTTGAAAAGGAGAGTGTACCAAAAAAAAAATATTTCTCAATATGTAAAGTTATTAAAATAGGCGGCCTGACATCTTTATAAATACGTGTTGAATTGATATGGTAAGATGATGTTAAAAAGTGGAGGGATCTCAACTTCAACACGTGGTAGTTGTATGTAGTAGTATTAGTAAGATGCTCGATTGTTTGTTTGGGAACCTGTTTACAGAACAACCTTCTCGACTCTCAATTCGTTGACAATTTCGAGTCCATGTACAATTGTAACTTGCTCCACACGAAACGAAAGGCAAAGAAAGAGGTGATTAAGAGCACTTTCCAAGTTTGTACTACAAATATCTCCTAGGTAGTTGCATGATAATGTTTGTGAATGGATTGCTTGAAGAAGGGGTCAGTGTCTTACTTTTGGTGTCGACTGTTGGGCAGCTAATCTCTTTTGCAATACGATGATACCAAAAGATCATGGAATATATGGTTCGAGGTTATTAGTTTTATCTTTAAAAAAGTAGATTCTCTCGTAAATTTTCATGACTTGAAATCTCTATGCAATCCGAATTTAGATAGAACCGATTTAAACAACGACTACGAACTGAACTACATACAAACAAACATTTTGGGGTTCAGATTTGCCAGAAGATTGAGAGAATAACAAGGCTGGAGGCAGAGCAAGGTATCAATGGAAAAGGGGATATAGACAAGCAAGCATTGTAAGTATGGAAGCCATTCTTTCTGTCCCAACTCCATTCCCCTGCTAACATATATAAAGTTGGTCTGTTCTAATACTCCAACCAACCACATTACAGACTTGAGCAACAAGCATGGCTTATCGAAATCGTTTCTGCAACCATATTGCCTGCATTCTCTTAACCTTCTGCATTGCTTCAGGTAGCAAACATATGCTCACTAAACTCCACATCTTTTGATATACTTAAGCAACTTTCTTCTGCATACTTAGCACTGATCACATTGCTCACACCGCAGCACAAAACTCGACCACGAGTAGCAGAACATTCACACTATACAACAACTGCAACGAGACAATCTGGCCAGGAATCTTAACCAAAGCCGACCACAACGACTCTGCTGGCGACATTGGGTTCCCCTTGCAGCCCGGCCAAACCGCCTCCTACCCTGCCCCACCTGGCTGGAGCGGCAGAATATGGGGTCGAACCGGCTGCACCTTCAACGCCACGAATGGCACCACTACTGGGACTTGCCAAACAGGCAGCTGTGGCACATCCCTCAACTGCACCACCCCAAGTTCACCTCCCAACACCATCGCAGAATTCACCCTTGGGGATGACCACGACCTCGATTTCTACGATGTCAGTCTCGTAGAAGGGTTCAACTTGCCTCTGGTGGTGTCTCCATTGAACGGCAAAGGAAACTGCAGCATTGCTGGATGTGATGGTGACCTGAGGCAGAGTTGCCCTCAGGAACTTGGGGTCGAATCTGACCACGACAGGGTGGTTGCGTGCCAGAGTGCCTGTCAGGTGTTCGACAGCGATGAGTATTGCTGCCGTGGGAAGTACTCAGATCCAATGGTGTGCGTGGCGAACAATTACTCGGAGGCGTTCAAACAAGTATGCCCTGCAGCATCGAGCTATGCACTCGATGATCGTACCACAGTGATGACATGCTCTGCATCTGATTACTTGATCACCTTTTGTTCATCGAGGTCGAATTTCGAAACTTCCTATGACAATCTCATTCAGGCAATTAGAAGTAACTACCTATTACTACAAGATGATTAATTATTTACTATATGCTTGCAGGAATCAAACACTGTGCTCCTACCATGACAACAAGGTGGTTTGCAGTAATAATAACAGCATCAGTTCCTCCTCGAATGATCAGTTTCAAGTTCTACCTTTTGCATGGTGGCTTCCGATGGTGGCCTGGATATTGAGATATTTTATGTAGCACCTATAAGAGCACTGAGATATGGCAGAGATCTACTGAACCTTGTATACTGCACAAATATGGTAGAGAACTACAACCAGAATTTTCTGTACTCTTACAAAACTATGCATGCAGATACCTGCACACCTGCAACTCTCAGCAGCCACTGTACACTTTTGTTTTTTGTTTTTTCATCTCTCCTTTCGGAATGATTGACTATCTATCAGGCTTCTTTCCTTCATTTGCTGATCTAGACTCCTTACTTTCGAATGGCACCACGACTACAGGTGCAGCTGGCACCGTCTCCCAACGCTCCTTCAATAGGGTTGTGAACTTTCTCACCATTTCTTTACGGAACTCAAGCTCCCGAGTGAAGGTATCAAAGAGAAAAAATGCAAGAATGTACTTGAATGGAACGATGAGAAGGACGGTAGCTGACGATAATAGCACCAATGCGACCTCCATAGTCACCTGAAAGAAACAAAACCTTTAATAAAGCAATCTGATGTCTCACTATATTCTGCAAGCACAGAAACAAAAGATAAACCACAAAGACAGCACAGTGCATGTGGCCCTTAAGCTCTCTACTTGAGGAAGTAATACGTGGCGAAGCAGCTAAGTGTTGGTTACTGATGGGAGCATACCTGTGGTTGACCTGAAAGAAAGATATTTCGTATTTTGAGAAGCACTACATTAAGATTCTGGAGGTATTTTTCCACATCTCGCATGGCATCTTTCACAGCTATGATCTTTTCAACGGTATTGGAAGGGGGTTGGTCACGGATAACGATTTTTCCAAATGACCTTCCCAAGCGGCCCTGCCTCTTTAGCCCCTTCAGTGTTAGCATCCCAGCTGCCAAAGCGATCAACATCATCGGAAATACATACGACAGCAAATTTCTGCAAAGAAGAAGCCAATATTGAGAAGCTTTAGATTGGTTGCCATTGGAAAGAAGAACAGGAACTATAAGCTTTTGGTTGAATAGAAAAACTAGTCAGCAAAGGTCTGGACGTCTGGTATTGATGGGGCACTTTATTAGCATTCTTCATAAAACATATAAAAGCAAGAACACGATGAACATGATACCTGAAAATTATGGAATAAGCAAATGCAAGAAATGATACTGTCAGGTGTGGCTCTTCCCATCGCCTCAGCTTTTGAAAATTCTTTGCAGTCATAGATAGAGGAAGTATCAGTTCCTGCATGAATTCAAAATACCAGATAAGTTCTAACCAATACGATTAGATACTTTGCCAGTCGATGAGAAATAGAAGACATGAAACAATATGAGCAAACCTTGAAAAGGTCTATGTTACTTGGAATCCCTTTAAGCATTGCAGCATCTATCGTCTCTTGCGTTTTTTCTGCCACTTTGAATTTTTCTCTACAAGTTGAAGCTGCCCTCTCTACTAGGTTCCGATCGGCAACAACAAGATCTTTACTTAGAACTACACCTAGCCCTTTGGACGAGCGTTTCCAGAAGTTAATGGAAGCACTGGAAGACCAAGATGGTGATCTCATCATCCACTGCCTTAGGTAAATGCTCCCATCTACGTCAAGCAAATGACTACTGAGTTTTGATACACCATCAGTGGGTGGCACTGTCCCTGGAGTTGGTTGATAGTCATCATCATCTGTATAGGTTTTAACTAAGGGCCCACCCCAATAGTTAAGAGCCAGACTTTGGCACACTATCTCTCCAAAGGGCGCACTGCGCAAGTATGAGAACTGACCAAGTCTGAGAGGATCATCCACCAATTTCCTCATGAACTGAAGAGCCTGAAGTCTGGCTATGCTGTTGCTCGCACTGTTGATAGCCCTTTCTTTCCCTTTTCGGGCACCATATACTTGTGATAGTAACGGATCACCATACTCAGGTCCAAACTCGGATATGAACTTATGCAGGGAAACAACTTCAGAGATGAATGCATGCCAAGCATCTCGTCTCAACTCGCCACCCAAGTCAACAAACTCCAACACCAATCTTTCTGATCTGACCCACGAAGGAAAAATAAGAAAAAAACTAAGGGTAATGAAAACCAATAGTAAGAATAAGTAAAAATTATGAACCCATTAGACATAAGGCAACAAACTAGGGAGAGTCCAGCCATATATCCAACTAATGCAAACATTTGACTGGAAACAAAACTAATAGGCCAAGAGAACCTCACTCACCCAGAACTTGATCCAACAGAGACTGCAGAATCGAAAGCACCTAAAGGTCCAACTTTTGTCTTTTGAACTTGAAATCCATTTCTTGTAAGGTCAAGCCTTGTAGAGCTTTTTTTACCGAGTAGGTCAACAACCTGCAAGACACGCACAAATTTCATGAGCAAACCTTAACCACCAGTACCGCGAGCACCATTTGAAAGTTGTCGTTATAAATTCAATGAAATG
Source organism: Linum trigynum (assembly GCA_964030455.1). Taxonomy (NCBI): domain Eukaryota; kingdom Viridiplantae; phylum Streptophyta; class Magnoliopsida; order Malpighiales; family Linaceae; genus Linum; species Linum trigynum. Next base: position 59,078,039 of record OZ034817.1, on the reverse strand, counting down.
AGAATATGGAACCTGTTAGCAACCACTAGCTCAGTTCAAAAGTAAAGTACCTCAAAATATAGTGCTTTGTCTGTTAAAGTTACTTTTCCTGGCCATGCCATATTATTTTCCCATTTCAGAACAGGCTGCTTCTTGCTAGAGCCAATGCACAGGACTCTTTCGTTCCAAACTGGTGAATACTCACGAGTCTGGTATGACATTCGTGCGTCATGCACTCTACAATATTTCAACAGAAATAGTAAATATAAGAGACAAAGTGCATACGATATAAAGTTTACTTGCTGACTATTGTCGAAGAATCAACATAAAGTACAAGATCAGGAGAACAAAGACGACCGAGAGAATATGGACTTACTTGAGAAGTTCATCAATATAAGTTAACCAGACTTCAACGGAGATGCCTCTTTCATCACCAGCTAGGGCTTTGAAAAGGTTATGCGCCGTGGAGTGATCAGCTACACCAGGAACAGCTGGAGCAATACGTATAAATGCATCTTCCCGTACAAGCTTTCCCTTCAGTAACAGAACAGCAGAAGTAAACAAATCTAGTTAGCACTTGAAAAAGAAAATGAAACTCCGGAGATGCTAAACCTAGTAGCAAACACAACACTAAGTTTCCCTTAATTGTAAATTTCCCATCGCCCCATTTGTGGAGAACAGCATGAGTGTATCTTAATGAAAGAATATAACCAAAAAGACTACATTGAAGCCAAAAGCTACAAACCCCCTCTACGAAGACAGACTTCCAAGAGCAACACATGCCGTCATTGCAAAGAAAGTGAGAGAAAACAAAAATCAGTTCTGAGTTTCTGATTACTACATCAAGCATTTTATAGGATGATGGACGCTCCATTCAGTTAATTAGATGACTTATATTTATACCCTTGGGATAATTTGAGTTGATAAAATATACCATACCTTTGGTTCGAACCTTGTGGACAACAATCACCATAGAACATATTATCCATATATATATGAGCCTACTAGTTCTGCTTTTGGGGAATGTTTTTTTTTCCCCCTTCTTCTTTCCATTTCAAGATTATCTTCTCATAAATAATCAGCGAGAAAAATGTACACTAAAAATGGGGAATGCAAACCCTGAACCTTTAAAGAAGCTTCCGGCGAATAATTTTCTTTGCAATAAGGATTTTCCCAGGCAAGCATAGTGATGAAGATTAGCCTCTGAAATGCTGCTTCCTGTAAAAAGCAAACAAAAGTTCCCAAAAATACAGGAAGTTAAGAAGGATAAAGGACTTTGATCCCAGAGCAGGCATCCCTTGAAAAAGGAAAGGGGAAAAGAATTGCAACATAATATATGCAAGGGAAGCCAATTTCAGTTCAGGTAAACATGGTATAACAATTACAGTCCCAAGAAATAGGGGGAAAGCAGAAATTCGCAGAAACTATAGCAGACCAAAACTAAGAGTGCCATTGTATCGTCCTGTATGGATATATGTTTTTTTTTTCCGGTCATATCTATTGAAATATATGTTTTACGATTGTTCAACCAACAAAAAAATATGCAGCCATGATTCCAGAACACAGAAACTTTACCAAGTTGGTGAAAAACAGATGTAGGAGTTGGACACACCTCATATACCAGTAGAAGTGGGAGGCAGTTAATGCACAAACCTTGAGGCATGGATGGAAGGCAGAGCTATCCCTTGACAAGAACCTAAAGCAGCAATACTCCACCAAGTTACGTGCATCACTATAAACAGGCTCCGCCACAAGTGCTTTAAAAATCTTCTGCATTTTATATCCGGTCGACCCATTCATCCTGCATACCATAAATCCTTGATCAGTCTAACATGAAACCATAAAATATCACCTACAGAAGATATGCCAAAAACCTGTAAGGAATTCCAATTATCCGAATTATCATTTGCAACATTATCAAACAAACGAAAACATATCCTTGTTTATGTACTTCAGAAAAACAATGCTAGCCGAAATTCTCTTGTGGGGATTGCTTGTCATTGATCAGAACTAGTTCATCATGAGGTTCGGGAGGAACCTGCAACTGTTTTTTTCTTCTTTTTGCGAATTGTTTCATTGTAGCACATGATTCACAAAGGACGGTAATTATCTCAGTTAGGAATTAAAAACAATATGGACTCTACCTGCTAAATTGCTCAATAGATACCAAAGCAGCTAGTGAAAGAACTCCCTTCCGTGTGTTTCTTTGAATAGTTGGCTCAACCAGAAATACTTCCTCCAGCTCTAAAGTATCATTAGCTTTTCGAGAAGTGATTTTCCCACTGGAACCAGACTTCACCAGCGGCGAAGCCACCTCCGCTATGAAATTCTGGGTCTTCGAAAACCATGAGCTCAACTGTTCCTGCACTGCCTCTGTCAAGAGTTAAAAAGTACAAAAAAACACCACCATGAAGTCATTCATGGATGCACAAGATCATACTGGGATAATTCACAAGAAAGGTCCGACTTTTATGGAATAAAAGAAAGGAACATATGCATGCCATAGCAGACAGCTCCATCCATGACAGCTGCTAGCATCTGTTTAACCAAAAAAATTGCGCCTCCAATTGGAAATTCACTGCTAAAATCAAACAAGTGCGTGCGCAAGCTTCACGACCACTGCCTAATTCTCCTACCTCCATCTTTTTGCCTCGCTACGTTCCTAACTATTCAGCAACGCCTAATTGATCACTTCACAACAACGAATTTCTAGTATAACGAACTAAGATGATAGTCAAATGGAAGGGAAAAAGAAGTCCAAAAAACAAGCGGAAGCGGAATCTCACTGGTATCAATTTCCTTGAGCTTCCATTTGTTGTCCCCAGAAGACTGACCCACAAGCTTAAACCTCAACCTGTGCCTTCTAGACTTCGGGAAACCACCTCGATACAAAAACAACGAACTGGGTCCTGTCCCTCCTGGACTTGCAATCGAACCACTGCTGTACCAAGAAACGCTGAACTTGGAGAGCATCGTACTCGCGCCACTGCACCCCCTTCCCTTCTTATCAAGATCGAAGCTTTTTTCACATCAGCACCAGTTTGCCCTGTAGAGAGATCGAAGAACCTAATGGGGTGGCCGGTGGCGATACTCGTTGGTTCCCCTTTCGCCGCCGCCGCCGCCACCGGGACGCGAAATTCAACGTTATTTCGCAACCAGTAGTTGCTGCCGCCTCTGTCATCATCGCTAATTGGATTTAAGAATTATAATAAAGATCAACATGTGAAGTTCTGCTAATGCGACAAAAGGGACCTGTAAAATATCAGTACTGATATTGGTAGAGTGAAACAGTAGAATTACAGTTAAATCGTTAAATGTCGTCAAACTAAATTATAATTCCATCATAAAATATGTTACAACTTACAACCATGGTCCATGAAACTGTATCGGGTATCGTACCGAAAAAGTCAGCGGTATGATATTTTATGATAAAACCGTGGTTTTACCGAAGTTGAACCGTTAGACCGTTAAATACCGCCTACCGATTTAGCCTCCGATACTGGTATTTTGTGGTTGAACCGTCGGTACAGTACGGTTTCATGGACCATACTTACAACTGATTTTTTTTTCCATACAACCTCTTTTACAATTTCACAATCTCATATTACCGCAATTGGGCTGCGCTGGTGATTTTACTTGCAAAATGTAACAAGCTGCCACGTCTCTCAAGTTAACAATGAGCACTAAGCGGGACAAGAATCCATAGCAACCACACACACAGACTGCCAGTATGCCATTAAACCCCTCCTTCACCTCCACCACCACCTCAGAGCTTCGATATGGCCATGGCTTTATCTTCTTCGACCACCACGGTTTCTGCCGCCATATTTCACGGCGACCCACCACATCCCCTTAAGCTCCACCCTGCCGCTGGCGCCATCTTTCCCCTCTCCAAAAACTTGACGAGCTCCTTCGCCACTGCCCTGATCCAGACCGGCCGAGATAACAACAACAACAGTAAGTGGAGAACCAATGTCTCTTTCCTTCCCGCATTCTTCAAATCTCCTGGAAAGGACCTCAATGCTCTCAAGGAGGAGCTTCTCCAAGCTATTGCTCCCCTCGATCGCGGCGCCGAGGCTACTCTCGATGACCAGAAATTCGTCGATCAGGTGGGTGTTTTCGTGAATCACAATCTGAAGAGTGGTGAAATTTTGAAACTTGTGTTATATGATGCATGTAAAAATTCGTTTTGAGTAGATTGCCCGGAAGCTGGAATCGGCCAATCCCACTAAGGATCCATTGAAATCGGAGCTGTTGAACGGGAAATGGGAACTTTTGTACACTACTTCACAGTCAATCCTGCAAACTCAGGTAAAAATTGGCTTTTTGGTGTTTGCTTTGTGTAGAATTAAGAAAGGATTAGTTGATCCTTTTACTTGGAAGAAGCTGCTTTGTTCTTAAGGAAGACTGCTGCTATTTGTTGCAATGCAGAGGCCAAAGTTGCTGAGGTCCAGAACTAACTACCAAGCTATCAATACAGATACATTGCGAGCCCAAAACATGGAGTCTGCCCCTTTCTTCAACCAAGTATGTACCTTTCTCACTAATCTTGTGCTGCTGCTTTCATTTGGACGGCAATGCTGTATATAGCTCTACATAGCTCTATGATTGTGTTCCTGAGTGGATGGATGCAATTTGGTTAGTTACAATGTCATTATGGGATCAAGTATAAGCTTTGTGCTTTAAGTGTATTAGTGAAACGCCCCTATCCACATTTCATCTTATTTAAGTAACAAAAGGGCAATTCTTTCCTCTCTTAGAAAGATCAGTTTTCTGTACTTGATCACCCTCCATGTATGAAAGCTCAAGTTTTTTTTCTTTCTTTTTCTTTTGATGGATGCATATGAAGGCCAAGTACTATGCAGGAGTCTACTGATGAATATCCTAGCCTACTCTCTGTTTTTTAGGGCTTGACATTATTATTTCGTCATCAACGATACCATATTGGACACACCTTGGCATATACTATACTTGTGGTTCTAGATTAGGAAGTAGATTTGCTCACCTTCATGTGCACACTAACATTTTGAAGGGAAGTCATGTGGTTGAATGATAAATTTTACATCTTTCATGCATTTGTGTAGGTAACAGCAAACTTAACCCCTCTGAGCACAAGAAAAGTGGCTGTGAAGTTTGATTACTTCAAAATATTGGGTTTGGTAAGATTACTGGTCCTTACACCATTTGCGATTCTTGTAGATGTACCCAAATTCGAAATGACTGTCAGACAAAGTAGAGTAACTGCTACTGCTAATATATGGTCACAGATCCCGGTAAAGGCACCGGATACTGCTCTTGGGGAGTTGGAAATCACTTACTTGGATGAAGAGTTGAGGTTCGTAGCATGAAATTTCTCCTATAGTTTTTGCCTGGAACTTGTTGCACACTCATTTGCTTCAAAAAGATGAAGTTCTGGCTAATCAAGTAATCATACAGGATTACAAGGATTAGGAATTCATAACATAGTTGCGATATGAACAGCGTGCTAATCCTCTCTGCCTAGTTAGCCATCAGAGTAGCTGGAAAATTCAATCCCAATATCACTTACTGGAATTTCTCGGTATCGGTTTTGGTGTTTGTTCATGATCACAGAATATCTAGAGGTGACAAGGGGAACCTGTTCATCTTGAAAATGCTGGATCCATCTTACCGTGTCCCCGCCACTGGATGATCATGAGTATCAGTCCTCATTTCCCAAGAGCTGGATTTGAGCTACTACTCATCTCCTGCTGCTGCAGCCTGCAACTTTTTTCGTATAAGGGCTATACAAAAACAGCATCTCAGCACACAAAAGAGATGTATGCCATCATCAGAATTCAGAACTCAATGCTCCAAGGGTGTAATACATAGTTACAGATATTCAAATTTGAGGCTTGACACATCTTAAATTTTGCTACCATCTTATGAATGTCTGTAAATAACGAACAAGATATTTTCCAGGAAAAGAAAAGAGTTATCATCTTCTTGATTACTCTCTTTCACTGTTCTAGATGCATATTCTTTAAGATATTTTTTTTTTAGTTTTTTACAGTTGGACACTAAAATCCAAGGGATTTCTCTAGAAGGCAAAGAAAACAAACTGCTCCGATCCACAACCTGCGAGGAAAAAAAAAAAAAAAAAAAAACAGCTCCCAGAAAGTAGCTAAAGCTCTAACCTTTCACAATTACAGAGAGAGCTTGCTTTCTTTCTTTCTTTCTTTCTTTCTTCCATTCATGGCGGGCATAGTTTCTTCTTCCTCGGGTCTGAAAATTCACTACCCATCATCATCGTCAGCAGAAGAAGTCTTCGATTCCCGGCGGCAATCTTCACGGCTCACTCTCCTCTCATCGGATTCCCTTCCCACAACCCATTCACGCGGAATCTTCCGCTCCACTACCAAGTTGAAGAATCCCAGCCTCTACGCTGCTTCAGATTCCTGGAAATGGCGGACCCAAGTTTCTTCGTCCTCCTCCAAAGAGGGTTCATCCTCCTCCTCCTCCACCAGGCGGCAAGATGTGGTCATCAACCTCCTCAAGTCTCAGCTCTACGACGCGATTGCCCCTCTCGACCGCGGCGTTGAAGCTACCCCTCAGGAACAACAGCGCGTCGACGAGGTGAGAGAGTCGACAACCATCAAATTCCCCCAAAATCAAGGCTTTCTGAGTTGAGCGATTGGGGAAACATAGAATCTGATGAAATTTGTGCGTTGTCAGATAGCTCGTAAGTTGGAGGCTGTGAACGCAGAAAAGGAGCCTCTCAAGTCCACTCTGTTGAATGGGAAATGGGAGCTTCTGTACACTACATCTCAATCAATACTCAAGAAAAAGGTGAAGATTGAATGAATCAATCCCCTTTGACATTTGTGATTACTAGGTTCTGGACTTCTGGTACTTCATTTTACTGTCCACTTGAAGTTCTTGACTGATTGTTCACTGGTTCTTTTGGGTGTTTGTTGGAGCAGTGGCCAAAGTTGTTGAGACCAAATGGGAAAATCTACCAGGCAATCAATGTCGACACTCTGCGGGCTCAAAATCTGGAAACTTGGCCCTTCTTTAATCAGGTGAGTTCTAGCTGCTTCTTTTGGTTCTTCAAATATTACCACTTCTCAAGACATGCAACCATATAGAAGAGTCATAGGATCCCAGAAGACTACTGGGACAACAGAAGAGAAACTGGTTTGCTTCTGCAGTAGTTGGCTGCTGCAATTTCTTAGTGTTTTAGGCTGTAGAAATTAACTGTGAGTTTAAGGCTATCTGCAGGCAACAGCTAATCTAGTACCTCTAAACGAGAAAAGGGTCGCTGTCAACTTTGATTTCTTCAAGATTGCTGGCCTGGTAATGTGGCAACTTTAATGCCTCTCTCTCTATTGTATTCAATCTAGTTCTTTTGGCCTTAATGTAAGCAAAGAATGTGCCTGTGGTTTATGCTTTGATTAAACATGGTTTTTGTTCAGATTCCGATTGAATCGCCTGGAAGTGGACGTGGGCAGCTCGAGATCACTTACTTGGATGAGGAATTAAGGTCAGTCTCATGAATCTTAACTGATCTTTAACAAAGAACAAATATTGACCTCGTTACCTGTCATATCAAACCAAAACAAAGAGGGAGGCCTCAGTTGACAGGACATGGCCATATGATGATTATGATTACTATCTGCAGAATCTCAAGAGGAGACAGGGGAAACCTCTTCATCCTGAAGATGGTGGATCCATCCTATAGGGTACCCCTGTAAACTTTGGATCCATATCTGAAAGAAATCTGACGAGTTAGTTTTGAAGAAACACAGGCCAAGTCCCCTGGAGAGAAGAAGAAATCAAGAATATCAGGAACATGGAATTGCTAGGGAGAGATCAAGCTCTGTCATTTCTGTATAGTTTCGGTCATATTCTTGGAATCCATCGTTTGTACAATGGACCAAGCTTTCCAGTAGTGAACGTTGGATAATACAAACGGTGGAATGGTCTATGTGGAGACTGGAGTAGTCCTTACTTGCAGTTCACTTCACCATGTGAAGCCTCTACTCTCTGCAACAGACCCAACCTCTTGTTCCAGTTATCCAATTGAAGTCAATTCTGAAGATCCCAATTTGCCTAACTAATTAATTAGTATCCTCCCTTTTAGGTTTGCCTAATCCTATGAATTTTTGTGTGTATAGAAATGGTGACTGGTACCTGCAAACTATTATGAAGGCTACTCTTTTGGCCGACGAATTTGGAGCTATTTAAGACAATGACATATTTAAGTTCTTCTTCTTGTCGACATTTTTTAGTAGATGTCTCGGTTTGCTGTTAAATGCAAACACGACGTAGACATTTTCATCCAGGAAAGATAAAAGGTAAAAACCTATTTTCACACGACGGCAGAAATCAAAATCGTCGTCTTCTTCAAATCTTGGAAATGGCTCCCAAATTAAAATCTTTGCTTTTGCGGTTGTTGTCGAAAAACAAACTCGACAATACTACCACCAACGCTTCTTCTTCGCCTTCTCCACCACCACCTCCTCCACCTCCGCGTCCATCGTCGCCTCGGATGGCGGCGACTCCTCCTCCACCACCGCCGACGTCGTCCGCCACCTCAATTCTCTCCCGCAATTCGACCCGCCAAGCTTTCCCTTCTCGGAACCTCAATCCGAACCCGACCCACCTCCCTAACCGTCCCAAAGTCCTTACCTTGGCCACTAAAAGCTCCTCCCAAGACAAAAACACGCCCGCCGACGAGAAACTCACGGGTTCCCCAACGTCACCGCAGCTGCCGCTTTCACCGCCGGGGAAGAGATCCTTCGGGGTGGTCACCGGCGAGCTTTTCCTCGGAATTGCTTCAAGGATTTTGAAGTCCAGCCAACAAGGGGGTTCCCCTCCTTCTGGCGCGGGCGATTCCGGCATCTTGATGTTCGATAAGTCGAACGGGAATGCCGATTACGAGGAGAGGATTGGGAAGGTTATGGAGGACGAGATTCAGCCGGAGGTTATTTGGGAGCAGAGGGTTAAGGATGTGGAGGCGGAGGAAGAGCGACGAGTTGTGACGAGCCCTGGCTTTAGTTTCTCTGCTGCTGGGTTGCTCTTCCCTTACCATTTAGGGGTCGCCCAATGCCTTATTGAGAAAGCCTACATCAAGGTCAGAGCCCCTTTTCTTCTTCTTTTTGGATTGTTTACCTAGTTTGCTTTGATGATGATTCTAGTGTTATTGCTTTTTCGTGACAAGATGTCATTTTTTGTTTTACTATTGTTCCTAAGAAGAAACTCACAATTTTGATTGTTTAGTTGTTCACTAGACTTGAAGCTTCCATGCTGCTGTAATCTGCAACTTATATATCTAGGCAAGAACGAGGCTTTGTTGTTGAATTGATTTCCTTCCTAGTGTGTGGATGTTTGAATTTTATGGTGAAGTGTCTTCTGGACAATGAAATAGAAGCTAGGAGGACTGTGTTTTTGCAAGCCATCATATGTGTGGCTCCAAACCAAAGCTTTTGATGATGTCTTTCTCTTGTCCTGCATATCGTTGGGCTAAATGAAGAAAGAACTCTGATCTTGTGTCCATAGATTTACTATTGCTGAGCATGGGAACTTGGCTAAATTCTTGCTTGTGTTATTGTCTTCTGTCTTTCACAGGATACTACACCACTGGCTGGATCTTCTGCTGGTGCCATCGTCTGTGCGGTGATTGCCTCTGGTGCTACCATGCAGGAGGCGTTAGAAGTGACGAAAACCCTGGCTGAAGACTGCAGGCTAAGAGGCACTGCATTCCGGTTGGGGGTATATTCCTACCCCATACTGTGATAATGGTGCATTTGCAATGAAGTGCCTCTTGAAGTTTTTGTTCTACTGTTTTATTGATTTGCTGTAAGCTGATATCATGCTTGTGTTCTTAACAGGCAGTTCTCAAAGATGTGCTAGGAAAGTTTCTTCCTGATGATGTTCACATTCGGTCAAATGGGAGGGTTCGAGGTGAGGATGAGATTCATTTCGATATCGGAAGTTTTGAGTTTTCTTTTCATTCGTTCTTTAGCTGTTGCATAAAATGGAAATGGACACAATTCCTTTGCGTTGAGATAAAATACCGATGATGCAACCAATAGGCTAAGTGAAGTTTTCATTTTAAAATTAGAAATTGTCGTGAAATATTAAGATATGATGACCAATCTGTTTGCATTTGGTACTTGTAAAGTTCATATCTGTGCCAAAAATTGATGTATGTCTTCCTTCCTATGACAGTTGCTGTGACGCAAATTCTGTGGCGGCCTAAGGGTTTGCTGGTAGATCAGTTCGACTCCAAGGAAGACCTCATAAATGCAGTTTTTACTTCCTCCTTCATTCCAGGGTAATTAGTTGAATATCAAGTGTAGTATTATTGGGACTTGAGCGATATTGCTTTCATATTGAGATTGATTTCGAACTTCTCTTTTCTTTTTGGTGCAGGTATCTTGCTCCAAGGCCTGCCACCATGTTCCGCAACCGACTTTGTGTAGATGGGGGATTGACGTTGTTTATGCCTCCAACATCTGCTGATAACACGGTATTTGCTTGGTTATAGCGATCACGTCTCTCAACTCCTCATAACTTATTGGGAACCAAGTGATTCAAGTAAAAGTAAAGCATGCTGAGTTGGTGCTCTTAACCAGCGCATTTGTAGCAGTTTCTATCACAATTTGCTTTTGAGTTGATTTCTGGTGTTTGAGCAACTCACTTTGTTCTTACTGCAACAGGTTCGAGTATGTGCTTTCCCAGCCAGTGGAATGGGACTCAAAGGAATCGGGATCAGTCCCGACTGCAATCCTGAAAACAGGGCAACTGCAAGACAGGTAGCTGTGCATCATCATGTGTTCATTTCGTCCACTTACCAGTGAAAAGCCAGAACAAAGCTAAATTCTTCTGTTCCATCATATTATGATTGCAGCTTTTCAGTTGGGCACTAGAGCCAGCAGAGGACCACGTTCTCGACCAGCTCTTCGAGCTCGGATACCTAGATGCAGCCGTGTGGGCTGAGCAGAACCCAGTTGAGCAAGTCGTCCAGGATGACGACAGTTCGTCCCTGGGAAGTGCTTCTCCACTATAGCTGCTTCTGAAATGGAGCAACATCCTGCATCTTGACATGGAAGAACAGGTGAAGATATGTAATGTTTATGTTTGTACAGTTTAGGGGACATCTCAGTAGGAAAGAAGTCTTGAATAGGAAACTGAAAATTAAAGGAATGACATAAACTGCAGCTGTACATTCAAAGTGGTATGTATCAATGAAGAATATTAATATATTATCACCAATTTATTGGGTATGATTTTACGTCTTGATTTGGGACGGTGTATTAACTCATGTTCCTTTTCACGCGATGATACGTGTTATCCAATGATAAAAAAAACATTGAAAAAAGTCATTATAATGATTTGTATTGTTTTTCTATCGAAATTAATATTTGTCCAATCTTGTATCTCCATGGCACAATCGTAATTAATCAGTTGGGCCTAATTTGATGGAACTTGTGGCCCAATGTTATCGATTTCACAGTTCTCTGCTTCAAGAACACACCCTGAAATCATCCAACTGCTTCAACTCTCTTCTTCTTCCTCTTCAATTTCCCCTCCTTAAACCCTAGATTCCCCATCTCTGTTTTATCAGCTCTGAATTCCATCCAGCGCCCGGTGAAAGATGGCAGCTTTTCTTCTGACCAGAACGCTCCACTTGATCAGAAGACCCAGACAGTTAGCTCCCCTGTCCTCGTCGTCGCCCCTCGTCCGTCATTTCAACTCAACCGCCGCCGCCCATCAGCCGCCGGATCCGGAAGGGCAGTCGTCTTTCTCTTTCGGCGACGGTGGAGATAGCGGCGGCGATGCAATCCATCTCAAGGGGCCTAGCTCTGGCTCGAAACGTGGGGGCGGGTCGTCGTCGGTGACGATGCCGATGTCGTTCATGACGGGATCTATCGTCGGGAAGAGGTTCTACAAGCAAGTGACGACGAGACAGGCCGACGACGGCAACGGGTGGTCGGTGATGCTTGATTACAGGACGCTCAAGACCCCTTCGAAAAGGGCTCTGAAGTTGCCGACTTTGTCTCTTGCCAAGGCAATTGCTGCTGAGTGGGATTACCAGGTGAATTCATCTATTGGATCTTCTCTTTCTTTCTGGAAATTTGCTTGAAATGGTATGATATAGGTTGGGTAGGTTTCCCCCAGCTATAAATATGGTTCCGAAGAATGTGATTGAAATGTGAATTGTTGTAGCAAACAGATGGAATCAGACCTTTCACCATGCCACTTATGAGGCTTGCTTGTACTGCATTGGAGAGGGTTCCAATCACACGCCCAAAGATTATAGACGACTTGATGAAGAAATTCAACCAGGACTTGGTTTTCTGTCGTGCTCCTTGGGATAATAATCTAACCAGTGGTGTATATGGTATGTTCTGTGGATTGTCCACTTCTTGCTATATTATGCTTGTTTTTTGGTGCCATTATTATGCTAATGTAGAATGATCATCTGCGTCTGGTTTTCTGATTTGCAGATCGGCAGGTTGAGAAAATCGATCCTTTGCTCAATTGGGTGAAGACAGAATTTGGGTTTAAGCCTGTGGTATATTCGAGTTTCTTTGGTGGGAAGCAAGATGAAGGTCTGGCGAAGGCAATGGAAAAACTTCTGAAAAGTACCAGTAATTGTGAATTGACAGCGATTGATGCTCTAGCAGCTGCATCGCATTCTTTGGTGATTGCTGTTGGGATCTTTCGTGGGAGGTTGGACATTGAAGAAGCAATTGAGTTGATTAGACTTGAAGAAGATTTACAGGTTCTTTGTTCTTCGTTGTCTTTCTGAACTTGGTTGGGCTAATCTGCCCTTTTCTTTTCTTTGTTCTGTTGGCTTTCCCTGACATTGAAAATTCCTGGCAGGTTGACAACTGGGGTTTAGTTGAAGGAGGTCATGATTTGGATATTGCTGATCTCAAGGTACAAATATCATCAGCGGTAGTGTTCCTTGGTCTTTCAAAGTTTTAAGCTTTGTGTATCGCTAGAATCTTACAGAATATGTCTCTACAAGAGTCAGCTTTCCTAAGGATAGTTTTGAGCTATTGTTGTGATTGCCTGAGAGTTTCGCTGATGTAATAATCCATCTCTGGATATGAGAAGTCAGTTACTGCTGATTGATGTACAATGAAGTGAACTGACAAAGAAAAATGCAGAATTAAGCTATCCAGGAAAGCAGTTTATGCTTAACGGCTATATCTTACTCTTGTCTTTGTTTCTGCTGTAAAAGTTGTTGTGTTATTCTTCTATTCTCTTCCTTCAATACTTGCGGTTTCATGGAGGGACGTGGAACCCTATGATGTATAATCTTTTGATCCAACGAGCAACTGCAGTACTATCCATTGATGGAAAATAGGAGCAGTAGGAGCAGAACAATGATCTTATAGGCAGCACTGCTCGCATACTGGTGGTTGTTTCTCGATGTTGCAGTTGCAGCAAGCCGTATCACAGTGATTGTTGCATCCTGCATAAGGTTTCAGCAGAAGAGTCCCCATATCATAAGGCAATGGTATGATGATGTTACTATAAGAAGGAATGAAAAAAACAATAGAAGGATGCATGGTTCCCAGCTCTTGCCTATATTACCTGTCACAGTAAGGATCTGTGGTGATAGTTCTAGATTACGAATCTCCCGGAAGAAAGGATTGCGGGAGGGAGAGGCAACTGTATGTGTTCCGAGAACGATGATCAGAGCTATCATCCAGCCAAATTCTGCAGACAACTTCATCTGCAGTTAGTGGATGTGAACAATATGGGAGCTGCTGGGTGGTGGGCAATGTGGCGAGATAGATCTTCATTTGCGCGGTTTATATACATCCTCTGCTTCAGATTTCTAAATTCAAGAGATTAGTCTTGTATATTGGCCTGCAGAATATAAAGATAGATATATGGAATCTGGTCATTCAGTAATGCTGGCTCTCTGGTGGATGGGAAAAAATTGGATCATGACAAACAAATGATCCATTTTGTTGTGGTAGCTGTTAATTATGTTTACAAGTGCCTCGCGAGTTGCATTTAACATTATTGAATTGCAAGGCGACTAAACAAAGGACCCTGGCTTGGTCACACTTCCTTTCCCTCCTTTTCTCACCTCATCTGTTGTAATCCCCTGAGTTAAAGAATGTAAACCTGGCAAACACGCCAACCACTATTTGTAAATTTTCTTCATAGAGGTCTTAAGATTCAACTCATCCTTGAATGGTGTTGCTCTGTTCTCGCTGATGTTATCTGATCAAGTGATATGTGCTCTAGCATTTTCAGTCGTCGAATGATATGATGCGCCCTGGTTTCGTAAAATGCAAGAGGGCATAGATTGGAAGATACCAGCATGGTGCAGATGCCCTCTTTTCTGCATTTCAGTGGTCATTTCGACAAATACGAAACAAAAATGTATTTCGTTTACAAGTGATTTCGAGAATACATGTTCTTTCTGCATTACATTGTTTCTCTTGTCTTCTTTTCGCGTTTGCAGAAGTTCATTCGATATTTTATTAGCTTCAAAACTTGTGATCCAATCCAAGTACCCTCAATGAAATCTTGTGACTAGTTTCTAGCCAGGTTTTGCCAAAAGGAAAGCATAGTAGAAGTTTAAGCAGCAGTAACAGCGATCTTCATTCCACCTTGATCACAGTGCTGAGGAATATCACAGATGTAGTAGTTGTTCCCCTGCTGGAGAAGTTAAGCTCGTATGTTCATTCATTTATCCTTTTGGCAAGAAGCATCTTTATGCGGCTTACTTAATTACCAAGAGTTATTATTCACGTCTGTGAATGCAATGTAAAACCGGTTTATTTGTATCGATTTTTTTTTAAGAGCTCGGATAGGATAAGCATGGTTACTTATCTTTTGAGAGATTTCTTTATAGAGAATCTGCGTCCCGTGACATATATGAGGTGTCGCGATAAAAGCGAATGATGCCAACTATGAATTATCATTTGTTAAATTTTGTACGTCTTTTTGACAATTTATCGTTTCACAACCATAATTGCGGTATGCACTCGAGGATCTCCGTATACGTGAGTAGGCTAATTAACTTCCGGACATATTTTTTTTCGTACTCCAGCTGAAAAAATTAGACGGGCAGGACTCGAATCAGGACCACAAAGTATCTTGTAAACTAGTTCCTAACCCATATGAGGCAAACCTCCATGATATGCTCATGTTTATGCACAATTTCGTGATCTATAAAGATCAATATCACCTTTTCTATCTCCATTAATCTTAAATTGAGGAAGTAGCCATGACGCAATACCATCATCATCATCACCATACCAATTCTTCACGTGCGCACCACTACTAGCTAGCAAGCAACCAGAGCAAGTGGAGTGTAGGGGTGTCAGTTTGGGTCGGTTTCGGTTGCCCAAACCAAAACTCGAAAACTCGAAATAAAAAATCACTAAAAACCGAACTCGACCCCGATAAGGACTTGTGGGTTCCGTCACCTGAAACCCAAAAATTCCTTTTCGGGTTCGGTTAAAGCAAAACCAAAACCCGAACGCCTAAAAATACGGGCTGAGTTCTATTCATTGGAGGATTTTAGCCGGAACCCGAAAAACAGATAAGCAAAACGAACCCGAAACCGAAAAACCCGAAACCCGAAACGAACCCGAACCCAAAAAACCGAAAATGTATATAATCGGGTCGGTTTTGGGTAAACCAAAAAACCGAACCCGAATTGACACTCCTAGTGGAGTGTGCAATCATGTACGTATACATTAACGTTACTACTGACTAGCTGGCGCACTTTAGCCACGATATTTTTCAGCCAAGCAACAAATATCGCAACGACACTACTATATATTACGAGAAATAACACTCCGCCATGAAAAGCTAGCTATAGCTTCCCTCATCAAACCTTCAAAAAAAATCCCTCACAAACCCTAACTCTCACTCTACCAATGCAAAGCAGAACCTCCGACGTCGTTCTGGAAATGGACCATCATCATCATCGTCCAAAACCAGCCACCACCAGATCCCAATCCATGAAAGACGACGACCTAATCACCAGCCGACCGGATCATCATCATCACCACCGTCCAAAACCAACCAAAACCCTCCGCCGCCTCAGCCTCTCCAAGCCCAAAGCTCGACTCCTCGAGTACAACTACCCTCCTCCCTCCTCCATTCCAGAGAATATTAACTCACCAAACAACGACGATCACAAACCCACCCACTCGGATTCCTCGTCGTCGTCACGAGACGACGACGAGTGGAGCCACGACGACGATGATTTTGACGAAATGGGCACCTCACCCTCCTCCTCCAAGCAGAAGCTTCACAGGAGGAGGAAGAAGTTTCCTTTAAGGTACAATTAGAGTATGAGTACTACGAGTAATATATAATTTCTCTTGTTAGAAGTTATTATTTTTCTTATAAGAGTCGATTACTATTATTAGTATTCCCGTCTTTTAATTAAAGAAAAAAAAAAGAATGCACCAGGGTAAAAATATTATCGATGCAAGATATAAAATGGGAATTCATTTTTTTCGTATTATTTAGCTCGTAATTTTTTTAATAAACCCATTCCAGATGCCGCGGCTTCCTCCAATCGACGATTTCTATCTTCTCTACCAAGTTACTATACAGTACTGTTATGTAATTGAGCAGAATTTTATTCCTTTGACTTTTCATATTCAGTGTTGTAATTGTTATGGTAATAAATTATTTGTCTAAACCGTACATGCTTTTCGATAACAGTACACCGCAACAAAATTTTCCACCGTATTCTGATTTCTCTCAACAACGTACACCAGGTACTTCATCGAGTGCGTCATGTTCATGGCGATCCTGGCCTGCCTGGTGACGTCCCTGACGGTGCACCCGTTCAACCGGAGGAAGCGGGTGTGGAAGTGGTGCCTGATGGTGATGGTGACGTTCTGCGGCCGGCTGGTCTCCGGCTGGATGATGGCGGTGGCGGTGTTCGCCATCGAAAGGAACTTCATGCTCCGGGAGAAGGTGCTCTACTTCGTGTACGGGCTCCGGAAGGGGATCCAGAACTGCCTCTGGTTGGGCCTGGTCCTCCTCTCCTGGACCTTCGTCTTCAGCCCGCAGCTCCACAAGAAGTACAAGCTCCTCGACCGCATCTACCGAGGGCTGGTACGTACGACTCTAATAACGAACATAACTCGTTGTTCAATTACATAACAGTACAGTACTCGGCATTTGAGGTTGAGTGAGATCATGACGCCACCTCAAATATAAAATAGATACATAGACTGATATTAAAAATCGTAAGTCTGCACCGGAAAAGTCAATTATAAAGTGTTTTATGCCGAATTTGCGGTTTAAATTAACTATTTCAGACCATTAAAATCACCCATTTACTAGGGCTCTAATAAGCAATTCTTTCGATCGGACCACCATATGATTTTGCAAATACTAAAATATACTTAGCATCTTCATCACTAATCTAACCATGAATACATGGTTCATATTTAACAGCTAATTATGGTACATAATATAATGTTTCATAAATGACTTTTTAGCGGGATATATTGAGAGTTACATAATTAGTAGTTTGGGTGATTATTGTATTCTAAATATTAATTATTATGAAATATTTAATAAATGATGAGTTATTTTACATATTAGACCTACCTGAACTAAATTTCTGGCTACGTTACTGCGTTCTATGACACAGGTAGCGGTCCTGGTCGCCGCCGTGATCTGGCTGGTGAAGATCGTGCTGGTGAAGACCCTCGCGTCGTCGTTCCACGTGGCGACCTACTTCGACCGGATGAAGGAGAGCGTGTTCCACCACTACGTCCTCGACACGCTCTCCGGGCCGCCGGCCGCGGAGAGGGTGGCGGTGGAGCAGCGGAGCGGGTTGATGGAGTCGAAGTCGATGCCGGCCGACGGAGGGAGGAGGAGGAGGAAGCGGCGGGTGTTGGGGAAGTCGAGGTCGACGAATACGACGTCGAAGAAGGACACGGTGGAGGAGCTGAGGCGGCTGAGCTTGGAGAGCAGGACGTCGGCGTGGGGGATCAGGCGGCTGGTGAACCACGTGATGACGTCCGGGCTGTCGACGATCTCGAAGACGGTGGACGATTTCGCCAAGGCGGAGTCCGAGATCGGCAGCGAGTGGCAGGCCCGAGGCGCGGCCAAGAGGATTTTCGTCAACGTGGCTAAGCCTGGTGCCAAGTAAGCGTTGAAATTCATATTTATCAATAATTATATATTTGATTATTGTTTGATATGTTAGACTATGAATAGCTTAAGAAATTAGTTACGCAATAAACTATAACCTGTGATTTGATGAATGACTACTCGATTGAATATGTTATTTGGCGCGTGCGAACCTGCTGATTGCGTCGAAAGGAAAATATCGGGGGTAATCAAACAACCTAGTACACAAAAAACATGTGCCTAAACATGATTGATGGCTTCGTGAGTGGCAATAACCATGTGTCCTACCATTAGCCCACGCGGTCCAACTGTTTTCGCACCTTTTTTCAGCGAGCGCGCACTATTAGTTTGTCTGAAGAACTGGATTCGATCGAAGGTGGTGGTGCTGCGCGCAGCAATGGTCTCACTCAACTCAACAAAGTGTTTTACTCAACTCAACAAAGTGTTTTTGGAATGTTCTACTTCTATCCTTACGTCACGTGTGTATATGTGGTCACGACCGCACCGCCGGCCGATAGCCATACATAGTGTGATGTTGTCTGGTGCGCACGGCGGTTGCTTTCTTTCCTTAATTTCCGCAAATAACATTTGATGGTGCGCTAGCTCCGGCGGGACCATGCATGCCATCGCACTCGCCTTTACTCTGTCGACCGACGGTTCCACCGTGCGTGGCCGTCTGGCCGACCAAGAATATTCTAGGATAATTGTGTGGATGGCAACAAAACCCGAACCCACGGGTATTCACCCGACCCAATCCGGTCAACGAGGGTAAATTCGTGTTGACGGGTTTCGGGCCGGGTTTGGGTTTAAACCCGTTAATTATTCACCAGGTTGGGTTGGGTTTGAGTTTAGGTAAACCCGCCCCATGGGTACCCGCCCACACTCATATAATTAGTTTTCTCGGTATATTAATATTCTAAACAACTAATCTTATTTATGTTTGTGGAGACATGTCTAATTTTTTTCTTTCTAATTGTGTAGAATGAAGTTGATATTATCGAGTGGAGAGTGAACAAACTTAATTGAAAGGAAGAAGCTTTCAATTAGTCATGTTATTTATGGATAATTTGTGATTTGCTTCAATTTTCTTGAGTTTTCTAGATTGGTGTTGAACAATTTGTATAGTTGATGGGGCTAAAGCCTCACCTGAGGTGATCAACGTAGCTCCACTGTGTATGGGTCGGCAGAGGCAGTGGCGTAGTCAGAATTCGAGTTCAGTGGGGTCCCATTTACAAAAAAAAAAATTATAACATTGTATTCAATTATTTAAATAAGTTTTATTGACAATATTAAGTCAAGTAGTCATTCATCAAACCATTAGTTATTAGATTTGTACCTTACATTTTCTGTAACTCATAATTGAAAAATGACATTTCAATAACTAGCTAAGGTAAATAGTTCCCAAGCAAAATCTAATACACACAAACGTTTTATAAAAACACATCTGATGACAAAGAAATTGTATATTGATAGGAAAAATTTGTTGAACTAAGAACTTTTTAAATATAGCTGGAGGTTTTTGCACACATATTTAGTAGAATTATAAATTTTTGGAATAAGGACTATAAAATTGGTGATTTTCAATGATATATGGCCAGTATAGCATAATTTATTTGTGTATTTCATAATACTAGGACAGTTAAATTTCATATGAACGAGATCCTGAATTTTAAATCTATCCAAATTAAACAAGTATGTAGTATATAACCATTTTAATTTATCCAAATGGGGTCCTAGGACCCCACTCCCTTCCGCCCCCTCCGCCACTAGACAGAGGTGTGCCAGCTATAATTATTGACAGTATTGTAAACTATCATATTTAGGTAGTTACATACAACATCGATCATGCCCTAGGTATTTGTTTTCAATAGGTGCATAAACATCGAAACCTATATATTATCAGTGTCGGAGCCATAAATCTTAATAAATAAAGAGGTAAAAATTTACATGCGATTTTGTCTATTGTGAGAGTTGAAATACAACCAACGTGGCTACTTTATATGGGGGAAAAAAATACATAATTATTAGTATTATTTATCATATTGTTAATATATGAACTAATTATTGATGATTAAAATGAAGGTACATAGAAGAAGAAGATCTCATGAGATTCTTGAGCCGAGTTGAGATTCACACCATATTCCCGTTCTTCGAAGGTGCCCTCGAGACAGGAAGGATCTCCAAGCCCTCCTTCAGAAATTGGGTGGTGAGCTTATTTAATAATTAATTAGTAATATGTATATGCTTTAATCGTTGTTTTAGTACGCACGTAGCCAACTAGCCATGCATGACTTATGTTAAGATATGACTTAACTACTTAAACTATAATTAATCAACAATGTTGAGTTATAATTAAATTAGGTGCGCGCATACTTGGAGAGGAAGTCGCTGGCGCACTCCCTGAACGACACGAGGACGGCGGTGCACCAGCTCCACAAGCTGGCGAGCGTGGTGGTGGTGGTGATCATTGCGGCGGTGACGGTGGTGCTGATGGGGCTGGCGAACCTGCAGGTGATATTCTTCGTCACCACCCAGATGGTGGTGGTCGGCGTCATCTTCCAGAACATGTGCCGGAACGTCTTCGAGTCCATCGTCTTCGTCTTCATCATGCACCCTTTCGACATCGGCGACCGCTGCGTCGTCGACGGCGTCCAGATGATAGTGGAGGAGATGAACATACTGACGACGGTGTTCCTGAGATACGACAACGAGAAGATTTACTACCCGAATTCCGTCCTGCTCACAAAACCAATCAGCAATTTCTACAGGAGCCCGGAGATGAGCGACGCCGTCAACTTCTCCGTCGACATCTCCACCTCCATGGACACCATCCACGCCCTCAAGAAGGCAATTCAAATCTACATCGAGAGCAAGCCAGGTTACTGGAACCCGAAGCACTCCGTGGTGGTGAAGGAGATCGCGCCGATGAACTTGATGAGCATGGCGCTGTGCGTGCAGCACACCATCAACCACCAGAACTACGGGGAGAGGAACTACAGGATGACGGAGCTCATCTTGGAGCTGAAGAACGTGTTTGAGAGTCTCGGGATCAGGTATCGCCTCCTTCCTCAGGAGATCCACCTTACTCGCTCGTGATCGATTCGACGACGACACGGTTGCTGCTTAAGGACCGACTGAACGCGATGCTCGTGTATTTTGACTGCGCTTGTAAGTGAAGTCAACTGCGAATTATTATTAAGAATGTATGTAACAACTATCTTCTTTGTTCTTATTCCTGTAACAATGAGATTCTACAACTTCATTATCTTTCATAATGCTTGAACTTATGCTCGATCTTGTTGGTTCTGACATTCACATGACTCGAGATTTTTTTTACTCACAGATAGTGTCATAGATTGAAAAAGAGATACGAGGAACCAAGCATTTAAGTGAGTTACCGAACCAATAGTCGAATTATTGATAAAACGATATAATTCGTCACTTGTTAGACAATCGTATTAACATGTCTAGGCGCGCATAATTAGTTGAAGTCAACTTCCACCAATTGTGAATCTCCACAAAATTAATTGAAGGAGCACTTCTATTGTACTATAAAGTATTGATGTTTTAATGTACAACTTGAAGTTGTACCATAACGTTAAATGTATAAGTTCAGTTTGTACCATAGAAGAATTTGTATCCTTATGGTATGATTCAAATTCACAACTTGAAATTGTACCATCACATAAAGGTACACGTTCAAGTTGTACCATAAAATTTTTTGTACAAAAAGTATAAGTACAATCTGAAGTTGTACCATAACATTAAATGTACAATTTCAAATTGTATTATAAAGGAAAAACATATAGCATTGTAAAATTCCTTGGGCTATTTTCAATTTTTACTAAAATCTATCCTGTTTTTGGTGAAATCCCTTCTCTAACTAGCGGTTTGGCCCATATTTCTCTTCTTGGGTAAGCATTTTGGGCTCTAGGCCGGGCCCAAGAGGAGAACTTTATTCCAATAGTTGTTATGGTAGGGCCGGCATATTAGGCCCAATCGTCCAGGGACTAGCTTAGTACGATTAGACAATTCTGATGACCAAATTGTTATTAACCCACAATGGAAAATCCCCAATTACGTCCTTCTCAGGCGCTAAGCCGTAAAGCGAACTCTTCAGTCCACCTTCACCGACAACGATTTTTGATTCACTCTCACTCTTTGTCATCACCGTCTGAACTTGCAGCCACAATCCTGATCTCTCCCCCTTCGAATCCGCCGATTCCCTCTCCGCCGGCTGCTCTCCGCGTCTCTTGTGGACAGCCAGCCAGCCAGCGATGGAGATAACTTATAGCAGTCGCCTCTTACTCCTTCTCTTTCTTGGGCATTCCTTCTTCTCAGCCCGCGCATCCATCCACATCTACGACACTCAGCCCTTCAGCGAAGTCGGAAATGCTTTCCTTCTCTCCGGAGGCAGCGAGGGCATTGTGGCCTCCACCGCCGCCGCTGGTCTTCCGCCTTATACTGTTGACTCTTCGTCCTACGCCATCCCGCGCGCCATCAATGATGGCCGTTCTTACATCAGGTAAAATTGATTGCGACGGAGGAGCTGTTAGTTTGAGATCAATTATGTTTTGTTTGTTCGTCACTTGTTGTTCCTGGCGATAGTGGCTGAATCTGAGTGGTTGAATTTGGGATCTGAATTGTGTTGAGATCTTCTGCATTGGTATTCTGGTTTGGTGAATGATTGATTGAATTTGAATCTTAATTGAACTCTTTGTTTAGTTAGATCTGGAAGGAAAGGCTGGCGGTTTCGCTGCGAATTTGATGGTTATTGTGAATTGTTTGGTGAAATAGTTGCATCGTCTTAATTGAAGCGATCTGCCTCCTGTATGGATCTGATGAAATGTGGATGCGTTTTGTGTTACTGGTAATCAAAACAAGCTACCCTTGAGCAAAAGGGCAGAAATTTATCGCTGTGGGTGATTGATCTCTGCCAGACAACAATTGAGTAACTTGCGTTGTTGAATTATGCATCTCCTTTTGTTGTCAAGTTTGTTGTCAAGTTTCTAAAAGTTGCGACTATTTTAACAGGTTTGAGAATATCAGCTTCTGGAGGACTAAAAGCGCAGCTGATGAGGATCCAGATATGGATCATGATACGGGACTGGTTCACGTAGTCATTTTTGAGGCTGCCGATCGGGACAATATTGGCGGTTCTGCATATGGTGGACAGAGGTCCATCTGTTGCACCCCTGACCTTGCTAAGCTGGAAGGCTGCAAGGAAGGTTGGGTGCTTAGGAGGCCTTCTGCAAGTGACGTCAATTGGCCAATAGTTCTGGATATAAACTTCAGAGGCGACGACTTGTTTACAAAGCTAAAAGATGAGGATGTGTACATTACCAAGACAGGGATGTATAACTTGTTCTTCGTTGCGTGCGATCCAAAGCTCAAGGGACTTGTGATGAGTGGGAAGACGATTTGGAAGAATCCCGATGGTTATCTGCCTGGTAGGATGGCGCCTCTAAAGAAGTTTTATGTGCTTATGTCTGTTGCATATTTGCTGCTTAGCTTGATATGGTTTACCCAGTACCTGAGGTTTTGGAAGGATATCTTGCAGCTTCAGCATTGCATCACGGCTGTTATAGCTTTGGGACTATTTGAGATGGTTCTGTGGTATGCTGAGTATGTGAATTTCAACAGCTTAGGCGTCAGGCCAGTTGCAATCACTACTTGGGTTGTGACGATTGGAGCTGTAAGGAAAACGGTTTCTCGTCTTCTCATACTCTCTGTTTCAATGGGTTTTGGTGTTGTCCGCCCTACTCTGGGCGGTCTTACCTCAAAGGTGCTTTCTCTTGGGCTAACTTACTTTTTGGCATCCGAGTTACTGGATATAACCGAGTATGTTGGAACCATTAATGACATATCTGGAAGAGCAAGATTGCTTTTAGTGCTACCAGCAGCTTTCCTTGATGCATTTTTGATACTGTGGATATTCACATCTCTTCAGAAAACGTTAGAACAGTTACAGGTACACGACTTCCTCATCTGTTTCTTAAGATACAATCTTTGTTTTTATAAAATCCTTTTACCTTTTCCTTTGAATTTGTTGGAGCACGTAACAAACTCTGATATTATTCCCTGGCCCAGACGAAGAGAAGCTCTGTCAAGTTGGATATCTATAGGAAATTCTCAAATGCATTAGCCGTTACCGTTATTGCTTCAGTTGTTTGGATAGCTTATGAGGTATGATCCCTTGCTGAAAATATATTCATGTTGATAGCCAGATATGATACTTTTTGTCCTGTTATTTTGAATAGACTTGGAAGTTGTGAACTAGAGACCTTTCTTTCAGGTTTACTTCAAAGCCACCGATCCATTCAATGAACGTTGGCAAAGCGCCTGGATCATCACTGCATTCTGGGACCTTCTTACATTAGTACTGCTCTGTGTCATCTGCTATTTGTGGGCTCCATCTCTAAATTCTCAAAGGTATGGATATGCTCCATTCTTTTATCTCTGTGAATCATATGACTAAGCCCTGCTACAGCCTAATGGAATGTTAAAAGGTTTATGCCACTCCTTAAAGAAGCAACTCCTCCTTTAACTCATCTGAATATCCATCTGTTGGCAGAGTGATATCTCATATCGATATCAAGTCCTTACTTCATGTACTGATCCCTGGATTCAAACAATGCTCAGGTATGCTTACTCAGAGGAGGTTGGAGAAGACTTCGACGAGGAGACTCAGTCTCTAACCAGGGGAATGCCTGATGGCGACATAAGCTTAGTGGAAAGCAAAGAGAAGAATGGTATCCACCACGTGACTGCGTTCGATGAAGAAGACGTGTTGGAAGAAGATAAGAGAGAATGAACGATCAATTTACCGCAAGACGAGCATATTCTTTTGCCTTCGATTTCACCTCCTGTAAAGCTTCAATTGCTTACCCAGGCAATTAAATCCTTTAGAGCCCATCTTTCCACTTGAAACCGCGTCTCCGTCTCCGTATACCATCATGTTTTGTTGTACTTCAATTGTCTTAGTTGGGACTTGGAAGAGTTGCCATTGTGTGTAAATAACCTAAATATGCGCATTCTGAGATGGGGGGATTCTGCTCTGAAATTCAGTTGTAAAAGCTCCAGAGGTTCATCCTTTTGCCCTGTTGGATTGTCCCATTTGTCAGCTGGCAGCATTGTACTCTGTATTCCTTCATTGTTTCACACATCATCTTAGGAGATTGTAATTCCATCTACTTCACAGATCTGCAACAAATATGGTGTATTTGTATTCTGTATACTCAATTCAATTGTTCGACTAGTGGTATAACCGGTTCGTGCCAGTTTAATAAAATATGTAGAAATGTGAAAAACTCATTAACGTCAAATGAATATAATCATATGTTAAAACATATTTGAAGACAATGTAGTTGCAACTCATATTCGTATTTTAGTAAATACGACATTCCAAATAAAATACAAATATTCGTATACAACATGTAACAACCATACCTAAATGTTTATAGGTAAATCGAACAAGTAACATCAAACTTTATTTTTCTTAGAAATCATAAATCCATCATGTCAATTGCCAATCATAAATTCACTTTATTTTTCTTTGATCACAAATTCACAATTCAGTGATTCACAACATGCTATATCATTTCCACCTTTGGAAAAATAAAAGGGTTAATATTTTTGTATGGCCTGAACTTTGACCAAAATAAACATCTTGGCCAATCTTTTCGATCTATAACATCCTGGCCCGAACTATACACCAAAATAAACAATTTGGTCAAACCTGATGTTTGACCGTTAACTTGGACGGTCAAACGCGTTGACCGTTAGTCAACACGCCATGTCACTGCCAAGTCAGCATAAAATATTTAAAATAATTCACCATTTCCACACATTTCCTAATTTTAAATTATTATAAATTAAAAAAGAATCATCTAATACCTTAGTTAAACCAAAAATAAAAACGAAAAAAATTAAATATTTATCTGATCTTCTGACTTGGCAGTGACGTGGCGCGTTGACCGTTAGTCAACGCGTTTGACCGTCCAAGTTAACGGTCAAACATCGGGTTTGGCCAAATTGTTTATTTTTGTGTATAGTTCGGGCCAGGATGTTATAGATCGAAAAGATTGGCCAGGATGTTTATTTTGATCAAAGTTCAGGCCATACGAAAATATTAACCCAAAATAAAATTCAAAATCATATCTTCTTAACTTTTGTACGGATATTGGGCGGGAAAATAACACAAAAGAAAAAATTAAGCAGCCGCTCAAATGCTACTTTCGCCCAGGGAAAGAAATTGAAGCAGGAAAAGACACAGCCCGGAGAGAAACCAGAGGGATAGATTCCGACAGACGCCGGGGGGGAAATGAGAGGTTATCATCGCGGGCAGAAGGATTCCTTCATCCCGCCGCCGGGACAAGACCACCACCGCCGTCAATTCAAAGCCTCCCGTGACTCCGACGCGAGCTTCGCCAGCAGCCGCCCGTCGTCCGTCGGCGTCGGCCGCCCGTCCGCCGCTCTGGTCGATGCCTACAAAGACCGCTCCCACCAGGCGGAAACCCTTCGCGCCATCAACTCCTATCTCTCCTCTCAGTCCTCGTCCATCGTGCTTCCCACAGGCCAAGCCCCCTCCAGCAAACAGATCAAGGAAACCCTAGCTTTCCTTCTCCTGCAGCTCGATTACCCGGTCGAGCTCAAGACGGTGGAAGACGATCTGTTGACCGTTCTCAAATTCTTCAAATGCCCTATCAAGATCAACGGGTCTACGCTCCGCGCGCCCAACACTCCTCACAATTTCCCTTCCTTCCTCGCCCTAATGCACTGGCTGGTTCACATTGCCAATTGTAGCGAGCATCTCAGGAAGAAGTCAGGTTCGTCTCTTAAAAATGATGAAATACTTGCTCACGCCTTCGATACTTACTTGAAGTACATTGCCGATGACCAAGATTCGGAAGAGGCGTTGGATGCGGAATTCACAGCCAAGTTGGACAAGGACAAGGACGAAGTCAAGGAAGGGATTGCGTGGTTGGAGAATGAGTGTAGTGAACTAGCTGCCGAGGTGGAGAGGTTGAAGGCTGCGCCGTCGGAGAGGGTGAGATTGGAGACGGAGAAGGGTTGTCTGGAACAGGATGTGAGCAAGTTCCATGTCATGCTGGGGGAGTTCAAACAGAGAATCGAGAGCACGGAGAAGGTGTTGCAGGACAAGCGAGCCGCCATCCTTGCCAAAGTTGAGGAGACGAATAGGTGCAATGCCGAGAATGAAGAGTTGAGGAAGCAGGTAGAGAGCCAGAGTTTTAATATCCGGGATGCAGAAAGGATGAGGAGGGAGCTGCAGGCGGTGGAGAGAGAATTCGAGGAGGCGGAAGCTTCGAGGAATGAGTTGGAGGAGAAGATATGGGACCTGGAAGCAACGATTGGGAAAAAGTTCAAGGAGCTTGAGGCAGTGGCCATGGATTGTAACCAGGAGGCTAGGAGGTTTGTTACTTGACTTTTTCTCCCTTCCTGTGACATGGGATTCTTGTTAGTCAATATTTCCTGTGAACCAAATCTCTTCATGCTTGCTTAGCTTTGTACTATTTGTGCATAACAATGTCCTGGGAAGTACAGTTAACTCCGTTCACATGTTTGCAGCTTCCTCCTTCTTGACTGTTAGGCTTTTAGATGCTACCTGTTGTATGTTCTTGAAGCATATACAGGTTTCTGATATACTGAACAATAAAGCAGAATGTTGCACAATAGCTCTTGTCTAATCCTACAACATTTGACATTAAGGCTGATTGGGGTCCTGTTATTGATAGAATATCTATGTTTTGAGAACATATGCATTTGAAATAAGTAGATTCTGTAAAGGAGTTGATTGTTAGGATGAGCAGTTTGCATGTTGCGATGATCAACTAGGTAAAAATGACTCTTTCGGATCAGGGGTCACTTTTTTAGGTGAAAGTGGATAAAACTAAAATAATGACAAAGATGGGAAATGTTGGGGGTAAAAGTAAGTAGTTGTAGTTTCTTATGATACTAGTCTGTGTAGAATTCTCATAAATGTTTGCAACTTTCTTGTTGTGTTGCTATTTTTTGTCTTTCTTTCTGATGGCAGTGATGTTATGCTTGTGAATCTAGATTGAAGCTTGAGAACATCTTTCAGCATGGCTTGAATGCTAACGGTTCCACCCCAACTGAAGTATTGGGGATCGACTACAAGTCTATGCTTAAACCTAGACTTAATTCCCTTGCTGATGATCTGAAGAAGAGCTGTGTGTTAAAGCTGGAGGAGGTGATGTCGCTTCAGCAACAATCATCAGAATTGGAAACTAAGATTGGCATCAAAAGACAAGATCTTTCCCAGCTACAGTCTCAGATTGATGAAGTAAGTGCATCATACTGAGAGCTTTTAACTGTATGCAAAAGTGATTGTTCTTTTTTCCTTTGTCTGCCATGATTTAGAAAGCTAAAATGGCATGAACATTGCATATGCATTGCCACTGGACAAAAGTAGGGAAACATCTGCTGGAAGTAGTAGTATGCGATAATCAATTGTGTTTCCCAGGTACCATTTAATTCGAGAACAATGATACTTATGAAGCATATTAGATGACTTGCCACTTCTTCTCAATTCTAGTGGTTGCAAAATCAGTAGTTAGGAGCAGGAAGCTAACATTTAGGGCCTGTTTAGATTGATAAAATTGGTTAATAACTCTGCAAAGTTGATGGAATTAGAACTCTTCTCTTGATACCAAGACTTGCAAACTTTGGCATGCTATCCATCACATGCCTTTTGTTGCATTTCTCCATGGAGTCGACTGCAGTGATCATAAGTTCTTATTAAATCAGGAAATGCTTTAAGACAGACAGGTCATTATAGTTGTGATTATGAATTGAACATGAACATGTTTCGATTAGATGGAAGCTCAGCTGAATCATATCAAGACAGAAATAGAGGATTACCAGAGCAGATGTGCATTGGAAGCAAAAAGCATGGTGGAAAGCATTGGAAACGAGGCACATACCTTGATGTTGTTAGAAAAAGAAGCTGCAGCTATTCTGCAGGTACAGTCTATTCTCATCTTCCATGTCCTTTTTAAATGGCTGATAGATCCGAGAGGAGATACTTTAATATTTTGCTTAAAATAGTTTGTTCTCCAATCTGCAAGTTACAGTGAATCCCCTCAATCTCTCCTTAATATCCGTTTCTAATGTGCTTTTTTTTTTTTTGTTGGTAATAACGAAAAAGGATAAGAAGGTGAAGTTAGGAGAAGCGATCAAACAAAGTGAAGAACAAGTCCAAGTGAAAGCTCGACAACTTTTCACCCTGGTGGATTCAGTCTCAAAGTACAAGGAGCACACTGACTCCTGTATCTCGCGCATGAATAACAAGCTCACTAAAACTGAGGCTGCTATCTCAGATGCCAACAATACTGTTTTACCCCTTCAACTGGGCACCAATTCTACGGCCTGAGGTAAAACATGCTGCTAAGATTGGTCTACAATGAAGTTCACTATGATCAAAATCTTTTCTCCTTTGGCATTTTCTTCTCTGGTCTTCCTTGCAATGATTTCTATTCTTGCATATACATTACATTGTGTATGACATCCTCATGAGACGAAATGTTAATATTATTATATGGTCTTGACATTGGAGCTAGACTATGAGGTCAATGTTGATATTTGCTAGAATATGATCAAAGCCTTTCGTTGAGCTAGACTGGTCATGGTTCAAGATACGAGGTTAGAAGATCAGTGTGAATCAAATCGAAATATCCATATTGTGTTTTCTTGATTAATTTTCGGATTTCAATGATTGGTAGTAGGTCTATAATTAATGAAATTTTATTTGAATCCCAACAACATTGTTTTGCGGTGCTTGGACTTTGTGGCAATAGACCATTTTACTCGGATCAACCATGAACCTACTTAATATGAGTCAACAACCTTTTAGGAATATCTACATGCTTTTTATGCTTGCCTCGAGGAGCATGCTGACAGAATGAGGATGTATAAAACCATCCCCAACGCCTGTCAAAGGCCCCTTCCATTGTGACGTGGCATTTCATTTGTCTCTTTCATGGATGTGGTGCCTATTTCATAAAGTGGGATCTTCCACTTAATGAAATAGCAAATGGAAGAGCAAGTGGGTGGAGAGTGGGCTCCATCCCACATTTAATGGTTTTTTTTTTCATTTTCATTTTGTTTTGAAATTATACTTTTAATAACAAATGATAAAAAAGCGAAGGCATTTTTTTATGTCTGTGTATGTGATGTTTTTTATTCATTTCCTTTTCTTCAAATTATCGAAAATTCATTAAGTTTGGATAAATTAAATTTGTAAATTCTGAAAGTGTAATACGAAACAAAGTTTGAATAAAGCTATAATATATTTTTCAATAAATTAGTAAATTTATTTCATTATTGATAATCAAATAATTACAATATATTATTTTAATTATTTGATACATCTTAAATTAGTAAAATCATATAGGTTAGATAAAATGTGTTGATGTATTAAAAAATAAGCTGGACCCACCATATGAAATAGATAGTGGATTTCATGGATGTAGAGGAAATGGAAGTGATATGTAGTGGAATGGAAAAAGTTGCTGATGTGGCAATAGGGGCCGCATATGAAATAGAAATGGTATTTCATGGATGTGGATGGTCTAATGTACCATTTGCATGCCACGGATATATACAAGTCATTCTCCTCAACCATTATTGTTACATAATTTGGTTGTACTTGGTTTTTAATGTATTTATGTTGTGCTTTTAACAATATAGCTCTTGTTTGTGTTTGAGATATTGGAGAAAATTAAATTTTAACGTAGTACTAAATTGGTTGTTGATTTGAACTCTCTGAGTTACTAGACTTATGAGTTTATGTAATAGGCTTGGCTTGGGTTGATTCCAGCGAAAGAAGGAAGAACAGGGAACAAAGGAAGGGATTTTTCCAATAATAGCACCTTTAATAAAAAAAAATTACAAAAATAGCACCCATGTAAAAAAAATTCCACTAATAGCACCTTATTTTTTGGAACGCACCCCTAAGATGCGTTTTAAATGTAAAACGCACCTTACAGATGCGATCTACACGTAAAACGCATCAGAGGGGTGCAATCCACAAAATAAAACGCACCAGACTGATGCGATTTGGGGAGGACGCGTTGCGATCCACCAGATCGTCGGATTGATAGCCGATCCAACGGCTAAGCGCACGCCAGCGGAGCGATCCGCGCCTTGGATCCCAGATCGCACGCCAGCAATGCGATCCGCGCCGGTGTCAGTCAAACCGCATTGGGAGGGTGCAATCTGCGCCTGGGGAAGCGGAAAACGCATTGGGAGAATGCGATCCGCGCGGGGCAAAATTACCGCCTCGCCCCTGGAGCCTGCGATCTGAAAAACTATAAATAGCCCCCCTCCCCCTCTCATTTCTTCACACCTTCAACCCATTCTTTCTTCTCTCTCTAAGTTTTATCTCTCTAAACCCTCCCCCTCCCAAAAGCCTAGAAAATAGTGGTCTATTGGTTGCGGCAAAGTCCGATCTGCCATTAGAAAATATTTCTTAGGTTTTTTCCTCAAAACACGCCGAGCCGAGCCGAAGCTCTGTCCGAATTGCGCCGAAAAAATGGCCGATTGGTGGCAAGGAGAAGGAGTTTTTGTTGATGAATTTCAAGCGGTACGTACTCATTATTCGGGTTTAATTTTTGTTGTTCTTATCTTGCTTTTTAATTAATCTATTTACTAACCTCGTTGTTATTTTCTCGTAGGCTGCGGAGGACGTCGATATTTACAACCAACGGTATTATCTCGAGCAAGGACCGTTGGATCCAACCGACTTGTACGACCAACCCAACCATCGGTCAAGGGATGTTTGGAACGCTCACCCGGTACATACAATTCTTTACCATTTGTCCTTCTTTTATTTTGTTAATGTATTTAGTGAAATATAAAATAAATTTATGTTGAATTTTTAATCGTGTTGGTTGTTTTCAATAATTTAATCGAATACATTGTTCCACTTACTTCGACTCTTTATAAAGAGATGCACGTCTAAGGAAATGAGGTTTTAAGCGATTATCATATCCTCCCATTCCCTGGGAAAATCGGGTATTAAGAGATCCTCGGATCCCCCCTTTTTCTGTCAAAGAGGAAGTTGGCATGACATCCTCCATCTGATCCAGCTCATGAAAGGCACCTTCATCAGCTCCATAATGGTAGTTGTGAAAACTACCGCTGCCTGAGAGGAAGTTGTACTGAGGTTGGTTGGGCCGGTCCGGTTGAACTTCTTCTTCATATGATTGATGATGACCTTCACCTTGCTCTTGGTACTGAAAATATGAATGAGGATCATGGTAACTTTGGTAGGGATGATCTCCATATAATTCACCTCCACCATGGGTACCAGATGTTTGACCGTGTCCAGAATGACCTCCAACGCCTACGACCGGCTCGGTGTAAACGAACATCTCGGCTTTGGAAAGATTGTTGAACCTCATGAATTCGAGCATGGCGTCTACCTCATCCTGAGTGGTTATGAGATATTCTTCATGCCACAATGACCCACTTTCTCTGTTTGGATATCGGTACACCATACGATCAACTCTTCTCGTGCCATCCATGCAAGTAACGTTAGTGCACATTTGATGGAGGTCTTCAAGCAGCGGTCTGGTAGCGACCTTTATCTTCTGAAAATTGCCACCTACGTAGGTGGCACCCTTTCCGGTCTCTTCCGTGTAACCATTCCACCGTAAGCCAAGCGTGAACTTTTGGAATGCCATCTGCGATAAAACCGTAGTTAAGTTAATATCATAAAAATCAAAAATAAAAATTAACAATACAAAGTAATACTAAATCAACTTACGAGTTAACGTTAATCACAAAACTACTAAAGAAATATGTAATACTAATTACGAGTTAACGTTAATCACAAAACTACTAAAGAAATATGTAATACTAAATCAACTTACGAGTTAACGTTAATCGCAAAACTACTAAAGAAATATAGAGCTACATCAACTTACGAGTTAACGTTAATCGCAAAACTACTAAAGAAATATGTAATACTAAATCAACTTACGAGTTAACGTTAACCGCAAAACTACTAAAGAAATATAGAGCTACAACAGAAAATTGAAAAGGGAAGTGAGAAGGAGAGGTGTGAAGAGAAATGGTTGTCCGGGAGGCCTTTTATAGGCAAAATCTTGATGAAAACCGCACCTTAGAGATGCGATTTTCGTCTGCCATGCAGGCCCATGCAGACCCACGTCAGACGTGTAACGTCTGCATGCATGTCGGAAATTGATTGACCAAAACCGCACCTTTAAGGTGCGGTTTGCATGTTAAAATCGCATCCTCATAGTGCGATTTTGTCTGGTAGAAACAAATCGCATCCCAGTCATGCGATTTTACTAGGTCTGGCTCTAAATCGCACCTCGGCCATGCGATTTTAGTAGGTCAGACCTAAATCGCATTTCGGCCATGCGATTTTAATAGGTCAGACCAAAAATCGCTTGGCTAAAGTGCGATTTGATTCCAGATTTTTGGAACGCACTTTTAGGGTGCGATCTAGTTTTGGAACGCACTTGTAGGGTGCGATTTATATGTAAAACGCATCTACAAGGTGCGTTCTATTAAAAAGGGTGCTATTAGTGGAATTTTTTTTTACATGGGTGCTATTTTTGTAATTTTTTTTTTAAAGGTGCTATTTCTGGAAAAATCCCACAAAGGAAAGGGAAAAGAAAGATTGAAAGCTAATGAAACTAGTTCTTATTCATCATCATTCAACATATATTATGTGTTCTCGGTTTTCTCTATTTATACACATATAGGGTTGGCTAAACGGGTTTGATTTTTCTGGTTAACCCGAAACCGACCTGATACCTAGTGTTTTTTAGTTCGGTTTTTCGGTTGCAACCTGAACGTGTGTGGGTAACGGGTTCGGTTCGTTATACCGAAAACCCGATAAGAACCCGATAAGAACCCGATATCAATACACCTTCTCGGAGTCTCCTTCTTCGGAAGTCCTTTCTGTTGTGCCCAGTCGAAGCGAAATCCATATTCCATCGATGCCTCGACAATCGACCCTCATAGTTTCCTCATGGACTACTCCCCTTGGCTCCCGCATCTGCTCGCTGAAATCACTCGCAATGTCGCCGTCGCTTTCACCGTCGTCGCCGTCTTCGTTGTTACCCTCCAGCCTTCGCTCCAGTCTGCATTGCAAGAGCAACTCCAGCCTCCCTTCGACGAACCCAGATACCCAGATTTTGATTCTTCTCTTGGCTTCTTCGATTTCGTGCTTGCTTCGTCTATTCAAGAAAAGTGGGTGGTCTCTATTCCACCGATCGATACCCATCAACGACGAAGGGATAGAGGCAGGCCACAGCGTCGAGATCGACATCAAGTAGCTCCTCTACTGACCAACAACCCAACTTCCTCTGTTTGTTGCTGCATTCAGTAAGTTGGGTTGTTGGTTGAAATTAGATGGGAAAATAGGTTAGCTAGATGGATGTTTGAGGTGGGTTCCGTTTAATTTTATCCAATCAGAGGTATTCCATTTTGTTTTTTTATTAATTTATTAAATTTACGTATTTTGTCGTGCACGTATTTTGTCGTGACGGAGAATGAAACATAAACTTGTCTCAGCATATCCTAACTTATTTAACAAAACATTAGAAATCCAGGCCAAATCGTCGATCGGGCTAATCAACGGTTATTAAATGAAGAACCATTAGAGTGGAAAGGGGGAATTTGTGAGAAGAAAAAAGAAATCAAAGAGAAATGGCAGAAGGTGACAATTTATATGATCATATTATGGATTCAAATTTGTGTAATCAATTTGAACCATTACCTTTTACTTCCCATTGACTTCCTTTTTCCCGCACTAGGTTAATGGTCATATACTTAAAGACTGGTTAATGGTTCGATCACAGTAGATTAAGTGTTTAAATAATCCACTTAAATCAAAAATTGTTTCATAAAACATTACAATTTTCTGTCTTGATGGATGCATGTCCTCATTGACAAAGTCAACATGAAGAAAAACAGAGCCTCAGTTTTTCTTTTCCCCCCCTCTCCCTTGCTTAAAAACGAAAAGTGGAGAAGCAAAGACTACAAATATAATTGCCAAATCGGATTTATTACAAAATTTGCTATATTCTCGCTTCGCCCATAACCGTTAATGCTCTCTGCAATACCTTGATTGGTTGCTAGAAACAGGGGACTTCACCTCTGTTCTCTCTCGTTACATCCATCATCCCTGAAAAAAGATGGAGGGCTGACAAAAAATAGACAGAACCCAAAAAGAAAAACCAGAGAGAATGAACAATAACAAACAGCAAAACAGAAAACAAAGGAAACAGAATTAAGGGAAGGGACTCCATACGAGAAAAAAAAGAGGAGGAGAAGAAGAAGAAAAGGGAGAAGATTGATACCCATCAACCCCTTTTCTCCCTTCTCTTCTCCCCTTCCCTTATCTCCCTTTCTCCCACCATTTCCAAAGAACATAGAAGATAAGAAATCAAACATTGAGATCAACAAACAACAATAAGCAGAAAAAAATGGGACCAAGCAAGTTACGACGAGCCGTGGGAGCGGTGAAGGATCAGGCGAGCATAAGCCTAGCCAAGGTGAACAACAGCAGCTCCTTATCTGACCTGGAGGTCGCGATCGTGAAGGCGACTCGCCACGAGGAGTACCCCGCCGAGGAGCGACACATCAGGGAGATCCTGAGCCTGACATCGTACTCGCGCTCCTACATTAGCGCATGCGTCAGCACGCTGTCGAGGCGGCTGAACAAGACCAAGAACTGGACGGTTGCCCTGAAGACGCTGATGCTGATCCAGCGACTTCTCAATGAAGGGGATCCGGCTTACGAGCAGGAGATCTTCTTCGCCACGCGGAGGGGGACGCGCATCCTCAACCTGTCAGACTTCGTGGACTCGAGGTCGGAGTCGTGGGACTACTCTGCGTTCGTGAGGACGTACGCCCTCTACCTGGACGAGAAGCTCGAGTTCAGGATGGTTGGGAGGCGCGGCAAGAGGAGCGCATTCGCGTTGGAGGAGGACGAGGAGGAGGAGGAGGAACGCGGCGGAGGCAGCAGCCACGGCAGAGGAAGAAGACGCCGTGGTGGTAGTGCAGGTGGAAGCAGCTCTGGTGTCAAAGCCACGCCGCTTCGTGAAACTAAGAATGAGAAACTGTTCTCTAGAGTTCAGCATTTGCTGCATTTGATGGAGCGCTTCCTCGCTTGTCGCCCTACAGGTAAGAAATTATGCAGAGATGCATTGCATTTCCTCGTTCAAAGAGGCTTTTTGTTTCTAATGCAGCAAGCATCTCATCTCAATCTCATGTATGAATGCAAATGCAGGTAATGCAAGGCACGACAAGGTTGTCCTGGTGGCTCTGTACCCGGTCGTAAAGGAGAGCTTCAATCTGTACTACGACATCACGGAGATTCTGGCAGTGTTGATCGACCGTTTCATGGACTTGGATCTCCCGGAGGCCGTGAAGATCTACGAGATCTTCTGCCGCGTTGCCAAGCAGTTCGACGAGCTCGACTCATTCTACGGCTGGTGCAAGACGGTGGCCATTTGTCGAACCTCCGAGTACCCTGAAATTGAGCGCATCTCGCACAAGAAGCTGGAGCTCATGGACGAGTTCCTCCGTGACAAATCCGTCCTGTCACAGACGAGAAGAAGTGCTGATGCTGAGTCGAACGAGGATAACAACGAGGAGTTCAAGGATGCTCAGGAGGCGAGCGAGGAAGACATGAATGCCATCAAGGCTTTACCTGCTCCGGAGGAAAGTTACGCTGCCCCTGTGGTGGAAGAGGTGAAGGATGAAGAAGAGGTGAAGCCGGAGGTCCTTGTCCAACAAGAGGCTGATCTGTTGAATCTAGGGCAAGATGCAATGTCGAGTGAGGATCATGCGAATCAGCTAGCTTTAGCATTGTTCGATGGGGCTCCCCAGGTTGCAGCCAACTTCACGACTCCTGCCCTGACGTGGGAAGCATTCAACGATGACTCGGACTGGGAAACTGCTCTGGTTCAATCAGCAAGCAGTTTAGCTATTCAGAAGCCTGCACTGCCAGGAGGCTTCGACATGTCGTTGCTCGACGGGATGTATCAGCAAGGAGCAACTACGTCAGCAATGTCTGGTGTGGCTGGTTATGGTGCAGTAAGTGGGAGTGCTAGCAGTGTTGCACTTGGCTCAGCTGGAAGGCCTGCAATGCTAGCTTTGCCTGCTCCTCCGACGTCATCAACGATGAACACCTCCGGTGGGTTTTCAGACCCGTTTGCAGCCTCAATTGCAGTGCCACCACCGCACTATGTGCAGATGTCGGAGATGGAGAAGAAGCAGCATCTGCTGATGGAGGAGCAACTGATGTGGCAACAATATGCAGCAAATGGTATGCAAGGACACGTTGGGTATGGAACAGTACAACATAACACATACAACATGGGGGGATACACACATGGTTACTAATCTTAACCAGTTTGTTTGAATAGGTCTTTTCACTTGTACTCTCACAAATCTTTCTTTCCCCTCTCATCTCCTGTTCGTTTCCTGGGAAGGAAACCTTCCCCTTACAATTGTAAAGCATACAACTTCGTAACTAAATAGTCCGACACTTTTGTTCAAGTCCTAACAATCTAATAGTTCATGCCAAAAATGGAATCACGGCACCTAATTTTCAGTCAAAGGTGCAGAATGAGTGAGTACTAGACATACTTGCCTCTGTATTTAGGTTTATCTCTAAGTGGTTTGGCATCTTCACCTGGCACTGTGAGTTGATCAGCTGGTGCAAAAACAGAGGAATGAAGATTCCCATCTTCTAGCCACTTGACGTGGTTTTCTCTGAAATCCGCATGCTTTACTCTAGCTGCTTCAGCTATCTCCTCGGTGTAAGGGCGCCTCTTGACCATGGTTAGTAAGACCCGACTGTAACGATAGCTCAGGATCTGCTCCGAAGATGAAATCAATTCAAAACAAGGGTGGTCTGGGAAGACGGTGTTGTCCACAGTAGCTTCATCTTCTCGAAGCACAGGGTAGAAGTAGACTAGCCTGCCACCGATCACAAGCATCCTTGCAGCAAGGTCTAGCAAATCGTGTACACATTCAACTAAGCTGTATGCTGCAGTTGAAGGTATGTGGTCTGTTCTCTTGTCATCAGGGACCGTGTATGGTCCCACAACTCCCTTTAGCAGCTTTCTGCCACCTGACTTGCGTCCACCAGCACGAACTCCATATGGTGGGTCGCAGATTATGGCATCGAAAACCTTATCAAAAGCAAAACAAAAAAGTAAGAACACGAGAGAATGCAAGGAAACAGGTTCGGAAAAAAATAACTAGCTAAAGGGAATCATTTGCAATTATCCAAGTCTCCATTACAATGGAGGTTAAGTAAAACTCTGTACATGAAGGAAGAGAAGCCAGAAAATATTTACCTCTTTCAATCCAGGACGCCAAGGAGGAAGGTTATTATCAGCCCTTAGAAGGCCAACAGGTGCAGGCAGTCCATACTGCATAAATGATTAAATACAAATAAAATTAGCGCTACTTGTGTATCAAAACAATGAAGTTGAGCCTACGAGGAGGTATTTCTGCAGCTCTGCACAAAAAACTTGACTTGGAATTATCTTCTTTCTGCAGCATGTTGCATAGCAAGTACCTTAAAAAAGGAATATCCATAATTACCTGCTTGAAATTGCTCCAAACATTGCGGTCAGGGCCACGTCCATCTCGAACTACTCTAATATCAATGTCAGCACCCTGCCACATTTAATGATGTGCATATAAGAATATTGCACATCCGAAATGCTGATATCCACCCAAGAAAAAAAGTAAGGTAAGGAAACACAAACCATTGTCACAGCTCCGAAGTGAGCAGCACCAACCAGAATGCTACCAGTCCCAACAAAAGGGTCATAGACAAGTTTCCCAGGCTTGACCAGTGCTTGATTGGCCATCAAGAAAGCCATTTCTGCATCCATGGCTGTTGGACCAAGATACGTGCGGCTTTTTAGCTGGTATGTGGGTATTAGCTTCCTGTCAGAACCACCTACCTCACGGCCAAAAAAGATTCTTTTTTCAACAACTGGTGGCAGTCCATTGTTACCCCCATAGTCATCAGTCTCCATGAGCCAGAACTTATGATCTGGATGTTTCAGGTTCACCTTACCCTGTACAGGCATTGATCATAAACCTCATGAGACTCTTCCACATTATCTATAAGTTCTTTGGAGTAAGGTGTCAATAGTCAAGATGTGCCTATTTAAGCAGTCTTAGAAGCTTTGACATCCAAATCATAACGAGGGACAACCTATATTGATATAGAATTAGCATGTAAAGAAGTATACCTTGAAAGGAATGTAAGCAAGTTGCTCAATACGGTCATTCTGCTCCGCAAAGCTCATCACCTTCCCAAAGCTGTCAACGATAATCTTGAAACTACTTTCAGAACTCAAGAATGGTGACTTTCGCTCATCTGGGTAGCTCTTTATCGCCTGTTCCAATTCTTCCAGTGTGCTTCCTTCGCCCCAAAGCTCATACATTCCTTTCACTAGTAAACCTGAAAGTGCCAAATTTGCAAGCTGAATCAACAAAGGCTTCCAGCAGGTCTCTTAACATCAGAGCAATTACAGTTTAAAGTTACTATCCCTATGCCTTCCCAACATAAAGAACACAACTTTTCGACTCCAGAACCCAACCCAGTTCAACCAACTGAAGAAAACATACATATTAGTGAAGATCGAATAAGAGGGAAGCGAAAGACAGACTTCGATTGGCGATGTCTCGGGCGACGTCATCGGAAGACAGATTGACGAAATGGAATGGAGAATCGGGATGGTGATTCTCGGGAAGCCTCCATTCCAGAGGCTCGTTGCTCGAGTTGGGCTGAAAGAGCTCCGCAAGAGCCTCGACTTCTGGTCGTCGGTAATCCAACAGTCTGTGGAAGAACACGCAAAGATACCACATCCTTCGCCCCCTGTTTTCCTTCTACTGGATGCTGCTGCTCGTCTTCTTCTTTAAGCTCCAGCTCCAGCATTTACTGTGTCAAACCAGACCACAGATAAAAAGAAAAATCTCCTTTACGCCGATGGAGCAAAACCCTAAAGGCCTAAACCCTTCGAGATGGTAAAGAGGACAGACAACGCAGTGAACATACGTTTCACAATACGACAATCCATTGCAGTTTCGAACCCCGCCAAAGAAAAACGTCAACTACACTCTTTTCTTTTGGGCTTTGGCCAAACTCGGTTTCAATCGTCTTCCTTTAACCAACTTGAAATGGAAGCTCAATAACAAGGCCAATTTGAATTGGTTTCTCATATCTCAATCACGCAATTAAAACATTTTAGACCACTTGTACCACATCAATTAACCATTTGCAGATGCGACCATGAATCGAACCAGATCGAAAGATTCAACTATTGACGGACAAACTTTGCCGAAACGTCGACCACAAACGAAGGATGGCCAAGCCCCGTTGCTTTTAGCCAGCATTGATATTGTCGTCAGCATCAAGCTAATCTTAGCAATGATTAACAAGAGGCGGAACATATTAGATAGATCTGGTCCGTTCTAAATCAAGAAAAGGAGACACGTGTTTTAGAGAACAACTATTAATTGGGTTACAAGATTTATCAGAAAGTCATTGTATTTACGAGAAATAGAACTTTACAATGACGTGGAAGAGCATGCATCTCGGCGAGACGGGGACTAAGATGTAGTAATCAGTGCATGAGTTAATACTTGTCACTTCATAAATATCATATTTCATTTTTAGTCCGAGTAACGTGGTGATCGTTGAACACACAATAGATGATGAGTGAGACACCGATCGAGGTGTCGGGCTGCAGTTCTAAGGGCTCGTTGGGTAGGGTATATTTGGGCCTGGTGGATGATGTGGGCAAGGAGAGGCCTAGTTGGGATGATGGGTCGGAAATAAGCCCACGGGTTGAAGTTTCAAATGGTGGGCCTAAATTTAGTGTACAAAGCCCCGCATGACAGGTTTGGGCCTTGACAGATGGGAGATATTGAAATGGTAATTCCCTACAAAAACGATTATTCAGAAAATCATTATTGGAATTCCCTATTTTGCCATTGCAATTTGCTAATTACCTCCTTTGATGTTGTCCTGTCCTCAAGAGTTCAAACTTCAAGCACAAGGGGTATAATCACAGCTACAAAAATTTATCTTTGCAACCAAGGAAAAAATGTCACCAGAAGAAGATACCAAAATATTAGTTTGTATTAAAAAAAATTCATTTCAACCAATTTTACTATTGGAAAAACTTTTAACTTTGATCATCGATCACTCAACTCCTTATACCGTAATCAACTCTATCACCAATAACGCAGTAATCCCTCGCGCCATGATAGTTGATCATGTCAAACTGCTACCTCCACGCCAATCAGCGATGGCAATGGGGCGGGTACCTCAATTCCCATGCCCCGCCCCATGCTACTACGGGTCGGGGCGTGTAAAACCCGCGCAAGTACGGGGCAGGGTGGGTCGACCCACTCTTACATGTTGTTAAAAAAAAAATACAAGTAAATTTTACTTTTTACAATAAAACGTAGGGGAATAAATCCGCCCAAATCGGTACCCCTTTGGAATCTGCCAAAAATTGACCCGGAATAAATCCGCCCAAATCGGTGCTTAATGGACTCAATCATCGTTGGAGAATAGGCTCAGGGCGAATCCGTGATCTGTAACATTCAATATCCAAAGAAAATGGCATTTCGTCGCCCAAGAAATTACCAAAATTCCAACCGAAATTAAATTGGCCCAAATCGATGCTTAACGGACTTATCATCCGTGGAGAATAGGATCAATAGACTTCATTATCGATAGAGAATAGCCTCGGCCTAATTCCGTGATCTGTAGCCTCCAGAATCGAAAGAAAATGGCATTTCGGATACATCGCCCGAAATCTGTGATGGTACCACTTTGGAATCTGCCAA
This sequence comes from Linum trigynum, assembly GCA_964030455.1. Lineage (NCBI taxonomy): Eukaryota > Viridiplantae > Streptophyta > Magnoliopsida > Malpighiales > Linaceae > Linum > Linum trigynum. The sequence goes on along the minus strand of OZ034817.1, from coordinate 59,036,036 downwards.
AAATTGACCTGGAATAAATCCGCCCAAATCGGTGTTTAATGGACTAAATCATCATTGGAGAATAGCCTTAGGCCGAATCCGTGATCTGTAACCTTCGTGATCTGTAACCTTCAATATCCAAAGAAAATGGCATTCCGTCGCCCAAGAAATTACCAAAATTCCATCCGAAATTAAATTGGCCCAAATTGATGCTTAACGGACTTATCATCCGTGGAGAATAGGATCAATAGACTTCATTATCGGTAGAGAATAGCCTCGGCCTGATTGCGTGAACTGTAGCCTCCAGAATCGAAAGAAAATGGCATTTCGGATACATCGCCCGAAATCTGTGATGGTACCCCTTTTGAATCTGCCAAAAATTGACCCGGAATAAATTCGCCGAAATCGGTGTTTAATGGACTAAATCATCGTTGGAGAATAGCCTCATGTCAAATTCGTGATCTGTAGCCTTCAATATCCAGAGAAAATGGCCTTTCGTCGCCCAAGAAATTACGAAAATGTCATCCGAAATTAAATTGGCCCAAATCGATGCTTAACAGACTTATCATCCGTGGAGAATAGGATCAAAAGACTTCATTATCGGTGGAGAATAGCCTCGGCCTGATTCCGTGATCTGTAGCCTCCAGAATTGAAAGAAAATGGCATTTCGGAAAATCGCCCGAAATCTGTGATGGTACCCCATTGGAATCTCCCAAAAATTGACCCGGAATAAATCCTCCCAAATCGGTGCTTAATGGACTCAATCTTCATTGGAGAATAGCCTCAGGGCGAATCCGTGATCTGTAGCCTTCAATATCCAAAGAAAATGGCCTTTAGTTGCCCAAGAAATTACGAAAATGCCATCCAAAATTAAATTGGCCCAAATCGATGCTTAACGGACTTATCATCCGTTGAGAATAGGATCAATAGACTTCATTATCGGTGGAGAATAGCCTCGGCCAGATTTTGTGATCTGTAGCCACCAGAATCGAAAGAAAATGGCATTTCGGAAAAATCGCCCGAAATCTGTGATGGTACCCCTTTGGAATCTGCCAAAAATTGACTCGGAATAAATCCGCTCAAATCGGTGCTTAATGGATTCAATCATCGTTGGAGATTAGCCTCTGGCCGAATCCATGATCTGTAGCCTTCAATATCCAAAGAAAATGGCCTTTCGTCGCCAAATAAATTACGAAATTGCCATCCGAAATTAAATTGGTCCAAATCGATGTTTAACGTACTTACCATCCGTGGAGAATAGGATCAATAGACTTCATTATCGGTGGAGAATAGCCTCGGCCTGATTCCGTGATCTGTAGCCTCCAGAATCGAAAGAAAATGGCATTTCGGATAAATCGCCCGAAATATGTGATGGTACCCCTTTGAAATCTGCCAAAAATTGACTCGGAAAAAATCCTCTCAAATCGGTGCTTAATGGACTCAATTATCTTTAGAGAATAGCCCCAGGCCGAATCCGTGATCTGTAGCCTTCAATATCCACGGAAAATGGCATTTCGTCGCCCAAGAAATTACGAAAATGCCATCCGAAGTTAAATTGGCCCAAATCGATGCTTAACGGACTTATCATCCGTGGAGAATAGGTTTAATAGACTTCATTATCGGTGGAGAATAGCCTCGGCTTGATTCCGTGATATGTAGCCTCCTGAATCGAAAGAAAATGGCATTTCGGATAAATCGACCGAAATCTGTGATGGTACCCCTTTGGAATCTGCCAAAAATTGACCCGAAATAAATCCGCCCAAATCAGTGCTTAATGGACTCAATCATCGTTGGAGAATAGTCTCAGGCCGAATCCGTGATCTGTAAACTTCAATATCCAAAGAAAATGGCATTTCGTCGCCCAAGAAATTACCAAAATTCCATCTGAAGTTAAATTGGCCCAAATCGATGCTTAACGGACTTATCATCCGTGGAGAATAGGTTTAATAGACTTCATTATCGGTGGAGAATAGCCTCGGCTTGATTCCGTGATATGTAGCCTCCTGAATCGAAAGAAAATGGCATTTCGGATAAATCGACCGAAATCTGTGATGGTACCCCTTTGGAATCTACCAAAAATTGACCCGAAATAAATCCGCCCAAATCGGTGCTTAATGGACTCAATCATCGTTGGAGAATAGCCTCAGGCCGAATCCGTGATCTGTAGCCTTCAATATCCAAAGAAAATGGCCTTTCGTCGCCCAAGAAATTACGAAAATGCAATCCGAAATTAAATTGGCCCAAATCGATGCTTAACGGACTTATCTTCTATGGAGAATAGGATCAATAGACTTCATTATCGGTGGAGAATAGCCTCGGCCTGATTCCGTGATCTGTAGGCTCCAGAATCGAAAGAAAATGGCATTTCGGATAATTGAGATTAACAAGTTGAAAGATCGACTCTAACTAGTTGAAGAAAAGTCAAAATAGTAGAAATATGTATAGATATTGTAAGAAATTGAGATAAAATGAGTCTAGAACGGGGTGAGGCGGGGTAAGGCGAGTCGGAAGTAGATACCCATGTCCCGCCCCACGCTACTGCGGGTCGGATTAATACCCGCCCTATCGTAGGTCAAGTCGGATAATACTCGTGAGGCGAATTAAAATTGCCATCACTAACGCCAAACTCAATTCTACCTTTGTCACAACTCACAAGATGCAGTATTCATCAAACCATGACTTAATAAACATCCACATTTAAATCAAGTATATATATATATATATAATATCTCTGGATTATTAATTATTCGAGTTACAAAGATAGATAGATAGATAGCGTGGAAACTTCTGGTTTTTTTTTTTGTTTTTTGTTTTGCTGGATCGTTAACCTGGTCTGCATTGGATCTCACACTTGATATCGCACCGATCCCTGCTCCTCGCTGCAGAACACATTTTAGCCAGCTCGACATGTTAAGAAGTGATCGAAAGGAGAAGAGGAAGCTAAGAAGGGAAAGGGAAGATTAGATATATACTGTGTGTGTAATTAAGGCTAACGTACCATCAGGCAGTTGATCGCAGTGAAGCATGGTGCAAGTTTCTCGACACCTGAATTCATCATAGTCCTGCGCGCTGCAGAGCTCCAGATGATTACAGAGCAGCAGCAAGCTCAAGAAAACCGCCATTGACGCCTTCTTCTCCATTGTCAAACGTGATCTCCCCCTTGTTTCAGTGAGGCTAATTCAGGTTTGGTAGATAATGACTGCTCCATCGATCTCCTCTGTTTTAATACTGCAACTTGCTGCAGGTTGTTGCATTGCACCATGGTCGCCTGCATGCCCGGCTTTAATTGGATTGGAGTTAGGAAGACGCCATTGCATATGCATTGCATGAATAAAACAACCAATTAATAAGAGCTAGCTGTCTCCGTTGACTTTCAGATGCTACTGCATTCTTTCGCATATTCATGATTCCTTCTGTATAGTGGGTAGTGATGGCAATGGGGCGGGCGGGTACCTCAATTCTCATGCCCCGTCCCATGTTACTACGGGTCGGGGCGGGTAAAACCAGCGCGGGTACGAGGCGGGGAGGGTCGACCCTCTCTTACATGTTCAAAAAAAATACAAGTAAATTTTATTTTTTACAATAAAACATAGGAAAAACACTTTAAGAATGAAAAATATTGATAATAGAATGGATAATTGAGCCTAACAAGTTGAAAGATCGACTCTAACTAGTTGAAGAAAAGTCAAAATAGGAGAAATATGTATAGATATTGTAAGAAATTGAGATAAAATGAGTCTAGAACGGGGGCGGGGCGGGGCAGGGCGGGTCGGAACTAGATACCCATGCCCCGCCCCACGCTACTGCGGGTCGGGTAATACCCGCCCCATCGCGGGTTAGATCGGGTAATACCCGCGGGGCGGGTTGAAATTGCCATCACTAATAGTGGGTCAGAGACTCAGACCCAACAAGCTAAGTACCAATTAATTAAGTACCATATATATATTTTTTCAAGAATCAAATTATTGGTTCGGTTGGAGAGATTCAATTATGGATTTTATATTATTTAGTAACACTTTCTTGCAGCGGAACTAAACTCAACTCATATGAGTTTGAATTAAGTTTGTATAGGTCCAAATTTCATGATGTGTGGCGGTAGTCGGAGTTGGAAAACGTATGAGACTTTTCAATTATCGAAGTCTCTGATGCGATGTCAAGAATCATCAGTTGGTTCCAAATAACTCGATCGACTTATTGAGAGAAAGTTCAATTATTACGAATAGTATACCATTACTGCTAGCATTTGATTTAAGGCCCTAAATTGAACCTATTACAACGATAATTACTCAGCTCGCTGGCTCTTCTGTCCTGGATAATTAGCCGTCGCATTCGATGCCACACTTGATTTCGCATCGACTCATGCGCCTCGCTGCATGCACCCACATTAATCAGATACATTATTCAATCAATCAATCACTCGACAAATAGCGAGATGACAAGAAGGAATGAAGTCAATCAAAAAACGAAGAAGTAGCAGTATAACAAGAAAACAGAGTACATACCGTCAGGCGCATACTGAACGCAAAAGGTGGTGCAAACATCGTAGCAGTCGTAAGGACTCAAATCCTGAGCTGCTGCGGATCCCCCCACATCTGCATGACAGAGCAGCAACACACTCAGAAGCATCACCACCAACACCGCCTTCTTCTTCTCCATGTACGTCTCTTGCAACGTACACTCAATCTCTCTGGTTTTTCCTCTCCTTACGATTCTTCTTCTCAGTATTATTGCGTATAGGAAACTTTTTTGCGTTAGGGACGTATGAGCATTAAGCCATAAGGCTTTGTATTATATACTAACTAACACTCTGCCACGCTACATCTTTAATTAATTTGTTTATGTCGAGAACCAGTTGCTCCCAATAACTCGCAACTGGCTCTCGACATGGTATCAGAGCTGGTTTGACCAAGTGGTCGTGTGTACGAATCTCCACGACTCCCAATATTAACAGTTGATTAAAGCACAAGGTATGGTGGGCATGTGCAAACTTCAAGCCCATGAGTTGGCTTTCGTTTGAGGGGGCGTGTTAGTGTTGTGGTATATGATCCACGATTGAACCTCTCCCAACAACTCGAGTTATTGGGATCAACTGGTTCATGACATGATATCAGAGTCTTCTGTAACCGAGAGGTCTTGTGTTCGATTCCCGATGACCCCTATTTGTTAAGCACATGGCATTCTTGTCTTCAGACCTGTGCAAACTTCAAGCTCTTGTGAGTGGCTTTCGTTTGAGGGGGCGTGTTAGAGAGTTGTATTAGATCCAGCAGAACCTTCTCCCAACAACTCGAGTTATTGGGAGCAACTGGTTCTTGACAGTTTAATTTGCCAATATAGTTACACAAAAAAATGGCATTGACTTGCTGCAAGTTGCAGGGTCTCCTTGAACGAAGGTTAGGAAGAAGTCAACCAGGCATGCATCCACTAGGTGCCTCGTTTGACCTTCCTTTCATTTTTTGAATGGATCATTGGGATTTTTCCATCTCTCTTCTTCTTCTTCTCATAAAGAAGAGTGCAATGTATATTCTATTGGATATTGATCCTTGATGTAAGGATCCATTTCCTTATTGGGGTTTGGGTGAGAGACTGAGAGGCCCTAAAATCTGTTTGTTTATGGGAAAGGAATAATGCTACTCTTGCATTACTTCGGTTTAGGGCTGCGAGCTTCGGTTCGTGAAAAACTCATTCGGCATCGGCTAGTTTACTAACGAGTCGAGTTTGGAGCTCGAGATTATTCAACTCACAAGATTCACAAGTCGGCTCGACTCGGGACGTGGTTTGTTGAACTTAACTCATGAGTTGGTTCATTTGGGGTGGCTAGCGAGCCAGCTCGAGTAGCGACAGCTTATGAGCGAATCGATCTATAACTTACGAGTTGGCTTGTTGATAATTCATAGGTTTGTTCGATTGTACATCTCACCATCGCACTTCAAAATAAAAAAAAATAGCTTTCCTATATTGATTAGGTATGATCAATTGTTATTAAATAACAAATGTGAACTAGTTGAAATAGTGAAGCAAACAATAAAATACTGACAGGATATATAAACTTAAGATCAATTAAAGATGAACAATTGTCCATTATTCGATTTTGCATCATGACATTTAATCAGATGACATACAAATATTAGAGTATCTAATTTATAAATTATTTTTGAAATGAGCTTAAATCGAGGCGAACTCAAATCGCGAACTCAAATCGAGTAGAGCTCTTGAGATCATTACTAAGCATCTGAGCCGAGCTCGAGTCAAACACAAAACATACAAATATTAGAGTATCTAATTTATAAATTATTTTTGAAATGAGCTTAAATCGAGGCGAACTCAAATCGCGAACTCAAATCGAGTAGAGCTCTTGAGATCATTACTAAGCATCTGAGCCGAGCTCGAGTCAAACACAAATCACAATTTTGGTAAAGGGCCAAGCTTGACCTCGAATTCGAGATCTCGATTCAGTTATTAACAACCGATCTCAAATTAAGTTTTCAAGTGCAGATCGAAGCGGGTAATTCCAGCCCAAACAAATTGGTGATTTCGTGTATGGGCGGGCTTGCTGGGCCAGGGGCCCGGCCCACAAAACTCCCGTCCCTCACCTCAGCCGGCCGGATTGAAAAAAACCTGCAAATTTGCTAAAGTCGGCCGGATTTCAAACACTTGCTCCGTTATTTGCTTCATTGTAATGCGACATATATACGAACCCTAATTACTACCAACAACATATATATTTTTCCTACCTCGTACACACCTAACCAAGTTAGTATGATCTCTAAGTATGTTTCTAGCTATTTAATTTCTCTAGCTACGTAGTCGTAACGTATCTCTTTTCACTTTGTTCCTCCCTCCCGGCGGCGATCTCCTCAGCCTTCACGGAAACGCCGCCATTCTCCGAATCATCACCAACCACGTCGGCTTCGCACCTCCCATCCGCCGAAACACGCACCACCACGACTTCCTCGCGATCACGAATATTAATCGTGCTCCTCGCAGTCATGTCGAGTGCCTGCCCCGTCCCATCCGACGACAGACGTACAACCACAATTTCGACGCTCGTATCCCGACGATCCTCGTGATCATCCGTTCCCGTCGATGGATCGTCATCATCGACGCGAACGCTAGGAATGTTGACATTGCTATGAACACCGATCAGCTCTTTCTCCACCGTCTGCTTGTCCATCTCCTTCCCCTTCCCCCATATCACCAAGTACAGCCCGAATATGATCAGCGTCCCGCCCATCACGCTCCCGAGGTGCAGCTTCTCGTCGAGGAGGAGGTTCGAAGCCACGGCGACGCAGACGAGCATCAGCGGGTTGAAGATGGAGACGAACAACGGGCCTCGCTTCTTCACGCACCACGCGATTACCGTCACCATCAGCCCCGACGCCACGATTCCCTGCATGCACCGCCATGCATGCAAATCCCACGTATGTTTATATAAGAATTTCTACAAACTGAATGTAGAGAGAAAGAGGAGGGTAGTGTACGTACACAGTAGGCTACACTGAGAAGGCGGACGTTCCAACCGAGCTTCCATTGATTCCAGTCTCGTTCAGAACACAGAGCATATACGATGGCTTGGATCGATCCCATGACGCACATCAACGCCGTCGCAGAGTACGGACACGGATACTTCTCCCCCATCTTCGCCTGTCGTACGTTACGTAACGTAGTGCAATAGTGCATGTAACAGTAAGTACCATAATTACTACGCATATATAGTTCAGACTAGCGTACAGGCCGAATAAAGGCAGAAAGAGAGACCTGAACGATGAGCCAGAGGGCATACGAGCAGCAGCTCCCAATGGCAAAGAGAGCACCGAGGCCACGGTTCTGGTGTTCCGCCGCCACGTGGCCGCCGGCGGAATGAGGTGGCGAGTGGAGGAGGTCAACATGTGTTGACCAGATGTCAATAACCGCTCCTTTGTATAAAGTCAGCAGCATGGCGCCACCTATCCCGATTAACGTCCCCACCAGCTTCGCCTTCCCTCCCACGCTTCCCAGCCCCAGCCTCTCTATCCTGCACCCCCACCACCACCATTTTCCTTAATCACCGTAATAATCATAACTAATCCACTGATTAATTAGTTAGTTAATTAATTACCTGAAGGTGACGGCCAACAGGAAGGTGATCGCCGGGACGAGATTCGCCATCGCGGAAGCGAACGTCGGCGAGGTCAGCGACAGGCTTGCCAGGTACAGATTCTGAGCCAGCGAGCCCCTGCATCAATGGAAATCGTCATCACTTTAATTATCGTTAATTTAGGAGAGAGAAACATGTTATTATTAAGCTGGGAATTAAAATAAAATTGAAGAGTTTTACCCAAACAGGCCACAGATGAATGCATGGAACAGGATCGACCACCGGAATTTCGGCTGTTTCTTCCTGATTAAATTAATTAAACTCAGAGATTAAACCCTAATCCAGTGCGAATTGTTGATGAAACGACAGCGTTTCGATTTCCGGGCATGCATATAGTTAATTAATTAATTAAAACACGTAAAAAATTGGAAACTTGGAAGAACATGCACCTTTCGAGGGCGAGGGCGAGGGGGACCATGAAGGCGGCGGCGAAGAGGAAGCGGTAGGCGACGATGATCTTTAGGCTCATCCCGTCGTTGGCCGCGAGCTTGTAGAAGATGTTGACGCCGGCGAACGCCACCTGGACCACCACCATCACCGCCGCCGGCTTCATTTCCTCCACCCTCTCCCGCATCATCAATTTCCCCATCATCATTAACTAACTAATCTCCCCCGCCCGCCGGACCCCTTAATCTCTCTTTTCTCTCTCAGTATCGAAGAAATTAATTCCGAGAGAGAGAGAATTTCAAAGAACGCGATCGATCGAGGCGGGGGTGATTAATTAAGAGGGAGCGAGAAGAAAGTGAATTAGGCTGAAAAAAAATGCTCCGCTCCGCTCCGCCGTGTCACTCTCTCTCCTTCCTCTCCGTTTTCTGATATTTGTGGCTTTCTCTGTCTAGATCTTCTTATATATAGAGTGGTGCTGACTGTATTACAGCTGTAGAGCTATGAGGGAAACCAACAGTTCCAGAGGAAAGACATGCGGAGTGCAGACCGACAGGAGGCCGAATTCCGCCTTTTCTGTTTTAGGAAAAACTCTCTTCTTTTTCTTTTTGTTTTTCTTCCTTTTCATAATTATTTGTGAAATTAATTTAATTGAATGTTGATTATCTCGAACGGTTAATTCTGCTTCTTTTTTCCCACTTTGGTGAAAGAACGGTTAAATTTTGCTCGTATGTACGTCATTGCATACATATACATATGCATTGCCTTTTCCTTCTCGTTACACGTGGACACGAAAGACGTACGTTCTGGCGCTTTTCCGGTAAAACTTTCGATACGGTATTACAATCTTTTGGTTATTTGTTCTAACATCTTGACGGAGAGTAACAAAAAAAAGTTGACTAAATGCCAAAGCAAACAGCTTTTGTTACTGAATGGAAGCGCTCCTGACGATTTCGGCGCTTCGTTCAAACTTTTGTAACCATTTTGTGACCAAATTGGAATTCGGTGACTATTACGTAACCTCGTTGAAACTTCCGTGACCATTTTGACAACAAGGCCTCAAGATGATCGCCATCACAGTGTAGAGTAGAACCAAACAAGACACAAAACAGTGGCAATATACAAAGGATTCGAAGAACTACACTGCTGTTCAGATAAAGGTAGGGAAGAAAAGAAGGCAGGCCTGCAATCAGGATGATACCTGCTCGGCCCTTGTAGATTCCAGGAGCTTGAGCTCCTCGCGCCAGCCTTCCAGCTTCGTGAACTTCTCCAACTGCTCTGGCTTCGCGTTCTCTGCAGCGTTCTTCTGCTGCTGCTGAGCTTCTGCCAACCGAATCTGGGGAATGTAGAGAAGAATAGGTTGAATGCTTTTTTCATCCACTTCCTCCAAACTTAAAAGTTGACAAATAAGTGCTGGTAAGCTTTGGGGTGATGGTGGGATAAGCGTAAATATGGGCCATGGATGTTGAAACAATCAATTAATTCCAGAGTTGCCAGCCATGAAATGAGTTGAAAAAGAAGAAACTGCCAATACATTATTTTTCATTCACTTACCCTCAAATCATTAGTACCAAACTGCTACAAGTAAAGCTTTCATGCTGGTTAGAAGAGCTGAAACTTTATGCAAAGGATAAATATTGATACATGCTTTTGAAGCTTACAAGCATGCTTTTGCAAATTAAATTAAAGGCACCAGAGACGTTTTCACCCTTCCCTTCTTTATGTGATGATGATAACCATTAGAAAGTTATCCAGAGAGAATATGCCAATACAGGAACAGCAAACCTGAATCCTAGTTTGTTCGCTTCCTTCCTGAATTACTACAATGGCCCATGCAGACCCTAATACTACCTGTTAATCAGGCTGGCATCCCAAATTTTAATCTGACACTCAAGATAGCTCATTGACGTTCACAAAATTGGCAAGTTTTTTTTTAGAATGCACAAAATTGGCAACTTTTTTCAAGTATCCAACCCAGAGGGGAAAATTGGGATCTCCTGAGAGAGATGAACAAGTACTTGCATGAACAAGGCATTTCAATTAATAGTTATGTACCTTCTTTTTTAGAGCCCGGATTCTTTTATCAATATCCTGGATGGCAGGCTCGGGACATGAAGCTTCTGACGAGTCTACTGGAGGAGTTACTCCAATAGAATTTGCTGAAACAGCTATCGCTTTCATCTGAGATGTCAATGCTTCAACAGATTTGGATGTATGATCTAAATCTTCAGTAGACTGCACTTCTTCATTTTCGACATCCACATCCGACACTCCTTCCGAGTTCTTGCCTTTCTCAAGAGCAGCCTGCTAGCGCAAAGTTACGGTTAGATCTACAAGCAATCCAGAACCAAGTACCAGAGGATAAAGGTAGGGGATCTTTGTTACTTTATAGGTAAGAGAACAGGAAACATCCAGAAGTAGATCCATCAGTGTTGGTCCACGATAAGAGTTTCATCTAAAAGTTGCACACTTCTATAAATTTCAGCAATAGTTTTGGTAAGGTCTACCTGTGCTCACTAGCTAACAATGGGGGTTTAACAAACAGGGTCACTGGGTCTGGAGAAGTGAACCAATAGACCCAGTAAAGAGGATGATTTAGCTAACTGGTAAAATCGGCGTTCACCCCTTTTAGCTAATCTGAAACAATACTTTTCCTAAACATAGAGTTCGCCTGGCAACCATGCTTTGTTCCCCTGTTGCAATGATGCATTATGTCTAACAACACTTCAGCTGCTTCGACTGAGATTGGTATGAAGTACAAACCATATTGTTAAAATGCATGTATTCTACAATAAATGGTTAAGTTTAAAGGTACAACATCAAACTAAATTATTAAGAGCCCACACAGTCTACAATGTTGAAATCACAAGACTGCTAAACCCATGAGTTTCGAAGGTTCCAAAGCTTCCTGATAGTGTGAAAGAAAAGGAACTGACAGAAGGTGTGCCTTCATGTTTTCATATCCGTGATACAGGGTGTACAGTGTCACTCTTAATGTTGGGCTCTTTGAAGACAAGAAAACAGGACAATGAGAGGACAAGGAGATGAGGATTCTCGGCCTGAGTTAAGGCAAAAAGAGAAACCAAAGGAGTTATCTGTGCATTCCAGGAGTTATACTTCAAATTTGAACCTTCGGATGCTGGGTTGCTAACTTCAATACGAATATTTTCATGGAAAAGTAACTGTAGACAAAAACGTGGGCAGTGAAGAGTAAACTGATCTCGAATTCTCAATATAACATGGGAACTAACTTTTAAGGTCTGTGGTTAAAGATTAGTAATCTTCTTCCATTTGCATTAGACTATACAACCACAAAAAGGAAAGCACATAATTCAAAGAAAGGATGGGTGTGGCATGCAAGAACTCTCCATGAAGTATAAAAGCAAATTTACCCACAAATGCAATGGCCAGTTTCAAACAGACAATGTCAGCTGACCTCAAGGGCCAATCAAAAGTCAAGTTAATTTAATTGAGGAACACTAAATCTGCATAGGTCTTATACCAGAGCGCCTCTTAGGAATTTGCTACTTTGATTTGTACCACTCAGCATTTCAACAAATTTACCAGATTCTTAATTCCAATTCTTAGTGTTTCTAGTCGTTGATGATATACAAAGCTACCAAGATCAATGGATGAACTTGGCAATCTGCTTTCAGCAAATACCCTCTGGCCATAAATGAAATGTTCATAAAAAGATTCTCTTTTTGAGATCATAGATAATAGATCAGGAAGGATAGCAATATATAAGGGAACATCAAGGATAGTTAAACATGTATATTTGACTGGGAAGAAGAAGCACACCTGAAGTCGCTTTTCCTTCTTTCTTTCATTCCTCTTGGCTGCCTTGGACTTTGGCTTTGCATCTACGGGATCATAACCCGGAGGTACTGACTGCTGTGATTCCATCTCCTTCTTCCACTGCATTGAAGGAAACAAGCCTATGTTTCATATTTCTGTCTTGAGATAAATGGTCATACCGTTATCACCTCCAGATACCAAGAACCGCCGAGAAAGGATTCACTAAAATGTACTGTTGTTCACAACTGAAGAGCTTAAGACTGAATTTCATATATTTTCCATCAAAGGATCCCACCATCAGAAATTTCTTCTCTTTATTCTCAAATTGCTCGGTGAAAACAGAACACTTATCTTCAACTTCTCACAAACCAGAAAAGGATGCAACTAGCCAACAATGGCAAGGAAGTCGATCAAAGCACATTAATTAATTTGATTACAAATGCAAAACCCAATGCGGAAAAGGAAGGGGGCAAAGCAAGAAGAAGACGATAAACGCATAGGAAGAAAAAAAAACTCCCGCCAGCAACAGAACATACCAAGGCACCTTTAGACTGGTAGATGGCGACTTCATCTTGAGGCACATAACCTGCGCGAATCCGAATGGGTTTTCGAAGAGAACCGTCGGGCCGTCGGGTTGGCGCCAGAATCCTTTCCCCTTCTTTTAGGGTTTTGCTTATCTCGGTCATCTTCTCCAGGGGTTCGTCTCCGACGCCGCCGCTGCTACCTCTTCTTCCTCCGCCGTTAGCAGTCGCGGCCATGTGCCAACTTGGATGATTCTCCGATACAATACGTTAGATCAAATTGATTATATGCCGTGGCCTTGCAATGATTATGTTCGAAGCTTTGCTCCTTTCCAGCTCCCTCCCACTCTGCTGCTGTCTCTTGCTATTTTCCCCATTTCAATTTGCCCATTACTTTAGGCTAGAATTCATAATTTGGCCAGGGGTGGAGCGAAGGAAAATTGCGGATATGGTCACTATACTCCATATAGGGGACATATTAGACACTAAATTTTGATATATGAGAACTATAACACCAACCTCAGTATGGGTTAATATCCCGCCCCCCCTCCAAATTTGGCACATATATAATATCGCAGATCTTTTCGATTTATAATATTGTGACATCAATTAACCATCTATTTTTTACTAAATTGACCAAACATGATTGTCGATCGTTATGTTGGACGGTCAAAAAAGAAGAAAAAAAACACAAAGTGTACAAGATTAAGGAAGACAAAAATGCAAGCAGAACATCATAAGATAAAGCTAGAAAATCACTCAAACATCTCATATCACCCCGTCCCTGCAACCAAAACGAGGCTCCGAGAATATGCAATGAGCAGTATTATAGCCTAAAGTAAAGGAAGCACGCGATGATACGGAATTGGAATTAGACGAAGAGCATATTGTCTTCTCAGTGTCCCTCCAAAACATCCCGTCATATCAATAATGCTTTTCTGTCCAGCCGGAAGTTTCCAGTCAAAATGTGAAATCAAATTTGCTAGAGTTAGTTTCACGATCTTCATTCCAAAAGAAACCCCAGGACACATCCTTCTTCCGGCACCAAATGGAATGAATTGGAGATCGGTACCCGTATAATAGATTGAGCAATCCATAAATCTTTCCGGTAAGAACCTCTCCGCCTCTGTCCAGTAATTAACGAGGATCTCGATTTATCGCCCAAGCGTTCACGATGACGTTGGTGTTGACTGGGACCTCAATTGAACTGAGTCTCACCTTTTTATATTAAAAAAAACCGCTACGAAAACATTAATTAAAATCGCGCACATATATATAAATATTAATTTATTCCTTTTTCCATTAATTTTCCTCCCCTCCAATCCTCCACCCTTCCTGTTCATAACGGGGTAGGGTTTTGTGTGCATCATCACCCATACAATTTAGCTTTAATCAAACACGACCCAAACTTTAATCAAGCTTTAAGCCCATAAATAACATTAGCCCCGGTATTAGCAACCCATTCCCTCCCTTGAAGAAAAGAGTCAACGGTCCACCGCATGGCGTCACTCCTCGACAGCACGCTGTGCACGCCCTTCCACGTCACCCTCCTCGCCGTGCTGGCACCGGGCCCACGGTTCCCATACTCGGCATAGTACAACGTGTCCAGAAACATGGACCCGGCCCACGGCTTCCAACCTTCGGGCTGGATCAGATCACCGAGCTGCGACTCCATCACCACCGTGGTGGCGTACGCCTTCCACGGCCGGCCCAGGTACGTCTTCACCGTGAGCCTGTCCGGCGTCAGCTTCTGCTCCGGGACGATCCTGCAGTTGTGGATCACGATCCCCGTCGGCTGCCCTCTTTCCTTCCTGCCGTCGGCCGTCACCGTGTTGAACTGGTTCTCCATGGGCTTCCGGACGATGATGAGCGAGTTCTGCACCACCACGGCGCCGTATCCGAAGAGGAAGTCGATGGTTCCGGATAGGACGCAGTTGCGGAACAGCTGGCGGCCGCCTTGGTAGCACAGTGTGTCTTGGAATCCGTCCAGCCTGCAGTTGATGAATGCGGACCGGTCGGACAGTGAGCGGACCGCCACGGCCTGGTGGCCTTCCGGTCCGGCCGTGTTCTGGAACCCCATTGACCGGGCGATGAACCCGTCCTCCTCCACAACTGCGTGCACAAAACCAGTTCGTCTCAATAACTCGATCGTGAGAGTTTCGATTACGAATGTTATACTATTTTACTACTTGAAGTTTGCAAAAACACTAATATCAAAACGAGATCGTCGAGATTCGAACATAAGACACATTGGTAATTATCATCATCAAAGGCTCTGATATACCATGTCAATGAACGAACCACTTGGTCTCAATAACTCGGGTTATTAGGACTGGTGGTATCAAAACTGGTTTGACTGTGAGGTCATCACGTGTTCAAGTAGTCCTCACAACCTCCAATATTAATTGTTATCTTAAAGCATATATGATGAGCTGATGCAAACTTTAAGGCCGCGAGATGACTTTCGTTTTATGTAGTTTAATATGTAAAAAAGTAGTTAAAATTCATATATGGACCTCAACAACTCGAGTTTTTAGGACTATCGGATTTTTGAAGAAGTGAGAGATTATCACGTAATAGTAGTAAACTTACTGAAGGAAGCGGTCTTCCAGGTGCCGAGGCCGTCCTTGGCATAGCTCAAATGACCGGTGACAATGGTCTTCCTCGGTCCATCGCCGTACATGTAAACGTTCTTCATTCCTTTGGCCACTTTGGCTTGCTCGGCGTAAACTCCGGCCTTCACGTAAATCACATACCTCCCCTGGAAGTTCTTGGGGTAAGCCGCCAGGGCGGCGGAGATGGTCTTGTACTGGCCGCTCCCGTCCTTGGCGACCACCGCATTGGGCGTCATCTTAGGGTTCGATGCCAGAAGCTTCCTGTCCGCCGCCGACATCCACGTCGGATACCCGCCGTTCTCTTTCGACAACAACTTCCGGTGGTGATCCTCTTGACTACCGCCGGCGGCTGCCAGGCTGGTCAGGTTCAGCTTCAATCCGAACGAGCTAAGGACTTGCTGGATCCCGCCCAGGATGGTCAGCACGTTGTCGGTCAGCTGACTCCCGACCTCCGTGCTCTGCCTGACGTCGGTCCTGACGGTGCTGTCCTCGTCGAACCCGTCGACGCAGAGCTCCTGGTAGCTGATGACGTAGCTCATCCAGATCCTGGAAATCAGAGGTGGCAAATGAAATTAGATTCAGGGATTGACGGATTGGATATTTGGATCAAATGGATTGGTGGATTGATCCATGAGTCCGAATGATATCCAAACCTTAAATCGTTATGTAAATTTTGGAAAGTGTAGGGGCTAACTTGTCAAAGTGAAAAATTTTACGTAGCAAAAAGTAAAATTTCAATGATATTTTTGTCTTGAAAATAAATTTTAGACACCAAAATATAGAATATAAAAGTATAGGTATTAAATTGTAGTTTGCCCAATTAGATTTAGATCAAATGGATTGGATTAAATGGATTGATCCATAGATTCAAATGACTAACAAGCCTTGGACCATTATAAATTTGAAAAGTTTAGATATTAAAATGTCATACTGAAAAATTTTAGATACCAAAATTTAACTCTCCAATGTATTTTTTCCTAAAAAATAAATTTACTTATCAAGATATAAAATTAAAAAATATAATATGCCAAAAATTCATGAAGCAGAACTTACAATTGGATTTGAATCAAATGAATTGGACTTAAATGAATATGATTAATTGGATACTTAAATAAATGAATTTTAGATTGAATTCGTAGATTTGGATCCTAATTGCCACCTCTACCTGAAATCCTCGGACCGGTTGGCGATGGTGCTGATGTCGGACGCGCCGACCTTATCCATGATGTCCTGGAGCTTGTCGGAGGCGTCCTGCAGGAGCTCCTTGCAGTCCGACAAGGCGGTTTTCGTCCTGTTGGACTCGTTTTCGGCCTTGGCGACGAGGTCGTCGCTCATGTTGAAAGACTTCTTCACGGACTCGGCGACGGCGAGGATGCCGGCCTTGATGAGGTCTTTTGGGTCGGTGGAGTTGGCGCCGCTCAGGGTCTTCATGCACTCGTCTTTGTAGTTGGTGGGCTGGCATATTTGTGTGACTGCTTTCATGTGAGGGGAGAGGTTCTCGTCGGCGGCGGGGTCTTTGGCGCTCCGGTTGACGGAGGCGACGACGCCGATGACGATGCCCACCACCAGGAGGAGGGACACGACCGGAATTGCTATTTTAGCAACCATATTGTAATTTTATTTTTATTATTTTATTATTTTCTTCTTTTATTTTTTGTCTTTTTTTATGTTTTTGTTTTTAATTATTTTCGATGCCCCTTCCCGGCGAGCTAATGAATAATTTGCCGGTGACCGGGAAGGAAAGGAGGAAAAAAAATGAAAGAGGAGGAAGGATACTTCCTTTTTTTTTTTTTTTTTATTATCTACTACGATTATTGGCGGAGGGGATGGGGAGTTACTTATAGGGGGATTACAAATTTACAGATATCTTAATTTAGAAAATTATATTTTTGGGAGCTAAAATTATGGGGGTGGCTGGTTAATTTTTGTGGAGGAGAGGTGTTGTGGATGAGAGAGGTTGAGTTTTGTTACTAATATGTGGACGAGGGAGAAGATTAGTCGATTAATCCCTCAAAAAGTATGTTAATTCATTTAATTATCAATTTAAGCTATATGTTTGATTATTAGCTAGCTAGTAGCGGCATGCATGGAGTTCTTTGGATTGCTCAAGCTATACGCAATTTTCTTTTCGTCCAATTGGAAATAAGATTATAAGAGGCTTAAAGAATAAAACACTTAAAACTATATAGTATAATATGCTCTCCATTAGTCTCTGAATTAAAATTTTGATCAAAATAAGTGAGCCTCGTTTCGGCCGATCCATTTCATAGATTTTTTCTTACATGTTTCATACAATAATTGTTAGTTTTGAATTCAAATCATAAGTGTAACAAATGTTATAATCCTCAGACCGTTTTCTTTAGGTTCTATTGACAGACTTAGAGTGCTTCCGATCTATTTCCTACTAGCGAATTCGGGTTCATTTGTGACAAAAAAAAGTATACATTCAAGTCCATTTGGCATGTAAAGGATCGACACTCCTTTTAATCTTCCTCAATAAAATTAAGCAAGTTCAGAGGTTTGATGATCAATTCAAAGCAGTGAAGCCTGAGATTTTTGGTAGTGATTTGCTTAAATAGTTGTTCACATCAATTACCTTAATACCCAAACCTGTAGTGAAAAGTAACGTAATTATTATTCATCATTATTCGTGTAACAAAATTTTACTAAAAACTAGGTTGACATAATATGTTAAACAAAACAAACTTTCCGTTGACACTAAACTAAGTTGTTATCACCTTTTTCCTTGATGTTATTTGAAATTCACTAACAAATTCGCCTCCATTACGATCCACAATGTTCTCCAGTCAACATTCATAATAATCGGGGAACCATGAAACCACGTCTCCCCATTTCATACTAACCTCCTATTCTAGGATACAAACCTTTTTCCAGAGTTTACTCCGTATATAAATTTTTTTTTCATTACTACGTTTAAGTGTCACACACTAATCCCAGTCACATTAGCAAACATGAGAAGAGTCCCTAAACCCTAACACAAAAATCCTCTCTAAAAACACCCATAAAAATGATGAGCAAACGAATCGGACCGGCACTTTGCCTAATTCTCATACATGCAGCCGCCGTCGCTATAGCCGAAAACGGTCACAATAGCACGTTAATAGCGACGAGATTAACCGTCGCGCGAATGTGCGCTTCCACCGACTACAAGCAAGCATGCGAGGAAACCCTCCGACCGGTAAACGCAACGAACGACCCCAAGGAGTTCATCAAAGCGGCGATCACCGCCACGATCGAAGCCACCGAGAGATCGTTCAATCTCTCCGCCGCTCTGACCGAGAAAATCAACATCGGCCGCCGCCGGGAGAAGAACACCACCGCCATCAGCGGCTTACGAATGGCGCTGGAAGATTGCAGGGATCTGTTATCCGACGCCGTTTCCGAGCTTCAAGAATCCCTGTCTTTTTTAGCCAACAGCAGCAGCCTCCTCACGTCCCGAGCCAACAACGAGTCGGCCGCCGCGGACGGCAGCCGACACGTCATCACGGAGCTTCAAAATTGGCTGAGCGCCGTCGTTTCATACCAGTACACCTGCCTCGACCACCTGATCGAACGTTCACAGAAGTTGAAATTAGGTGCGTCTTTTTTTTTTTAGTTATTGTAAATTATTTTGATTTGGGGATATTACTTATAAGTTATAATGTAGTAAAATTAACTTCTTACAAACGATTATAAGTGAAGTTTGGTGTATTGATAGAAAAAAAACATTTATGTCACTTTAAATGGGTGGGTTCAAATCTTCTCCATATCATATATATAGATTTTTTATTATCGTTTTATCAAAACTTACATGTGTGTCGCGTGACAGCTCGGTCCAACTCCTTTGGCTCTGTCATGAAGGGAGGGCTTGGGAGGGCGACGCGGCTGACGAGCAACGCGTTGTCGATGGTAAACGAGATCGCGCGGTCGCTAGATTTGGTCACGTCGCTAGGGCGGACCCAGAGGGATCATCGTAAAGGTGGTCGGAAGCATCTGATGACGACGCGACGACGACGAGGGAGGAGGATGCTCGATGAGGGGTTTAGTTTCGAAGTTGTGGTGGCGCAAGACGGAAGTGGCCAATTTACGACGATCTCTGAAGCTCTGGCGGCATACGATCGAGAGAAAGTTGAGGATACAGGTGGGTACTATGTGGTTTATGTGAAGGAGGGTGTCTATAAGGAGCATGTAACGGTGAAGAAGGATCAACGGAATGTGTTCATGTTTGGAGATGGAGCTCGGAGGACTATTGTTAGTGGGAATAGAAGCAATCGGGATGGTTTCCGGACCATGAAAACTGCCACTTTCGGTAAGTTCGACATTAGGCCGATTTATGTTAATAAACGATTTGGACTTATTGATGAACCATATAAGCTCTAATATTTGCATATAAATTTTACCGATAATGCACAAAATTACCATGTATAAACATTTTGATCTGGACATTAAAGTGACATTTATCACAAAAATATAGCGTATATAATCAAATATCATGTTATGAAGTAAATGGTAGAAGAAATTTTATATTGTGCTTATGAAGATGAAGTAACAATTAACTCACAGGGGAAAATAATTGAACAGTTTTCTTTGTGGGCTGGGTGCAGAGGCGTTGGGCCCGGGGTTCATAGCCCAATCAATGGGCTTCGAGAACACAGCGGGCCCAGAGGGCCACCAAGCGGTGGCCCTCCGCGTGCAAGGCGACAAATCGGCCTTCATCGACTGCGCAATCGACGGCTACCAAGACTCCCTCTACTGCCACGCCCACCGCCAGTTCTACCACAACTGCGAAATCTCCGGCACGATCGACTTCATCTTCGGCTACGCCGCCGCCGTCATTCAGAACTCCGTCATCACCATCCGCCGCCCGATCGGAAGCCAGCAGAACGCCGTGATCGCGCAGGGGCGCGCGATCGAGCAGCAGACCACTGGGATCGTGCTCCAGAACTGCAGGATCGTGGCGGAGGACGGCGGCGTGCCGCCGTCGTACCTCGGCCGTCCGTGGAAGGCGTACTCGAGGGCGGTGGTGATGGAGTCGGAGATCGGGGGCGTGATTCGGCCGGAGGGGTGGATGCCGTGGCTGGGGGATCTGTATTTGGATACGTTGTGTTTTGAGGAGTATGGGAACTCCGGCGCCGGCGCGGCGACCGGAGGGAGGGTGAAGTGGAAGGGGTTTCGGGTTGTGGGGAAGGACGAGGCGGTTCATTTTACTCCGGGTGAGTTCATTCAGGGAGAGGAGTGGCTGGATGAGAAGATTGATGGCAAAATCAGTTTTGGTCTTTCACATTGATTTCGTGGATCGTTTGGATGCATCATTTTGAATATGTGATTCACTTGGGTTCGTTACAAAGAGATATACGTATGTTGCACGTTTGAACACAATGTTATTGGTTTGAAATTATGTAGCCATGGAATTTACATGCGGATTAAGTGAATTCTTTGATGGTATCGAGCCAGAACAACCTACTCTTGTTAACACTTCGATTGTTAACTTAAAATTCGAATCTCAAACAATTGAAAAAATCAAATATGTCACCAATAATACATTAGAATCATTCATAAATGAACTAAAAATTACAATTTCACTATGAATACTATGATTTCCATATCCTATTCCCAAATCCAAATCCAAATCCAAATCCCTTCCCAAATATTTAGCAACCACCAAATTCCAATCTTGGTTCTTGCAAACCACTGAACTTTGCTTCTGGTTTCAATGTTTGGCTGTTCCAACTCTTCCCCCTCAAATTCAAACCACTGAACTTACTAGTACACGAACCTAGAGAAGAAGGAGGAGGGAAAAGGAAATAAGCAAGAAAATGCGCGGGTCAAAGGCTGAAAGACACCCAAATGTCGCATTAGAGGAGTTTGGCTTTCTGGGTTTCTCATTTGACTTCTTGTATTTCATTGTTTCCTCTCAAAGTTTCACACTTTGTCGAGGCTGATCTAATGGATCACATTATTCTTTTGCTTTCTTTATTTCAATTTTCTTCTTCTGCTTCTTCCATGGCTGGTGCCTGGTCTCCACTCAAATTGACGACAAGGAGAATCTTGAACGGTTAGAGTTCTTCCAAAAACCAAGTTTCCACCCTTTGGGATGCGTCGCTTTCTCTGCAGTTTCTTCTGCAGTTTCTGGCTTGGTTGAAAGGGCAGCTTCATATTTGTGGCATATACCAAATTGGGCGCTGAATTCCTGCCCTTTCCCTTCAATTAAAGGTGAGAGCTCTTGTCTAAGGTTAAATTCATGATTGTTTCAATTCGGAGCACTCGTGGAATTTTGGAGATAATTTCCATGAAGGTTCTTGTTGATTTGTCAACTCAACAAACGTGAGTGGTTTAGTTAGACTAGTTGGGCTGCTGCAAACTGTGGAAAAAAGCTCATGAATGATGAAGGAGATTATTTCTAAGGAGCTAGTTAATCTAGAACTACAACCACTTACGGAACATTTGGATTTCTTGACACTGTTAACTATTCTGGAACGGTTTGGAAAATGTGGGGGAACGACAGTTTATGTCCTCCATATGTTTGATGAATTGCCTCAAACAGCCAATTATGCTTTGACTTTACCTTCACTTTAGCACAGTACCAGAACATATGGTTTGTCCCATGACTTGCATGGCTAGAACCCACTCAATGTAAGGACACCACTAGGACTAGGATCAGAATGGATTATGTGGTCAGTTATGGTGTTCACATTGTTGCATTGTTTCTGCATGTGTACAATGCCAATCTGGTGATTGTAAGGACTCTTCATATTGTTGTTTCCCATTCAGACACTCGTTTTGCTTCATCAAACTTCCAAAGTTGTCAGTTTGGGAACTGGAAGTAGTGTGAATGACAACTACCAACTTCTTTTTTGGTCTTGTAAGGCACTACCATCTCTGAAATCAGATTTCTTGTGGCCTAAATTTTTTTTTGTAAGAGTGGTTGCATTAGCAATGGATTTAATCTGAAGCTTCATGCATCCATTGAGAACTTCTACTCAGACCTATATTATAGGCCAATTAAGAGCCCGTTGGTTGGTTGTACTTGTAGGTTGTTGTCATTTGTTTCAATTGCATGCTATCATGTGAGTTGTACTTTCAAAAACATTGTTTGGTTTAATGCATCTGTTCTGTAAGTCGAGCCAGAAAAGTGGGGATAAAGACGTGTGGAACTCACTTTTATAGAGTGAGTTTTCAAATTCTACAATCTCCAAGTGTTTGAGATTGCATGTGCACTCTGAATTGCACTCAAATTGTCTACCAAAAATGATACATTTGTTCTTTTGCATGAAGTTGCAAATTTCACCCTAACAATTACATGCAATGAAACGACTTCTAACAGGCTTGTACAATTTGGAGAGTTTGATGGGAATTGGTAAGTTTCTACGTGAGTTACCTGACTCAAGTCAATTCCATCTTCCTTGAACAGGGTCAGAATGTTAGATTAGGTGAGAATATACCAGTTGATAAGTGATATGCCAATTGATACGTGCTAATTTAAAATCGGTTTGTTTGAATGCATGAGTCCAACAAGTCATAAGAACTTGAAATTCCTAGTATTTCCATGAGTGTGAATAGACAGATACACATGTGCTTGCTTCCAGGGACAAACTACTGCAGAAGTTTCTACCTTGCTTTGGTTTTGACCTTGAAAACAATTAGTCCAAGTTAGTGAACAGGAAAGTAGTTATGTTGACATTGTTACTACTTGCTGCTATATATATGTGTCCATTGAGTCAGTAGGCTTCATGCTATTGCGTGCCTAAACATAAGTCACAAGCTGTATTAGAGTTTACGTGGAGAAGTACTAATTCATAAAATGTACAAGCTTCTGATTTGTAATTCTACATTGTCTGACAAGCTCTTCGATCCTGGATGCCTCCATACCAGGTACTGGTCTTCCAGCCAAAATATGAACCTTTGTCTCTCATTTAGCATTAGGCTATAATTGCATAACTGAACTGGTCTCTCCAAACTTCATACACATTTAGCCCCTTCACATACTCACTGCTTCCTCTCTTTTCATTTAACCCCCTTCTTTTTCATGTTTTGTTCAGCTTTGGAATCAGAAAGGAGAAGAAAGGTATGTGCTTATGTATGCAATTCTCTGAAACTTTCTTGTTTTTTTTTTTTTTTTTGTGATTGTCAATGTTATAACTGATGAAAATGATGTTGTGTGATCATAGATCACTACACAAATGTTCCTCGTAATGCCAACTTGGAGAAGCTACCAAAGGGCTATCTGTTTCCTGAGGTTCGTTGCGAGATTCATGTACCTTTTTCCCCCCCGCTTCAACTGTTACTGCATGTATCCATGTTTATAATTGTTCTCATCAGTGTTCACTTCCACGAGCATGGGCATCTTGTCGAGCTTTTGCTCTAAATGGGTTGTTCTCTTTGCATTTCCACCCCTTCACAGTGGTTTAGAAAATGAAGCCCTTGGTAGTGATGATTGATTGCTCTTTCATAATTTTTTGCTTATGGAATTGTTCTGCGCTCCTTTCTTGTTGATCTGCTCCTTTGCACACTCTCTCGGCTATCTAAGATATTCACGCTTGTTATGAAGAATTTTCTCGATTTTTCTGTTTTGGAAACAGATTTCCTTGCGTCAGCATCAGCACCTTGAACAACATCCTGATGCAAGCTTGATAAGCCTTGGGATTGGTGATACAACAGAACCAGTACCAGACATTGTAACATCAAGAATGGCCGATGTACTGTTCTTTCTTTATCTTTCTGTTTCCCCCCTTTGCTTCTCCCTTTTGTTTGCAGACATGAATAGAGCTCTAAGGTATGGTATGAGCTTAGGTGACATTATGCTTCTTGTCATTGCTATGTTTACTCTAAAAGACTTGAATTGAACATTGTTTTCCTTTTTTTAATCCGAACCTATGACATTGGTTTTTCTCATCTCCCCTTGTATCAATTGTCGACTCAATATGAAGTCCCCCCCCCACCCACATATTAACTCTTACATTTCCACTCTGCAGTTTGCAAGCGGGCTTTCAACACTAGAAGGGTACAGAGGATATGGAGCTGAGCAAGGCAACAAGGTAACTTTTTGTTGACTGTTTACTGGACCTCAAATGTTGTTGTAGCGGAAGTCAAACCCACCTTAATTTTTTTATAGGAAACGAACAGTAGGGGAAAGGTTCATGTCATTTGTGTTTCTTGTATATTGTTCTGCACTATTGGTCATGATTGACTGCAAAGTGAACTCTTTGTTTGTTTGTTGTCCATGTCAACTTAGACAACGTGGTTTGCCCACTTGGTTTGACTGAAAAATAAGCAAGTTCATCTCAGTTAATATGTTTTCGTGGCACTTGCAATAATAACCTTACCAGTTAAAATTCATATCGAAGGGAACATTATTGATGAAATAACATGTATGTTTGAGGGTAACAAACGTATTTTCCGAAAGATCTATTATTAGTATCAGATGAACACTGTGCAAGTTCGTACATCTACTTGCAGGAACTCAGGAAAGCAATTGCAGAAACATTCTACAAAGATGTAAATGTGAAAGATTCTGAAGTTTTTGTATCTGATGGTGCACAGTGTGACATCGCTCGCCTTCAGGTACCAGATTAGTACATATTCCAGTGGTGATTGTTATTATCTGACTTTATTTGTTTCCTTTAGCTGCCAAAATGTCTTGTGATGTCTCCGTATACCATACTTTGATGGGACCTCAGTTTGTGCTGCATCTTTATATCTTTGTTTATGGTACTTGACTATGGTTTTCAAATGGATGTACGACTTCTTCCCATTACTTACAGCTGCTTCTTGGTTCACGAGTGACTGCAGCTGTTCAAGATCCATCATTTCCGGTAAGTGGTCTGCTACTTGTTGTTGTCAGTCTTTGATACTTTGGTTCTTGATTAGATGGAATTTCCCCATAATCTAGTGACAAAAAAAAAAAAAATGCTTCGTTCCAGGGTTACATTGACACAAGCGTAATAATTGGCCAAGCTGGTGACCTGGACCATGAAACCGGTAGATACCATCGCCTTGAGTACATGAAATGTGGACCTGAAAACAAATTCTTCCCTGATTTGAGGAGGACATCAAGCACAGATGTAATCTTCTTTTGCTCTCCAAATAACCCAACTGGGCATGCAGCAACTAGGCAGCAGTTAGAGCAGCTAGTAAAGTTTGCTAAAGATAATGGATCAATCATAGTATTCGACTCTGCATATGCAACTTACATTTCCGACGATTCTCCTCGATCTATCTTCGAAATTCCTGGTGCTAAAGAGGTAAACATCTTAACCGTCGAATATATGATACTATGTTTTACGGTTTTGTTTTCAGAAATGATGACTCACTAGGTTGATTTCCCCACCAGGTTGCAGTTGAGATTTCTTCTTTCTCAAAATTTGCTGGTTTCACTGGAGTTCGCCTTGGCTGGACAGTAGTTCCCTCAGAACTCTGCTTCTCGAATGGTTTCCCTGTTATACATGACTTCAATCGCGTGGTGTGCACTTGCTTCAATGGAGCTTCGAATATAGCTCAGGCTGGTGGACTTGCCTGTCTTTCCTCTGAAGGTTTCGAGGTAAGAACTTAGAACAGCAGAGATCAGTTATGCATCAAAGGTAACTCGACTTTTAAGACCTGGCCCGTTTTACTGAAGCTACTGAACAAACTCTTTTCACCAGGGTGTCCGAACCAGGGTCAACTACTACAAGGAGAACGCAGAGATACTTCTGGATGCTCTTGCTTCACTTAACATCAAGGCATACGGAGGCCAAAATGCGCCTTACGTTTGGGTTCATTTTCCAGGAATGAATTCTTGGGAGGTGTTTGATATGATCCTCGAGAAGGCTAACATCATAACCGTTCCAGGATGTGGATTCGGCCCTGGAGGTGAAGAGTTTTTGAGAATCAGTGCTTTTGGCCACAGGGAAAGCATCCTGGAGGCTGCAAGGAGGCTGAAAGCTTTGTTCTCGTAGGGGAAAATCCCCAGAAACTCCAGTGCCTCTTAACAACTTCTACTATGCCTACTAAATAAAACGAAATGCTGGTCTTGAACTTGAAAGATTCATGGATCCTGGATCGCTACGACAGCGTGAAGATACAACTCTAATGATGGCTAATCTGTGATATGGTTGCTGTGACATTTTCTTCTTCCTTTTGTGGGTAGGAAGCTTGGTGTGCACGGCTTCCTTTCCTTGTTGCCAAGGAATTGAAAACTGTTTTCACAAAAAAGAAAAAAGAAAAAAAAGAATTGAAGCTGTCACTGATCCTCAGCAGCTTAAAGATTAGCTAGTTTTAGAAGCTTGTTGTGGGGCTGCACTTCGCCTGTGTTCATTTCCAGCTTCCCCAGTCATTTTTTCCCCATACTTTCCTGTTTATATATAGGGCTGCTCATCTTGTGACGAAAATGATCAACTTGCAGATGTCTTTTCCATGATATTTACCGTTTCTCTTCTCCCTCTAGAAAAACTCATCAAATTCACCATAAAAACTAATTAAATTCACCATGAGCAAGGTCCGACTCGAAAAGTGCAATTTGTCATACAAAAACCATCAAAAAGTGTTTTTGGCCATTTCCACCACCGACAACCATTACCCTAGTCTAAACTGATCGAGCAAGATGAAATGCTATGACTTATAAGTAAGATTTGTTCCTTCGCAAACATCCGATAAACTAGATCTGTGTGTCGTAAAACATATAGTTAGGTTCTTATCCATCCAAGCACAGTCGACACCCATTGCAATAGTCGGTTCTATGTAAACATAATCAAGCGTGGATTAAACAAAAAATAAATGAAATTTGAAGAACGAAAGTACGTCAGATTCAAAGTTTTAAATTTCTTCATTCAAATTGTTTTTTTTATTCTCTTCTTTATTTTAAAAAAATCTTAAAATCGAATTATGTTGTATTCGATCCAACTTGGATTTGTTGGATCGGATCATTGGCCACATGCCACGTGACTCCGGATTATCCTCCAGAATCAGATGCTCTTTGTCTTAAAATAAAAAACAGAATCAGATGCTGATGGGTTACCTTTGCGTCGCGTGAAAGATTTGTGCATTCTCAAATCCATCGCCAATCTTCCCGGACAGGACGATTATTTCCTCTCCATTTCTGCCAATCTGCAATCCCGAAAAGTTCATCGTTCTTTATTCTTCTTGTTCATCCGCAAAATTTCGATCAATTCTTCTGCTAGCCAGCTAGCTGGTTGTTGCTGTTCCTTCCGCCCTCGTCCTCGCCGCTGCGATCGGGCGACTTGCGATTTGGTGCGAGTCATAATAGAAGTAAGCTTTTGACGGTGAGTCGCTTCTGCTCTTCCTTCTTGTTCAGTTTAGATCCAGCACTCGAGGATAATTGGAAATTGCTTGAACCCATTACCCGTAGTAGGTGTTCGACTTCATTTCCTGGTTATTCTGCATTTGTGGATGATCTGTTAGAGTTCAATTCTCCATGGGTGCTAGGTTTCAATGGTTTCCCTTGCTTGCTGATTGATGATGATCCCGTTTCGTATTCATGAGCTGATGGCGATACTTCATTGGTGGTTATTGTTTAGAATGAGTTGAATCGACTTTGAATCATTTCTGTGCTTTAGCTTCATGATGTCGTCATCTGAATTGTAGATTGCTCAAATATTCCAGTTATCTGGGTATTTGACATGATTCCTTCTTATGTTGAACGTGGAATCATTCATCTTCTCTTGGATGATGAATTGTTTCTTGAACATGGACATGATCCCCTCTCATATATGCTGTTGATTTGAAGGTTCATTTATTGAAAGATTTGTTTTTCTCTATATTATGACATCCATTATGTTCTCTATATGTCCTAAGCCCTTGCCACTTTTCAAAATTTTCATTCTTTCGCATTCTCCGAGCTCTTTCTCTGAATGATCTTTTACATAATCGGCTTCACACGAAGGTCCATGTATTTTTAAGTTCCGTTAAATGCGTATGTAGGTTAAGTTTGGACATGGCAAAGAGTGGTAGATCACAACGTAGGGCTTCTTTCAGACAGTACAGGATGGTTCCGTATCAGTTGCCGAATTGTGATGCTCACAATGCAGAGCAATGCTGCCGAGATAATAATGGATCCAATGGATTATTCGACAAGAAGGACTGGGAAGAAGCGACTTGCTCTGTTTGCATGGAGTGCCCACACAATGCAGTTCTGTTGCTGTGCTCCTCTCACGACAAGGGTTGTCGTCCCTATATGTGTAAGACTAGCTTCCGTTACTCGAATTGTCTGAACCAATACAAGAAAGCATACACGAATAGCGACGTAGAGAAGTGTGAGATCTTGGAGCTTGCCTGCCCTCTTTGCAGGGGCCAAGTGAAAGGCTGGACTGTGGTAGAGCCTGCACGCCAATATCTGAACTCCAAGGAAAGAAGCTGCATGCAAGACGATTGTTCATTTGTTGGCACTTACAAGGAGTTGAGGAAGCACATGAAGGGGGTTCACCCTTCTGCAGCACCACGTGGAGTAGATCCTCTGTTGGAACAGAAGTGGCGGAGGCTGGAGAGGGACCGTGAGCATGACGATGTCATCAGCACGATAAGATCTACGATGCCCGGGTCGTTGGTTTTTGGGGATTACGTGATTGAGAGGAACCACGGTGGTGGTGACTACTTGGATTCAGATGATGATGATGATGAAAATGAAGATGTGGATTTTGAAGTTGAGGCTGCAAACAGGAGTAGAGGAGAAGGATTTGTAGGTTTTGATAGGAATCTGGTGAATGTGGTTATGCTGTTGCGCGCCTTTGGTTCTTCTCGTGATGAGTTCAGCAGACGGCTTCCACAGCCGGTGGGGATGCCCGATCCCCACACCTCTCGAGTTGGTGGATTGGCTTCCTTTGATGTAGACATTGACCATTATCATGGCTACGATGAGATGGCAGACGACGACGGTGGTGGTGGCATGTCATCACTTGTTTCTCACCGTTCAGGTAGACGACGACCTAGGCGTAGGGACATGGACAGAGGTAGCAGATGACAAGCCGGTTTCATGCCATTTTAAGCAGGAATATATTGCAGGTGAACACTGAACATCACCTTCTTAGGGAAGGAGGGATTAGGGAGTGATATCACAATTGTTACATTTAGAGAAGTTCTTGATCAACAATGAACTTCTCCTTCTTTTGCTTTGTATCTGTAATTTCCTTCTTCATATGCTCAACTGAAGCTGAAGTTCTTGATCAGCACAACAGTTGACTTTTCTTCTTAATTGGAAATGGCTGAATGAAGCTACTGATTAATTAAAAAATGTATAGCTCATGGTTTGCGAACACGGATTGGATCGGTGGTAATACTATTGGTTTTGAACTTGGAGGTCTAGGCTAATAACGGGTAGCAAAATTCATGGTGCACTGGTTGCTGCGGCCTTCGATCCAGAACCTAAAAAAATATCTATGTGAAAGGGGTGGGCATCAGTTTCTTCGATCCAGATCGAACCAAATCGAGTTGAGATAGGATCGGATCAAAAATAAAGAAAAAAATAAGGATCAGAACCGGACCAAAAGCATATTTGATGGTTTTGGTTCAATTTGATCCGGTCCGGTCTAAATTCACTTTCGATCAATTTTTTCTTCATACTTAAAATACTTATGGATCGAAACCGAATAAAAATATATTCGATCTGCCTCGATCCAATTATCGATTCACCGGATCCTTGCCCACCCCTAGAAAAGGCACAGCCGTGCTAGGTCATAGGATGGCCCCACATGAAAAGATAAGATAGGCCCACATTGAGCCCAGGCAAAGTTAAACCCAGGTACGGCCTGTTGGGCGGTGGGCCCATTTCGACAGCTAGACCCAGACAAAGGGTCGGGTTTGAACCGGGTTACCGGCCCATGGTCCGGGTTATCCTCGGAACCAGATACTGACGGACGGTTACGTTTCCGTGCATCCTCAATTTTCCCATCTCCCATTCCACGATGTTCCTCGTTCTCCCTCCATTTCGATTCCCAATCTGCAATCCCTAATTACCTTCCCCATCATCGTCATCAATTCTTCTTGTTCAATTGCACGATTCCGCTCTCCCCCCAATTGATTCTTCTACTAGGTGCTCCTTCCGCCATTCTCGTCGCCGCAGATCAAATCTCGGCCGGCACCGTTTCTTCTGCTCCTTCCGTCGTTTTCGCGTTAGTCAGCATCGCATTCTACTCCTACTTCCTCCTTCCCGTCGCGGAGCTCCAGCTTCCGAAGCAGCAACGCAGTGACTTGTCGCTTTCGCTTTGGTGCAAGTTCCGGAAGCTTTTTGACTGTGAGTCGCTTGCTCTGTTGGGTCTCCGGTATTTGTTGGTTTAGATCCACAACTTGAGAACTAATTTGAACTTGCTTGAATTCATTACCTGGAGGTGTTCTGGTTTTGTTCCTGGCTATTCTGCATTTTGCATGATCTGTTCTCTGGGTGGTCACTCAATTCTGTGGGGGGGGGGGGGGGGGGGGGGGGGGGGGGGGGGGGGGGGTGTTTGGTTTCACAATCACATGCTTGCTGATTGATGACGAGCCATTTGATGTTTGGATGCTTCATTATCCAAAAATACTTGTGGGTACTGTTAAGAATGAGCTGAATTGACTTTGAATTATTTCTGTGATTTAGCTTCATGATGGCGTTACCTTGAATGTACATTTCCCAATATCTATCAGTGATTTGGATATTGCTTGCTTCCTTCTTTTTTTTGTGCAATTGAACCACTATGTAGAATCCTCTTGGATGGTTGAATTATATCTTAGAAAGGGTTCTTTTAACTGTTGTTCCTTCATTACGAACTGGAGAAGAGCCCTTTTGTTTAGCATTGACACTTCTTACCTCATATGCTGTTGTTTTGGAGGGTTAAGCGATATTTATGTATCATTCTAAATTTGCTTCTCAGTATCATTTACTGCACATTCCGGTTTAGTCTGTATTATTACTGCTCTTCCTTTCTCTTTATGTCCTGAAACTCGTGATGCTTCCTATCTTTTTCAGTCACTTCCATCTACTGAGTTCTCTTTGTTAATGGTCTTCTCTTAAATGTTTGCTTCACAAGTATTTTCAAGTTCATATTAATCACGTATGTAGGTTAAGTTACACATGGCAAAAGTTGGTAGGTCGCGACGTAGGGCTTCTTACAGACAGTGCAGAATGGCTCCCTACCATTTGCGGACTTGTGGCAGTCACATTGAAGAGCAATGCTGCCCGAAAGGCTCCAAAGGGTTATTATTAGATAAGAAAGACTGGGAAGATGTGACATGCTCTGTTTGCATGGAATGTCCACATAATGCAGTCCTGTTGCTTTGCTCCTCTCATGACAAGGGTTGCCGTCCCTATATGTGCGGGACTAGCTTCCGTTATTCCAATTGTCTTGACCAGTACAAGAAAGCATATACGAATAGGGATGTCGAGAAGTGTGAGATCTCGGAGCTTGCATGTCCTCTTTGTAGGGGCCAAGTGAAGGGGTGGACTGTGGTGGAGCCTGCCCGTGAATATCTGAATTCCAAGGAAAGAAACTGTATGCAGGATGATTGTACATTCGTGGGCACTTACAAGGAATTGAGGAAGCACATGAAGGGGGTTCACCCTTGTGCAACACCTCGTGGTGTAGACCCTCTGTTGGAGCAGAAGTGGGGAAGGTTGGAAAGGGAGCGAGAGCGTGATGATGTTCTCAGCACAATAAGATCTACAATGCCTGGTTCGTTGGTTTTTGGGGATTACGTGATTGAGAGAAACCGTGGTGATTTTGATTCAGATGATGATGAAGATATGGGGTTTGACATTGAGGCTGCAAACCGGAGTGGGGGAGGATTTGCAGGTTTTGATCGGAATCTGATGAATGTGTTTATGCTGTTGCATGCCTTTGGGTCTGCATCGGGTTCCCACCACCAGTCAGAAGGAGCCCGTGTTGGCAATCGACACCCTTCGCCAGTCGGTGCATTTGATGATGACATTGACCATCATCACAGCTATGATTGGACCGCAGACGATGAGGATGATGATGACGATGGTGGTGGTGTCACATCACTTGCTTCTCGACTCCTTGCTCAAGGGCAGGTGCTTTTGAACCGTTCGGGTAGACGACGTAGGCGTAGGGTCGATGGAGGTGACAGTTGAAAGGCGTAACATACCAGCCGGCAGCCGGGGGGGATTAGGCGACTTCTAAGATGTGATGATTGTGTATTTTAGCATGTGCATTTGTACAATTCTTTTACATTTAGAGCAGTTGGCCATGGGGATGGCTGGATCAAAACTACTGATTCTTCTGCCTTTTTTATCTGTAATTTTGCTATTGATAAGGTAAAAACTGAAGCTGATGTTCCTGATCAGCACATCAGTTAGCTGTTGTTCCTAATAGTACATTCACAGAAGCTGGCCATTGGGGATGGCCAAATAAAGCTACTGATTTTCCTTATTCCTCCTGTTATTTTTCCTGCTAAAATTTCCAGATTCAAGCTAATTCCAGATCAGTTAAACTCCATTTATACGGAGGATCGTTAATGATGTTGAGAAGTGGAGCCATCATGATGCCGATCGATCTCCAATGAATGAACCAACAAAGAACCGCTTCAAAAGTCTCAAATGAAATATGCAAATATGAAAGAAAGCCATTCAAACCATTAGGGAGGAGCAGAACATAAGAAACTCTCAAAACCTATACACCAAGATTGCCTGCTTCTTTACCCTGAGTATTCTACTGACTGTAAAGAATGCCAACCTCATTTAACCTTCATTATAAAATACAATACTGCCAATTCACTGAAAAGTAAAACTGCCAGTATCAGCATTAGCTACAGGTAAAACAAGAAGTCAAGCTAGAAAGGATCTTGAAAAAACTACAGAAGACAGGTATGAAACCAAAGACGAAGAAGAAGAAGAAGCCTCTTCTAAACATCAAGGGTACTAGTAAGTTCTTAACCTAAGAAGCACAAACAAAACACTTCCAATGTGTATGATTATCGGTAAGGTTACAACCAAAAGAGAACCATAACAGCCACAGAGAGGACCAGAGAATAAGAATCTTCTCTTTGGGAAGAACATCCACAAGATGAAAGAACAAGGACAACTGTTGCTGGACACTTCCATCCGTTCGACAAGAACACCACTTAATATGAGAACCTCAAATGATGCCTTTTGTTAAGCTCTGCTACCCTCAACAAAAGGACCTCAGCAGTGTTTTAAATAGAAAGTATTTCTGTTATTAGCAACAGACAAGCCAAAATGTGCACCCAGAAAGACCATAAGTTATCATCAACCCTGCCAAAACATTGACAAAATTAATAAAAAGAAGCATTGATCAGGACTATGGTAAAGGTGAGGGAGGAAAAAGGATTTACCCGGCCCATTCCTGTTTCTAACCAACTAGTCACTCATGTTTTAAGTCACCTTCTACTTTCAAACATCCAAGGATTCAGACTTCAAGCACAGTATGAAGTACAGTTACTGTTCCTCCAAATGCCAATCCACATCAATGGTTCTTGCCAATGCAAAATGATCAAATGAACTGTTCAGAATGTTTATGATTTTGTAGATGGATCGTGGGAACCCAGATGCCAAAACTAAACTCATTCAGAACAAGGTCCACGGCCACCTTACAATTCCATGTCAAAGCAACCATTGTTTCCATCATCCCGTCACACAAACATCAAAGGCGCCATTTTGAGAACACAAAGTACTACAACATTTATGCAAGTGCTGCACATTAAGAAGCGGATCTACAAGGCTGATCCACGAAAAGACGATAACGACGACCACACAGCTGCGGCTAACAGGTCTAGAGCAATGCAGATGACAAGGGCAGTTCCTTTAGTGCTCTCATCTGCCAAAAAGAAGCAAACATATTCCATTGGCAAACCCTTACATTTTCGTAATGCATAAAGTTTAGTATAGAGATCACTAATACAATAGGTGCAGCTAGTTTACCTGTATCATCTCTTCATGAACCCCTCCGTTCATATGGTCCAGAGCGGTC
This sequence comes from Linum trigynum, assembly GCA_964030455.1. Taxonomy (NCBI): domain Eukaryota; kingdom Viridiplantae; phylum Streptophyta; class Magnoliopsida; order Malpighiales; family Linaceae; genus Linum; species Linum trigynum. The sequence goes on along the minus strand of OZ034817.1, from coordinate 59,001,700 downwards.
GCGACTATATCGATCACTTCCTTCACCCCCACGGCTTCCGCCATCTCTGCTGCTGCGCCCCCCATGCCGGTCTCCATTCCTATCAGGACCATAGCGACTCCCATCTCTGCTACTTCCACCTCCATACCTCTCATCTCGACCACCATACCTCTCATCCCGACCACCATACCTTTCATCTCGACCACCATACCTGTCGCCTCCTCTTGCTCCTTCACCACTTGGACATTCTCTAGCAAAATGTCCAGGTTTCCCACACTTGAAGCAGTCTCCACCACTACCACCACGCCTGCCTCCACTTTCATAGTCTGAACCACGATCGCGTCCATGATCACGGCTTCGGTCAGAATCACGATCTCGTCCTGAACCTTGGCTAGGTTGGGATTTCTCAACTATAATGGTTCGACCATCTAAATCAATCCCATTCATTTCCTCAATAGCTTCTTCCATTGCTTTCTTCTCATCGAAAGTTACAAATCCAAATCCACGGGAGCGTCCAGAGAACTTATCAACAACCACCTATAATAGACAAAAGTAAGAAATTTATACTCATCCCAAGTTGACAGCATCTCCAATCATGGCAAATGCAACAAACAACTTCCACCCTTTCCAGAGCAAGAAGCTTATCTCCAATTAACAACCCAAAATTTTCAAATTTCTTGCAGTTACCTCAGTAACCACAGACACAGTACAAGGTTGACAGCAGCAAGAAAGCCCAACACAATTTAACATATCAATGATTGAATGGAAATCAATATAACCTATATTGTGTCAGATAGCAACTAGTTTTTTCTGTTTCTTAAACACTTAAATACAGAAACTATTATTGAACACTGAGGCTATGAGAACATGTCGACCAGAGAAGTGGGATTCGGAGAATTATCACACCTTAGCATCAACAAGATTCCCATACTTGTCAAATGCCTTTTTCAGGCCTCTATCAGATGTTGACCAAGCAAGCCCACCAACGAAACAACGGTACTCTACGTCTTCTGGCATTTTTCCGGATAGTGCTCTGGGGAAAATGCAAAATCAGTATGAAGTTGATAAAAATAATATAACAATATGATGGCAGTGTCTCGTTTGCCTATAACTCCAAGACAATGCAATCATGAACATCTTCAAAGGCGTGCTAGATATTGACATAAAGTGCTCAGCTAACAATTTACTCAGAATGTGATTTTGCTCAAACAGCCTCCTCCCATAACCAACAACCTTCCATCACTGCTCCCAAAAAAAGAGGAAAGCCTTTTTTTTTCTCGCAACTTATTGACTCACTATAAGCTTCCCTCTATAATCCCTTCATTGCTAAACTTTCATCTCATGACATTGCCAATAGAATAAGATTACCCTCCCTACATATGCCACCTCCCCTTTTGCCATATCTATACAAAAGACGAAATTTTTCACAATACTCAAGCAATCGATCGAGACAAGATTGGAACTTTATGAAGAAGCTCACACACACTGGCAAATGATCAGAAAGTTCTAAAGAGCACTTAGAATTCATAATTAGCAAAAAAGAAAGAACACCAAGAACCAGTCGATCAAATTTTATCATAGCACCGCCAAACCAGTACCTACTAATCTCGGCAACGTTCAAAGAAGTTGCGAAATTGTAACCAGAACATCACATCAAGTAGGTGAATTTCAAACAGCTTTCGGCTGACAACGAACATTCGGTTCAACCCTAGAATCAAATTTTCAGTAGATCGTAACAACAATAGCTCAGCCAAAACAAATTCAATAAAGTTGAAACAGAAGGAGATCGAACCAGAAGTTTGCAGTTCTTTAGAGAAGCGACTCACTCACCAGGTCGGTCGTCCGAGTTCAGATGCTCCAGAGACTCGCCGTTTGCAAGAATGTTAGGTTTTGTTTTGGGCTCTGAAAGCAAGATTGGTTATTTTTGTTTTTGTAGGGTTTTTGGATTTGACGCGTGAAGCAGAGTCCGACTGGGATAAGGGAAGCTGATTCGTTTTAGCTTTTATTATGGGGAAAGGCATATACAAACCGGCTGAAACGAGAGACGCTATTGATGGGCCGGGCCGGGCCGGAAAAAAGGACAGATATCGCAAAGATAGATATCTGAAAAGTCTGAACTTCAGACACCAGTTTTTCCCACTTAGTATCTCTACCTGGATGGCAGCAACCAGAGGCCAGCCAGAAGAACTAGTGAACAAGAAATCGCCATTGGAGAACATCCACCAAGATGAGTGGAAACAGAAGAACAACGGTTAACTGTTGCTCGGCTCTTCCATCCATCCCACAAGTACACTGGAGAACATCCAACAAGACGAATGGAAACCAAAGAACAACTGTAAACTGTTTCTCAGCTCTTCCATCCTTCCCAAAAGTACACTTGAGAACATCATCAGGCCATTGTTCCTCGCCTGTCCGTAATGAACCCACCTTTCGTTCATGGTTCTTGCCGACACAAAATGATCAAACGAACCGTGTTGAGCATGATTATGATTAAGCAGCTGCTACCACAAAGAACATAAGGAACACCAACTTAAACTCAAGCAGAACAAGGGCCACCTCACAATTCCATGTCAAGAAACCATAAGATTCATCATCATCCGGCACACAAACATCAAAGGGCACCATTTGGAGAACACAAAGTACTACACATCCGTGCAAGTTTTGCACTTGAAGAAACTGATCTACAAGGCTGATCCACAAAAAAGGCCAACAAGGAAGTCCTCACATCTGCAGCTACCAGGTCTACTGCGATGCAGACAGCAAGAGCAGCTCCTTCAAGTCTCTCATCTGCCAAAAGGAAGCAAATAAATTCCATTAGCATAATTTTAGATTTGAGTAGTGCATGAAGTTTAGCATGAAAATCCCGTACCAGAGCTGGAAGTTATTTTATCGATCATATGGTCCAGAACGGTCGCGACTGTATCGATCACTCCCTTCACCACCACGGCTACCACCATCTCTGCTACTACGGCCTCCATGACGGTCTCCATTCCTATCAGGACCATAGCGGCTCCCATCTCTGCTACTTCCACCTCCATACCTCTCATCTCGATCACCATACCTGTCGCCTCCTCTTGCTCCTTCACCACTTGGACATTCTCTAGCAAAATGTCCAGGTTTCCCACACTTGAAGCAGTCTCCACCATTACCACCACGCCTGCCTCCACTTTCATAGTCTGAACCGCGATTGCGTCCACGGTCACGGCTTCGATCTGAATCATCATCTCGATCACCATACCTACCGCCTCCTCTTGCTCCTTCACCACTTGGACATTCTCTAGCAAAATGTCCAGGTTTCCCGCACTTGAAGCAATCTCCACCATTACCACCACGATCGCCTCCACGGTCACGGCTTCGATCAGAATCATGATCTCGTCCTGAACCTTGGCTAGGTTGGGCCTTCTCAACTATAATGGTTCGACCATCCAAATCCATCCCATTCATTTCTTCTATAGCTTCTTCTAATGCCTTCTTCTCATCGAAAGTCACAAATCCGAATCCCCGGGAGCGCCCAGAGAACTTATCAACAACCACCTATAGTTGACAAAAGATCATGTTTTTATACTGCTCTACAGCATCTCTAATCATGGCAATGCAACAAAGAAATTCCTGCCTTTCTCAAAGCAAGAAACACTTTTTAACACTTAACTACTCAAGTTTTTTTCAAATTTTCAATTTTCCGCCATTACCCCAAAAACCTCAGGCATGTTGCATTGCTATTCAAGTTATGGCTCAATGTAAGAAACAACGATTTAACATGGAAGGTATGGTGCCATTGTAGACCAGAGAAGTGACAAGTGATTTGGAGATTCTCACACCTTCGCTTCAACAAGATTCCCATACTTCTCAAATGCCACCTTCAGCCCTCTATCAGATGTTGACCAGGCAAGCCCACCAACGAAACAACGGTACTCGGTGTCTTCCGGCATTTCCTTCTGGACAGTATTCTGCCCAACAAAATGGTACACAGTTCCATCAATTCTCCAACGCCAACACTGTATAACCAACTCTCAAGCAAGCACATTCTGAACAGCGACAATAAATCCTTATAGCCTACTCTAATAGCCGCCGGGCATTGACACAGGTAAGGCAGCTGACAAAATACCCAGTATCTCGACTGCAACTCAAGATTTGGACTTTATGTAAGATCATAACCATCCCATTTGAACATTTTCATTCAAATCATGAGAACTCACACAGATTTCGATTAACGACTTGAGCATTAACATCAAACTTGAACAAAAGAACCCAAAAAGATACGAAGCTTAAACCCTAAAATTCGCAGCTCCGGAGAGAATCAACTCACCAGGTCGTCCAAAGGCCCGGTTCTGGCGACTAGCGGAAAGAGAACTAACCGCGACTCGCCCTTCGTCCGTTCGTTGCTGGCCGTCCTCCAATGCTCCTGAGATTAGAAGTTACAGAGTAGGAATATGGAAGAGACGAGCTAGATTGGCTTTGGTAGGTCAAGGAAATTGAAGGTAAATACCACACCGAGCCCCTAAACTTTTTGGTATGTTGCTATTAATGCCTCACTTTATTATTTTGTTGCTACAGTACAGAAACATGTCTACTTAACCTATGTCTCAAAATCTTGTTGACTTCATGAATCGGTTTATTAATAAACGAGGTCATATTCTTCAATAAGAAACGATGTGTGTCAATGCCAGATAATACATGCTCATAGAACACGACGTGTATAAGTAGAAGACAACATTTTCCAATAGAACGTCTTTGGAGATGAGGCAAGCCAAAATCCAAATCCACACCAAACTGAAATGCAGGTTCCTAGCAGAAAAAATTCTGGTTCGTGGGATATTTACAAATGAAGATAAAGAGCAAGGCTAGCAAATTCAATAGAGAGCATCAACTTACAAAGGTATAACTTCACTATAACTTGTGAACTTGACAAAAACAAGATTCAAACAAGGTAACATTTGTGTATACATATGGCTCACTCAAAGAGGAAATGGAGCATGAAAACTTTTAAGGGGCAACACAGAACTCATCAGACATCAAGAGTCACACAGTTAACCAGTTCAGAAGAACCAGCATTTCTGGAAGCAATGACTCGCCAATTATCTGCTTCTGGCGCCAACTCTGAACCCAAAGAGTCCTCCACACAGTTCTGCAAGCCGGCCTGCAGAACAGCAATGTTGGCACCTGCATCTTTGGTGACCACATGGAGCTTCCCAAGCAAACCAGTAAGCAAATGGTGGGATTCAGAGTCGGTATGAGTGCAAATAGGCACGTCCCTAAGAACAACCTTCCAAGCATCTTCGAGGTAGTCATAAACCTGGATTCTAGTATCGGGACCATCAACCGAGCCCGATGGATCGAGAGCATACAGCTCGCCTTCGATCGTGACACTCAGTTTCCTCCCGGCTTGCCTTGGAGGCCAGCCATCACCCATACCGGATGGCATTTCGACCCATGCATTCGTCTCTGGATCGTAGACCTCTCCACCAACATCAACAACGAAAGGCCAGCAGTACAAACTCTGAGCCACGTACAGTTTCCCACGATATGAAGTCACTCCTGTTGCTATGGGCTTGAGGAGATCGGCTAAAAATGCTGTGGGGATCGACTGAGCTTTCAGAAAAGGCATGCTTGGGAGTCCGGTCCACAAACCGGTTTCGGGATCAAAGACCTCTGCAGATTGTAGTGGCATCAACCCATCACGACCACCGTTAACTCCTCCAATAACATAGAGCTTATTGTTCAAGACACTTGTCTTACAATATGCCCTATCGGTAGTCATGGGGCTGACCTCGGTCCATGCATTTTGTATGGGATCATACATCCACACACATTTCATGGCTGAACCTTTGGAGAACCCACCAAGAACATACAGGCAACCATCTACAGCTCCAACAGCACAACCACAGAAGGGCATTCTTTCAGGGGCACCTTTCCTTCCAAGCCAGCTCCTCACCACATCAGCTACTTTCATACCCGAGCCTACCATATTCCACACACGAAGACCCATGTAGCCCTTCTTGGCTTCATCGCCGTAAGCAGCACTGGGGATTGGCGGCAGCCTCTGCCATATCTTGTTCAGAGGATCCAACGCATACCAGAGAAGCTTGTCGTCTTCAACCTTTGTCAGTATGTAAAGCCACTCTTCCGTCTTTCCAAGCTCCTTTCTGACACTAAAGAGTTGGGAATCAAGGATGGCCGACTTCCATGAACGTGAAACTTGCTTCAATTTCAAGTAATGAATTCTGGGAACCCGGGCAAGGATCTCCGCTGATATCTCATCAGGAAGACTGGGAATCAATCGTGGGTTTCCTTCAAAAGAATTTGCTGAAACCCTTTGTCTCTTAGAAGGTTCATTGCAGGACGACTTATCAAAAGAGTTCTTAGCTCCTGAACTGGAGCCAGACCCACTTAAGCTCAAAATTGCGCCCATCACCAAGTTTTCCAGAGCGGAAGAGACTGACTAGTCAAGGTCAACTGACTGCCTGTGCTCATATGCAAAAAGCAGATACAATTCACAAGGTAAAGCTATAAAGTCAGTTGCCCAGAGATGATATGATAAATATATAACTACCACGCACATAAGTATGTTGAAATGAAGCATGGTAGATCATAGCAATTGGAGCTATATATACCCCAAATTCACATCCAAAAGCAGCTACCTAGTCACAAAATTTGTTCTTTCTAACACAATTTCCTTGGAATCAAACAGAAGACCCAGATAAGAAAATTCAACTACAAAAGGAAAATCTTTTTGAGTATAACAGATCAATCAAGCAGGGTATGAGTCAACTACAACAAAGTGAATAGCACGCCAGGAATCAACGAAGTAAAGTAACCCAGAAAGAGGAAAGAAGGAACAGAGGAAGAGCACAGCAACTGGGTATCAAGCAAAATTCAACCACATACTCGAATCACCGACCGACTGATCTAATTGACGGAGCAGAAGAAGGGGAAAGGAAAAGGGTTTTCTACCTGATGAGATTAGAGGTGAACTGGGTCTGGGATCGAAAGACAAAGTCGTCGCAGTGAAATTTCACATCTTTTCTGAAGGGAAATAAGTGGGAAGGAAGCAAGGGATGAAAAAAAAGGAAAGGAGCTTTTTGGCGACCAATTGATTGAGAATGGAGGTGGGGAATGTGAGTCGAAAAAGCTTCTCAAGATAGAAGTACGTAACCACTAACCAGGTGGCAGAGAAGGCCAAAGGGGCACATAATAAACGACCAAAACCATTTCTGTATTTAAAATGAAGTAAAAGCATACAGAAACTGAACGCAATTAGATGGTTCCGCCAACGTCTCTGTTGATTGTAAGTTTCTAACCGAGAATGATTATAATTTTTGTAGCTCCGTAGAAATTTGACTATTTAATTATCATCTTAAAAACGCAGCATCTAGAAATTCAGAAAGATTATTGTATTCATGTCACAGAACTCATGGGCAAAACATTATCTTATAATCCATGCAAAGGAAGATCTACAATAATGACTTGGGGGATCTGAATTACATTTAAAACAAAAACAAGGGCGAAGGGGGATGCTTCCATGGCTGGTTTGTCAGCCTTGTTCACTAGCACCATTTTCATCATTTGAAGGTCCTGCCCCCCTATGAAAAAAATATTACAACAATACTTCCAGCAGCTCCCAGCTCCAATCCAAATATATGGGATATAGACTACACATTGACAATCAAAAAGAGAATCGAAAAAGAAAAACTATATGCACAAATGTGTGAACAAAAAAAAAAGCCGACTTTCAGACACAAGACAGGCGTCCAAGGTGGAAGGGGATGCAATGGATTTCATGGTTACCATCAGCATCGTCATCTGGGACCTGACAGTTCGTCCGGAGGAATATGCGACGTAGAATCCACGATCCAGTTGCTGTTGGGATGGTGGTTATGGTTATAGTCTTGCCTGAACATCTCTTCTTTCTGCCACTCTTCCCATCTCTCGGCCAAGCCATCGCCTTCAAGCATTCGAACGACCTCTGACATTTTCGGGCGTTCCATGGGAGAGCTTTGCGTGCATAGGAGAGCCACTTGGATCAGCTGCTCTACCTCTTCGTCAATGTAGTTACCTTGCAGATCGCCATCCACCAATGTCTCCAACTTCTTGTCCTTGAGTAGCCCTTTCACCTGGCCAAATGCAGATTCCAGAAATTACATTACCATAGGATTGACAACCTAGCCAATGAAATGCGGATACGGTCCAAATAGCAGTCCCCAACTACAGGAATTGGGACGTGTAAAACAAATTGATGCCCAAAGACAAAGGTGACGGTGTTAAAATACATACCCAATCAAGTAACATGACATCGTCATCATTTGCAAGCCGAGCAAGATCGAACGCTCTCTGTCCAGTGATTAGCTCAAGAAGCATGACACCATATCCAAAAACATCAGTCTTCTCGGATGATTTGCCAGTCGATAGGTATTCGGGGGCTATGTGCCCGATAGTGCCACGTACAGCAGTGGTGACATGGGTATCCTTGTAGTCCATGAGTTTAGCCAACCCAAAGTCCCCAACTACTGCTTCAAATTCCTCGTCCAACAATATATTTGCAGCCTTCACATCTCGATGAATGATCTTAGGATCACAATGATCATGCAAATAAGCCAACCCACGAGCAGAACCTAACGCTATTCCCCTCCTTTTTGGCCAGTTAAGAGGAGACTGTGAATCCGGGCGCTCTAACATTATCCAAAAGTTGAATCATAAGCAAATAACCATCAGTAACATAATCCGGACAGCTTCAAATCTACCAAATTCTAGAGTAACAGAGTTCTGCATAGTGAAAAGCAAATCATTTCGAATGGCTCATATGTTTTCCCCTAAAATGGAATGAGATTCTCATGCTTAAAAAAGCGTTGGCCAGGCTAAAGATATCTGTTATCACAACCGAAGACAACTTCAAGAAAATCAACAAAAATGCTCGAGTTAGAGACAAAGATGAAAGGAGGCAATTGGCGCGGATAAAGACAAAAAATACAAGAATGTAAAAACCAGATTACCTCTCAAACATGATGCTACACTTCCATTAGCCATATAGGGATATACAAGTAGCCTTTCGGTCGGTGTCATACAAAAGCCACGTAGTCGAAGCAAGTTGCGATGGACAGCCATGCTGATCATTTCTACTTCTGTTTGGAACTGAAGCTCGCCTCCTTGTGTACGCTCCTCCTTCAATCGCTTTACAGCTACTAGTGTACCATCAGCCAGGCGTCCTTTATACACTTTGCCAAACCCACCCCTACCCAAAATGTTTTTGTTGCTAAAATTATCTGATGCAACTTGCAGTTCGCGCAAAGAAAACCTTTTAAGCTGTCCAAGATGGACTTCTGGATCTTCTTCAGCTGCAAACAGAGAAGCAAATAAAGTTGGAAGCCTTCCTCCATGCAGGAGCAATGAAAGAGGCATCCTTTTTGGAAAAGCACTAACCAGGTACGTCGAAGAAAAGATCTTGTGGTTTTCTTCGCCGCCAATAGGCAAGGGCAATTGCAGGAGCAGCAAACAACAGAGCAGCACCCGCAGCAACTCCTCCAGCAATAGCTCCAGTAGCACTGTTTCCTGCTCAAATAGTATTTTATAATCACCAAAGGAACAGATTTCCCCCCACCCACAAAAAAAATTGAGCCTTTCTCCGACAAGAATCTCTTAGTTAATGACACAAATCAGGGATTCGTACTACACACAAACTACCATAAAGCTTATAGATACTGCACTCTTTTTCAGGCATGAGGTTAACATGCAGAGTGCAGAATCCCAAAAAAGGGCATTTCTCAAGTGAGAATCCTCAATGAGACGAATCAAGTCACCTAATTGCATTCAACAGACAAACTACAGTGGGCAACCATGTTTTACGAAACACAAGGTTTGCGGCAGCTGAAAGACAAGACCATGTTCATTCTTAGGCAAATGCTTGTTTCTCCTGCTCACTCGGATACCTCTTAACATCTATTCGGTATTGAGATATAAGGTTAGAAGCGGAAACTGGACAGTGCTATGTTCATCCCTAAGTGGAATTATTGTTCGTCTTTTTGCATAAGCTAACTTCTCTTGGTATCCATTTTACATAACAAGCGCAGATCTGACAGCACGTTTTTGTAACAAATCTGGCTATAAAATTTAATCAATGAGCAAAGTTAGGTCCATATCTCTCAATCAGTACAACTTCATTTGTCCTCCATGGCCTTTATCTAAGGGAGACAACATTAGAGACATAAATAAATTGCTAAAAAATATTAGGTCATAAGCATCAACAGTTTGTCCTCGCTTAGGAATCGAATGAGAAAAACTAACAGCATCCATGCAAACCATATATTACCAAATTCAAGCAACCAAAAAACTGAATATCACAAAGTACCATTAGAAGCAGTTGGTGCTGATGGTGGAAGAGGAGGAGGCGGAGAAGCCGGAGGTACATTCAGCCGATTATTTGCAAAACTACAGAGTAACACAGTAATTAGTGAGCTAGTTACTAGGTCTACACACTCCAAAAATTGATGGCACCTAACAAAGCTAACCTTATAGGAGTAAATAGAGAGAAAGAACCATTAACAGGAATATCTCCTGTTAGTTGATTATTTGAGAGATCCCTGCATTTGATATGACAATGCAGCTTGATTAGAGAAAATATGCAGGTAATCGTAATCTGAGATGGAACAGCTCCAGGCAATTACAAAGAGATAGCAAAAAGAAGGTAAAACTTACAGGACTTGCAAGGACATGACATTAGTTAGGGTCACAGGGATAGTTCCTGACAATGTATTGTTGTTGAGACGCCTGTTTCAAAGAAAAAAGAGCATTATGGTTACACGTGCTTATGTTCTAACACTGAGCATACAGCTGATACATCACTGAAACATAGGCTTGGATGACCAAAATGACAACCAGAGAAACCACATTTGATCATCAAAACTATGTAACACCAAATTATATCTGTTATATTACTCAGTATCATTATTAGGAAACAAACAGCAACAACTAACAACTCTCGTTTCCCCCTCAGTTTCCCCACTGGGGAATCAAGCATCCATTAGAGCCTCGTGACAGTTAGGGTTGATCGCTATTTAATGAAGAAGACCTAAGTTGAATAGAAGGTCTGGCATGTGCTTTTCAAGTATCCACCAACTAACCAACAGAAAAGAAAAAAAAACTCGAGCACGAAAAACTCATGCAAATCAAGAATATACAACAGGAGTTTAAGCAGTGTGATCAAGAAGTAGTTGAAAGGATTAGTGCATACAGGAAACGGAGTTTTTCAAGCTTCCCCAGAGTCACTGGAATTGGACCAGTCAAGTTGTTCAAGTAAAGATCCAAGCTCACCAATGCCGTCAAATTTCCAAGCTCGTCTGGAATCCTGCCGCTTAAATTATTACTGTAAAGCTCCCTGCAACAAAAAATCATTTCCATACATCAAGCCACAAGGGGCAACATACTAAGGGAAAAAGAATTAACCACTTGTAAGAGATGCAACTTTGAGACAAAATAAATACATGGATGAATGCAGTCACCTACTCAAAAGCAGGAGAAAGATATGAAGTTTCCATTCAAAAAGGACAAAATATCCGTCTTACAGAAACGCAAACTTCTAACTATATTTTGTGGCTTAAAATCCTCATGATTTCTGGTCTTTGCCAACACAGAATGGAGGAAGAAAGGCAGCCTAATTATCTCTATGAACCATAATTGACAGGGATATACTAGGAATACATCTTTCACTTGCAGTAGCACAACTCAGCAAAATTTTGGCAAAGTAAAAGCCCTAACAAGACCAACGTCAGGCGGAAGTCACAATGCAGATTTAAAGTATTGAAGCTTCAACCATCTGGTTGTTCATGGAGAAAACTCTAGCTTCAATTGCAAGAGAAAAGGTTCAACAGGAAATATTAAGAGAAATATGTGAGTTTTCATACTATCAAATAAAAATGGCTTCTATTTTTTTTTTTTTTTTTTTTTTTTTTTTTTTTTTTTTTTTTGCCCCCCTGCAGAAACACTTACCATAAACCATCTAAGAAAGAGTTATCCCCTTAACAAAGAAAGAAACAGCAGAGCTGAGTCTAAATGGACAGGAGAATCTTTCTATTCAAGCAAATGAGTTTGTCACTCAATTGAACAAATAACTTTGGATACGTGACCAGAGGAAAACTCAAGTAGAAACATCATGGAGTTGGCCTATTTGGCATGCTGAGTTCCAAATTTTCAGACGAAATGGGATAGCCTCAAACAATCAGTAGGTATGATAGCTTAGAGGCTCTGTTTCTTCACACATAATTGAAAAAAGAACATAAGTCTCTGGAAGGAGTAGGATTGCATAGTGAACCATATGTTCAAGCAATGTAATGCAACTGCTTACCAAAGAAGGGAACACACATTACTAGGAAACTACTTGATAAGCTATCACCCAAGCAGAAACAAAATCACTCTAGTGTAAAGTATTGTCTTTTTCAAATCTCAACAGCAAATCCCAAACAACTATGAGCATGCGAACAGAAAATTTACTTACAAGTACTGCAAGTTTGGCAGCTGGCCAAGCTGGGGAACCAGTTGACCTGATAGATTTGCGTTTCCAAGATCACTATGACAAGACAAATAAGAAGCACATGAAAGCCAGGACCATGAGAGATCTGCAATGAAAGGAGCACATAACTGAATAAGGGCTAATATTAATGACTAAACTTACACTCGTGTCACGCTATTCTCGCTGTTACAGGTGACATGGAACCAAGTACAAGGATTGACAAGGGTAGGATCCCAACTTTGCAGAACGTTATTAGGATCAGCCAAATTTGTCTTCAGTGCATTCAAGGCATCTCCTGTTTTACACATAAAACGCAGTATCATCAGGACAAAACCCCAATCCACAGAAACCAATAGCTACTAGACTGGAGGGGTTCAAGTTCAATCTATAACAATTCCAAACAGCAATAGCCAAAAAAGAGGAATACCCATTTCAAATTCCCAACAAAAGGTAGCAACTTTTTCCATCCTACCATTCTAATTATAGTAACAGTTCCTCGACAATTCACGGTTCTATAAAATCAAACATTTCCCCCAGTATTGACAGCGATTCAATTCGAGTTAACAAGTCAACTCCGGCGAGCTTACTTGGAAACCTGAACTAGTTGAAGGGAGAATCATCAGATAAGGAAAGAAACACAAATGAATCGAATCTGACCTTCGGCGTTGGAGGAAACTCTGTAAACAAAGTGGAGGAGCAAGATTAACCAGCAAAACCCGGAGTGCCAGATCGCTCCTCCAATCGGCAACTCCATTATCACCGCGTTTATAATTTCCTCTGTACCTCCGAGTTACATGAGCTCCAATTCGGCCATAGTTTCTCCCGGACGCGGAAGGGGAGAACTTTCCTTTCCTCGCCGAAGATTCAGCCGGATATGAGAGAAGCCCAGAAAACGAGAGAAAAGGAAACGATCAAAGTTGAAGTTGAAACATCCACCTCCTCCACGTTGACCCAGTACCCAAAACAATGCTCCGTCGACTTTATTAATGACCAACTAGCTAGCAAGGAGAAGAACCCACCTCAAAGCAAAAGGCGTAAAGCATAAAAATCTTCCCAGAGGACAAAGCAACCAGCCACTGGGATATAGCTCGAGAGTCGAAACGAAATCCTTCTTCTCTGAGAATGTTTGGGAGATGGGAAAATAGAGGTCAGGAGAGGAAATGGAAAAAGGAAAAAGGAAATGGGTTTAGTTAAGAGCTTCCAATTTTGATAATGGTGAGTGGGAAATGATTGTTGTTATTAATTTATTTAGTAATGATATAGGAATAGTCGTACCAAATACTAATTTAATATAGGAATGGTGGGGAGAAAAGAAGAAATGTATTGGTGAAAAAAAATGGAATGAATTTGTTGAGAGTTTAACCAATTCTCAGTTTTTGAATCTTTGTTTGATTTTGGTGACAATTTCAACTCTTTTGTTTGTTGGCTTTTTGGTCAAAGGCAGCAAGCTATGCAAATGGTAATCCATAATATCCCCCTAAAAAAATATTCCTTCCAACTCATTCTAATTTTATTTGATATTATTAAAGGGATGTCTATTTTTCGTCCACAAATAATTGTTCGACACCAAGAAATAACTCAGGAGGTTAAAATTATTACTTATGTTGATGTTTGGACAAAAATTTCTCTATTTAAATCTATCAGGTAAATATGGTTCAAATTTTAGATTTTCGATTTAACTTAAGTGAAAAAGTAATTTCAACAATCCACATTGCAATCTAACCCCACGTTTTGATCCTTGCTTCATTCATCTTCATTTTCTCCTTGCCACCTAGGGCTAGGAAACGGTGCGGTCTGGTCCAGACCAGACTATATATACGGTCTATAGTACGGACCGAGAAGCTGAAGTATAGACCACAGACTATACGGTCCGGTCCAGACCACGCCTGTGCGGTCTGGTTCGGTCTGGTCTGGTCCAGATAGACCACACTCAGTGAAGAATGAATTGATATTTGCCTTAAAACATTAATCCTAACATGCATGAATAATTTTGATACCCCAAATCTAAGTACATAACAAAGATACAAAGTAAAAGCATCCCAACTTGCACCAGAACGTCGTAAACATTAACATAATGTCATATGGAGACACGATTATCTCTACTCTCTAGTTAAATGTGGCTGTGAATGAAGGAGTGACGAGATTCACAAAACTAAGGTTGAGACTTGGGTGTCGTCGTGGAAGTTGGGAGAGTAGTCGAATGGGCTGCTAACACGTATTGACAAGTCAGTTGGATCCACGATTTGGTCCGGTAAACCGCGGTCTAGACCAGACCAGACAAAGAGATCAAAACATAAAATAATACAGACCATGGACCAGACCAGACCATACTTAACGGTCTATGGTCCGGACCAAACTGTGTGGTACGGTTTGGACCATGATTTTTCTAACTGGTCTATTTTCCAAGCCCTATTGCCACCCAACCATTTTGTCGTGGTTTGATTGTCAATTTTAAACTAAAAACGAGGTCAGACTCCTTTAGCGTCGTCTAATTAGACAACTTAATTAAGTAGAATACAGAATAGAGCAAAAGGTGGCCAATGATTCAAAGTAACTCGGGCGTTTTGGTTGTTTCAAACGTAAAACATCCAATTCCACTACTTACTATGGGCCTTTTCTAATTGCCGGACTTTATGAATTGTTGCGAAACCCAGAAACAACTTCTCTCGGGCCATCGAGCCTAAAATGTTAGAAGCCCATTCATAAGCTATTTCATTAAAAGGCCCATTGAGTTTGCCAAACATATTTCGACTAGGCCCGCACATAAAGAAGCAAAAGCGTGTGTCTTCTTTGGCGTTTGTGGAAAAACCGGTGTTCTGTTTTCTTTGATTGTAAATAGATACGAATTGAAACGTTAGCAGCGCAATGGAGACATCAAGTGTCTGAAGCTGATTCAGCATTTCTGCAATCGAGTCATTCTAATAGCGCTACTCAGGGATCTAGTCCGAATGGGGGGTTGAGTGTTCCTGCGGCAAATGGGTTCCATTTATGTAGCTACCTTCGATGGGGCTACTCATTTGGGTTTGCTGAGCACATCAGCTTTTGTGATCAAAGATAGTTCAGGTTGTCTGCTCTCAGCACAAGCTCGTCAATGGGAAGGTGTGCATGATGCGATGGTGTTGGAGGCGCTTGCGTTGCGGGACGTTTTGCTTGAATGTCAGAGAAGGAATCTTCATTCAGTTAGTGTGGCTGGGGATGCAAAGATAATAATTGACAAATGTTGTGCTCGAGATTTTCACCATTCCAAAGTAGGTATTCTTCTGAAGGAAATCTGTAGTTTGCTAGATGAATTATCGAATTACTCGCTTCGGTTCATAGGTCGTTCTAACAACAGCGAAGCTCATTCTGTGGCTCGTCATGCTCTGTTCATGTCACCCCATATGTTAAGGGGTTCGACTTCGTCTCTTGGTTACGATGTATGTAGGAATCCTTTTGGATCTTCTTCAGACAATGTATCCTTTTCTGTCCCCGATCTTGGGGTACTGAATGGGAAGAAAAAAATCAGTGAGGAGAAACTTGTCTTCTACGAGTACAAAGAGCTTTTGATGGTATGCATCATAGCAAAGCTCCAGAGCAAATCCAGGGGCGAAGGATTAATGAAATTCATTATTACTAAATACCAGGGAGTTTCAAGAAGAATGATACTGATACTATTGCTATCTAGCGGATTAATGTGATATCATTGTATATGTGTAGACATTCAGCACCGTATGATGCAGATGATTAGACAGAGGAAAACAAGATAAAGTTTTGATGGATAAAAATGTCCAAAATCAAGATAATGTCACATGCAATACATAATCAACAACCAAAGTGAATGGTGACTTTGAAGCAAGGACTAAGGAGTAACAACCTCTTGGGATATATCTGAATTAATTTGGCTAATACGAAAAATTATAAAGTCATCAATGGCCAAAACTATTCAAGGAGGCCCCAAATTAAACTCCTGTGTAAGTAGGCTCGAGCGCTCCGGCCTTCTCTTCCGTTCCCCCATGTCATTAATTACACATGGTCATCTCTCAAAGTCCCGCCCTCCTCCCCGCGCGCCAGATATCAAACGAAGAAGTTTGACTCAATGCCCTAATTACACTTATTAACCGGGTATCACGATCTAGGTTGAAACACAACCAATAATACTTGTAAATTAATCTTGGAAGTGCCTCTTCATACCCAACAAAAATCGCTTTGACCCTGGTAATGACGTCGCTAGCTAGACTTGGGAAGATGACGATTTAACATTAAATTGCAGACTATGAACTTTATGAATACACCTTTAATGTAAAAACATAAATAATATAATAGAAAATAATTAAGGCCCAAATGTTTCTTCCCCATCGTTGATTTGATTCCTGTCCACAAGCACAGATGTTCGGTTACGTCATATAATATATTGGTTTGGTTAATTAACTGGGAGAGATTGAATCATCTGTTGGGCCCGGGATGGCTGTTTGTTGCGTCATACATAATAGTGTCTTGCTCTGAAACAAAATTGGGCCATGGCCCATGGGCCCATGAGAAAAGCGAGTGGATGGTGACAGCGCACCAACTACCCAAGTTGCATCACCTTCGGAGGGAATTTGGTTGCCACCTACCAATTTGCTCACTCCATTGAAAAAAATATCGGCCAAGTCAGGTCAGACTGAAAGACAAAACAAAACGTCCCCAATTTTCCCCGTAAAAAAAAAAAAAAAAACTCGTTACATCTAATCGTAATAATCAGATATAGAGTATTTTTATGTTGTGCTATTATTTATGGCTATAATTTATCCAATAATTAGCTCGAAGGAGGAGAATCGAAATTCAGAGAAAACTAATAAAATTACATTACGTGGAAAAAGAAAATGGGTTGAGATTCCGAAATCTTGAGAATGAGCCAGCCTGGTGCTGCCACGTGGAGACGGGATGAGAATCAGCGAATCAGAAATCGGTTAGATGCAGCGAGTGGAGAGTGAAAACGTGCCCAGGCGGGACACCCGCCGACGTCAGAGAGAGAGAGAAGGCAAGGCCCGTAATTATAACATACTAAGCGCGTGGAAGGAACACGCCGCCGCCGAGCAGGTTGGCCACCAGCTTGGTTTTTCTATCATTTTCTTCTTCTTTCTCCTTCTTCCCACTTGTTAAAGTCAACAAGAAAACAAACAATATATAGTACCCCATCATTTAATTAATTAAATCATAAAAAACGAAAACCCCGGTTTTCTCCTCCTCCCTCCATCGTCCTACCGCCACACTACGCAAGCAAAGCAAGGACACGAGTGGGGTTGCGGGGCTCTCGTTTGTTTTGTTCGGTCATTTTCTACCTTTAGCGCTCCCTCTCGTCCTCTGTCTGCCCTCCATTATTATTCCCATTTTGGAATCTCTGCTCTGCTCTGCTCTCTCACTCCTCCTCCCCTTGTGTCTCTGTTCTTCTTCTTGTTGTGTTGCGTCTGCGTAGTTCGACGGCGTCTATAGCCACTTCTCAGATCCGCCTCCTTTCTCGAAACCAGCTCTGATTCCCTCTCTTTCATCGTCCCTTTCCCCTGCCAGCTTCTCCTCTCTGCAGCTATGGAATATTCATCTGGGTAATTTGTGTTTTTTTTTTTTTTACTCCTCTCTCACCACACCTCCGGTACCAATTGTGTGAAAGGGAAAAGGCTTTTGGGTTCTTCTCTCCATGGCTTCAATTGGGTTTGACTCTGTTTTCTTGTTTGGCTTTCGGGTTTTCTTGTTTGAATTTCGTTGGTAGTTTGTTTGGGGGCAAGTTCCGAGCTTTTTTTTGGGATGGTTTTCTGTTTTTGTTCTTGTTTATTGTGTTTGAGGTCTTTTTTGTGGATTTGGGCAAAGGTTGACTTTATGAATTGGGTTAATTTGTCTGCTCAGAATAATAAGTTCCCTTCTTGCCATGATTGACTGTACCTGTGTTTTCTCTTTTTGTTTTTTGCTTGAAAATTTCATGGGTTGTGCAAGTAATATGGTTAAATCTAGTCTCAGATCTATTCTCAAGTTACCAGCTACTAAACATTCCTTGTGTGTCCTTCCCTATTAGGCTTTTGGATCTGTAATCGATGTCCTTGTGTTTAGGGAAACACGATTTAGCTCTCACCATGTGCTATGGACTCATAATTCTTAGATGGCAAGCAATTCTAGTTGTCTTGATCTAGACAACCTGCTGATTTCCTTGTTGGTGGGGTTTTCATCTAATCATACATTCTTTTGTGGTTCTTGGCAGAACTTCTTGATTTGATCTCGTTTCGGTCGCATGGTGTCTCTTCCAGCATCAAGTTGCTTTGTTCGGCTGGCATTTCATTCACGAATTCCTCGCCATTACGGTATGCTCCCTCTCCCACTTTGCCACTCTATGATCAGTTCATCCAGTTGCCTGTTCGGTTAGTAGAACATTGGGATTCCATTTTCGATACTGTATGTCGTGTGGAGAGCTTTGTTCGATCGGTTTCCCTCGTCTTCGTTTCCTTCAACTTGAACTGTACATAAGTGTCCTTAATTGTGGTCCTCTGATCATGTTTATATGTTTGCTGCAGAGGTGAATGAAGCTCAGGAAATCTGAAAGGAGCAGCAGAGGCTCCAATGTTCTTTGGACTTCGATTCTAACTATCCAAATTAGAGGCTTCTACCCTCGAAACGTCGTCAGATATCAGTGACTTCAAGATGGATAGATTAGACACATCAGGCTTCGTAAGTGGTGGTGGCTCCTGCTCTCACTTCATTTTCAAAGCACTTGCACAGTAATAGTATGCTGTGGAAACCCCCTCTGTCTCTCTCTGCTAGCTAGTTTGGCCTAAAAAGTTCTGCAGCACTAACGATAAGCTCGACAAAGAACATGGATCTCAGCTTCAACAACACCAACAGAGTTTCTCTGGACAATGAACATGGGAAGAATGACACCACCTTGCGCTTGAACTTTCTCGGCTATGGAGCAAACCGTGTACACAGCAACACCATCAGCGCCAGATTTGGCAGTGACACTCAGAGCAATCCCAAGAACAATTTCTGTAACAGCTTACACGAGGAAGACGCATGCAAATTGGTCCTCGGTTTGGGTCCCACACCGAGAACTTACAGTGGGGATTTCTCCAACAATGCTGGAGGAACTGTTAGCAACCCCAAAGGCTCTCCTCCTTCTACACTCGAGGGTGACTCAATCTTAAAGCTCGGACTTTCAGGAGTGGTTGCCAATGATTCCTTCAGCGGACTCGAGAACAGTTCAGTTACAGAGACAAATCAAGCACCTGCTGGCAATACAAGATTCTCCTTCCCAGTTTTAGACGAGGGCTCCACTTCAGCAAAGAAATCAGCTGGTGGATACATGCCTTCACTTCTCTTGGCTCCCAGAATGGACATTCGAAAAGCTCCACCACCACGGACAGAACTCATCGACTTTGAACTGAGTCACGAGCCATCTGCCACCACGGATTTCTCTTCTGCTTCCGAGCAAACGACGACTGCTACCTCTGAAAGCCACCATGGTGCCACCAATGCAAAGAAATGCAGCTTCTTTGGATGTTCTAAGGGAGCACGCGGTGCCACGGGGCTCTGCATTGGCCATGGCGGAGGCCAAAGATGTCAGAAGCAAGGCTGCAACAAGGGCTCCGAGAGCAGAACCGCGTATTGCAAATCCCATGGAGGGGGAAGAAGGTGTGAGCACTTGGGCTGCACGAAGAGTGCCGAGGGGAAGACCGAACTCTGCATAGCCCACGGAGGGGGCCGTAGATGTGGCTTCCCCGATGGATGCACGAAAGCCGCACGTGGCAAGTCCGGGCTGTGCATTAGACACGGCGGAGGGAAGAGATGCAACGTTAACGGCTGCACTAGGAGTGCAGAAGGGCAGGCAGGGTTGTGCATTTCTCACGGTGGAGGAAGGCGTTGTCAGCAAGAAGGATGTGCCAAGGGCGCACAGGGTAGCACAAAGTACTGCAAAGCTCACGGTGGCGGGAAGAGGTGCGTGTTTGCAGGGTGCACGAAGGGCGCAGAAGGCAGCACACCGTTGTGCAAAGGTCACGGTGGAGGGAAGAGGTGTTCCTACGACGGCGGTGGGATTTGTCCGAAGAGTGTCCATGGTGGCACCAACTTCTGCGTGGCACACGGTGGAGGGAAGAGGTGCGTGGTGCCCGGGTGTACGAAGAGCGCGCGTGGACGCACTGATTGCTGCGTCAGGCACGGTGGAGGGAAGCGGTGCAAGTTCGAGAGCTGCGAGAAGAGCGCTCAGGGGAGCACGGACTTCTGCAAAGCTCACGGCGGCGGGAAGAGGTGCTCGTGGGGAGGAGAAGAAATGGGGAAATGCGAGAAGTTCGCGAGAGGGAAGAGTGGTCTCTGTGCTGCTCACGCGAGCTTGGTCCAGGAGAGGGAGATGGGGAAAGGTGGAAGCATGATCAGACCAGGGCTGTTTCGAGGGCTCGTTTCGGCAGCTGCTGCTGCAGCCTCAACGGCTGGCGGCAGTGTTGAGAGCAACACTTACAGTTTCTCAGGAGGGAGTGGGGTGTCAGAGAGTGGTGGTGGCGGTTCCTTGTTGGAGAAGCCAGCGAAACGCCGGCAACTCATACCGCCACAGGTGCTGGTTCCACTTTCGATGAAATCATCGGCTGTGGGGTCGACGTATTCGAGCTTCTCGAATGGCGGGAAGCGAGATGGAGGAACTAGTAGTGATGGGCTCATGATGGTTCCTGAAGGGAGAGTCCATGGTGGTGGGCTCATGTCTCTGTTTGGCGGGAACCTGAAGAATGCTGCCATTGATGGGGTTTAAGCTTTGAAAGGAATTTTAGCTGCCATGGATGGTAATTGATACAGAAACATGTCTGTATGCATTCAAAATGATTGATTGATTTGGAGCTGTGCATAAAAAGGGTTCGGTGCATGGTTTTCCAACTCAACAACTGTGTATAATTGGGTGTTGATTATTTTAGGTTAGAAAGGGTTTCGAGTTTGTGTTGTACCATAATGTTCTTTTTGGGGGCATCTGTTTCTTGTTGGGAGTAAGTTTTTTACATTTGTGTATATCTTCTCGTTAGAACATTGTAAGCAACTAAGTTTGTTCACTATGCAATCCTAGTTGTATGGAATGATAAGGTTCAAGAAGAGAAGCAGGTCAATAACAGAAACGCGAAACGAAAATGAACAGTTCGGGACGTATATGAATCAAGGAAAATACTACATTTATACAGAAAGCAAAAGGAAGAACTAACCGTGCTCTGCAGCCATGAGTCTGGTCTTCCAACTTATTTACAGTCGGTCTATCATTCTTCCACGCTTCTTGTTAGATCGTCCAACGCACGGCAGTTAAGTACAAGGATATCTATGTATGTTCGTGTTTACAGCAACTAGCAGTCGAACAAAATCATACGGACTTACTGCTGATGAAGGACTCTGTAATGAATGGGATGTGGTTAATGAACATGGTTCTGAAAAACGGAGGTGAACAATAAGCATACCTGCAAATTTAAGCTCAAACCTGCGATGGAAGAGAGGTGAGAGGGGCTGTTCCTGTTCCTCCTATGGGAAGAACCTTGTGAATGCAGGCAACCTTTTCTTTGTAGATGGGCCGTGAAGAATCCGGTCGATATAGGCATTAACATCTTCCCTTGATGTGGACTTGCCAGCATAAGGTGGCAAGAAAACCTCGATGTTATCGTCCAAGGGTGACCAGTCGCATGAGCTGGTGTTGCTGGAACTCAAAATTCTAAAGCCTTCAGGTTTCTTGATGGATGTTGAGCTTCTGCTTGAAAGGTCTATTCTGGGTGGAGTGGAGATACTGACCCTGGCATCCGAAGTTGAACTTCTCATGGAGCCCCTGCTGGAGAGTTCCGATCTCATGAAGCTCGAGGTGCCCCTGTTGCTGTGTTCGGGTGTGTTGGAAGCATATCTTGTTTGGTTTGCCGTTGCTGAAGCTTCTGTCATCCCAGGTGAATACATGAGGGATTTTGTAGGGTATGAAGGTGGAGTCAGTGATCTGTTACTCCCAACCTGCATGGATTATGCATGGGGAAACAAGGTGAGATGACATTTCAATAGACAGCGGAGATTTTACTCATCATCTACTGGGTTCAAACCTCAGATTTGTTCTTGACGATATAACCTGTCGGACGAAGCTCTTCCTTTCCATGTGCAAACTGAAATAGCAGAGACCAAGATGATGAATCCAAGCTCAATAACCACACAAAAGCTGAATCAGAAGAATGGTTAGCATAAATCTGATCTCAGATTTTGGCAAGCACGAGGGGTCACAGGCTCACAGCAAAAGAGTTGAAACACATGTCATCTTAAGTTTCCTAACTTACTTTCCTGGTTATGATAAACACCAATCTAGCTTGAATTAGCACACTGAAGAGAAGTTATGTTACAGTTTCTCCACTCAAGAACATAGTTCCTGAATGTTTCAAGTTGTAAGCAATTTTCCCCAAAATTAGAAGACTGAAAGAGATTCAAGTTGCAACTTTGCATGAACTTAGAATGGACACTTCAGAGTATTCTCCTGTCTATTTGCAGTATGCAGGGACTTCCAGATAAAACCACAACTCACCAGGAGAATCAACTAAGCAAATGCACAGGTGTCTTCTGATGAATTATTCAGATTCGTTACTTCGCTCTTAATTTGACAATCCTACTTCCAGTCACTGGAGAAGCTAAAGGGATAAAGTTGTATCGCAAGCTCTTTTGAGATTCTTTAAGGATGCTACGAAGCACCAACAGCTAGAATCTTATTCCTAGGTTCTCTAAGAATCATAAACACAAACAGGTTGTAGGCATAACAAACATACTGTACGAGTTCCAGTTCAATTCTACTCGTAGCTCATAATTAAAACTACAAATTGGAGGTATGGAGATTTCAGATTCCCCTGCCATACCTAGAGCTGTGAAATTCGCCTCTAAAGCAAAGAGCTTCCGGATCACAAATTCACCGTCCAAAGAATCGAAATGGAGACATTCCAATGGAAAACGGAAAGGCGAGAGGAGAAACCTGGCATTTAGTGACGTAGCGGCAGTATCCGTGATCCTCCCAAGCCCTACAGAGTTCAGTCTTGTTGATCTTGTTCCCCGACGAAGAAGAGAGTTCAGTCTTGTTGATCTTGTTCCCCGACGAAGAAGAGAGTTCAGTCTTGTTGATCTTGTTCCTTGACGAAGAAGACGAAGAATTATTCGAAGACGAACCGCCGGACTCAGACAGCACGCGAGTCCTACCACAAACCCTAGCCGTTCCTCCGACGTCTGAAGCAACGCCGATCGCATCCATCACCAACACATCGTCTTCCATCGCCTTCAGAGGACCGACGCCGAAGACTGATGACTTCCTCGCGTTCTCCAAAGAAGACAACGACGACAGGGGCGAAGAAGACGCCGTCGATCTCCCAAAGCTGGTGCCGCCGGTGCTGCTGCCTCCTCCGACTCGGCCGTTGCTTCCGGAAGAGCTGCTGAACTGGTTCTTCTTGGACACAGGCGAGGGAGAACTGAAGGCATTTTCCGCGTCGGCGCCGTCGAAATCATGCGGAAACAGGACAGTCGGAGATCTGGCAGCGGCGGCGCCTTGCAGGTAGCGGAGGAGCGGAGAATTGAGGCTAAGGCGGTTAACCGCTTTCTCACTTCCGCTCATCTCTTCCTCTTCTTGCCAGTGACAGATATCTGGATTCCCGCTCAATTTCTTCCCGCGCTTGCCTATATATATAGTTTTTTTTTTTCCATGAAATTTCATTCACTAATATTTTGTTTCGCCCGTTCTCGGAAAAATAAAACAATTGCAAGTGTTATTTCTCTACTGTTTCTTTCATCGGGTTAACCACAAATCAAACCGGTAAAAAAGTCCTCAACGATTATTTTTATGGATTATAAATGAGTTAGTCTCGAATGGTTTTTGGTTTTAACCGATATAAACCGGTTAAATAACTAAAACAAGATATGTTACATATATTATTGTTGAAACCACTATCCACCCTTCCCCCAATTAAGAGTTATAATATTTGGTAAGTAAAACCATCTTTTAACTACTGTTATTTAATTTACTATAACAATCCTCAATGGCGGAGGCAACATTTTAAATTACCCATGTCCAGTTTTCATAACTTAAATATATAAGTATCTAATAAAATCATTATTTAATAATACTATCATATTTTTCAAAAACAACTACGAAAGAATTTCATATAAAGTGAAAGAAGCGCAAAAACATTCATTGTTCTACATTATTATATAAGTCTCTTTCAATGTATCTTACTAAACAAGTATTAGTAAACTGGTCGCCAAAATCGACTTGGAAACTTGTTCTTAATATAACTCAGAGCTGAAAATACTCTTTTTACACTTGCAGTTGTAATTGGTAGATCAAAACTAGTGGGGTTGCCATTGTCGCTAGACAATTTCAGGGTTGTTGAGGAAAGATCGAATAGGCATAAGGAGAAAAGAGACCCGATTAGTTCTTTATTGCAATTGGAATTTCGTTTATTGTATAATAAATTAATTTTATGTCAATTTTGGACAAGTAATGAGTTGTGTTGTAGTGACAAAGTTCTCTAATACTACCTATACGTGTTGTGTTCCATCACCAATATAAATATATATGACGTATTTTTGTTCCACCGAAATTTACCCCTGTCCCGGGACAAGGCCAAAAGGCTCTGCCACTGACAATCCTCAGTGTTGGTCAGTATCACTAGACCTGAAACTCAATTTCTGTAACTAGGTTATGTACAACTACTCCTTGCTGTTACTGTGTTACAGCGCTAACCTGAACCTGTGAAGCTATAGCACACATGCTGACCAGCAATCGACGAGATGGGAGTGACCAATTTGATAACCTAAAAGCTCACTTGTATGAATTGAACCTGAGTGCAATGACCAGCAAGGCGCCACACACGATGTGACGGCCAACTATTGAGCTGCTTTCTCCTTTCTCCTGATGCCTGTTGGAACTCCATAGCACACTGGTGCTGCTCCAATCAAGTACTTCAAAGTGCAAGCGTCACGAGCCTGAGCCATGAACGACCCAACAGTAGGCCGGCGGTTGCTAGAACTGTTGTGTTTTGAGCTGTCGTCGTCGTCACAGTCATCAGGTTCAGATGACTTTTTCTTGGAGACTTTCTTCCTGCCTTTGCCCTTGATGCTCATCGAGTCGAATTCTTTGACTAGGTTGCAGCGGGCAGAATCGGTGTAAGCGTCGGACCTTTCACGCATCCAAGAATCAAGCATGGTCTTGCTGAATCTATCGATGTCCTTGTCAGTGACTTCCCAGAGGTTTGACACGACGACTGGGGAACCTGCCAATAGATAGTAGAGCGGAGCGCCTTTTGGAGTGTAAGAGCCAGTTAAGGTCAGGGAACCACTGCTGCAGCCCATAAGAAGAGTTGCCGCACACTTTTCCAGCTTCTTTATCTCATCCCCTGATATGTATTGTGTACCTGCAATTACAAGGCAGAAAAGCTTTTAAAGCATATCCAGTCTCGATGCATATCTAAGGCCAAATGAAAGTTATCCAGGCTAAGACTTCAATTACCACTGCCGTGGCCTAAATATATGAAGAGGTCATGATTCCTCAAGGCCAAAGCCAATTCTTCAGTAGTTGGTGCAGATCCTGCCTTTCCCTGCATTTCAAAAGTTCCAGGTATTAGCACAATAGAGTCTCGTATCATAATTGGAAATTGAAGGAATTTGCATTTTTACCCCTAAATTTTGATCCTGAAACCACTTCTCAAATGCAGCCTGTGTATGATCCAGGTCACCACTGGGATTCAAGACATAAAAAGCATCCAAGGGATCTATGTAAGGTAAGGCAACAGACATGGCCGCCCCTGATTCTCGCTGTCTGACGCTCCTATCAAGTATCCATGAAATGCTGCCAACTGTAGGTAAGCGATACACCTCCTGGCTTCTCAGTGTTGGTAAGTTTTCCCATGGAAGCATCTGGATATGGATTAAGCTTCATTACTATACAGATCATATGTTACAATATAGATCATATGGTTTGAGTGTGTTATATTATTATTGAATCTAACTGTTCTCCCTTCTGCAGAGTTGGCAGGATCATCACATTCAGACATACAAACCTACCCAACTCTTTTAGGGACCTTTGCATAAGTTTAGCCTGGAAAGAAATGCCACCCAGTTCCATGATATACTCCAGAATCCAAAAAAGGTGTAAATACAGATGGTGTACAGGTATGTGAAACAAGAGTGAAATGTCTGAAGGTAAAGCTCACCTGCACCTCACTATCCAGGACCAGAATTGCTGCCTCTTTTTTGGCAGAGGCTTCTTCTTTTACCTCTTTAACCTTATTCTGAGCCTCATATACCAACTGAACAGCCAACTCAGTTTGTCTTTTTACTGCTTCAGATTCTTCAGGTTGGGTCTCAAGACTTCCTTCTTCAGACAATCCAGGTTTACCAAAAACGCAGCCATTCTTCAGAGATAACAATTGCTTAATACACGTTTCTACGCCAAACTCTTCTCCTGCACCAAGAATGACCTTAAGCAGAATTTGATTTACAGCCACTTTGCATTTAGATTTCAGATCTCGAACGAGCCTGCTTTCTATTGCATCCATGGCCTTGCAGTAGGATAGTTCAACAAAAAGCAAGCTCTTCCATGGTCCGAGCCACTTTTCTTCTAAGCTCCTACGTCAGGAAAAGGATAAATATCAATAAAACTCAAGCACAGTTAGCTACCTAAGACTGATACAAAGACTCAACATATATTTGCATTATTATAACAAAATCCATAGTCATCAATATTAGCTCAGACAATGTAAAGAAAACTGCTCCACTCCTGCCAATGAGGGCCACAATCCAAAAGGTCAAGTTGGCTAATTTGTCACAAAATCATAAGCAATGTCTCAAGGTTAAATGGAATTAGAAAACTATGGAATCAACAGTAAGACACGTTGTAACTACCTTAGAAATTCATCAAGCATACAATCTAGTCTCTTTCTTCGACTCCACCATGCATTTCTGTTCTCTTTGGAATCTTCCAGTGGTAAATTTGATGATGACAAGTGATTCTCCTCCAATATATGTCGAAATACTGGAGCAACTTCATCGATAACAGTAGCACCCCAGGGGCAGTGCCATTTTTTAGTCAATTCATTTCTTTTAAGGATATCTCTGTAACCAGAGCTTGCGCAATTATCTTCAGAAGTCACTGACATGGTTCATGGAAATCAGTCAGCATACTATACTTTTGTCGGGGGAAAAAAATCAATCAGGACAACAAATCGATGAATTCCCCAGTTCCTATCACGCAATATACCTTCCAAACTGGAGTAAACGGGAATAGCAGCCACAACAGGTTGATTCTTAGAGTTTAAACGTGATAGTAGTAGCCATGCATGGATAGATGGAGGGTATGCGAGTAGTTCTTGCAATAAAGTGGCTAACTGGTCGCCTATCAAGCTTATGCAGATCACAGTGGTGCAAGGAAGCTCTGCAAAAAACTCTATCACAAAATTCTCCAACTCTTCAACAAATGGCGGTGCAACTCTGCAACAGGAAGTATAGGAAGTTGGAACCATAGACCACAGGAAGGGATGGGGGAGTAAACCAACAGAAGTGGGAGAGCAAGACCTTGGTAAATCATGTGATTTTGCTTCCAGCAAGTCACTCGTTGATGAATCCTGATAATCAGAATGCTAAATAAAAGATAACCCAGGTAAGGACTTATCGAAGCTACAGAAGGATAAAATCAAGTTCTTTTTGTTTATAACAATTTGGTGGTGATGCACATAAGCATGTATACATAGAACATTCAAATAATAAAGGGAGGAAATCTGACAATCCAATTACTAAACTTGGGAGTCCCATACTCCAGCATTGTAGTCCGATCCTAATTTGTCAGAGTAGGTGAACAGAAAACTAACAGGTTGCTGGGAACTGAAACTTGAAAATCTAATAGGTTACCTGTTCATCCATAGCATGGTGGTGTTTGTTTTGCTGGGTCTTGTTCAACAGGAATTGGTAGTTCAGATGGGTGCCAAGTGAGGCCTGATGAAAATAGGAAGCCCAATGGCTTTCCGAGAGCACTTTGCTGGAGGAAGGAAAAGAGAACAGTCCCTTCGATGGGGAAAGTATATATATGGCACAGAGCAGCCTGGAGACCTGTTCCATTTTCAATAAAGAAATGCAAGTCATTTCAATTATTAAGGAACAAACGACGCAGGCTTATCGTCAGGTATTGCATCACGAACTGACAAATCCACATTATTAAAGGTTTATTAAAAAGTCATCTAAATCAGAATGGAACCCATTTATAGGATCTTTTGTCAACCTTGTTGATGAGCGAGCAGTAACCCTGGCATTTTACACTAGAACACATCTTGAGATCAATTGGGGAGGATATTAATTCAAATTGAACAAGAAACTTGGCATGCTTCAAGAAGCATATGAAGCAAACAGAAGCAACAAAACTTCCAATGATCCATCAAAAAGAAAGTCTAGAAGGATGTAATCTAAGATTCTATTGAAAGTATAGTGGCAAATATCTGGTTATTCATCAATATCAGAATACAGGAACCAAATGTCACCTAGCCAATAGAAGCCTTCGTATGAGCAAAAAGGATGGCAGTATAGAGTGACCTATTCACTATAAGCATCAAAAGACACCAAGGGTTGTAAATCATTTCAAATCCAAATATATATATATATATATATATTGAACATGGAACATAACGACAGATCATGTCAAAGAAATGAAGAGAAACAATGATTTTTCACCTTTTTCAACAGGTTAGGAACCTCTCGACAGAGTACAAAGGCTTGTAACAGCCAAGACACTGCTTCAGATGACTTGATTTGAGTGAAACTGCAGCAGATGTTCCTATTACCAGAAATGATCAATGAGCTAGTAACATTATCTCTACTAACAAGAATTTATCAGTAATATGGAGCAACACAGAAAATACAGTGGAATAAAATGTGAATGCAACATGTTTTGGCATTCAATCTGTGACAAGTTCTTGCCTAAATAAGATCCCTGGAAACTAATAAAAGACTAAAGCCACTTAAAATTATCTCAATACATAGGAAACATTCAGCCAGTAGTTTGCATGAAACCCACAACCACAGTCAGACTGATCTTTCCGACAAATTATTCATCATTAAAAAATTTAAACAAGAAATCACAAAATAAAAGCACCAGAAGAAAAGTACCTGTTGTCCTTGATGCAGTAACTCTTCAGAGATATCCAGCATACATTGTAAAACACTTGCGCAAGCTCAACAGCAAAAACATTCCGGAAACACTCCTTGACTAATAGATTAAGTAGGATGGTTGGTGGCGTAGAAATTTGATTCAACCCGAACGGGTTTTGACCCAATAAGACATATATACTTTGTACAGAAACCTTGTGTTGTTCATGATGTCGACCCCGAATCTCATGGCACATTCCTAAACAGCAGTGGAAAAAACTACGAAAATAAGAGAATAGATCACTGTATACAACAAAGGCAAAAAATTAAGTGGCTTCGTGCATTCCAACAGACTTGCCGACATCACAAAATTTTTACCATCTTACATGCAACCATGACTAAAAACAAAATCAACTGCAAGCAAAGTTTTGAATTTCTGCATAGTTATATAAAAAGAGACGAAACACATAGTGGTCTTGGTCTAGGACTTGCCAACATTTCATTCATTGATTAATATGTTGCATCAGGGAACCCTAGATGATGCACATATATACGCAATATGCATTATTATTCTCTCCGGATTTCATAGCAGCTTCCCCAATTAAACCTTATTCACTCACAATTTCCAACCCGTTCAGAACAACTCCACATTAAACCTCCAATTACATCCCTGAACCTCCTATGCCAAACCATAATTATAGGTCGGCCAGGTGACAGTATAGCATTAAGCCTTTGAAAACAAGTTCTTGACAAGGCTATTGGGACGATGGAGGAGTACACAACACCAAATGAGGTTGACATATATGCATTAACGGAAAAGGAAAAAAGCTCAGACTAATGACACTTCTATATTTAAGCATAAAGACAGAATTGTACCTATGCCATCAAGTAATCCAATAGAAATCCGTCTGCAAGCAAATTCCCATCTCATTTGAATGTAATGACTCAATAATTCAGATTCCTTTGCATCCAAAGACGGACAGATAGAACACTCCCCTGTGTTGCAGATGCATTTACCTTTACCCTCAACACTGCAGAATTTCACCTCTGGCAGCAACCGGCCTTCACCACTTGAATGAGGTAAACCACAACCACTTTTGCTCTCGCAACCCTCTGCAATTCCAGGTTGAGCCTCAGCACAACTATTAACATTTTGCTTCTGAGAAGAACGGTATCTAGATCGGGTTAGCCTTGTATTATGGCCTACCCCTGATCTGTTCTCCTCCAATAAAGATAGTGGTGCATTTTCAGTTCGTCTACTCTTTCGGACTCCTGCCTTCACTTTTGGCGCAGCCCTGGATGGAGCAAATCCTATTCCCTCTGGACATCTTGCAACAGGACTAGCATCCACATTCCCAGCAATATTTTCAACTTCCTCAAGACAACTAACAGGAACTTTCCACTTCGGCAGGTTCAGCTTTTCCAGAGCTGATGAGTACAAACCTTCCACTAACGATAATAATTCATGTGAGATGTCCAAGGTGGCATTGACCAAGCGGCTACGATTCAAATCACCAAGCTGCTGATTCACAGAGGCTTCTAGTATCAATCTACACCTTGAACAAGAAATAGCAGTGCCATTCTGTGCCAAAATTTCTTTAGCACTTTCAAGCTCCTCTTCTGACAGATCATAAGACCGTTTCTCGCGATATAGTTTTCCTAAGCGTACAGGTAAAGTTAGTAAGCACAGTTCTAATGAAAACGGGCGCAGGAAATTTGAGTGGGTGGGGGGGTCAAATGTAAGAAGAACTAACCTAGAACAGTAGAAAATGCAACATTGTAAAGTGGCAAGTTCAAGCAGCAAGAGATTTCTTTTCCCCACAGTAGAAAAGCCTCGGCCTCTACTCCGTTCCCGATCATTTCATCGAGGAAAGCGACCTGCACATGGAATCACGGAAAGACGAAGCAGCCATGAATATTATACAAGCCAATGGAGACCTAAACCATATCTAGAAATAAAGACAAACTTACCTGAAGAGTGCTATCAAGATAACACTGCAGCACTTTCCATGGACTAAGATAACATGTTTCCAAGTCCTCTAAAATATTGTCAGACGACCATATTTGAATAGCAATTGATTTGTTCACTCGCAGGTTCTGGATGCTATATGTAGGCTTCTGATTGCAATCTGTCCGTTCAGTATAAAGTCCGCCTTGATATGTGAAATTATATTGAAACAATTTA
The DNA here is from genome assembly GCA_964030455.1 of Linum trigynum. NCBI lineage: Eukaryota > Viridiplantae > Streptophyta > Magnoliopsida > Malpighiales > Linaceae > Linum > Linum trigynum. The sequence goes on along the minus strand of OZ034817.1, from coordinate 58,969,946 downwards.
GACCGCAATTTATATGCCTGTTTTGCAAAATAGAGAGCCTGGAGAAATATAAAACTGTCAGATCAGGATGTATCACCATGAACACAAGCTCGCAGCTGAACACCATTAACACAAGTAAAATACTTCTGTTCAATTTCCAGATAGACATACATGTAGGTTTCTACTTCACAGAACACTAGGATAAGGATTGAAACCAAGCAATGTTCCCCACCAATTATGTTTTTTAACTGAAGTCATGAAAACTCTCTGCACTGGGAATGTGCTCCTGGCTCAAAAAGAATCAAATAAACCTTTTCCCCATGTGATCTTAAATGAACAGGATATCCAACATATTATCTTGCAGCTTCACTAGTATACGAAAAAACTGAAATAGCATAGAATTAGATTGGTAAGGAAGAAATACAGTTCACTAACAGCATGGTGAGAGAGAATATGTGCATTGTTAAACAAATTGAATTTAGTTTGAAGAAAAAAGCAGCACAAATGGGTTACCTCAATACATTGCCCACTTGCAACGAGCCTTTCAGACAAATCATGGTAAAGATACGCAGCAAAGAAAGCTGACCAACTGTTCATAGGACCCTAAAAGCATGACCAGGACAAAATGTTAGTTGGAGAATTTTGAAAAAAACTACTATGGTTCTTTTAGAGCACCTTACATCAGATATAAGCTTAGAAGCAGCCTTCTTTACATCATCAACTGCAACGTCTAATTGAGGATCAGTACCAAGATTGGAAGAGCAACAAGAAGATGAACTTGATAGCTTCAGCTGGAATCCAACTAATAGAGGCATGGACGCTTTTAGACAGCCTATCCAAAATCCCATGGTTTTGAATTTATCATCGGAACTGCATGACAATCCAGTAAGGAAGGCTTTGTCTATTGGCGAGAAGCAAAGAGCATGACTAAGCCTTCTACTTCCCCACAAGAAGTGCACACACTTTTCAACTGACACGTTTCGCCATTCGCAGAATCTAATCATGAGCTTGTAGATGTCATGGGTGAGTCCTGTGAAACCCTGGTACAAGAAGAGACCAAATATTGTTATGGAATAACCCTTAAAGCCGGTAAAAAATCAAATTTGATGGTGACAACAAAATTACCTTTACAGTTAATACATCGGCTATATTACACAACATTAACAGCAGATCACCAGTGAATGCACTCTCTTCAACACATACAAAACCATCCGGATGCGGAATGCTCAACCATAGATTTAGGGCAGCTTCAAAATCTCGAATAATTTCCTGAACAAAGAAAATTATTTTTACAACAGAGATGCAAGGAAATAACCAGAGCAGAAACGAAAGAGAATTTGTGGTAGGACCTTTGAGTTGGGCTCTGCTTCCTGAATGCAGAGTGCTCGCAAACTATGTGACATAGCTAACTGATGAGATATTGCACTTCCTTGGCCCATTGTTTTAGAACTCTGTTCAACAAGCATTTTTCATACAAATCAAATTGATAACTCTGTAGTGCACATAATAATCCACTAAATCCCCAAAATAACACGAGATAACAAGAGATACGATATAAACTCACAATAATCGAAATTGCTTCCGATATGCATTGGATGCTGTCGGATAGACCTTGATCAGAATTAGCTCTTAATGCCCATCCCTTTCTTAGCAAGATTCTTGATCTCCCTAAATAATCTTGCCCTTTGATAAAAACATGTTGCAGGAGGATATCTATGATTTTCAGTAGCATTCTGTGTGAAAATTCCGGGTACGTACTTTGCATTCTCTCATAAACAAGAAGCTCCTAAAAACTTACAGAAATTAACCATCAGGAGAACAGGTAAGACAGGATACAACTACAGATTCATAAGGACTATAGATTTGAACATCCTATAGTTTCAAACCTGCTGTAAGAGTTTGCCCATTGACCTTACTGAGACACTTGTAGAAGAACCTAGCGAGCAATGCAAAGTTGGAGCGCTATAGTCTGAACCCATGCTCTTGCTAAGTTTACAGTGAATCTGGAATGTAAACAGAAAGAAGCAACAATAAAACAATTACAAGGGCCAGTGATTTAAGATGAGAAGAGTTGAAGGTCTGGAGATGCTACCTTCACCCATTGTTGCACTAGAGCCGTGGGAGGTTGGAGCTTTATAGGCAAATCCTCAGCAGCAGACCAATTTTCAAGACTTTTTACAATTAGTTTCTGCAGTTTCATGCTTCCACACTGACTGAGTATGTCCAAAAGAAAAACAGTTCTTGTACAAGCATCACTAACAGAATCCACAATAGCGTCACCGAGAACCCCATTCTGGCAAAGAATTTTAAGGCAACCCCACTCTGCCCTGCAGCACAATTTGAGAGCTTTTGAAGCCTGCGCAGTGAAATGCAAGTCTCAGAAGAAAAGAAGTCATACAGAGAATTTAAAACTTTGGAGGCAATCGCCGGACAAACAAACTTATGTTCAGTATATTTGATCACCAATTACTCAATTTAACACTCTCATGTTCACTCATTTTTACTTAAATAAACTGGCTTCCAATCATGATAAACATTGTTTCTTTCCTTCCAATCATGACAGACTCACATGTCGGAGAGCTACAAGTCAAACCCATTCTCTACATCCGAAAGAAATAAGAGAAACATTTGCAACTGCCACCAGCAGAGAAACTGAAAAGTAGATTGGTGGTACATTTGTAGTACCCTTATCCACCATGAACTGACGGGCATCCTAATGATTCATTTCATCTAAAATCATGGCCTAAGTTACTAATGCATAGAAAAGCAGTGATAGAAGCACTTATGAGTCGGCCCTCTAAGAGGAGAAAACCCTTCCATTTAGCAAATAGATATTAAGATTAAGAGGGGTCAATGGAAAAATATTTCACCAGTCACGCAAAATTTAGGTTGTCATATTGGGTTATATATGATATATATTTAAGTATGACTAAGCATCAAGTTTTGTGGTTTCTGTTTTAGAACTTCGAGATGAAGCCTATCTGTAGAATCATACCTCATTCACTTGATTTTGCTTGTAGAAAAGTACGCCAATGTAATAGAGTTTCCTGCTCATGTGCTTGAGCACCTTGGGCTGAATCCAATCACTAGCAATGACCTGCTTAATGAGATTCACAGTGTTCTGATACAAGAAGCACCAATCAATCAGGAAATTGAATAATCAACCAATACAGCATGCTCACTATATAAAGGACAACAATCAGGGAGTAACATAAATTTAAACTTCACAGGCATGTTCTGACAGAAAATATATAAGGAGACAAATCAAATGAACTTTAGAGATCACACAATTGAAGATGATACTAACCTGTTCTTCATGCTTTGTCCTGAGTGAAACTATAAAGGCAGCCACAGGAACAGCAAGAAGGTTATCACTTTCATTGAAATCAAATCCATCATCCAATCCTTGTCCCTTTTTGTTTGCAGTGCTGCCAAATTATTAGGAAAATTCACACTGGGTAAACATAAATAGGTGATGCCATACATATCAACAAACTACCAAACATCTTATCCTAAGAAACAAAAGCACATACACAAGTTGTCTTTCTCAACAAGTAAAAGTTCCAGCTTTAAAGGTTATGGTTGAAAGCAGACCTCAAGAAACAAAAAGAAGAGTAAAGCACAACATTATAACATGGTGATCAGATGCAACAAAAGCATGTTAAAGGAATAGATATACTTGGTGAATGTACCTGTGAACAGATAACAAAGTAAAGCAGAATTGATGAAAGCCTTCCAGGATATTGCAGAGCACAGGAGAAATAGCTGTAACATCATTTCCAGCAATAATCCACGTCTTTTGCGAATTTACTAGTTCGGCAAGAGGTAGACATAAGAACGTCAATAGATTCAAGTAGGCTTTATGATAAGCATCTGCACTCTTGTGTGGGGTCCTTAATGAATTTCCAGAATAAGAAGATAGTAAGGATGATTTATTCGGAGAATGGTCCTCAAAACTGTGTTTTTCCCTACTCAGCAAGGAACCATCATAAATGTAGCTCCGCAAGGAGCCCAGAAAAGGTCCTATGTTGCTAAGTCCAATCCCATCATCAAATAAACTGCCAGGTTGAGGATCATCCTCAGATGACACTGTATCAGCTATCCTAGGCTTATAAATACGATTGTTAAAGCAGATGGAGGTAGAGTAAAGCTTGACGAACAAATCCAGTGGTGTCATGACCTGTGAAACAAGGTAATTCAAATGACAATCAAAAGGTTATTTCCATCAGAAACCACATAAGAGGTTGACATATAAACCATTAACACAAGATACCTGAGACAAGTCATCAGCTAAGTCATTTAGATGCCCAGCAACAGTACTACAAAAAACTGTACTTGCACGGTGACATTTGCTTGCAATGTAAGAGACGAAGTCAATAAATTCCAATTGCCAATTCCCCTTTTCAACCTTGCACTCGAAGGCAAGAGAATCCAAAAAACCCATTATAATTTCAAGGGTGACCGAAGGCTTGTCCTCATGAAACAAAAACAGTGAAGAACTTGCTCTGCGACAAAACTAAAAGCAAAGTCAACTATTAGAGGAACTAAAGAATATCTTGTAGTATATCTTCTGGAAGTAACGGACAAAGTATATACCTTAAACATCTGATCCTTCACTGATGATTTGGCGTAGCAGTCCAATGCCATCAGACAGAATGCACATACTAAACCTCCATCAAAATTTGTTAACTTCCCAACAAGATATTCAGCACATCTTGCAATGCAAGTTATGATAACCATATCCTTGTTCTGCTTTGTATTTTCGTCTAGAACCCTAGAGTTTTCACATTCAAACAAGTTAACAAGCAATTCTGGTATCTACTACAGATGCGGATAAAAGGAAAATTTGAAATGCAGTTCCAGGATTAACCACCAAACAGTCACACGGTAGAGGGTTTCTGACATCTAGCAAAGTACCAAATTATCCATGAAAAAATAACAAGAACAAATCTAAGCTTTCAGAAACAAAAACGATGGAGACAAGTATGCTGCAAGCTTGTCCCTGTTGGGTTAAGCTTTGCCATAAGTCAAAACCCTCATTCTTCCTAGTTATTTTCATTTCATTCTCACTGATCTTCTCAAAAGGATTATAAATGTAGAAGCAACAGATAAGAACAATACATGCAACCTACCACCTACCAATTTGACCCATATGACAAGAGCAGTATCATGTTAATAAAATTTAAAACTGCAGTTGTTCTGGCAAGGACTCCGTTCTACTCCGACAATGTAGGCCTATACCGAAAAACCATACAGAGACGTCAAATCTACATTTCTCAATCTCCTCGCTCATCCCAAACTCGGAAAATTCAGGAAAATAAAGGCAGGAAGAAGTTTAGGCAATGCCACTTCCTTATTCAAAATGCTAAACGGAAATCAATCGCATACCTGAACCAGGGTTTAACCTCTTCCACCAAGGTCATGACATTCCTATAGTCCTCATCAACGGCACTTCGGCCCAATGCCAAGCACTTCACAATGAGTGTAGCCACTTCCACTACCAGCTTCGCGAACATTTCATCATCGCCGCCCTGCCCAATCACCGGCAAAAACTTCCCCGCTTTACTTCCCTTTTTCCTCGGCCCCAAATCCAAAGCCCTGAGCCTCTCCAAAACCCCAAACCCCAAATCTCTCGCCTCCACATACTGCCCCCAACCCACTAGGCAGTGCAAAAGCCTCGCAGTCTGCAAGTAAATATCGTACGGTTTACCCACCAACTCCGAAGACAACAGTTCGTAGCAGTCCAAACACAGCTTGTAAGTATCGAACAGTTCCAGGACGAAATCCGGAGGTTTTCCTTCCTCCTCCGATGAGCCGCCGCCGTTTGCTTTCGACGGCTTGGAGAGGCGCCTGGGCAGAACCCTGAGGCATTGATTGAGAAATGGAGCGAACCGCTTGGCTATAGATCTGACGAGCGACTTGAACTCGGAATCGAGTTTGGCTTGGGGTTTTCGGGCTCTGGAACTGCTCTTCAAATTCCGGAGCTCGGCGAAGGGCTGGAGGTAGTCGGCGACAGCAGAGTAGATGGGCGGGGAAGTTGAGGTTTCGAGGATGGAGATGACAGTCGATTCTGACGCCATGGGAGAGGCGCGGTGAGGGAAAGGGATAGGAGAGAATGAAGCGAATCGAGTTTTGTTTGGCTGCCAAGGCGGGAAATTGAGCCTTCGTTTCCAATCCCCATCCCAGCCATTTCATTTCAATTTTATTCTCGAGTGGCTTCTTTTGTAAGTTTGAGGGTAATTATCATAGATAATCATACATCTTTGCACTTTGTACAAAACGGTTACAAAACTTTCAATTTAAATAAAACGATCATTTTGTCCGCCTTCATTCACAAATATGGGTTGATAAGCATCTTAAGAAGGCTAATAAACTTTACGAAATCTATTTGACTTATGGTCATGTTATCCATCCTAATTCTTAGTAGCATGACAAAACTTTTGAGTTTTGATTATCCTAATATACACTCACTATTGTTATTCCTCGCTCTCTTCTTTTTTTGTTTCGGCTTTGAGCAATTTGTTTGTGTAAGTGAGTCGACAAATGTGTGATTTAGGTCCAAATTCTCGTATACGTCGGAATTTGTCGCTTAATGTGAAAATTGAAAAAGACAAGGCGTGATATGAGTTTTTGTTCAAAATTGAGTCTCCGTCACTTTTTATATTCGACATTTATTTATGTTTTATGGTATTTTTGTTATTATTACGATATTTTGATACTTCTATTGTTATTTGATATTTTCTTATAAAGCAATAATTATAAGTAATTTAAGCGAATAAGCGAATTTTTTGGATTGTATATTCTGTAACTGAGAACTGAATTTGATAAGCTTAATTAGGAGTATTTCCTTACACTCTGTTCTTTTAGGAAGGAAAGGGAGGGAAAGGGAAAAGTGGGAGGAAAGCACATGACCCAAGAAGTTTTCCTTTGTTTTTGAAGGTTGCTGCAGGAGGAAGGGGAAGGAATTGGAGGGAAAGGTTTACTATTACACTCATCCCTCCAATTTGGAGAGAAAGCAAGGGAAAGAGGGAATGGGTTAGGCATTTGGGTGTTTCTAATAATAATAATAATATATATTATTAAATTGACATGGTTAAAATCATAATCATTAAAATATTGTATGAGTAAGTTACGTATAAAATATGTACGAGTGTTTTACTTTGATTTTTAACTAATAATAAATTTAATAATACGTCAATAATTATGAAATTATATAATTGTACCGTACGAGTGGTTCTACAAGATCGTACCTAACCAAACCGACGTTTGGACCTGATGACATCAAATTGAGTATAATATGTTTCGGTACTTGATCACATTAATTTTATAGGATGATTGTCATATTGTACGACAAAAGTAATCCAAATTTTATGGAATTTTTTTGAATTAAGTTAAAATGAATTAGATTTTAAATTGAATTTTTTTTAATAGTGAACCAAATTAGACAAAAAGAATAGATTAAATTCATTATTCAGAATTAATGAAAATGATATTAAGACATAATTAAATTAATTTACTATTACATAATCAATAAAATAACATATCTATCACACTTCCCAATATACTTTTTCTCTCTCACCTTTCCTTTCACTTTTTTTCATAAAACAACATTTTCCCTCCCCTCCACTTTTCCTTTCCCTCCATTTCTCTCCCCTCCAAATTTTCTTTCCCCTCTATTTTCCTTCCTTCCTTCGGAAACAGAGTATTAATCTCCCATATCTCTCTCCCCCATCTCACACTAGTCTAAACTTCACACTTCATTCTTTCTCCTCTAAATCCCTATCTTTACTCCCCAATTCTTTCCATATCCCGAATCCTTATTTCAATCTCCAGTTCTTTTACCCGCATATTGACAACCTAGTTTCTGGTTCTTTTGTAAGGAGCGCAATGCTCCGTTATTCAATGGGCAAAAGTTGGACGAGCATGAGATTGTACCTCCCGATAAAGTTTTTCATAGAAGACTACCGTTCATATCAGTCACTAGCGGACCAAACAGAGGCCCTTGCTCCGCTTGGTCAGTCATCGAGGTTGTGCAAAAGTGAATACAAATGTTGCCATGGTGATTGACTTTCATACTTTATCTCATAAAATGGTCAAGGTGGCACACACATAATAGGGTACAATGTATTGGAGTATAAGGTGTTTGCTAGGTGGTTTGGGTGATAGCACCTAGCATTACCGCCCCGCGAAGGTAATATGACAGTCCACATTATGACCCATCCAGAAACACATTGTAATTAAGTTGTTTGGAATGATAGACCCCTGATTTTTCTAGTTGATCGGTCAGTGCTGGACAATGTAACCACTCATTTTGATTAATATACTTCGCTAAAGTTCCGATTTTTAAACAAGTAGTTAAGGCAACATCAACCTTACTACCTTAGGTTGGGATCATTGAAGCAAAGAAAAGATGTGGAAATGTAGTGGAGTGGACAAAAAAATATCGAGCTTTTGTAGTTACAGGTTGTCAACATTTCACATATCCTACTCCACTCCATCACTTCCTTCCTTCAGAACGAAGTAAACCCATTTGGAGAACAACACAACAAAACAATAATTAAAGGAAAAAAAAACCCTAAAAAGAATCATAGGGAAGAAGACTTGACCTTCGCCATTTTCTCCCTCACCTTCCCAAAACCAGCTTTGCCTTTTTTCTTCTTTCTTTTCCCCAAAGCTAATAATAATACAGTAATAATCATCTCTTCAGCACCATCCACTACTCCACCACTACCAACAGAGTAAGAAGCTTTCCTTTTGCCCTTTGTCCACCAAACCATGTGCAGCAACTGCGAGAGAAGATCATGGCTCCACTTTTTTTCCCACACCCTTCTCTCCTTTTCCAGCTTGCCATCTTTCTTCTTCCCCCTTCTCTGCACCTTCTTTTGATCTCTTCTTCTTCTTCTTGTTCAGGGTTCAGGGCCAGGGATAAAGGAGAGAAGAACCTTAAGTTGTGTTAGCAATATATAGTAACCAAGGATGGATGAAACTGACTAGACGCTCAGTCCATCGAATCCACATTGTTTGTACGTAACAGATTGCTTCCTCGGGCTGATCACGATTGCGCAATCCACCGATACCTGCATCACCATGACCAAGAGAAGAAAAACAGATCAAGAAAATTCACAAGAGGGTTGTCAAAAGTCAATTCCTTTTTATGGTAATCTATTGTTCGAGTACAAACGTTAAAGTGAAAAATACTACACCAAGGAACGGGGTCTGGTGACAATGTGGGGACGATAACATTCGTCGCAACTAAGGTTCAATCCGTAGGACGATAGTAAAATGGGATAACATGTAAACACAATCATTTAAGGTTAGATAAACAAGCAATGAAAGCATAATCAACTGCCGGGGCCAGGGGACACCTTGTCCTACACCATAGGATTCTTCTGTGTACAGAGTTGAGAAGACAGAGACCAATCCACCATCAATAATGGCGTCCACCAAATCCATCCATTTCTTCCAGTTCACACATCACATGATCATACAACAGAGCAATTCCATAGACCAAAACTACCAAACATCCTTCATCTTTTTTCCTCCTCTCGCGATTCCCCAGGAAACTTTTGCCTTAGGACCAAATTAGTCAATCGTATTGCCCCTCAATATCAAAACACTATACCGGATTCCGCGCCAAAGAGATGAACCCAAAATGTCAACAACAACAGCAGGCAGCATCCCTAAGTTCACGAGCCAAAAACATGCGGACTTAGGGAAAAGATGTGAACTTGCAGCTCACATGCTAACGTCCGGGCGAACCTCACACACGCGGCACCGGTGATGCTGTTGATTCGGTCTACATGTTCTCAGCCGAATCCAACGACGTTAGCACGAATTGATCACCACGCAACAGCATGATGATCACGGATTCACGGTAGTTGTAACTTCTTCCTCGTTCTAGTTTCCTCCCACTAGCGCCAAAGCTTGGCAGCACATGTTAGCACCCGCAAATAATTAAGGCGGCCGCTCAGGTTAGCGGAGGAGTAAAGAATGCAGAGAGAGGCAGAGTCGTGGGCGGGACACGAGACAGTGGGGGATGTCGTAAAGATCAGACTACGAAACCCAGACAAGGCGCCAGCCCACCACTCCTCCCCAAAAATCCTCTCTCCCTCTCTCTCTCTCTCTCTCTCTCTCTCTCAAATCCCACCATTGAAAGCCTCAATCATCAGTCATCACACAGCTAATTTGTTCGATGAAATGGGTCGCATCCAAAATTTGAAGTTCCACTGATCTTAAAATGGCTGCTGAACAGAGCATTGAACTAAACTGGTGCTAAAATGGCTACTGGGTACCAGGAGACTCCTAGTGACAGCACACCCAAAATGTCAATTTCAGCTAAACCAATCATCAGACTGAACTGGGTTTCCTCCAGAATAGGAGCTAATTAAGAGATGGGAATGAAACTAGCAAAAGAAGGGATGCAGGAAGAGAATTAATGGTGGGAAGACTGACCTGAACACCAGGGGAATCGAACTCCATGACCCGGATCTTAGCTCCGACTTCACCCAAAACCCGAAGCTCCACCCGGTCGTTCAACGAAGCATCTCTAATCAAATCCGCCGCATCGGCCTGCATCAAGCTGTACCGATCGACGGCGACGGTGGCCTCAACTTTCCGCTCGCTGTGTGCTTCCTGGAAGAACCCAGGGACAGAGGCCTTCCCGAGCGGGATTCCGCGGTACATGACTGTAAACCTGGACTCGCCGTACTTGATCCCGACCTTGTTCGGGTTCACGGCGGTGAAGAGCATGTGAATCGCGAGGGAGATCGAGGCGGCGGCGGTGGTGGCCGGGTCGAAGGCGGTCGGGGTCGGGGTGTTGATCCCCATGTACTGGACGCCGACCTGCTGGAGGTCGAATTGGGGCTTCTTGGGCTTCACAGCGAGGACGACGACGAGCGCGACCGCGATGGCGATTAGGAAGAGGAGGGAGAGGAGGAGGAGGAGGCAGCAGCAGCAGCCCTTTACGGAGGCTTTTGAGGAGGTGGAGTAGGACGGGTAGTAGGGGTGGTAGTGGTGGTGGCGAGGATGGTGGTGGTGGTGCCCACCGCCGTGGTCGCCGTGGTGGTGGTGGTTGTGCGGGGCGAAAGCGGTGACGGCGGCGGAAGGAGGAGGAGGGAGTGGAGGCGTTGGTGGTGGCCCTGCTGCTGCTGGCGCCGGAGGTGGTTTTCTTTGGTGGTGGTGATGGTGGTGGTGGCCGCCGTTGAGAGCGTTGTTGTCGGCGGAATTCGGCGGCATTTTTCGGTACGGCGGCCTGCCTTTCGTTCCCTTCTCCGGCTGCTGCGGTTGCGCTGCTTGGAGGAGAAGGGGAGAGTAGAAAACGGAGGAGGAGGGAGAGAGAGAGTGTTTGCGAGTGAGAGTGACGACGAAAACTGAAAATGCAGAGAAGGAATCGGGAAAAGGAAAAAAGTGTCCACCGAAAGATACGAAATGGTAAAGAAATATAGTTAATCGGAAACATTGCAAGTTTGGTCCTGGAATTACCAAAAGTGTTCAGTTTAGTCGGTAAAAATATTTAATTTCATCGTGGTCACTAAGATTAGTTTAATATTTCAAGTGTGGTCACTCTCCGTAAATAAAGTCTGTTAAGTACTAACGTGGCAAACGAAATATTCTAATCAACCGGAAAAACACTAAACTCGCCACATCATCAAAACGGTACTTAATAGACTTAATCATTGAGGAAGAATAGCCTCACGACGATTCTGTGATCTGTAGTATTCAAAATCCAAAAAATGACATTTCTAAAAAATCACTCAAAATCTGTGATGACACTTGTTTACACCTAAAAAAATTATCTTGTACCACATTGGTGAGCTACAAGGTGATTAATGATTTTATAAAGCTACACCAATAATAACAATTATTGTTACTAAAGTTGGGCCTTGTGGATATTGATTTTAAGCCCAAACCACTAAGTAATAGTGAGCATGAACATGATTCAATGAGGGACATGAGCCCCTCGCAGGAGGCCATGTCATGTCACGAAATAGTATAAAATATTCTAAGTCTGGAGAAGGACATGTCACGTGACCATGGACGTGAGGAGTCTTCCCCAAGTCACGTGACCATGGCCCTCTTCAGTGTACAGAAATATTCTAAGTCTGAAGAGGCAGGTGCCGCTTCAACGAGAAGGGCCATGGATGAGAGATAAGAGACCCCGGTATAGTAAAAAAAATACTAAGTATGAGAAGGCCATGTCGCTTCACGGAAGAGGTACATGGACGCGAGACAAGAAGGCTAGGCGTGAGTGGAAAAAACTAAGTTTGAGAAGACCATGTCGCCTCAAGAGAAGGGCCATGTCGCCTCAAGAGAAGGGCCATGTGCATGATTGGGAGGTCCATGGCCGTGTCACGACGGTGGCCATGGATGGGCGAAAGACAAAATAGTCTAAGTCTGTGAGTTCCATGCCGCTTCACGGGAAGACCATTGCTGCAAAACAGCTAGACGAGGCAAGCTATACTCCAAGACTCCGACGGTTTTCAAGAAGAGAAGGCAGTTATGTGATGAACTGCTACTCATCTCACATTTAAGAGACACGTCGGCCACATTCCGAGGAAACAGTGAGCAGTTCTTTTTTGGGAGTTTTCCGAGGTGGTTCCTGCGACAGTTATCCACCCATGGCTATAAATAGGAGGAAGGGTCGACCGAGAGAGTGGGTTCCACAACCAAATAATTGATGCATACATCAAACTTTACCATTTTCTCTACAAATACCATAGTCGTAGATCTGGAGCTCTCTCTGAACCTCCATAGGAGTAAGGCTAATTTAATCTTGATTTGGTCTAGTGAGTCGTGTAAACATCAAACACCCTCGTTCGAACTTTTTTTAAAGAGGTGTGAACTGTGTCAAGTTGATCATTGTTCAAAGAAGTCAAGGTGCAATCAATTCGATTCAACACAAGTTTTTCTCGCCGGAAAACATCACCCCTTTGGAATATGCCAAAAATGGATCTGGATTCCCCCCCCCCCCACCAAATCGGTGCTAAATAGACTTAATTATCGGTGAAGAATAACATCAAGTATTATACGTGATATGTAGCCTTCAAAATCAAAGAAAAATGTCATTTCGAAAAAATCACTCAAAATTTGTGTCTTATCCCTTTGGAACCAAAAATGGACCCGAAAAATATCCGTCCAAATCAGTGCTTAATAAACTTAATCATCAGTGAATAATAGTCTTAGATCAAATCCATGATTTCTAGCCTTCAAAATCCAAGTAAAACACCCTTTCAAAAATATCGCCCGAAATTTGTGACGAGACACCCCTTTGGAGTCTGTCACAAATGGAACAGGAAAAAATCCGCCCACATCGGTGCTTAATAGACTTAATCATCAATGAATAATAGCCTTAGTCCGAAACCATGATCTGTAGCCTTCAAAATCTAAAGAAAATGACATATTGAAAAACACTCAAAATCCGTGATGGTATCCCTTTTGGAAAATGGACCCAAAAAAATCCTCCCAAAATCGTTCTTAATAGGACTCAATCATCAGTGAGGAATAGACTCAGGATGAATCTGTGATCTGTAGCCTTCAAAATCCACGGAAAATGACATTTCGAAAAAATTGCGCGAAATATATGATGATACCCCTTGGGAATTTGCCTCAAATGGACTTGAAAAAATATGCCAGCATCGGTGCTTAATAGACTTAATCATCGGTGAAGAATAGCCTCAGACGACGCCGTGATCTGTAGCTTTCAAAAATCAAACGAAAATGGTCCTTCCGAAAATCCGCCAAAAATATTACTAAAATGCCTCCCGAAAAAACCTGCTCAAATCGGTGTTTAATAGACTAAATAATCGGTGAAGAATAGCCTTAGACCGAAACCATGATATGGGGCCTTCAAATAAAAGGAAAATGACATTTCAAAAAATTTGTTTGAAATCGGTGATGACATTCCTTTGGAATATGCCAAAAATGAACCCGATTTCTTTTTTGTACAAATCGGTGCTCAATACTTAATAGAGTTAATGATTGGTGAAGAATTATATCAGGCCAAATATGTGATATGTTGTCCTCAAAATCCAAGGAAAATTACCTTTCAAAAAATTCGCCAAAATATTATGAAAACGCCCTCTAAAAAAATTCGTCCAAATCGGTGGTTAATAGACTTAATCATAAGTAAAAAATAACCTCAAGCCGAATCGTAATACGTAACCTTCAAAATCTAATGAAAATGACCTTTCGAAAAAATCATATGAACATTCAACTTTACAGTTAAGCCCATCCTCTCACCTCATCACTCAGAAGCATTGTTATAAGAACCAAAACAGATTAATTGTCGGGCCAGTAGAACCGTCAAACCAGTTACGATAGCACAGTTCATTGCTTGGACATTTATTGATGAACCAAACGGGTTTTCACGGTTTAACATAAAATCAGATGAACCACCGCGCTTTAACTTGTCCACCGGTTCACTATTTTAACCAAAAAAAAATTTAAAAATACTTTAACATAAACTAAGACCATCAAACCATAATTATTAATTTTATATGCTCTTCTTCTTCTCCTCATTTTTCCAACCTTGGTGTCAACTTTATGATGTCCACTATCGACTGTCACCGTAATAATTTGAATTAAGAAAATTATGATTTCTTTTTGCGAAACGGTTTGAATGGTTTATTAGATATTTTGGTGATAATATGAATTCAACAAAATTGTTTATGGTCAATGACAACTTAATTCTCAGATCAGTGTATTATACAAGTTTTATATGTTATATATCATGAACGATTCTATCAACGGTTCACCAACGGTTTTATAACAGTTAAATCACTGAACCCTAAACCACTAATTTTTGCGGTTCAGCCAGCCTCCCATCCAGTGAAAACAGAGCTCACTAGGGATGGCAATCAAACCCATGGCCGCGGGTACCCGACCGCCCCGACCCAGTCAACGCGGGGAATCCCCGCTTTGACCGGGTATGGGGCGGGTATGGGTAAAACCCGCAAAAAGTTTGATGGGTATGGGGCGGGTATGGTTTTAGTCTCCCCCGCCCCATACCCATACCCATACCCGCCCCACCAAGAGAATTTCTTCACATATAAAAAATATGTGGATTAAATTGTAATCTATCAATGATGATGATGATAACTTGAGAAAATAAATAGTAGAAATACAATTGAGTAACCACCTTAAACAAAACCTAATTCATTTCCCTCAATTATCCTTCCACTCTTTCACTTTCCCCCTTGTCAACAAGATTATGTTAGTTAATTATTACTTAGTAAATGTATCAAGAGTTAGAGCATAATAATTTAAAAAATATTGTAGTCTATATTATGTATTAATGGATGTTTTAGGATCATATTCTTTGAATCGTATTTAGAAAATGACCGTGTTTTGTTGACTTCATGATATAATAGGTTTGTTTATGGTTATAATTAAAACTTTTCTTGTAAGTTTTAGGTATAATAATGTTGGATGTACGGGGATGGGTATTACCCATGGGTACCCGAAACCCACGGATATGGGGATGGGTTTGCAAAACATTCCCCCGTATGGGTATGAGGCGGGTATGGGTTTGGGTATTTGAAGATGGGGATGGGGATGGTTTAGGCAAACCCGCCCCAAACCCGCCCCATTGCCATCCCTAGAGCTCACAAGTGAAAACCGCAACACATTAGTCCCCATTCATGGTCAAAATGTTCTCTCCCTCTATCATTACCCTCTACCAAGAACAAAAAAACCTGAGATTCCAAAAAGTCCTTCTCCGTCCGTTCCTCTGTTTTGGACCCCCGATCTCGACTCGACTCTGCCGCCACCTGCAAACTCAGTTGAACGCCACCTTTTCTCCCCTCCCATACTCTGTTTTCCGTCGCCTTTACAGGGAAAGTTCCATTTCTCTTTGGGAGATTCCATTTCCCAATTTGAAGTTATAAAAACTACTTCTGGAGGAGTTAGCTTCTTTGTCAAATTATAATGTAAGGTGCCCTTTTCCCTGCTCCGTTCATTGAGAGACTCCAAGGGCCTCCATTCTTTTTTGTTCTTCTTGGTCTAAAGAATCTAAGGGTGCCCTTTTCCCTCTGCTCCATTCTTTGAGGGACTACAAGGTCCTCCATTCTTTTTGTTCTTGGTCTAAGAATCTCTCCCACAAAAAGTACTCATTTATACTCTTTAATAAGCTGATCATATATATTGATCACTAGCTCCCATCAGCCTTGGCTTCCACCCACCTGAAAAAACAGGGGAAAAACAGAGCAGAGCAAATTATCAAATGAGACCCTCCTTTGCATCTCTTCTTGCTGCCCTCGTAATCTTCTTCCTTTTCGTCGCCCAGCCTCGCTTTGTGCAGTCCCGGACTCTGTTAAAATTTCGCGACCATGCGAATAGCGAAGTTGCTGCCACAGCTACTTCATCTGCATCTGGTGCTGCTGCTGCTACTGACCATGTCGAGAGAGCTTCGGAGAAGGTGAAGGATCATGGCGGCGGAGGAGGGGAAGATCCTGGTCCGGCGGCGGTTGTGAAGAGTAACTTGGCATCGGGGCCGAGCAGGAAAGGTGAAGGACACTGATGAGTTTCCAAGAGGGAAGGTCTTATATATGTATATCAGGAGGGTTATAGACTATGGCTGTACATTTGTTGGTTGGTTCTTTTCTGTGGTGAGAATTAGTATATAGAGTTAGGATAATGAGTGTGATTAGTTCGGGGTTGGGGAGCCAAGAAGAGGAAGAAGAAGAGGAAGAATTGGATGGTGGAATTCTTCCTGCAAATATTATATCAGACTGTTGCTATTCCCTTTGTAAACAAAACGAAATGAAATTCATTTACCAGAAAATGACTCCCAACCACATGGTCACCAAATTCATTCTATGATCATGGCAGAAGGCCACTGTTTCTCTGTTTTTCCTAAATCACAACATGAGATTGCTACAACTCGAGAAGATTAAATACTAAAAAAAAAAAAAAAAATCAATCCAAAACAACAACAAACAAAAGGAAACTCATCCACACCATAAGGGCTAACTCAAGGAGACGATATGGCTACATAATCTAGTTTGAATTAAGATAAAGAGGCAGAGCTTACCCTCGACACGATCACTGATCGGGGTTCTCAGGCAGGGACGAGCTGTCTTGACCGCCTTCGTCCATCTTCGAGGCATCATCAACTTTTGTGTCGTTATTATCCTCCACAGCTGCTAGCACGTCGTCCATCATGTCATTGTCATCCTCCCCAACAATGATATCTTCCACGTCATCATCTTCTCCGTCTTCATTGTCACCTGGGATCTTTCTTGTGGTCTTTGGACCGTGCTCGAGCCTATGGGTCTCCAGCTCTTGGTCCATTGTTTCTTGCAAGTTCGCGTCGTTGTTGGTACCTCTCCTAGCTTTCCTTGCATTTTGCCACCTCTCTAGCTCTTTCTCGACGTTGTCAAGGTACTGCGTCTCTATCTGCTTCTGGTACTCGGATAGCTCCTCTCTTCTTGCGGCTTTCCATTCCGATAATAACTGAAACCACATCACAGTTGAGCACAGGAAGAAAAATATCAGTTGCATTCCAAGCAGGATGATCAGGACACGGAAGAATTGAGTCCTCATTTCAGAAGTGGAGCCCTGCTTACCTGTTCTTGATGCTGCTGTTGCAAAGTTGCATCTTCATCCAGTGGTTTCTTTGGCATATAACAAATAGGAGGTTCTGCCTTGGTCCTGAAAACCAATTGAACAACAATCACTATGAATCAAACATAGATCATTAGCAGAAACAGAATCCAACCTATAATATCCCGGAAAGGATCAAGAAAATTAATGCTTCAGCTCTTCAACACTGCTAAATGCACGTGAAAAGAAACTTATCTTCGTCCCAATAAAATGTGAATATGGACACTTTTGGACCTAAGTTAAAAATAACCTGCACGGGGAAAAACTAACATTAACAAACATTGCCAGATGGTGAAAGTAGCTAGGAACAAAAACAGATTCACTTGACAGGAAGAGATGTGCCTTGTAAAACGGGAAAGCTTTTTATGATGCTCGGTCCAACGGAGAAACAACAATTCCAACTTCTTTTCTTCTGCCTTTGCAGCAACTCTTGCCCTAAGAACCTGGAGATCAGAAATCGGGAGAAAGTAAATAGGGTAACAAATTTTGTCACTCTGCAAAAAGCAACACAGACAACTAAGAACAAACCAGATCTCTCCTCCTCTTTTCTGCTATCTTTTCACGCTCTTCCTGTCTCAGCCTTTCACTTTCTTCACGGGCTCTTTGCTCAGCCTAAGGGAGTTTCAGATGTTGTTAAATTATAGACCACAGCGACAACAAGGGAAAGGTAAATGTTGTGAAAACTTGTTCTCAGTGAAGATCAATAATACCAAGCCAACATAGTAAACAAGTCATAGCAAAAAAAGTGAGATTCCATGACATATCCGAAACTGTGACTACACAAGATATTAAGAATGTATCACCATCCCTAAAAACATATGGACTAGGGGATTCTTATTACCTCTTATAACCTACATGTAGTTCCAATTTAACAAATGACAGTAACTATACACAAATCATCCGTATAGGATAGCAATAAATAAGATAATTGGAAAAAAAGTCATTGTGTTTAAGCTCCTCTTTTATCACATTTACTGAGTAAACCAAAACCACAGCAATAATGGAGTGGGGATAGCATGGAATCCAATCTCACCTTTTGCAAAGCATTTGACCTCTTTGTGTATGCCTCAGTCCCTGAGAGCTTCATATCCTCTTTTCTGAATTTCTGGAACAGTTCAAACAAAAGATGTGACAATGTTATAACTTGAAAAAACGTTCCCTGAAATACTTTTCACGCATTTAGAGTGGCCTCGTGCAAATAAATCAAAACAGAATAGAATACCCTGGCCTGGACTAAAGTGCACTTCTGAGTACATTCTCAAGGAAGAACTTGGGTCAGATAGCACAGGAATTGAAACAAGCATATGCATTAAAATCAATCCTCAATTCCTCATATACATGCTATACAAGTATGTTCAAGAATATGGGAAAAATGCTTTGTAGTGCCCATACGCAGTGTCCTTAACTAAAGAACATAACCAGCTACAGTGAAGCTACTGCATATTTTCGTAGGCCACCCATTGTATATCACTTTTGATTTGCAGGATAAGTGAGTATGTTATGGGGAGACAGACTCGAAGGAATTAATTCACAGACAATCCAACATCTAACAAAATCTCTTTTGAAGTGCAATCAGGATGAACAGAAAAGAGAGCAGCTAATAGATGTATTTGCACCATACCTCCAAGGTACCTAGAAGCTGCCCCAACATCCTCTTGTTTCTGCTAACCAAACTAGGGTCCTCATTCTTCGGCAACACCCTTGGCACATGCACATCAGGTGGAATGTCTGAATCCTGACAGCAAAAGACACTAAATGAATGACAACTTCTACACTTGACTAGCAAACAAAGGACGACGACCTATGCACTATCTGGACAGTAGGTCACAACAGGCAGAATATAAAATGCCAAGTCTTACTCTTCTCGGTGGTCGTTGGTTCCAAGGCAAACCACCTGGACATGAATTTGGCGGCTTTACTTCATCTTGATGATTGTTGATGGCTGCAACATTAGACCCTTCCTCCTTAACCCCCTTCTTAGCTCCGTCCTCGACTATCTCTCCATCCTCAGCCTACATTCACAAATCCCACAACAGCAGTTGAGCGAAATGTCATGCACTCATTCAAGAGTAGAGGAAGAAGAAAACTTCAGTAACACATGGCAACAAATAAACCCAAGGAGTAATACTAATACAGTAATAGACATATCTTCAACTCAAGCAATCTCCCAATTTGTCATCCCAGAGTTGAAAAGCATTCATCCATATAGACAATGCTGCAAAAAATGCGTACACACTGAACAGATAAAAGATAGCATTACCTTAACAACAGCAGAGAGAAGCCGTTTCTTTGCAGGAGGCTGATCCCCTGAGTCATTCCTATCAGCCTGAGAGAGAGCTTAAGCTCAATCATTACGAAAAAAAATTCAAACTATTTGCTAGAGATTAGATCACGTATAAAAGGACCAACAGACATACCGGCCGAACAAACACTCTTTGAGGACCGCCGTTAGAGGCGAAGTTCCTCGGACCGCCACCGGGCAGACCTCCACGTCGGAGCCCCCTAGGATCACGTAACCGCTCCGTTATCTGAAAATTTCCGTACAACAACATGAGAGCCGATAAACCAATCAAATCATCAGCTCCAAGTACCAAATTACAATTTTTGAAGAAGATGACAACGAAGCGAAACGAACCTGGCGCTGCTGGCGGTGGAGCTCATCGATCTCTTTACGAAGCTCTTCCTCAGTCTTCTCCGGCGCCGCTGCTACGCTCATTCTCACTCGAAGCTCTGATTGCTCTCCGATTGGGTTCGGTTCGGCTTGAGTAGAGCCAAAGAAAACCCTGGCGAGGAGAGGGCTTTTGTGGAATTAAAATTAATTATTTCAACGCAAGCAGTCAAAGCGGTTAGCCTCAAAACGATGCCGTTATCAGGTAGATATAATCATCTAGAAGCCCATCCTCTGTTTCCCACTTTCCCTCTCAATCACAGTCTCCATTTTTGGATTTCCCCCCTTTTCCCCCAATGAAGTCGATCAAGAGGAAGCAACCGTTTCTTGATCTTCCGATCATCTTCCTCCTAATCGCCGCCGCCGCCGCCTTTCTCCCTACTCCGGCGAAAGCGATCCCAACTGACTCACTCGACTACGTCCTGTACTTCCTCCGCAGCCGCGGCCACTCTCTGTTCGCCAATGCGATCTCCACCTCCGATCTCCTCTTCGACGTCCTCTCCCTCCCTTCCCTCACTCTCTTGCCTCCTGTCGATCCGGCGCTCTTCGCGATCGACATGACCGAATCGCCGGAGCTATACCTCGCCGTTCTCCGCCTCCACGTCCTTCCGTATCGCATCGACCTCCGCTACCTCCAGAACAATGCTTCGCTCCACACTCTGGTTCCCTCCCGCCGCCTCCACGCCACCAGAGCAGATCCGCCAGCCGCAGCCGCCGCCGCTCTTCATCTTGACGGCGTGAAGGTCCTCTTCCCCGCTCTGTTCGACTCCAGCATTGTCGCCGTCTACGGATTGCAAGGTGTGCTTCCTGCTCGCGTCGTCTCCGTCACAGACTCACCTCCGTTTCAGTGGTTCCGTCCTCCGCCAGTCACTCCACGGAATCGGAATTGGAATCGGAATGCGACGGTGATTCCTCCTCTGGTTCCAGCTGCCGGGCCGGCTCCGTTTACACGCCCGATTTCCCCGCGCCGAGTTCCGAGATCAAGCGGAACGAATTCTCCATTGCCGGATAACAGACCGGTGGTCCTTTCTCCTCCTCCTCCTCCAGTGAATCTAACGGATTCACCAGAATCAGCGCCGGGAGATTCGGTTCTTGGTGTTCATCCGTTTGGGCGAAATGTAACTGTTCAAACGAATCAGACGAGTCTTCCTTCGGCTGATTACGGGGCCCCTGCTCTTCCTCCAATTTCGACTCCTGGCAACAACTCCGCCGTTCCTCCTGTTCGTGCTAATCGTGGCGGCGCTCCTGCTTTTCCTCCAATTGACGGGAGCAGTCCGACGGCTCAGATTAGTTTGCCTCCGGCCATCAGCGACAATTTTCTTCCTCCAGAGCAAGAAGTTGATAATCAGACGGCTTTCGGTGTCCCTCCGATTTTACCACCATCTTCAGTCGACGGCGCTTCGATTGCTCTCCCTCCCAGTCCGGTGTCCGTGGTGGAAACTCTGCCGCCGGCTGTTTGTCCTCCAGTTAACCTGACTGAAGTGGCGGTTATGGTCCCGGCGGGTCAATCTCCGCAAGAATCGGCTGCAAAAACATCGCCGTCTCCAGGCGTCGGAGATGGTGATTGGCCGGGACACAACGTCGGCGAAGCCACAGCCTCCGGCAACGACTATCCGTTCCCGAAGAGAGACGACGACGAGGACTGGGAAGTGCCTGCCGGGGAATTGGCCGAGGTCACCCTTGGACCGGCGGGGGACCACGTCAGCACTCGGGATGATTACGCAATGCTGAGCCCCGACGGTGTGGAGTATCCATGATGTGGGCTATTTCGTAAAGCTGGGTTTGTATTGGGCTTTGAGTATTTGTTGGGCCGGAACAAGAGAGCTAGTGGCCTTTTTCTTTTCACTGGATCTTAAACCACTGGACGTGAACTGTAAAGAATCTGAGCTCTTCCTTTTCTGAATGAAACTGCACCGTTCATGTTAACATGAGGTGCTGCTCCACTTTCGACCCTGCAATTCATCCTTCCATTCATGTTTACATGTTACTTTGAAAGACAATCAAATGCTTTTCTAAATAATAACTGATAAAAAATTTACGTCAGTTTCATTTCAACAATGGTGCTCTGACGCATACAAGAGACTAATGGAATGGCAGAAGACAGAAGTAGAGAGGCCAGGCAAATGAGCAGAGGAAAACTTGTTGATAGCAGGAGGAACAAAAAAGTGTACTGTGTGTTCAGTCTTCGTCCATACCATGGCCGCCATCCTCCACGTTGTCGTAACCATCGTCATCCCCTTGGCCTTCATCGTCTTCACCGCCAACATCTCCAGTATTAAGAGCATAATTCATCATGTCATTCTCCATTTCTGCCGGCAACCCTCCTTCCAGCAATTCACTATGGATGGTCTTCTTCACTGCGAACGACTCCAGATTCGAATCGCTGAAAAAGGACGCATAAGGCTTCGACACCTGCACACCGAGAAACGGCACAGAGCATGATAACAGTATTAACAAGCTGTGGCTTCGAGACGTGCAAGCAAGTGCTGGTGTTCGGTGGTGTCTGTCTTTACCTTGAAAAGGACATTCCTCTTCTCTGCACTTTCAATGAGGTTGCTCCAATGCTCATCCCGCCTCAATGTTGATGCTGATCCCACAACCTGAACACACCTAGACTAATTAGCGAGCGAGCAGAAAATGTGGTGGCAACTAAGAACGACATTCGATATAACTACACTAAGATATCGTACCAGAACAGTGGACTTTGCTCGTGTGATCCCAACGTTCATTCTCCGTGCATCTGACACAAACCCAATCCCTTTACTCTCACTTGCCCTCACACAAGAGAATATTGCGACATCCTTCTCTCGACCCTGACATTTCATTTCAAACACCGCATCAATAAAAATCTTGTCAACTTTAACAATTCTGAGCTGTAAAGGAGATTACTTGACACACAAGTACAATGCAAAGCAAAGCAAAGAAGAAAACTTAGCCTTACCTGGAAACCATCAACTGTTTGAATATCCACAAACTCCCTTGAGTCTTGACCGAAATTCTCCTTGAATTTATCTTGCAGAAGCTTCACTTGGTATCTATATGGGGAAATGAGGGCGAATTGTGAACTTGACCCGAGTTCTGGATGCATGGATACCAGCTTACGGTACAGAAGGAGCACAAACTCAACTTCGTCCGTGTTTACATAGGACCCACTTCCCGAGGGCTGGGACTCTTGTCCTTCGTGTAAATCAAAGAAGCAAAATGGGCTAAAGCACCGGTACTTGTGCCAGTCACGTTTGGTCTTCTCCTCCATATCTGTTGCATCCTGCAGAGCCTCGTCGTAGAATTCACTGGAAGGGAAGTGTCTAATCTGTTGACAACCAACCACCAGATATATATAAATCTAAACTCAGAAAAACTAAAGTTTTTAATAAATCGGGCTAGAAAAACTCACCTCTGGATGCATCCGGTACTGCACCTTCAGCATATTTACTGGATAGCCAGCTCTTTGAAACCTCTCAAACAAACTTGTGCAATAACTTCAAAAGTCAAAACAATGGGGAAAGAAAAGAAGTGGAAAGATTCAATCAGAATAATTTATATGGCGAAACAACAAGGTCAATATGTGTGCAGGAAAAAGCACACTGGGGTACCCAAATTTGCTGGCAGTAGAAGAAATTACAGTGGCTGGTAATTGCACTGGATCGCCCACCTAAGTACAAGTACAAAAAATTGCAGAATCAACAAAAAACAGGAATACTAACAAGGAACCATCTATGTTATACATAAATAAATGTCCTCAGAAACTTTAATAAGAGCTGACAGGGAAAGGGAAATACCAGGAAAACTTGTTTGCACCCATTGGACAAAGGAACAAGAGTTGCTGGTTCCACCTGTTTCATCAGAAGGAAAAAATAAATCAGTAATGTATTGAACTGTAATAGGAGGTACATATCCGTTAGTTATGTGACATTACCAGCAGTTGACAAACAAGATTAACCAAAACAACGGTACAAAGCACGGATTTTGGGCCCTAACATACTTTGATATCTTTCTAATTATTTGTTAACGAACATAAAATTGCTTATCAATCTCAATTAGGTTCCACGTTGAAGTTTAATTGAATAAAGATGGCTCGCTAGAGTTTTCCCTCTAAACCACCAATGAGAATTTCAAATTTTATCTTGAATGTTTCCCTATTGAATGCTAGGGCACTACCACAACTTTACAAGCATGCAAATTAATATCCTAATACCCCCATCATTGATTTCTTAAGTGAATTCTACATGCTAATTGATGACTCCACAATCAATCAAACTGTTTCTTAGAAAGAGTGAAGGTTTAGATGTGAGATTAGGGACTAACAGCTTGGGCGGCTTCGTCAATTATTACTACATCAAAGTCATGATTCAATTTACTAAAAAGTGCTGAACCGCTGAAGCTGAGAGTTGAAAAGACCTGCAGAACATTGAGCATATGTCATGAGAATAAAAGGATGATAATTTCCTTGACACTGAGCGATATTTGGTATGAATGATTCAGTCAGAACAGCCCATCAAATTCCCAATTCAGCATGGCACAAGGTTACATACAATAACAGCCTCGTCAAGAATTGAAGAGCGGATATTATCTATATCTCCTCCAGCAGCTCCATGTTTTTGTTTTTCAGCAGCTGACTCAGATTGCTTTTGTCTCACCTGCAGACAGATTTCTGTTGTGTCAGCAACTGACTCTTCATCAGCATATGCAAATTACATAATAAGCAGGAAACATTATGGAGAAGAATTTGGGAATCAAGCTGTTGTCACTGCTGTGCGACTTGGATGGCAGCATAACAGCTTTCTTACCCCCAAATGGGATCTGGCTTTAGTGATATGGGACTTAATTTGGCTGTAATGATTCATGAATCAACCAAAAATGAGTTCGCAAACTGACACCAATGCATAAGAGTGAGTGAGAGGGGGGGGGGGGGGGAGGGGGTGTTTGGGGTGGTGGGGTGGGGAATGGGAGGGAATCGGCTTTTCATTAGTTCCAGGTACGTACAAGGTAATCCATGCTGACTGACTGAACTGAGTGATGTGCTTTCAGACCAATGCGCACAATTTTAGGGTTATAAGTGTGAACAGTTTCATCAAGAACACCTGCAGAAAAGCAGAGAAGTTACAGCTCAGATGCCAGAAAGAAAATCACACAATTCGAAACAAGAACTCACCAATGGCCATCTAAGTTAGACGCGCAAGGAACAATATTAGTTTGAATACTCCACTGGTTTCTATCTCAGTCCGAGATGTAGGAACCCTAACTATTGATTACAAAGGTATAACTCTCGCCACTCAGTATGTTCCAAGTGCCAGTATAAAAAGTTTAAATGGATTTGGAGAGTTCCAACAGGTCAATAGAATGCCATAAAAAAGTCATTCTCTCTTAAGAGCAACGGGAAAATCCTTCTAAACTCAATGGCTTTGTGCATGACATAAGATGAGACCACCAATACATGAAGAGAAGCTTGTACCATTTCTGAGAAGGCGCAACACTATCTCATCAAGGGCAGAATTTGAAGGGGCACATACAAGTACTCGTAGCCGATACCTGCGGCTCGATGCAATTATTTCTGGTTTCTGCAGGAGTTCAGAACTTATAAGAAACTACTCAATCCGATTACATAACAAAGGGAAAATGAATCGTACCAGCTCACTTCCTGTGGTAGGAAAGAAGCCATCATCACCGCCTTTAGGCATAATGGCATCTCTAGGATTGACACCAGCTAACCATGGAGATGCTCGTGCCCAATTTGTGTACCTGCAACCATTAAATGCATTCAACCATTCATCGAAAGGAAGGCTCTGGTTTTCATTGGACCAGTAAATCATGAAAGCACTAGATGTGATTTGTGAATATTTGCTGAGAAACACGTGAAACTTTGAATCTCTAGTTAAATAGTCTCTCAGACCGAAGAATGTATCCTGTAAGTTAATATTCTCTTAAAGAGATGCAAGTGTATTGTTTAAGTTACATACTTGTGGATTTGTAAGAGCAACAGTACAAACTAGAGCTAAGTAATTAGGGTCCAGTCAGTCACCAGGTACGTTACTGAAAGAACTCTAAACACTAACTGGTATAGACATGACACTTCTTCCCCATCTCAGAAATACAAATGGATTGAGTGACTGCTTCTACTAATATCAGAAGCACCAGCGACACCCTAAGGGCATGAACATGTGCAATTATGCGCAAACCGTAGTAGTATACTCAATCTGCACAATCATTAAGGAAAAGGGAGACAACTAGTACATACTTGTCTTGAATTGAAAGTTGTGGTCCACTTTTAGTTTTAACTGACCCGGCCCTGTTCAATAGCAGAGAAGAGACATAAAAATCGACCTCATATATATGTAAAGATAAAAACATCCATCAGATGGCATGCCACATGGGAAGAGGAAAGGATAGAACGATCATAAAATATAAACAAGGGCATAATGTTTCTCACTTGGTGTGCACTCGAGCTGGAGTGGCATGAAGAATAGCACTAAGAAGTGCAAGAATAGTCTGTGTTTTTCCAGTTCCTGGAGGCCCCTACAGATTACAAGTCTTGATTCTATTAGCACACACAAAGCCCGATTTCTTATGGCCCCAATAGTTTCAAAAAGTGTGTTCTCATCATTAAGCAGCAGCATCTCTATTGTTTGCATGCCTTAACAGAAACTGTAAAAAAGAAAAAGTGACCTTGTTACATGTCTCTATTATTTTATTAAAGAACTTAGACCTGGAAATACTTCATCTCTACATTTCCACTATTGCTTCAACAAAACAAGATTATGACATGGAAAAAGAAAAGATACTACAGGATCCAAATAAAGAGAAAAGAGAAACAGATTATGTACCTGTATCAACACAAACGGTTTACGTGATAGACCAGCCTGCAAATAACAAACTGTATAAATTAGCACTGCTACCTTGGGAAGTCCTATTAGATACTAAGTTGTAATTAAGTGCATCTATTAGGTTTTTGTAAGTAAAAACTCACATTTACAGCTTCTATCTGCGACGTGTTAAGAGTTTCTTCAAAATGTCCACGAAGAGCTTCAGAAACTTTCCACGACTGGTCTTCTGAACCAGTTCTGTCTGTGGCTTTTATGATTAAATCTTTGAAAGGAAGAGATCCAATTGACCGCAAAGCTATATATTCACGTGAAATGGTTGACAAACTGCCTATCTGCAAACAGAACTTGCATACTATGAGGTGGGCCACAATCAAGTGGAATGCAAAGAAGAATTATTCCCTTGATACTATATCTATATATGTAACGAAAGTGAAGTATTGACAGAGCACTACTGAAGCATGCACACTACTTCTCAAGACATGGCAAGTGTGCTTGCTCGTTACCATATATCTGAAAACCCAAACAGGTCCACTCTTGCCCAGAACATAAACGACCAAGGGTTTACACAAGGTTCTTTAACTTGCCTAGGTTTATCTGTGTTAAGAGTATAACCTTAACTCCTCTTTAGCACAGTGTCCCAAGAAGAACAGATGCTAAATACTATTCATTTTCATCCTTTGATGGCACAATTTTGAATAATGAGAAGGTTAAGCACTTTTCTTTCAGCACACATACATCTAAGAAGACCAAGACCTACGCTTCAAAAATATCATCACCAAAACCAGGAGTGCTACAAGCCAGAGTTTTACACAAAACCATATTCATTCTGCCATGAACAGTGAAACAAAACTAGATGGTCCAGTTTCGCAGTTGAAGTGAGTAATAAAAGGCAAAGATCACATGTTAAGAGCTGGAAAAGGTAGTTAGTTACCTTTAAGCTCCACAAGGACTTCTCTTCTGGGTTTACAGGAGCAGTTATAAGAGCCTGCATGTTTAACAGCCTCTGCTGGGATTCAACAACATCTAAATGCGTGCTCTTGATTTCTCCAGCCAAACACATTCTAAGCCTAAGACCAGTATGATGGGTATGTTCCACCAGAGCATAAGCATATGCTGTTGCCTTGGTCTGAAATATACAAAGAAAACCCCAGTCGATACTATAAATCCAGGAAGATCCAGTAGATAGAAAACCAAGTTCAGGAAAGCAGAATTAGTACAACAAGTTAGACATATCCTTCACGTAGATAACCCATCTCATGAACCACATTCTTCTCACACCATTTGCTCAATAGTCGCCTAAGTCATTGCATTCACAATAATCAACGCTAATAGAATAGAAAAGAACAGACTAAAATTGTAAGCTCACAGAAAAGAACACAACACAAACGCCAGAGAGGAAGAAAAGAAGGCCAAAGCATAAAAGAGCTGTAGTGGCCTGGTGTCAAGCTAGAGCATATATGTTCAGAGCAAATTTCACCATGGGGTATCATTACCTTCTCTTTGGAAAGAAGCAGCAGATCATTTTGGGAGATCCTGTTTTCCTCTTTATCCCCATGAGTAACTGCTACCTGGAAAAACCCTTCCACTTCATTACACTCCGTCACCAGCCTCATCTCCCAATCCGTCACTACAATGTACCCCAAAAAACATAAAAGCAAGTCAAACTCTCAAGTGATTACAGATAGCTACACGGACCTCAAGTAAGATTACAAGCTTGAGCAGAATAATAAGTAACCTTCTTCGTCATCTTTATTCTGAGTAATATTGGCTTTGACTTCCTCGAACAAGAGCGGCTCGAATGTGGAAAGGTAATCATCAACGTCTTTGTAGGAATTCTTCACTTTTTTCAAACCGGCCGCGTCGTTCTTTCCATTGTCTTTCTTTTTCTTCTGTTGAGTAAGCAAAACAGGACGATTGACATTGACAAAAAAAAAAAAAACAACGATAGTAACTGCAAGGGCATTGAAGGAGGGAGATAACAAGAGCGGAGGTACCTCGGCGCCGGAGAGAAGGCGATAATGGTCCCAACCGAGGACGATTTTACAGAAGCGGTTGAAGGAGACTTCCTCCTGAAGCTTCTCTTTGTCCGCAACCGCCATTCCCCGCGCCTTCCCTTGCTTTGCTCAGATGAAAACAGGGAAGTGAGAATGAACGGCGGGCGGGAACGGGGATCGTTAATTCAGTTCGAGTGTCTCTCTCAGTTATGTCGCCGGCGGAATTGGGTTTCGGTTTGCTTTGGGGGTTCAGGGCGGGTTTTGCAGAATATAGGAAAGGAAACTTACATTTTTGTACCCGAACTTCCATTGGGTTCGCTTTCCAGTCCCGTAATTTCTCTCTCGTTGAGGTTTGGGAATTAGAGGGCAATTAGGGTGGAAACTGTTCCCGCCAACCACTAACTATTTTGCAACTTCCTAATTAACGTGGTGTATATTGAACTGTGAAGCCCTCACTTTTCTAATGTCCATGGATGTTAGGCAATGGTAATATTACATGTCAAATGAAGTTCCATAATTTATGATAATTTAATATACCAGATGATAATTTCGCAAAAAATTACAAAGTATAGATCAAATGGTTGTGGATTGCATCATCGAAACAACCATACTAGGACATCCCAGCTCCAACGAGCGCTAAGCTCTTAACTAGATTGCCTTTGGAGTCGAAATAGTCATCTTGTGACATAACTGTTAGTGTGTGGTATATGATCCACGATTGAACCTCTCCCAACCACTCGAGTTATTGGGATCAACTCGAGTTATGTTCAGGTTCATGACAATAACTAATACTAGGAATCCAATTAGGTCGCAACGCCCATGGATATGGGAAGTTCATAAGCAAGCCAAGACGTGCAAAGTACAACCCAGCTGATTTGATGATAACTTTGGATGATCAAATGTAACTGGTTTCTGAATGTTGGGACGCAAAACATCAAATCCATTCAGAATCACATACGTAGCCACAAAATTTGACAAAATTCCCTATTATGCTGCACATCCTAGTTCCCGATAGAATTCGATTGTATGTACTCATCTCGCCCAGATGCTCGATAGACAGATTCGACAGGTTATCTGAACGTCGTCATGTCAGTGCTCCAGGTAGAACACGTATTCTGTCAAGCGCTGCAGCTTGCCTGAGTCCAGTTTCTGCTCTACCGCAACAGCCTGTTTCTTCACGGTTAGCATCTGAGAAGCAGAATCAAGAATCCACCCTTGGCCCACCACATCTGGAAATTGCCAACAAAATGTTCATTCATTGGTTACAAACCAGAAAAATGTAAACCGATTGTTGCAGAACTTTGGCCCTCTAAGAACAATATCGGACTGCAGAAGCTACGCATAGAGAGAGCAGAGTGGTACCAAAACCTAACACAGGAGTAACAATGGCTTGCACAATATGTACTACAGAACTGAGTGATGCCGGAACCATCACAGGCCAATATTCTTTAGTGATGTCTGAAGTTTCCTATATCATACTCCTTGATTTTATCCAGAAATTTTTTACTATGCCTAATCCTAGAACTTATCACTGCATCCTGGTATCATTAGGCACTTAATGGAATCCAAAAGATATAGGAATACAACAGATGTTAATTGATAACAATTGTGAACTTTTCACATAACATAATGGATTTCCCATACATATAGCTAAAAGCTTAATACTAGCAGGTCAAATATCAATGTTTTCTTGAGGGATGATACCAATTCTTGGAAAGCGACTTTTAAGAAGAATCAAGTTCGATAAGCAAGCCTGAATAAGATTTAGATAAGGATCTTACACTTAGTAGCATCATCCTCATTCATCCCCAAAAAGAGAGCCGTGTCTTGGATGCTTATAGTTGAATACGCAGACAACAACAACTGAAACATCCTTTTGCTATAGACCTCTGCCAATGATAGTAAATACCAACATTAGCATACAACATTAAAAAGGAGGAAAACAGGACGATTTTGGTAATCATAAGCATCAACATGCATCCCCCCGATCAAGAACTCAAATTCCAAATGTTTATGCACTTTCTTCATACAATTTCGAAAGGCATAGCGACAAAACGCTGGAACAGGGTAACAATGTCTCTATACTTGTGATCAAAGTAGTTTGATTTCATAAAGGAACAGAAAAGGGACATACAACAAAAACAAGAAATTGCTCAGTGCTGAGAGCATTCTAGATGTTCTCCAGGATTTATGTATCCATGTCTCTATACTAGTCAGATGGTCAGGCCTGTACCCCGTTTTAACAGGGGAAATGGAAAGGTCATGCAGACAGGAGACCATGAAAGTTTATAACAAGGAAAAGGAAATCTAAAATGAACTAAAATGCGATCGAATGGACAGTGATGTCTACCTGCAAATGCAGCAACGAGAGGGCGAGTCTGTTCGCCCCAATCAAAACCACGAACAGCCTTGTGCACACCAGAATAATCACGCGTCCACAATTTCTGACCAATGTTCCAAGCAGCAACAACTTCTTGCTGGCCCTCCTTGATCTTCGGAGGAATTGATTTCCAGAGAAAACGAGCACTGTTACTGCAAAACCCAATACGAACCTAGTAAATACCAATGCATCTTGCACAATTCCAAGGTGAGGATAACATCAAAGGGACAAAAACAAGGGTTTCTGGCATCAACCCTCAGGCACAAAATCTGTCTAGGAAGTAAAAACAGCGAAGGCGAAGGGATTCTTACACATCATTAACGTAAATATGACCTAGAAGATGAACCGCGTAGGGCCACTCGTCTTGAAAGGGAACCCCCTCAGCTGCAGCCTGTTGATCGAGACCAGGCACAAAAAAAAATACCAAACGAGAAGGACAGACTTAGGGATTTGGCGAGAAACAATCAATTTAAGAGCTAAGGATTAGAGAGAAGATGACGAAAGGTTTACCTTGAGCATGAGTTCATCGCAGATATCAGCAACCTTTTCGAACGATTTGGCGGCCATGGCGTTGCTGAGAGGAGTGAAATCCATGGCTGCGTTCTCCTTCTCCGGCTGAAGCTTCGCTTCCTGCGTGAAAATCTTCGTGCAGCTTTGGTCCGTCGAGTACGACACTGTGGGAGTCTTTAAAAATTCTTTTGCTGGACGGACGACTGTTAAAAAGCCCAAGAATAAACACTTAAATAACACTCAATAAAAAAACGACGTCGCTGCAATGTGGTTCAACCTCGTCTGGGTACCCAAACGGGCCAAAACCTAATAGCCGAACTCTCACCCGGAATCCAATACAAATTAGGGTGGGCAATGGGTGACTTGGCTATAGGGATGTCAATCCAACCTGTAATCATGAGGATCCTACCCGATCGTAACCGGTCAATGTGTGTAATTATCCGTTTTGACGGGTTAAGGGGCAGGTACGGGTAATACTCGGTTTCAAAATAAAGGGTAGGGTACGAGTATGGTAATCGATAACACCCGCTCTCCTAACCAAATGGTCAATTTCCCTATCCCTAACCCTACCAAGCAACCCCGCACCCACTACCCAGAAGACAATCGTCTTCACTTTCTCCCATTTCCCCAACTATTAACCCTAAAATCTCAATCCCCAATCTGCTTCCCTCTCATTCGCGCGTCGTTCCCCTGAATCTCTCGTTCGCGCGTCGTTCCCCTTCTTCCCTCTCGGTCGCGCGCGACTCGCCACTCGCCAGGATCTCCCCCGGTTCCAGCTAGCATCTCCACGCACGACCTGCTCTCCCCTGTTCCCCTTGTTCGCGACCCGCAGTTGCCGCCAAGCAACTTCCCGAATACCCGTGGTTACCCGGTGGGTAGACTATGGTTATATCATTTTCATACCCGGTGGTTATTTGATAGGGTATTTTAGGAGGCTCTACCCGGCAGGTTAGGAGTTGGTGTAGGATAAACCCGCATCCGACCCTACCCATCGCCACCCCTACTTGAGTGACTTGTGGAATTAAAGTGAACGAGTTGGTATAATCATGAAATCTAATCCACTCACACATTACTTCGGGTTGGGTTAAGTGAGTGGTAGAAGGGCAGGGTTGGCTTTAGAGTTAACCCACAAACTCAATTCTTCAACTAATAGATCATGATTCAACCGTGATTTAACAGTTTAATAAGTTAAATACTGACTACTAATTTAGCATCCAATAGAAGATTTTATCGGTCGGACCGCCAATTACGATTTTACAGTTGAACACAAAATCTGATTCCCCTGAAATGGAAATCCTCCCATTCCCTCAAGTAGTAAAGATAGAAATAGCAATAACAATGCATCGCTTGCATACATACATACATTAAGCTCCAACGAAGCCAAGATAAATAGATAATGAAAGAAAGAACTGTGATCCATTAGAATGTCATTCTTTCGCTTTACACACTCGTCACGTTGCTCATAACCTTGTTTCTTTTCCTTGTTCATCGGGCGATAAACTTCTGTTGTCTCCAGTATGCTCTATTGTTCTATCCCTATGGCAGTTGGAACCATGCAATCTACTAGACGAACAGTTCAGGGAAAGACCCCATAACCAACATGGCAAAGTTGTCCGATTCCAGGAACTCCACGTGAGCAGTTCGCCCGATGATGGAGTTGAAGTTGTTTCTGTTGGAGGATGGGATGTAGAAGTTGACATCGCAGCGCATGAAGATTCGTTGATTAGAAGAACAAGGAGCTTGTAGCTGGCACAAGCAATGGTTGAGCATTTCCCAGAAGACTCTGCCCTTCTTCGAGTAGTCTAAAAGTGCTGCTGGGCATGCCTCGATTCTGGCCGAGTGGTATGGTATGTAGCCGTCCTGTGGCGAGGAAACGAGGATCACGTTCTTGAAGTTCTCAAGGGTCTTGTGCTGCAAATATGTAACAATAGCGTAACTCTTTTATCATGTCATGGTCTTGCTGATCAAGAGCTTTGCAGGAAACAGAGAGTACTGCTAGTTTCGTACCTTAGAAAGTTTGTATAAGAAAGTCTTCCTAAGATTCGGATCATCTGAGAAGGTAAGCTGGCGAATGCATTGAGTGCCCTTAAACTTTTTCAAGAACCAGAGACCAGAGTTGAATAGCATGTTCGAACTGTACATGTACCCCAAGTGTGGGCCAGATACAGAAAGGTATGTGTGCAAGTATCTCAAATACGGCTCCATAATGCTCTCTACCAAAAGAATAGACCCAGTAAGAATTCTAACGCTATTTCAAGACAAGTAAAGAGAGAATTGAAGTAACTAATCACATAAAGGTACCTGATAATGCTGCTCTTATGATGATATTTCCCATGGAATGCCCAACAAAACTCAGCTTTACTTCTGTTACATTCCCACTTCTTGAGGATCTCTCGATTTTCTTTTCCATGAAAGATGTTACTTCCTCAGCTAACCTTAAACCCATATCCCTAAAGTCCCCTTCTGTTTTATCTTCGTTTGCCTCTGACATAAGAACCTCCACTTTGGGATCTATCAAAAGCCATTGATTGCGAACAAGTCTCAAATCTAGGCTTTGTCCCTATATAATCAGAGTATATGCAGTTAGTTCAGGTTTCCTAATCCTGAAACCAGTGAAATACTATACTCAAAAAAAGAGTATTGCGTGATACTTCAGAAGATGATTCATTTCGATGTGAATAATATGAAGAAATACGAAACATATTTTGTTCCATTTGCAACCAGGGAACAAAGGGGCATACCTGAAACCCGTGCACAAACACAACCACCTTCAAAATTTTTGAAGGTTCGGTAGATGAATTATCCATTTGCATTGATGTGTTTGGTTTATTCTTCAAATATGAATGTCCTCCAGTTTTATGTGAAGGGGAATTCACAAAATGGTCTATCGTGATAATAGGAATGTGTGATGGGTCTCTGTATATATGCATATCTTGGAGTGATCGGTTGTTTATCTACAAGAAAATAGTAGCGGTTAGTTCCAACTATAAATATGACAATGTCAACCATGATGAAATAGTCTATTGTCTAAATATATATCATTTCAAACCTTCATTTGTGCAATGCTTTGACGGTGAAGGCCAGCCCGTGCACTTGAAGTCCGCACAGGCTGTGTAGCGCATGAAAGAAATTTTAAATGTAAGAACGAAATGCTTGGAAGATGCATATGTTAGTAAGAAATGTAAATTTCATGCAATAAATGCGGATTAAACTATAATTACATCATTTAGGAACTTCCTTAGAGTTGAAGAAGCCTTTTCAAGGAGGCCATTAGCAAACGACCTGTCTACTTTTGAGTATACTATCCATATTGACCATTCAGCTCTTCTATTATCACCCCAAGTATGATGAAGAGAATCTAGTATTTTTTTCCCATTAGCCCTGCAACATAACAAAAGAAGGAATGATCCCTAAAGTTTAAGATGCTAAACTACACATGTTACATGAGAAAGAACATAAGGAAAACATTATGCCGGACTGTCCAAATGTCAATAACCTGTTCTTTTATATAATGGTGACTGTTGGTCCTAAGTTTTAAACCTAAGTGTGGTGGATGTTATTATCTTCATATACCCCTAGGCCAACCTCTTGAGATTCCTAATGTCAATAACCATTGCATAACGTAGAAATAGCTGGATAAAGTAATTCAACACTAACCATACCTGTGAAATGCAAAGAATGTATTCCATAGAAAAAAAATTTGGTCTCTCAGTAATTGCAGGGAACTTGATAGATCAACCTAAACGTGCCAGAATACCATCTTATTAAAATGCATAGGAAAACTCAACTAAATCTTGACTACAATGATCTCAATGACATATATTTATAAGAAGTAACAGGTGAAGGAGTACCTCAAAAGTATCTTCTGGTTCGGGCAAGACCTGAGAAACCTTGTTGCCATGGACTGGATTAAATTGCACGAGGGAGGACAGTTGTTTGTCATCTAGATCAGGAAAAAACTCAGTCAAGTCAAGTGCTTGATCAATTTCTTTGCTGATTTTTCGAAGATCTCCGAGAAGTATATCACGAGTAACCATTAATGCTTTAATGAGCATGGCATGCTTGTGACCATCGGAGATCACTAGATCTAGTGCCTGGTAGGCAAATAAGAGTTGTTAGAATGGATAGATGATATAAGTTAACATTTCAAAAGGGTTCTCAAAATCAAAATGGACAATATGAATAACATCTTTCTAGAATCAAATTGACAAAAAAAAAAAAAAAAAACTATAAGGAAAATATTTTCTAGAATCTAATGGAACACAATGCATTTAAATAAAATGATATCATCAATTACAGCACGTCTGAAGGGAAACGATCATTTGCAGTAAAGTATTTCCTCATTTTGTGAAACTAAAGGCATTGAACTTGGAAGTTACCTTGGATGAACGTTTAGATGAAGCTTCCAACATGGTAATATGTATGCTAGTATCGACGAGAACAGGATAAAAGGAATCAAACTGTACAGGGCAATAAGTATGCAATCCTAACAGAGCTTTTGAAGGAATTCGAAATTCATGAACTGCAACTGGATCAAGGTCCGTTGGAAATTGCAGAGAAGACCTGCAAAAAGAGCATTATATCAAGTACGAAAGACAACATATATAACTCAAGTAATCACTACGAATGCTTAATTTTATATATAAAAATGAAAACTAGAAGTGCAGAAGGATTAGTATCATGAAACTAACCCATTCTCTGCATCGAAGGTAGACAAAAGCTCAAACCTCAGAATCACACCAGATGAAGGAGGAGCCTAGAAAAACAATGGTGCTATATAATGTCAATAATATAGACCCAGATTAAGTTCGAACACCAAGGTCTTCAATTTTCTAGTTCAAAAGATATTTATACTATTACAGTCCATGACTCTACATTTTCAACCTGTCAAATGAATTACTAAAACAACACAGGTTTAATACTAGCTGCACTTTTAACTAATTTATCTTTCATCAAATTTTCTCTCTTGCCCTGCCTTCTCTTTTGATTTGACTTGTCATTTCTGAAAGAGCTTCAAGGATGAAAGACAATACCTCAAACGAACTGAGGGATAGAATGAAGGAGACCATGATAGATAAATATACATCTTGTCTCGCATATTTGATACAAAAAGGCTGTGTTGCGAAGCTGTTCTCCGTGTCATCAATCTGCCACACTCCATATGCAGATCTGCTACCATTTTCAGCTGCTACAGATATAACAACAAATGAACTTGTTTCAATTGATAGAAAGCTGTATAGCACATTAAGATGTAAGCTAGGGAGAACACGAATTTGAGTGGAACACAAACAATTTGAAACACACATGTAACAGTAAGACACCTTCATATTGGATCACTCGAGAAGGAGTTGTAAGCAAAGTGCACCCATTTCCATCCGGGGTCATGGATATCCTAATTTGATACCATCTGCAAAGCTTATCAGTGGCAAACCATCAACACACATAAACTACATAAATATGGCCAAAAGAGAAAGAAAATGAAAACCGGGAAGAAAAAAAAAAACATCAAGTTACCCTTGTCTAAAGAGGTCGAGATTGTGAAATCTGTGAATATAGATGGCAACTTCATGTATAGTCTCATACGTCGACTTCTTGACCCTTGCCGGTGCCGGCCCGCCTGAACAGTTCATGGTCTTGATTGAACACCTCTCCGCTACCTCATTTCGACGGCGACCCATCAACAATTCCTCTTCTCCCGAATGATGAATGCCTTGAAAAAACCTTCACGGCAGAGCAAAACGTCGAGGACCCATTTCTTGCGTCGACAAGGTAATGCAACAATTTGCCGGGCGGCGAGGGAAGTGGGAGAAGTGAGGAGATTCTTCCTGTACGCGTGATCGACTGACTGATGACAGCTCCTGGGGAGGCTGCTAATGTCAATCGATCAAATTTTAAGAAATTCAAGATGCAACCCTCATCAAAACCTCCCCCTCTCCTGTCTCCTCTTTCTCTTCCTTCCCCGTCCCGGCCTTGCAATTCTGATTTTCAAACAATATTTCTTTATTTCAGAGAATGAATGGAGAGAAAACATTTCACATGCCTCCCTCATTCTTTTTACAAAATATTTTCTTGGATCTGGAAGAAAAAAATTATATATTTTTTTCCACATAATAATTATGATATTCATAAGTCAATGAAAACAGCAATAATAACTCTAAAAAAAAAACAGGACTAGTCGTACACTCGTACTCCTGTGGTCCATAGTTACATAATTTCCAAGCCCGTTGACAACTATCCCAAACCAAGCCCATAAGTCCAAAACTGCGGCCCAAATTGTTGGTTTGATGTCATCTACCGTCGGATTTTGAATTTTGATTAGGATGTCTTATCGACAAAACGGGAGAAAGCAACACCACTCGTCACTAAGGATGACAACAAAACCCGAACTCACGGGTACCCATCTGACCTTATTCGGTCAACGTGAGTAAAATTCGTGTTGACGGGTTTTAGGTCGGGTTTGGGTTTAAACCCATTCACTATTCATCGGGTTGGGTTGGGTTTGGGTTTAGGTAAACCTGTCCCATGGGTACCCGCCCATTCCCATATAATTAATTTTCTCGGTATATTTAATATTCTAAACAACTAATCTTATTTATGTTTGTGGATACATGTCTAATTTTTTTTTTCTAATTATGTAGAATAAAGTTGATGTTATCGAGTGGAGAGTGAACAAACTTAATTGAAAGGAAGAAGCTTTCAATTAATCATGTTATTTATGGATAATTTGTGATTTGCTTCAATTTTCTTGAGTTTTCTAGATTGGTGATGAACAATTTGTATAGTTAATTTGTGATTTGCTTGAATTTTCTAGAATGGTGTTTTATATATGGATAATTTGTATTGAGAGATTGATATTTGATTTTAATTTTGATAGGAACTTGTTATTATAATTTTTTTACGACAAAAACCCGTGGGTACCCATGAACCCGCGGATACCCAGCGGGTTGGCTTGAGTTTGAGTTTTTCAAACCCAATAAATTTTATCCGAGGTTTTTTCACGGATAAACCCATAAATGTGGGTTTGGGTTTGACAAAACCGGACCCATCGCCATCCCTACTCGCATTCGCTATCCAACTCCCATTTTCCCATCCACCAGATCATCTTCCAGTTCTTCACCCACATTTTCCCCCTTCCTCCCGTCCGGAGATTTCTCCCCATGGCCGCCGCCGTTCTTGAATCCGTCGTCGTCCCTCGCCCAAGACACTCCTCCTCCTGCCTCCAACCCGCCGCGGCTTCTTCCTTTCTATCTCCGTGCCCCCGATCCCTCCCTCTCCCTGCCGCCAGAGGTCTCAAGCTCGCCTCGCCGGCTCGTTCCTTCCGATCCCTTACCCCTGTCCCTATTCGTCGCTCCTCCATCGTCTGCGAGGCCCAGCAGGACACCGCCACCGAAGGTCTGCCCAGTTCCCGATTCCAAATTTCAATTTTATTTCCCTCTCTCTCGCTCGTTGCCTCGATTACATTGATCTAATTAGGGTTTGCGAATTCGGGTGCAGTTCCGGCAGTTACAGACGGCGACTGGCAGTCTGTGGTCCTCGAGTCGGAAACCCCGGTCCTGGTGGAATTCTGGGCGCCATGGTGCGGCCCGTGCAGGATGATCCACCCCGTCATCGACGAACTGGCCAAGCAGTACGCAGGGAAGCTGAAATGCTACAAGCTCAACACCGACGAGAGCCCGTCGGTCGCGACGCAGTACGGCATCCGGAGCATCCCGACCGTGATGATCTTCAAGGACGGGGATAAGAAAGATGCTGTGATTGGTGCTGTTCCCAAGTCCACCCTCACCAGCTCCATAGAGAAGTTCTTGTAAAAAGAGAGGTTCCCCGGTAAGTGTTGGGGAGTGGAAATGACAGTAAATCTGCTACTAGTAGTTAGCTATTTTGTGGGTATTAAGTTTACAAGAACGTTGTTTATGAATCAGCCTGCAATAAAGGTCCTTGCTTGCCCTTGTATAGCATGCCTCTCTGTATGATCCTGTTGCCCTTATTAGATAATATGTTTAACTTCCCACCATTACTGTTATTACCTACTAGAATCACACTCTGTTCTTCTGTAGATCGTTGGTGAGTGTTATGAATGTGAATGAAGCTTCTCCATTGCTCATGTTGTATATCTTGTTGGTTGGTTAGGTCAGTTTCCTACTAGCATAGTCTATTGGGTAAGAGTAGTGGTGTTGTATCCCTTTCTTGTTCCTTAGATTTTTAGGGTTTGGCCTCTCCTCTCCCAGCAATATCTTGGCGCCTAATTGCCTCTACGCACAGCCAAAATACCCAACATCCTTTCACAGGCTCTTGTTGATCCTGGGAGAGGATCCAAGCAGTGCAAGTAGAGAGTGATGCCCTTAGTTGCCAATAATACAATGGCAAGTGCATTATAAGATCATGCAACTGGATCTTTCGGTTCGAATGCTGGCTCGACAGGAGATGATTCGGAGATTGATTAGTGACCAAAGGATTCCACATTTCAGGTGTTGTTGTTACTGACATGGATGGAGATAGTCGAGTGATTTAGGCGCGAGGATGGGAATACTGATTGATGATTGATACTCCAATGCAAAGTTCATTTAGCAATAACCTAGCAATCATGCTTAAGATGGGGAAGAAAAGGAGATCAAAGCCAATTTGCCAAGTCGAAAGCGAGTAATACAAACCAATTGCTTCAAAACTAAACAACGGAAGGTTCCATGAGCTGTTCATCTTTTTTAGCATTTGGATTGGTGCCGTTCTTTTAACCACTTCCTTCCTCGTTACATAGACTCGACTGAGGGTGCATGTCGAACAATAATATCATTTTCTTTCGTTCGAAATTTCAACTTTATCCTTATTAACTTTGGATTACTTGATGATGGGCTTCTTTTAGATGGGACAAAGAGAAAGAGAAACTGTTGCCTCTAGGGCCTTGGCCCGTTGTTTCGTTGCAGCTCTGGGCCTGTATTGGAGGTCCATATAACTTAATATTTTTTTCGATATTCGGCTTTTCCCCATTTTCAAAGAATCGAAATTCTAAAATCCTCGAAGTTTCGAACCGAAACGGGACCCACATGAACACGCGCGTCTTATTCATGCCAGGTGCCTCAGGCCGTCGAGCACGGCACAAATGGCGTTTCCCCTCTTCCTTCCTTCTCTCTTCTCCTCCTTCCCCACTTCCACCACCGCCGCCATCTCCGCCGTGCCGCTGCGTCTAACCACCTCCTACAGCTCGCGTCGTATCTAATTCATCAAACCTTAAATTCCCTCCCAGCTCCAATCCCAACAAAAAAGCCCGTCTCACGTGATTCTTCTTGGTTTCCGCCCACGCGGCGCGCCTCTTCCAATCGATTCAATTTTTCCGCGGCGGCGTTTGGGCTCACACATGCATGATTTTCAAATTCTGGAAGAGCGATGGATGAGGAGAAGCAGGGGATCGGCGTATCGGCGGTGAGGGCGATGAGGCTATCTTCGCGGTCGCCGGCCCTCGTTTTGACCGCCGCCCTGGCTGCGCTTCTCTGCTTCCAAATCGCGACGAGAACCGTCTACCCGATTTGGGCGGACCGGGCCCGGGAATCCTTCGAATCGGATTTCCCGCCGGACGCCGGAAGCTGTTCTGGGTTCTACGGGAGGATCCCGGCGAGGAAGGCGGTGATGTCGATTACGGATTTCGGAGGGGTCGGTGATGGGGAAACGTCCAATACGGAAGCGTTTCGGAAAGCTGTTCGGCACATGCAGCGGT
This sequence comes from Linum trigynum, assembly GCA_964030455.1. Classification (NCBI taxonomy): domain Eukaryota; kingdom Viridiplantae; phylum Streptophyta; class Magnoliopsida; order Malpighiales; family Linaceae; genus Linum; species Linum trigynum. The sequence continues at coordinate 58,928,287 of OZ034817.1, read as the reverse complement.
TCGGGCTGGACGGCGGATCGCAGCTGAATGTGCCGGAAGGGAAGTGGCTCACCGGCAGCTTCAATCTGACCAGTAATTTCACATTGTTTCTTGAAGAAGGCGCTGTGATTCTGGGTTCTCAGGTAAACCCCAAACTCTATTTTTTTTTTTTGGTCTGTATGCTATCGAATTTGGACGGTCAGCTTTTTGTCGTCTTTTGCCCTTTATTATAAAAACATCTTTCCGGTAAGATCTTGGGCACTTATGGATCAAAGTGTTGTCCGTTTCTTACTTTTTCCTTCACGGGGGAAAGCAGAGCGATTAGGGTATGAATGATGACAAAAGGGAAGTGGAGTTTTGGAGCTTTTTTGTTGGCCACCGAAGGGAAAGGCTCTGGCTGGGAGAGGAAGATTCGAGCTTGTGGTGGATGGTTCCTTCCTACTAATGCGGCTCGTGATAGACTAAAGGCCATGTGAGATTTGGAAGTTGGGTTTTGTCAACAATCAACATGACCAGATTCACGAGCCGGCTATGGTGGCTACTACTGCAGAATAACTCTGTTCACATGGCTTTGCAGTTTAGTGCTCTAGACGTGGCAAAAGGGTGTTTGTTGTGCTGAGTTTTTTGTCTGTAGCTTCAGTGGTATGGTGGTCAATGCCAACGATTTGATTGCCTTTCTCTCTTGCTTTGCAAATGTTTTTTTAAGAACTTTGTCCCAAAGAATCTGCAAAAATGAGATGACTTGTATCCAAAGAATCTGCAGAATGAGATGACTTGTATCCAAAGGTTGCTACTGGTAGCAGAATGTTTACCTTTTTATAGTAGTAGTCTTTTAACATTTGTTTGGTGTATTTCAGGATCCTAAGGAATGGCCTATAATAGAGCCATTGCCTTCGTATGGAAGAGGGAGAGAGAGATTGGGAGGGAGACATATTAGCCTTATTCATGGAGATGGTCTCTCTGATGTCGTTATTACAGGTACTTGACGAAGTTCTCTTATTATATTCTTTGCTTATTTTCTGCTTTAGGCGCCATCAGGTTGAAGGGCATATGGTATTTTGTCTATGAAACAGGCTCTTCTATCCTGTAGTGAGATTTGGCTAATATCCTCTGTTTCATTTTCTGAAAATATTTCAAGACTATATAAGAGCGCTATGATTTCTGTATCAAATTAGGTCATAAGACTGCCTTTGTTAATTCTGTACTAAATAGTGTGTGGTCTGCAGAACTAAACTGCTTTACATTGTCAAGATATAACCGGGAGTGTTATTGTTGATTTGAGTCATGAAATCAATTTCAAAATGCATCTTTCTGGCACAGAAGACACAGGGGGTGGGTTGAGGAATGGATTATTCATTGTTCTTCCCTCAGTACTGAGTAAGCAGTATCCTTTACCTGTTTCAGGACAAAATGGAACAGTTGATGGCCAGGGGAAGATGTGGTGGGACTTATGGTGGAACAGAACGTTGGAGCACACGAGAGGACACCTTGTGGAACTAATGAACTCGCGCAACATTCTCATCTCCAACCTCACCTTCCGCAACTCTCCATTTTGGACTGTACATCCAATTTACTGCAGGTGTGTTTTCCACCCCATCTTTTTATCTTTTATGTATGTTCTACTTGTTCTATATAATTGATAAATCGTCGTATTATCAGTTGGTTACTACAGCTCTTTCACCATACAAGTTTTATTAGTAATTTGAACTTTGAAGTTGATTACTGATACTAGCCCTATATCTGGTTTAGTAATGTTGTGATCAGAAACATGACAATCTTGGCACCACTTAATGCTCCAAATACCGACGGAATAGATGCAGGTAATGACACTTCTTTTGTTATTGAAATTCACTAACCTTTGGTTTTTCATTTTAAAGCCAAAAGATTAACAAAACTTAATTGATCAAAATGCTTTGGCCTTTGATTTTTCCTTTTGAAGACTCCAGCACGAATGTCTGTATCGAGGATTGCTACATCGAGAGTGGGGATGATCTCGTTGCAGTGAAGAGCGGGTGGGACCAATATGGTATCAAGATGGCCCGCCCGAGCTCCAACATTATAGTAAGAAGAGTCTCCGGCACAACTCCCACTTGTTCGGGCATCGGAATAGGGAGCGAAATGTCCGGGGGCATTTCCAACGTCACGATCGAGGACTTGCATGTCTGGAACTCGGCAGCGGGCGTGAGGATGAAAACAGACGTTGGCAGGGGAGGGTACATCACCAATATAACCATAAGAAACGTGATCATGGAGAGGGTGAAGGTACCGATAAAGTTCAGCAAGGGATCAAACGACCATCCTGATGAAGGATGGGACCGGACTGCAATTCCAATCGTCAAGGGAGTCAGAATCATCGACGTGGTCAGTCTGAATTCCACCAAAGCCCCACAGTTGCTGGGCATTGAAAATGCACCATTTTCTGAGATATGCCTAAGGAATGTAACCTTGCTAGGGCTGAAGGAGTCATCATCGTCTGCTGGTTCGTGGCATTGTGAATTCGTCTCCGGTTCTGCTCAGGACGTGTTTCCATTGCCCTGTTCCGAGTTGCTGCAGAAAGATGCCTCTTGGTGCTCGTAGTTCGGGTTTTACAGCTTTGGTTTTGCTTGGTTCTTTTTTCTGTTTGGTTTCTGAGTTTGATAGATGCACATGAAGGATGAGTAGGCACATTTCGACACATGATTGATTGCAGGATTGTTAGAGTTTTAGATAACACTAGACCAAAGGTATAGTCGAGAGTTACAGATATGCCTGAGATGTATAGCGATTTACAAATTACAGGCAGTCTTGTTGTTACTGATTTAGATTGTAGTTTATGAAATTGATACGAAATTATTTCATTTCTGAGATCGACAGAAGATTGCAAATTGTTATAAATAAGTAATTATATTATTCTAAAGTTGGATGAATAAGTCGTCTAAGGTGTGTCATTTCACACAAAATTAGACGGATACTTTATAACGAAGATTTTGAGTGTTAATTCACTACAAAAGGTGATTGACAAGTTCCAGTTTAACAATTACTTGAAATTAATTGAATAAGATAAAACGAGAACAGTAGCAGTTACTAGCAAGTGGCGAGTCTCAAGTCTCACAATTTGTCCGCCAAAACCCTTGCTAAACCCTTTCGCCCCATATCTCCTTTCTCAGGAATCAGGATCCCAGATTCCCAAGACATCTAGCCGCTTCAATATATCAGCATGGCGGCACCAACGCATTTCTTCAAGACAGTTCTCAACGCAATCCAGATCCTCGCTGCAAATCCCGCTTCGAAGAGGAAGTACTCCGCCGGAGCGGCGAGAGCAGCAAGCAGCGATCTTTTCACGAGAATCAGCCCAATCGGAGATCCAGAAACCAGGTTAGCTCCGGTTCTTGATCAATGGGTCGAAGAAGGCAGGAAATTCAGAGATTCCGAGCTTCAGAGAATCGCCAGGAAGCTCCGTTCCTGGAGACGACACGGCCAGGCCCTTGAGGTTAGTGGACTGGTTCATTCATTCATTCACACTATCCCAGTTAATTAGTTCTTGTTTTAGGTTAGAAGTTGGGGATGTTGAATGGTAGCTGCCAAAAAGCTTCAATTTTTTTACTTCATTCCAGGAGTGTTGTTGATTGTTTTTGTTCATATTTCTGCAAATTTTGAAGGTGTTGGAGTGGATGGTAGGAAGAGGGGTTGCCCCACTGTCGCAGTCTGATCATGCGGTTCACTTGGACCTCATTGGTAAGGTTAGGGGATTTGAATTTGCAGAGGGTTACTTCACCAGCTTGGACGAGACTGAAAAAACCCAGAAAATGTATGGAGCTCTTCTAAACTGTTACATTAGACAAGGCCAGGTCACAAAGTCCCTCTCTCTTTGGGAAAAGATGCAGGAACTGGGTTTTGATATTTCTACGCTTAACTACAATGAAATCATGACCCTCTACCTGAAAACTGGCCTTCCGGAGAAGGTCACCGGTTTACTAACCGAGATGAAGGATAAGGGAATCTCCCCCGACTGTGTAAGTTACCGAATTTGCATGACTGCTTATGCTGCAATGTCTCAGCTTGATAAGGTCCAACAGATGTTGCAAGAAATGGAGGAGGAACAACAGCAACCTCTTATTTCAATTGACTGGCTGACCTATTCAACTGTGGCTGGTATCTACATAAAAGCAGGGTTACAAGAGGCATCGCTCGAGTGCTTGAGGAAATGTGAAGAGAGAGTGAAGAAGAATGCAGATGGGTTCAACCATTTGATTTCGCACCATGCCAATCTAGGGAATAAAGATGAGGTGTTGAGGCTGTGGGGCGTTGCTAAAGCCAAGTTCAGCAAACGGCAAAATAGGGACTACTTGAACATGATGGGCTCTTTGGTTAAATTAGGGGAGCTTGAAGAAGCTGAAATTTTGCTGGAGGAATGGGATTCGGCTTGTGAATTCTATGATGCTCGGGTTCCGAATGCACTCTTGATCGGATGTTGCCAGAAGGGGTTGGTCGAGAAGGCTGAGCTGTTGCTGAGGGACAGGATATGCCGGGGTAAGGCTGCAATCCCCAACAGTTGGGCCATTATTGCTGCTGGGTATGTGGAGAAGGAAGGGAACATGGAGAAAGGTTTTGAGGCCATGAGAGAAGCTCTAGCTATTCGAACGAATAACATTTGGTGGAGACCGAAACCTGTACTGATGTCGAGGATGTTGAGGTGGGCAGGCGAGAATATAGGCGCGGAAGAAGTGGAATCGTTTGTGGGAAGCGTGTTGCAGACCAAGGTTCCGAAGGACAGGGAGTTTTATAACACACTGCTCCATGTTTATGTGAGGAATGGGAAAGAAGTGGGGTGGATTCTAGATGGGATGAAGGCTGATGGAATTGATGGAGATGAGGCCACTGGTGAAATCCTTAGCTCAGTAAAGCAGTGATTTGAATGATGTGGTAGCCATGACAGGATTTACTATCGTCAACTAAGGTGCTGATTCATTCCTTAAGATATGATATATTGACTATGCAGCCAGTGCCTGCAATCCTCTGGCAAACTGCACACTCAAGAACAGGGCAGGTTTCTGCATTTTAACATGGTTTCTGTACAATCAATCACTATCCAAATTCATTTTTCACTCAAATTATGCACATTAGCTTGCCAGATTACCCAACATAGTAAGGTTAGGATGTGCACATCAACCCTCATCTCAGCTAACAGTTTTATATTCATTTGGAGTACTGATTTGTTTTTAGTTGGACTAAAAAAATAAATGAAGGATGACGATATGGATCACATCAAATAATGGCAATCAACGAAGAACAATTAAGTAATAAACAAAATCGTTTGGCAATCTGCTTAATATTAATATAACTAATCCAAGCGAGGGTAGAGCTTATAATAATGCATAGTAGTGAGGGTGGGTGTTTTCGAATTCGTCATGCACGTCATTAATCAACTGGTATCAATAATTCGAATTATTGAGAGAATATTTCCGACATTCCACTTAATAAAAATTTTGAAAATGTAAATTGTACATACTTTATGAATTAAGACAGACATTTAACTTCTTTGTTTAATAAAATTTTGTTTCTTAATTTATATGTTTGTTAGATTATACATATCATAATGTATAATAGTTTAAGATTTTTTAGTACGTGATCAAATATGTCACATTTATAATTTGAATGAGAAATTATCTATTATAGAATGCCTACTTACTAGTTATTAAATAACATTATCTTAAATTCTTAATTGATGCAATTGAACCACATCAAGTCACATGGCTACAGTAGTGTAAATGCACAGGGAAAACAGAGTACTTTCATAATAATATAAGTAAACCAAGCGATGTGTGTTAGTAGGGGGAAAACAGAGTACTTTCATAATTTCCATGGAGTATCTTCGTCAAAAGATGATCCCTTGCTCATCCTCCTTCGAAGCATTCAAAATCCCCTGCATCTTCACACTTGCAACCATCCTGATAGTCACCTTATCAATCATCCGAAAGCAGAAACTATCCAAAACCGCCGCTCTAAACTTGCCGCCGGGCCCATGGAAGCTTCCCATCATAGGAAACATCCACCAGATGGTCGGCGACCAACCTCACCGGCGACTCAGGGATCTGGCCGCCAAATATGGTCCCGATGTGATGCAGCTTCAGCTTGGGGAGCTAAATTACATCATAATCTCAACTCCTGAAGCAGCCAAACTAGTGATGACGACCCACGACATAGCTTTCGCTTCCAGGCCTAATTTCCTGGCCCCGGATATAATGTTCTATGGTTGCAAGGGCATGGCTTTCGCGCCCTACGGCGAGTACTGGAGACAGATGCGCAAGCTCAGCACACGGGAGCTCTTCAGCGCCAAAAGGGTTCAATCTTTCCGCCACATAAGGGAAGAAGAGGTGTCCAATCTCGTGGCTTCTCTGACTCGTTCTGCAGATGCAGGGGAGCCTGTGAATCTGACTCATATGCTGTTTAAGCTAACGAGTACCATAACTTCCAGGGCCGTGCTTGGTAAAGTACAGGAGCTAAACGATGCTTTTCAAGTTGTGGTCGATGATCTTGCAGAAGCTCTTGTTGGTTTCAGAGTTTCTGATCTTTATCCTTCCTTCAAATTACTCCCCATCCTCACTGGGTACAGAGCAAAACTATGTAAGATGCAGAAAGCAACAGATTCGGTTATGGACCAAATTATCAGTGAACATCAATCAAGAAGAAGGGCAGGAAGGAAAGATGATGACGAAAAAGAGGATCTTGTCGATGTCCTTTTGAATCTTTCAGAAAAGCAAGACCTTGACATACCCATTACAATGGAAGTCATAAAAGCAGTGACTTTGGTAAGTAAATATGCTGATTCTACTCCCTATTGGATAAGTTTGCTTCCATATATGCAAATTCATCACTTTTACTACCTATAAAAGTTTGGTTTTGTTCTTATTACACCAGGAAATATTTTTAGCTGGTATTGAGACAACATCAACGATAATAGAATGGACCATGTCTGAACTTATAAACGATCCAAGAGTGTTTCAAAAGGCTCAAGAAGAGGTCAGGCAGATGTTAGGTGAGGGCATAAAAAATATAGACGAAGCAAGTCTTCACCAACTAACGTATGCAGACATGGTTATTTCTGAAGTTCTAAGGTTACATCCTCCTCTTCCTTTACTTCTTCCTAGAGAAAATGGAGAGAAGGTGGAACTCAATGGATATGATGTCCCAATCAACACCAGAGTCATTGTAAATGCCTGGGCGATCAATCGGGATCCCCGTCATTGGGTCGAGCCGGAGAAATTCTACCCTGAGAGATTCCTGGATTGCTCAACTGACTATAGTGGGAACTATTTCCAGTTCATTCCATTTGGTGCCGGAAGAAGGATATGCCCCGGAATTTCTTTTGGAATGACGATGGTTAAACTGGCTATGGCAAATTTGCTCTATCACTTTCAATGGGAACTTTCATCCGAAATGAAACAAAAAGGCATTGATTTGACTGAAAGTCTTAGAACGTCACACAGAAGGGAAACTGCTCCTCGTTTGGATTTGATTCCAGTTTTGTATGATGGCGCGACTTGAATAGAAGGGGAACAAATGGCAAGATGTATAAATAAGTGAAGATTCTCGTTATGAGATATTCTATCTTCCTTTTTCCCCCTTGTTGCTTCTGATTCTTTCACTTCTATCAAAATCACTTAGCAAGTAGCAATTTTTAATACAAGACGAGGTAAGAGTGGTTGAATGGAAAAGAGTGAGAGAAAACGCTAAAGAGCGTGTGGAAAAAGAAGGTAGACAATAATAAATGACATCACATGAAATTCAACCTCAAGAGCAATACCTACCACTTATCAAAGTAATACGTCCTTGTTCAAATGGAATCTAAATAATGTGTGTATTGTGTTATGAGCTAGAAAACAGTACCAAAGACACCGATCTTAATGAGTCGGCAAACTGTACTAGAGCTACCGACTCTATATTAATCCACCTTCTTTTTATGTTCATTTTGTAAGTTTTGGAAGGGAGTCTTTACAGAGAAAAAGAGTGAGAACGAGTGGAGAGTGTCTTGTAAATTGTAATAGTCCCCTTTGTTGTAATCATATTTCTATAAACTTTCTACTGTTCATTTGGTTCTTTCTAGGTTTGGACTTTGGTTACGATCGGTTAGAGGATACTTGACATCTTATATTATATTAAATTGGATGACACGACATAATCTTATATTATATTAAATTGGATGACACGACATGATTATGTAGCTAATGTGGATGAAAAACATAGACGGATACTAATGAAATTACCAGAAATATATGTTAAAGAAAGCACAATTGATTAGTTTGTTAAAATTTTAACTTCAGTGACCAATTTGTTAATGACTCCAAATGTAAATGGCCATTTCTGCAATTGACGACGGGCCAATCTTAGGGAAGCTGGGCCTGGGCTGTATCATTGATGGGTGGGCTTTATGCCAACAGCCCATTGGGTATTTTATTCAAATGCCAATCCAGCAGCGAAGACTTGGATCCCTTCCCTGCAAAGCGTAAATCTCTTCACTGCTGCTGGCCGGGGTGCAGCGGAAATGGGCCGACACCGGGACGGTTCTGTCTCCGAGAGAGACGAGCTGGAAGAAGATCGTAAATCCAGAAGCAGAGCTCGGGGAATTGACGACGCAGATTCTCCGGATGACGATGACCGGAAGAGCGATGGCAAACACAGAAGGAAAAGGTTAGCAGAGGACTCCTCTGATTCGGATTCCGGAGAGGAAGACCGGAAGCGCAGCCGGAAACACAAGCGGAAGCGAGAGTCGCGAAAGCGACGCAGCGACGATTCGGATTCGGAGTATTCCGATAGCGAAGAGTCCGAGTCATCCGAGTCGGGCGCGGAAGCGAGTGAAAGCGAGGAGGAAAGGAAGAGGAGGAAGCGGAGGGAGAAGAGGAAGAGGAAGGAGAGGGAAGAAGAGAAGGAAAGGAAGCGGAGAAGGAAGGAGAAAGAGAAGAAGAAAAGGAAAGAGAAGGAGAAGCGGAAGATAGAGAGGAAGAAGGAGAAATCAGAGATTGGGAAGAGAGGTGCTGTTACTGATTTGTGGGGGAAGTATGGGATCATCAGAGAAACCGATATGTGGTAACTCATTGGTTTACCCTCTCTTCCAAATTTCCAGCTCTTTGTTCCTTGATTTTGAACTTTGGAATTTTTCTTGTTTCTGTTTGGTTGCTGATATATATTTTTTTTTTTGGGTGGATTGGAGTGGTTTCATTAGGGTTTGTGGCTAATTTTAAGTGCTTGCTGATTGGAAAACTTGATTAGATCTTCTACAGTCTTGCTGCTCAGCCTTAGATAGCGCCTTACCATTTGTTTCCATGGACTCGTGGTGGTGCTACCTTATTATCTTAGCTATGAATTGTTGCTATGCTGACATATCGAATTGCAGGTTTTATCTTCACTGTTGTGCTTACTAATCCAATCTCCAATTTGCAGGAACAAACGTCCTGAATTCAGTGCTTGGTTATCTGAAGTGAAACAGGTATTTATTGCACATTTTTAGCTTTCCATCTTTGGCTTATGGGCTATAGCTTTATCTCCTTCTCTCATCTTATAGTTGGAGGAGAAAGAAATGTTGTTTTTTCATTTTTGACACTTGATATACATGGCACCCTGCAATTATCAATGTTTCATGTTGGTTTAGAGACTAGAATCTCGTTTTTGATGCACTAGTCATGATTAGTCAGTTTCTGGTACCTTTCCATCTATTTGTTACTGTTGGAACTTTCTTCAATAAGGATAGTTGATATTTGTGCTTGAGTTTATATGTATCAAGGATGAGTGGTAGATGTTAGTTAGGTTTGGCTTGATGGTTGGTATATTCACGAGCTGATCGGAAATTCAATCTGAAAGTAGCATTCACGTTATAATGATTCAATGACTATGATAAATATTAATTGGATAATGTGGTTTATCTTTTCGTCTATGGTTCTTGTAGGTGAACCTTGAAACCCTGCCGAACTGGGAAGAAAAGCAGATGTTCAAGCAGTAAGATCACAAAGGATGTTTATTTCCTAAAGAGCAAATATGCATCGGACAGCTTTCGGTTCATTTATCATCAAACGAGCTGATATATGACAAAACATGTTTGCAGATTTATGGAGGACCATAATACTGCTACCTTTCCTTCCAAGAAGTAAGACTCTTGCCATGGATGATGCTTGCTTATTTTATCCATTTACTGCAACAAGTAGTTAACTCTTTGGAGTGCATCATCAAGTTTCTTGGTGCATAACCTTATTAGCTTGCAACTCTTTGTGTTCATGGCACTCTGATTCCTCTCTGCTACATGTGAATTTGACTCCTGAGTCCATCAAATTGATAGCATGCCTGTGGGATACACTTTGTTTTTTCTTCAAATGGCCAGTGCACATTTGGAAAAGACACAACTATTTATTTTGTTTAATATCTGTAACTCCCTGCAAATGGAAGGAATTTACTTTCAGTTCAAGGTTTTCACTTGTTATTAGCCAAAAGACGGAGAACAGTTCAATGTTTTCACAGTTCTCCATCTTGTCTGAAAATTGTTCATGCATATTTGTTGGCTTACTGCACATAGCAGTACAAATTATGCACAAATAGATTGAAATCCATAATTGATCCTGCCATACCATAGTGATAAATGTTCTGATTCGTAGGTATTATAATCTCGATGCCTATTACAAGCGTCAAATGTTGAAGGAATTGAAGAGTGGTAAAAAGGTCCAGGAAACTGAACGAACCATATTCAATGATGAAGAACTAAAACGGTATGAATTATCTACTACTTGCAATTGCATAATTGGTTTAGTTTAGCACCTGGTTGGTTCTGAACTACTATGCCTTCTTTTGCTGGCATTGATGCTGGGAAGTACAAAAGTTTCCGTTGCATCCCATCCTGTATCTATTTTTGCGAGCCACATGTTTAATTAGAAATTTAGAATAATAATGTTCTGTAGCTGCAAATGTATTCAGAGTTCAATTAGTTCAATCTTCTGCATGCTCCAACATGCTTGATAGACGAGTCAGTTTGAACTGATAAAGTATGGTGACTGCGTTTAGTCCTACAACTGTCCTCTGTCTCTGCCCGTTCAGGAAACACTGCCCCTTCTTCCCAGGCCCCTTTTCTGCTCTCTTTCTCTCTTATTTTCTTCCTACATTTTGGGTGTATATTTTGTATCAGGCAAGAGCAGATGCGCGAGCGAGAAAAACAGAAGGAGAAAGAGGTGGAAGCGTTAAAGCGATCCATGCAAAGCGGAATGGTAAGCAGCCTTCATTATCAGATTCTTGATTTTGATTCTCTTAACATCCCAATAAAAACCGTGTGACTTGTGTGTACCAACTATGATGAATTATGGTCTTTGATCCTGAACCATTGGTGGGCAGGCGCAAGCAATGAAAGAGCAAGCACTGCTCCGGGAAGAGATGGCATATCTGTACAAGATTGGCAACAACGAGGTGAGCCCATACAAACGTTCCTCTTTGGCAAAATTTGGTGTTCTAGTTAGCCTATCATACTGATCAAACGCTAAAGCATATCATCATCACATGTTCTTGTGCAGGCTGCAGCAGCAATTCAGCGGAAGTTGGAGCCAGATCCCATTTAAGGTATTTAGCATCACGTCGTTGCCGCTGGGGAGGGAGTTTTAGAACTAGTAGTTCATAGTTCATAGTAAGAAGATGAGTGAGACAACCCTACCTGCTTGATGGGTTGATTCTGTTGTTCAAAGCTCTTTATGCTCATATTCTACTCTTCACACATTTTGGTTTCGATCACCGTCGTCCGAGTTAAATCATCAGTAATCTTGTATCAGAACTGTAGTGAAGTAATTGAAAAAAACAGATTGGATTCAGAGATTGCAGGCGTTGTGCACCTTCCTCCCCTGAATCTGAAACTTGCCTGCCAGGAATTGAAAGTTGAAACCACCCAAATACAGTAAAAAGCGTGGCAAATTCCATGCTCAACAAAGATTTATCTACTCGATTCGCCTCACTGTGCTATCCAATGAGAAGATTCACCAAGTCACTATTGGCTGTCAATAATGGCTACTTGGGAAACTGGACACGTAAATGCTCCTCAGGCAGCAATGAAGATTGGTTCCTTGAGAATGGAGACGACGTGGTTCTTGAGCAAATACGAGTCGGTGTAGGTGTCAGCGTCCTTATAGATCTCATCAATCGCCCTCGTCAAATTCAGAATCCGATCCAGCAGCGGCGCAGCCACCGCCGTTGGCCTTAAGAACTCCTTGTTTATGTCCTTCCACGCATTGTCAACCCGCTCCCTGAACAGCTCCACCACCACCTCCTCCGCCACCTTGTGTTTCTCCATGTAACATTCCACGGCCGACGGGATGTGCTTCCTCTCTTGCTCCAACTGCAAAACATATAGCAAAACAATTCACTTCCTTTAATTTGCATGCTATGTCACCTGCAAAACAATAATTAGTTGATCAACCATGCACCAACCTTGCTGGAGACGATGTCATCCATCAGCCTGCAGACGGTGGAGGAGGCGACGAGCATTTGAGGTTCCCCGGCGATCCACTGAAAGTCCTCCTCCGCGGCGCCGGCCATGCCGAGGAACGAAACGGTTACGAGCAAGGGATAGGCGGTGGTGACGAGCGAAACTTCCATGTACTCTTCTAGCGTCGGGAAGTAGTTTGCATCCCTCCAATTAGCTTCCATTAAGAACGCCTTGAGCGCTCTGTCTAGCTGGCGATCGAGTGATCATGAAAATACCGTTAGTTAGTTAGGTAGGTAGCTAGCCGGTACGTACTATTATTTTACGTGCATGCATGGGCAAACGCTAATCAGGCATGTGTATATAAACAACCTACTTCTCTCTTCGCGTAACGTACACCGAAAGACCTTCCTTCTCCTGAGACCGCCTGTTCGAATTCGTCGAAAATGTACACATATAAGCCGTAAAGCATCTTCATGGGCCCTGGAAGTCCACTTATGAGATTGTTGTCCCAGCTGCAACCAATCAATTACAAGTTGATCAAAACGTAAAATCTCACTTTTGACTGCATTGTTTGAGACCAAATATTACATTACCTACCTCTCAATGGCTTGTGTGAGAACATCCAGTTGTTCTGCAGTAGCGTAGTTATCGTAAGTATCGTCCGTCAGAGACATGATGGCTATGAACTTGGTGAGCAGCCTCCTGGCCACGCAGTATTTGGGCTCGAAATACACTCCCATGATCCAAAAGTAGCACTCCACAATTCTGTCCCTCGCATACCAGAAGTTGGTCGGCACGTCCAAACTCCCCCACCACCTTATGCAAATAACAGAATTTGATTCTCATCTCAGCTATCCATTTCTGTGAATATCTTCCAACAATTTGAGATATTGAAATCAATTGATGATTTTTTTCTTTAGGACTTACTCCTGGATCCCACGCAGCTCTTCCTGATGCTGCTGCTGGATGATGTTGAAGTCCAGCTGCGCAAGCCTCAGTAGCGAATCGTTCCCCTGGTAGGTGTCGATGAAACGCCTCGCATCTAACCTCGGCAGGCGCTTTCGGATGGGCCTGTTTAGGGCAAAGCTCACAATCTCCGATGACGACGAGCCGATTAGGTTTTGGGTAGTGAAGGCCCTTGCTTGATCCAAGACATCTTCTCCCGGTACGGCCAGAAACGACGCCTCGTACAAGCTCAGCATTGCTGGCACGTCGGAGACCAGCGACGACGTCTTGAAGTTACCTTCGCCGTCCTTGAAATTCTCCAAAATATCTGCTGCCACAATTCACACCGTCATCAGTTAGTTATGTACAAGTAGGGGAGGGTTTGTTTTCGACATACGAATTTGGAACCACCGATGTCGACCGACCTGTGGAGACATAGAAGCCTTGTTGTCTGAGGAGACGGAACCAGAGCGCAGCTGAGCTGAGATCATTAGCGACGGAGTCGGGAACGGGAGACGAGATCATCATGTTCGATAACTCGGCTTCAATCTCACTCTCGAAGTGATAACTCAGGCCTAATCGCTGGACAACGTCGATTAATCCAAGTTTATGATCCATTGTTGATGTAGTATTCAACATCTTTCTTACTGCTTTTTTCAACTCTTCATGTTCAAGTTTGATCGTCGATGAATCGGCATCCTCCAACTGGAAGAAGCGTAAATATATACGTTATACAAATCGATCAAATTCAACTGTGTTACGTACTATTTCTTTTTTCATAATAATCATACAAAAGGTATTAGTGTTTTTGGCATACACATAGATAACAACGATTAAAGCGACGTATATATAACTGTTATTGGCAATGGAAATAGCTAGGTCTCACGAACGATCATACACGACGAACCTTGAGGGTGAGGAAATCATCAGCCCACAAAGTGGGATGATAGTTAGCAGCAGACCCAAACGCCGGCGCTGTTCCTCCTTCAGCTCTGTTCGGAAGCTGACTCGCAAAGGCGACCGACGACGACATGAGTTCCGGCGTTAAGTTTGGAAATGATGATGTACGTGGATGTGGGTGAACTAATACTGATATATGTGTAGGTATTTATAGAGGCGATAATTCACGTACTGAAACTGAAACCCCATGTTTTTTTGTATGTGTATATAATTAACATGTGCATGTGGATCCCATTGAGTCTGGCCATGTGCATATATGTCAAGTGGATTGATGCGACGTGTCATGTTATATGTTTTCTCCTTGTCTTTTCCCTACGGAGGATTGATGCCGAATTGCCGATCACTCGGAAAATGTGAATCACGCAGTTGTTAGGTTATATATTTTCTCCTCGTACGTCTTTCCCTGCAGAGGATTGATGCGACGTTCAAATTTTATAGGTTAAAATGAAAGTTTGGTTGTTGGAATTGATAAATAGTTTTACATTTGTCACTAAAATTCGTTAAATATTTTAAATTTGATTGCTTCCCTCTAACTCGGATGTAGCTGACATGTCGTTGAACGTGGAATGAGTAGCAGTTTCTCTCTCAACTACCTAGGTGCCTTTTCACGGAAGCATCACGTGTCTTACAGTATAGCTTGCTTCGCCTGATCTTGTTTCAAATCTCATGCCGACTAGTCTTGTGATAAGCTCGTGGTTGTCTCACGAAGGGGTCGTGGTACTCTCATGATGCGACCACGTGGTCGCTTCCTCGCTGCGGCGTGGTCGTGAGACGTGATCTCATGGCATGACTCTTCTTAGGACTTAGTTTATTTTCACTTTCTTGATACTCAGCTTGAGGATATCAATTAAGATTTTTCCAGAAATAGCACAATTAAAAAAAAAAGCACCTAGCCCACACAAATTCCAAAACTAGCACTTTTTTTTCAAAATCGCACCTTGGTCGTGCGTTAGCGGTTTGAGTTTATGGGACAAACCCGCATCTTGGCCAAGCGGTTATTATTCTGACATAACATAACCGCATCTTGGCCAGGCGGTTCTTAGGCTGATCTAGCAGAACTGCTTGGTGAGGCTGCGGTTCTGTTTCTCTAACACAAACCGCATTCTCAAGGGGCATGTGGTTGGCCATTGGATCGCCGTCTAATCCAACGGTGCTGGGGACCGCCGCGTCGGGAATGATGACCGCCTCATCAATGTGCGATTTTGGGGATGCCCTAGCGATCACCGCTCCCTCATTGTGCGGTTTCTACGTAAAACGCACCATGACCGTGCGATTTTGAAAAAAAAATGCTAGTTTTGGAATTTGTGTGGGCTGAGTGCTATTTTTGTAATTTTTTTTACAGGGTGCTATTATTGAAAAAATCTCATAGCAATTTAATTAGATCTTTTCACTTTTGGCCCAGTATTTCCCGTGGCCCATATGAAAGTAACGACTAACGAGTGTAATATAATAAGTCCAATTATTACAACTACTACTTATTCTTCTTGAATTTGATGGAGGCCCCAACAAGTGTGAGGCCTTGTGCTGGCGGGCCTGCCAGCACAGGCCCAGGCCGGCCCTGTTCATGTTCATGATCGTGAAAGAGTTAGTGGGTTGGGCTTATATATCAAGACCCACAAGGTACAACTTAAATAACATTTATAATTAATCTTGTCATATAATATTATTAATCACAATGTAGACAATCAATGTGGTACAAAATAATTATTAGGTGTGAACAAATACAACAGAAAATAAACACTAATTTTTTTGAATAATGAATACCAACTATATATACTAACCAAATAAAAAGCTAGCAACTTTTCCCTGGCCAAAATTTGGCTTAAACACAGCCAACAAAAGTACAAAACCCACAACCGCCCATAGCTTCTATGCCAACTTTCTTTCTGGGTAAGATCCGGTGCTTAAGCCTAGAAGTTTAAGCATATTGCTTAAGTCAATTTTATTGGCTGAAGCATTTCAAGCATTTTTCGGCAGGTAATTAGTAAGGTAATTAATAAGGGTAAACTTGGTATTAGGAAGAAATTTACTAGTTAATAAAAACCGGAAAATGTGGAACTGAAACCATTAACTTTTTTACCTCCCGGCCGCCGAAAAAGAGAAACCGACGCGATAGACTGACGGGATCGTCCGACCAACCTAGACGACCCCATCTACCATCCCACCACAGCCCGACGCCCTGGTTTCCTACATTCTGCGGTCGTGGTCCGCAAACAACAAGTCGCACCGACAACGTCCACGATGATTGTCTTCTATCCATACTTATCACAAAACCTCATCGAGAATCCATTTCAATTTCAAACAACGTATGACCTTCACCAGGCGACACGCAGGTTTGGGACAGATCAGTGCTTGTCTGCGATGCTGGGATGCTATCACTCACGACGAGAGCAACGATGCCGCCTTCGGCCGCGGGTCAGATCCGGTCCTTAAGCCTCCTTTCTTAAGGAGGATTTTAAACATATTCCACCTAATAGGAAGAGGGGAGAGACAAACAATACTAATCATTAACTAACTAACTACAAGGGAAAAAAAGGAATATTGTAAATATTAATTGAAATGGAAAACGAAAATTAAACGCATGATTTATTAAGAGGCTGCTGAATCCATTTTCGCGATGACGGTTGTCCTCTTCGCTCTCTGACCCTAAACCTTCTCGACTCTAAATCCAGTCGGCGACTCCGCAACACCCGAATAGCCTGTCCCCGACCAACAAGGTCTCCGCCGATCAACGCTTCCCCTCGACGCCGACTCCACAGACTTCCATTTTTTCGCCGTCGCCTCCGCACACGCGACTTTGTAGTCTGACTGCGGCCGCCGTTGACATGGAATGGGCTGGGACGTTTCAGTTTGGTATGGAAGTGTTTTAGTTTTTGTCCGGGATGAAATACGGTGACAACCCCTTAAGGGGGTTGTGAGATTTACAACCAACTTTGTAGCCATCGGATACGTTCTCTCTCCTGTCTCTTTCTTCTTTTTTTAAATCAATGGCAATTTCGGAATGGAAAACTAATCACATGAGATCCTTTCTATTTTCCATATAAGTACTCTTTATTAACCAAAAAATAAAATAAAAAATCAGACCCTCCCCCCAATTTCCTGCGTCTCCCTCCTCTTCCCCTCTCACCTATCTCTAACAAAAAACCTTAGCCGTCAAGAGCTCCACCACCGACCTCCATCATCGTCGACCTCAATCACCATGCAGACCTCCATAATCGTTGTCGCAGCTGCCTTCCTCCTCACGCCGACGTTTTCCCCGCCGTCCCCGCTGCCCTCGTCGCCCCAGCCGCGCTTGTCACCGTCTTTACATCACTATCGCGGCCTCTACCTCCCCCTTGGTCCGCCTCTCACCACCTCCCGTCTTCATGGCGCCGCCACGAGATCACCGCCTCTCCCCTGCCTTTCCCTTTCCTCATCTCCTAATATTTTTTTTTCCAGATCTGTGATTTTTCAGATTCCAGATCTAGTTTTTTGTGTTAGTCTTTAGTGGTACGCTACTAGTGGTACTGGTATCTATCAGAGGTAGTGGTACGCTACCAGTGGTACTGGTACGGTACCACTATTCACTGATAGCGCTACTAGTGGTAGTGGTACGCACCAGTGGTACTGGTACGCTACCACTACTCACTGGCATCGTACCAGTACCACTAGTAGAGTACCAGTACCACTGTACGCTAGATGTAAATCACTATCACTAGCGCATTCACGAAGTTGTACTTTTTTGCAGGTGGCCGGAGTGAGTCTGATTGAAGGTTGTCAACGAAAAAAAGTATGCCGGTTGGAGTAAGTTTGGCGGCCGGAGCGAAGAGGCTGTTGGAAAAAGTAGAGAGAGATAGAAGTGTATCAATTGTAGGTTTTTTTTAAAGCATGTATTTAATATAGGATTTTAATTGCCGATATGTAATTAATATAAAAAATTAATAAATAAATTTATTTTTTTATACCCAAATTACCCTTGGTTGTGAATCTCACAACCCGCTAAGGGAAAGTGACCGTATCCCATCTCGGTTGCACTTGCACCCCCATCGTGTATCTATTTTCGCAAGCCACATGCTTATTAAGAATAAAAATGTCCTTCACTCTCTCTAGCTGCCTCTGAAATACTTGAGCGGTCGAGCCAGTTTGAACTGAAAAAATATGGTGACTTTATTTGGTCCTACAACTCTCCTCGGCCCCTACTTCCCAGCCCGTTTATCTGACTCTCTTTCTCTCTTAATTTCTTCTTACATTTTGGGTGCATATTTTGTATCAGGCAAGAGCAGATGCGCGAGCGAGAAAAAACAGAAGGAGAAAGAGGTGGAAGCATTAAAGCGATCCATGCAAAGCGTAATGGTAAGCAGCCTTCATTATCAGATTCTTGATTTTGATTCTCTTAACATCCCAATAAAAACCGTGTGACTTGTGTGTACCAACTATGATGAATTATGGTCTTTGATCCTAATTAAACCATTGGTGGGCAGGCACAAGCAATGAAAGAGCAAGCACTGCTCCGGGAAGAGATGGCATATCTGTACAAGATTGGCAACAACGAGGTGAGTCCACCAAAAAACATTCCTTTTTGGCTGAATTTGATGTTCCAGTCACCCTATCATACTGATCAAACGCTAAAGCATTATCTTCATCACATGTTCTCGTCCAGGCTGCTGCAGCAATTCAGCGGAAGTTGGAGCCGGATCCCATTTAAGGTATATAGCAGATGTAGAACTTGTAATTCCAGAGTCTGGCTTAGTAAAGCGGATGTAGAACTTGCATCTTATACTGGGATGGATAGTAGGGTGAATTGAGACAACCCTTTTGATCCCAATAACTCGAATTGTTGGGAGATGTTCCATAATGGATCTCATACAATTCACTAACACACCCTCTAAAACGAAAGCCAGTCAACTCATAAGGGCTAATACATGTGCTTCACAAATGGGCTTACCGGGATTCGAACAGAAGACCTCACGGTCACAGAAGGCTATGATACCATAATTGATCCCAATAACTCGAGTTGTTAGGAGAGGTTCCATAATGAATCTTATACCATTCACGAACATCTGGAACTTGCCAATCAAGGAATTGAAAGTTGAAACCATCCAAATACAGTATAAAGTGTGAATGCTCACTTATTTGCGAGAATAGAGAAACGAAAATTTCAGTTGCGATCATCATTTCTTTCCGTTACTCCCTTTCTTCACCTCAACGACATCATCTTCGTCAATGTCGTCATAATCATCAGGTACATCCTCAATGTCGGAACCATCATCGTCAATGTCGGAATCATCATCATCATGAAATATTCTTATAAAGAAACATACGTATGAAATATGCTACTAGGGGTGGGTATTGGTGCGGTTTGGACCGCATCGCACCGCATTGATATAAACCGCACCGCACCGCATCTTAATCGAGCCGCATCGCATTTCGACCGCTAAGTTATCAGTGTGGTCAAATCAAACCGCATAAATTAACGGTTTGATACGGTTTAAACCGCAGCGCATCTAGACCGCAATTCATTACGGTTTGTACATAATTAAATAAAACTCAAACCCACCCAACTGAAACTAAGTTCCAAAGAGTAGCTCTCCATTAACATCTCATTACGAAAGAGAAAGACTGTTAATGTGGGTAACATAGCATAAGCAAAAGTTAAGTATAGACTGATGACTCACCATTTCTAGAGTAATCTAAAGAGCTGATGGAGTGGTAATTGCCTCTAAATTTTGTGAAACCAGTACACTAAAACCTATTTGGTGCACTTCACTCACAATTACACAGAAACCAACTAAGTCAAGAAAGCATGAATTGCAACTCTAGAGAAGAAAGACCTGGAAACCGCAGCATAAAAATGGTGATGGAGAAGAAAGAGCTTTACCAATTTCAATTAGGCTTACTGGTTTCTATCTTGTCTCTTCCAGTACTCTTTTGTACTGCCTACAGTTCCAAACGTTCTTGATAAGCAAAGAGACAATGCAGCATAAAAATGGCGATGGAGAAGAAAGAGCTTGACCAATTTCAATTGAGTGCGACCCTGGATTTGAAGAGGGCAAAGAGCTTGACGGACGACGATCTCGATGAGCTGAAAGGGTGTTTGGATCTTGGATTCGGTGGGTTTAGCTACGACGAGATCCCCGAGCTTTGCAATTCGTTGCCGGCTCTCGAGCTTTGTTACTCCATGAGCCAGAAGTTTCTTGATGATACTGCGCAGAAATCTTCTTCTGCTGCCGAGGGAATGGATTCTTCTTCTGACGGAGTTGCTGCTTCGGATCAGGCTGCGAGCAGAGACGGCCAACTGCTGCTGCTGCTGAGGCTGTGGAATCGGCGTCGACTGAGCGGCCGACGGGAACGGAGACTGGATCGGCGGAAACGGCTGGAACAGAGTGTTCGCAGACGAGGCCGCTGCTGCGGTAGCGGAAACCGACGGGGAGATCGCCGACTGGTCGAAGCCGACGGCGGAAGCAGCTCGCGAGGTGCAGAGGCGTACTCAATCAGATTGTGGTTTCAACTTCTCACCTCTGCGTACTCAATCTTAGCGGATTGTGGTTTCAAACCGCAACCGCGCGGTTTGGGTCAATCCGAACTGTAAACCGCCAAGCACTTAACGATCAGGCCGCAAATGAAACCGTTAGTTTAATGATGCGGTTTGGATTGACCGCATAAGCCATTTGGGGCGATTTGGAGCGGTTTGGTCAAACCAATACCCACCCCTATATGCTACCATAAACACACAAATTTAGCACACAAATAAATCCAAACAGCGTCAATTCCTGACAGCAAGTCCTGACCAATATCCCATAAACAAACATTCATGCACCTCAGACAGCAATGAAGATGGGTTCCTTGAGGATGGAGACGACATGGTCCTTGAGCAAATACGAGTCGGTGTAGGTGTCAGCGTCTTTGTAGATCACCTCAATCGCCCTCGTCAAATTCAGAATCCGATCCAGCAGCGGCGTAGCCACCGCCGTCGGCCTCATGAACTCCTTATTGATGTCCTTCCACGCATCGGCAACTCGCTCCCTGAAAAGCTCCACCACCACCTCCTCCGCCACCTTGTATTTCTCCATGTAACATTCCACGGCCGACGGGATGTGCTTTCTCTCTTGCTCCAACTGCAAAAGAAATAGTAAGTTTTCATATCACAACATACGTACTGATCGAGAGACCAATCCGGCTCAATGTTTTCTCTTATGTGGCGACACATGCATTCACAAACGGTTGATATGACATGAATCGGATTATCTGTCATAGACAATAAGTTACAGAGTCTCACTGTCTGGTCAGGGAGCCAGGGTCAAGGGGCGAAGCGACCGGTTAGAGGCTCGGAGGGAGCTAGGACGGTGTATGAGCTTATAGACATTTGAGTTTTTGTTTTGAGACTGGATTGTCCTTATTCTTTACCAATTTGGTGTCTAGAATCAGTTGATCCAAATAACTCGAGTTGTTGGGAGAGGTTCAACTGTAGATCATATATTGTTTACTAACACACCCACTCAAACGAAAGTCACTATATATATATGGTGCCTTCTCTAGTACCCCGGGTGAAATCCGGGGTACCGCATACCTTGAGTATGAAAACACTATCTAGATCTCGAATTAGCAGGATTTTTGGGCATGATACTATACCCTAACCCTTAATGAGTGAACCCTAGGTCCTAATTATCTAAATTGTAAACTATAAACCCTAAGATGGTGCATTGATTTTTCCCTCTATATGTGGACGAATCATAACCGTCAATTATTGTTTCTAATTAAATTGATCTTCGGGTAGAAGATTTAGAGAATTAAGACATAGATTTTGATCTTTAAGGGTTAGAGTATAGTATCATGTCCGAAACATCAGTCAATTCAAGTTCTGGATAGCGTTTTCTTACTCAAAGTATGCGGTACCCCGGATTTCACCCTGGGTACCGTAGAACTGCCCATATATATATATATGGGGAGTTCTACTGTACCCCGGATGAAATCCAGGGTACCGTATACCTTGAGTAAGAAAACGTTATTTAAAACTTGAATTGACTAATCTTTCGGACACGATACTACACTCTAACCCTTAAAGATCAAAATTTAGGTCTTAATTCTCTAAATCTTAGACCCCAAGATCAATTTAATTAGAAACAATAATCGACGGTTATGATTCGTCAAAATATAAGCAAAAAAATCAATTCACCATCTTATGGTTTATAGTTTATGATTTAGATCATTAGGACCTAAGGTTCACTCATTAAGGGTTAGGACATAATATCATGCCCAAAAATCCTGCTAATTCGAGATCTAGATAGCGTTTTCATACTCAAGGTATGCGGTACCCCAGATTTCACCCGGGGTACAGTAGAAGGCACCATATATATATATATTTGAAATTTGCACAGGTTCGGACACCATGTGCTTAACAGAACATATGAGGTCATCATGATTCGAACAAAAGACCTCTCGGTCACAGAAGGCTCCGATGCCATGCCAAGAACCAGTTGATCCCAATAACTCGAGTTGTTGAAAGTGGTTCATTCGTAAATCATATACCGTTTACTAACAATTGATTAGGGTTATGACGTTAGGCCGTTAGGAGAAGTATTATATCTACTTCTCAATCCCTCTATAATCTCCATATATATAGTAAACTGACTCTCTCCTGTCTGTGGATTAACTAACTAATACTTATTGGTAAGTAAACCATGTAAATTTGTGTGTTATTGACTTTCTTGTATTGTCGATTATCCCAACATGTTCTTAATTAATACAAAGCAAAGCTGAAACCTCGAACCTTGTGGGAGACGATGTCGTCCATCAGCCTGCAGACGGTTGAGGAGGCGACGAGCATCTGAGGTTCCCCGGCGATCCACTGAAAGGCCTCTTCCGTGGCGGCGTCGGCGCCGGCCATGCCGATGAACGAAACCGCAGCGAGCAAGGAATAGCAGGTGGTGCCCAGTGAAACTTCCATGTACTCTTCTAGCTTCGGGAAATAGTTTGCATCCCTCCACTTGGCCTCCATTAGGAACGCCTTAAGGGCCCTGTCTAGCTGGCAGTGATCATGAAAATATAGGTAGTTAGTTATATAGCGGTACGTACGTACGTACTACTTTTACGTGCATGCATGCATGCATGGCCACCGATAACGTAACCTACTTCTCTTTTCGCGTAACGTGGAGCAAAAGACCTTCCTTCTCCTGAAACCGCCTCTTCGAATTCACTGAAAATGTACACAAATAAGCCATAGAGCGTCTTCATGGACCCTGGAAGTCCATTTATGAGATTGACGTCCCACCTGCAACCAATTACAAGTTCACTCATGCATGAAACCAACATGTTCAGCTCTGCATTTAGAGAGATCATACGTTGAAGTAGTCGCCG
Source organism: Linum trigynum (assembly GCA_964030455.1). Taxonomy (NCBI): domain Eukaryota; kingdom Viridiplantae; phylum Streptophyta; class Magnoliopsida; order Malpighiales; family Linaceae; genus Linum; species Linum trigynum. The sequence goes on along the minus strand of OZ034817.1, from coordinate 58,904,646 downwards.
TAAAGAAGTGGTTAAGTAATGTACAACATTATAAAAACAGGAATTTTGGCGACGAATTCTGCAGCGACCAAGTGTATTTTGTCGCTAAAAGTACTCTTTTGTTAGCATGCGTTCAAATAATCTCAACTTCCGGACCATTTTATTTCTGGAGTTGGGAAAAATGTTAGCTTCGGAATTGTATTATTAGCGACGATACCAAATTTTTCGTCGCAGAAACCTAACACGACCCGGTATAGGCGACGGAGAAAAAAAGTGTTTTGCGACGGTATAGTTCGTCGCAAAAACTTTAACGACGAAAACTCTGGTGTTTTAGCGATGAGTTGTCATGTCGCAATAAAGCTATGTTTGTTGTAGTGATATGAACATTTTCCAACAACTCGATCTACTGATACCAACTGGTTATTAACAATCGCATACTAGTTAACCATTACCTCTCAATTGCTTGTGTGAGAACATCCAGCTGTTCGGCCGTAGCGTAGTTATCGTAAGTATCGTCCGTCAGAGACATGATGGCTATGAACTTGGTGAGCAGCCTCCTGGCCACGCGATACTTAGGCTCGAAATACGCTCCCATGATCCAAAAGTAGCACTCCACGATTCTGTCCCTCGCATACGAGAAGTTGGTCGGCACGTCCAAACTTCCCCACCACCTTAATTATGCACAACACAATTTGGTATGTGTCGTAATCAGCTTTCAGGGATATTGCTACGTACTCAAGTAGATTACTTAATCAAAAATACTTTTTTTTCTTTCTCATGGACTACTCACTCCTGGATCCCACGTAGCTCTTCCTGATGCTGCTGCTGGACGATGTTGAAGTCCAACTTTGCAAGCATCAGTAGGGAATCGTTCCCTTGATAGGTGTCGATGAAACGCCTCGCCTCTAGCATCGGCAAGCGCTTTCGGATCGGCCTGTTGAGGGCGAAGCTTACCTGATCTTCTGCCATCAGTTTCGTCGGGCTCGTAATCTCCGCCACCGCCGATGATGATGAGCCGATTAGGTTTTGGGTAGTGAAGGTCCTTGCTTGGTCCAAGATATCTTCTCCCGGCGTGGCCAGAAACGATGCTTCGTACAAGCTCAGCATCGCCGGCACGTCGGAGACCCATGAGGACTTGAAGTTCCCTTCCCCGTCCTTGAAATGCTCCAAGATGTCTGCCACAAAGTAATACGGATTTATAAAACAGCCCAAAATATCACCACCATAGAAAATTTATAAATTAGGTCAATAACCTCAAAGCAGACTAATAAGTTTAGTAAAGTGTGACGGAAACTTCAAAAAAGGCAGACCACAAATTTCTTAAAGCATACACGAATCTTCATAAAACATGCTATAAGTTCTCCGAAGCAGCATCATAAAGCAGATCACAAGTTTATTAAAACATATAAGAAACCCCATATAGCATACCACAAGTTTCTTAAAGCAGACAATAATAAACCACATAAATCAGACTACAAGTTTAATAAGGCAGGCCACACATTTCTTAAAACATAACAGGAATGAGAAATCTTATAAAACAGACTACAAGTTTCTTAAAACAGACCACGAATCTCATGGACTTGAACCTATTTGTGAATTTTAAAAAAATTTAGGTATGTAAATGTAAGAAATAAAATATTTAGGTACTAAAATGTAGTTTTCATCAATGTTTTAGGACTTGTATGCAAATAATGAATTTTAGGTTCTAAATATTGAAATCTATTAAGTTATATGTACCAAATTGTAAGTTTTATATGAAACCCAAGCACATGAAACCTAATCTATTATAATATAACCTTAATGAATTATGCTGGCATGGTGCTAATGCTAAGGGTGTTAGCACACTATTCGATTCCACGATGAGTTAGTTATCTTCATGCATATACAAATAGCATTTATTTTCAACTATGTACAACTTTGGAACGACCAATTACCTGGGGAGACATGAAAACCTTGTTGTCTAAGGAGACGGAACCAGAGCGCAGCTGAGTTGAGATCATTAGCAACGAAGTCAGAAACGGGAGACGACACCATGTTCAGTAACTCAGCTTCAATCTCACTCTCAAAGTGGTAGCTCACACCTAAACGCTGAACAACGTCAATTAGTCGCAATTTTTGAGTTTGATTGACTGTTGTAGGAGCATTCAGCATCTTTCTTACTTCTTTTTTCAACTCTTCATGTTGAAGTTCAACCGTTGATGCATCGACGACATCCTCACACTATAAGAAGCGTAAAATCGTAATTGGAATGTTATTACAATATATATGATTTGTCAAAATTGAGATTGAAAATATCATAAAATTGTAACTGGAAGATTTTTTTTTTTGGCAAAAGATACTTCCTATTGTAACTGGAAGATGGACTTGTGAACCCTAGCATTTAGGGTTGATAAATTTCGCCCTAAAAATTAGAAGTTCAAATTTATGATTTTAATCCTTTTTCTAGTTTAACTTTTCGGCAATTGCTCGAGTCCCTTCGAAATGATTGATAGTGACTTTGATGAGGTAAAGATTCCTCCTCCTCCCCTAAACTATATAATATATACTTAATTTAATTCTAACACCATACCAATATGATAACAATTTATAATATTATCTCACATTGTTGTATTATGATCTTGCCTCTAGAGAAATTTTACTATGCTATATAGTATTGGTGCTATAGGTTTTTGCCTTTATGGTATAACTTGAAGTTATATCTTTAACGTTATGGTACAACTTTAGATTGTACATATACTCTTGTACAAATTCTTTCATGGTACAACTTGAACTTGTACATTTATGTGATGGTACAACTTTAAGTTGTAAAGTTGTACCATAACATAAGGGTACAAATTCCTTTATGGTACAACCTAAACTTATACATTTAACGTTATGGTACAACTTCAAGTTGTACATTAAAGCACCCATACTTTAGATCATAGTAGAAGTGCTCCTTGCCTCTATGGTAAGAGTGACAACACACTAATACCACATATCATGATATTATCAATATAGTAGTAAGATGACATAATTTTTTTTGCTCCAAAGATTTTAAAATGGATAGAACACAAAAAAAAAATCTAATTTTTCTATGCAATTTTTTTTAATATTCGATGTAAAACGAACATAATATGATTCATTAAATTTTCGTACGGGATTCGAGAAGTCCTTTAACAATACATCTGAAAATTTATGCCAGCCTAAAAATTTCTGGTCAGATACCCAAATGTACGACCAGCTATGCCAAAATCACTCATTACCTCTTCCTCCTTAAATTACAATCATTATATCTGGTTTTTTTATAGATCTAAATATAGGAAGGATTTTGTACTGAAATCTAAGCCCATAAATAATACCATTTATAGCTGGGAATTAAGAGCGAACCGAACCTTGAGAAAATCATCAACCCACAAAGTGGGAAGATAATTAGCAGCAGCAGGTCCAAACGCCTGCGGTACTGTTCCTTGTTTAGCTCTGTTCGGAGGACCCGCGGAGGCGATCAACTGTGGCACAGACGACGACATAAGTCCCGGCGTTAAGTACTTTGGATCGCCGACCAGTGGAATTGACGATCGATGAACTATACTGATATATGTAGGCGTTAATAATCAAAATATAATGCCTTGTGGATCCCATTATTTTGCGGCAATTAACTTATTTCTCGAGGGGCCGGGGCTGCATTTGAATTAGTAGAAGCAAACCCGGTGTGACATGACGTGACTGAGGCCAGAATTATTATTATTATTCACTGTACAATCTTCAGGGATTGAAACCCATCAATTATTGGAAGTTTGGTCGCCGAGTTTTCTGAAACCGTTTGCATTTGGACGCTGAAAATATTTAATTCCATTCGTGGTTACTAAAACTAGTTAACTAGTTCAAAATTGGTCACTCTTCCGTCCAATTCCGTTATCTTTATCCTATGTGACGATCAACTCTCATGGTTGAACGTGAATTGAGTGACACTTGACTTGTTAATTTAAAATAAAAATAATGTACTGACTGTGTTAACAGAGTATGACTGAAGTTAACGTAAAGTGACTATACACGATCTAGCGAATTAATTTTAGCGAACACAAATGGAATAAAATATTTTCCGTATCAGCACGAATTTTTTTTTTTAATAATCCAAGTGACTAAACTTGCAATTTACCTCATTATAGGTGAAGAGACAAACACATCACTAACAGGCAACAGCCATGGGAGAAACGAGATAAGTAAACATGCAGAAGTCAAAGCATTGCGGGTGATGGAGGAGGAAGCCGCCAGACCAGAAGTGATAAGAGTTGACAGTGTGGGGGCTGTAGGAAAAAGCTTGCCAGAGAGAGGCAATAATTCACTGAAAACCCATATTCTCTTTAATAATTGTTAAAAAGATATCAATGTTCAAATAATTCATTCATATGAAATAATTTTCATTCATATGAAATAATTCATTACCACAAATTTAATTTCCTTTTGTACAGACGAACAGTGGCATGGTTTTATACGAAAAACATTATTTTCCTCCCCTATATTATTAAGTAATGTATCAAACTAAATTTATTTTATTGTATGTTAAACTTTTTTGTATTGCATGAATGTATAGTATTCAAATTCTACGTGTACCCTTATTTTGTCAAGCGAGTCTGGAAATCATTGAGGCAACATGATCTTGTGGTTCCTTGGTTTAAACTGGTTTGGGGCAAGTCTATTATTCCACGGAATGGGTTTATTCTTTGGCTGGTGGTCAATGATCGCATGAAACTTCAGGACAAACTCCTGGCTTGGGGTAAGCAAGTTTCGGAGATGTGTACTTTATGCCCTGGTGGTGTGGAAAACCGATGGTACTTGTTCTCTGCTTGTCCTTATATTCAACATTTGAATAGTGTAATTTTGCACGGTGATTCTCCTCCTGTTTGTAATAGTTGGCAAGCCGTTTTACAGTGGTGTTTGAAGGAGTGGAGAGGGGATATGCCTTCTGCTATTTTCTGTCGTGTTAGTTGGAGTGTGAATTGTGAGTCTTGTGTGGCGTGAAAGGTGCTCCAGGTTGTATGGATCTGGCGCAACAGGAGTCCCTCTCAGTTGTTTCTTGTTGCTAAACGGAGTATTAGGAGTCGATGTCTTCAGAATCAAGCTTTGATTGATTGCTTTGATTCTAGGGACTTGGGGTAGTGTTTTTGGTTTACTTTGATAGGTTTCCTTTTTTGAGGGTTTGTTGTGCATAAACGGTTTGTCTTTGGAAGGCTCCATAGCGTTTTTGCTATTGGAGTCGGTTCTTAATGCAATTTTGATTTAACCATAAAAAAAATCAATGTGTACACCTATCTGGGTTTCAATAATTTTCTTCCAAATTTTATGTGTGTCCCCGTAACAGCTCCAAATAGGACTGGCTCCACCACTAGCTTCTTATGGTTGGATGAGTAAAAACATCTAGCCTGTGGCTTTGATCATTATTAGGGATGGCAGAAGAAGAACCATGTTGATGTGACTTGAATCAGACTATCAGCCGCTATGACTGGTAGTTGGGGGTCTCGCGGTGTATGAGCTCAATGTTATTTGAGTTTGGGTTCTTGGCGTGGTCTGTAACCATTTTCGTTGCCAGATTGGATTAGATTTAGACCCACATACTCCTTTACCAGATTGGAGAAGTACTATAAATACTTCTCATACTCCTCTGTAATCTGTAATCTTCTTGATATAGTGAAACTGGCTCTCTCTCCTCCGTGGACTAGCTAACACACATCGTGTTAGTGAACCACGTAAATCGTGTGTCTGTGTTTTTCGATTCTCGCTTTATCGATTCCGGCAATTTTCCGATCCGTAACAACCCGTTTATAACAACCCCAAATTAGGGTATTGCCCAAATTCATTTTATTATAGACCAAATAAGGTTTAGGGTAAGATTACTTTTGCGGACTCAATATATGATTTTTTATTAGTTTTGGGTCTAAATCAAATCTATTATATATTTAGCACATCATAAGAAAATAAATACCCTATTTAATGCATTTTTGTATTTTTCTTTGTCCAGAGAAAGATGCAAATACCAACATTAAAAATACAAATTGGATCGAAAGTAATTAGCACTTTGTGTCATATTGTCTTTTACAATAAAGGACCGATTCTGATAGTATGTAACAATATTTTGACGAAATAAACCTCACAAAATACATATGTTTTTTGGGTGGAACAGAAGAAAAGCACGTATATAATATTAGAATCTTTGTTACAAAATCCTTCATTCAAAAAGCACGATGACCATATGAAACTGGAATTAGATGGAGAGCATGTTGTCTTTTCAATATCGCTCCAAAGCATTCAGTCATATCGATGCTTTTCTGTCCAGCAGGAAGCGTCCAGTCAAAATGGAATAGCAAATTTGCAAGAGTAAGTTTCACAATCGCCATTCCAAAAGAAATTTCTGGACATATCCTTCTTCCAGCACCAAATGGAATGAATTGGAATTCGGTTCCTTTATAGTCAATTGAGCTGCCCATGAATCTCTCAGGGAAGAATCTCTCGGCCTCTGTCCAGTAACGAGGATCTCGATTGATGGCCCAGGCATTCACGATGACACTGGTGTTGATAGGAACCTCGTATGAACCAAGCTCCACCCTCCGATCTCTATTTTCTCTTGGAAGAAGCAAAGGACCCGGCGGGTGTAATCTTAAACTCTCGGCGATTACCATATCCAGATATTTCATTTGATCAATGCTTGCCTCGCCGAAATGATTTTTGCCATCATCACCAAATATTCGTCTGACCTCCTGTTTTGCCATTTGTAGAACTCTCGAATCATTGATCATTTCCGACATGATACACTCTATTGCTGCAGCTGATGTTTCAATGCCAGCTAGAAATATTTCCTAATAAACTCAGTATATATGGTGAGTATCATAAAAAACAATTTTAGGTGGAAACAACAATAGTATTAACATCATCATATCTCACCATATGTACTCACCAGTATTATTGCTTTAACGGCCTCCATTGTGATGGGAACTCCAAGATCCAGCTGGGCTTCCTGAAGATTCAGAAGGACATCAATAAGATCCTCTTCCTGTCCATGATGATCATCTTTTACAACTGTCTCCCTTCTTCTCGATTTATGTTCATCGATTATTTGATCCAGCACCGAATCCGACGCCTCCCGCATCTTCTCTAGCTTAGCTTTGAACCCGGTGAGGACAGGCAGCAACTTGAGGGAAGGATAGAGATCGGAGATTCTGAAACCTCCAAGAACATCCGAAATATTCTCGACGACGGTCATAAATGCTTCGGTTAGTTCCTGCGCTTTACCTATAAGAGAACGATAACACGATTCATAATTAACCTTCTTCCAACAACTCAAGTTATTGAGATCAACTGGTTTATGACGTTACCGAATGCTGCCCTGGAAGTTATGGCGCTCGTTGTTGCGGACAGCATTCGGGTGAGATCCACGGGCTCCCCTGCAGCTGCAGAGCGAGCGATAGAGGTCACAAGATTGGACACCTCCTCTTCCCTGATGCGGCGGAAAGATTGAACTCTTTTCGCGCTGAGAAGCTCGAGGGTGCAGATCTTGCGCATCTGGCGCCAGTACTCTCCGTAGGGCGCGAAACCTATGTCCTTGCAGCCGTGGTAGATTATGTCCGGGGCCAGGAGATAAGGCCTCGAAGCGAAAGCTACGTCATGGGTTTTCATCACTAGCTTGGCCGCTTCAGGAGTTGAGATTACGATGTAAGAGAGCTCTCCGAGCTGAAGGCTCATCACGTCCGGACCGTGTTTGCGGGACAGGTCCCTGAGCCGCCGGTGGGGTTGGCCGCCGGCCATCTGGTGGATGTTTCCTATGATGGGTAGCTTCCATGGCCCCGGCGGCAGGTTTGAAGCGGCGGTTTTGGATAGCTTCTGCTTTAGGATGATGAATAAGGTGAGTACAAGAATGGTTGCAAGTGCGAGGAGGAAGGGGATGTCGAAGAAGGGTGAGCAAGAGATCATGTTTTGGTAATGAACTAATGATCATAGTAGTGTCTTGACTGATGCCGTGAGATGTGATTAATAAATCATGCATTTTTATGTTGAATAGTCAACAATTAATAAATTCGAGTTGACGCCTTTCCTTTTCCCAAAAAAAAAAAAAAAAATTTCAAGATAAATGACTGTAAACAAAGTTATATGTGGCAGAGATCGAGACACGAGTGCATCTCCTTGTATTTCCTCATTTAAGTCAAGGCTTGTCTCATTCACAAAGTAGATAGATAGGGTCAATTAAATGAATGGTCACGTATATTTGGGGTCACTTTCAAATAGTCACCTATACGTAGAGTTGGCAGTGGGTCGGTTTCGGATAAATCGAGACACGATCAACTGTTTTTGCTTATCGATCTTCCCTCCAGCCTCGATTAGCCGCAAACCGACCGGCCGGTTTTCAGTTTCGACGCAGTTTAACCAGGGCAACCAAAATTTGAAGGCGGTTCGGTTGGAGCCACCTAATCGACCAGAACCGACCGACGAACAAGGGAACAAAACTAAAATCGCCTAAAATTAAAATCTCAAACCTACATTTCAATTCCTTTTGCATCGAAAATACATCTAAATTATTCATTAATTCAACAACATAAACTCTACATATCACAACAAATCCTCCAGATAACAACAAATCAACAAAACATTATCATCTGTCATCACTTATCACCAGCCTTAGAAGAACCAACATCTGCATAACCCTGTTCGTTCAATTGGGGCAACAAGTCATGACCATAATCATCATATCCATCTTTCTCATACTCTTCCTCTGGTACTTCTTCTTCACCCTCCTGCTCATTCTCCAGTGGAATGTTGAGGCTTGCATCTGCATTGCCAACATTGCCAACATTCGTTGCACTTTCCATTCTAGTTTGGAAAGTGGCATTAACTGAGTAAGAAAAAAAAAAAAAGGAAAACAAAGTGTTAGTACATTCATACATTGAATTAGGTGGTAAGAAGGCAAAAAACTGAACAATAAGAGAGTTTCAGAACTCACTACTTTCCAAAGTCAAATTCTCTTCATCATCTTCCTTATCGTCAATCTCCCTGGATCCGGGATACCTTATCCAATCCTCAGCACAAATCAATGCCTCCACCATTAGGTCGCTCAAAGAGGACTTGAATGGACTGAGAATCCGCCCGCCACAACGGAATGTTGCCTATGAGGCAACAAAAGAGATGGGAACAACTAGGACATCCTTAGCCATCTCAGCAAGAATCGGATATATTCCAGAGTGTCAAGACCACCAATCCAATATGTCAAACTTTTCATCATCACTCTCTTCATTGATATGCCATCAGTTTGACATTTCAAATAGATGTCAAGCTCAGCAGAGCTACCTCCTGTTTCCAGCAAAAGTGCTTCCCTTTTTCTCTTTCTAAGCCTCTCCTCCAATTTCTTAATCCGATCACCAGCACCATCACCATAACCATCATCAACAATTTTATCATCAGTGGTAGGCTGAGATGCAGACTCTGATCCATACTTCCTCTTATAAATCTCAAACATCTGGTGCATCTCCCTTTTAATAGAACTCTGAATTTCTCCTCCTTTGATACGTCCATAAATTATTTCCAACACTTCAGACACCTGATCAAGTTTACTTCTAGGATCAAGCAAACATGCTATATAAATTAAATGATTCACCTTCATATTCTCCTCATTCATGACAGGTGTCTCAAACCAATACTTTTGTATCTTTTTTCAACCTTTTCTGCCATCTTTTGGAGCTCTTCATGCAAATCATTCTTCAATTCCTCAATGATGTCATAAACTAGAACAAGTTTCTTGAAAGAAGGATGGGTAGTCACATATTTAGTTCCTGTACAATGAGAATAGAATACAAGAAATTAAACTTAAACAAACCAAAATTATCAAATGATCAAATTAAAATAAAACAAAGTGAGCAAAAATTCCACTTACCCGAGACTATGAGGGTAAAATCATTAAAGACTTTCAGATACTTCATAGACTTCCTAATCAGCTGCCAATCTTGTTCAGTTGGAAGACCACCTCTTGCGTCAACATAATCCCCGAAGGAATGATCGTGTATACTTGAATACAAAGTTGTAAACACTCCACCATACCTTTCTGCTGCTTCTAACATGATATAGGTGGAGTTCCACCTGGTCGGTACATCCAAACACACCAATTTGGTTGACTCCAACTCCAGAAATTGCATGGCAATCTTGAACCTGCACCGATTTGGGCGTATTTATTCAGGGTCAATTTTTGGCAGATTCCAAAGGGGTACCATCACAGATTTCGGGCGATTTATCTAAAATGCCATTTTCTTTCGAATCCGGAGGCTACAGATCACGGAATCAGGCCGAGGCTATTCTCCACCGATAATGAAGTCTATTGATCCTATTCTCCGTGGATGATAAATCCATTAAGCACTGATTTGGGCCAATTTATTTTTTGATGGCATTTTCGTAAATTTTTGGGCGACGACATGCCATTTTCTTTGGATATTGAAGGCTACAGATCACAGATTCGGCCTGAGGTTATTCTCCAACGATGATTGAGTCAATTAAGCACTGATTTTGGCGGATTTATTCCGGATAGATTTTTGGAAGATTCCAAAGGAGTACCATCACAGATTTCGGGCGATTTATCCGAAATGCCATTTTCTTTCTATTATGGAGGCTACAGATCACAGATTCAGGCAGAGACTATTCTCCACCGATAATGAAGTCTATTGATCATATTCTCCACGGATGATAAATCCATTAAGCACCAATTTGGGCCAATTTATTTTCGGATGGCATTTTCGTAATTTTTTGGGCAACGAAAGGCCAATTTATTTGGATATTGAAGGCTACTGATCACGGATTTGGCCTGAGGCTATTCTCCAACGATGATTGAGTCCATTAAGCACCGATTTGGGCGGATTGATACCGGGTCAATTTTTGGCATATTCCAAAGGGGTACCATCACAGATTTCGGGCGATTTATCCGAAATGCCATTTTCTTTCGATTCTGGAGGCGACAGATCACGGAATAAGACGGAGGCTATTCTCCACAGACAATAAAGTCTATTGATCCTATTCTCCACGGATGATAAGTCCATTAAGCATCGATTTGGGCCAATTTATTTTCGAATGGCATTTTCGTAATTTTTTGGGCGACGAAGGCCATTTGCTTTGGACTTTCAAGGCTACAGATCATGGATTCGGCCTCAGACTATTCTCCAACGATGATTGAGTCCATTAAGCACTGATTTGGGCGGATTTATTTCGGGTCAATTTTTGGCAGATTACAAAGGGGTACCATCAAAGATTTCGGGTGATTTATCCGAAATGCCATCTTCTATCGATTCTGGAGGCTACAGATCACGGAACCAGGCCGATGCTATTCTCCACCGATAATGAAGTCTATTTATCCTATTCTCCACGGATGATAAGTCCATTAAGCACCGATTTGGGCCAATTTATTTTCTGATGGCATTTTCTTAATTTTTTGGGTGACGAAATGCCATTTTCTTTGAATATTGAATGCTACAAATCACGAATTCGGCCTAAGGCTATTCTCCAACGATGATTGTGTCCATTAAGCACAGATTTGGGCGGATTTATTCGGGGTCAATTTTTGGCAGATTACAAAGCGGTACCATCACATATTTCGGGCGATTTATTTGAAATGCCACTTTCTTTCGATTCTGGAGGCTACAGATCACGGAGTCAGGCCGAGGCTATTCTCCACCGATAATGAAGTCTATTGATCCTATTCTCCACGGATGATAAGTCCATTAAGCACCAATTTGGGCCAATTTATTTTCTGATGACATTTTCTTAATTTTTCTGGCTACGAAAAGCCATTTTCTTTGGATATTAAAGGCTACAGATCAAGGATTCGGCCTGCGGCTATTCTCCAACGATGATTGAGTCCATTAAGTACCGATTTGGGCGGATTTATTCCGGTTTAATTTTTGGCAGATTCCATAGGGGTACCATCACATATTTCAGGCGATTTATTCGAAATGTCATTTTCTTTCGATTCTGTAGGCTACAGATCACAGAATCAGGCCGAGGTTGTTCTCCATCAATAATGAAGTCTATTGATCCTATTCTCCATGGATGATAAGTCCATTAAGCACCGATTTGGGCCAATTTATTTTCTGATATCATTTTCTTAATTTTTTGGGCGACGAAAGGCCATTTTGTTTGGATATTGAAGGCTACAGATCACAGATTCAGCCTGAGACTATTCTCCAACGATGATTGAGTCCATTAAGCACCGATTTTGGTGGGTTTATTCCGGGTATATTTTTTCCAGATTCCAAAGGGGCGCCATCACAGATTTTGAGCGATTTTTCCGAAATGCCATTTTCTTTCGATTTTGGAGGCTACAGATCACGAAATAAGGCCGAGGCTATTCTCCACCGATAATGAAGTCTATTGATCCTATTCTACACGTATGATAACTCCATTAAGCACCGATTTGGGCAAATTTATTTTCTGATGGCATTTTCTTAATTTTTTGGGCGACGAAAGGCCATTTTCTTTGTATATTGAAGGCTACAGATCACAGATTCTGCTTGAGGCTATTCTCCAACGATTATTGAGTCCATTAAGCACCGATTTGGGCGGATTTTTTCAGTGTCAATTTTTGGCAGATTCCAAAGTGGTACCATCACAGATTTTGGGCGATTTATTCGAAATGCCATTTTCTTTCATTTTTGGAGGCTACAGATCACGGAATCAGGGCGAGGCTATGCTACACCAATAATGAAGTCTATTGATCCTATTTTCCACGAATGATAAGTCCATTAAGCACCAATTTAGGCCAATTTATTTTCGGATGACATTTTCATAATTTTTTTGGCAACGAAAGGCTATTTTCTTTGGATTTTGAAGGCTATAGATCACGGATTCGGCCTGAGGCTATTCTCCAACGATGATTGAGTCCATTAAGCACTGATTTGGGAGAATTTATTCCGGGTAATTTTTGGCTGATTCCAAAGGGATACCATCACAGATTTCGGGCGATTTATCCGAAATGCCAATTTCTTTCAATTCTGGAGGTTACAGATCACAGAATCAGGCCGAGACTGTTCTCCTCCGATAATGAAGTCCATTGATGATAAGTCCATTAAACACTGATTTAGGCCAATTAATTTTCGGATGACATTTTCGTAATTTTTTGGGCAACGAAAGACCATTTTATTTAGATAGTAAAGGCTATTAATCATGGATTTGGCCCGAGACTATTCTCCAACGATGATTGAGTCCATTAAGCACCGATTTGGGCCGATTTATTCCGGGTCAATATTTGACAGATTCCAAAGAGGTAACATCACAAATTTCGGGCGATTTATTCGAAATGTCATTTCGTGCGATTTTGGAGGCTACAGATCACGGAATCAGGCCGAGACTATTTTCCACCGAAAATGAAGTCCATTGATCCTATTCTCCACTAATGATAAGTCCATTAAGCACTAATTTGCGCCAATTTATTTTCTGATGGCATTTTCTTAATTTTTTGGGCGACGAAAGGCCATTTTATTTGGATATTTCAGGCTACAGTTCACGGATTCGACCTGAGGCTATTCTCCAAGGATGATTGAGTCCATTAAGCACCGATTTGGGCGGATTTATTCTGAGTCAAATTTTGGCAGATTAAAAAGGGGTATCATCACAGATTTCGGGCGATTTATCCGAAATGCCATTTTCTTTCGATTCTGGAGGCTACAGATCACAGAATCAGGCCGAAGCTATTATCCATCGATAATGAAGTCTATTGATCCTATTCTACACGGATGAGAACTCCATTAAGCATCGATTTGGGCCAATTTGATTTTCGATGGCATTTTCGTAATTTTTTGGGCGACGAAAGTCCATTTTCTTTGGATATTGAAGGCTGTGTTCACGGATTCGGCCTGAGGCTAATCTCCAACGATGATTGAGTCCATTAAGCACCAATTTGTGAGGATTTATTCCGGGTCAATTTTTGGCAGATTTCAAAGGGGTACCATCACAGATTTCTGGCGATTTATTCGAAATGCCTTTGTCTTTCGATTTTGGAGGCTACAGATCACGAAATCATGCCGAGGCTATTCTCCATGATAATGAAGTATATTGATCCTATTCTCTACGAATGATTAGTCCATTAAGCACCAATTTGGTCAAATTTATTTTCGGATGACATTTTCGTAATTTTTTGGACGACGCCATTTTCTTTGTATATTGAAAGCTACAGATCACAGATTTGGCCTGAGGCTATTCTCCAATGATGATTGAGTCCATTAAGCACCGATTTGAGTGGATTTATTCCGTGTCAATTTTTGGCAGATTCCAAAGGGGTACCATTACAGATTTCGGGCGATTTTTCCGAAATGTCATTTTCTTTCGATTTTGGAGGTTACAGATCACGAAATCAGGCCGAGCTATTCTCCACTGATAATGAAGTCTATTGATCCTATTCATAAGTCCATTAAGCACCGATTTGGGCAGATTTATTTTCGAATGGTATTTTCGTAATTTTCTGGACGACGAAAGGCCATTTTCTTTGAATATTGAAGGCTACAGATCACGGATTCGGCTGAGGCTATTCTCCGATGATGATTGACTCTATTAAGAAACGATTTGGACTAATTATTTTGGGTCAATTATAGGCAGATTCCAAAGGGGTAATATCACAGATTTCAGGCAATTTATCCGAAATGCCATTTTCTTTCGATTCTTGAGCCTTAAAATCACAGAATCAGACCGAGCATATTCTCCTCCGATAATGATTTCTATTGATCCTATTCTCCATGGAGGATAAGTCCAATAAGAACCGATTTGGGCCAATTAATTTTCGGATGACATTTTCGTAAATTTTTGGGCAATGAAAGGTCATTTACTTTGGATATTGAAGACTACAGATCATGGATTCGGCCTGAGGCTATTCTCCAACGATGATTGAGTCCATTAAGCACAGATTTGGGCGGATTTATTCCGGGTCAATTTTTGGCAGATTACAAAGGGCTATTTATCCGAAATGCAATATTCTTTCGTTTCTGGAGGCTACACCTCACGGAATCAGGCCGAGGCTATTATCCATCGATAATGAAGTCTATTGATTCTATTCTACACGGACGATAACTCCATTAAGCACCGATTTGAGACAATTTATTTTCTGATGGCATTTTCTTAATTTTTTGGAGACGAAAGTCCATTTTCTTTGGATATTAAAGGCTACAGTTCACGGATTCTCCCTGAGGCTATTCTCCAACAATGATTGAGTCCATTAAGCACCGATTTGGGAGGATTTATTCCGGGTCAATTTTTTGACAGATTACAAAGGGATATCCGAAATGCCATTTTCTTTCGATTCTGGAGGCTACAGATCATGGAATCAGGCCGAAGCTATTATCCATCGATAATGAATTCTATTGATCCTATTCTACACGGATGAGAACTCCATTAAGAACCGATTTAGGCCAATTTATGTTCTGATGGCATTTTCATAATTTTTTGGGCGACGAAAGGCCCTTTTCTTTGGAAATTGAAAGCTACAGATCACAGATTCGGCCTGAGGCTATTCTCCAACTATGATTGAATCCATTAAGCACCGATTTGAGAGGATTCATTTCGTGACAATTTTTGGCAGATACCAAAGGGATACCATCACAAATTTCGGGCGATTTATCCGAAATGCCAATTTCTTTTAATTCTGGATGCTACAGATCACAGAATAAGGCCGAGGCTATTCTCCTCCGATAATGAAGTCTATTGATCCTATTCACTATGGATGATAAGTCCATTAGGCACCGATTTGGCCCAATTAATTTTCGGATGACATTTTCGTAATTTGTTGGGCAACGAAAGGCCATTTTCTTTGGATATTGAAGGCTACAGATCACGGATTTGGCCTGAGGCTATTCTCCAACGATGATTGAGTCCATTAATCACCGATTTGGGCGTATTTATTCCCGGTCAATTTTTGGCAGATTCCAAAGGGGTACCATCACAGATTTCGGGCGATTTATCCAAAATGCCATTTCTTACGATTATGGAGGTTACTAATGACTCGATATTTGCACATGTTTTCCTTTTTGTTTCTTGACTGTTTGAGCTTTAATTATCGCGTCTTTTACCTATTTTACGCTAGGTTGTATTCCTTTTCCACATTTCAGGTCCTAGCACATAAAGTGAAGCATAGGCGCAAGTTTCAAGTCAATCAGAGATCAATTGGCGATTAGGGAGACGAAACTCGGGCATGACCTAAAGAAGAATGGATTTCTTCCTCACTTTATGGATAAAGAATCATGCAAGCTTGTCATGAAAAGAAAGAGGACGAAACTACGAGCGTCTGGGATCAAACGGCGACTGATTCGGAGTCCGGACGAGGGAGAAACGAAGCATTGAATATAGGGGAACATGTTCGGCAGTAAAAACACGTGCTGGACAAAAGAAAAAGACGGCCGTGTCCATATTTAGGCACGACCGTGTTTTGGCCGACGAGGGTTGTCGTGTCCATATTTTCTTTGGATATTGAATGCTATAGATCACGGATTCGGCCTGATGCTATTCTCCGACGATGATTGAGTCCATTAAGATTTGATTTGCCCGGATTTATTTCGGGTCAATTTTTGGCAGATTCCAAAGGGGTATCATCACAGATTTCGGGCGATTTATCCGAAATGCCATTTCTTTCAATTCTGGGGGCTACAGATCACTGAATCATGCCGAAGCTATTCTCCACCGATAATGAAGTATATTGATCCTATTCTCAACAAATGATAAGTCCATTAAGCACCGATTTGTGCAAATTTATTTTCGGATGACAGTTTCGTAATTTTTTGGGCGACGAAAGGTCATTTTCTTTGGATATTGGAGGCTACAGATCACGGATTTGGCCTGAGTCTATTCTTCGACGATGGTTGAGTCCATTAAGCACCGATTTGGGCGGATTTATACCGAGTTAATTTTTGGCAGATTCCAAAGGGGTGCCATCAAATATTTCGGGCGATTAATCCGAAATGCCATTTTCTTTCGATTCCGGAGGCTACAGATCACGTAATCAGGCCGAGGGTATTCTCCACTGATAATGAAGTCTATCGATCCTATTCTCCACGGATGAAAAGTCCATTAAGCACCGATTTGGGCAAATTTATTTTCGGATGGCATTTTCGTAATTTCTTGAGCGACGAAAGACCATTTTCTTTGGATATTGAAGGCTACAGATCATGGATTCGGCCTGAGGCTATTCTCCAAAGATGATTGAGTCCATTAAGCACCGATTAGGGCGGATTTATTCCGGGTCAATTTTTGGCAGATTCCAAAGGGGTACCATCACAGGTTTCAGGCGATTTATCCGAAATGCCATTTTCTTTTGATTCTGGAGTCTACTGATCACAGAGTCAGGTTGAGGCTATTCTCCACCGATAACGATGTCTATTGATCCTATTCTCCATGGATGATATGTCCGTTAAGCATCGATTTGGGCAAATTTATTTTTGGATGGCATTTTCGTAATTTCTTGGGCGACAAAAGGCCATTTTCTTTGTATATTGAAGGCTACAGATCAAGGATTCGACATAAGGGTATTCTCCAACGATGATTGATTCCATTAAGCACCGATTTGGGCTGATTTATTCCGGGTCAATTTTTGGCAGATTCCAAAGGGGTACCATCACAGGTTTCAGGCGATTTATCCGAAATGCCATTTTCTTTCGATTCTGGAGTCTACTGATCACAAAGTCAGGTTGAGGCTATTCTCCACCGATAATGATGTCTATTGATCCTATTCTCCATGGATGATATGTCCGTTAAGCATCGATTTGGGCAAATTTATTTTCGGATGGCATTTTCGTAATTTCTTGGGCGACGAAAAGCCATTTTCTTTGGATATTGAAGGCTACAGATCAAGGATTCGGCATAAGGGTATTCTCCAACGATGATTGATTCCATTAAGCACCGATTTGGACGGATTTAGTCCGGGTCAATTTTTGGCAGATTCCAAAGGGGTACCATCACAGATTTGAGGCGATTTATCTGAAATGCCATTTTCTTTCGATTCTGAAGGCTACAGATCACGGAATCAGACCGAGGCTATTCTCCACCGATAATGAAGTCTATTGATCCTATTCTCCACGGAGGATAAGTTCGTTAAGTATCTATTTAGGCCAATTTATTTCCGGATGGCATTTTCGTAATTTCTTAGGCGACGAAAGGCCATTTTCTTTGGATATTGAAGGCTACATATCACGGATTCGGCCTGAGGCTATTCTCCAACGATGATTGAGTCCATTAAGCACCGATTTGAGCGGATTTATTCTGGGTCAATTTTTGGCAGATTCCAAAGGGGTACCATCACATATTTCGGGAGATTTATTCGAAATGCCATTTTCTTTCGATTTTGGAGGCTACAGATCATGGAATCAGGTCGAGGATATTCTCCACCGATAATGAAGTCTATTGATCCTATTCTCCACGGATGATAAGTCCATTAATCATCGATTTGGGCCAATTTATTTTCGGATGGCATTTTCTTAATTTCTTGGGCGACGAAAGGCTATTTTCTTTGGATATTGAAGGCTACAGATCACGGATTCGGCCTGAAGCTATTCTTCAACGATGATTGAGTCCATTAAGCACAGATTTGAGAGGATTTATTCCGGGTCAATTTTTGGCAGATTCCAAAGGGATACCATCACAGATTTCGGGCGATTTATCCGAAATGCCAATTTCTTTCAATTATGGAGGTTACAGATCACAGAATCAGGCCGAGGCTATTCTCCTCCGATAATGAAGTCCATTGATGATAAGTCCATTAAGCACCGATATGGGCCAATTAATTTTCGGATGACATTTTCCTAACTTTTTGGGCAACGAATGACCATTTTCTTTATATATTAAAGGCTACTAATCACAGATTTGGCCTGAGGCTATTCTCCAACGATGATTGAGTCCATTAAGCACCGATTTGGGCCGATTTATTCCGGGTCAATATTTGGCAGATTCCAAAGAGGTACCATCACAGATTTCGGGGCGATTTATCCGAAATGCCATTTCCTGCGATTCTGGAGGCTACAGATCACAGAATCAGGCCGAGGCTATTTTCCACCGATAATGAAGTCCATTGATTCGATTCTCCACTGATGATAAGTCCATTAAGCACTGATATGGGCCAATTTATCTTCTGATGGCATTTTCGTAATATTTTGGGCGACGAAAGGCCATTTTATTTGGATATTTCAGGCTATAGTTCACGGATTCGACCTGAGGCTATTCTCCAACGATGAATGAGTTCACTAAGCACTGATTTGGGCGGATTTATTCTGAGTCAATTTTTGGCCGATTACAAAGGGGTATCATCACAGATTTCGGGCGATTTATCTAAAATGCCATTTTCTTTCGATTCTGGAGGCTACAGATCACGGAATC
Organism: Linum trigynum; assembly: GCA_964030455.1. Classification (NCBI taxonomy): domain Eukaryota; kingdom Viridiplantae; phylum Streptophyta; class Magnoliopsida; order Malpighiales; family Linaceae; genus Linum; species Linum trigynum. The sequence goes on along the minus strand of OZ034817.1, from coordinate 58,885,323 downwards.
AGGCCGAAGCTATTATTCATCGATAATGAAGTCTATTGATCCTATTCTACACGGATGAGAACTCCATTAAGCACCGATTTAGGCCAATTTATTTTCTAATGGCATTTTCTTAAATTTTTGGGCGACGAAAGGCCATTTTCTTTGGATATTGAAGGCTACAGATCACAGATTCGGCCTGAGGCTATTCTCCAACGATGATTGATTTCATTAAACAACGATTTGGTCGGATTTATACCGGGTCAACTTTTGGCAGAATCCAAACGGGTACTATCACAAATTTCGAGCGATTTATCAGAAATCCCATTTTCTTTCGATTCTGGAGGCTACAGATCACGGAATCAGGCCGAGCCTATTCTCCACCGATAATGAAGTCTATTTATCATATTCTCCACGGATAATAAATCCATTAAGAACCAATATCTGCCAATTTATTTTCGGATGGCATTTTCGTAATTTTTTAGACGACGAAAGGCCATTTTCTATGGATATTGAAAGCTACAGATCACGGATTCAGCCTGAGGCTATTCTCTAACGATGATTGATTTCATTAAACACCGATTTGGGCGTATTTATACCGGGTCAATTTTTGGCAGAATCCAAAGGGGTACCATCACAAATTTCGAGCGATTTATCTGAAATCCCATTTTCTTTCGATTCTGGAGGCTACAGATCACGGAATCAGGCCGAGGCTATTCTCCACAGATAATGAAGTCTATTGATCCTATTCTCCACGGATGATAAGTCCATTATGCACCGATTTGGACATATTTATTTTCGGATGGCATTTTCATAATTTTTTGGGCGAGAAAGGTCATTTTCTTTGGATATTGAATGCTATAGATCTCGGATTCGGCCTGAGGCTATTCTCCAACGATGATTGAGTCTATTAAGCATCGATTTGGGCGGATTTATTCATGGTCAATTTTTGGCAGATTCCAAATGGGTACCATCACAGATTTCGGGCGATTTATCCGAAATGCCATTTTCTTTTAATACTGGGGGCTACAGATCACTGAATCATGCCGAGGCTATTCTCCACCGATAATGAAGTCTATTGATCCTATTCTCCACGGATGAGAGGTCCATTAAGCACTGATTTGGGCCAATATATTTTTCGGATGGCATTTTCGTAATATGATTTTGATTTTTCGGTTTATTATCCATTTTACAGTTTACAATCGTTAAGTTACAAAATGATTTTACACTGATCGAGAATCTGAAACCATTAAACTTGTTATTGGCTTGGTTTGAATTTGGAGCACTTCTACTATGCTATATAGTATTGGTGCTTTAATGTACAACTTAAAGTTGTACCATAACATTAAATGTATAAGTTTAGGCTGTACCATAAAGCAATTTGTACTATTATGTTATGGTACAACTTTATAACTTGAAGTTGTACCATCAGATAAAGGTACAAGTTCAAGATGTACCATAAAAGAATTTGTACAAAAAGTATAGGTACAATATGAAGTTGTACCATAACGTAAATGTACAATTTTAAATTGTACCATAAAGGCAAAACCCTATAGCACCAATACTATATAGCATTGTAAAATTTCTCTTGAATTTGAACATAAAATCGAAATGGAATCTACACCCTGGAGGCCGGAGGGTAGAGTTTATGTATAATAGTATTTTAGTAGTGATGGGTGTTTCCAGATCCTCGTACCAAACCAATTCTTGTATTACATTAAACCTCCAAACAACATCAAAATGACGAATACATCATGAGAACTCTTCATTATTGTTCGAATTATGGCCAACAAGAAGATCGAGAAAGTGATGAATTTCTACGTGCAAGGATCGATGGACAATCCATATGATCGTGATCAACACAAACAATGACAGTGATGGCCTTTAGATGTTTGCTTGCATAGCGCACCGTCACACTCCTCGATGCAAAACTCGTAGCAGTTCCCACCAGGAGCGTCGTTCTTCCCAGGAATGCACTCTCCCAAGTCGTAATACTCCCTGCAACATCTCGACTCGATCACGTGATCGTTAGGACGTGTCCCAACAAATCGAGTGCCTGCAGCAGCTTCGCTGCTAGCTAGCGTAGCCACTAGTAGCATTGCTACCAGGCATCCTACTTTGACTCCTCCAATAGCCATGGCGATTACTACTTGATTTCCTGGAACTAATTTTCTGTCTAGTTAATTTCGATCTGGGATTTGATTTGTTTTCCTCATTGAGAGACCAAACAAAGGGGATTTATAGGGTTCCAAATTATAATGAAGAAATGGGAAGAGTAATCTTCCATTTTAATGCAGTGTTATATGTGGAAAATTTTGATGGGATTAATTTGAAAAACGTATCATGAAATAGAATTAGGAAATATATTACAAATGATTACACAGATTTTAGAACATTAACGGTAATTTTAATTTTAGCAGGATACTAATATTCGGGCGTTGATCGTAGGCTCCCTAATTAATGATTCAATGAACGTGCATTATATTCTGTATCATATATATTTTTCCTTTATAAAATTTTGTCAAGAATGCATGCATGTATTTTATGGTGGGGAAGCCTAAATCTTAAAATGTGTAAAATACAATGTTTTAATCTCTCCTTAGCTTTACAAACTATTTTCTTCTATTTTTAGGCTCATTCGAAATTGTTTATGGTAAATGTCTAGTAAAATGGGTGAATATTATGGTCAAGTTCATCGAAAAAACTTGAATCACACCAAGAGAGATGTTGATTCCTTATTAAGACAAAATTCCCCTCATTCATAAAAAAGCATAAAAAAAAAGAGATGAAGACTAAATTCATAAGCATGCAAGGTTGTCAAAACGGTTTATCTCGTTGATTCGGTCGAGAAAGTGAGTTGAGTGTTAATACTCCGAACGTTTTAGCTCATTTTAGTCCGAATATATTAAAAAGTCATTAAATTGTTCATATTTATAAATTATGTAAAACTTCATCTAACATATGGGTTATAACATATAACATTACATCATAATCACAGTTCGTACTTCGGTAGTTAGATCCAATTCATATAATGAAAATTCGAACACACTCATATAAAATCAATATTCAAATGTTCAATTTGAATTCCAAAAGAGAGGATTAGGCGAAGGAAAACCTGAAAAAGAAGCGCATTTCACAAATCAAAAGAAAAAAACGACATTATGTGACCTCTAATCCATTTATTGCTTCATGGAAACTTCCATCCGTAACGAAACAAGAAAGCCTTGACATGACAGAAAGTTTTTATTTTATTTTTTGAAATGTCATTTTTGAAATGTTGTTATTGGTTTTCCGTAATCATCCACCCGTGAAATCTGCCTTCTCTGATCTCCTTCTCTTTTCGCCCGCTCTCCCTCTCTATCATCTCCTCCCTTCTTACTCCTTTGATTGCTTCTCTATCTTTTGGTCTTCGCGCCTTCGTTCGATGTGCTTGTTCAATGTGCCACTTTGAATCTAATTCGGAGCTCAACCAGATAGTCAAACGTATGATTTTGTCAAATTTGAATGGTTTAATTTTCAACGAGTTTGACCAAATTCGAATTTCTTAAGAAATTGGGTTTCTGACGTCTAGTTAAGAGTTTGGTTCAGTTGAACCTGATTCGATCTTTCGGGTCGATATTGAGTTGACAACCATAGAGTCACATCAACTCACATTTCACGTGACAATTTTTTTTTATCAGTTTGGAGGACACATCAAACCAATATATTTAATTTACAAGAAAATATATATAAACGATAACGAAGTGAACATCTCATTATCCGATGTAAAATAAGTTATCATTTTGTTTGAAAGTGAAATATTATATTAAGATATTCTAACAACCATTTAGAAAATTACCCTACATCACATCTCTTAGCCTCAGCCAAGAGTAATTAATAGGGACACGTCCTTTAACAATCTGCATAATATTATTCAAACTAGCCATGCCCATGTGTAATGGGTGTTTTCATCGTCACCATGGAAAGTTACATATAAAAATGACATGAGCAACCTAAGTAATGGCGCCACGTACGTATATGTTTTTGTATATTAAGTTAAAGCATTTTAATTAGTAGCCTGTTGATCAACTACTCCATTATTGATCCTGAGAATTAAAATAATTAGGAGTATATTCGGTTAGCGGTACACTGATAAACTAATCAATAATGGATGATTAGAGGTAATTCATTAATCGATTATAAGTTACACTTATCGATAGATTGAAATAGTTTTCGGTGTAACCGATAATCGAATAGTCGGTTAATGATTAACCGACAACTAATATATATATATATATATTTCTAATCTCTCCGCGAAATGGTCATGTCTCCTTCAAGCGAATTTCGAATAAACTACCTCCTCCCAGCCCGACCCTCTTTTAATTTTCCAATTTGCTCCGAGTGTGAACCCTAAAATTGAAAGAGGTAAATAGTATTCATCGATTTCTTGAGTTAAATGTAGGCATCAAAATTGAATTGGAAAAGTTTGGATGACTTATACTAAAGCAAAGGTAGCAAAGATCGATCCCCATTTTTTTCCATCAATGACTTCCCTCTCCTAGTTTGCTTTTATCACTCTTCTACCTTCCTCTATCCGGTTTTTTCTCTCGGCCCCAATAGGAACAACAAGTCAAACCAAATCAGCGATAAAAATATATAATAATGAAAAAAGAACACAAAAATATATAATAATAAAAAAGAACACATATATATATGTAGGTAAAAATCTACAAAATCCAAATATGAAGAAAAGGGAGACCTTGTGTTGATTCAGTTACCAATCAATTAGTTTGGTCTAACCTTGTCGAATCAATTACTAAATGGTTAGTCGCTTACCCAATATCCGAAAAAGGGTTATTGTTACAACCGAACCGACTAACCGCCGGCACTAAAAATAATAATTAATCCGAACACATGATAATCACCAGATGGAAAAATGCTCCCAAACCAATGGGAAACATCGTTCAAACAAAAACAAAAACAAAATAGTGGAAAGAAAGACCTCGTACTCATGAGCTTATATAATATAGACTTTGTATGGTGTGTGTTTTGATAAGATCCTCGTACCAATGAGCTTCATTACAATGGAACCCCTCCACCAAAACATGATCTCTTGCTCTTCCTTCTTCGACACCCCCTTCCTCCTCGCACTCGCAACCATACTCGTAGTCACCCTATTTATCCTAAAGCACAAGCTATCCAAAACCGCCGTCTTAAACCTGCCGCCGGGGCCACGGAAGCTTCCCATCATAGGAAACATCCACCATATGGCCGGCGACTTACCTCACCGTCGACTCAGCCACTTGGCCCGTAAATATGGTCCCGACGTGATGAGCCTACAGCTCGGGGAGCTCTCTCACATCGTAATCTCAACCCCTGAAGCCGCCAAACTGGTGATGAAAACCCACGACCTAGCTTTCGCTTCCAGGCCTTACCTCCTGGCCGCGGACATACTCTACCACGGTCGCAAGGACATAGCTTTCGCACCCTATGGAGATCACTGGCGTCAGATGCGCAAGATCTGCACCCTCGAGCTCTTCAGCGCGAAACGAGTTCAGTCTTTTCGTCACATCAGGGAAGAAGAGGTGTCCAATCTCGTGGCTTCTCTTACTCGTTCTGCAGCTGCGGGAATGCCTGTGGATCTCACTAGGATGGTTTCTACGGTGACGAGTGCCATAACTTCCAGGGCAGCGTTCGGTAAAGCGCAAGAACTCACCGATGCTTTTATGATCGTCGTCGATAATGCTTCGGATGTTCTTGGAGGTTTCAGAATCTCTGATCTCTATCCTTCCTTCAAATTGCTGCCTGTCCTCACTGGGTTCAAAGCTAAGCTAGAGAAGATGCGCGAGGCATCGGATTCGGTGCTGGATCAAATCATCGATGAACATAAAGCTAGAAGAAGGGCGGCAGTTATTAAGGATGGTGATGATGATGGAAAGAAAGAGGATCTTGTTGACGTCCTTCTCAATCTTCAAGAGAACCAGCTGGATCTTGGAGCTCCTCCCATCACAATGGAGGTCGTTAAAGCAATAACTTTGGTGAGTACATATGGTGGTACGATGATATATGATGTAACTATGCTAACAAATTTGGTATTAGCATGCAACCCTAATCTCTGACGTATTCAAAATACCCTTCTTTTTTATTAATTTTTCTGATTATTTTTGTATATGATACTCACAATATGTGTTAACTTTATTAGGAATTGTTTCTAGCTGGCATTGAAACATCAACTACGACAATAGGGTGGACCATGTCGGAAATAATAAATGATTCGAGAATTCTACAAATGGTACAACAGGAGGTCAGGCAGGTATTTGGTTCCGATGACGAAAAGCATTTTGACGAAGCAAGCCTCGATCAATTGAATTATCTGGATATGGTAATTGCCGAGAGTTTAAGATTACACCCACCGGCTCCTCTGCTTGTTCCGAGAGAAAATGTGGATCAAAAGGTGAAACTCATATCATATGATGTCCCTATCAACAACAACGTCATCGTGAACGTCTGGGCGATCAATCGAGATCCTCGTTACTGGAAAGAGGCAGAGAGATTCTTCCCGGAAAGATTTATGAGCTGCTCGATTGATTATAAGGGAACTGATTTTCATTTCATTCCATTTGGTGCTGGAAGAAGGATGTGTCCGGGAGTTTCTTTTGGAATGGTTATTGTGAAATTTATCCTTGCAAATTTGCTTCTCCATTTCGACTGGACGCTTCCTGCTGGACAGAAAAACATTGATATGACTGAATGCTTTGGAGTGACGCTCAGGAGACAACATGCTCTCCATCTAATTCCAGTTTCATATGGTCACGTTCTTTTTGAATGAAGAGGTTGTAATAAAGATGCTAGTATTATATTTGTGCTTTTCTTGTGTTTCAATATGTAAAATTTCATTATGTCCTACAATATTTTTCTACCAAATAAACATATGTAATTTGTGTGATTCTTCTGTTAAAAAAAAACTGATACGTACTTTAAAATTGGGCCTCTATACATAAGACTCTATATGACACAAAATGCTAACAACTCACAAATGTGATCTTCTATAATGACCTGCACTCTGAAGTAAAATAACATTGTTTTATATCTAGGTTTAATAATATTGACACTTTAACATAAACACAACCTTTGATTCATGTGCTTCTCATTCCATAATTTACACTATTATATTTTGAAATTTTTTAGAGGAGTTTGGTGGAGTACAGCTGGTTCAGGTTCAACCATGGTCACATTAACTCTCATTTCATGTGATTAAGTTTTTATTGATTTGGAGGGCACATCACACCAATATATTTAATTTAAGCGAAAAAATATGTGAATAATGATGAAATGGACATCTCACTAACCGATGTAAATATAGGTTATCATTTTGTTTGAAAGTGAAACATTATATTAAGAAACCCTAGAACCGTTTATCTGGTGGTATCAGCCAAGAGTAATTAATAAAGAATTTTCCTTTTGACAATTTGCTACCTAAATTTTGATATATTTTATGATTTAATATCTAAAGTTAATTGTTATGCATAGAAGTCTTAAAAAATATTGATGAAAAATTACATTTCAGTACTTAAAATTTTCATCTCTCATTATACACCTAAGATTTTTAAAGTTTACAAATAGATCCGAATATATAAGGTTGATGGTCTGCTTTATGAGGTATGGTATGTTTTACGACTTGTGGTCTCCATTACGGTGGTTGCATGACTCTGTTAAGTAGTATTATTTCATAGCGCAAATTAATTATCATGTGATCTATTCATTCCCTATAGTACGATGAATTTCTTCACCAAGCAAGGCAAATTAGCCCTCAGATACTCTCGATCGACAAAGTACTTGAAGAAGGATTTCTTTTTTCGGTCAACTCACTCGGAGAAATATGATTGCTTGAAGCGAACCTCGAGTCGAAGGTAATCTTGAAACGGATATATGTGTATTCAGTATTCTTCATTGTCTCATGGCCAAATGAAGATGAAGGCTGTTGGAGCTAAACTTTGAGCCATGGAGAATAATTAAGAAAGGTCGAGGAAGAGGAAACTTATCAGCCAACCGCCAAAGTTTCATCTCTGATCGGCGCCACCTAACCCTAGATGTTGTTAATAAATCCTGCTCAACTACTCCATTGATCTTGAGCATTAATTTAAAAGAATGAATCCCTACACGCCACATGGAGAGATGCTCCTCCAACCAATGGGAAACATTCGTCGGAACAAATTAAAAAAATATTGTAGAAAGACCTCGTACTAATGAGCTTATATATTATAAGAGTGATGGTTGTTTTTTATCAGATCCTCCTACCATGGAACGCGTCAAGATTGTATTGGGAAGATCACTTGACTAATAGTGACAGAAAAGTGGTAAAGAGGGAGCGTCTTAATTTTTTCTTCTTATTAATTGCGCTCATCACACTTCTCCTTCCTCTATTCACTTTTTTCTCTCACTTCCAACAAGAACAAAAAGCCAAACTCAAATCAATGATAAAAATATATAAAAAAAACACACATATATATGCAAATTCGAAAAAAAAGATTGAGTTCTTTTGTTGGTTTGATCATCTTGCACAAATCTTACCTAATCATTTGCAATGATTAATTAGTTGCGGTTAACGGACATAAAAATCGATAATAATCTATACATATGATTACGGTTATATATCCGGCTCACATAAAATGATGCGATTAACCATAAATAATAATTGCTTCACGATTAATCAATAAATGAATAAATAATAATCACAATTACGACCGGACCGGACCGAACCCATTCATAGCCCTAAAAACAATTCATCCCCCCAGCACATGCATTGAGCACCACATGGAGAGATGCTCCCCGGCAAATGGGAAATTAACATGGTCCAAACAAAAACAAATCAGTAAACGAAAAGACCTCGTACCAATGAGCTTTATATAATACACTACTGGTTGGTGCTTTTATCAAATCCTCGTACCAATGAGCTTCATTACCATGGAATATCTCCGCCAAAAGATGATTTCTTGCTCTCCCTCGTTCTTCGTTATCCCCTTCCTCCTCACATTTGCAACCATTCTTATAGCCACCTTATTCATCCTAAAGCGGAAACTATCCAAACCCGCCGTTTCAAACCTGCCGCCGGGGCCATGGAAGCTTCCCATCATCGGAAACATCCACCAGATGGCCGGCGACCAACCCCACCGCCGACTTAGGGATCTGGCCGGCAAACATGGCCCCGACGTGATGAGCCTTCGGCTCGGGGAGCTCCCTTACATCGTAATCTCAACTCCTGAAGCCGCCAAGCTGGTGATGAAAACCCACGACGTAGCTTTCGCTTCGAGGCCTTATCTCCTGGCCGCGGATATACTCTTCTATGGTCGCAAGGACATAGCTTTTGCTCCCTATGGGGATCACTGGCGTGAGATGCGCAAGATCTGCACCCTCGAGCTCTTCAGCGCGAAACGAGTTCAGTCTTTCCGCCACATCAGGGAAGAAGAGGTGTCCAATCTCGTGGCCTCTCTTACCCGTTTTGCAGCTGCGGGAAAGCCTGTGGATCTCGCTAGGATGGTTTCTACTACAACGAGTGCCATAACTTCCAGGGCGGCGTTCGGTAAAGTGCAAGAACTAACCGAAGCTTTTATGACCGTTGTCGATAATATTTCGGATGTTTTTGGAGGTTTTAGAGTATCGGATCTCTATCCTTCACTCAAGTTGCTGCCTGTTCTCACCGGGTTCAAAGCTAAGCTAGAGAAAATGCGCAAGGAATCGGATACGGTGCTAGATCAAATCATCAGTGAGCATAAATCCAGAAGAAGAAGAAGAAGAAGAGATGATCGTGGTCACCATGGACAGAAAGAGGATCTTGTTGATGTCCTTCTGAATCTTCAAGAAAACCAGCTGGATTTTGGAGCTCCTCCCATCACAATGGAGGTCGTAAAAGCTATCACTTTGGTGAGTACATATGGTGATATATGATGATGATGTTACTATTGTTGTTTCTTTGGTGGCGAAAAATTGAACAAAATGGTTTAATTAGGTGTATTAGGAAACCGGCGCTTTTGATTGATTTCAGAGGTTCATATGGTAAGATTATTTGAATTTATTTGTGTGACATCGTCGATAGCACTCAGATCCAAATTAAAAGGTTTTAACATATATATTATATAGTGGGTTAACGAAACAAACCACTAAGTTCCAATAAAACAAGTTACTGGAAAAAGGATTTGTATGAATTTTATATGTTATTTCTTTTCTTTTATGTGTGTACCCTCAAACGAAATCCTACTTGGGGAATTTCAGTTTGTAAAGGATGAACATATAAGCACTTATGTTAAACCATTGTGTGTATTGGGGGTTGTTACAAGGATTCGAAATCAAGACCTATAAGTCAAAGACTCTAGTACCATGTTAACAAATAAATCACTTTTTCTAGGAAAGAATTCGTCTGAATTTTATATTTATTCCTTTTCCTTTTACATAGTGTCTAGAATTCGATTCAATATGACTCTCTCAAATTTAGTTCTTGGTTACAATCTTTTTTTTTTTTTTTTTGGTTATATGGTTAAAATACTTGATGGCTTTAGCAATTTTAGTTTGGTCAAATGGAGTTTGAGATGCAACTTAAAATGGGCCAGCTCAGTATACAAAATACCCTTCTTTTTATTAATTTTCTTATTATTTTTGTATATGATACTCACAATATGTATTGACTTTATTAGGAATTGTTTCTAGCTGGCATTGAAACATCAACTACAACAATAGGGTGGACCATGTCAGAAATAATAAATGATTCGAGAATTCTACAAATGGTACAACAGGAGGTCAGGCAAGTATTTGGTTCTGATGACAAAAAGCATTTTGACGAAGCAAGCCTTGGTCAGTTGAATTATCTGGATATGGTAATCGCTGAGAGTTTAAGATTACACCCACCAGCTCCTTTGCTTGCTCCAAGAGCAAACATAGATCAAAAGGTGAAACTCGGTTCATATGAGGTCCCTATCAACACCAACGTCATTGTGAACGCCTGGGCAGTTAATCGAGATCCTCGTTACTGGAAAGAGGCAGAGAGATTCTTCCCGGAAAGATTTATGGACTGCTCAATTGATTATAAGGGAACTGATCTTCATTTCATTCCATTTGGTGCTGGAAGAAGGATGTGCCCGGGAGTTTCATTTGGAATGGCTATTGTGAAACTTACTCTAGCAAATTTGCTTCTCCATTTTGACTGGATACTTCCCACTGGACAGAAAAGCATTAATATGACAGAATGCTTTGGAGTGACACTCAGAAGGCAACACGCTCTCCATCTGGTTCCAGTTTCATATGGTCGCGTGTTTTTTCAATGAAGGAGATTGTAACAAAGATACTAAGGGGTCGTTTGGACGTTGCGATTGTTTTGTTGAGATTGTCATTATGCATGTATTGTTTACAATGCATCGTTTTTTTTGTTTTTTTAGCAGAAACAATACATGGATTATTTCTGTGATGTGAGAGAAACTATCGCTCATTTTGAGTGATTGTTATATCTCAACTTTTAGTTGTGATTGTTGAGATAGTTGAGTTGAGATTGTTTTGTCTCAGCTTTTAGCTGGTGCGACATACACAATCACACATACCAAACGTTGTATTCTACAATGCATGAAATTCGACAATACATGTATAATATTATACATGCATTCTCAACAATACATCTATTTAACAATCGCAACTTTCAAACGATCGCTAATATTATAATGCGTGCTTTTCTTCTGTTTCAGAATGTAAAATTTCACCTGCAAAAGCAACTATTATGTATTCGAGCAACGACGAAGAAATCTGTTTGTCAACTATATATTACGGATAAACGACGACTCATGTCAATAGTGTGGGTTGACTCAAAGGGACGAGTTTAACAGAAAGCTGGAAACAGTTTATAAAGAAGTTGAGGTTTTTCCCACCCAACTTTTCACAACATGCTTCTGCCATATTCCAAAACCTACCATGCCCACCGATTAATATTATAGTAAAAACTTCTGCGCATTAGAGCCAACCAGTCCTCTGCCATACGTTGCCGGCCGACACCAACCAGTCCGCTTCAGGTTTCAAAATCTCCGATCTCTATCCTTCCCTCAAGTTGCTTCCTATTAATGTTGTTATATGTTGATATATGATGATTTTACTTACTATTAATGTTGTTTCTTTGGAGTTACCATAGCCATGATATATTGACTTTATTAGGAAATGTTTCTAGCTGGTATTGAGACATCGACAACGGTAATGGAGTGGGTCATGTCGGCAATGATAAGAGATTCGAGAGTGCTACGAAAAGCACAACAAGAGGTCAGGCAAGTATATGGTGATGATGACGGCAAAAACTATTTCGACGAAGCAAGTCTTGATCAATTGAAGTATTTGGACATGATTATTGCCGAGAGTTTAAGGCTGCATCCGCCACTTCCTTTGCTTATTCCAAGAGAAAATAGAGATCAGAACCTGGAACTCAACTCGTATGAGGTTCCGGTGAACAGCAGCGTCCTCGTGAACGCCTGGGCGATAAATCGGGATCCTCGTTACTGGACAGAGGCGGAGAGGTTCTTCCCGGAAAGATTTATGAATTTTCCGATCGATTATACGGGGACCGAGCTCCAGTTCATTCCATTTGGCGCCGGAAGAAGGATGTGTCCTGGAGTTACTTTTGGAATGAAGGTCGTGAAACTAACTCTAGCGAGTTTGATTTTTCATTTGACTTGGAAACTTCTCGCGGGACAAAAAAAGCATTAATATGGCAGAATGTTTTGGAGGGACACTGAGAAGACAATATTCTCTCCGTCTAATTCCAATTCCGTATAGTCACGTGCTTCTTTAGGCTCTCAACAACGCTTGGCGTTGGTCTTGTTCTGTTGCTGTTCTGCTGCTCATTGGATGTTCTTGGAGCCTCGTTATGCTTGCTTTTTGGCTGTGGTTTTCAATCCTTGTGATGTCCAACTTCTTTTACCTTGTACACTTTGTGTTTCCTTTCCTTCTTTGTTAATGCAATTCATCATTATAATAAAGACAAACATGTAAATGTTATGTTTTGTGTTTTTCTTTCTGTTTGAATATGTATAATATCTTTATAATTTTCGTCGGCAAAAAAACATTTGTATTTTACGTGGTTTATTTGGTCAAAAAACTGTTTACGTGCTATCAAAATTAGGCCTCTATATATGTAAAGACCACATGAGACATGACACAAAATGCTATTTAACAACTCACAAATGTGCTCTTCCTTCCATAATCACTTGAACAACACAAGCTAAGTCTCGAATCCCTAATTAATACTTGCCACTTCCACATACTAGCAACTATTAGATCTATCCATTTTCTTTGACCCGCCATTTGATACATAACTTATTCCTCAATCTATCTATTCTTTCTAATCTAAAAAACTACATCTCCGACACTCAAAGTGATCTCTACTCCCTTAGAACTCAATCTTATATTCTTCCTGAATTTCCAAACCACTCCAAATATCCCCTTGAAGAGCGCGTTAGAATAATTTCACGATATCAAACGTGAGATCGATCGGCATCAATAATTGTTGTTCAATAATTATTTCAGTGCACCCCCTCGAAGAGTGTTAGGATAGACAGTTGTAGTGGAAGATACTATGTGACCGTCGATCTCAAGAAATAGTACGTAGCACTCATTGCAATCCTTTTGTCTATATCTAAATTAAAAGGAATCTAAATAATATGAGCGTAGTGCGTTATGCACGAGCTGGCAAACCGTTTCAGCTAGACACCAGCTGTCCTAATGAATTGGCAAACCCTAACAAAGGCACCCCTAACCATATACATCCACCTTGTTTATGCTCATTTTGCAAGTTTTCAGAAGAGAGTCTCTCAGACCCAAAAAGAGTGAGAACGAGTCAACAATGACCTGCGGAGGTGAAAGCAACAATGCAGAGGCAGGACCTTATTATATATGCTTGAATAAAACTTAAATCAATCCCACCAACACGGCAGCTGTTGTTTATAGTTTTAGCAGAGAGTTTAACTTGTCTTCTTTCAGGAAGCAAAAAATTCACAGTAAGTAAGAAAAGTAGAAAACACTAAACTAAGTTATCTATGGCGTAGATCCAGATACCGTACGATTAGATCCCCCTCCATTTTTCTACTGATCAAGTCAGATTTGGCTCATCCACATGAGGTCAATTATATTACTATATCCATGAAAATAATCATAAATAAAAATCATCAAAGTGTTATCACGAGTATCTTTTTATAATCTCATTATACCATAATTATCCAAAGTTTTGATTTTGAAATAGTTCATTATCTCAACTGTAGAGAGAGGGTCATCGATCTCCCGGCCACCGGCGATGACCCTCATCGCCGCCGTGTTGTTTAGTGTTCCCTCTGTGTAAGCATTCAAGCTTTCCATCAATAAAACTAAATTCTTCGTTGAAGCCAACCTTTAGTGGGCATTTTTTATTTCGTGGCCACATTTTCGTCGCTAAAAGTATTTTTTTCCCCCTTGTGTGACCATTGCTTTCTAAAGATTAAAAATAAGAATATTTATAAACTATTCATACGAGGTCCAGGTGAACACCAACGTCATTGTGAACGCTTGGGCGATCAATCGCGATCCTCGTCACTGGATAGACCCCGAGAGATCTTCCGGGAAAGATTTGAGAACAAGTCAATGGATTATAAGGGGGTTGATTTTTAGTTCATTCCATTCGGTGGGGGAAGAAGGATATGCCCCGGAATTTCTTTTGGAATGGCGATCGTGAAACTTACTCTAGCAAATCTGCTTTTCCATTTTGATTGGACGCTTTCCACAAGACATGAGAACATTAATATGACAGAATGCTTTGGAATGACACTCAGAAGACAATATGCTCTCCATCTAATTCCAACTTCGTATGGTCGCGTGCTTTGAATTAAGGAAATTGTAACAAAGATGCTGACTATGTGTTTGTATTTTTTTTTTTTTTTTTTTTTTTTGTGTTTCAACATGTGTAATTTCTTTCATCCTAGTATCCTACAATATTTTTTTTTACCAAAAAACCATACTGTATTTCGTGTGGTTTATTTCATCAAAAAAATTTGTTACATCCTGTAATGAAACAAAAAATGCTAACAACTCACAAATGCTATCTTCTCTAATCACTTGACCAACACATGCATGCATTGGATGCTAGGGCTGTTAGCGGTGCGGTTTCGGTTTTAATCGCACCGCCAAGTCGGTTAGCCGAGGCTGATGAAGAGCAGAATTCAACAACCGCAACCGCAAGCTCCGGCTGTTAGCCGAAAACCGCAACCGCCAGCATCGGTTCGGTGAGGCGGTTAGCTGATAACCGGTAGCAGCTAGCTTTACGGGGAGACTCGTCAGCGACAGCTTAAGGAATGACGACGAGATCTCTGTTTCTGACAAGGACGACGGGCTGACGACGGCATGAGAACGAAACAACGACCGGATGTGAAGAAGAGGTCGACTGGGCGATAACAAAAAGCAACTCGACGGGATGCCAACGGGACGCCGGCGGGAGGAAGAGATGACGACTAGACGAGAAGACGATATCGTCCGGCACGAGGATGGAAGCTGGTTGCAGCAGAAGGCGGAAATCTGGAAGGGAATGGAGGAGGCAGGGATGGAGGAAGTTAGGTCATGGGATTTGGATATGGAATCGACGTATTGGCTTTGCGGTGTGGTCTTGACGGTTTTTGCGGTGCACCGTCGGTTTTACGGTTAGCAACCGAAGACCGCCCGGTTAACTGCTTCCCCCAATTCTCCCAACCGACACCGCTAACCGCAAGTGATAAACGGTTTTCGGTTAGCCGACTAACCAAAATTATCGGTGCGGTTTTACGGTTAGCCGACTAACTGGCAACCGTTTATCACCCCTATTGGATGCTCTCATACAGTCAAACTAATCTGATAGAGACCAGAACCCAATTGGAAATGTAAATTATACTAAATTGCCACAGACACTTTAACTTCTTCTGCTTTTTTTTAATAACTTTCCAGGAGAAAAAAAAAATTGCACAATAAAATACTGTAAAGTAAGTTATATATTGCAGAGATCAAGATACGATTGGATCTCATTGTATTTTCTTACTTAAGTCAAGGCTTGTCTAATTCACGTAGTAGATAGGGTCAATTACATGAATGGTCACGTATATTTGGGGTGACTAACAAACAGTCACCTATCCTATATATTTTTTAAAAGGGAAAGGTAATTATGTTCGTACTAATTCGTTCAAAAATCCTTTTTATTTTTCGGTCCAAATTATCTAAGCGCATTAGCATGCCAAAAATGGTTAGCTCTCATCTTGTGTGACCTTTTTTCGAAATCGACTTAAATGGTACGACATGTTGGTATATATATATGTTGAAAACGGAATAATAAAGGAAGACCGACTAAATGTACCATTATGTTAATCAATGTAAACGTTAAGTATCATTCTGTTAAACCTCAAAAGTAAGGTGACCATTTCTGTAATTGAACCACATCACATATCCATTTGACAATCTGCACAATAGAAGTAAACCAAACGACATGTGTTAGCAGGGGAAAAACAGAGTACTTTCATAATTGCCATGGATTATCTCCGCCAAAAGATGATTTCTTCGTCTTCCTCCTTCGAAACATTCAAAATCCCCTGCCTCTTCACACTTGCATCCATCCTTGTAGTCACCTTCTTCATCATCCGAAAGCAGAGGTCCAAAACCGCCGCTCTAAACCTCCCGCCGGGTCCATGGAGGCTTCCCATCACAGGAAACATCCACCAGATGGTCGGCGACCAGCCTCACCGTCGGCTACGAGATCTCGCCGGCAAATATGGCCCCGACGTGATGAGCCTTCAGCTTGGGGAGCTCTCTTACATCGTAATCTCAACCCCTGAAGCCGCCAAGCTAGTGATGAAAACCCACGACATAGCTTTCGCTTCCAGGCCTTATATCCTGGGCCCAGATACACTCTACTACGGTTGCAAGGAAATCGGTTTCGCGCCCTACGGAGAGCACTGGAGACAGCTGCGCAAGATCTGCACTCTGGAACTCTTCAGCGCCAAACGAGTTCAATCTTTCCGCCACATCAGGGAAGAAGAGGTGTCCAATCTCGTGGCTTCTCTGGCTCGTTCTGCAGATGCAGGGGAGCCTGTGAATCTGACTCAGATGCTGTTTAAGCTATCGAGTACCGTAACTTCCAGGGCCGCATTCGGTGAAGTACAGGAGCTAAACGATGCTTTTCAGATTGTTGTCAATAATATTTCGGATGCTTTCGCAGGTTTCAAAATCTCTGATCTTTATCCTTCCTTCAAATTACTCCCGACCCTCACTGGGTACAGAGCAAAGTTACATCAGCTGCGGAAAGCAACAGATTCGGTATTAGAAGAAATTATCGGTGAACATAGATCGAGAAGAAGTGCGGGAAGGAAAGATGATAGTGAGAAAGAGGATCTTGTCGATGTCCTTCTGAATCTTCAAGGAAAACAGGACCTTGGAATACCCATTACAATGGAAGTCATAAAAGCAGTGACTTTGGTAAGTTAATCTGCTGATTTTACTAGCTTTTTTCTTGTCCTTTGTCTACAATACTAATCCTTCACCAAGGGTGACCGTCGTTTGATATTGATCTTACAATATCAGGAAATATTTTTGGCGGGTATTGAAACATCATCGACAATACTGGAATGGACCATGTCTGAACTTATAAAAAATCCAAGAGTGCTTCAAAAGGCTCAAGAAGAGGTCCGGAAGATGTTAGGCGATGGCAGAAAAATTGTAGACGAAGCAAGCCTTCATCAACTGACGTACTCGGACATGATTATTTCCGAAGTTCTAAGGTTACACCCTCCCATTCCTTTACTTATTCCTAGAGAAAGTAGAGAGAAGGTGGAACTCAATGGATATGATGTCCCAATCAACACCAAGGTCATTGTGAATGCCTGGGCAATCAGTCGGGATCCCCGTCATTGGGTCGAACCGGAGAAATTCTACCCTGAGAGATTCTTGGACTGCTCAACGGATTACAAGGGGAATGATTTCCAGTTCATTCCATTCGGTGCTGGAAGAAGGATATGTCCCGGGATTTCTTTTGGGATGGCGGTCGTTAAACTGACGCTGGCGAATCTGCTCTATCACTTTCACTGGGAACTTCCATCCGAAATGAAACAAGAAGGCATTGATATGGCCGAAAGTTTTGGAACGTCACTGAGAAGGAAGAATGCTCTTCGTTTGATTGTGATCCCAATTGATGCAGTTTGATGGGAAGGAGAACAAATGACAAGATGTATAAATAAGTGAAAGATTCTCGTTATGAGATCTTATGTTCTTTTTTCTTCTTCTTCTTCTTGTTGCTCCTGATTTCTTCACTCCCGTCAAAACTCAAAAGCACTCTAGTACCTAGCAAATTTCCTTATTTTTATAAGAGCCTTTATTCATTGAGATAAGAGTGGTTGAATGGAGAAGAGCCACAGGAAAAAAAAATGTTGAAGAGTGTTAGGGCAGACACCAGTGAACGATATTACGTGATCATCCAACTCATGAAATCGTACTTAGCTATCATTAAACTTCTTTGTCCCTATTTAAAATGAATCTAAATAATATGAGTGTAAGTTATTATAAACTAGTAAACCATATTAAAGGCACCGGGTATCCAAATAAGTTTGTAGAAGATTGAAGCACCTTAACAAATAGTTTGTTATGGATGAATTTTGTTACATAATAAAACCTAGTTGAATCGTGGATGTTGTCCTGCTTAACTACTCGTTGACCTATTGATCATTTGAATAATCCCATTACACGAGAGCATTACCTGCTCCCAAACTAATTTGATAGAGATCCAACAACCACAAACATATTGACAATGTAAATTATACATATTGAAGAGTTTATTTAATAATATTTATAAGAAAAAAAAGATTCATAATAAGAAACGGTAAACTAAGTTTTATATTCTTGAGATCGAGATACGATTAGATCTCCTTCAATTTTGTTATTTTGGGGTCGTTTGATAGTTGCGATTGTGAAATAGATGCATTGTTGTGATTGCATGTATAATATTATATATGTATTGTCGAATTTGATGCATTGTAAAATACAACGTTTGGTACGTGTGATTGTATATGTCACATAAGCTAAAAGCTGAGACAAAACAATCTCAACTCAACGATCTCAACAATCACAACTAAAAGTTGAGAGATAACGGTCACTCATTTTCAGTGATAGTTTTTGTCACATCATTAGAAACAGAACAATCCACGTAATGTTTCTGATAAAAAAAACAAAATAACAATGCATTTTGAACTATAGTAACAATCTCATCAAAAAAATCGCAACTTTCAAGCGACCCCTTAAGTCATTAAGTCATTGTTACTGTCTCATCTCATCACTCTCTGACTAACCACTTCACATCATATGGCAGTAGTATACAGGGGAAACCCTTCGACTATCTGCAGAATATATAACTAACCAAGCGATATGTGTAGGCAGGGGAAAAACAGAGCACTTCCATAGTTACCATGGAATATCTCCCTCAAAAGATGATCTGTTGCTCATCATCCTCCTTCGAAGCATCCAAAATCCAGAACTGCCTATTCACACTTGCAGCCATCCTCGCAGTCACCTTATTCATCGTCCGAAAGCAGAGGTCCAAAACCGCCGCTTTGAACTTGCCGCCGGGCCCATGGAAGCTTCCCATCATAGGAAACATCCACCAGATGGTCGGCGACCAACCCCACCGCCGACTCAGGGATCTGGCCCGCAAATATGGTCCCGATGTGATTAGCCTTCAGCTCGGGGAGCTCTCTCACATCGTGATCTCGACCCCTGAAGCCGCCAAACTGGTGATGAAAACCCACGACTTAGCTTTTGCTTCCCGGCCTTCTCTCCTCGCCCCAGACATAATCTACGATGGTTCCAAGGACATAGCTTTCGCGCCCTATGGAGAGTACTGGAGACAGATGCGCAAGATCTGCACCCTGGAGCTCCTCAGCGCCAAAAGAGTTCAATCTTTCCGCCACATAAGGGAAGAAGAGGTCTCCAATCTCGTGGCCTCTCTGGCTCGTTCTGCAGATGCAGGGCAGCCTGTGGATCTCACTCAGATGCTGTTTAATCTAACGAGAACCATAATTTCAAGGGCTGCGTTTGGGAAAGTACAGGAGCTAAACGATGCTTTCCAAATTGTTCTCGACAACATGTCGGATGTTATTGCAGGTTTCAGAGTCTCTGATTTTTATCCTTCCTTCAAATTCCTCCCTACCATCACTGGCTACAGAGCAAAACTACATAAGATGCATAAAGCAGCGGATTCGATATTTGAGCAAGTTATTGGTGACCACAAATCAAGAAGAAGTGCGGGAAGAAAAGATGATGGCGAAAAAGAGGATCTCGTCGATGTCCTTCTGAATCTGCAAGAAAAACAGGACCTTGGAATACCCATTACAATGGAAATCATAAAAGCAGTGACTTTGGTAAGTACTGATTCTACTAGCTGTTTTTTTCCTCCTTCTTAGTCTTTGTCACTTCTCTTATGTTGATATGACTTGAATCGGATTATCAGCCGCTACGACTGGTAATCGGGGGTCTCGCTGCCCGGTCAGCGAGTGGGGTCCAGGGGCAACGCCCCCCGCCCACGGTGTATGGGCTCAATGTTATTTGGGTTCGGGTTCTGGGCCTGGTCTGTAACCGTTTCCTTTGCCAGATTGGATTAGGTTTAGACCCACATGGAGAAGTACTATAAATACTTCTCATACTCCTCTGTAATCTCCTTGATATAGTGAAACTGGCTCTCTCTCGCCCGTGGACGTAGCTAACACACATCGTGTTAGTGAACCACGTAAATCGTGTGTCTGTGTTTTCGATTCTCGCTTTCGTATTCTTGCTTTGTCGATTCCGGCTATTTCCCGATCCGTAGCAGCGCGTTCATAACATCTTATATAGCTTTGATTTTGCTCTTACTGTTAGGAATTGTTCTTAGCTGGAATTGACACATCGTTGACGACACTAGAATGGACAATGTCGGAGATGATAAAGAATCCAAGAGTGTTTCAAAAGGCACAAGAAGAGGTCAGACAGGTGTTAGGTGAGCGAGGAAAAGATGTTGATGAAACACACCTTCATCAATTGAAGTACTTGGACATGGTTATCTCGGAAGGTTTAAGGTTACACCCTCCAATTCCTTTACTTATTCCCAGGCAAAGTAGAGAGAAGGTGGAGCTCGATGGATATGATGTCCCAATCAACACCAAAGTCATTGTGAATGCTTGGGCGATCAATCGGGATCCCCGTCATTGGGTCGAGCCTGATAAATTTTATCCTGAGAGATTCTTGGATTGCTCAATTGACTACAAGGGAAACGATTTCCAGTTCGTTACATTCGGTGCTGGAAGAAGGGTATGTCCTGGGATTTCATTTGGAATGGCGGTTGTTAAATTGACGCTGGCAAATCTGCTCTATCACTTTCAATGGGAACTTCCATTCGAAATGAAACAAGGCATTGATATGACTGAAAGTTTCGGAACATCACTGAAAAGAATGAATGCTCTTCGTCTGATTCCAATTTCGTATGATGGTAGGGCCTAAATAAAAGGCAAAATGTACAACTGAGAGTGAAAGATTCTCATTACCGGATCTTTTGTTTCCCCCCTTTTTAGCTTGTTGCTTGTGATTTCTTCACTTCTGTCAGAACCACCCCTTGGAGGAGGTTCTGCATCTATCAAAGTATTTTTCTTGTTTTAATTGTACTTACACTTTTTGTCAATTTAACACGACCGTTCACTTAGCGGGACAAAATATTCTTATATCGATTATTTATCGACAACCGTGTATGGCATCGCAATAGTTTATAAGAGAGAAGCTTCATAATGGATCTTATACCACATACTAACACGTTCTCTCAAACGAAAATCACTCATAAGGGCTTGAATTTTGCCATAGTCTGAATACCACGTGATTAACAAATGGGGGTCGTCACAAAATGATCATGTACTGTGACGAAATCAAAATTTTGGTCAGAAAATGGTTTTCCTAACGCGGCGAGTGTGACCAAAGGTTCAACCAAATGCTTTTGGTCGCAACATAGGTTTTACAACCAAATATTGACATTTAGCGAGAATTAGTTTTCGTCACAAAAGGCAATTTCTGTTGCAATGTCTATCTTCTAGCTATTTATGGGGAAACTAGCAATTCTCCTTTTCTATATAGGAATTGTATTCATTGATATTTTGGTAAAAAAAATAAATACACTCGCGTCTACCTTGCCAAATCAAACTCTAGTTAGGTAGAACAAAATCAAAATTCGAATACTACGAGTAATTAATGGATATGATTTTCTTACTGTCCAACACAAATTGACTCAATTATATATAGCAAAACTCAATAAGCGTGTGTTAAGGTGGCATACACTATTTTGAACCCTGACTCGCTTCAAATGTGGCGTATTGCAAAGAAGGTGAAAACAGAGCATACCTCTGTCATGCGACAACAAAAACATATCATATTTCAAGGTTGATATCATACTTTCCCACAGTTGGTAGTTGGAAATACGGAAGAAGGATCCGTCCCATCCCATTCGGTACCCATACAGGTGCTACCTGACCTAGCCCACATTCAGTGTGAACTACGAGTATGAATATTGAGATATCGACTCGTCACATTGCAATCACTACACGTACCCTAGCTGTATTGTTTATATATTTAGTTAAAGCATCTTAACTAGAATCCTGCTCAACCACTCCCTTGATCCTTCCCTTAAAATATATTATCCCAACACATGGAGAGATGCTCCCCAACCAAACGGGGGAAAATGAAAAATAAAGAGTATGGAAAGACCTTGTCCCAATGAGCTTATATAGTATACTAGTGGTGTTTGTTTTTTTTATAGAAATCAAGCCGAGCTCTATCTAAGGATTAGGGATTAGGATCAACTAGGTATTGATCCGGGGATTTGGAAAATGGAAAGAGGATTGGATTTGGGGGTTGATGAAGAGAAGAGGAGGGGAAAGAGGTTCCTGCCGCGGCAGCCAAGGAGAAGGGAAAGGAGGAGGGCTCGGCAGCTAAGAAAGAGAGAGAGGGAGAGAGGGGATTAACAGTAGGTTTAGGTTTAATCTTGCTTAGTGGTCTAATTCCACTTACAAGTGACTTATATAATAGTTGGATAATTCCCTATCTCTACCCGACATATAATTTATTTCCGAATTCCCGAAATAGTCTCAATAATCTGAAATACCAATAATCCGATAAAAATGCTAAACACTAGTTTCTATCATCCCCGCCTTCTTCGAAAACAACCTTGTCCCCAAGGTTGGTCCTCTAGCTCGCTAGGCCTCCTCCTCGCCATCTCTAGTGTCCTCCGCGGCATCCTCCGTTTCGTCCTCCCATCGTCCCACTAGCATCATCAGATCCGGCTTGGGGCACTGGTGAACTTAAACCTTTGTTATTACCATAATGAGATTCATACAAAGATATGATAGAACAAATATTTCCTTGACCTTTGATCATTTCAATAATCCCAATACATAAGCTCTCAAACTAATTTGATGGAGATGGAACAACAACAAACCTATTGGAAATTTAAATTATCCACATTCACGATTTAATAGTGTTTTTTCCAAACAAAACAAAATGGTCCACAATAAGAAACTGTAAACTAAGTTTTATATTGCAGAGATGGAGATACGATTAGATCTCCTTGTATTTTTCTTTTACCCAAGTCATTGTCAGGTTGTGTCTCATACTCTCATTCACCTTGCATAGGGTTAATCACATGAAATGGTCACATATATTTGTACTAACTTGTTTATAAATTTCTGTTTTCCTTCCAAATTAATTAAGCACATGGCCACAAACGGTTGCTAGCTCTCATCTCGTGTGTGAATGGAAATCGACTGATTATTTATTGGGTAATTTGATCATGATGTTATTGACCTAACACGAGTATTGTTTCGTTGTGATTAGATCGAATCCAATTTGATTCAATTCATTTAAGATTATTACCAAAATAAGTCTATCAAGTTCAAATGATGGTACACCCAAAAATCACCCCAATTTATTGTTGGTGTCTTCGCATTATTTATATATATTCAGTGCACTCACTTCATAACCGTCATTTTAAACATGTAATTTATGTCAAAATTATGTCAATCATCACTTATGATGTGATGAACAATAACGCACATGAATTTACACAAAACCCATTAAAGATTTACTTTAATTTGAAGGATTTATAGTTTAGAGATTTAGGGTTAGGGTTTACAATTTGGGGTTTAGGGATAGAAATTAAAATTGAAGGTCTAGGGCTTAGGGTAATCGGCTAATTAGTTGTTGTCATATGTTATATCATATTACACTAATTCTACAAATTAAAATTCAAAATCCGACACTTTAAGTCTAGTTTTTGAGTTGGGTGCATTGAACGCACTCATTTTTGTGAGTGCACCGAAGTAGTCACCATATATATATATATATATATATATATATATATTTCAGTGCAAAGAAAAAAAGCAAAATCTGAATTGGAATGAGATCTCCATTTTCTTTGAGTATGGATATTGATCTAATCTAGATAATAAATAAATAAAAACTACCACATGCACATGATATGGCAGTAGTATACTAATCAAGCAATGTATTAGCAGCATCCACAAAATGAGTTTCATTTCCATGGAATATCTCCGCCAAAAGATGATCCTTTCCTCTTGCTCTTCCTCCTTCAACATCCCCTGCCTCTTCACACTTGCAACCATCCTTGTAATAACCTTATCGATCATCCTAAAGCAGAAGCTATCCAAAACCGCCGCTAATTTAAACCTGCCGCCGGGCCCATGGAAGCTTCCCATCATAGGGAACATCCACCAGATGTCCGGCGACCAACCCCACCGCCGACTCCGTGATCTGGCCCGCAAACACGGTCCCGACGTGATGAGCCTTCAGCTTGGTGAGCTCTCTTACATCGTAATCTCAACCCCTGAAGCCGCCAAGCTCGTGATGAAAACCCACGACATAGCTTTCGCTTCGAGGCCTTATCTCCTGGCCGGAGACATACTCTACTATGGTTGCAAGGACATAGGTTTGGCACCCTATGGTGAGTACTGGAGGCAGATGCGCAAGATCTGCACGCTCGAGCTTCTCAGCGCGAAACGGGTTCAATCTTTCCGTCGAATCAGGGGAGAAGAGGTGTCCAATCTCGTGGCCTCTCTTACTGCAGCTTCAGGGGAGCCTGTGGATCTCACTCTGATGTTATCTACTGCAACGAGTTCCATAACTTCCAGGGCCGCATTCGGTAAAGCACAAGGACTAACCAGTGCTTTTATGACCGTTATCAGTGATATTTCAGATGTCGCTTCAGGTTTCAAAATCTCCGATCTCTATCCTTCCCTCAAGTTGCTGCCTGTCCTCACCGGGTTCAAAGCCAAGCTAGAGAAGATGCGCAGGGCATCAGATTCAGTGCTGGATCAAGTGATTGATGAACATCAATCAAGAAGAAGGGCGGGAAGAAAAGGTGATGGTGAAAAAGAGGATCTGATTGATGTCCTCCTCAATCTTCAAGAGAAACAGGATCTCGGAGTACCCATCACAATGGAAGTCATAAAAGCTGTCACTTTGGTAAGTCCATAGGTTGATTGATATGATGATTCTACAGTTCATTTACTATTGTTCTTTCTTTGGAGCTACCATACTGATATCATTATATTGACTTTATTAGGAAATATTTCTAGCTGGCATTGAGACATCAACAACAACAATAGGATGGGCCATGTCAGAGATGATGAAAGATTCGAAAGTGCTACAAAAGGCACAACAAGAGGTCAGGGAAGTATACGGTGATCATGATGGCGGAAATCATTTCGACGAAGCATACCTTGACCAATTGAAGTACTTGGATATGGTTATTGCCGAGAGTTTAAGATTACATCCACCACTCCCTTTCCTTGTTCCAAGAGAAAACAGAGATCAGAAGGTGGAACTCGATTCGTATGAGGTCCCGGTGAACACCAACGTCATTGTTAACGCCTGGGCGATCAATCGCGATCCTCGTTACTGGACAGAGGCCGAGAGATTCTATCCGGAAAGATTTATGAAATGCTCGGCCGATTATAAGGGGCCCGACTTTCAGTTCATTCCATTTGGTGCCGGAAGAAGGATATGTCCCGGAATTTCTTTTGGAATGGCGGTCGTGAAACTTACTCTAGCAAATCTGCTTTTTCATTTTGATTGGACACTTCCTACCGGGCAGAAAAACATTAATATGACAGAATGCTTTGGAATGACACTCAGAAGACAATACGCTCTCCATCTTATTCCAACTGTGTATTGTACGCATGCTTTGAATTAAGGAAGTTGTAACAAAGATGCTAATTGTGTATTTTGTTATTTTCTTGTGTTTCAATATGTATAATTTTTTTCATCCTAGACTAGTATCCTACCATATTTTCTACCAAAAAAATATATATTGTATTTCGTGTGGTTATTTTGTCAACAATTTGTTATGTCCAGTAAAATTTGGGCCCCTATACGTAAAAGACCCAATGACAATACTATTAATGTGCTATACTTGGAACATCACAAACCCTGAATCCTAAGCTTCTCATTTCACAACTTATACTATTTCATTGAACAATTTCAGACGGGTGAAGTACTTAGAGGCTGCTTCAGGAAAGTATGTCGGTTTAGCGGAAACTATAAAAGGGTTTAATTGATCTTTTTCAGAGATTTAAATAGTCTTTTTGAGCAGACCTTTTATTTGATAGTAATATTGATGAAGCTACTGCGAAGACTGCTAACTTATAAATGGAGAACAACTTAAAAATGGACTTAAATTTTTATTATTACCATAATAAGGTACATACAAAGATATGATGAACAAATATTTCCTTGACCTTTGATCATTTCAATAACCCCAATACATAAGCATTGGAAGCTCTCAAACTAATTTAATAGAGATGGAACAACAACAAACCTATTGGAAATTTTTAATTATACACATTCTCGAATTTTATAATGCTTTTCCAAAAAATCGAAACAAAACAAAATGGTCAATAATAAGGAACTGTATACTAAGTTTTATATTGCATAGATGGAGATATGATTAGATCTCCTTCTATTTTTTTTTTTTTTTTACTCAAGTCATTGTTAGGCTTTGTCTCATTCATCTTGCATAGGGTTAAATCACATGAATGGTCAATAAGAAACAGCCACCCCAGGGTTAATGAGCCAAGCCAGGAGCCGTTTGATGTTCGACTCGATAAAAATTCGTTCGATTAAGAAAATGTTTGACTTGTCTATTAATGAGCCGAGTTTGAGCTAAGTCTTGTTCAGCTTGTGAGCTAGCTCGACTAAGTGACTTGTTGAGCTCTCAACTCGTGAACTCTCTTGTTTCGAGTTCATTAGATGTCTCAACATTGTGATTAGTAGGCCAACTCGACTATCGGCTTATGAGAAAATCGATCTACATCTTATGAGTTGGCTTCTTGATAATTCACAAGTTTATTAAACTGTATGTCTCACATGTTTAAGATTTTGAGTATGTGAGTGAATATATCTCATATATGACATGAGATGAGTTGATCACATGTATCATATATGACATAAAAAAAATATATTAGGGTTTAGTTTATAAATTACCATAGAGTTGAAATCGAGCAAAACTCCTGATCTTGATGACGAGTCAAGTAGGTTTTAATAAATAATATGGCTCGAGCTCGAATCGACTCAACTCGTTTATAAATAAGCCACACTCAACCTCAACTCATTTATTAACGAGCCAAACCTGAATAAGGTAAAGCTCGACTCAACCTCGTTAGTAGCCCTACCTATCCCACCCATATACATTTGAAAAGGAAAGCTAATTATGTTTGTACTAAGTTGAAACTAAATTTTTTTCGTTCCAAATTAATTAAGCTCATGCCAAAAATGGTTAGTGTATGAATGGAAATGGATTGATTCATCCAATAATCTAGATCAAAACTAAAAAAATTAGACACGAATCTGCCATTTATCTAATTGAACCACTCCACGTGATATGGCAGTAGTATACAGGGGAAATCCGTTGACTGTCTGCAGATTATAACTAACCAAACGATGTATTAGCAGCATCGATCCACAAATGAGTTTCATCTCCATGGAATATCTCCGCCAAAAGATGATCTCTTGCTCATTCTCCAGTGAAGCATTCAGTATCCCCTGCCTGTTCACTCTTGCAACCATCCTTGTACTCACCTTATTCATCATCCGAAAACAGAGGTCCAAAACCGCCGCTCTAAACCTGCCGCCGGGGCCATGGAAGCTTCCCATCATAGGAAACATCCACCAGATGGTCGGCGACCAACCCCACCGCCGACTCAGAGATCTGGCCCGCAAATACGGTCCCGATGTGATGCAGCTTCAGCTTGGGGAGCTCTCTCACATCGTGATCTCAACCCCTGAAGCCGCCAAACTGGTGATGAAAACCCACGACCTAGCTTTCGCTTCCAGGCCTTCTCTCCTCGCCCCAAACATACTCTACGATGGCTGCAAGGACATAGCTTTCGCGCCATACGGAGAGTACTGGAGACAGATGCGCAAGATCTGCACTCTGGAGCTCTTCAGCGCCAAACGAGTTCAGTCATTCCGCCACATCAGGGAAGAAGAGGTCTCCAATCTCGTGGCGTCTCTGACTCGTTCTGCAGATGCAGGGGAGCCTGTGGATCTGACTCGGATGCTGTTTAAGCTAACGAGTACCGTTACTGCCAGGGCCGCGTTTGGGAAAGTACAGGAGCTAAACGATGCTTTTCAGATCGTTCTCGACAACATTTCGGATGTCATTGCCGGGTTCAGAGTCTCTGATCTTTATCCTTCCATCAAATTCCTACCTGTGCTCACTGGGTACAGAGCAAAACTGCAAAAGATGCGTAAAGCATCGGATTCGGTGTTGGAGCAAATTATCGGCGAACACAAGTCAAGAAGAAGGGCGGGAAGAAAAGATGATGGCGAAAAAGAGGATCTTGTCGATGTTCTTCTGAATCTTCAAGAAAAACAGGACCTTGGAATACCCATTACAATGGAGGTCATAAAAGCGGTGACTTTGGTAAGTAGATATGCTGATTCTACAAGCTGTCGTTTGTCCTATATGTTTGTCTGCAATATCGAAGGATACATGAAAATGCAAAACGACTATAAATGGAATGCCTTTCTAATTAAGACTTTTCTTATGTAACTTTGATTTTGCTCTTACAATTAGGAATTGTTCCTAGCTGGAATCGAAACATCGTTGACGGTAATAGAATGGACTATGTCAGAGATGATACAGAATTCAAGAGTGTTTCGAAAGGCACAAGAAGAGGTCAGGCAAGTATTAGGTGAGCGAGGAAAAGATGTTGATGAAGCACAGCTTCATCAATTGAAGTACTTGGACATGGTTATCTCGGAAGGTTTAAGGTTACATCCTCCTATTCCTTTACTCATTCCCAGAGAAAATGGTGAGAAGGTGGAGCTCGATGCATATAATGTCCCAATCAACACCAAAGTCATTGTAAATGCATGGGCGATCAATCGAGATCCTCGTCATTGGGCCGAGCCGGAGAAATTCCATCCTGAGAGATTCTTGGACTGCTCGACGGATTACAAGGGGAATGATTTCCAGTTCATTCCGTTCGGTGCTGGAAGAAGGATATGTCCCGGGATTTCTTTTGGGTTGGCGGTTGTCAAACTGACCCTGGCGAATCTACTCTATCACTTTCAGTGGGAACTTCCATCCAAAATGAAACAAGAAGGTATTGATATGACTGAAAGTTTTGGCACGTCACTGAGAAGGAAGAATGCTCTTCGCTTGATTCCAGTTTCGTATGATGGCTTGGCCTAAATGGAGGTTAAAATGTATAACTGAAAGTGAAGATTCTCATTACGAGATCATATGCTTCCCCTTTTCAACTTGTTGCTTGTGATTTCTTCACTCCTATCATAATCATAATTAGCAATTCTCATTTTGTCGTTGAGGCAAAATTCGAAGCGAAAGAATATTAGTGGGTGCGAGAAAAAACCCGATTTCTAATATCACATGTGATAGATGGGTATAGTTTTCCCATTATCCAACACAAATTCGAATCCTATCCTATCCTATGAGTCCCCAATCTCCACTACTCTAGTTACCTTGCAATTCTGGTAATCCTTGCCACCCATTCACCTCTGTCACAACACCGGTACCAAACACTTGGCCACTGCGTTATCTCCACATCGACCAAAGAATGGCAATGAAACTGGCGAAACTGGATTGGTCTACTCTTAGGTTGACTGGGCGCTGGTAATGGACAAAAAAATGAAAGGATTCTAGACAAAAATGGCAAGTCAGGCCCGGTTAGTTACAAAGTAGCTGATTGGCGTATTGCGAAGAAGGCGAAAACAGAGTAGCCCTCTGCCGTGCGACGACAAGAAACAGAGCATGTTTCAAGGTTTGATATCATATCTTCTACTTCCCACAGTTGGTAGTTGGAGATACAAAAGGACGAGCAGAATATTCACAAGACAGTAACTTGAAGCAATAAATTGAAATTTTATTGGATTTACAGCTAAACATCTGCCCACCAATCACAACCCACCTTCATAAATCATAAATTTGGCCCCTAAATCATGAACGGCGCTGCCGGGAATCCGGGGAAAGCGCCGGCGAACTGATTACCGCTTCGCCTGCAAGAAAAGGAACGGCTTTCTGATTAATTTTTGTTATCTGTTCATTTGAGTGGTGACTAGATAGACACTTAAGTAAGCCACGTAATGAGAAATATACAAAAGTCGCCGGTGATGAGAGCGAAAGGTGGGAAGGAAACACGGAAAGAAAGGATAGTTTCACCTGTAATCCTCGCCGTAAAAAGAAGATGAATCTCGTGATCGATTGCTGCCTTTCCTCTTCACAGCCCTCTCCTTCTCTCTCCTCGCTTTCTCCTCTGCCGCCGCCGCCGCTTTGTCCTCCGAAATTGCCGCCAGAGACGGCTTCCACTCTGCTTCGGACCCCGGCCTTGCCCCTGACCCCGTTCTGCTCCTTTTCCTCACTCGGCGGCGGCCCCCACGAGGCGAATTGGAGGAAGAAACAACCGCCGCCATGGCCGCCGTGGTAGACCCAGTAACCAACGCTCTGGTCTCCTCCGACTGAATTCCCCTCCTTCCCATCGTCGAAGAAGAAACCTCTCTCATGCTCGAACTTTCACAGTCGGCGCTCCCACAGCAAGAGATGAAGTCAATTAGAAACCTCATCGAGCCCCGAGCAGAACACAAAAAACGAAGGCAGTTTTAAAGGGGGATAGAATCAGACAGCCATGGGAGAAGAAGAGGAGGAGAATTTCAGGTGGGGAATGTGGTTCATATTAGCAGAAGCTGAGATGTGGTTGCAGAGAAGAGATCGGGGAGAGGCGCCATTTGGAGCAGGGCAGGGCGAAGTGGCGAAAGGGGAAGGACAACGAGATACGGCAAATGACGGACCCGCCAAATTTATTTATTTAAGAGAAAATTATCGTGACGTGGACAAAACGGAATCATTCGACTTGGATTTTCTTTGTTTCCATTTTCCTGTGGGTTTCAACGAAAGGTTGTTTCAGAAGGACGGCAGATTAAGTTGCAAACTATAATAAGAAAACCACCCTCAGATAAATGTTCACAAATTGGCAAGTTCATGCTTTTGAAAGAATTGCGTTCATAAGTATGTAGACACAACAAAATTAGAGAATAAATAGCAGCAGCAGCGTCGACGAAATCCACAATGTAATTTGTCGACTGCAAACTTCATACCGTTCATTGATGAGCCTTCTGCTTCACTGAAGATTAGTGAAGCCTGTGCTAGCAGTACCATGTGCAGCAGGTCCAATGTCACTGCCATACCCAGAGCCTGTGGTACTATCGCCATATGAAGGATTTGCAGCGTCAGAATATGCAGTGCCTTTGTTGTTCTCGTACCCAGGACTCGTGGTGCTGGAGTATCCAGGGCCGCCAAACCCAGAGCTTGTGTTTCCATGTGCATAAGCATTGTTCCCGTACGGAGTGGTCTGACTCCCGTATGAAGAGCCTGCAGCGCTTCCAGACTGGTATGAAGAGCCTGGATTTGCATTGTTCCCAGGACTCGTGGTGTTAGAGTATCCAGGGCCACCAAACCCAGAGCTTGTGTTTCCATGTGCATAAGCATTGTTCCCGTACGGAGTGGTCTGACTCCCGTATGAAGAGCCTGCAGCGCTTCCAGACTGGTATGAAGAGCCTGGATTTGCATTGTTCCCGTAAGAAGTAGTCTGACTCGCATATGAAGAGCCTGGATATGCATTGTTCCCGTACGAAGATCCTGGATTTGCATTGTTCCAGTTAGTAGTCTGACTTCCGTATGAAGAGCCTGCAGTAGCATTGTTCCCAAAAGAAGTAGTGTGACTCCCATATGAAGAGCCTGAATTTGGATTGTTTCCATAAGTAGTCTGACTTCCATATGGAGAACCTGGATTTGCACTGTTGTTCCCATATGCTGAACTAGGATTGCTCCCATAAGCAGTAGGGTTCACGTTACTGCCGTACCCAGCGCTTGCAGCATTATTCCCGTAACCAGGGTTCACAATACTGCCAAGACCATAGCTTCCGCTGTTCGCATTTGTGGAGCCAAAACCACCATAGCCAGGCCCCATGCTACTACTATTAGGCGGTGAAGGAGGTGCTCGTGGTCTTGCATATTCAGCAAATATAACCCATCCATCAAGATACTGCAAAATACAGGCTGATCATTACTACTAATCTTTTGTTCATGTATTTATTTTCAAATTCAAAATCAATTTAAGAGGTTATTTTCCCGTGCAACTCAAAGAAATCATTTCTTGTTTTTGCTTTAAGCTTTACAAATAGTAAAAATTCCGTGCTGAATAATAGTGTCCTTTCTGAGAAGGAAGAAACAAGATAAGGAAAGCTCACCTTCCCGTCCATGCCCTCTATAGCTTTGGCAGCATCCTCCAAGGTAGCATACCTAACAAAGCCAAACCCTTTTGAATGCCCAGATACCCGATCTCCGACAACTTTAGCTGCAAGAGGCAGGCATAACAAAAATTCATAGACCAAATGGATCAACTTCCACCAAATAAACAAAAGAAAGAAAACAGAGAGCGAGACCACATACCATGAACCACTTCACCAAACTTGGAAAAGGCTTCCTTAAGGCCTTCTGTTGTGGTTCGTTTGCTAAGCCCTGAATTGATTTTCATAGAGTTGGTCAGTTAACATGAGAAAGTGGAACGAACACCTCATAGTACAAAATCAGTGTAAAACAAACAAAAAAATTCTGAATCCTTGCTATTACAGCTTAGCGGAAGTTATTTTTTACAACAGCTTAGCGGAAGTTGCATAAACATATCAGTTGCATAAACTCCAGTACAATTTTCAACAACAGCATTTCCAAGAGAATATAGACACGACATATAACATCTTAAGGCCCATCATAATAACATTTGTCGAGCCGGCAATCATGGCAGCCTAGGGTGCAATGATTGGAGACTTCCCTGATGGAAGAATGAAGTCAGCAGAAGAACAACCAGATTGAGTAGGAACAAGATTAAACAGGGAATGTCTTGTAACCTGCTATGCTACAAATTAAGGCATCAAATGAAAATCTTTAATTTACATTAGTAAACATTTTCAAATAACAGTTTCAAAATCAAATTCAACTTGGACTAGTTCTTATTGTGTAAAATGCTACGAAGCATTGCCCCTGGTTACTCAATTTGCAGCGACTCAGAAGTATATTACTACCAAGTATATGCAACTTGTTCAAGCAATCCCTTTTAACTAAATAAAAGGATATGTTTAAAGGTGAACACAGAGCTTGCATATGCTAATAAATTATCTACATACGATACGAGCTTTACAGGGCAACTGCGATGTGTCTAGTACGACCACGGATGTCCAAACATTGACATTGGAAAAGATTGACCAGTCTATAGAGAGCTGACCAACACGGGAGAAATGGATCCACTTCCATTCGCCTGTTCTTGTTCAGACAGAATCAACTACATAATGCAATAGCAAGAACTGAAAAATGGAAAGCACGACAAGCTTCAATTAACCATAATACACATACGAGTACATACCCTGGGCAAAGGATGCAATCACCAATTGGACAAAACAAAAGAACAACAATTCGACCCTATCTCCACAACTTTAAAACCCCCCCGAAAGTATCTGCCTTTCTCTGTTCTTTTGATTATCCCAAGTTCTTCCCAAGAGCAAAGAGGACAAATCATGAACAGATTCAGACAATCAAAAATCCAGAACTGGGATGGGAATCGAAACATGAGAAGGTGAGCAGGGTTACCGGAGACGAAAAGGTTGACGTTGGGATCAGCTTGCTCACGAGCTGAAGGGGCGGCGAGCGTCGAGAAGATGGATGAAGTGGTAGAGGCGGTGCACAGCATCCTCCGTAAGCTGCTGGCACCGGCCGTGAGAGCCGACATCGAGGATCTCAACGCCATGACTTGATTGAGCGATACAGTTCGATTCGATCTCTCTGGAAAAGGGTTTAAGGGTTTAGCTTAGACGGTGAAAACTTTTAAACCCCTTTCATAGCAATGAGCCATCGACCAAGTAGGGCAGACTGGCGATGCGACATGCGAGCCTCCTTCACTTGTGAAATTACAAGACTATCCTCGTTCTCTTGGTTTCATGGTTTCAAAAAACCGGTTTATACCGTAAAGACAATTTAGCAAGTGTAATGGTTTGACGGTAATATAATCGGTTTGTGTCGATTTGTGTCGGTTTCAAATTATATATAGAAATGTAAAAAACCATCGATATCAAATGAAATTAATCATATATAAAAACATATTAGAAGACAATTTACTTACAATTCATACATACGACATTTTAAATAAAATAACAAATACTAATATTTAAATACAACATTTAACATTGATATCTAAATATTTATACTTGAACTCAACAAATAACATCAACATTTAAATTCATAAAATAAATAATAAATTAATTTTCTATGAATTAAATTCACTAAAACATCATCATTTTGCTTACAAGTAGTAAATTGACTATACCGATGGTATTCACGCCAGTTTCATGACCGACACCAATTGAACTAGGTTCAACCGGCCTCATTCCACCGACATAACAACTATGATTGGTTCCCTTCATTCACTCCTTGAACCAAAATAATACGGATTGACAACGATAACCAGTCCGATCGATTAGTTCGACTCAATTTTAATAACTTACTTTTCCCTAATTACAAGTCTTTGATTCAAAGAATTCACCAAAAGGAAATCACCTACCTTCAGTTTGGACAGGCAACAAATATACTGCTAGAAAAACCTGATCTACCCTCCGGGAATACTTAGCCAAAAACCATAGCCATTATTAAGTCCAAACCAAGAACATAACAACTCAATCGACTCCACAGTCCACACATTTTCGACATAACCCTAGCATAGACATAGTATGTACAAAAAGACTTGACATAAACTAGAACGCCCCTCTCTTCGTTTCTACTTGTGTATCAAAAGCAACAGAATGTGCAGGGTCGGCAAATTGAGAGAACCACTCTAGACACGTCTCAGCACCACCATCATTATAGCCATTACAGCCAAACCCAAGAAAGACGCTCCCACCGTGTTCTCCATGAACGTCGATTTCGCATTGCCCTCATCGGATTCACCTGCAGCTGCAGCAGGCGGCACCGCGAACATGTTCTGCAGGAAAGAAGAGACGGTGCCGAACATATCAACCACCGTAACTTTGATGTCATCCAGGTACGCCATAAACCTGGAGCGCGGCTCCTCATGTACATTAGATTCTGCGTCCTCGGAACTGGAATCTGTGACGGATTCTGTGGAAGCCTCGCTCGTGGGGCTTGTAATTGTTTTGTGGGACTGGAGGAACGCGGTGAGTGCATCGTTTCGCATAACCGCATCCCACACGTTTGGGTCCGAGGCAATTGAAACTACAACAGACTGCGTGAAGGACAAGGAACAGAGTATCTGTTAGTAAAGGAGATCATTATCCATGCACAACCAGTAGCGGAATGATTATACTCGCAGCAAAACCCAGCTCAATCAAAACCAACGCATACATTCAACATTAATGATAAAATTCAGTCCACAAAATGGACGATGTTTAGAGGCTCCAAGCTGTTAAAGACTTCAGCAGTCGAAAGAGAACAATGTAAATGCACTCGGATGCTAATGAAATTAAACACCAGAACTACTGATGGATTTAAGAGAATAGTAATCAAACAGAATCAGAAACCGACTTTGAAGACAGCATGAGACTGACGATGGCAGGAGAAACATATATAGACAACCGGAAATTGGAATCACCAGTAAGAAATATGAAATAGTACTAAAATAGTCCAAGCATCAGAACCTGAGCAGCAGGACTTTCATTCAGCAACTTGAATGCCTTGACAGCATACTCCGGAGCAGCTTTTCTCTCGCATGTAAGGCAAGTTTTAGACTCCAGCTCGGAAGTTGTAAGCAAAGGGAGGCCAAGATGGTCACTGAATCCAATTGAGGCAGCTGATCCTCCAAGTGCAGGACTAGATATTCTGCATTTTCATTAAAGATAAAAGCTTTATGACACCATCTACCATAGCCCAACAAAGATCAAAAGCCATAGATTCGCCCCGAACTTGATCTTGTGTGCCAGAGCGAGGACATGTAACACAGATACTGACAATGTTGGAAGCTTCCTATATGCCCACAAAAAGGCACAAATGGCAGATTATCACAGAAGACCATGAACTCTCACAATCAAATTAAGAGCTAAAACAAATTATAGACAATTTATGAACCTCCGGAGCATAACTAAGAGCACCAACGAATTGAATTGAATTGAAACAGCATCAGCACGAAGTAAATGAAGACAGAATTGCGGATGATTACTTCTCCAGAGCGTCCTTCAACTCGGCGGTGGCCTCTTGGGCCTCCTGATAAGTCGGCGGGCCGCCAAAAACGAGCCTGGGCTTCGGCTCCAGAGGCTCCGACATAACCTCTTCCTCGCCGCCGGCGAATTCCCACTCATCGAGCTCCCAAACAGGGCGCTGAACCGCCGCCACACCAGATAACGACGACGTAGAAGACGTTGACGAGATCGCCGCCGAAACGGTGTGAGATGCGCTGCGAACCGAATGTTCAGCCGGAGGCAATCCGGAGACGGCGCCGCGGAATCCACTGTTGACGACGCCGATACCGGCGACCTTGGCCACTGTTCTCATGGCTGCTCCTCCTCCCATGGTGATAAATCGATCGGCAGACGAAAGGGGGGAAATCTCTAGATCGAGAGAGTGATTGAATCGTGAGGGGAGAAGGACTGATTTATTGCGTTGGGGTTGGAATTGGAGAGACGGCGAGAAACTCTTGGGAAATTGGAATCAGGGGAAAATAAAACGAAAAAAGGGGAAACCTCTTGCGATAATCCAGGCAAAAATAAATAAATAAAAAGTACGTAGAAAAATAAATAATAGTGAATTAAAAAAAGAGATATTTTGGGTGGAAAGAAGAAGGGAGTGGTGGGTCGGGCTTCCATATTGTCAGCCCAACCATAAGAGAAGATGCAAGCCCACAAAAAGGAGACGCTGGGTCGAAGGCCGGCCCAATTGGTGCCCGGCCACTTTACTTGTCTTCTAAAAAGAAGGTAAATCTTTTATCCTCTATCGGCTATCCTTTCCTTCCCAAGGATAATTTGCTGATGAAAATACGGCCATGGCGTCTAGGAATGGCAATGGGCACCGGGGCGGGTTTCTTGGTATCTAGATCCGTCCCGTAACAGATCGGGTAATTTATTAAAGGTCGTAGGTCGGGGCAGGTCGACCTAATGAGTATGCAATTTATATGAAAAATATTAGAAATATTCGTTATTTTTATTGTAAGAGCAAGAAAACAAACAATATTATGATAAATGTAGTTAAATTATTAGAGAAATTGAGGTTTTCACTAATTAAAAAGTTTATTATAGCTAAAATATTTTGTAACTAAAGAAAAATCCTGAGTAATTTGACTAAGATTACCTGTAATTTAGGCAAGAACGGGTCGAGAATGGAGAGGGTCGGGGCAGGTCAGGTCGATGAAAGAACCCATGCCCGCCCCGCCCCGCCTATGGGACGGGTCGGACCCGCCCCAAAACATGCCAAACAGGTCAAGTAAAACGGATCAGGTCGAAATTGTCATCTCTAATGGCGTCGGCTTGATCTTGCTCCTGCGACAATAGGATTCGGCTGATCGGATCAGCCATTTCCTTCGCGGATTCAGTCGGCAAAGGTTCTGGTTGACCGATATAGAAGAAAAAGAGAGTAAAATTTGGGGGAGTACAAAGTGGGTTTTGGCTGGCTTGTAAAGTGGCCAAGGATTCCTGCCTGGATTTCTGAATCTAATCCCCATGAAACTACACAGTGCATCAATATCCACAACAGGAAAATTTTATTTTTTTCTCAGAAATTGCAGCACCTGTACTACATTATAATACGAAGAAGAACGTTAAATGTCGGTTACAACAGTTTCACAAGTTCATCTGCTAAAACGAGTTGAGTTGAGTTATGGCCAAATATATGAATCTTTTGTAGGTGTCGAGCATGAATTTTGTCTCGGTTTTCACCATGCTTCTAGCGTTGATCCTTATCTATAGTGTATGGGGAAGAAATGGTACAGAAGCAACAGATAAAAAGAAAGAAAGTTCATTAGTTGTACTACACATGTTAAGCGCGACATTTTCAGTTGCACGATCTTATACAATTGAAATTTATTAATCATTTACTGATTACATTATTTACAAAACACAAATGTACTTGAGAGGAGTATCATTTAATATTTATCCCGTATTATGGGAAACCTTTGGAACTGTCTGATGAAGACCCTTTCCCAAACGATGATATAGGAGGTGATTTCTGATATTATTCAGAGTTTTTAAGGCTAAACTCGAATAAGTGTTGGAGCATACTTTTCACTCTGGAAACCCTTTGTGCTATCATTTTTTTTTTCAATTTTTCCTATGATGAATATAGTGAAACTAAACATTTGACGATATTAACCTAGTCGAATCGTCCTCATTTCTGATATGCTACCATAATTCCAAAACAAGAAGGCCCTTGTTGAAACAGGGAACTGGTTTTGCCTTTTGTACATTGCTAGTTCAAAGATCTCTCTCTGTCCCAACAGATTCAATTACCCCAAAAAAAAACAAAGTACATAAACTAACAGTAAGCCAGAAAAGAAAAAAAAGAGGGTTAAATCATCATTAACCTAACAAGAAACAGAGACAGAGTAAGGCACTAAGGCTCCTGCAACCAACAACATTCCTTCATCCTTCCCCACCACCGCCGACGAGTAAGACCACCATGCACCTCCGGTCATAAACAACAATCATGACAGACCTTTCTCTCCAAAAGAGAACCTACTTTTCTTCCTTCTTCCACTAAACAAAAAAGCAAAAAAAAAAAAAAAAAACAGAGCACCAAATCTAGTTCTTCACATTATTGCTCCACTGCTTGTGGCCAGGAACCCATTTGGGACACTTGGGGCTGAAGTAACTACCCTCCACCCTCGAATTCAGCAGCTCGACGATCGGCTCGAACTTCACGCACCTCGGCGTCTTGTACTGATTAATCGACGCCCCCAAGCTGATCGCGTAATCCATCAGCTTATCGAACGTCCCCTGCTCCACAATCTTGATCTCCAGCGGGCCGATCGACTTGTCCGAAACCCTCCCCTGCCTGTACACGCTGTTCAGCGACTCCTCCACGGTCAGGCAGCAATCCTCGTACACCGACGGCGGAATCGCCGTCGTCCCCTTCACGCTCAGCTCCCAGTACAGAACGTAGTGCCCCGGAATCGTCGTCTTCGTGTCTGCGTAGCTCGTGTATTCCGCCACGCTCCCTCCGAACGCCACCAGGTGCGCGTCGACCGCGTTCTTCACCGCGCCCTGCAGCTCCACCTCGTCGGTCTTGTCCGAATCGATGCTCAGCACCACGTTCTTCCTGCATATGAAGTTGAATTGGGGAGCCCTGTTCTTGAACCCTGCCACCCGCAACACATCCCCCACTCTGTACCTGTACAGTCCTGAAATAAAATTGGAACGATACAGAGAAAATTAGCACTGCACGCGTGAATAACTGACATAATTTAGTGCCGTAGTTCGAAATTAGGAGCATTTTTTTAGTTACCAGCATAAGTGGTGACCACGAGTTCGTACTCGTGCCCGAGCTTGACATCGGCGAGGTCGACGAGCTCCTGTCGCTCCTTCTCGTTGAGCGATTTGGGCATGGAGATGGAATTGGACACCCCATTGTTGTTGTTACGGTGTACGGGGAGGAACTCGAAGTAGGCCATGGTGGGGATTAACGTGTAAGCGACCTCACTGGGTTTACAGAGCGGGTTGAGATTGACACCGAAGTAGCATTCGGAAGAAGCATACATGGTGCAAACCAGCGGCAACCCATTGCTGTAGAAATCCAGAGTGGGAATGTACTGCGACATTGTCCCCGTGACAATCACATCCACATATTTGGTATTGGGCCAGAGCCGGGTTATAATCCCCTGCCACGAATCCTTCCCGCATTCGGATTCAATGAAACCCGCGAGCTCCGGATCTGGTCTTTTCAAGACCTTGGTTAAGACTGCCTCTCTCACGGCCGGGTCGGTTATGACGGTCGGGTCGAGGGTACCCGACCGGATGTCGCGGCAGAGGAGCTGCCAGTGCTTTTCGAGGAACCGGATCGCCCGGATGAAACCCGATGCGAAAACGGCTCCGACCCGGAGGACCTGGGTCCGCTGGCAGAGGCCGCAGAGGAGCTGGGAGTACATGGATTGGTAGGAATCGGGGCAGAGGATGGTCTCGTTCGGGCTCGTGTAGTTGGTGTACGGGTCGAAGGGCCGGTTCTTGAAGTGGGAGCTTTTGTAGTAGCTGGTTAAAACGGGTCGGGCGGGTAACCCGCCGGGGGTTTTGGATTCCGATTTGATGAAGAGGAAGTACATCCCTTTCCCCTTTTCGAGGCCCGGGACGAATTGGGACATCACCGGCATTAATAAGGAGTAGAGGAGCGATCTCCTCTCCATTTCCTCTGCAATCGTCGGCATTAATTTCCTCTCCCCTGCTGAAGTGCCAGAGCTGTAAACAAAACAAAATTGCAATGAATCAGTACTCGATTTTTTCGAAAACAGGGGATGGATTAGCTTGTTGGGTTTTCAGTATTGCTATTGCAAAGACTCAATTTTTTCCCCCCCCCGGAAACAGAGTATGGAAGAGTTTGTTGGGTTTTTCACTTTTCAGTATTGTTTGTTGTAAAGAATCAATCTTTTTGGAAAATGGCTTGTTGGGTTTTCCTACCTGGTGAGGAATTCGGAGATGGGTGAGGAGCAGAGGATTGGGGAGGTGTCGCCATTGGCGATGCGGGTGATGTCAGGGTGGATGTCCTCGTAGGAGATGACGGGGAGGAGTTTCTTGAAGGTGCGGCGGTCGGTGGCGCCGTGGAGGCGGTGGCGGTGGTGGAGGTACTCGACGGCGGAGTTGCGGGAGAGGATTTCGTGGAGGACTTTGGACTGGGCGTCGTCGGGGTGGGAGGTGACGTCCTCGATGAACTGGAGGGTTCGTTTGTTCTTTTCGGCAATGGCGGTGGTGAGGCCATTGGTGGTTTGGGTGCTGGTTGAGTTGTTTTTTGGAGCTTCTGGCATGGCGGCGGAGATGGGTTTGCTTTGTTTTGTGATCTCTGGAAAAATGGTGGGGGTGATGTTTGTGTGAGGGAGGAGAGGAGGAAGGAGAGGGGGAAGGTGTGTGAGTCTCTTTGTGTGGGTGTTAGTTTTTGAGGGATTTCTGTTTGTGTGAAGAGAAAAGGTGGGGGAGAGTGGGTATATATAGAGAGGGAGGAGGGTGGAAGAGGAAGGTGATGGTTTTGGGTTGTGGGATCTCAAGTGTCCCTAAACACACATTCTAAGATTTTCTTTTTGAATAGGGAAAAAAAGGTGGATTATCTTTATAGCATGGTTGAATTTGCAATGCAATTGAGATTTGTGAAATTTTGTAACAACATTCATGATTTCACTCTTTTTCTTCTTCTTTTACAAATGAAATTGGTTATTTGTAGATTTTAATGATGGGTAATGTCTATTTTTTATTCAGATTCTTTTATATTATCCAAACCTATTAAAATGCTATCAATTAGTCAAATCTTTCATAATGCATCAAAATATTAGTCATTTTTACGTTCTCGTTAATAATTTTGTAACTCTTTTCTTAGTTAAAATACTAAGATTTTGGAATGTTGACTTTCATGTGTCTCTTCCAAGTTAGTATCATGTTGTCAAGTCAATATTACTAACAAAATTACTAACTGGAAGTTAACATTTGGTTAATTCTTAGTATTTCAATAGATTTGACTAATGAAAAATAATCTGAAAAAGGTTCGACTAATAAATAATCGTTACTCTTTTAATGTTTTTGGATAATTTCTCAGTAAACGAATGAGACGTTTGGTTATGGGATATTGGGAAAAATGCAACATTTCCAAATGTTAGCTCCCATGTCTTTCTTCACACATATTAATGGTAGATTTGTTTTAATTTTTTCTCAAATTTGTAAACTTTTTCTCATATTTAAGCAAGGTTTTGTGATTTTTGGGGGAAAGTGTGTTTGGTAAGGGTTAGAAAAAGTAAAGTAGATGGGATCTAATATAATTTTTTACTAATGAAAAAAGTTTGTGAAATGGTGAATCGCATGTTTAACAATAACGTAGTGTATGTATTTTTTTAGTGACGTCGTTTGGAAGTTGCGATTGTCATTATGCATGTATTGTTTACAATGCATCGTTTATTTTTTGTTTTTTTAGCAGGAACAATACATGGATTGTTTCTGTGATGTGACAGAAACTATCACTCATTTTGAGTGATCGTTATATCTCAACTTTTAGTTGTGATTGTTGAGATAGTTGAGATTGTTTTGTCTCAGCTTTTAGCTGATGCGACATACACAATCACACATACCAAACGTTGTTTTCTACAATGCATCAAATTCGACAATACATGTATAATATTATACATGCATTCTCAACAATACATCTATTTAACAATCACAACTTCCAAACGACCCCGTAGTGTATGTATTTTGGAAGAAAAAAAAAAGATTGGAAAGGGTGTGACTTTCGAACTAGATTCTTTTTTAAAAGGGAAATTGTCTTTAATGAAATTCTTTTATTTAGATGAGTATTATCTTGACTTAACTTTGAGAAAAATGTGAGAAATAGGTTTTTTAGCATAAATTTTTATTTG
The DNA here is from genome assembly GCA_964030455.1 of Linum trigynum. NCBI lineage: Eukaryota > Viridiplantae > Streptophyta > Magnoliopsida > Malpighiales > Linaceae > Linum > Linum trigynum. Next base: position 58,842,187 of record OZ034817.1, on the reverse strand, counting down.
GTAATAAGAAAAGTGGAGACAAATACACCTGTATGATAGGCAGAAACAACATGAAACACCATAGCTGACGACAACCTGTGTCCAAGGATATTATGAACGAACAAACATTCATAAATAATGTGTCTGCCTTAACTAACATGTGTCTGAGTGTCTCCTTAGATTTTGATACATATATACTATCTCCTAGCACGTTACTCCACTATCCAAATACAATATCTTCGAGGTGATTTTAACCCCAACAAACACTAGTTAAGGACCAATTTACTTCAGTGATCAATGTTATTATTCACAATTGAGTGATTTGGAAGAAGTGGAAAATGTTGTTACACATTTCCGTACATGAGTAGTAATCATGGTTATTGAAGATTTGAGGTGCTCAAACGAAACTTACATTATGAAAAAGTTTCGAATCAAATTAACAAATAACAATTATACCATGACTCGACATATCCATTTATAGGCAAACATGAACACATGCTTGATTGGAAAATGCAACCGAAATGTCTTCTTCTAATTTACTCGTACACATATATAAAGCCCGATTTTAAGGGATCTACTCTATATCGGTTCTCATTATTGTAATTATAGTATTTTTTTATTCGTTAAAACAATATAATATCATTACCTAAAAAATAAAATTTGGTCCAAAATTTTGTATCGGTGTTTTTTTTTCTCATAGATCACTTATATTTTCAAGGAAACTGATATTCAAAAGTTCACAGAATAGACAACGCCCGCAAACAAAAGTCAAAACTCAACGTGCTCACAACAAACAACGAAAGGGCATATATATAACCACCAAACAAACCGCCCAGTTGCAGTGCGGAGCCACAATGATATTATGAGAGACTATAGTCTCTCTCAACTCTCAAAATCATGTAAAATTTGTAATAGGTATGAGAATATGGCAGTTTGTAGAACTTTAGCCCCCTTCACCAGTTCAGATTCTTTGAGCGTATATTTTTCAGTACTTCCTCGCTAGATTTCTAACTCCACCACTGCTTGGTTGCTACCAGCAAACTGAATTGAAAACAGTTAATACGCCTGAATGAGCTGGGCAATTTCTTCAAGAATCTTTCCCTACCATCCTGGTCTTATGCCTTCCTCACATTGTCATTAACAACCTTCACATCGCTATATTTATGTAGATATTAAAAACAATATAGACGAAATGTTTATTTTATTTTTTTACATACGTACGTCCCGAGAAACTTGTGAGAAAAAAAGTGGAAATCAATAAGAATCCAAGCCTTATATAGATATGTTAGGATCCATGATCGAAGTAGACCGGCCAAGCAGAACAAGTTGCACGAATTGTTGTCTATTGTGACCATCTAAGGCAAATATATATACAAGGAAAAAGAGAAAACAAGATATGCAGAAGTAGTACTTAGGGTTTGGCAAAGCATGAATCAGGCCAGACAAGTCACGTAAGAGAACATAAATACTGTGTTTTTTCTTCTCTCTCGTCTGAAATGAGACAACTTGGGAACAATGTGATAGAGTATATAGAACAAACTGTAATTTTGTTGTATTCAGGGTAGTTATTGTAATTCGTAGTTTGTATAGGTACTAGATAGTAATTTGGTGGATGCTATAAAGGCTGCACAGTGTAATGGAACAACACACCGTTTTATGCAATAATCAGTTTTCCTTCCGCAAACACTAAATCTAGCATGGTATCAGAGCTAAACTAGGGTTTCTTGATTTTTCGTTCGACTTTCTTTTCTCTGCTTTGCGATGGCGATTCCACTTCCTCTTCCTGCTCCTCTTGATCCCAATCATCCTTACTACCTCAATCAGAACGAGAATCCGGCGCTTGTACTTGTGTCGACGCTTCTCCATGGCGGCAATTATCAGTCCTCGGCGAGGTCGATGAGGATGGCGCTCCTCGCGAAGAACAAGGTTGCGTTTGTCAATGGTGAAGTTCCGCGTCCTGGAGATGCCGATCCGTTGCTTCCAGCCTGGGAGCGTGCAAATCTGATGGTCTTGGGCTGGATCTATCGGTCTCTGGAGCCGACGATTGCTCAGTCGATTCTTTGGCTTGATTCTGCGCGAGAAGTGTGGCTCGATCTTCAGGAGCGTTTCGGCCAGGCGAATCTGGTTCGGATTTCAGATCTGCATGAGGAGATCTATGGATTCAAGCAGGGTAATCTTACTGTCACGGAGTATTACACTCGCTTCAAGGTTCTTTGGGACGAGTTCTTTGCTCTTCGTCCGTTGCCTGGCTGCACATGCACTCCTCGTTGCAGATGCGGCGCATTCACAAGGCTGCGTGGCTATGTTGAAGCTGATCAGATCATTCGCTTTCTTCGCGGTCTTCGTCACTCTTTTGGCCCGATCAGATCGCAAATTCTTCAGTTGGATCCGTTGCCGCCGATCAACCGAGTGTTTGCTCAGGTCGTCCAACAAGAATGCGAATCTCGACATGGAGCCTCTCTGGTTCCGTCGGTTCAGCCTCCCATGGCGTTCGCGGGCAACTATGCACCTTCTGCTCAGGGCGGTTTTGCTCATGGTGCTTCTTCCTCTGGTCAGATTCGACGAGGTACTAAGGATGGATCGAAGAGGCCTATCTGCACCTTCTGCGGGCTTGTTGGTCACTCGGTGGACAAGTGCTTCAAGAAGAACGGGTATCCACCTGGCTACAAACCTCGTGGCAAGGCGATCAATGCTGTATGTGCTGGGGAGTCTGCAGAGGCTATCTCTGAGGATGCTGATGACAGTTTTACTCTCTCTCGGGCTCAATATCAGGCAGTCCTGTCGTTGATCCAGCCTCAGCAGCCCACAAATCTGGGTTCCATCAACTTGATGGCGGTCTCTACCAATCTCCCTGCTGGTCATTCCACCTCTCTCTATGAGGATGCAGCTACTGCACAAAATGCTTCTTCTGCCTCTCGAGCTGCCTATGACGAGGTTGCAGGTAAAGTGATTCTTTCTGTAGCTAATTCTATGTCTCTTGAACAAACATGGGTGGTAGATACTGGGGCTACTGACCATGTGGCTTGTTCTTTGTCTATGCTTCAATCCTCCAGTATTGTGCATAATTCTTTTGTGACATTACCTAATGGTTCTAAGGCCAAAGTGACTCACATTGGCACAGTGCATTTGAATGATCATCTCATCATTTCTAATGTACTATTAATTCCATCCTTCACATTTAATTTGCTGTCTGTAAGCAAGTTAACTAAGCAACATAATTGCTCCATGACTTTCATTCATAATGCTTGTTTTATCCAGGAGCTGTCAGCTATGCAGACGATTGGTATAGCTGAACAGGTCTCTAGCCTTTACTATCTCCAACCTGGCAACACTCTGCCTGGTCCTCCTACCCCTCAGTTGCTTTCTGCTTCATATGATACATCTCGTTCTATGTTTGATTTGTGGCATTATCGTTTTGGACATGCTTCTACTCCTAGAATAAAGGGATTACATGCTAATTCTGTACCTATTACTGTTAATGATCATATACATTGTTCTGTTTGTCCCTTGGCAAAACAGAAACGCCTTCCATTTGCTTCTAGTGAGTCTGTTAGTAGTGCTCCGTTTGATTTGATTCATTGTGATGTTTGGGGTCCTTACAAGGAACCAACAATGGATGGTCAGCGTTATTTTTTTGCCATTGTAGATGATCACACTAGAGTTACTTGGGTTTATCTGCTTAAACATAAGTCTGAAGCTAGGGAAATTATTATCACTTTTTGTTCTTATGTTTCTACTCAATTTACTACAACTATTAAAGTGATAAGAACAGATAATGCTCAGGAATTTAACATTCCAAGCTTCTATAATTCAAAGGGTATTTTACATCAAACTTCTTGTGTTCAGACTTCCCAACAGAATGGTCGGGTAGAAAGGAAATTGCAGCACATAGTTACTGTTGCTAGGGCTCTTTTATTTCAAGCCTCCCTTCCTATTTTATTTTGGGGTCATGCTGTTCTACATGCCACTCATCTTATTAATCGCATTCCTTCACCATTAACACAGAATAAGTCTCCCTTAGAACTTCTTCAGGGCACTTCTCCTGATCTGGCCTACCTTAGGGTGTTTGGTTGCTTAGCGTATGCTAGTACTCTAAGTCATAATCGTCCAAAGTTTGAACCTAGGGCAACTCCCTGTGTGTTTCTAGGATATCCTTTTGGCACCAAAGGCTTTAAGCTTGTTGATCTCAATACACATAAACAAATTGAGTCTAGAGATGTCGTGTTTCATGAACATATCTTCCCATATAAAAATGCTTCACCCTCCTCCGATTCTGAGTTAACTCTCACAAACTTCGAAATTCTCATAGATCCTAGCATTTCTAGTGCTCCTCCTTCTGTCTCTCCTTCTGGAATGTTATAGGTCAATAATCCTGTTCACATTCCTTTGCAAATACCCAATATTAATGTTCCAGCTCCCACTGGAAGGCCACAAAGACAAACAAAGCCTCCTGCTAGACTCAAGGACTTTGTTTGTCATTCAACAGTGGCCACATCCTCTAATACTACTTATCCTCTTTCCAAGGTTCTTTCTTATGACAATCTAGCTGCAGGTTACAAAAGTTTTATCATGAATGTAACCAAGGAGGTTGAACCAACTTGTTATGAAGAGGCTATCAAGGATCCACGTTGGGTGGCAGCCATGCAAGCTGAACTTGATGCTTTAGCAGCCACTAACACCTGGAAAGTAACTTCTCTACCCTCTTCTCATAAAGCCATAGGTTTCAAATGGGTATATCGTATTAAATATAAAGCTGATGGGTCTGTTGAAAGGTTTAAGGCTCGATTAGTAGCTAAAGGTTATACACAAACTAAGGGTATCGATTACTCAGAAACTTTTTCACCAGTTGCTAAAATGACTACTGTTCGTACTTTATTAGCTTTAGCTTCTGTCAAGGGCTGGGCTATTGAACAATTAGATGTAAATAATGCGTTTTTACATGGGGATCTTCTGGAAGAAGTATATATGAAAATTCCTCAAGGGTTAACTCCTCCTTCTGACATTAAAAGACCTGTTTGTCGCTTAATAAAATCACTCTATGGTCTAAAACAAGCAAGTAGACAATGGAATTCTAAATTGACTGAATTTCTGTTAGCCAATGGGTTTGTTCAATCCAAGGCAGATCATACACTTTTCACAAAACAGTCTGGTTCAAAATTCTTAGCTTTATTAGTATATGTTGATGATGTGATATTAACAGGAGATGATTTATTAGAAATGAAGTCGATTAAGTCAAAGCTTGATGATACTTTCAAGATTAAAGATCTAGGTCCTCTCCGTTATTTTCTTGGATTAGAAATTGCTAGAAATTCTAAAGGCCTAACTTTGTGTCAAAGAAAGTTTGCTTTAGATATTATTGCAGATGTTGGATTGCTTGCTGGAAAGGTTGCAGAATCACCTTCTGAACCCAATGTCCGCTATTCTACCACTTCTGGTGAACCACTTTCTGATCCCTCTCCTTTTAGAAGATTAATTGGTAGATTATTATATCTATGTACCACACGACCTGATATTCAATATGCTGTGCATCATCTCACTCAATTTGTAGCTAATCCCACTGATTTACACATGAATGCTGCGACTAGATTAGTTCGATTCATTAGGAATAATCCTGGGAAAGGTCTATTTTTCCCATCTGATTCAGATATCAGTTTGTCTGCCTTCTCAGACTCTGACTGGGCGGGTTGTCCTGACACTTGCAGGTCAACTACCGGTTTTTGTGTTTTTCTTGGTAAATCCCTCATTAGTTGGCGTTCCAAGAAGCAAACTACCATCAGCCGCTCTTCTGCAGAAGCAGAATATCGAGCTATGGCAGATTTGTCTTGTGAATTACAATGGTTGAGTTATTTGTTTACTGATCTCACTGTTAAATTTTCTGCTCCTTTTGCTTTATATTGTGACAACACTTCTGCCATCAGAATTGCAGAGAATCCAGTGGCACACGAACGCACAAAACACATTGAGATTGATTGCCATCTCATTCGGGAGAAAATTGCAGCTCAACTCATCAAGTTGTTCTACATTTCCACTGACAGCCAACTTGCCGATGTTCTCACCAAATCACTACCGATACATAGGTTTGTAGAATTGATAGGCAAGCTGGGCATGTGTGATATACATGCTCCAGCTTGAGGGGGGGTGATAGAGTATATAGAACAAACTGTAATTTTGTTGTATTCAGGGTAGTTATTGTAATTCGTAGTTTGTATAGGTACTAGATAGTAATTTGGTGGATGCTATTAAGGCTGCACAGTGTAATGGAACAACACACCGTTTTATGCAATAATCAGTTTTCCTTCCGCAAACACTAAATCTAGCACAATGCAAGAACAAGGTGAGCTGTCGGAGCTCGACTGCTGAACCCTGTTTATCAGTTCGATGTGTTAAAGGGCAGACACAAAAGAGATTACACGAAAGTTGTTGCATATATATGTGTTGTGTCCATCAACGAATTATATCATGGGACTATATGTAGGTTGTACTATAGATTCAATTCAACACTACATGAAATGGAGTTAAAAGAAAATAAGAAGGATGATTTACACACAAAAATGCATGTAATTTTATGTACTTAGTATGCACCCATCCTGTCAAGAACCAGTTGATCCCAATAACTCGAGTTGTTGGGAGAGGTTCAATCGTGGATCATATACCGTTTTATTAACACCCCCCTTCAAACTCAAGTCATTCAGATAGGTTTAGAATTTGGACAGGCACAGGTCCGGACACCGTGTGCTTAACAGAAACAACAGAAACAGATGGGGGTCACCGGGAATCGAACAGAAGACCTCTCGGTCACAGAAGGCTCTGATACCATGTCAAGAACCAGTTGATCCCAATAACTCGAGTTGTTGGGAAAGGTTCAATCGTGGATTATATACAGTTTTATTAACACATCCAACCTCACGCAAACAACTAACAACACAACGAATGATGTGCGCCTCATAGGCATTACTCAAACATGCATGTGAGTCTGTCATTCACTCTCCTTCTAATAACACGACAGTTGGCGACGATGTGTTTTTTTTTTGTTTTTTTTTGTTTTGTAACATGCATGTTTCCTACGTTAGACTCCTCGAAAGATTTCCGAATATTCTAAAGTTATAAATTGACGTGGTAGATATGGTATAAAAAAAAAACACATGTATTAAAGTGGCATATATATATTTGTATATAGACAAAGTGTACCAAATTAAAGTAGGACAATCACATTCAATTGAAGTAAGAAAAGAACATAGAAACTAATATGATTCTGAGATCGTAGTTCATATATATATATATATAACCCTAGACCATGTACAATGTGAAAGGAAGGTGGATTCGTTACCCTAATTTACGAGTTACACGGCTTTGACATGAAAGACTAGAGAGAGAGAGAGAGAGAAATGTATGTATTTATGCATGCATGTAAGTATGTCAAACGTCTGTTCCTAACAAAGAAAACGACGGGAAAGTTGGCTGGAGGATTGACTCTCTTGTAGGTATTTTACGTGCCTTGGTAATAATGAATATTACAGTTTAATTTGGATGTATATCCATTCCATTTGGTACCTAACAAATCCTACTGAGAGAAGGGGAAAAAGAAAGTTCTAACTAAGCTGCGATTTTGAATGGAGTGGTCAATGACGACATTTGTCAAATGGGGATATAAATTCACGCACGCTATATTTATTTTCCGTAAATGATAATTTATTTAGAGAAAAATAATGGGTTGATTCGTTTTTCTAATCGAGTATTGGGTCAGATTTAAATGAATATATATATATATATATATGCATGTATATTTTAAATGGTTTGGTTTGAATTGAGTCTAATTTGGGTAAATTTATTTGTAGAACCAAAAACAACATCAATCATCTCATTAACGGCTTTGAATTCAACTACACTTTTAATGTTTGTGTTTTTACATTTCTGTTTGTTTCATAACAAAAAAATAAATGGCAAAAGCTAAATTAGAATTGACTGATGATCTTCTTTAGGGTACATACAATACTATGAATCCAATCTAGACCCTAACTAAAAAAAAAAATAATTTGGGTGTGCTCAAAATTAAAATTATTCAAATATGATTTGACCCATAATAAATTGAATTTGATAAATACCGGATTTTTTTTTCACCACTAAATATATGACCTTTCTAGTAAGGAAATTGAATAAAAAGGTCAATCTAGGCCTAATATAATTGTCCCTAATTATTGGGAATTAAATTCCGTGAATCAAATGTTGCATTCCCCACGTACCATTCTGGTCGATCCCATTGACTATTCTCATCACATTGCGGCGGGCTACTAAGTTGTTGTAAAATAAGTTGACAAAGGTTCCACTCCACGGGGATGGGATTAGGTGCTAATTTTTATAGGGGTTAGCACCGTGATAACTAGTAAAAATTACTACGGATTATTATAAAATCAATACAACATCTAAGCTAAATCACTACTAATTCAAACTAGTAGTAGTTTTTCCCTTGGTTAGGACGGTGCTAACTATTGTACAATTAGCACCGTAATCCCTCCCACTCCACGGCCATGAATAACTAAGAGGAAGAAGCAAGTTTGAACAAGTATTAATTATTATGAATTAATTTTAAGGTGCATACTTGATGATCAGTGATTGTCTTCTTCGGCATGCAAATTGCAATGCAATCAACCGTGCGTAATTCTCTAATTTTGGGGGATTTGATATGTGATCCGGTCTTTCTAAATCAATTAGATGTATTTTATTTACAAAAACCCACCCCTTTTTTCACAAGTTTGCGTTAGCCAGCAGAAAACAATAATTCTATACGATCTGCTAAGAAATAAATAATATATATAGAGGAGGAGATCGGCAGAAATCCGGGGGGTGGGTTTCAGGATTACGATCACCGAAAGTGGCAGACCTGATCTCCACCGCGCCCTCCGTCTCCGGGCTCCGGTCCACATTTGACCAGCAAAATTATAATATCTTACTCCCAACACTCACAGCTGTACTCCGCCACGTGCTATACGGTCCGGTCCGATTAAATTGGTCTGAATTAATCCGGTGTCGGTCTGATTTTTTTCGAGAATATAAGGACCAAAAATTGGATTGGATATAATCCGGTTTTGATCCAGTCCAGTTTTGAACCGGTCCGATCCCAAATCGATCTTGATTTTAGATTGAGTTTGTGGGGATTTGAGTGGTTTGAGGGGGGATTTGAGTGGCCTAAAGGCCTGAAAGGGTGAGGAGGTTAAATTCTTGATATTGGGCTCCCTTATCCCGTCTTTATCCGATTTTCGGTCCGGTCCCAAACGGTTTTTACCTCAAATCTAGGGCCAAAGATTGGATTGGATTGTTTGCTATCCAGTCTCGGTTCGAGTTATAAGGTCCGATTTTGAGTAAAACCAAAAAGTTCGAACCAAATAACCAGCCCTACCGCGCCACGTATATGGTTCGACCACCGTGGACCTGACCCGACCGTTCACACCGTCTGACGGCTACCACCCCCAACATATATCGACTGATCGATCGAGCGGCGGCACCCAGCTGCCAGGTGAACGGTCAACGGGGTCGACAAATCATACCATCGGATCCGCCGGAAATATGTTATCGACCGAATCTTTGGACACGTACGCCGGCAGGCGATTGAGTCAACGGGGGGCGACATACCATATTAACTAATCGTGGGTGGCGGATGTGGGGCCCACACTACACGAGGAAGGATTAGAGGAAGGATGCTCCTCCGTGAGGCTGGCCGGAGTTTATTATATTATGTCAGCGCCGGAAGAAACCATTATTTATTTAGTCTGTGCTTCTTCTGTGGGGAATGTTGCCGAGTATGGAGAGAAAAAAGAAGAAAATGCATATCTTTGACCTTAAGACTTTATTTTCCTGTATTTTTTTTTCCTATTTAATGATAATATGTCATGTTGCTTGCTTGCTTCCACTATATCTAGTATATGTTAGTTCGCTACCGCTTCGCGCGTGTTAATGAGAATTTCATATTTTAAAAAAATAATAATTTGAATGTACGTTGATTGAAAAGTGAAAGGGTAGTTCGTTGTTTTGGGATGGTTGTGAATTGTGATTAGTTTAATAAAAATAGAATTTGAAATTGTTCCTAAATGTTAATATATTTTTTTTAAAGTACAATAGATTGTTCAGATACGTCCTGGAAGACGGAATTAACAATGCCAAAAAATCAACGACCGTGGCAAACGGTAGAAGGGGAAAAAAACTTAGGATTCCGGCGACAGTGTTTCTAGATAGGTCGTGAATTGGCCAGCGAATCATCAGAGAATAGATGAAAACTCAGTGGATAGTAACTATCACGGAGAAACCAACGAACAATAGTTGAAAACCTAGTGGACGATAATGATAATGGAAAACTCATAAAACATTAATAGATGCAGACCCAATAGACAACAACTAAACACAAAGGTTCTGAAATGAGAGAGTGGGGGTATAAAAGAATGTCTTTCCAAATTGGGGGGGACTTACTTCTTAAGAGTAGAATATATGAGTGAAAAACAAACTGCCACATAATGATTACCCATTTATCGTAGTAATAGTACTAATATATTACGTGTTAGCAGTCTATTCGATCCAAGACTTACTATAGCGCCTGAAAACGAAAAAAAGAAATGTGCCGACCAGCGAACAGAGTAGCGCGCGGTGTGGAAGCTGAAGCCCAAGGTTCGAGGGAGATCATCGTTGGATCGTTAAGCCAGGATCCTGTTGCCCTAATTCCCCTTTGTTAATTAATTAGTTGTATGTTCCCATTCATTAGCTGGCTGGATAATGATGATTCATACCTAAATTAATTGGGGGATGGATCCCGAGATTCAACTCCTATCTTCCCACGTTAATATCATTTATCAATGGAATGTCAGGTGATAAAACATTTGGTGTGTATTTACTTCATTCTACGTTTATTCACGTAAAAGTGTAAGTTATTCACGTAAATGAAAATTTAGACTTTTTCATCTAATAATTTGTATTGGCTATATTTTATGGAATTAAATTTGGATACTCAATTAGTGTGTAAAAATATGTTGCATTGATCATAATCTACACAATGACATCCATTTTGATATATTTTAAAGTCTAAAATTTAATTTTACAATGGCGTGAGTAAATAACAACGTGTGTGAATAAACACCTGCAGGTTGCGTGACTAAACAAATATTGATTGCATGAATAAGCAACACTATTACGTGAATAACGTCAATATGGCGTGAATAACACAAATATGGCGTGAATAAATGAGAAAAAATGCGTGAATCAGGTAATCTTATCACCTAACGTGACAAGAAACTTGATTATTTTATCAATATGTCACCACCATATGCTTTAACCACTTCGAAGGGCGTCGGATCGGATTGAGTTTCTCCAAACTCAAATCTAATTTTTTAGTTCAATCGGCCCCATCACAACTATAAGGTAAACACTCATGTGGTTTTTGGAAGAGCAAACCCCCAAATCCTACTCGGTAGGATTTCAATTCGTAAAAAAAAAAAAAAACAGTTTATAATTTATTAGCATTATTCTAGTTTTGTTTCTTCCATGTTTCTTTCATGGTGATTGTATACCCGCAGAAACGCTCTTTTGCGACGGACGTAACTGGCCACGAAAGGACGAACTTTGGTGGCGAATACCTTTTAGTGACAATCCCGTAACTGAAAGCCAACAACCGACAAACCAAAATAGAAGAACGGAAAGGTAGGGTTTCGGCCGCCGGCCAGCCAGTGAGGCTCGTAATTAGGGATTATTTCCTAAACAGGTAAAGAAAACAACCCCTAAAAACCAGAATCATTTCGATGGGCAAAGCCTATAACTTAAATTGCATAATTTCATGCACACAGAGACCATAAAATAACCTATGATATGATGATTATGATTCTAATTAATTAATTAATTAATATAAGTTAACTAGGAAGCAAAAACATATGGTGATTATGATTATGATTCAAATTAGAATGAGTGTGCCTGCTGCTCAGTTTGCATTAGAATGATACCGTCGAGTAAAAGCCCAATATTTCATTGGTTAATAGTAGTACTGATTGTGGTCTGGTCTAGTAGGACTACAATCGAAAACCCATTTAGGATTAGGGTAATGAGAGGGTTTAATTTGATGATCCAAAATCAAAGTTGGGGTTGGGGGGGAAAAGTGAAAAGACAAAGGTGACAAGATGGATCCAAAAGTGGAGACAACTTAATTAGCCTTTCTTTCTAATATATGAGCTCCTAAAGTAATGATTTATTTCTATTGTCTTAAAAGGTTGTGTGGGTGATGGATTAGGATGCTGGATTTGGTACTCAAATTTAATTTTTGAGTTTTGGAGATATTAGTTGATAACAGAAACACATTGACTAGGGTACAAACATACGATCTTAGTTAGGGTATTATCCTATATGATGAGTATTATCACAAAATAATAGAGATTTGAAGGAAAGTCATGATCTAAAGATTACATAATTTTTAGTAAATCTAAAAATGAATTGGATTACTGAGTACATGACATTCAGTAACAACACCCGAGAGAGGAAAATCGAGTCACATAGATTATAAGATAAATTCGTCCCTTCTTGATCGAGGAGGGGGTGAGGCATGAGGCTAGCTCAAATCCCAGTATCCAACACAAGAACGACTTATTTCAACTCGAAACACATGTGCCGGTGCTAGCTTCTTAGATGGAAGATTTAACTTAACAATAAGGATATTTTTGTCTCGAGGTCGTTCTTCCCTATAGCTTTTTTAGGTGACCAGATAACAGGAATTAAAGGTATCATGTAGAACGTGTCAAGCACAGATGAAAAACCAATATAAATCCACATGAACTGAAATCGCCTCATTTATTAAATCTATCGCGTCCAGATGACCCCCTAACTTATGAAAATGCACAGTAAGTTTCTTTCTAGGACAACAAATTCTTGATTCTACCAAGCATAATTGTATCTGCAGATGTGTTAAAAGTCAAAGAATGTTCCATCAACTTATCTACAAAAACAAATAATTTGGGGTAGATGTACATAACAATCAAGCTAGTGATTACCATAAACAATATTTTTTTTGAGCATGTCTACTTTTGGTCACATAATTGCCCAATTTGCACCCCATCCGTTTTTGCTGAAGACTGTAAACCTTTGAGCCCATTGTTTCTTGTCGCCGGTTGGGCCGGCCAGTGGGTCCTGGCCAAGACCAACACACTCGGTTTCTCCACAAGTACATTGCATATTCTGCACATTCTCTCTCTCTCTCTAGACTTAAAGAGAGTATATAATTGCAGGCACAGTTATAAGGGCACAGTGTACATTTCAGACATGATCCTTTTGCTCTCTACTTTTACTTTTTTTCTGATACATAATGATGGTTCCATCCAATTTGCCATATGAATCAGCCACAATCTTTGCCTTGTTGCTTCATTCTTGTTTGTTCATGATCCCCCCAAGCCCTTTACACCTTGCATCATTGGTCTTTGCCTTGTTGCTTCATTAGGTAAATGCTATTGAGGCATATAATTGGTGAGTTACCTAGCTATATACATTATGGAAGAAGGTGGTGAATTATATAGTCACGGAGGAGGGTGAACCGCTTGTACGATACGATTCGATCAGTTTTGTCAAATGTGCTTAACATTTTATCAATCGAACAGAGATTTCTCTAGTACACCCATAAAAGAGGCGAAAGTGGGGGGATTTCCCCCCCCCCCCCCCCCCTTCTTGCACTCTATTGCCCCCTCCCTCAAGTAGTTCTTGTTAGTTGTTAGAGCTACGAACATATATGCATGGTCACCACCTGTTGATATGATTCAAACTCATTGTAAAACTTTGGAGTTAAGATGATATTTTCATCTTTACGTGATTCGTTGAACGAACTGAGTTTGATTGGCTTGCTGAAATATCTGACAATTCAGAAGCATAACTATGTGAAATTCAAGAGGTCAGGCCACATTGGACATCTGACCTCAGATTATAATATGAATATATTGAGCAAATATTTGATATAGTGACTTAATGATGTATAGATTATCAACTCACTTCTCCATGATCAACATCCGATCTTAGTTGATGTAGTACAACTGAAGTCTAAATTCCTTCCAGCCACTATAATTAAATTTGTGTAGCATTCCCATATGTATCATGTCCCACCTTTCGTGTACTCTTTCATCGTAGTCGATTCATCATTTACATATTATCTCCCAATAAAAGAAAATACCAGATTCATTAAAAAAAAAACACTTACTGTTTGCAAGTCCAAATTATTTGAGATCTCTTCCCCTCCATTAGGATAAGACTACTATGCATGCACTTCATTGACCAAAATTATATATTTAATTTCCTCGTTGAATTTAACTCAATATACCATTGATATTTTGACTTGTTCTCTACTTCTCTGTTGTTTGTGGGAAGAAATTAAGTTAATGGCCAGACAAAAAGAGACAGGTGGTGTGGAGTGTGTGCTAGATTCTGTAGATGGAGGAAAGGGTGTGGTGTATATTCTTAAGACCAATTAAAGTGGGGAACATAGTCATATGGAAGTTTGAATGAATATATGTACATATTATAGTCTATCCATTTGAATAATTAATTAATTAATTAATTAATTTATCAATAAACAGGATATGTTTTGAAAAAATCCATTATATTAGGATCCAAATTATATATAGGTAGCTAGCTATGAGTTGCATTATATAAAAGTGAGTTCCTCACTTAAAAATGGCTATAGGGGGAGAAGAGTCAAAGAGATAGCATAGCACATTTATATAAGTTTTTCCATTAGACATTTGTGGACCATTCATGTTCTCTAAATGCACATTTGCTTCTGTTGGCTTCCTCTTGATTGTGCTACCCTAGCTATCTAGCTATGTTGATATAATAAACTAAGGTTTCCTTTATTGATGATGCATTTGCATTACCTTATCTGTTACCGCCGACAATGAATCGACAGAGTAAGAAAACTAAATACATGAAATAACGTAGTTCACTAGGATAATATGTGCTAGTTTACTGCCACAGACAACAAGACTCTTGTAATTACCACTTGTACCGCTCGACAATCAGATCACTTAAAGCATTCCAACATTCTCAATTGGATGCCCGAAACACGATATGTGTGAGCCATCCCTTAAGATTGGAAAATGATGAACACAAGATGTTCATAACCTAAGACCCAATTAGTTAGTTTATTATGCTAAAAGTAGAAACCTAAATTTAAGTATACAAGGGATGTAATCCATGAAGATGGATATAGTAGTGGTTGGATGTGATATCAATACCCTATGTGCTTTTTAGATTTGGTCTACGGCAAAGCCTAATTCACGGTGCAAACTTTCCTTCTAATCCCAACCATACATAGCTAGGTAAAATGCTTAGTCTAGTCATGAATTTTCGGAATGTCCTTACAATCTGGCTGATGCTTAGTATGGGAAGAATCAATACATCTCAATAACTCTCGTTATTAGAGGGTTTAAGAACATATCTCATATCATTTTTTTAAATGTCCTCCAAATGAAAACCAACCTCGTGAATTTGAAATTTACGTATGTTTTTCGAAGCTGGTATTGTCATAATTTTATCAGCACGAAACCTCTAAGTTAGAGACTCATTTCAACACGAAACCTTTGAGCTTGAGACTCTTGAATATGTTGTAACGAATTAATGCGACCTAAGAAACTTGCTTATAGTAATATTGACTTGTGGGGAGGGTGTTGGCTTGTTGATGACCATAGGAGGTGGAGTTGGAAGTTGGGAGGCTTTATTGGAACAAAATGCATGGGGTGGGTTAGGGGTTCCAATTATATAGACCACCAAAGTCTCATCTAAAAAGGGAAAGAGTGGTGTGGCCTTGTCCCCCCTCCTCCTCCAATCTTGACCTCCATAGCTCATGTAATGTACAACTATAATATTAAACAATGTATGATATTTAATTTAAGCTTAGAAAGAACTACACACCCTCAATAATTATGTCGTTGCCCTAATATTTTATTCTTCTCTACCATTTTGCCCTCACACCCTCTACTCTTCTTCCTCTACTTCAGTCAAATCACCGCTACCTCGTAATATTAATATTGTACAAAAAAAAAATTATGATTAAGTTGTACACAGTCGCTAATGAAGATTAGAGTCAGTATGTCTTTTGTGGAATCAAAAATTTTTGGGACTCTAAATAACCCGGTACGAAATTTCCTCTCTATAGTTATGAGAAATCCTAACAATCCAGTACTCGATGCATGAGACTGTAAATGATAAGGCAGAGACAGTAATGTTTGATGAATGCTTCTGATCAGATGATGTCGAGATCGACTGTATCGCCGTCGTCGTGATTGAGTCGAGTCCAATTGAAAGATCGCCCTCAGACGCTCGAAACTGTCAGATCGGTTGAGAACCCTCAATAATCCCTCTAGCTTGTCTTCCTCTTATTATGCTTTCTAGTCTCATCTCTTTCTCTGCCCCTCCACCACCCTGCCTTTCTCCCCTTCATTGATGGAAAACTGTTGAATACTATATTAGGGTTTTGTTTAGTTAACGAGCAACCAATATTATAGACGTATTATCATGGCTAACTAGCTAGCTAGGGCTCTCCTCATGATGGGGTTGCCATTTTGTCAAATGTGGTGTGCTTTTGACAGATTCGACGTCTTCTTTTCTGTGGCCATCTTGGATTGGCATTTGCATTACTGCATTTTGCACAAGCATTTCGTACACTTCGCAACCCAAGTTGGTGAACCCAACCCGTAATGGAAACCTCCTCATTGGATTGAAGTGCTCTCGATCTGTACAAAAGCAAGCTTTGATTTGATTCCATTATGTATGCCATCTTTATGATGATGTAAACTAACTACTCAAGGTGAATGGATCATGTATGTGCTAGGCACTAACTAGGGCTCTGAGCTCTCGACGTATTTCTTGAACATTGTCGACGGATAAGTAGATGATGAACAAAAAATAAGGAAAACTTTGGTCTCTATATTACTATGATTGAAGGTTGAAACTAGAAGTTCTTTGTTTTTTATTCTTTCCTTTTACAGATAGTTATGAACTTACGATGCAATGCTTGAAAGATTGTGTGCATAGTACTAAAAGGATGATGGTGTACTAGAAAAAGTTTTCATGATATTTCTACGTGTTAAAAATTCGCAAAAGTTGAGTGGAATTGTGATAAGGGTGATCCAGCTGGTTAACCTTTTTTGCTCGGGTGGATCAAATTCTTAATCCGTTCGCCAAATGAACTTGCTTGACACACACAACAAAACAATCAATTGAGATACAAATATAATTTCTCGTATTGATCGATAAACCATTGATTTAGTATTGTCGACGATAAGACGACAATATTAAAGTGCATAGATCTGAATTACTTAAAAGCTCTTACCATATCGACAATTGGACCATGGTTATCTTCTTCATTTTGGGTGCAGACGGAGCAATCAAATTTGTTTTCCAGTAACTATATTTGCAAAACTCGAAAAGCGTGACTTAGTGACTATGATTGTAGTAATTCATGCCATGTATTCAATCCGACTATAGTGCTCACAGAGTGCCTATGAAAATGTGCTCGCAAGGACTCCAGCTGTCGGATCACGTGTTGGAGACTCTACGGTCGTTGAATGGAAACGGCTGTGGAGCGCCCAACACGTGGACGTTTTTATTCCTGGGCTGCAGTAAGTAGATCGAGAGGTCGTTCCGCCCCTACGTTCATGCTGTGATCACAAACACCAAAACTGGGTTAAGTTGTTACAGGGGGGGAAAAGTCACTGTTTTTGGTTTGGACCTCAACGGCCAGGGCCTGGCCATAAAGAGTTTTCCACGCTTGGCACTGTCTTATTCATCTGTACTGGCACAGGACACACTCTGTCCCCCAACTCCCACGTACAATTATCGCCCATAATTGCAGGCTTTTTCTCCTTGCTGTTCAATTCTCACGAACAAGGCCTAGACTAGAGCCTATGAACATAGAGTAGAAATTCCAGTTCTTACATCCACAACAATGCTTCTGGACAATTCTATATGTTACTGGTGAGTAGTGACAGACAACGCCTGATGGTTCCAAAACAAAGACATAACAGCAAGAGCTCATGAAGTCATCAACTTCAATCAGTTATCAAGTAAAGAAAGTCATCCATGGTATTCAATCAGAATGCAGTTCCATGACAAGCTAAGGGCTAATGCTAGGGCTTATCCATACGGCAAAAAAGAAGAAAAGAAGAGATATTTCAGGTTATGTTTCTCCACAAAAATGAGACAGTGACCATTCAGAGTGGAAACCAAGCCAGCCAGCAAGCTAATGATGTGGACTCACAGCTTCAATGCCTATCGCCTTCCATTCTTTCCACCCTCCTTCCCCTTTCCTGAAAGTACTGTCAAACCCAAAGCCAAAAATCACATTTCACTTTCTCAGGTTCCACTGCTGACATGAAAAAAAGGAGAGTAAACTATCAAACCACACAGTCACACACACATACATACAAGAAAGCCATTGGTACTAAGTAGTGAGCCCCTACTGCACGCATGCGAATAATGGGAGGTGTAAACCTGTAACTGTCTCACCCCACCATCAATTCAACCTTTTGTCTCCCAACCCTGCACCAAAGTGATGGTCACTCGACCACACTCCAAATTATTCAGCATACCCACATCTTACTGTCTGGGGTTACAACCCACATGAAACTTTCCAGGCTCCCTGCATGAATGAAAGCAACAACACAGAGAATTTGGAAAACGAGAGTTTCATAACATGAAGAATGCATCACCTGGGCCAGATTGCTCATCACCACCCTTTTCCAGCTGCTGTGACAATAATGAAGTAATTGGAACAAACTACATCACTCGAAGATTGAGATCTTCCCATCCCAACTACACGAAGCAATCACATTCGGCATGACTGGATGGAAAGCAACTCCCGTGCAGGGTTGATCGTATGCTTTTATTTTCCTGATAAGCTCTGATGACCTGTATCTGTAGAAGTGTATTGAGCCATCTGAGGAGCCTGAGGCTATCTTCTCACCGTCCAAACTGAAATCGCACTTGATTGGAAATCCAGACACCCCATGACTTTCGTACCTTCGGTACTTGTCTAGCTTGAAAGGGGATTTTTAAAGAGAAGATTGCAATGTAATCCCCATTGGATTGGGCGATGAATGATGGATCGTATGGGTGGGTCCTGATGCAGGGGCAGGTAAAGGCTTCGGCATAAACCTGGTAAAAAAGAAAAAAGAAAACAGTAACATAAAAAGTTCAGAACCCAACGAAGAATGTTTATCGAACAATGTCCCTAAAACATCTATGTGGAACCGAGGAATGTCATGAATTGGAACAACAATCTTTCAATCAAGTGAATTACTTTAGTGAATTTGTGAGTCACATAGCAGGAAAGGAAATAATTTGTAAGGGCAGCCACAAGGACACAGGAAAGTCCAGCATCTCAGTGAAAAACATATCTTCACTGCTTCTTCCTGACCTTTGTGCCTCAAGATGGCGAGAAAGCCAGCTTCTAGCAAGTATCCTCATACAAAAGGATGAAGTCACAGGGCCAAGTTTTACTTAAATGACCACCACATTTTTTAGATAAGCACACCATTTTATAATGAGCATCCAAGGTAGAAACTTGGCATGCAGGAAATCTAATCTCCGAGCATCATATTGTATATATTCAAAGTTCTGTAAAACTATGTTACTTATACACAATGAAACAGTTTTATCAAAATTAATCCTGTACAAGTAAAAAAGACGTGAATTATGATAACATGGCAAAGTAACAAGGACATGCATACAAACACATAAAAATTGATTGAATCCTGTTTTGTACTATACTAATACATTAGTACCATGGTTATCAGGGTTCTCATAGTCAAGCTGTCTAAACATCATATGTAGTTGGTTGCTGTGCAATTTGCCTATGCTACTGCAGTCTGCAAGTTTACAGCTTGGCCTGCAGGTATACTGGGCTATACTACTGGGGCTACTCTTCCAACAAGAATCTAAGTTAAGTTACAATAACTGCTGTTCTTCTATCAGTTAACCTTTCATCTAATTCTGCATCTATATAGATTTCACTGTAATCATAGAGAAATTGCACATGATTAAATAAATCAATAATTAAGCAAACATAATTTGGTAATAGCATGATGTCTACGGTTAAGAAAAGAAGCTGCCTCCTCATCACTTATAAAAAAACAAAGATGCTGCCTATTTTACCTGGTTTGACAATGGCACCTCTCGTGAAACATCCCAAACAATAATTGCATTTTCAGTGACGTTGCCTCCAGAAACATCACTAGACGAGATAAACTGCTTCCCATTTCTTGTAAAGTCAACATCAAGAATAGGACCTAGACCTCGCTTGTATTCATGGAAAACATTCCCAGTCCTAATATCCCATAATCTTATTTTTCCAGCTGAGCCTCCAGAAAGGAAGAGGTTTGAATTCTGTGAACTTCACAACCAGAACTGCCTGATCTTCCTGAGAAATCTGAGTCTGTATTCCCTTCTCCACGTCAATCAATCTGGAAGAACAGTCGTACCCACAGGAGAGTACAGTGAATCCATGAGGGGACCATCGTGCATCTTTTACTGCTGCACTGTGGAACCTAAATGTATGAGCTGTTTTCTGGCTTCTGCTCCAGACATTCCATATGCAGAGAGTGTGATCCATCCCAGCAGATGCAAGAAGATGACCTGTAGATTGACTATAGCAAAGACGTCAACAGGGCAACAACATCCCAGCAAATTAGGGTAGTGAAACCAACAGTGATTGCATTACCTAATTTTCAAACTCAAACATACATCCAGCTCAATTACAGATGAATAAAGTTGCAGAAATTACAAAATCACATAAAGCTCACTATGATTGATATGCGAGTTGCAGTTAAAATATTGGGTTACAAAAACAAGATGAATAAATGAGGGGAGAACATAAGTGAAAAAATAAGCATACCATGGTTGGACGACCAATTGAGAGCATTGACTGCATTTTTATGGCTGTTAAGAGCTATGGACATCCTTTCAGGTATTTGGCTTAGCTTTGCACGATCACTCGGGTTTCTCAAGGTTGATACGATATCATAGGGTAAATCTGAATCCTTGATACCTACTCGAACTGATGAGACAGGAAAGAAAAGACATGAGCTAGAAAAAGATGCAAACCATAAGTGAAATATGAAGAAGATAAGGGCATGAAAGGAGAATCAAGAATGTAGGTAATTAAGAAAAAAAAAGCATACAGCACCATAAGTTGAAAACTAGAAACATATTGAGTTCTAAAGGATTGTTAAGCTACAGCGTCATTTTACGACAGATCCACATCGACTTCAATAGGCGATGCAAAACATACTAGCTTATTGAGCTCTCAGCTCCTTGCAGTTCGACATGATACCCTATGTAAGCCGATCTAAGCAAGACTAACAGTTTTGGTAGTCCCTAATATCACTCAACTAAGGATTCAGTTCTGCCACGTACAAAACTTTTCCTCCCCCTCCCACCAATAAGAGAATGCAACAAGCACCAACAGCAGAACAAAATCACATCAAAACTTCGGCAAGATAGAAACTTGATCCCGATTACTTCTATGTTCCAACAATGTAAACATGCAAACAACAAACTTGCAAGCCTCTAACACCAAATATCAACACGAGACTGTTTTTCAATCAACTTCTTTTTTGCCCCCGGTGCTCCAGCTAATCTCATAATTCAACAACTGAAGGATATCAAGTAAACATTACCTCATCAACAACACATCAAACAAGGAAAAATTAACACATTCGTGAGCAAGCAGAAAACCGAAACCCACCAGCCCAAAGTTGTAAAGTCACAGTACCAGGGGAAGTGAGAGCATCAGGGTTCTGATCCTGATTATCATCAACAGGGGACTGTTCAGCAACCGGGGCACTCTTACTCAAGAGAGCTCGCTCTCGCTTGGATAAGTATCTTCCCGGAGCCGGAGCATCTGTTTGAACGTTGACGACTGTTTCGGTTCAGAGACGCTTCATCGGAGGAGGGTGCCCTAAACCTGAAAATTAGGGCTGGAGTTGGTGATGAGAAGGAGGAGTGAAGATTTTAGGCCGTTTGGATTCCGGTCGCCGCCGCGGCTCATCGTCGTCGTCGTCGTCGCCGTTGGAGTATGCATTGTAAAGGAGATCCATTCTTTGTTTTGGAACCGTTTCGCGGGAGAAGAGACGAGACTTGACTTTCCCTCCTCAGTCTGACCAGAAAAAGACCAGCCGCGTGACTGGCCTTGGCCTTTGGGCCTAGAGGCCCATATCCACCAATGCTCTCTTGGGCTTTCACTTGGGCCAAAAAAAATTTAGCAGTTCTTAGTTCAGACAATCAGTCCACAAACTGTTTGCGATTTAGGACAAAGTCAACGTGGCTGCATCCATCCAAACTTGACCTGTCATGGTCATGGCTGGCTGGCTCTCCAGAAGCGAGTCGATACATCGGATTTTCCTCTTCCCGCCGGCTTGTTGAAACGCAACCTCCGCCGCCGACTTTCCTTCTCCCCAGCGGCTGCCTCCCTCCGACTCGGCGGATGAAATAAAAGCAGGGAATTAACAAATAATTAAACCGTTCCCACTGCAAGTCGGTGTCTTGCCAAACAATAATCCCTTTCTCTGTTCCCGAATCCCGACTACAAACAATTTCTCGGTTTGCTCTCCCGGTCGTTTTGTTTGGGCGGCATTGTCGCCGGCTGAGGCTTGGCTTTCTGTCTCTTTTGATCTGGAATTCCGTCTCTGTTCATTCCACCGGCCACCTTTTCAGCTCCCAGGTTCGTGTTCTCTGTTCTGCCATAGTCAATTTCTGATTATATGTCCTTAAGGTTCGATTTGTTTTGCTTCTTTCTCCAGATGCTCGATTTGTATGCTTGTTTGTTTGGCCATCGGTCTGAACTGATTGTGAATGGAACTTATTTCGAAATATGGGGTTTAACTGATCAGCTGAATTGCTAGTCCTCTTCTTGACTCTGATTGTGCGAACTAGTGCCAGCTCCTTTGGAAACATAAACAAGCTTGTATTTTTTCAATTGGCGCAGTTGGATTTTCTACTAGGAACCTGCTCGGTATAGTTCGCCACGTTTAGAATTCAAGAGGGTTGGAATTGTTTAGTTTCATCTATGGTAGGATGAGTCCTGCGAAGAGTAGTAGGATCTTGTTTGCAGTTCCATATCTTCAAGATTGGACCAAGATTTGTGTTATTGTGCTTGGGTTTGTGGGTGGACATCTCTAACTTCAAGAGCATATATGAAAGATGAGAACTTCAGCTGCTGGGGAAAAATGGACCCGCAGTCTTCCCTTTCAGCTGCAAACAGTTCTAACGAAGAGTAGGCTTTGAGAAAATCATGGATAGATATTGTGCGCATGATACTGCCTTCTTATCTTTCCAAGTGTTTTCGCTCCATGGTTAACTGGGATAGGTTTTGATGGCGTTGGCTGTATGTTTTCCTGGGCCTTTAAAATTCTAATGCATTTCATGAGGTTTGAGTTATGCAGAATTGGTCTTTCTATGCTAACATCTTCTTTGAAGAGCTCTTCAATGATGAAAATCGCAATATCGGAACTTAAAATTCTGAAGTGTTTGTCCAGAAACGAAAACCATGAAGTTCAACTGATAACGAACTTGTGTTTATACTTTCAGATGAGGTTCCAGGTTTGTTGAATCAACTTGGCATAGTGTAATTTGTGGAGTTGACAAAGGGTTCGATATTGTAGTCATAGACAAACCAGCATTTGTAAACTGGACGAATGGGTTCTTTCAAGGGTCATGTTGTACCTGGGTCACTATTCTTGATCATTGGTGTATGGCACACATGGTGTTCTCTGGTTCGCTATGTCTCCAATCCAAAGTCTTTCCGAGTTCGAGTTTGGAATCCTGTCCCAGGTTTTGAAGGGAAGTTGAAGCACTTGGAGCTCTACGTCATCGTGATCGGATCCTTAATAGACCTATGTATTGAGCTTTTGTACTCCACACACCTCAGGTTTTTCGTCAATGGAGTGCTGAATCCTAGTCACCTGAACAATTTTGAGCATTCAGGGATGTTGCTGATGTTCTTCATCCTTGGTGTTGTCGCCCTGCTATCAGAGAAAACAAGGTTAGTGGTTTATCTTTCACCCCCTTCAATTTTTGCGATTCTGGATGAAACTTTGTTGGCTGGGAATGTGCCAGCGATTGTCTGTCATTTAACCCCGCTCCTTAAGAAAGAAGGTGAGAAAGGACAACAAATGAAAGAGCAGAATTTCGCAGTCATTGTTTCTATTTGACAGGCAGACTCACTCATACTTCGACTAAATAAAGCATCGTTCTTGGTGTCCGAGAACAAATCAGTTTTTTTATTTAGCAGCAAATGGCATAAACATGAAATTGCAGGTAAAAGTAGAGTAGAATTGTCATTCAAATGGAACATTTTCAAGTTGTTTAGTATGTAGTTTCATGTACATTCTGATCCGTAAGGTTTTGTGATCTCAATTTTGGTTTGATGGGTGCAAAATAAACTAGGAGCAGTACTTGTCTTGGTTTACCCTGTACTTTTGCTGTGGCTAATATTTCAATTTTAGCCATCTCCTGATTACTGCTGGTTTTCAAACTTATCCTTTGGCGATTGAATTGCATGTTCAGGTTTCTACCATTACCAGAAGGAGCCCTTTGCTTGATAGCCGCCACTGCATTTTGTGCAGAGTACCTGCTGTTCTACTTCCACTCGACAAGCCATAAGGGCCTCGAAGGTTACTATCATCTGATCCTCGTCCTCCTGATAGGACTATGCGTGGTCTCCTCCGTGGCTGGAGCACTCCTCCCGACGAGCTTTCCAGTCGACTTGACCAACGGCATTGCCATCACTCTCCAAGGCTTGTGGTTCTATCAGACAGCCTTCAGCCTCTACGGCCCGATGATGCCTGACGGTTGTCAGCTCACAGGAGATCAAATTGCTTGTGGATCAGCTGCCAGCAGGGTTCGTGGCGAGCTGCTGGCTAACTTTCAGCTATTCTCCTTGGTGCTTGGGGTGCTTGTTGCCGTAGTGGTATCATATGGTTATGCAGCTTCCAGACACGGTCGTTCTTAGGGGTCCTGCGAACATGCTCACGGATTGTAAGTGAACGATGTACCTTCTTAGATCATAACTGATCATTTTCGGTGATTATATTTCGATTTAGTTTGCTTGGGGGGGAAAAATTATTCAGTGAAATGATGACCATAACTACCAGTTGTGCAAATTTTAGTCGGTATTATATCGATGAGTCCAAGATTTTCGACCAACTCATCTGCGAATTTATCGAACAAAATAGTTAGACTGCATTGGAGCCACACAAGAACTAAAGTATTGACAATTCGGCACGTTCAGAAAAGGGAGCTTCCCTTCCTGGCCATGGGCCATGGCAGAGGAAGAAGATGTGGCCCAGAATCGTACCACTTCACCAAACACACTGCTAAAACCGGGTCATCAAATCTAAAAGGAAGTTTCTTGGGAAGAAAATTGGCGTCTGGTAGTCTTTCTTTTTTCATCTTTGAACGTCATTATCTCTTCAAGCACGGCGAGGAATTTCTGCTCTGTCGCATCTTGGATACATCCTTGTCTTCCAGATCATATTTTGACCACTTCTCTCCTACATTCCCATTTAACAAATAGGCACATATTGTAAACAAAATTGGCTGCTTCGTCCCGAAAGCAGAAAAAGAAGTGGCTGGAGAGTCATGAATATCAAAAGGACAACCCCTGTTTTCACACGACCATTAAAGTAATGGTACCGATGACTTGCAAAAGGAGGGGATTGAATCCGTTGAATTGGATCACCCTCTCCAATAATTACTATTTTGAATGGTGCATCAAGCTGTTGACTTCATGGACTCGCATCTCCCTTAGATCATTTTCTCTCCTCCCGTATGGCCATTGCAGAATTCCGATCAGCAATTCATCATCAATGGGTTGCTGCTGGGCGCATGCTCTGTTTTTCTGTTCCTCTGTTTTTCTGGCAATAACGCAATCGACGGCGGTAGATACATTCAATTCATCTCAGCCCATTGCAGACGGTGACACCATAGTCTCTGCCGGCGACACATTCGTGCTGGGATTCTTCAGTCCACGCAACAGTTCAACGAATCGTTACTTGGGCATCTGGTATCGCAACATACCAGGCCAAGCCGTGGTTTGGGTTGCGAACAGAGACAACCCGATCAACGGGTCAACCGGGCTTCTCACGGTTAACAGCCAGGGGAATCTCGCTCTGCTTTCGAGTCTCGACGAGGATGGTCCGTCAATCTGGTCTTCCAACTCATCGAGACCAGCTCGGAACCCAGTCGCACAGCTTCTGGATTCGGGCAACTTGGTTGTGAGGGAGGCAGGGGATGATGACAACTTCTTATGGCAGAGCTTCGATTATCCGTGTGATACGCTGCTTCCAGGTATGAAGCTTGGATTAGACAGAAGAACAGGATTTGATCGCTACCTGACATCTTCCAAGGCAGCTGATGATCCTTCCAGCGGTGGTTTCACGTACAGGATTGACCCCAGAGGGTACCCTGAGATCATCCAGCGTGAAGGCTCGACAGAGCGTTATCGAACCGGACCTTGGAATGGGTTGAGGTTTAGTGGGACGCCATACCTGAGGCCAAACCCCATTTACATGTTTCAGTTCGTTGTTAGCGATCAGGAGATCTACTACAGCTACCTACTGGACAACACTTCGACCGTGTCGAGGTTGGTGTTGAATCCGAATGGGGTGATTCAGAGGCTGACATGGTCCGGAGATACACAAGGCTGGGTGGTTTATGTCACAGCTCAAATGGACTTCTGCGATCGATATGCGTTGTGTGGCGCGTACGGTAGATGCAACATACGAAGCTCCCCTGTTTGCAATTGCTTGAGAGGGTTTGAGCCTAAGGTTCCTAATGAGTGGGAATTGGTGAACTGGTCTAATGGTTGTGTTCGGCAGACTGCACTAAACTGCTCTGGAGATGGGTTCGTGAAGTACTCTGGAGTTAAGCTGCCTGAAACACGTAGATCGTGGTTCAACGTGAGTATGAGTCTCGAAGAGTGCAGGGGAAATTGCTTGAGGAGCTGCAATTGTACAGCTTATGCTAATATTGATATCAGGAATGGAGGGAGTGGGTGTCTGCTTTGGTTTAGTGAGTTGATTGATATTAGAGAGCTAGAAGATAGTGGACAAGATATCTACATAAGGATGGCTGCTTCTGAGATAGGTAAGGAACCTGAACTTAATTATCCAAAAGAAACTGTCTGTGTATACACTTTACTAATTCAAAGTTCTATTCCTCTTGTCTGGCTGCTCCATGTAGAAGCAACTGGGGATTCAGAGACGAATTCCAAATCCAGTACGAGGAAGCAAGTCATCGTACTGAGCGTTGTGTTATCTGCAGGGCTGCTGCTAATATGTCTAGCCTTAATCTTCTTTCTGCGGCATTTGAGGCAGAAAAGGCAGAGTAAGTGTTCTAACTGTCTGAAGTTCATACACACAAGTTTTGTTAGATGATAGCTTGGGGATTCTAGTTTATGAGAGAGGTGGTTGTTTTTCCTATATCTCAGGAGAAATGGGAGGTGATCCAGAAGACAATGCAAGGTTCAGTACAAACAAGGATGATTTGGAACTGCCACTGTTTGATATAGCTGCAATTTCTGTAGCAACAAATAACTTCTCACTTAGCAATGTAGTTGGAGAAGGAGGTTTTGGACCTGTCTATAAGGTAAGATAAGAACTTGATGAGCAAGCCGATCAGTCAGTGGATGTATCGATGAAGTTCGAGAACAGAGATGGGTGGTGGCTTAAGTCTTATCAAAACCATTTTACAGGGAGTACTGAAAGATGGACAAGAAATAGCAGTGAAGAGGCTATCAAAGGATTCGAAACAAGGACTTGGTGAGTTCAAGAACGAGGCCAAGCACATTGCCAAACTTCAGCACAGGAATCTCGTGAAGCTCTTAGGATGCTGCATTCAAGAAGAAGAGATGATTTTGGTCTACGAGCTTATGCCTAACAAAAGCTTGGACTACTTCATTTTCAGTAATGGATTCTGCCCTTTTGTGCTTACTTAATGTGTGAATGTGAAAATATAGTGGACTGACTGACTGACTGGGTAAGCAATGACCTGCAGATGAAAATCAGAGCATGTTACTGGATTGGCCTACCCGGTACCAGATCATCAATGGGATTGCTCGCGGAATCCTGTACCTCCACCAAGATTCAAGACTCAGAATAATCCATAGGGATCTAAAAGCCGGCAACATCCTACTGGATTTTGAGATGAACCCTAAAATTTCAGATTTCGGATTGGCGAGAAGCTTTTCAGAGAGTGATAGCAAAACAAACACCAGGAAGGTGGTCGGCACATAGTAAGTGTATACATCCACCAACCTGTTGATGCTTTCTTTCATTCATGAATGTAAAGTCAAAGCCTTTTTTACTTAAAATTCATGGGTATTTCATGACAGTGGTTACATGTCACCTGAGTATGCAATCGACGGCATCTACTCGGTGAAGTCGGATGTGTTCAGTTTTGGGGTGATGGTGCTAGAGATTGTGAGTGGGAAAAGGAACAGGGGCTTCTCTCATCCAGATCATCAACTCAACCTTCTTGGCCATGTAAGTGACACTTTATCTTCACCGCTCAAAATGATTCCAATGACACATGATAACGAACGATGCTATTTCATTTGGTTTAGGCATGGAAGCTATATCAGGAAGGAAAGTACGAGGAAGTGATAGATAACACAGTAAGAAATTCATGCGACCTCGAACAAGTGTTCCGGTCAGTCAACATTGCTCTTCTTTGCATTCAAAGAAGTCCAGAGGACAGGCCTAACATGTCATCTGTGGTTCTTATGTTGAGCTGTGAAGGCGACTTGCCTCAGCCTAAAGAACCAGGGTTCTACGGTGAAAGAGATTTTGTAGAAGTTGCCAAATCTTCAACAAACAAGTATTCAGCAGATATTAGTATAACTGAAATAGAAGCAAGATAATGCAGAAGGCAAGTGGAGATAACGCAAAGAGTACTTACTGCTTTTATGACATTTGATGCTAGAGCTTAGTTCCTTGTTCGTGTCTTTGCATTTGATGTATAGAATGATAAAATAGCTTGACCTCCATTACTGCGCCTTTCAAAGCAATCAACCCATCAGGAAAACAAGCAGTCATTACCAATCTTCTCGTTCAGGCAATTCTTCGAACACTTAGCGGGCATGTCACTGCAGAGTGCAGACGCAATCATTTTTCTATGATCACCGTTGCATCGTTTTCAAAACAGGAACTTGCTTAGTTACTTGAGCTGAGATAGCAGCCCTTCATGCGAGTAGAGTTGTAGCGCGAGCTCTCCAGTAATTGGAGTACGAGCAACACGAAATTGCTTCTGCAGAATTGAATTCTTCGTCGTAGCGCCGCCGCGCCGTAATCTTCCTCCGGGAAGTAGACGACGGCGTGACGTAGCAGTGGCGCAACATTGAACTACGTTGAATTCCTTGACCCGTCTCCTTCACTCTTCTCCCCTGAAATCAATAAATCAATCTGCGAAAACCAGAGTCAAAACTTTCTAGATCAAATGCAAGGACCTACCAGTAATGTAATTTATTCATTGCAGGGACTTAAGTTATTAGACATTCTTCTCCGCCCCTCGAGTTTTCCCACCAAATCCACCCATGAAAGGCTCCAACTTTCTCCATTTCTTTGTTGCCCTTCTCCTCCTCCCGTTCTTCTCACCTTCCACTCTCGCCGCCGACACATTGGCCGTCAACCAATCCATCGCCGACAATCAGAGCCAGACCCTCGTCTCCGCCGGCGGCAGCTTCGAACTCGGTTTCTTCACCCCTACCTCACCATCATCAACGAACCTTCGCTACCTCGGAATCTGGTACAACTTCTCCAAGCAATCCGTCGTCTGGGTCGCCAATCGAGATTCCCCTCTCACCGATTCCTCCGGCGTCCTCCAACTCGCCGCCGACGGCACCCTCCGTCTCCTCAACTCCTCAACCGCAGTCGTTTGGTCTACCAATAGCACAAAACCAGCCAGCCCGATTCGAAATCCGCTCGCCCAGCTTCTCGACACCGGAAATCTTGTCGTCGGAGAATCCGATGACTACCTCTGGCAGAGCTTCGACTACTTGAGCGACACGATTCTCCCGGGCCTCGAATTCGGTCACAACCGAGAAACGGGCCGGGACCGTTACCTCACCTCCTGGAAATCCCCCGACGACCCGTCCCCCGGCGACTGCACGACCCGGCTCGAACCCGACGGGTACCCGCAAATCTTCATCCGGAAAGCCCAGACCATCGTGTTCCGGTCCGGCCCATGGAACGGGCTCCGGTTCAGCGGGATGCCCAACTTGAGGCCCAACCCAATCTACACCTACGAGTTCGTCTACAACTCCGAGCAAATCTTCTACCGCTTCGATCTCGCCGACAAATCGGTGATTTCCCGCATGGTGCTGGACAACGAAGGGATTCTGCAGCGATTCACTTGGACCGCCAGCAGCCGGACATGGAACCTCTATCTGACGGCCCAGATGGACAATTGCGACCGGTACGGTCTCTGCGGCCCGTACGGGAGCTGCAACATCAACAATTCGCCGCCGTGCGGTTGCCTAATCGGGTTCGAGCCGAGGTCGCGGCGGGATTGGGATTCAGGGGACTGGGCCGGCGGGTGCGTACGGCGGAATGATTCGGTTTGTGGTGCCGGCGAAGGGTTTCAGAGGATTGTGAGTGTGAAGCTGCCTGATACGAACACGTCGTCGTACAATTCGAGTATGGATTTGGGGGAATGCGAGGCGACTTGCTTGAGGGATTGCTCGTGTACGGCTTACTCTGCTCTGAATGTCAGTGATGGAAGTGGGTGCTTGCTTTGGTTCGGTGATCTTGTTGATGTTAGGCACTATACGGAGGATGGTCAGGATTTCTTCATCCGGCTTGCAGCTTCTGATTTGGGTACGCCTTTTCTTCCGCCACACTTCCCTTCTGGTTTTGCATCGAAGTCAAAGTTAAAGTTTTCAACTTTGAAGGATTGAGAACGAGCATTGCTGTCTTGCTGAAGTTGTCAAATGCAGACAATTAGCTGCGCGCCATTTTTTTTTTCTTCCTGCTTTTGTCACTTTCAGAAACATTTGACTGTTACATACATGATACAACTTCAATTGACAATGAAAAGCGCCAAATCTAGTGTAGTTCCGTTGGCATGATAGGACCAATTTCTCGGCACGTTTCTGAATATGTAATTGGGAATTTGTGGATGGTGGCAGTGTCAGGTGGCGGCTCGAAAAGGAAGACCAGATTATGGATCATAGCTGTGTGTCTGCTGGCGGTGGGGATTGCGGTTCTAGGCCTCTTCTTGATCTTCCGTTTCAGAAGGAAAAGGCTTCAGAGACAAGGTATTGTGTTAATTGAGAGTTGTGCTCTTGCTAAGCAATCACTGTTGGTGCTCTTTGTTGAGGTATTTCTTTCTCATGGGGATTGTTGCTTTGCAGCAAGCATCATTATGACACAAGAAAGAGACCATACAGGGGATGTATCTCGAGAGCACGATCTCGAGCTGCCCTTGTTTGATTTCTCGACGATAGCTTCTGCCACTGACCTTTTCTCTGAAAGCAGAAAGCTTGGAGAAGGTGGATTTGGACCAGTGTACAAGGTATGTGGCATTTCAGTATTCCAGTTTCTCTGGGGAGTGGGGAAAGTATTTATCAAGACAAAAGGGTATTAAGAATGGGAATTATCTTTACAGGGTATTTTTAAAGATGGGCAAGAGGTCGCAGTGAAGAGGCTATCGAAGGATTCGACACAAGGACTTGACGAGTTCAAGAACGAAGTCAAAACCATTGCCAAACTCCAACACAGAAACCTCGTGAGGCTCTTGGGCTGTTGCATTGAGAAAGAAGAGAAGGTTTTGGTCTATGAATACATGCCCAACAAAGGCTTGGATGCCTTCATTTTTGGTATTTCACCTTTTCCACGGCTTTTCTGTTTTCTCTGTTGTTCAAGTATTAACTATCATCATAATTATAACTGGTCTTGCTTATATACTCTATAATATAGATCAAAAGCAGAGGAAGCTACTGGATTGGCCGATGCTATTCCAAATCATAAATGGTATTGCTCGGGGTTTGCTGTATCTGCATCAAGATTCCAGGCTGAGAATCATTCACAGAGACCTTAAGGCGAGCAATGTACTGTTGGATTACAACATGAACCCCAAAATCTCAGATTTTGGCATGGCCAGGATTTTCGGTGCTAATGAAACCCAAAGCAGCACGAAGAGGGTGGTCGGAACATAGTAAGTAGAAAGTTTCAAAGTACCAGAAAGACCAATCTCTGCGCAGGGAGAGTTCTCATCTGACTTTGCATTATCCTTCATTCCATGTGCAGTGGATACATGTCTCCAGAGTACGCCATCGATGGACAGTTCTCGATTAAATCAGACGTGTTCAGCTACGGAGTCCTGGTACTGGAGATCATATGTGGGAAGAGAAACAGAGGGTTTTATCACGAGGATCACAACCACAACCTTCTAGGCCACGTAAGATTTCTTCACATATCAAAGCTCTCCTCTTCTCTCCATGATGAGCCAACTGATATCACCAACATTCTGAAACTCTTTTTCGGGTTTTCTTCTTTACAGGCGTGGAGGCTGTACAAAGAAGGGCAGCCTGAAGAACTGATGGATGAAACAGTAAAGGATTCGTGGGTGCTATCAGAAGTAGTGAGGTGTATCCATGTCGCTTTGCTGTGTGTTCAGCAAGGTCCGGAAGACAGGCCTAACATGTCGAATGTGGTTTTGATGTTGAGCAGCGATATTGTGCTGCCTGAACCAACAGAGCCTGGGTTTTTCACAGAAAGGAAAGTTTTTGAGCAAGAATCTTCTACCAATGAGATCACCATTACATTGTTGACTGCTCGATAGGAAGCCCCTCATTCTTTCTTGAGATTTTACTATGCTCCCACGATTCTGTTGGTGTTCGCGCTACTTTCGTCCCCTGCAAAGCTCCTGGCCATGCCAAAGTCTGATATTTTGCGGTTCATCTCGTGATCGAGCTACAGCGTTGCTAGCTTTCAGATGTCTGTGTATGATTCTCGGCCTCAGAATTCTGATGAAGGTAGAGAAGCACCCTGGCAATCCCGTTGATGATGTGGAGTCGCTTAGTTCAGTCCAGTAACGCGCTTTGCCCTCTATCTGCCGGACAAAGTCGTCGAAATCAACCAAGTCAATCACATTACGTGAAAGCCAAGTCAATGTAATATCAAATTGCTAATTGACCGGTTGACTTTTATCAGGAAATACAATTTGGCCTCATTTGTTGACACAGACAATAAAGGAGCGATTTTGCTTCTGTTTATATGTAGAAGACAATATTTTGTTTGTACACCTTTTCTTGTTTCCGTTTCATTACAACTCTCAACTCAAACAAAAAAAACCTAAAACCATTCCCCTAAAAATGGTTTTGAGAACGATATCATCGTTAGTTTTCAAATAGCACATTCCATGACGGACTTCCCTTCTTGCACAGAACACTTCCATCTTCCACTAACATGTCTAAAACAGTCGAAATGAATACATTTTATGAGTACTTTCGTCGGTTTAAATTTTTTTATTTAGGTTTGACCGTAAAAAATCAACCGTCCCAATAATTCAAAATGTTGAGAAAATGTCAAGCATGTCGCATCGTTATTTTACCATTACGAATTCAGAAAAATTATTCAATCAATGAGAAAAATAAAGATATGAAAAACGAGGCCGTACTTAAAATAGTTTAGCAAACAACATCAAAGAATTTTGTGGCCAAAATTTTATACCCCAAGATGTCATTTGCAAATTTTACCCATAATGATCACTCATCACCATCTCAAACTTGTTCTCTAACACCACACCACTTTTGGAAGAAGAAGAAGAAGGAAAAAAAAAAGATCTCTTTTTCTTTGTCTAAAACACCATTACAAAGGTTTTTAGACAAAAGAAGAAGAAAAAATCCTTTTCCATACCTTCCCTCCCTTCCATTCATTGGGTTTTAGCTATTGTGTTCTTGTTCATCTCTCCCATAAAAAAAAAAACAAACCAAAAAAAACAAGAACACCCCCAAATTTCATGAGACATGGTGGTGGAACAGGAGAAGGAAAGCCTTAGGTCAAGGCTGTTCAATTTCAGGGGATTGTACGACAACTCCTCCGGCGGAGCCAAGCACTCCAAGAGCATGAGCCTCGACGAAACCTCGAGCTACGACGACGACGATGACGACGACGCTCCCATCATAATCACTTCATCCAAAAACAAAGCACCCGCCGACGACGCCAAAGATGGCGCCGCCACCACCCATCGCATCGAGAAACAGCCGTCCCGCGTCGCCGTGGCCGCGGCCGCCATCGGCCGCGCCATCAGCCGCAACGACAAGGGTTCCAAGTCCAAGATGATGAGCAAAGATCTCGACGTCGTCGCTCAACTCCTCAAGGAGAAAACTCATGGCAAGATTACGTAGAATGTTCTTTGTTCTAATTTGCTCCTATCCTCGTTGCATGCATGGCTCATTACGTTGTGTGTTTTTTTTTTTTTTTTTTGGGTACAGAAATGGACCAAATGAAGGAAAGGTTTGCGAAGTTGTTGCTCGGAGAGGACATGTCGGGAGGTGGAAAGGGTGTTTCTTCGGCTTTGGCATTGTCCAATGCCATCACGAATCTTGCAGGTGGATTATAACCCTAATCAATGGCTATATCTTCGAATTTTGATGCGACCGATGCATGAGAATGTTGTTCTGTACGTTCGTTTTAATCGTGTTGTTACGAATATCATTGCGGTGTACGTAGCTTCGGTTTTCGGAGAGCAGTGGCGCCTGGAGCCGATGTCGAACGAGAGGAAAACGAGGTGGAGGAGAGAAATCGACCTGCTGTTATCCGTCACGGATCACATCGTCGAATTCGTCGCTGCCCAACAGGGCAATGTGGAGGTTAATTCGCTTCTAATTCCGCACACAAAAAAAAAAAAAAAAAAATTTGATTCTCTCTTCCAACAATTCGTCCAAATTGTTTTAAAATGTTGTCGCGATTTGTGCAGGTAATGATAACGCGACAGAGGAACGACCTTCACATGAACATCCCAGCCTTACGAAAGCTCGACGGCATGCTCGTCGTAAGATTGAAATACAAGAAAAAGAACAAAGTTTTTTTTTTAATTTTTTTTTTTTTTTTTACTTCATGCATGCATGTAGAATCTATCCATCAAAACTGAAACCCTTTTTTTTTCTTTTCGATCTTTCAGGGTACTCTAGATAACTTCAAGGAACAGAGCGAGTTCACGTACGTATCAAGAGACGCACCCGATTCAGAGAAAGGACCCAAGAGGAAAGAAGAGAAATGGTGGCTTCCCACAGCCAAAGTCCCAACCAACGGCCTCTCGGAAGCTTCCAGAAAATTCCTGCAGGCACAGAAGGATTCGGTCAACCAGGTCCTGAAAGCAGCCCAGGCCATCAACGCGCAGGTTTTGTCGGAAATGGAGATTCCCGAAAGCTACATCGAAGCCCTTCCAAAGGTACGTACGTACTTTCATTCTGGAATCCCATGCATGCATGCAGACGTACGTACCAAGCCATGCACGTACTGTTCTTCTCTTCTTAAAAATTTTTTACTGGTCGGGTCGGCAGAATGGGAGAGCGAGCCTGGGGGACGTGATCTACAAGAGCATTACGGTGGAGTTCTTCGACCCGGACCAGTTCCTGTCCACCATGGATTTGGCGAACGAGCACAAGATTCTGGACCTGAAAGACAGGATCGAAGCGTCCATCGTGATATGGAAGCGGAAGATGAACCAGAAAGACGGGAAATCGGCCTGGGGATCGGCGGTTAGCTGGGAGAAGAGGGAGCAGTTTGAGGACAGAGCAGAGACCATACTTCTCATCATGAAGCAGAGGTTCCCTGGCATCCCGCAGTCCGCTCTCGACATCAGCAAGATCGAATCGAACCGGGTCAGAAACCACCATTCCATCTTTCAAGCGGGTTATAAACCAGTTGGTCTCAATGACTCGCGAGTTATTGGAGCCGGTTGGTTTATGACATGATATCATAGTCGTATGTGACCGAACGGTCTTTTACTAGAATTTCGTTTAACTCCATTTGTTTAAGCATGGGATATTCTCATCATATCTGCAAACTTAGAATTCGTAAAATGTTGGTTTTCGTTTGAGGGGGCATGTTAATAAATAGTATATATAAGTTCTATAATTGAACATCTTCCAACAACTCCAGTTATTAGGATCAACTGGTTCTTGGTGTTACGAATCAATTAATTCTAATAACTCGAGTTATTGGAAAACGTTCAATAGTTGATCTTATATATATCACATACAAATGCGCCCCTCAAATAAAAACAACTGTCCACTTGTAAGAGCTTGAAATTTGCATTGATCTGAATATTATATGCTTAACAAAGGAGAGTTATCGAGATTCAAACACAAGAAGGCTCTGAGACTATATCAGAAACTACCTGGTCTCAATTATAACTCGATTTGTTAGAAAATGTTCGATAATAAATCTTATATCACGTACTAACGCGCTTTTTGTTGGGGAACAGGATGTAGGGCAGGCGATCTTGGAAAGCTACTCGAGAATCCTGGAGAGCTTGGCGTTCACGGTGCTGTCCCGTATCGAAGACGTGCTGTACGCAGATCACTGCGCCAGGAACCCGTCCCAAGTTGGGCCGAAGAGCGGCCCGTTTTCGCAGGCCGGCACGCCGTCGTACGACGAGAAGGACAGGTCGTCGATGGAAGGATCGTCGCCGATGACGTTGCTGGACTTCATGGGGTGGGACGACGGCAACGACAACGACGGGGACGACGGCAACGGTAGCGGGGACGAGATACAGAAAGAAGACGCCAAGGTGTCGGAGAAACTGCCCAACGTTGTCACCAACAACAAGCCTTCGTATCTTGCCAACTTGGTGGGTTCGAGAAGTCCGACGTCGAGGGATTGAAATGTTTGATGAAGGGAGTAATAACAACATGGTGAGACACATTGAGATAAAACTAAACGTTATATATCTAGCTAATGATAACATGTGAATTTCTTGGGAGTATATAGTACTCGTTGATGTAAATTGTGTAAATATGTTTGACAATGAGAAAATTTTTGTGTGATTGTTAACGGTGGAGCTTCGTGTAGTACAATTAAGTACTCGCTTAATATTTGGTTAAATTTTATAATGTGTTTAGTATTGAACAAAATTTGCCAAACGGCGTAGTGGTAATTGGGTATTAATAATTAAGTACCCTCAATGACTAGGTTGAATCTTGATAAGTTGTATTTTCTTATTTCTAGTTTGTCCTCAATTTGAAGTTTGAATCATAACTTCGTTATTATTGGCAAGATACAAGATAATAGACACACAGTAAGTGAGATTTATTTTTTTGAATAATGAACTTTATTACTAACAAAAATAAGAGAAAAAAATTCATATACAAGTACAAGAGAACAAAAAACCTGAAAAAGAGGGTCAACCAAAACTCAAAGAGAACAAGCAAAGACTACCTAGTATGTGAACTTCCAAGACTGGACACATGTAACAAAATGCTAGGACGAAAAGAAAGAAAAACAAAAACGGTGAGAAAGTAGTTGAACAGACAAGGCCCCAAATAAAACCTATACTTAGAAGACTTACAAACGATATATACCCACACCCTACTAAATGATTTATTCTATAAATATGTGTATTCTTTTGCAATTCTTTTGCAGACATATAGACATACATTTTAAATAGTTTTAAATCTCAAATAGCTAGAATCCCTTATTATAAAATCTCAATGAAAAGAGAAATTCTCTTTCTTTATTAATCTTAGTTTTTTAGTTTTATTTTTCTTCTACTCTTATCCCCACCCTTATTATATATCTCACCCAACCTTAATCTCGTCGTTTCTCCACCTGCTCGCTAACCCTCCTGAAGTTGACGCCTTAAGATTCCTTAACAAACGGATCATTTATCTGTACAAAGGAGCCGATTCCAAAGTCGCTTCCCGACAAACCAGTCGCCGTTCTAACATCTCCACCGCCTCGCGTCGACGATATTATATAAATAAATCTCAGTTTCACGATATCCATTCTCAAAATAACCCAATGAAGCTGCTCATTGATTCCATCCCAGCTTCCTTCCTCACCCTCCTCCTCCTCCTCCTCGCCGCCGCCACATGGCGGCTACTCCTCCGAAGAAGAACCAACTCCGCCGCCGGAGCCCACCCGAACCTCCCGCCGGGCCCGCGTAAGCTGCCGATCATCGGCAACATGCACCAGCTCCTCCACCCGCTCCCCCACCGCCGCCTCCGCGACCTCGCCGCCGTCCACGGCCCGCTCATGCACCTCCAGCTCGGCGAGGTCCAAACCCTCGTCGTCTCGTCCCCCGAGGCCGCCAGACACGTGGTCAAAACCCATGACGTCACCTTCGCCAACCGCCCTTCCCTCCTCGCCACCAAGGTCATGTGCTACGGCTCCACCGACCTGGCCTTCGCCCCCTACGGCGAGTACTGGCGGCAGCTGCGGCGGATCTGCACCCTGGAGCTCCTCAGCTCCAGGCGGGTCGGGTCGTACCGGCCCATCAGGGAGCAGGAGAACGCGGAGATGGTCCGGTCCATAACATCCTCCGCGGCCCATGGGCCTGGTCCGGGCCCGGTTATCAATCTCAGCCGGACCATCAAGTCCCTGACCAATACCGTCACGGCGAGGGCCGCGTTCGGGGAGAGGCTACTTAGGGATGAGATGGAGGAGTTCTTGGACGTCACCAGGCAGAGTCTGGAGGCGGCCGGAGGGTTCAGCCTACCGGACCTATTTCCTTCTGCCAGGTGGCCTCACGTGTTTAGTGGGCTGGAGGCTAAACTGCTCAGGATTCGTCGGAGACTTGACCGGATTGTTGATAAGATCATCGACGACCATCGAGCTAGGAGGAGCAGAAGGAATAGTGAAGCTGATGGAGGAGGGGATCATCAACAACAACAACAACAACAACAAGATCTTGTCGATGTTCTGTTGACGGCTCAGGAAGAAGGACAAGTTGAATTCCCGTATGCTGATGACAGTCTCAAGGCCGTAATTATGGTATAATACTATAATCTCTCATCTATTTCTTAAAAAAAATCATATTCATTTCAATCTTCATTTTTTTTAGGATATTTTTACGGCGGGAACCGATACTTCTTCTGGAGTGGTAGAATGGGTGATGTCGGAGCTGCTGAGAAATCAAGGAGCTCTGAAAAAGGCACAAGCCGAAGTAAGACGAGTGTTCCAAAAAACAGGTTCCGTCAAAGAAGAAGGTCTCGGTGAGTTGAAATACTTGAAATTGGTGATAAAAGAAGTCATGAGACTGCACCCGCCCGTTCCGTTGTTACTGCCGAGACAAAACCTGGAACACTGCTGTGAGATCGATGGGTACGACATCCCGTGCAACACCAAGGTCATCATCAATGTCTGGGCTATCGGAAGAGATCCCAAGTACTGGACCGATCCGGACCGGTTCGTTCCGGAGAGGTTCTTGGACTCCTCGGTGGATTATCACGGAAGCAATCTGGAGTTCATTCCGTTTGGCGCGGGGAGGAGGATGTGTCCCGGTATAGCATTCGGAATTGCCAACGTGGAACTTCCCCTGGCTAGCTTGCTCTACCACTTTGACTGGAAGTCCGGTGATGGAAAGCCGCTAGAAAATTTGGACATATCTGAACGTTTCGGTGCAACGATGAAGAGGAAACATGATCTGTGTTTGATTCCAATTCCCTACAAATCTGATAACCCTGTGGACAAATATTAGGAACCCATAATGGAAGGGTTTTGGCCATTTCTCGTCCCACAATAAAGTGTTCTTATTTAATCTACACATAATATAATACACCGAAGGGAAAAACGGGAGCCCCATTTCAAATTTCCTGCAACGAGAGTGAAAGTAGGAAGGACATTTTGGTCTTCACAATTACTTTTTTTTATTCATTAAAAAGATATGTACTGGGATTTGAACCATGACCATTTTAAAGAAAAGCAAGGATCATAACCAATCACACTAAGTACATTTGTTGTATCCTTTTAAATTAAAAATATATAATAGCAGGGTGGAAAAAACTCTTCCCCCATTTCAAATTCCCTGTTCCATGAGCGTTTGTAGGAAGAGTAGAATAGGGAGTGTCAATTTTTTTCTCTTTCCTCTGTGGAACGGGCCAACTTACCGTACACATGCGGATTTAAACGAATCCAGGAGTGTCAATTTTTTTCTTTATACCCTTTTATTTATCCGTGGTGATAAAATATATATGAAAAGGCAAAAATAATACTCCTTTTTATTGTTAAAAATAAAAAATTTAACAATAGACTAATGCATGGTATCTAATGGGTTAACCGCTAACCATAAAATAAAAGAGTTGAATGGGCCTGACCTACATGGGATTTGGTCATCAAGTAAAACAAATGAACATCATGGGTTTGCCATTCTAAAACAAGCTATTTTCTCTGGCATAATATATATTATGTTATTGTTTTATATCTTAGTGGATAAAATATAATGTATTTTAAAGTTATTCAATGGTTCAACCTCGATCAACCCAATTAGTCCAATTTTTATCATTTCAAATATATATTTTATAATTATTTGACATCATAATGATCAAATTATAGTGTATTTTATAGGAAATCGTTTGGTATTTGTTAGTAAAAAACTAAACATAAAAATCTATTTGGTAATTTTAAACATTAAAACGATCCTCAACATTTTCAGTTCCTTTTGAATTTATATGGTTTTATTCCCGAATAAGTGATGTGCAAATGGCGAATTGTAGTCGTCTTTTTTCTTTCACTATTTTTTATTTTCAAATAGAAAATTTAAAAGTAAAGAATAATTAGAATTTGGCATGGGTCGGTCAAACAGGTTGAATTTCAAGTTTTGGCCCATTTGTTTTATGCATTGCAAATTTATTAGCATGTTGATGGAAATGGCTTGGAAAAAAGACATATAAGTTGTATCTTTGAAGAAATGTCCTCAAATGTTTGAATGCTTTGTGAATCAGGTTCTGTGACTTTTGTGATGGTGTATGTGCTTGACGATTGCTCGATGTTGTAACTACTTAATTTAAGAGTAAATCTTTTGATTTTCCCTATGAGTTGTGATACCAGTTCTGGTGGTTGCAGCATGTTGTCGTTGTTGGCCTGTAAAAGTTGTTCCG
Source organism: Linum trigynum (assembly GCA_964030455.1). NCBI lineage: Eukaryota > Viridiplantae > Streptophyta > Magnoliopsida > Malpighiales > Linaceae > Linum > Linum trigynum. Next base: position 58,801,107 of record OZ034817.1, on the reverse strand, counting down.
CCGTGATGCTAAATATCTTTCTTTCTTTTTTAACAAATTGTGTAGTAGTGCTATGAAACAGACCACCCATGAACGCTACGCTTATTATGGTATGTTCTTACTTCCGGTGGTGAGAAATTGTGAATTGAGAATCATATTCGCCTACCGCACTGTGTCTGGTTGGTGGCTGCTTACTGTGCTCTCTAGAGTTATGAAACAGACTACCCATGAACTTTACCCTTAAGAGTCCATAACTTTGCGAAAAAACAAATATAGGCAATCAGAGGTGGTGGATGTGTGATGATTTTTTATGGCTTAATTGTTTGTGAATTAGATATCTGATCTTTGTATGATTAGAGGGGATGTTTGCTTAATAGAATAATCCATTTTAATTCATGTTTATTTTTAACATGAACTTTAGTAACTCAAAACCTTCGAGACACATATCACCTACTGCATTGTATCATTTTGCCTGGGTGCTTGCTGTGTTGTCAAACTTCTTTGCTGCTGATGCATTTACACTAACAGGGGAGTTAAGAACCCATGAATGTTTCCGTTTGACACAAACAAGAGGACTTACTTCTAAATCGTGCACTAAAGATGATTGGAGGAAACATCTCTGTTGCAGTTGATACACTGGAGACCATAACAAAAGCAACGTATAACATCAAAACCAACCATCTGAACTATTAGCATTGTTGCTTTACTCTTTTTTCGTGGTTGAGTCTCCTTCAAAAAATTTAGTTTGATTTTAGAAAATTTTGCTTCTGCAGTCCTGTCTTGCCACCAACGCGTTCAGTAGATGGAGATGGCAGAGGCGAAGGCTATTTTGTGTTGTTGTTGCTGGTTTAGGGATCGGTTTGTGAAGAAGAGGGAGAAGAGAAGGGGAAAGGGAAATGCATGAGAGGGGGATAACTCTTTTCTCCGACAAAAATGGAGTGAAGAAAGGAATTATGATCAGTAAGGATATGGTTATCTTACATAACTGTGTCTATTCTGTTTGAATTGAGCTTGGGAGGTAGTGATAAGGACGAGCTGCAACCAATTCATAGTGATAAGAGTGCTATGAACTGTGATCATGTCTTATTTCAAGTTAGAAGGTAGTTTCAGTATAAGGATTATTTAATTTGACAAGTTGTTTCGTCCATGATTCTTGGTAGTTTCAGTGCCATTCTAGCCATTGTTTAGTCTGTAATTTTTTAGAATTGATGTGCGAGTAATGACTTTCACTTAGCTTCAACTATTATGTGTGTATTTATTGGCATGTGATAGAATTCTCTTTTCCTTTTCTTTGAATTCAGTTTCATACTCTAATTGTATCATTTGTACATAGGCAAATCATGCTCGAGATGACAACTTGCTGATATGGCTGGTGCAAGGAATGAAGCCATCATTAAAATTCAGACCGACAACGGGGAGGGATGCCCAGGACTAATTCAATGATGATTGATGATGGTATGATAAAAACTGCAGTCTGCATCAGCACCAATTTCTAGGCCTAAGTAAAGTTATTCAACCCAGAACTCTGCTTAGCGCTAAAAATTGCCCTCACCCAACCTTTATCCTGTTTGACCCACTTCTGAAGAGTCAAGATATATTACTAATTCTCTCCATTCGTATTTTCTTTTTGACTCTTTCTGACCCTTTAGGTTGGGGCGGGTCGGGAAGAATCAGATTAGTGGGCCGGTCTTAATCAAGTGGAATCCCAATCCCTTCACTCTCATTTGCTTTCTCTCCCATTCCACAAGTGGGTAACATACAGTAATCCGGCCAACGGGCCGGGTAATAAGCTAGTATCTACTATGCATATATATCTTCTTGGTAATTAATGGGGAGCGGATAGAATAACAACACATTTAGTGTTGTTATTATAACAACTAGCGTGGGTCCCGGCCAGTTGGCCGGAGGAAGGTGAGGTATGAAATTTGATAATGTAATGGGGTGTAGAGCTTATTGTTGTATAGTTTTTTTTTTGGAAACTCGTGATAAAAATAGTGAATTTTAGCAGGAAAGAGACATGAATGATGCAATAAATAAAAAATCGGCCTTATGAACCAAAATCAAGTTCATGTTACCTTGTGAAACAATATTGTTTCTGGTAATATGATGAGGTAGAGTAAGTTTTATAGAAACCAAATTCCAGAAAATCGAATAAAAAATCGCATATCCCGTCGGTTTTCGGGAAATGAGCATCTCACAATCGTTGCTAGCTTTTACTCGGCCCGTTGGTCGATTAATTTGCTTTATAAAACTTTCATCTTGTCGTCATTGTGCTTTCTGATTTTTGTTAGGACATGATAAAATCTAAGGAAATCAAGAACGAACAACACGATTTGGGATAGGAACCGTCGTTGTCGTATCCCTAGAAAATTGTGGTAAACACAGACTCACCTGCCAAACTGGTTTGGATTGAGATTTTTATCGGGTATCAGGGAACCATGTGATTATAAATTAGAATTGATCAAAACGGGCCAAAACTTGAAATTCAGCATGTTGGACCGACCCATGCCAAATTCTAATTATTCATTACTTTTAAACTTTCTATTTGAAAATAAAAATAGTGAAAGAAAAGAGATGACTGCAATTCGCCATTTGCACATCACTTATTCGGGAATAAAACCATAAAAATTCAAAAGGAACTGAAAATATTTAGGATCGTTTTAATGTTTAAAATAACCAAATAGATCATTCTGTTTAGTTTTTTACTAACAAATACCAAACAATTCCCTATAAAATACACTATAATTTGATCATTATGATATCAAATAATTATATAATATATATTTGAAATGATAAAAATTGGACTAATTGGGTTGGTCGAGGTTGAACCATTGAATAATTTTAAAATACATTATATTTTAGCCACTAAGATATAAAATAATAGCATAATATATATTATGCCAGACAAAATAACTTGTTTTAGAATGACAAACCAATGATGTTCATTTGTTTTACTTGATGGCCAAATACCGTGTAGGTCAGGCCCATTCAACTCTTTTATTTTATGGTTAGCGGTTAGCCCATTAGATACCTTGCATTAGTTTATTGTTAAATTTTTTATTTTTAGCAATAAAAATGAGTATTGTTTTTGTCTTTCCGTATATATTATATCACCACGGAGAAATAAAATGGCTTAAAGAAAAAAAATTGACACTCCTTGCCTCCTTGGCCCGTATAAATCCGCATGTATACGGTAAGTTGGCCCGTTCCACAGAGGAAAGAGAAAAAAATTGATACTCTTTATTCTACCCTTCCTACAAACGCTCCTGGAGCAGGGAACTTGAAATGGGGGAAGGGTTTTTTCCTCCCTGCTATTATATGTTTTTAATTTAAAAAGATACAACAAATGTACTTAGTGTGATTGGTTATGATCCTTCCTTTTCTTTAAAATGGTCATGGTTCGAATCCTAGTACGTGTTTTTTTAATGAATAAAAAAAAGTAATTGTGAAGACAAAAAAAAAAGTAATTGTGAAGACCAAAATGTCCTTCCTACTTTCACTCTCGTTGCAGGAAATTTGAAATGAGGCTCCCGTCTTTCCCTTCGGTGTATTATATTATGTGTAGATAGAATTCATTAAGGGTAAATAAGTAAATTAACAAAAAAAATATCAAATTAAAATTAAATAAATAATCTCCCAACCCTAATCCACCACTTCTATCTCGTATGCAATTTCTGTCGTTCCTCGCCAGCTTCATCTCCGGCTGTTCCTTCTTTCTTCCACCGCCGGCGTCGCAAGTCCTCCTCTATTTTCTTGTATGTTCCGGCGCCGATCAATCCCTAAATACGAGCGCCGGGAGAGATCCTGTTCAACGTCAGCGGCAGTCATCGTCTTCCATGGCTGCAATAGCGCCCTAGGTAAGTCCTAGCTTCTGCTACCGCAAGTCGTCGAGAATCGACAGCTGTTTTCTCTCCTCCGTGGACCTCGAACGCCTCCACGCCGCCGCAGCGAAGCTGGACCACCCGCTCGAAGCTCACATGTTCGGAACCGAGATCCTCTACTGCTGCAACGGACTGCTCGCGCTCCGCAATTCGGACGAGGAAATCGCATTCTGGAACCCTACCACTCGCGAGCACCGGATGCTCCCCAAGGCGGAGGTCGAACTTCCTCCGGGGGATTCCAACTGCGAGTTCGTCGTCCGAATCGCACATCCGGAGAACTACACGAAGCAAGAGCCCAGCCCTGCAATCGAGAGGAATCGTCAAGTTTCAGTTCCCTTGTTATCAAGAGCATATGTTGATCGATCGAGAGGGACTTGTGATAAGAAAAAAGAACCCATAATTGTTGCAATTTACAGATTCAAACAGGACAATTGACACAACATCAGGGCTCGAAATGGCTGTGTAGTCATTTTCATGGAGAGAGTAATTAGGTTAGGTGCCCACCAGTTTGGAGGGTTTTGCCCCCGTTTTGGATTATAGCAGAATTACTAAAAATTCGCTAAAACATATCAGAAACCATACAAAGCTTCTACAAAAAAAAAAAGAAACCATACAAAGCACACCATAAATATTTTGAAAAACACACCAGAAACCCTCTAATGCAAACCACAAACACGGTAAAGCAAACAAAAAACGTCCTAATGCAGACCACAAATATATTAAAACAAACCAGAAATCTCGCAAAGCAAACCACAAAAGTTTCGAAAGCACACTAGAAACTTCTTAATGCAAAACAGAAACATCCTAATGCATACCACAAATCTCATAAAACAAACCACAAACCTCACAAAGCAAACCACAACATTTGCGAAGCACACCAGAAACCTCCTAATGCAAACCACAAACACAATAAATCAAACCACAAAAAAGCAAACCATAAACGTCCTAATGTCAACCACAAATATATTAAAACAAACCAGAAACCCCTCAATGCAAACCACAAAATTTTTGAAAGCAAACCAGAAACCTCACAATGCAAACCACAAAGTTTTTGAAAGCAAACCAGAAACTTCTCAATGCAAACCACAAAAGGCGTACAAAAATATGAGAAACCAAACCATAAATCTCACAATGCAGACCATAACATCCGGTGGTCGTTGGCCGTTGACCGGTCAACGAAGACCGTTGACCGGTCAACGAAGACCGTTGACCGGTCAACGAAGTTCGTTGACCAAACTCCGGTGGCCGTCAGTGACCGGATTCCGGCGCCTATAAGCATATTCCGGCCCCGATGACTAGATTCTGATGCCGGTAAGCATATTCCGACCACGGTGAGCATATTCCGGCGAAGGTAAGCATATTCCGATGACAAAATAGCATATTCCGGCGACAAAAAACATATTCCGGCGACAAAAAGCATATTCCGGTGACCAGCGACCAGTTTCCGGTGGCAGAATTCCGGCGACCAAATTTTTGGGCAGAAAATAAAAAAAATATTTTTTTTATTTTTTTATTATTTAAACAGATTTTTCATAATGACAATTATACCCCTGCTTTGATTTTATACTAGGTCAACTCATCTAATAAAAAGTCATCACAATCCTAACTTCCTATTGGTTGGAGACTAGTGTTGTTACAATAACAACACAAGGGGTGTTGTTATAGTATCTAGTCCCAATGGTTGATCAAAATTTTTAGGTAAACGTAAATATACAATTGTACGAGAATCTTCTTGGGATGATATTTTCGACAAAGGTGAAACTAGTATAGAGACTCATACATACATGATACATATGACCACAAATCATCACAAAATTGAATTAGCACAAATCCTCAATTTTTTTTAGGGTAATGTCTATTTTTTATCCAAATCGTTTTCAGAATCCAAACATATTAAAATGCTATTTAATTAGCCAAATTTTTCGTAATGCATCAAAATATTAGCCATTTTTACGTTATCGTTAATAATTTTGTAACTCTTTTCTTAGTTAAAATACTAAAATTTTGGAATGTTGATTTTGATGTGTCTCTTCCAAGTCGGTATCATGTTACCAAGTCAATATTACTAACAAAATTGCTAACTGAAAAATTAATATTTGGTTAATTATTAGTATTTCGTTAGGTTTGACTAATAAAAAAAAATTCAAAAAAATTTTGGATAAAAAATAGACAATACCCTTTCTTTTACATTCGATAGTAATAAAAATGTGTCACTATGTTTTTATAAATTTACATTCATCGCCTAACATGATGAAAACCCGAAGTTAATTACAATATATATATATATTTCTTCAAAATCCCACCCGTATACAGCATGTCATCACGTCCTTCCTCCCTTTTTCAAACTTCCCACCGCGCGCCCACTCATCAATCATCACTTGACCCTCGCCGTCCTTTGAGGCCGCCGACCCACCGCCGGCAACGGTTCCGATTCCGTTCAACGAACCCTTCCATCACCACCACCTTATTCTTCCTGTAGTTCTCCTCCGGCTCGATCTTCCTACAATACAACGCCCCGATCCTCGACACTGTGCCCGGGATGCAATGCGGCACGAAGAACAGCCACGTGGACGTGAAAATAATCGCGCAGATCTTCCCCCAGAAAACCAGCACCACCAGGCTCACCAGAACCAAGCACAGCCCCACGTTGGAGCTGTACCGCCCCTTCCCCGCCGCGGCAGGACTGCCGGCCTTCCCGTCGTTCGGCTGATGATCCTGGAGGAGGATGATCTCCCCGGCCGCCGCCACGTCGAGCGGCTGCAGGGCGGTGTTGGCTGTGGAGGAGCGGGAGTTGGTGGAGGAGTTGTTGCTGCTGCTGCTGCTGGTGGCGAAGGTGGAGTTGGAGAGGGCGGCGGAGGAGGAGGAGGAGACGCTGCTGACGGCGGTGGTCAGCGATGGGGTTGACGAATTGAGGAGGAGTCCTCGGGGAAGTTCCACGACGCCGTTTTGGAGTGGTGGGTCTTGTTCGCTGAGTGGGTTGGTGGGGTCCACGGCTCCAGGTGTCGTGATGTAGATGTTGCCTCCTCCTCCTTTCTGTGCGTTTTTTCTCTTCCGGATTTTCTTCGCCTGCACCAACCATTTATGTGAGTTCCACCAAAAAAAAAAAAACCATTTATGTGAGTAGATAAAGTAAATAATTAAGAGCTTACGAAAAGGTCGTTGATTTGGTTCGGTTTGGTTCGGTTAAGAAGAAGGAAAAAAAAAATCCTACACAGTTAAGGCCTCACAAATCGATAAACTATATATCGATTTCATTTCGCGACATGAACAAATCGGCTAAATAAAATTGTTCCCCGCTTACAATGATTATAATACGATTTTGGTTTTCCGATTCCTGATTTGTTTTACGATTTAAACCAGAATAAAAACTATTTTAAGTTGAAAATCAATTTGGCATCGAAATTATCATAGTTCATGTCAATCTGATTTGCTTTAAAACTTACAACCAAGATATCCAAACCAAATCAACACAACAAATAACTAGGCAATTAACTAATAATCGAGTAGTTCAACATGTAATTAAGGACTGTTTATTAGCTAGGAGTCCTAAAACATCATTTTCCCCAAGATCTTCCTCATGCACTTTGATAATTTCTCATTATCAAGACATAACCCTTGTTTCGAAGACAATGCAAATTACTTACGTATCCTAGCTTGAATGATCAATCCATCGATAAATTTAAATCAATTAATAATTTATCGATTCATAGAGATAATAAAGAAATTAAAGATTAAAATGTAATCATACCAGCGATGTCTCGAAGAGAATGGCTTTCAATACACGAGGGAACCGTTTCAATCCTTTCTTGGGCTTCCCTCCTCTACCGCAGTCCGGCGACGGCATCGTGGTACTCGTCGCCGTCGTGGTGGCGGTGGTAGACGCCGTCGTAGAATGAGAAGGATACGATGATGACAACAACACCCCATCTCTCTGATCATCATCTTCCATCGCTTGAATATTTCACCCGAATGACGACGACCAACGATCCCCCTCCAACGCCGCCGCCCTTGAACAATTCCACCGGACAATCTCTTAGATGACAGGAACCATATATGAAGTTATGGTTCTTGTCACGTCCTTTACTTCTTCCTGATGATCAGCTTCGCATTCCTGCCGTCTGTCGTTTTGGTGGTGGGCGCTGCCGTATTAGTTTTTCGGGGGACCGTCGTCCGACAGCAAGTGCATTTAACGTGGATGTTTAATTAGTTAGAGCGATGGATAGAGGCAACCGCTCGCAGAGCGCCGGGGAATATGGACGGTGGAGGGTGCTGCGACGGAGCGAGGATTTAGGGAAGGCGAAGCTAATTTGGTGGGGGAAATCGTGGAGAGAATTTTTTTTTATGTCGGATAATAATACTTCTAAATTACCCGAATTTTGATTATCTAGACTAACTCAACACCAATTTTCAAATTTTTGTAATGAAAATGAAACTACTAGCCCAAAATGAAGCTACTCAATCGGAAGTTGATTCTCAAACTTGTTGGTCAATTAACATACAATCAAATCGACTCATTCATAAATATTGATATAGTACAATCACTTGTCGATAATTAATTGAAGCCGCCATCATAGCATAGCTTTGTCGAGCAAATTCAACTCGTGTGGGGTTTAATCAAAATTTATTAATGTCTTTATTGAGCAAAAGTTGGGGTGCGGTGGGAATCTCATCCAATTAGCGAGGATTTACTCCAAGGGTTTGAATCTTTTATGTTGATACCCATATGTCAACATATGTTACTAATACTACTAGCTTTTTACCCGGCCCATTGGCAGGTGAGTTTCATTTTATCATTTATATTAATCAATTAATCAATTTATCTATATGTTTAAACTATTTTGGATCTTCTCCATTTTTTACATTTGCATTCATGCGCGAGTATGCGGTGCGTCTGTAAATTAAAAATTCTCAATGCTTAGCACGTTCACTTATGATGTTTCAATTCTCTGATCATAAATCATGTCACGAAGATATATCACGATACTCAAATGCGTGAGTATGTGGTGCGTCTATAAATTAAAACAACGATACTCAAAAAAATTTATCTTATACAATATATGTCATTCAATGAATCTCGAGTTTGGACAAACTCTCAACCAATGATGTTGCTCAGATGACGACAACTTAGTTAGAATGTTTTTATAAAGGTACTTCAATATTAGGTAAGTTTGTTCATCCCAATTGAAAGTTTATTGTCTTATTGTAAGATCATATTTGTCGATCAAGACACTCAATTTAATATCTTATACAATATGTACCAGTTGTTAATTCCTGAAGTTTAATTTAGACTCATCCTCAACTAATGATCGTTGTTTAGATGTTGGTTTAGAATCTCGGTCCAAGATACTCACATACTGTCGAGGGTTCTAATCTTAACATGGTCCATTAGTGTATAATTTTATAACTTATCAAATATGCATTTGCTTAAACTTATACTAATATCTTCATTTTGTTGGTGTTATGCCACATCTATTGTCAATATCTAAGCATGATACTATACTCTAAGTAAGAACACGCTATCTGGACCAAGAATTAACCGGATTTGTGGGCATGATACTATACCCTAATCCTTGATGAGTGAACCCTATGTCTTAGTTATCTAAATCATAGAGCTTAACCCCTAAGATTGTGCATGTAATTTGTTGCATATATTTTGACGAAGCATGACCGTTGATTTTTGTTTAGAATTAAATTGATCTTAGGGTATGAGATTTATAAATTTAAGACCTAGATTTTAATCTTGAAGGGTTTGAGAATAATACCATATGCCAAACTCCAGTCAATTCAAGGTCTAGATATCATTTTCTTACTCAAAGTATGTCATAATATACATATATAAATATAAAGAGTTTAATGTATTTTTAAGTATAATTAACACCTTTGTTTGACCGAAATATGTAAACTATTAAGAAAAATAAGGGGAAATATGAACAAATATAAGAGAAAATAAGGTATGGAAGCATGCATTATAAGAGATAAGAAAAGTTGTTTTTCTTTATCGCCTTCATTTGTACAATCAGGTACTATATTATGACTTCGTCAAGTTTCTATCTAAATGAAAAACAACTTTTGAAGCATTTTGCTGTTTAATACTTGTTTTCATTAATAGATACAAACATTAGAAAAAGATAGTGTTTGATAACCAAAACATAAAATTATATAGTTGGTTTTTCAAATTCAATTGATTATTAAATGTTGATTATCTAAACTTCACTGTATTAAGTTCTAGTAAAAATTAAAATTAATTGATCAGATTTAATCAAATATATTTGTTAAAAGATTACAATATATGTCACTCTCCAAACATACGTATACTGCTGCTATACATATATATTGTAAAAAACAATTATTGAATAAAAAATATATTAAAAGAAGATATAGATAGCTACATAAATGATCATTAAAATAAAAAGAAAATATTAAAAGAAGATAGATATAGATATATTAATTGATCATTAACTAACTTTTTTGTTGTAAAAAAAGTGTACACCATGGCACCTTGTAAATTCTCCAAATGCTTATGTGGCAACAAACTACTTTTGAATTGCCATAATATTATGTATAGATAGATAGATAGATTATTCCCATACCAATTGGTGTTTGATCTAATTGAAGTAAAAATAATAATAATTTGAATCAAATTGATAAGTTAATTTGCATGAAAATCATAGATTTTTTTTATCTATATTCCACGGCTATTGTCATACTATAAAAGTATGAGATTGACTGTATAAAACCGGACTCCCGATAAAAGAACTTATTTAGCTAATAGGTGGGTAGTCCTGTTAAATCACGCCGCCAGAGAACACCCAACAAAGCCCACTACCGAAACCCAATCTCCACAAGACAAGAAAACATAGCATCCAAATCTTCTAAGTGAAGCCAACATCCCTACAACCAACTAGTTGACATAGAACTACAGGCCACAAGCCAAAACCACCGAATCACTCGCCCTTTATAGTGAAACTAGGGAAACCCATGTATTGACTGACTTGTTGTGTTGCAAAGCCGATATCAGGCCTTGTGGTAGTCAAATAGATTAGTTTGCCCACTAGTGTCTTGTAATGTTCTGGATTCTCATAGGGAATGTCACAAACAACAGATAGATGTGCCTTGTAATCCATCGGGGTGGAAACAGACTTGGAATCAATCAATCTTGCTTCTTCAATGATTTCCGGTGCATATTTTCTTTGTGAAAGATGAATTCCCTATTTGTTTCTTGCAACTTCCATACCAAGAAAGAATCATAGAGTGCCTAGATCCTTTATACTGAATTCTGAATGAAGTAGGGCCTTGAGATCCTCAATTGCAGAGAGTACCACCAACAACCAAATCATCGACGTAGATGAGAACACATGTGTAAGAAGAGTCTGTAGCCTTGTAGAAAAGAGAGTGGTCTGCTTTACTTTGAGTGTATCCCAGGAACTGTAGTTTGTCATTCAGCTTACTGGACCGTCTAGAAGCCTATTTGAGGCCATAGAGTAACTTTTTGAGGCGACAAACAGGATTGATAAAACTAGGGGGTGGTTCATAGCCTTTGGGTAGGGTCATATAGACTTCCTCCTGAAGATCTCCATGGAGGAAGGCATTATTCACGTCTAACTGGTGAATATGCCAGTTCCTGATAGCAGCAACAACCAAAAAAGTTCTGATTGTTGTCATCTTAACTACTGAGGCAAATGTGTCCTGAAAATCCACTCCTTCCTGTTGGGGTGGCCTTTGGCAACAACTCTAGCTTTAAAAAGTTCAAAGGCAGTAACACAGACCAAATAATCGTTAATGGTTGACAAGAGTTCACCAAAAACAACCCAGCTTGGCTTTTCAGCAAACATCTGTAACGAAGACGAAGGGTCTAGCCGAATACTTCTCCTGGTCGTTGCCACTTGATAACCCACTTGATCATATCCATAGTACATTGCCACATTTCCCACAAGAGCAGAAAGTATTACCCTTTTCAAATGATTATCGTGCCTTGTAGACTTATGAGGATTCCAGCCATTTATTCCACAACCGTCGACGTGAACCTGCCGGCCACCATCTTACCACTTTCCTTAAGAGGAAAGGAAGCGAGAGTTATATTTTCCATGTTTGAGTAAACGTTGTCGATGCAGCCTAACGTTACCATCGCGGTTGCTTTCCGGAAGAGGTTGATGATGGTGGCCACGGGCAGCGCGAGATAGACAAACAGAACGTCCATCAGTTTCGCATCGGCTGCCATGGACCATGGCACAAGTATACAACCAATTTCTTCTCCCCTCTTCACGATCACCTTCACCTTATTTGATTAACATATTCACCCAACTGGTAACTTTATCATCTATTTCAAATAGAAGTTAGAAGATCGAGTTGTCTGAGCAAGGGGGATAGAAATGAGACACAACTGGGAGAAGTAATTGCATCAGAGTGCTTGGGAGAAGTTACGGCAGCTGGGTGGACGGTGTCGATAGTGAATTCGGGAGAAGGATGCATGCGACGGCGAGGAGAACGAACAGATTAGGGATTTTAGGAGTGTTTTTTTTTTTAATTTAGTTTATTTGATAAAGGAAAATTTAGTAGTTTTATGTTTTAAATTAGGACGATAATAGTAAAACAAGGTCGACGTTTAGCCATTCAATTTCAGTAATTGACCTTGCAATTTACCCAATTTTTATATGATAAAATAAACAGATTTCCAAATGACGGATGAGCCAAAATATGTTCCAGTGAATTACTGAAAGCCCACAACTCTGGTATGGATCATTGAAAACCAATTGAGGTAATGGATCGGTTGGCCCATGTAACAAATAAGGCACGTTTACTATCCAGCCCGACCCGATCTGGTACCCGTCAGGGTTGCGTTCTTCGCCGATTGAAAATGGCAGTCTTACTCGTATAAAGCTCGAGGATTGACGAAGAGACGACTGTAGCTCTGTATCAATCAAGAAGAGGAGAAGTGAGAAAGGAAGAAGGCACCATAAACGAAAGCAACAAAGAACGGGAAAGAAGAAAGCGGAAACCCATAGGAGGGGGCCAATTTAGAAGCGGAAGCCATTAAAGCTTGGCTTCAAGCAGAATTCCTTTCTTCCTGCTGCGGATTCTTCTTACTGAAAGTTTGCCCTTCGACACACGCCACTGCGATGGAGACGGCCAATGCTCAGGAGCTGCTCCGATCCAACCTCTCTCGGGTGCGCATACCGGAGCCGACGAACCGCGTCTACAAATCAGAGTGCTGCATCTCGTTTGATAACCCGGTTAGTCTTCTTTTTCTTTCATTCCTTCCCTATTTCTTCATCGTTCTTGTTTGGTTCTCTCGGAAGCGAGCGGGGAAGAACTTTTAGGTGGAATGGCTTGTGATCGAGACTTGGCTTAAAAGAGAAATTAGTGTTTGCTTGATACGGGAAACCTCAGCTCACTCCATTTTATTTGCTACGAGTGCTGTCATTGTTGCCACAGCTATACTACTAATGGCTCTCCTGCAATTTCTCTGCTTCAGTTGCTTTTGATATCTGGATATTTTCTAAGAACACTGAGTAGAATTCCTGACGTCTCCAACAATCTGCATGGCTTATTGGAGCTCTCTTTTCCTCCTTTGGCGATGAGTGCTGCTGGATTACTAAACCAAGTAGTGAAATAGAAGGGAGATATATTTGGGGTCTCAATCTGCTTTGTCACATGATTTAAGGGCCGATCATGAAGGATAGTTGATTGTGTTAACTGTTAAGTACTATGATTTGTGTAAATTGCTGAATTTTGTCTGTGATTCTGTTATTATGCTGTAGAGATCAGAAGGGGGGCTGTACATTGACATGAACACGTTTCTTGCTTTCGGGAAAGATTGTGTGGGTTGGAACTATGAGAAGACGGGAAACCCTGTTTATTTGCACATAAAGGAGACCAGAAAGTTGATTCCTGAAGATAGGCCTTCAAAGAAGCCAACCCTTCTTGCCATAGGTATCAAATATCAGCATTACTTTTCCTACTCCTATGATGCTTCTATCTCCGAATTCATTTTTGTCTCGAGTAGCTAGGATTTAGATGGTTTGTGGACGCTGACGAATCTTTTACTTGTTTATAGGTACTGAAGGGGGTTTTGACAACAATGAAGTTGAATATGAAGAAACTTACAGCATAGTAGTACTTCCCGGACATGTGACCTTTCCATTCCCTTCTGTGGAGTTACCAGAGAAGGTGGTAGTTTTTATATGGTTCAGGGGTTTTGTCAACTGTGGATTTGAGTCCTAGTTTGAAGACCTAATATGGTATTATTCTCTTGCACTTCTGCAGGTGAGACTTGCTGCTGATGCGATTTTAAGGGCTGAAGGTGCAGAGCGGAAGGAGCAACTTTCTGCTTGGACTGCAGATACAAAGAAAGTTAGTGCACATGCAATGGATTTGAAACAGATTAACAATGGAGTCGTTATTCCACCGGCTGGTTGGAAATGTGTCAAATGTGAGAAGAGGGATAATCTTTGGCTGAATCTTACTGATGGATTCATCCTTTGTGGCCGGAGAAATTGGGATGGAACTGGTGGTAACAACCATGCGATTGATCACTACAAGGAGACAGGCCATCCTCTTGCTGTTAAACTGGGGACAATAACTTCAGACTTGGAAGCAGCAGGTAATGGCTACTTGTGTTTTGAAAAACACAGTAATTACCTTGTATTGAACTCCTTAGTTTGTCAGTGATCCTTGGTTGTAATATCCTAAAAATTGCATTTTCTTTTCACTCTTGCTTTTGTTTTTTTGTTTGTTTGTGAATTGTGCTAAATAGGAACTCATCTAGTTTGTTACGATCAATGAAATAGTGACCTTGTTAATAAGATATATGATTACAATTTACAAGGAGATTAAGAAAGAGATGAGCGAGGAGTTGGTTCAGAAATGACGATATCATTGGAGGGACGAAGAGTGGCAGACTGTGAATTCAGTTTTGGGGTCAGGGGTGCAAGCGAAAAGATGTTTTACATTGAGTCTGCTCTGGCCTGTATAATGTAACTTCATGGTTGCTTCCTTGTTCTATATAACCTAATAAATTTAAAATGTGGGAGCATGAAATTAGCTGCGTCTTGTAGCAGCTGAGATGCAGCTGGTGAAAGCAGGAATCCCCCCCCCCCCCCCCCCCCCCCCCAGTTGTTTAGGATGATCCTAACAATGATCAGCACTAGTCATCATAGAGGTCAACCTTCTCCCAGAACTGCAATAAGTATTCGTATTTGAAGGAGTGACCTATTACACTTGAGAAAACACGGCAATCACTTGGATTCATCGAGACAGCCAGCAGTGATTTGAATGGCTAGCATTAGATGTTCAGTATTTGTTTTGACACTTGACTTTTCTTTAAACTAATGATGGTTAACGAATTGTGGCAGCTCAGATGTTTTCTCTTATCCTGAGGATGACAGTGTTTTGGACCCACTTTTGGCGCAACATTTATCCTTTTTTGGAATTGATTTTTCATCCTTAAAGAAGGTAAGGATCTGCTTACTTTTAGTAATTAACTCTGAGCATGACATTTGTTTTTATCATATTTGAATCCAGAATTTGTTTGGACATGATAGTATTTATCCATTTGTTTCCAGGCCTAGTTGGTCGAATATTATATAATCAAGTCCATACTGATCTATAGCTATCACACCTATTCACTTGTTTGGCTAAGGCCTATGTTTCGGTTTCTTTTGTTCAGACTGAAATGACGACTGCTGAAAGGGAACTTGACCAGAATATCAATTTCGATTGGAATCGAATTCAAGAAAGTGGGCAGGATTTAGAACCTATCTTTGGTCCAGGTTATACAGGACTTGTGAATCTCGGTAATAGGTAAGTTTTTCTTTTATTAGTTAAGCTGTGTTATAGGGAAACTCAGTTGGAGATGGTTTTCATACTAAACTGTTGTTCTGCTGACAGCTGCTACATGGCAGCAACTATGCAAGTTGTGTTCTCTACTCAGTCCTTCAGTTCACGGTTAGTGTTTAATTGTGGCAACCTGAAAAGTACCCTCTTTCCTCCCATGTATATTCCAGTTTCTCCATTGGTTCTTTCATATTTGATTTCCGCTGTTCTTTCATTAGTTTGTTTGTGACTACATTACAGATTCTACAAGAATCAAGCTTTGAAAGTAGCATTTGAGACTGCTCCTGCTGATCCAACGGTGGACTTGAATATGCAGCTGTAAGCACCTGTACATTTATACTTGCCACATTTTCTCTGGACCCAATTCTTTCTCAGGAGGGTGGTTAGCTATGGTGTTAATAAACACATTGTTTCTTGTAACTGGGAGCATAATGAGTCTGTTTGTTTGGGATGAAAGTGAAACCTTCTATTCCTAGCCTAAGTCATTTGTTTTTGGTTTTGTAGCTGTATGGCATCTGGTTTCGATTTGTTCCAAGGTGTAATAATGATTTTTCAATTTGAAATGAGGCGATTTGACAATTGTGTTTGACAATAAAGGGTATAAGAATTATATTTACCTGCAATGCCACAAAGGGGTGGTTGATTTGTAGGTCAAAACTGTCTTTTTTTTTTCTAACCGCAGACAAAAAGGCGGCTTAATCTATCATGACTTATATTAATCACATATTTTGATCCTTAGCTTTAATTTATTGGTGCTCATATGACTTCTACTCCAGTATATGATTGGTAGTCACGAATACCTTTTGATCTCTGCATCTATCGTTTATGAAATCTTGTGACATGTCCACGTGTAGTTTCGATGTAATTTGGCTGACATTGTGTTAAGATAGGCTATTTTATTGATGAAATGTATTGGGAATGTGTATGTTAATGCATCTGTCATATTGCAGCACGAAGCTGGGACATGGTTTACTGTCTGGAAAATATTCCGTTCCTGCACCGGAGGTATGTAAAGTTGAAGCTATTTGATATTTAATATACTCATAGTTTCTCTCTGATCTCTCCCTTTTGTTCTTTGTAACTCAGGCAGATGATGTTGCTGAATCTGCAACATCCACCAGTATGGTACGTTTCCATTTGCATGTGATCCATCACAGCTCTATTAGTGATTGTTACCATTGTGAAAGCTATTGTTCTCTCTTCCTTGTTTCACTCTTTTCCCCCCCCATTTGGCAATGTTAGAAACAAGAAGGAATACCTCCTCGCATGTTCAAAGCGGTCATTGCTGCAAGCCATCCTGAGTTTTCTTCAATGAGGCAGCAGGTATGCTTACTGTAATTCTTGACTTGTATTCACGTGGAATATGGTTGGGTATCAGTTCTTATGAAACTCCAACAAAATTTTGGAACTCTGTCTGCTTAAAATTCGAAAGGTCTTACTTTTTGCGAGACTCCCACTTTATGACTATTAGCTGCCTGTAGTGGGTGGTTGGCCCTGGGGAAGAGTTGCCTTGCATTGGAGCTATCTACCTCTTGCAGAGGCTGACTATGTTGTTAAATTGTTTTAGGAATGATTAACTATATATGCATCTTTTATTTGTACGCATTTGATATTTCTAAGTTCTTCTGGTTTAGATAAATTGCTTCAATGCACACCTTTGTGTTGTAGTTAGATACTCGTGATTGTTGTTATTTCTTTTTCCTGGTGGGAGCATCATCGTTATCTAGTAAACCATTTTTTTGTTTGTTTAATTCGATGACGTGATTGGGAAGATGGGAACTCATATTTATAACAATGGTCTATATATGGGCTGTTATATATGAAATGTTTCGTGTCCATGAACATATTCGTAAAGTGCTGACTCTGATTATTATTGTAGGATGCATTGGAATTCTTCCTACACTTCCTTGACCATGTTGAGCGTGGGAATGTTGCGAAACCTGATGCCGATCCTTCAAGGAGTTTTAAGTTTGGTATTGAAGAGCGTATACAATGTACTTCTGGGAAGGTTGCTTATAACCGAAGGCATGATTACATTCTATCTTTGAATATTCCCTTGCATGAAGCTACAAATAAAGGTAATATATTTTTTTTTCTTTCTCTGATTTGCATCTATAAGCCCTTTTACCTGATGAGTTTAACATTTTTGGATGCAGGAGAAGTAGAAGCCTTCCAGAAAGCACAGAAAGGTTCTGAAGGGAAAGATGCGTAAGTTTATGCACTGTCCTTGTGTCGTCTGTTCTTCTATAGTTGTAAGATTTGTGCTTAGAGTATCTAATTTTGTCAGATCCAGCAACGAAATTGTACGCCCACGGGTACCTTTAGAAGCATGCCTGGCTAACTTTTCAGCTCCGGAGGAGATACAGGATTTTTACAGCACTGCTTTGAGGGCGAAGACAATGGCTATAAAGTAAGCTATTCTCTCTGGTTCCCGACTTTTCCTGATATTTTTTAAAATAATTTTGATGACTTCTTTGTGGATTTTCCGGCTAAACTATGTTTTTATCTCCTGTTGCAGGAAAGCTGGTCTAACTTCGTTTCCTGATTACTTGGTGTTGCACATGCGCAAATTTGTTATGGAGGAGGGATGGGTTCCCAAAAAGCTAGGTACAATTATGTCATTTTATTGATTTGAAAAAAAATTCACCCTTTAATTACTGGTTCCCTTATCTTTTCACATCAATTTTGTCCATGCAGATGTGTATATTGATGTTCCTGACATTATCGATATAAGTCACATGAGAAGCAAGGGCCTTCAACCTGGGGAGGAGCTATTGCCAGATGGTGGTATGCCTCTTCCTGTATCTTGCTCTGCTTTCCTTTTATTTTATTTTTGCTGATGTTGGTTATACCAAGTTCAATTATACTTAATCGGCTCTTGTTACTGTTAGCTATGCTCAGATCATACTGTTGTTAACCATCTATTATTGATTGGATTTAAGGATAGCACAGTATTTTAAGGAGTTACCTATTGCTATACAGCATGGTAACTTGAGCTGATCTAGTTTTTTCTTATACGTCATTTTCTATGATGCATAGGCCCCGAGACTGAGGCAGAATCAAATGAAGTTGCAGCTAACGATGATATCGTTGCCCAGCTTATGTCGATGGGGTTTGGCCATATTCCTTGTCAAAAGGCTGCAATAAACACACTAAATGCAGGGGTAGAAGAGGCAATGAATTGGTTACTCTCTCATATGGATGACCCAGGTACATGTATAATTTGATTGGTGGAGCAACACTTTCTTGGGTGAAGAGTAATTATTCCAATAACGTGACATGAGTTATGCTACAGATATCGAGGCTCCAATTTCCAAAGGTTCACAAGGAGGAGCTGAAGTTGTTGATCAGTCGGCAGTTCAGACCCTGATCTCATTTGGATTTGAAGAAGACGTGGCTAAGAAGGCACTGAAAGCTTCGGTAATATTTTAATGCTGCGACACTGTTTTTTTGAAGAGGGTGAATTACATTGGACAACTTTTGTGCACAAGGTAGGACTGGATCATTAAGTACCTTTTCTTCTGTCTGTTCAAATCCTCAGGGTGGTGACATTGAGAAAGCTACAGATTGGATATTCAACAATCCTGGTGGCTCCGGCTCATCTGACATGGATACTACTACTTCAAGCAGTACTCCTACGGCTGATACTACTGCTGGGCTACCGGATGGAGGAGGGAGTTAGTCACTTGACCTTCTTCCTCATAATTTGATGCTCAACTGATGACTACCCCTGATGCTCAACTGATGACTCCCTTCCTTTCTTGCTTGCAGAATACCGACTCTTTGGAATAGTTTCACACATTGGAACCTCAACACAATGCGGGCATTACGTTGCTCATGTTCTCAAGGAGGGAAGATGGGTGATTTTCAACGATACCAAGGTCGGAGTCTCTGTAAACCCGCCAAAGGACATGGGCTACTTGTACTTCTTCGAGAGGATCAACAACTGAAATCGGCCTGCCAGGTTTTCTAACATCAGTATCGTTGAAGTCTTTCAATATGAGATCAGGACAGAGAAGAATGCCTTTTTTCCATAACTTGTTGAGTTCTGTTGGATAGGCAAAGCGCGTGTTAAGCTCGAACTGAACTTTGAAACTGCACATTTTGCCCTTGTGGCTTGAGCTTGGCTGATGCAGCTTCTGCACTACCAATTTTCTCTCTGGGTTCTATTGGGTAGAATGTAGTTGGTGCCAGAAAGCTCTGGGCTGTGCTGGAGCTTTCTTGCTGTGATTTGATGCATCAAATCGAGGTAATGCTGATCGTTGGTCGAGAACTTTGGCGAACCGTGTTGAGCCAAATGCGAGTTACGTTGCATCTCACATGACTTGCTGCCGAAGTCATTCCGAATTCGGTGGTCAGCATTTCATCAATCCTATGCTAGCAGAACATTATTTTTTTACTCGATTGCTTACTGTTCACCAGTAGCTGTAGCTGGTTAATCGTAATCATGTTTTAATTGCATTTGATTGGCCGGCGGCTCCGTTTGATTGGATTGCAGGAAATGGCGGTATAACCTGAGCCTCATATATTTTAATCGACGACGTTGATTCACTATACATAAAATATTAAAATTATCACAAGAAGAGACATATGTCAACTAGTTATTGGCTGGCTACTGACACAAACAAACGGACGTTTAGCCGGACAAACTCAGGTAAACGGAAGTCACGACCCCGAGCGCGTAGACTCCAATCGCCGCCCCTACCAGATTCTTCCCGGGCCTCGCCACCGCCCCAATCCCAACTATCCCGGCCACTCCAATCGGCACACGCTGCAGGAGAGCCTTCCCAGCCTTCTCCGCCACGGCATCCGCGAACAGCACCACCGCCCACTGCTTAAACTCCTCCGCTCCCAGCGTCATCGGCTCTTCCTCCGGCGCCTCCGCCTCCTGTTGGGCCGGGTTCTTAGGGGCTCGTCGGAGGGCCGCAACGACCTTGAGAGCTGAGTCCACTTGGGCCTGGGTCGGCGGCGTGGGGACCCAATTGACGATGAGTGGGATTTTGTCAGTGGTGGTGAGAGTGGAGTGGATTTGATCGGAGGCAGTCGGGAGTTGGTAGGGAAGGACGCCTGGGAAGGCGTGCTGGGTTAGGGAAAGGCAGTGGGAATACGCCGATTCGCAGGCGGCGGTGAACGCCGACGAGCTGCTGAGAGTGGTTTCCGCCTGTTTCGACGGCGAAATCCCCATCTTTATTTCTGCTACCCTTTTTCTTGGGAAGTGTCGCCGGAGTTCGTGGCTATTGATACGGGAAGTCTGGGGAATCGTAAAATGGATGAGATATGTGTGGCGCTGCCTGTAAAATATCAGTCAGTTCTGGGCCTTCTGGCGGGCCTAGATATGGGCTTGTAGCCCGGCCCGCCCAGTTTCTGTTAATAACGGCCCGCGCAGTTAGCACGTTGGTTATTTGTTGTTTCAGCCTAATAGCATCTCTGCTGCTTATCTCTCCTTCGACGGTTGGCGCCTCCACTGGATTTCTCTTCTCTATCGCTTCGGAGTTGGGAGAAGGAACAGTACACGACCAAGGGTAAGTCCCTTTCCACTCTTCTTGTCTAATGCGTCGCTCCCTGTACACGAACAGGAACTTCGTTGATTTGCTTGCATATGGTTCTTTCATTTGTGTCTGCTTTGTTTCATTGGTCATTGCGGATTACGCTTCAATTCCTCACTGAGAATACCATAGAACTTCACCGGGTTATAATAGAACTGTAGGGAAACATGCAGCCGAAATATTGAAGAATTGACCTGAAAGTGTTGGGCTTGTCTTGTCTGTAGCAGTATTCAGAAGCAAAAATTTCTTGTTCTTGGTTGTTTGGTTCAAGTCTTTTATCATGTTGCTTGAAAGTTGTTTGATTTTCCGGTTGAATGAGTATGAACGTGTATTCATACTTCATATATAGGTGCTTTATGTATGTATCTACTAACTTTGATTTGTTATGTAATCTTTCAGTTTGAGTAGTGACTGGCTCATGCTAGCTGCAGTTCTGGGAGTTTGTAGTCTGTGTACAGCCTGTTTATTGCAATTACTCCAGTGATTACTTTTGAGAATCTCGCACTGTTGGATCTCAGTTTGGGTATGTCAGAAACACTGAATCTGTCCCTTGCCTCTTCATCCACCATACTTTTTTCCATGAAGCTTAAGGAAGCATGAACTTCCGTCCCATGGTTTCCAAGTTCATACTTGGCCCCACTTCTCCCTTTTGTTTAGCCATTTTTCCGACAACAAACCATTTCTGCCACTTCCCCAGACTTGCTTTCTCCAGTCATGTTGCTCTCTGCTCCAGAACCGATACCGATTCCCTTCCTTATGGACCATCTCTTATAAAGGGTAATCTCCCACCTTCGGGTTGGCAGCAAGAGCAGGAACATCGTTATTTTCATTGTAAGGGCAAGGAAGAGGAAGAAGAGGACGGTGATAGTGTGATTGATAAAGAGGCTTTTACTAGGGTGTTCGACATAGCAGCAGTTCGGGTTCCTTCCCAATACTGTTTTGTTCTTGAGAGTAGAATTCGAGGGCATTTGTTGAATTGGCCTAGAATTCGCAACATTGCCAGAGTTCCAGGAGACGAAGTGGAAGAGGAAGTTGTCCCTTTGTTAGGAGAGTCTCATAGTGGGAGCGAAGATGAAGAAGCCAGTAAGCTCACTTCACTGCAGAGGAGGATTTATGGGAAGGCCGAGACAGATGGTGAGGAATTGAGTCCTGTTCTGTACAGGGAGAGATTGGCAACTGAATTTAATGCTAAGGGTTTTGTTAAGTTTAGGAACTTGGCAAAGATTTCAAGGCCTAAGAAGAAGAAGATGAAACAGAAGGAAGGAGGCAGAGGAGATGGTGATGGAGAGGGAAGGCATGGGAGCAATGAGTTTGCAGTGGTGGAGGTTGTGGAAGAAGGCAATGGAGACGAGTGGAAGGGATTGTTAGGTGATGAGTTTAAAGGAAGGAAGAGATGGATGGGTTCAACGAGGCTTTTGCTTTTGGATGAGAGATATGCTGACAAAACTTTGGAAGAGTTGCCCCAAGCTGTCAAGGTTGCTTTCATTTGAACTCAGTGAGTCATTGTTTCGATTGTACATTACTATAAATCGCAGTGGAGTGCTTCTGTCCCAGTTCCTCCATGGGATTCTTATAATGTTTTATAAGATGGTGCCAAAATTTAATCCATTGGTGTAAACTGTTCTCTAATTTTAATAAGATGATGCCAAAATTGATAGCATGTTGTCTTTGTACATCTTTCAGGCTGCGTTGGAGGAAGCTATGAGCGAGAACTTAGCACATTCCTTTGAGCTTGTTAGATGCAAGCTCACTTTGTTCTATGATTACTGGCTTATGAATGAGGTACCCAAGCATATTCTTTGAAAGTTTCACTTCCTTCAATACTAGACGATGTCAGCTGATCAGGCTGACCTGTGTTAGTTGTTGTCCATGGATCAGTTCAGCTTCCTTTAGATATGATCTGAGTTATTCAAACCAGACAAGGCTGAATGCATAGAGTTAAGCTTCCAATAAAATATTAATCAAATTAAAAATCAACATCAATGCCTTTACTTCAAGTTCTACTACTGCAGAGCGTTTGTATGCATGTGTATTCATTAAACCTATCCAATGAAGAGGTTTTCAGTTTCTGTAAGCTTGTATTAAGCTATCTAATTTGTCTCATCCGGCATTCCTAGACGATAGCTTGAGGCATGGTAACTGGTAGGAGTGCCAGACCCTGGGAAGCTCTAATAACCAACTTTCTGCAGATTTTGGAGGCCTTGCTGCCAAAGGATATGATTATTCCATCTGCATTTGAAACAGTAGGGCACATTGCACATTTGAACCTGAAAGACGAACATCTACCGTATAAGAAGGTTATAGCAAAGGTGATCAATCTTACATGTACTTCCTTATTTAGTGTATTGATGCTATATATGGAATGGGGCAGCAGTCCCATCTTTTCTCAAATTTGGCATGTTGCTCTACAGGTTATTCTGGATAAGAACAAACCAAAGATACAAACAGTAGTGAATAAGATTGATGCCATACATAGTGACTATAGAACAATGCAGCTAGAAGTTTTAGCAGGGAATCGCTCTCTTGTGACGATGGTAGTTGAGAATGGATTGAAATTCCATGTTGACTTAGCAACAGTGTAAGATTTCTTGCTCTCTTCAAAATTGTACAGGTTTAATGTTTTTCCTAATCATAATAGTTCTTTTCTAAGTGTTTTTGTGCTTTGAGAAACTACATACAATTGTGGGTATTTATAGTGTGTGCTTGATTTGTAAACTATATGTTACAGCAGCTTCTGTATTCCTGTTTGTATTTAGGGGGCATCAATTGTGTCTCTGTGAATCAATAAATTCAAATTGAAATTCTTGTACTCATTTTAGTCTAAGGGTATGAATATTCTTGAGCTTCCGAAGGGGTTATCAGTATTGCTCCATTTATCATCTTGACATTTACTCTTTACTACTAAAACATTTTCTTGATTTTCTCTTGCCATTGAATGCTATGCTGTATATTGTATTACACTTTTCTGCAGAATTCAGAAACAATAGTTTTTTAAAGGGTCTCCTCCATGGTTCTCATCTTAATCATCAAGTTAGAAGCGAATATACTAAGACAGGTAACACCCTTTCATTTTTATGCAGGTATTGGAACTCTCGGCTTGCAACTGAAAGACAAAGACTTCTGCGGGGATTTACACACAAAGATGTTGTTTGTATGTCTTACAATTTTCTTTCCATTTCTCAGAGTCGGGCTTATTCTAGATTAACTGGGTCTGCTGGCCTCTGTAAGGGCATTTTATTTTAAATTATGAAATGGATACAGAAATACTTATGAAACATTTTATGTTAACTTGTAGTCCCAAGCGTGCCCTGTTGTCACATTTCTGTGTTTCTTGTACCTTTCTCTTTATTATGCCAATGGTCTCAGTAACAGTTTTGCCGATTTGAATTCCATTCCTTGTACTGATGGGACTTCCATTCACAATACTTAATTTTCACTGGATAGGTGACGTCTTCTCTGGTGTTGGTCCATTAGCTGTATCTGCTGCAAGGATAGTAAGACGGGTTTATGCTAATGACTTGAACCCTTATGCGGTTGATTACTTGGACAGGAATAGTGTCCTCAACAAGCTTGAAAAGAGGATTAAGGTACGGCATAATTGACCCCCATTCATCAATTAACCTAGTAATATTTCCCCTTCCAAAGCTGTTGGAAGACTGTGGAAAATGCAGCAGTTCAAAATGTTGGTTGCTGATTCTGTGTCATTTTTTATTTGTTTAATGATAGACATGGCATCTTTTGTTTTGTTTTTGGTTTTTATAAGACTATGCTTTTGGCCATGTCTCCTAGAGCTTTGGTTAGATGAATGGCATCTTTGAACAGCGTCTTGTTTTGCGGACAAATTGGACAGTAATGGAACACCATTTTCAAATGGGATGGGGGTTGCTTCCCAAATTTCTAAAGCGCTTTCTAGCAATATGTAGTTTGATCTTGTGAAAATCCATGAAATAGTTGCAATTATTATTACTTGTCACTCAATGGAAGATGAATTTCTCATTCTTCTAGGTTTTCAACATGGATGGGAGAAGGTTCATTGATGCTATGTTTACGAGTGAGAAAGCTCAGTCAATCACACAAGTGGTGATGAACTTGCCAAAAGATGCAGCGGAATATCTAGGTTTGTTACTACACATTCCCTTTAACCTTGTTACTAGCACTTCAGTCTTTTTCTTCAATCCATTGTTCAAGTACACTTCCAGTGTATCATTTATCAAGTTGAGCGCTGGAAACCATATAACTCCGAGTTGCGCTTCAGAATGTTTATGTGTGTCCATGTATTTTGCCAGATGCTTTCAGGGGTGTATTCCATGATACAAGCTTGAGAGAAGATTATACTTTCCCGACGATCCATGTCTATGGATTCTCCAAAGCGAAAGATCCCGAATTCGACTTCCACGAGGTGTGTTCATCTATTGCTGCAGAAAGATAAAAGGGGAACGTTGTATTGTATTATCCGTCTATTCCTTGCTGATGAATTTGTTTGCATGGCATTTTATTGTGGACCCGACAGCGGATAAGAATGGCACTGGGAGAGGTGGGAGTGAATGTCGAAATGCGAAGGGTTCGGCTTGTCGCCCCTGGGAAATGGATGCTGTGTGCTTCCTTCGTTCTTCCCGCTTCTGTAGCATTCGCTGCTACTGATACACAACTTTAACAGCATAGTAGATTAGCACCAGATGCTGTTGTACACAAATTGGAAGCTCATCTCAGGTATTTGAATGTGTATTTTTCGCATCTACATTTCCTCACAACAGGATGTGGTGTAGTGGTTAGTCACCTCGTTCTTTAGTTATGTATACTTGTATAGTCTTGCGGTCAGCAATTCGATCGCCTACTGTTGCGGCTTATATGTATGAAGCAATCTTGCTTTCCTCAGCCGTTAGAATCAGAATAACAAAAACAAGGATCAAGGTATTATTTCTTCGTATGACCAACTGAAACAGGGGGAAAGGAAAGGAAAGGAAACTTCATTTGAGCAAAGTAAACTAGAAAAAAGGAACGGAAAGTTGCTTGGAACTGGATTGCGCCAAAACCATGGACTGCATCATTTCCTGCCGACCGTTGCTCCACCCCAGCCCATTGTTTTTTGCTTTCTCTCCGCCCACCTTCCAAATCCACCGGCTAACCGGAGTTCACTCCCCAAGCTACTAGAAAAATCCCCACCCTTTCTTCCACATATATATAGGTCTCCCTGTCCCTCACCAGCCACCAACGACCTTTTAACCAAAAGCAGAGCAACGACCTGAAAACAGAGAGAGATCAAATATGAGTTCAGCAGCGGCGGCGAGCAAAGCCTGGATGGTGGCGGCGAGCATAGGGGCGGTGGAGGCACTTAAAGATCAAGGGATATGCCGATGGAATCACGCCATGAGATCAATCCACCACCATGCCAACTCCAAACTCAGGTCCCTCGTCTCCGCTAGAAACCTTTTCCCTGCTTCATCCTCTGCTTCAGCTGGGGAGATGGCGAGCATCGGTGGAGCTCTGAAGAAAACAGAGTCCTCTTTCGACAGGGTAATGGGGTTAAGCTGTTATGGTCCCACCACCACCAGATTCTGAATTCCGATTTCGTTACGAAAAGCAGAAAGTAATGAACCTGGTGTTTGTGGAAATGTAAGAATAGTTCTGATAGTAGTAGTAGTAGTTGGATGGCGGAATTTGAGCCCAATGTTTGCTCTAGTTATTGCATGTGACATATTTATAGAAACCATATTGCTATGTCGTTCTTCTCTGGATCGTCAGTTGAAGTTGCATTACATCAATTGAACGAAGAACAGAGCAGAAGCTATCAGTGCAGCTCTGTTCTTGATGATCTTGACTAATTAATTTAAAATTGCAACTTAGTGATCCTCTGCTAGTGCTGCTACTCTGCAATAGCAGCGATCGAAGGAGAAGACAACTGATGGCGATTCGACCGAGCCAGGTGAAGCGATTTGTAGAACTCGAGGATCACCGCCTTCTCATTGTACTCCTTAACCGCCTTCCTCCCCAACGAAGAAACGCCGTCCCCGACCATCCCGCCGGCGGCAGAGTTGGCGAATCCAAGCATCATCCTAACGTAAGCGTCACGGAGCCACTCCACGAACTTGTTCGGCTTGTCGAGCGACTTGAGCTTGATCTTGGGCTTGATCTTGATCCGCCACGACATCATCCTCCTCCGCCGCCTCCCACCTCCGAGCTCTGCCCGCCGAGCGGAAGAACCGCCGCCGATGCGGTGGTAGCTCTGCCGCTTCCAGTAGCGTTTCATTTTGGTGTATACGGAGGCAGAGATGCGTTCCATTTCGTTAAGAATTTGTTTATGGTTGAACTGAAAAGAGAAGAAATGGGCTGGAGGATCTCCCCGGTGAGGATCGTGGAGACAAGCATATATAGGAGGTCCTTGGTAACTTGCCGGTGCTTAATTTCTTCATTGGCTGTCACGTCACAGTTCTTTTCATCACCCATCTCTTCGTCTGAGTGTATTTTACTTACTCCAGCTCTGTGATCTCCTTAGTCCTCTGTCTCCCTGAAGGATGACCATTACCAGATAACAATGTCAATGAGAACACGAACTTGTCATTACTCGACTAACCCAACTAACCAACCGAGCCGACAATTGTAAATGCGCCATCCAGGTAGTTAGTTTTTTTTAAGACCTAATTCTGGTTTCCCGCCATTAATAACATTCAATATGGTGGCCTTACCAGTACCTCCTTCAACTTCCACCCAAGCATTTAACAAACAATATGCGCATCACAATCAATGGCTAGCTAACCCTTTAGCACTTTTCAGGCTGTGTTCTTCACTCTTCATACTATTTTGACATGGAAGATGCCCTCGACTTCGGGGAATTCCAATGTTAATTTGATGCTTGAGATGTCCCGAAAGGTACAAAATGTTATGTTTGATAGGTGACCTTTTCGAAGTTTTATTGTTCCATCATGACACGCGTCCTTAGATAGAATACCGGTCCTTCAATATGTTATTCGCAAGGACTTAATTACTAATTTTAGAGTCGTATCCTTAATGAAGGAATTTGTTCATTAACTATTACTTAATGAGTTATTGAGTTAAAGTAAATTTCTTTGTTTAGTATTATCATGATCTTCCACCTTTATTCAGTTATTTGCCCCAAAGAGCTGCTACATGCGCCCACCGGGAGGCATTATTGCTCCGGAAGAGAGTCTAATTGCGGCAGTGTTCAAGTTTGTGGAGCAGCCAGAGAGCAACAATGAGAAGCAAGCTGCAGGGGAGCTGCAGAAGTGCAGAGATGAGTTCAAAATCATGAGCTTGAAGGTTAAAGGAGGAATGGAGTGTGTTCCTGAGCTTGTAAATCTTCACTATAACATTATTCCTTTTGCTTCTTAATTACTTGGTATTCAATACGAAGTGATAAAGTTGGGTTCTTCGGTTTGACAATGTGGGAATGGATGCAGTTTGAAGAACAAAAGGAGCAAGTAATGGTAGAGAGGATATTGAGGGTGGTGTTCTTATGATACTCTATATGCATAAAAAAAAACATGAAGATCCCATTTGGATCAGCTGCCTGCCACAACAATTTCTCATTTGGGTATTTCTTCTTTTTCAGAAAGAGGAGGGAAAAGTACTTGGCCAGACAGCAAAGTCGGAGCAGCAGACGGATTCATCCTGAAGAAGTTGTCTTTCTTTTTGAAAAGGAAACGAAGGTGAATCCTTCAATGTAGACAATTCAGAAATCTCAGTGAAAGCAATCAGACATTCAGCATAAATCTCATTTCACACGAATCAATGGAAGAGAAGTTTATATCTGAAGACATCAGGCTGTGCATAAGAGAGCCTCGAAAATCAGATGAAGATTACAATACCCTTTTTTTTTTTCATACAAGAAGAAGAACTCAAGACTCTTTTCCTCATATGGAATCCGGCAGGGGAAAGTTCTGAGACCCGAAAATCTGGTGCTGGTTGTTCTGCAGAAACACGGCCACACCACATTTACTCCCGTTGAAACCTTCCCACAGGGAGAACTGAGCACCCGCCGTCACCACTTTCTTGGCCGAGATATCCTTCACGGTGGCAACCTTCTCCAGCCTCCTCACCACGTAGTCATTCGCCAGTACCATGCCTAAGTTCTCCCCGCTCTCGCAGTCCATCACCAGCCCGCTCTCGTACAGCGCCACCATCACGTTCACCCCTTCCCCGTCTATCTTGCTCCTCAACGGCCCCGACAACGACACCTGCAGCGTCTCCGGCGACGGCCTCTGAAACGTCGCCTGTTTCAGAATATGATCAACAATGTCAAATCAATGCAATTAAAATCGTGCGATTCTATGTAGAAGCGTTTCGTTAATCTAGAAGTATACAAATGTATACTTTTAAGGTTTAATGTGTAGATTTTAACTATAATTGTAAGTGAAAAGCACGATTCTACGGTAGAAGCATTTTGATGATCTAGAAATGTAAAATCGCGATTCTAACAACATAACGTCAATACCTAGGATCTCTGACTCAAATTGTCGAGAAAGATTTCAGATTGAAACTTCCCCTCAAAACAAAAATCCCCTCAAATCTTATGGATTTCTCTGGATCCTAATTCCTAAACCAAGAAACGAAGAAACAGAGGGTGGAAAAAGGCAGGGGAAGTGATGACCTGAAAAGCAGGGGAAGGGAACCTCTGGGCGCTCATGATGGCAGAGAGCAATGACTCCTCCTCGTTCCCCGCGCAATGAGACCTTCCTTGGACGATGACCTGTGGCGTGAACATGGTGTCGAGGTTCAGAGACTCAATGTAATCCTTCTGCCGAACCGTCCACTGGCTGGAACCGTAGGGATCTTTCCAGCCGGCGTGATCCCAATAATCCACATGGAACGTCAACACGATCACGGGTGCTTCCAGCGCGAAATCCCCTCTCCCGAGCCTCGACAGCAGCACCTCTGCCTCCGGCGAGGTCGCGCATCCCTGAGAGGAGAAAAGCTCCACTAGAACAGGGCCGCGGCGATGCTCCTCCGCCGAAGCTTCGATGGTCTGGGACGCGGTGGAGGCGGAAAGATGGTCTCTTTTGAGGTCGGAGGAGCTTTTGCTGCCGCGGAAGCAGGCCCGGAGGCTTGGCGCCATGGGAAGGAATGTGTGTTGTCCCCGGCCTCTGTTCTCTTAGAAATGTCTCCCCTGCCGTCGGCAAAGGAGGGGAGATTTTCCTTCACTTTCCTCTTTGGATTTTCTTGCGATTTTCCTTCCCTTACCCTCCGCGCGCAGAGCTTGGGATATTTTGCGGAGAGGGAACAAGGGTTCGTGGGGGTAAAGGAAAGGAATGGAGATCGTGAAGGGTGAAGAGAAAAAAATGGTGGCCTAAAGCTAAAATTATTGTGGGTAATGGAGTTGGCGGCAAGCAAGGCAATGGCTTCCCTTCCCGCTGGCTTTGAATATGTCTTATTTTTTCTTAACCGCCGTTGGGTTCGACCGATCGGTCCGGTTAATCATATCGGTAAAGCGAGAGAAGAAAAAAAACCCCGGTACAAAATCCCAGACCACCTTCTCCTTCCCACTCCATTTTCTCTCTGTCAGGTCGCCAGGGTCTTTGAAATTCCCCGCCATCGCAAAAATCCCCCTTCCCCTTCACTCTCTAGCGTTTGCTTCCGTCGCAGCCAGTCAAAGAGGTAAACTTCTACTGTACGACCCCCGTCTACGCTCGCATTTCTTCTCCGCTCTCCCTCGTGTTTGCTGTTTGTTTGCTGAGAAAAGTGGACTGTATCTATGGAATCGAATGAGGTCCTCTACTTCGCGAACCGCAAGAAGCTCTGAACCTTGTTCTTACTTGTTTCCAGCTTTCTGCGCTACCTGATACCTTGATTGAACTCCAAGCAGGTTCGCTGATTCTATCAACTTGCCGCTTAGCAGTAAGTCAAGGACCGATTCCAGCGATTGGCTCTTTTTCACTAGCTCTTGTTTGGGCGACATGGGAGACCTGCCAAGGTAAGTTATTCTCTTTTGTTACTTCTTTCTCCTATTCTGGCTGCACGGTGAAGCTGTTCTGGTTTAAGATGATCATCTAATGTTATAGAAGTAAATCCCTAATTTAGGTTTATGTTGAAAGAAAAAGTGAGTGCATGTCAGCTAGTGATGATAGATGGATGTTTTTTTTTTTCCAGGGAGGACAATTCGAACACACTTCGCGTGCTTGTGGCGACGGACTGCCATCTCGGTTACATGGAGAAGGATGAAGTGCGGAGGCATGATTCTTTCCTAGCATTTGAGGAGATATGCAAAATAGCGGATGAAAAGCAGGTTGGAATTTTAACCGTTTGGTACTCATCTTTTGCTTCACACCACAGTGTCTCTACTGTACATCTCTTATGTTGCTGATGAGGCATAAAAAGAAGCCTTAAAATTGAGAACATATATGGAAGCCTTAAAATTGTGTACTCTTGAACCTTCATGTTATCAGTTTACGTATGAGAATAAGGAGAATATAGGTATTCTGTAGTTCATGTAAAAGAAAGCGTTGCCTTTTTTATTTGTTTGGCCGTCCTATAGGTGAATAAAGATGCTGAGAGTGCTACATCTGTATGTCCTATCTGATAACAGGTTGACCTTGTGCTCCTTGGTGGGGACCTTTTTCACGAAAACAAGCCCTCAAGAACAACATTAGTTAGGGCCATTGAGATCCTCCGCCGGCATTGTTTGAATGATCGACCAGTGCAGTTTCAAGTTGTCAGCGATCAGACCGTGAATTTTGCGAATCTGTGAGAACTTATCCGCTCTTTAGTTCCCATGAACTCTTAATGAATTCAATTTTTCATTGCTTCTCTTGTTTGTTTTTGACAGATTTGGCCACGTAAACTATGAAGATCCTCACTTCAATATTGGTCTTCCAGTGTTTAGCATTCATGGAAATCATGATGACCCTGCTGGTGTGGTATGTACCTTTCTTGATGCATCTTTTGTTTTTGAGGAACCGTAAGGTGCAAGTGCATCATGGATGTTGACTTCCGCATCATCGTCTTGTTTACCGAATCATGTTGCTTTGTGGAAATTTTGGCGTCGGGCATATACTTGTACTTTGTTCTAATAGTTGGCTGTATCGACGCATTATGGTGTGCCTTATTTTTATTTCTGGGCATAATAGTGCCACTGCTACTTTAATCTCAACGGCCAAATGAAGATTACATCTTGGAATTTTGAAGCTTAAGCTAAATTCGACTATTGTTTATCTTCTCTAAATGTTTATTTGTTATGTTTGTATAATATAGTGTCTGAAATTATTGTTTATTTAGCTTTCATGGTCATGGTGACAGGACAACCTATCTGCAATTGATATCCTGTCAGCCTGCAATCTCGTGAACTACTTTGGGAAAATGATTCTTGAGGGTTCAGGGGTTGGTCAAATAACACTGTATCCCATCCTTATAAAGAAGGTCAGTATGTGACTATTTCTGTCTATAATAATGTCATTCCTTTTCTCATATTTATAGCATGAATAATGTGTGATTTTCATTGATAGGGTTCAACGAATGTTGCTTTGTATGGGCTTGGGAACATTAGGGACGAGCGGCTGAATAGGATGTTTCAGGTGATTCATATTAAAAATTTGCCTTCTTCTCAACTTCCAATATCAAGGGTACCTGAATGTGTTACGTACTTCTATTTTTCCTTCAGACTCCACATGCTGTACAATGGATGAGGCCTGAAGTTCAAGAAGGTTGCGATGTTTCTGATTGGTTTAATATCCTGGTACTTCATCAGAACAGGTTAGCTATCATGCATTGAAGCTCATAAGGGTCTACACCTTCCTTGGATAAAGATGCTGTCTTAATGAGGGTGTGCTTCTGTTTGCATGTTGTGTCAGTCCCTGTGTGGTTATGTGCGCTATTCGTACTTGTCATGCCTGAATGAAGAAATCTATTTCTCTTCTTCCATAGTCTTTCTGACACTTATTATATATATCCTGTCGAACTATAGAATACCATGGTTGCGAAATCGAAAGTTCCTGTTACATTCTATCTTTGTTGGATTAAAGTCACGATGCCTATATTAGCTCAAACCTTCTTCTGAAACTAACTCAGCAGCTGTAATCTACAGGGTGAAGACGAACCCAAAGAATGCAATAAATGAACACTTTCTGCCAAGGTTTCTGGACTTCATTGTGTGGGGCCATGAACATGAATGTCTAGTTGATCCCCAGGTGCCATTCTCAGCTCTTCATGCCACTCAATTCAAGTCATATTTTCATTTCCTAGCTAACTGGAAATGGATTTTTATTTTCTTAAGGAAGTTCCAGGCATGGGATTTCACATCACACAACCGGGTTCTTCAGTAGCAACATCACTGATTGATGGAGAATCAAAGCCTAAGCATGTTCTGCTTCTAGAAATTAAGGTGGTGTTAGGAGTGGAAAATGCATTCATTTTCTTCAATCTGCAGATTTCAAATTGCATACCTCAATGCTTCTTCACTCTGCTTTCTTATCTCTTACCATTAGGGAAATCAATATCGTCCAACCAAGATACCTCTGACATCAGTGAGGCCCTTTGAGTACAGTGAGGTAATTTGATCAAGGTTTCCCTTTTTGGTTACCCATAAACAACACTTTTCAACATGCTATTCCATGTAATGCAGATCGTGCTGAAGGAAGAAGAGGATATCGACCCAAATGACCAAAACTCAATTCTTGAACATTTGGACAAAGTGGTATACTATGCCTTCTAAAATTGAAAAAACACAGTACTTTGTTTTTTTTGCCAGTTCCTTTCGGTCTTCAAATGACTCTTTTGTTCCAGCAATGAAAATGTTTGGGTAACTGTGCTAATTGTGACTTCTGGAATTTTCCAGGTCAGTACTCTGATAGATAAGTCTAGGCGAAATGCCATTGGCAGATCTGAGCTCAAGCTTCCACTGGTCAGAGTCAAGGTAAAGTTTTTCATGTATCTAGGTTTTGTATTTTGCTATGAATTTTGCAGCACTTATACCTCGAGCTGTCAGCTCTCAGGGCATGCGCCCTGTTAGTTTCTCTTGGTCTTGCCTCACGATTACCTTTGCAGCATGAATGAGCTTGTATGTTGTCACCTTCATATGATTGAACCAATTTTGAAAGACATCTTCATTATGAGCACCTCATACCTGACTAGGCAGTATGTACAAATGGGTTCCGCAATACATATTTGTGCGAAACAATAATATCTCTTGTCAAAGTACACACAGACCTTTTTGCTTCCTTTAGAGTCCATTGCTTATTTGAGCTGCTGACAATTGGTAATTTAAAATATACTGCTGTATGTCATATTCTCTTTCGCTGACCACCTTACCAAGCAGCCTCTCATCCCATCCTTCTGAAAGAATTAGGGAAAAATAGAGCCATAGTAAGATACATATGGTAGCAGCATGAGTCATTTGAGCCTTTTAGTTACTTTTGCAGGTGGATTACTCTGGCTTTATGACAATAAATCCTCAGCGATTTGGGCAGAAGTATGTCGGAAAGGTAACTTCAGCCCTTTAGCTACTGCACATTTATCCAGTTAGCATTTGAGCATTGACTTCTTTTTTCCAAAATGTTTTTCAGGTTGCTAATCCTCAAGATATTCTTATATTCTCAAAGGCTTCGAAGAAGGGTCGGAATGAGTGTAACTATCCTCATTTCCTTGTTTTATTGTTCAGTCTTGGCATGCTGACCTCTTGTGATTGCGTCCATGGTGCTTGATCAGCTACTCCTAGATACTGTGTTCTCTGGTGTTGGATCTCTTGGCTAGTATCATTCACATAAAGGAGGGGAGGAACAAGTTTTGTGGGCCACTATCTCTCATACAGTTTATATCGAATTGAATTTGTAATGGTTGTGTAACATATTTGTATATGGACCAATTGCAGCTGTAATAAGTGATGCTGAGCGCCTTCGTCCAGAAGAATTAAATCAGCAAAACATAGAGGCTCTAGTAGCTGAAAGTAATCTGGTAACTAGCCTCTATCTTTCTTTCTTTTTTTTAACTTTTCCTTTCATGTTTAAAATGTATTGGCCATATCTTTTTTCCTACTCTCATTAATATACCATGACTTATGAGAAGTAATTTCAAGCATCTGATCATGCAAATCTTCATAGTTCCAGAGGGGTTTCACTGTTGGTAGTTTGGGTAGTCTGACTCATATCTTCTTTTCTTCACCAGAAAATGGAGATCCTTCCTGTCAACGACTTGGATATTGCACTGCACAATTTTGTTAATAAAGATGACAAAATGGCTTTCTATACATGCGTGCAACACAATATCCAAGAAACACGTGTATGTATCCATACCTGTTCAAGATTCAATTTTAGAGTTATAGTCCATAGCATCTTTTTCTCATCATTCTTGGACCACAATGCTCAAGAGTCTATGTTCAGATATATGATTGGTTTTTCTTGTAACATCTGTCAGTGTAGTGTTCCTCCACAAGGTTATCCTTATATTTGATAGATTGGTACTTACAATGATTTGTTTGCTGGCTACTCAGAGTAAACTTGCCAAGGATACAGACGGCGAAAAATTTGAAGAGGATGATCTCATTCTTAAAGTTGGAGAATGCTTAGAGGCAAGGAAGCTCTATAAACTTCATTACATATTTTCTGATTGCACTGGTACTGTTAAATTAAGTTTGATGTTTCCCCGTGTCGTTTGTCTGTTCCTTCTGTGATTAAATTTACATAGTTCAAAGGGGTCATTTAGTTGATAGTTGCGTGTTGAGGCGTCATAAGTTGATATTGGTGGACATGTCTCAACAGATTATTCGTGATTTGCCTGGGTTATATCTTTTGTTGTCTTGTTTTCTATTTTGTCTTCCATTGGGATTGACTCCGAAGTACAGAACTCAGAGTGTATAGGTTAATCACTTAGAGTTGTGTTGTTAATGGTCCTTGGAGTCCTTTTGTTCGGCATGTTTCATAGGAAGAAGTTTCGCCAGCTTCTCTATGACTTGTCCATCTATTACGCCCCTAATTCTTGTGCATGATCTTATAATCTGTACATGTGTAACTGTGTGAATTCTTTATCTCATGATTATGCTGGAACATATTTGCTTTAGGAACGTGTAAAGTCGAGGTCTCAGCAGCCCCACCATAATCTTATGTCCTCAACTAGTGCGCAGTCAACGGAGGTAATAATGCAAATTATTCTACTGTTTTGATTTTATTATACTAGTTCTTTTTGGACCTGTCTATACATCTTTGCTATTTGTTCAGGATTTCAGAAGTACAACTGCACCAGGAATGGGAAGTGCAGTTTCCTTTAGTGATGATGAAGAAACAACCCAGGTATCTGGGGCAAAGTCTACAGCCAGGGGCAGGAAAGGGACTACTACTCGTAAAGCTTCAGAAGCCAGCAAGAGCAAGACTTCCACAAGAGGAAGGGGTAGAGGCAGAGGCTCAACAAGTAGTTTGAAGCAGACAACTCTTGATTCTGCTCTAGGTTTTCGGCAGTCACAAAGGTTTATTATTCGTTCATGCTCCCTGAATTTTGCTATACTTTTCCTAGAGTTTATGTTTGGAGTAACTAGAATGAACTAAGTTTAGTTTTTCCCTTTAATTTTTGGTTTATCCACTACAGATCTGCTTCAGCTGCAGCAACTGCTGCAGTGAGAAGCATTGCTGATGTGGATGAAGATGTGGATTCTGCTTCTAGTGAAGAGGCAGAAGTACAAGAAATTAACGATAGTGAGGTATGCCGACAGGTGCTTGTATCATACATTGCCATGTTGGATCTAGGTTATTGAATGTTTGAAGAATGCTTCAAAGGTGGGTTGATCCAGTTATCTTGCAATCATCATATTATTTTGTGCTGACTTACTTTTATCTTCCAAGGACGATGATGAACCGGTCAGAGGCAAAGGGCGGAAAAGAGCTGCAGCACCAAGAGGAAGAGGTAGAGGGACTGCAACATCAAAACGTGGAAGGAAAGCAGACAGCCCGGCAGGGATCAAGAGAATGCTAATGAGCAAAGATGATGAAGATGACGATGATGATGAAGATGACAGGACTAAGCAATTGAACAAGTCCCAAACACGGGTTAGTCATCTCCTTTCTGAGAATTCACATGCCGTCTGCAAGGGAGAATCAGTCGGCTGATACTTCTAGTTCGGCAGAAGGGAGAAGTCGTCGATAAGGGGAAACATGTCTGGCTGTTTGACCAAGTTCGTTTGCTTGCAGGTAACAAGGAACTATGGGGCTTTAAGAAGGTGAAAACCGAGAAGAATGAAGGACCCTGTTGCTGATTGTAGCTGTGGGAATGGAGTGCGGCGGATCATGTGTTGATCTCGAATTTCAGCGACGGTAAAAACTGAGAGCGGCACATTTGTTGTGCTCGTAGCGTTGTATCTGGTAAAACCGAACAAATGTTGCTCAAATTTTTGTCTCCGAAGTAGTGTCAACGAACCTAAATGCAGATGCGATTTAACCAAATATATATCAGAATTACAACTAGGATCGGTGTGATTCGCGAACTTGCTTGTGAAAGAGCTAGACAGAAAGATACAACTCTTTCTGAAGAATTAGCAGTGTGTCTCTCTGGCCTACCACCAGCCTGCATACAGTTTCATTTGAGCAGACTACTTCCACTGGACCGGAGGTTTAAAATGCGAGATAAAGCTACTGCCACGTGTCGGTTTTCTTTGGGCCGTGAATGACTGGACCGTTAATGTATCATTTGGGCCGTATCTGGAACTAAAGATGGGCTGGGCTGGTTAGTACGCAGAGTGGGAGATAAATATGTGGATAGAAGGAGATGAGGTGGCAGATACTTCAAATCTTTTGCAGCCTCCTCATTGGCTGCTTCCCCCTTCAACATCACGCTCCTCTCTGGCTCTCTCCTCGCCTCCTTCCTCCACCACTTGTTTACCCACCTTTGATTCTCCATTTCCCATCTCATATAAACACAGTCTCTACACAGTTCCATTCCACGGCTGAAGATCTCTCTCTCTCTTTTACTCTCTGTCGAGAGGAACTTCACGTGGTGGCAAACACAGAGCAAGAGCCTCGTTTTGAAACATGGCTGCTTCCACAATTATGGCTGCATCCAGAACGGTGCTGAACCCATCTCCATTTCTAGGACAGAGGGGCCAAAACGCAAACCCTTTCAGAGATGTAGTCTCCATGGGGAATGCCAAGTACATCATGGTAATACCCTTTTTTCCATTTCGAATCAAATTCTCTCATGGATCAGCTCAATTGGGTTTGTGCTGATTTTGATGAACTGAGATTGTTTTGACAGGGAAATGATCTGTGGTATGGACCTGACAGAGTGAAATACTTGGGACCTTTCTCAGCTCAGACCCCTTCCTATCTTACTGGTGAATTCCCAGGTGATTATGGCTGGGACACTGCTGGTTTGTCTGCTGATCCAGAAGCCTTCGCCAGAAACAGGGCTCTTGAGGTAACTAATCATCACTAAGCACGATTTTACGTAGAAGCGTTTTGGTGATCTGGAAGCGTAAATTTTTAAGTTTTAAAACGCGATTTTGACAACATTAATAAGGAAAAAGTGTGATTCTGTTTAAAAGCGTTTTGGTGACTTAGACCTGTGAAAGTATACGCCTTTAAGTTTTAAAGCGCGTTTGACTTCATTGCATAAGATGAAATATGAAACTTACTGCTTGGTGATTGACCCTTTGGCAGGTTATCCATGGAAGGTGGGCGATGCTTGGAGCCTTGGGCTGCATCACGCCAGAGGTCCTGGAAAAATGGGTGAGCGTGGACTTCAAGGAGCCAGTATGGTTCAAGGCGGGAGCCCAAATCTTCTCAGAAGGAGGGTTGGATTACCTGGGAAACCCGAACCTGGTCCACGCTCAGAGTATCCTTGCTGTGCTAGGATTCCAGGTCGTCCTGATGGGACTCGTGGAAGGATTTCGCATCAATGGCCTGCCTGGAGTTGGAGAAGGCAACGAGCTTTACCCCGGTGGTCAGTACTTCGACCCGCTGGGGCTCGCTGACGACCCGGTCACCTTCGCGGAGCTCAAGGTGAAGGAGATCAAGAATGGCAGGCTTGCCATGTTCTCCATGTTTGGTTTCTTTGTTCAGGCTATTGTCACTGGGAAGGGTCCCTTGGAGAATTTGTTGGACCATCTTGATGATCCTGTTGCCAACAATGCCTGGGTCTTTGCCACCAAATTTGTCCCTGGATCGTGAAGATAATGCCCTAGAATTTGATTCCCCTGCCACTTGTAGATTTTTAAGGAACTTTTACTACCATTTGTGTGTAACCTTTGCATATGGAGGTTTAATGTAAATTGAAACAACCTCTCTGCCTATGCCTTTTCTTCTTCATGTGCAGTATTTGAAAACAAATATGGAGATTGAGAGGTGGTTTGGACAGTGAAGTATCCTTTTTTCTTGTTGCAAAATGATGAATTCTGGAACAATCACAATCCCTGAACCAAACAAGCCCCTGAAGCATCAAACAAAAGGGATTTACAGGGTGGATGAAGTCCAAACCAAATGACAGGGAATATGGAAACTTTTCATCTTTCATTCAGTAACAGAGTTATGAGCCGCACCATGTTTTCTTTACATTACAATTTAGAACGCAGGATATACAGAGAATAACCTTGGATTATAACACAAGAGAAAAGGGAGATGAGGTGCCTACTACAATCTATGTCTATTCACAGGATTATGATGAATCCTTGCACCACCACCACCAGGCAGTTTCACCACAAGCTACAAACATTCTCTGCATTCATGGCAAGGTGATTGCTTTAACCAGAATGCAAAGAGAATCAAAGAGCAAGCAGCCATCTTTGAGGGCAAATGTTTCTTCTTCCATTTTTTCTGCCTTGGACATTGACCTTTGTTTTCTATGTCAACATTTTGGCACCAATTTTGCCCCACCAACCCCTGCGGCCCCTGTGGTTCTCACCATGGCTAAGTTTCTGGAGTCTAGTCTTTGCCTCTCGCAGTTTGGCCTTGTAGTTCTTCTTCCATATCTCGAACTGGTTTCTCAGTCTTCGAAGTGCTTCTTCAGGATTTAAGATAGAACCTGATGAATTCCCTGAACCCACCTCAACTATGGCTTTACAGTTGCTTTCAAAATTCTGGGTCTGCTGCTCGAATTCCATCAGTAAAGTGGTTACAGGATTAGTTCTGCCACCGTTAATAGGCTGTTCTTTAGCCATTCTAAGATCCGGCATGGAATTAGGAATCTTTCTTGGTGTGCTTCCACCAGGGGTCTGAGAGCCAATGGAAGGATAATCCTCTGAATCATAGTAGTGGTGAGGTGATTGCTGATGAAGAGTCAGGTTATCAGCAGGAAGACTCTTTCTCGCTGCAGCAAGACTTGCCTGCACAGTCAGTTGAACAAGGTATATTTTTGGCTTTAGATATGATGGCAAAAACAATTAGTTCAACTTCTTGCAAAACATGGCACTAGTTACATGCATGCTTGACAGCACCACTATAAAGCTTGTCACCCACCAATCACACCAGGGAGAATTTAACCAAGGAAAAATGGGTCATTCCATCCAACTCTCAGAGGTCTCCATCTCAAATCAAGGGAATACCGAATACTTGTAGGATGATATAAAGTATAAACAACAGATTCTTTAATTGCCATTTAGCAATGGTTGCAAAACCCAGTTGTATTTTGCTGAACAAGCAACAAGAGGGTTACCTGCAATGATGTCATCTGCATTTGCCATGTCTCTTCCATAGTTTTCATCTTAGATTCGTATTCAGACCACTTTTTCCCGAACTCTTCTACCTGCTCCCTCAGTGCTGCATTTTCCTCATCTTTTTGTACCAAATTCTGTTCTGCCTTAGCAACCCTCTTCTGGAGTTCTGCCAATAGTGTACTCTGAAGCTCCTCAATCTGCTCCTGTGGCATGACCTGCTCAACCGAGCAATTAGATCACGATCGACAAACTATTTTTTCTTTCTTGTGCTAAAAGGTATATACATGGGAAAGAGAAAAGTGCAGGCTGTCAATAATTTCACTTCACCTAAGGGTATATACAAAGGCATGGCAAACTCAATGGGTTCAATCACTTATGCCAGTGCCTACTGCAGCTAAAGAGAGTTCTTTTGAGAGTATAAATTCTCTCAACGAAGAATTACCTTTACTTCAGAAATTTTTCTCCCTGGCTTTCTTCTTGAGTTTGTATTATCCTGGCTTGACTGCCTCAACTTATACTTGTCATTAAGTTGCTTCCGTGTTAACCACCCACGGATTACTGTGGATAAAAGAGGATGATAAGAACAATGAATGTAGGGGGAAAAAGGATAAATACACCACGAATAATAGCAAAGACCACTGGGATGCCTCACCTGATT
Source organism: Linum trigynum (assembly GCA_964030455.1). NCBI lineage: Eukaryota > Viridiplantae > Streptophyta > Magnoliopsida > Malpighiales > Linaceae > Linum > Linum trigynum. The sequence continues at coordinate 58,759,638 of OZ034817.1, read as the reverse complement.
GCAAACATATTATGGCAGCCAACTGCTCGTTAACTACTGGGAGAGTGTTGACGTCATATGTCTTTGACATAGAATCAAATTTCCTTCTCATATTTTCTCCACGAACAACTGCAATTAGGAAAAGCGATCTCAATCATTTGATATTACAGTTATTAGTTATCCAATTCCCTATAATTTTTTATAAGGGTGATCTCAATTCATAAATTAATTTAAAAAGAAGGAATTGCAACATAGATAGATAGAGAGCCCTACAAAGTGCACAATGAAACACACACAGACAGAGCAAACAAACAGCACAAGAGTCTTAATCTTGAAGTTGTAGAAAGAGAACAACTATTAAAATTACTAATAGGAAAATAAATGCTGAAGATCAAAGGGTAAGATAATGATGAATATGCATCCTCTACTCTCAACTATGAATATATTAAAGCCATTTGGATTACATGATTGTAGAGTTGTTGCACCATCTATCAGCTCATGGAAATGACGGCGAGTCTTGGAACCTCGAAAGCAGTTCTGGACAGTAATTATGCCTTGCAGAGCTTTTGTCCTCTGCTCCTCTAATCTGGCAATCTGAAAGGCAGTAACAGATGAAATGAAGCAACTAGCATTAGCAATCAACATCCCATATGCTCATATCAAACCATCAACAAATCATTAATCCGAGCTCATATCAATGACATAAAGTTCAAAACAAATCAGGTTGAACCAGCTAGGTAACCAAATTGCCACTAGTGTAGGTTGAACCTCCGCATTACATTTTTAGCTCCATATGGTCCCGAACATCTAACAATCCTCTCAAAATAACTCAACTTTAAGGTTTGGTCAGTAACAACTTGCATGTTCAACAAGCTCTAACAAAGTGTTGCCTCCCCACTCATCAACCACAGAACTGCTTTGTCCTCAGTGTTTGGAAACCGGGGGGGAAACGATTCGAAGGAAAAGAACAAGTACATCTACAACAGAACTATCTTGAGGAAGCCCAAAGATGATTATTCACAGGTAAAGCATTCTAAAATGATAATAGGTCATAAAGTTTCTTAAGCAACTGAAAGACCCTACAAGCAACATTCAAAAGTTCTACAAATTGTATAGTAGATATTAAACAACTATACATGACACAAACTAATCAAACAGATAATACCGTCAAGAATTTTTTTTTTTTTTTTTTTTGTACCTGGGCAGTGCGAAGATAAACTTTGGTGCAGCCAACTTGGTACATTTCAGGGAGAACATTGAGCTGTTTAAGGATGGCAACAGAAATGCTCAATGGATCCAAATGTTCACTTCGCTCAGGAAGGAGCAAAGCATACCTATATAAAAGAATTTACAGCTTTAGAATTGCACAGTTTAAATCATTAAGGAAGACAGAACCGTCAAAGAGTGCATATCCGTCATTATAATTTGATACCTCCCAGCAAAGTCTTGATGTGTCTTTCGAGAAGGATAACCAGCTCTTGCAATCCTCATTACCTCCATAATTCCACAACATAGGAGTTGTTGTAGAACAAGATCCTCCTCGTACACACCAGGAAGCTGCTTTCTGTTTGGCTTTAAGCAGCGAATAAAGTGAGGAGTTGTGTTCTCCAAATGATGCATGAGTTTAAAGAGTTGAGCCTGCATATGTTAGAGAAAGCATGTTATCATGCGACCAGAATCAGAACAGAACCACATCAATCTGCCATCAACCAAAGCTGACCCAAAAAGGATAATAAAAAGAATCAAGATCAGTATGTATATCAGTTCTGCACTCACCATTCACCAAGTATGATTTCCTTCTTAGAAGAAATAACTTACCCAAAAGACTTTGCAACATTTAATAGCTGATTGGAACTTTTTCGAATGACGATTGGAACATTGTTAAGACTATACATTCATTTGTGATCAAAATGCAAGAAATATTTCTTTACCTTGAACTTTGTTCCAACACTTTGTGTTGAAGATTCCAGTCCACTTAGTTGTGATACTGAATTTCTTAGTGATTTAAGAGTTTGATCAGGCTTTCGTGAAGCAAATGATTGAAGAAGCTTGCAGTTGCTTGAAGATAGTAGCTGGATGAAGTCAGAGTGCAGTGGGTCTCGGTTCTTTTCCATGAATCCATTCGTATCATACACAACCTGAACAATTTCAAGATTTCACAAAGTTAGGATAACAATTAGAACCAGGGAACCTTCACAGCTGGAGAAATACAACAAGATGTTAGAAGGAATGCAGAGCAACAGGAAATAGCTAGTTAGCTTCTGTAGGATGTGTGATACCAACTTCAACAAAAGATTATAACAAATATGCTTGAAGAGGGAAGAAGCGGTGTGTGGGGAAGAATACGCCACAGTGAAAGAGAAGGAAAGATTCGCCCACTGCTTAAGTGTGAAAAATATCTTGGTAATTACAGTCTATATCTGAAACAACAATGGATGAAAATGGCCAGACTTGTGATCTTGAGTGAGCTCTTGGTAGCTACCACATAAAATGACTGATAATAGATAGGAGATATTAGTGAGCCTACACTGCACTTATCCAGACACACACAGATACACCCACCGACACACACAGAGAATGGAGCACAGTATACTGACCTCCCCAGCATAGTGACGTACGCCAAAAGCTCTACCTCGTTGACCTTTGAAGAAAGGGTTGATATTCAAATGCTTATTCAACTTATTGGCCAACGTCAAGTCAGTGGCATTTGGAAAATTTGATTCCTCATCAAGCAAAGATAACAACCCAATAGGTTTCTGCCAACAAAAATAACAAAAAAGTGAACTCTCATGCTTATCATCACTGACTTATGGATAAGAGCACCAAAATTTAACCCCTGAAACCAAAAAACAAGATGATAGTAGTTTCTAACTAAATCTGATTCTGTTAACTTTGGATACAATAGGATGGTTAACTGAAGGCTCAATCCATATGGATGATTGACGGAGAATGCATTTAAAACTCAAAAGTCAGAGGCAACAAGCAGGCGGAGGATACAGTAACAAAGTACCTTCTCAAAAAGATCCAAGCACTCTTGGTTATCTTCAAAATCAACCTTAGCCCAATCAATTCCATCTTCAGCATACTCCTGGAACCAATAAGCATAAAATTGTGGCCCCCAACTGATCAGATCATGTCAGTGAGAAGTTTACACACACACACCAAAAAAAAAAGCATTATAAAATAAAAAAAATAAAAAAAAAGATAGATAAACGATATTTAGCTTTTTTGGATAAGGGTGATATAGCCCGACTAAAAAGGTTCGTAGCCTAAACGTGTTCCTCTATACCCACAACCGATACTTCCACTTTCTAGCCTAATTTACAAATTCGCCTACTAGATTACCTATGTGTTCTATTTATGAAGTTAGGTGAAAGACTGATGATCATCAACATGCAGAATATCAATTACATAGAAGAAAAGATATTTACCCGTTTGTACAACAGTTGCAAGATAATAACATTAAACAGAGTTAGAACCCTCAGAGTAAGAAATTATTTCTGAATCATTTTACTAAGGTATGCTCTCTATCCACTGTGAATTACTATAACTGAACAAAAATGGTTGATCCAGGTAAATAGTTTGCAGTTACCTCTTGCTCTAGTTTAAGCAAGTGTCTGTTGAAATGTTGTTGCAGCCTCTCATTTGCGTAATTTATACAAAATTGTTCAAAGCTGTTCTTCTGAAAAATAGAAGACCTAAGTCATCAACATGATTAAAGGGATAAATATCACTTCGAGAATAGGGGCGCCCAAACCTATACCTTAAACGACTCAAACCCATAAATATCAAGGATATTTATGGACCCCCAACTATTTTGGTTTCCATCAAGCAACTTATTGATCTGTTCCATAAGCCAATCAAACAAGTTCCCGTACATAAACTTCGCCAATGCATCTCTCGCATCGATTGCCTGAAAAGCAATTATCAAGTAATAATGCAGTTAGTCCAATGGAAAGTATTCTGATAACTTGAGATAGAAGGTAGAAAATGTAAACGTTTTGGACTGAACTTGCCTGCTGCAATGTTTTTATCTTAGAAATGTTATCACTCCCTGCGCGAATTTTATGGGTTGACAATGCCACCATCAGGCCCTGGGCGGTGCATTTCATCAACTTGGAAGCATTAGCTAGAGCTGAACAAAGGAAAAGCTTTGGAGTCAGTATCAGTCTGCTAATAGTTTATCCCTTTGTTAGTGGAAGAAAATATTGCGTCACTGAATTACAGGACAACCATGGTCCACTCTAACCTTTATTCCCTGTTAGATAACTATTCTTAGTAAAAATGTGAGTTCATTAAGCTCTTGCATTAGCAGTAGTCATGAGGGCTGGCTATATAGTATATATAAAGTGGGTTGAGCTCAAAGCAACTGACAATTTGAATTCATTATCAATTGGCCTGTAAACCTTCCACATATAAATTACTTATTTCCTCAGTGCATAAACTTCGCTCATGTGAAAAAGGAATCCTTCACAAGATAGGGAAAGTTACTGTGGGTTTGATAAGAATACTCATGTGTTCTATAAAACAGCAAGACAGGGTAAGGCAGTATAGACGGTGGCTGGTGTAGATGAAGTGCTAACAGTGTGTGTTCGAACCCACAGAGTACATTAACTCATTTGTACCAACCAAATCCACAAGGAAATTAGTCGGACCCTATGAAATACGGAGTGGAAATTTATCCATCGAATCAGCCAACAAAGCCAAATAGATTACCGAAGTAGTTGAAAGTGACACAAATAGCATACAATTACACCACATAAAGTTGACAGAGGATGAACAAATAAAGTGGAAGAACGCAAGACTGAAATTCCCTACCTTCATCCGCCAACACCTCCACGTGGTTCTCATTGTCAATAGTTTGGAATTTAATATTCCCGAGCCACAATATTGCAGCAAGAATTTCAAACACTTGAGATTGATCTTCTTTGCAAATTCTCAACATGTCAAAGGCTTCCTGGCACCAGCACACATCCACCGTCAAAGAGGGCGAGAGAAAAGGGGGGTTTCTATGTACAGAGAGTACACTATCAAATTTCTTGTATTACCTGGAGTTTCTGAAACTTGAGGGCATCATCAACACCATCAATTTCAAAGCACTCACTCTGATTAAGATACTTGTACTCTGAGGCTGCTTTAAGATTTAGTTTCTCTGAAATGAAGGATTACCATAACTCATGAGGTTGCATATGAGTATTACTTGAGAAATAACTATATTTCCAAAAGAAGATCAAGTTGTGAAGAAAGAATCAAATTTTAGGATTTCTCCCTTCTAAGTGCCACATCAAGCGTGAAAGATTATACATGTTGAATCAGAAGTGCCCCATCATGCACATAAAGACAAACTACCTTGATAAGCTAATAGGACTACAGTCCTTATATTAGAACTCAATTTAAAATTTGCCATCCCAAGTAGAAGTAGTCAACCAAACATATTAGAACTAATGAAACTAGCTGTACTGCCAGAAGTAATTGAAGCTCCAAAAGAGAAGACATAACTCAGAGTCAAGGTTTATATAATCTGACAAAGTTTCCGAATAAAACGAACATGTATTCAACTGACAAATGCATTTCTCATAAATCAAAAACAGTACCTCTGAGGAGAGATGATGCACCAGAACATAGTTGATAAAAGATATGATATGATCTTTCACCATCGCCGACCTGAACCACTCTTGACTGCTCAAAGAAGAATGCTAATATCAGAATTGCACAACTTAATAATTGGCGTCCAAAACTAAATGCAGAAGGATAAATTTACCTTTTCTAGCAGAACTATAGAGAAGAATTCCACGTCAATCAACATTAGCATGAAATTCACATTGGAAACCAATATACCCAGTTAGGTTCTACACAAAATCAGCAAAACTTTCCTTAAGAAAGAGCAAAAATTTATTGAACGAACACAAGCTTACATGTTTGAATTTTAGCGCCAGATATCTTTCCTAATGAAGTAAAATGAATTTCAATCAACTTTCCCTGCATCCATAATGAGCTATGTTAACATAAAATGTACCATCATGAAAAAAAAAATTAGGATAGCTCCAAAGTTTAAACACACTTAAATGGAGAAAATCTTACGAATCTGCTCGAATTTTTGTTACGCAGGGTCTTAGCATTCCCAAATGCTTCGAGAACACAATTAGTTTGAAGCATTTCTAGCTCCATACCACCAGCACCACCACCAAGGGCAGCCAAATACTTCATCGCGTACTTTGCCGTCTCAGTCTTACCTGCTCCACTTTCTCCGCTGTAGGAATCAACATCACAAATTATTCTTCACTAGAACAAAAGTTTTAAACAGTGGGGAAAAAGTAACCTCAAACAAAAAACGCTTGAGGATTCTGGTAAAGTTCCCTAACCTTATAATAATGGATTGATTCTTTCCATCTGCAAGAGAGGGGACACAGTCCAAATATAAGAGAAAAAAGATGATGGATAGGGCCTTCCAGCAGAAGCTGGCAACAAACAGAAAAGGTAAATGAGAAATCTATGTGCTTTCACCTCTCATCATCTCCTCGTAAGCAGCATCTACTAGGGCATAAACATGAGGCCAGTCCATATGCTTCTGCTTGTAAGCAGCCATAGCATTATCTCCATACAGTGGGACATCTTTGAATGGGTTGACAGAGATTAAAACTGGCCCCGCCTTACTCTGTTTGAGAAACACTAAACAAGTTAAAAATGGCTCACAAAGATGTAGCAAAAATAAATGATTTCTATTAGACATACATAGATCATATCCTCAGTATATCGGTACTTAAGGTTGTGAAGAACGGATGGCTCATTCAAATAACTAAGTTGCATAAGATCGTCTACACCATCAAGAATCTCTGGGTTTGCAGGTAAAAGCTGCCCTGGTGGCACGTTTACAACCTGTTGCAATGATACAATGCAGAATATTAAGCTGTGTTGAATCGACAAAATAGCACTACCCTTCGCATTCAACAAGGGAAGGGGGAACAAGAGCATAGACGAGTATGAACTTACATTTTGAAGACAAAAATTGGGAGAAGAGAAAATAAGAGATAAACAGTATATACGATAAGGCGCTCACATTTCCATTTGCAAGTGTAACAGATGTTTCATCTCCTGAAGTTGACTGTATCTTTCCAGAAGCCCACAGCCCAGTTGACAGTTGACACCAAACACATAGTTTCTGAAACAAAATAGTCTCGACGTTATTGGAATTGCATGGATCAACAAAGAGCATTTCCATGCACAATCAACAAAGAGCATAACCTTGTCATAGAGCATGTACAATATACGAACAAAATAGGAACAGCTCAAGGGTAAAACTACAGTGCAATTTTCTTGCAAAACCACTATAAATAAGCCAATTCCTACAACTGTTTCATATTTGTGTCTCCCAAGTCCCATCAGTTCAATCACCTAATAAAATTCATTTTATCTATGAGATCAACTTCATGATTATAAATAGAAATTCAAACACCACGCTGTCAACATGAGTAAAACTAGTTTATAATGTGAAATTCCAACTTAATAGTGTTGCATGACGCAATTGGCAAAACAATTGAACACAAAATATGATGCAATACTCAAGTGGCATCGATACCGAATTCAGTCATGCCTCAACATATCGTGACACAGCAGGCGCTTGCAATGAGTGAAACAAAACAAAGAAAAACAACTAATAAATACTTCAAAATGAAAATGGAAATATATCAACTGAGAACAGCTTTTCTAAAAATAACTCTGTTTGTAACTTACCTTCCTAATAAAGTAGCCAATGTTATCTTCCAATTCCACCTCGTTAATAATAGGTATCGAACTTACAGAAGAACCCCTTCGTTGTTGATTCATTTCTTTAACGTACGGATTTGAGTCGGCAGAGTCCATGACCTTCCTCATTTTCCTGCTTCCAAAACTTCCCATCCTGCTCTCCAGCTCCTTCCTCTTGGGTTCCTCCACTTTGTTGTCATCGACACCTACCAATAATTTGCTCCCTAAAACAACACTCTCTATCTTGCTCTCTAAGATACTCTCTACCTTGCCTGCTAACTGACCATTGGCACCAACTTTGAAGTCTGTGGGCAGCGAAAGGCGTGCAGAAGGAAGCCTTGCCCTAGAAGTGGGTCGAGCAGGCAAAGCTGGAGGCAGGTCCTTGGCTCTCTCCAATGCCTCATCTCGCTGCCTTAGCGATTCCAGCATCTCCTCCAGGGAGCTCCTCGTCACCGGAGGAGAGGATGCTGATAACATCATTTTAAACTATGAGGTGAACTACCCTATTCCAACTTCAAACCACCTGAAAACATAAATGGAGAAAGGGCAAAGCAACCATTTCAGTCCATACCCTCAAGTCAATGATCTAATGGAATCGAAAGAACCCAGATATTGATTATTCCCGACACAAAATCAGATGTGGGCTTCACAAGTCAAAATCCCCCTTCATTTATTTCAAATCAGCAGTTTCCCAAAAGTGGAAAATGAGATATAATTCAACAGCTCAAAGAGATCGAGATTCAACATAAAGGTCGCGCCATTCTCGCCAAAAAGGTAAAAGAAAACAAACAGTCCTGGAACCCTAGTCTGGATTAGAAAGTTTAAACAACAACAAAATTGTGCAAACTTCAAAATTACTGATCCGAAAACTCCCTAGGAAGAAAGAAATGGAACCACAACAGAAACCTCTGAGAAACCCGAAGAGTTCAATCTTCGAAAACACAATGCAAAAAAATAAATTTGATGAACACAATTCAAAATTTGAAATGACGATAAAAAAAAAAGGCACTTACAGTTTCCGCCACCGCAAACTCGGAACTCCGGTCCGAATAAGCGGCCACCTTGTCCAAACCCAGAGGTTTAAAAAAGGAAATGAATCGGGAGAAAGAAGAACCACAGCGCTAAAAAATCCGGCGAGAGCTGAGAGAAATGTCGATGCCCGACGAGTGGGGATAAAGAAAGGGGGCGCGAGATTCAGAACCCAGACAACCACAACGGAACCCAGAAGACTTGAACAACAACAGCAGCAGCAAAAGGTAATTTGGCAGAGAACCCCCCAACAAAAAACGAACGCGGAGAAATGGTTCAGCACCCCGCCGGAAATTTGTTTCTTGCGTCGCTCCCAATCGACGCAGACAAATGTTTGAATATAGTAATGTTTCCTGAACCAAAAAAGCAGGCAAGGCACGGGTGTAGGGTCGAAGATTGCTTGGACGAAAGAAGCCGTTAAGGCTGTTTGTAAGGGAAGCAAAACCAAAAACCAAAAGAAAGGGGGAAACAGAAATGCAAGCCGGAGCTCCACCACCGGCGAGAGAGAGAGAGAAGAAGAAGAAAGAGAAGAAGGAGAAGGAGGAGGAGGGTAGGTTCTTCTGGTTCGAAAATATTTCAAGTTTCTGAGGATTTTTTTTTGTTTTTGTTTTTGTTAATGGTTTCTCTCTTTCTTTCTCTCTCCCTCTCTTCTTTCTTCCTCTTCTTCCCTCTCGTCCTCCTTTCTTTTCTGCAGCTATTGTAATTTTTCGTTTTGTTTTTTGTTTTTTTCTTTTCTTTTCTTTCTGGGTACGTCTGGTTTGGTTGCCTCCAACGTTATATTATTATTTTCTGTTTGTTTGTTGCTGTCCACTGACTGAGAGAGTGGAGAAAAATTCAAACTTATTAGCTCCTTTTTTTTTCTTCCTAATTTGAATTTTAATGAAACGGCTTATGTTAATTAATCTGTTTGAATCCATTATTATAATATAATGGATTTACTCTCAAACAAAAACAATTAATGATAAAATGGTACAGATAATTGAAAATTTATCTGTTAATACTGAATTGTTATGGTAATTCTGGAGAGAAAAAAAAAACAATTGTGACAAAAAGGTAAGGTCACGTGGGAAAGGGAATGGCCATAAAAGCCCCTCACCGGCGATATGATTAGGAGGAATGGTCAAATTAATTAAATGGTCACTTAACTTAACTACGCGCTACTAACACATTGATCACGTAATTTATGTTATCAATAAGATGCCATATATGTAGATAAGAAAAATGGACTGATAGTCTAATACCAAAAACAAAAGATACAATATTTGACTCTTATTGACAAATATAGCATATAATTTACGTAGTGATAAATATAGCACGAAATCAAGTGTAATTTACGGCAATATGGTACAAAATACATGCGCAGTCAATTCTTCGACGGCACCTCGCAAATGGATACAATGAGTTTTGCATCAATGTCATTTTGAAAATTTTAGTTTTTTTTTTACATAACAAACTTATGAGTTAATGGTCTTTTTAGGTCCATGAGGTATATAAAACACGTACTATGGAAGTCCTTGAACCTTTTTCATTGATATAGTTCTGCGGGTTTTCATATTTTCTTAATCGAGTTTATACCAATAATTTTTAGGTAGTTGACTATTAAATGGGGGATATATTTTTCATCGTGCATTTATCAAGCTCCCAGCATTGATGAGTTTTCTGCCCTTATGGGGATAGAGCGTCATAAGTGTGATTTGATTTCGCTACCACCAAAGCGAGGAAGTATAATGTGCTTCGAGGGGTTCTAGGAAAAAACTAAGAAACTTATATGAGAAATAAATTTATAATTTGTGATCAATTCGGGTTCAAATCAGGAGGACAACGGCTCGATTGATATGAAACGAACCATATAAGTTCTACATAAACATTCTTTTGTATTTTTATATAATTTATATTTGTTCCTTCCTCGACTTGTTTAATCTTGATGGTCGATCGAGTTAGGAGAATCCTAATATCGAAGGTGACTTATAAGATGTGTTTTTTTTAGCTAAATAATAGTTTATAGTATAAGAGGTGAACCTAAAAGTTCCAATGGACACACTTAATTCAATCCAAAACTTTAAAGCTATTACTCTATCTAAACCCCAAAATTATTTAAACTAAAATTCATCTAACCAAAAGAATTTCATGGAATTGGATCTTTGGCCCCTAATTTTCGTTGGTGGATAGGACAATTGGGTGTGAGGTTGGGACAAGAAACGGATTAGAAAGCCTTTAGGGGAGGGATAAGGCCACGGAGGACTTTATTAATACTTTGTGGTTGGTAACGATACCAATTATTTTCAAAACTTTTGAGGTCCTTTCTTTTTCGAATTATAAAGAAAAATTGAGGTTGAAAGTTGAGTGCATATTGTATTTTAGAACTTTTTTTGAATTAATTCCTTCTATTTTTGAGCAAATTTTTGAAATTTATTTGAATTGGTTTGAACTGCGGTCATGGTTTAAAAAAGGTCAAAAGGTATTTAGACGTTGACAATTAATTAGTTAATTCGATGATGATGTATGTAGGGCTGCAAACGAGCCGAGTTGAGTCAAGTTTTTATTTAGTTTGAGCTCGGTTCGTTTATAAAATTTGCAGCTCGAACTCGAATTTTAATAATCTAGCTCGAGCTCGGCTCGATTAAAAATAATATAGCTAGAGTTCGACTCGATAGAGCTCGGTAAATACTCATTAACACATCTTGGCAAGCTGAGTACAAGCTCGGCTCAAGATGAGCTCGATTTGAATTTTTTTTTTTTGCTGAAAAATGTGTAAACATAAGAGTTTAAATGAGAAAAAAAACACACTAGAAACTATAAATAATAGCTAACTCTAATAAACATCCGTATTAAAACAATAATGTTCATGTTCAAAAGAGTAATTAATCATTCCACAAGCTCTAAACAAGTAAGCCCGCGAGCTTAGTTCAACAAGCCACCGAGTCAAACTAGCTCCCGAACTTATCAAGCTGAGTATGGTCTAGCTCAAGCTTGGCTCGTTTACTAACGCGACGGCTCGCGAGCCGGCTTGTTAATTAACGATTCGAGTGTCGAACGAGACTTTTTCGATTCGAACACCGAGTTGCTCGCGAGCGGTTTGACTCATTTGCAGCCCTAGAGGCTAGATGTATGTAATAGCTGCCATTTCGTTCTTTTCCTTACTAATCTCTACACATTTTCACTTTCATTACGTGCAACTTTCGAATTCTTACAAAAACTTACTCATTTCACTCCAAAACATCTCAAAGTTATATTACACGAGTAACTTCATAGTACCTCATACTATAATGTACATATACATGAATGAAAATTTGAAACTACTTCTTCTCATGGGTGGACAAGAGGGTGTGTTGGGAGGCCATCAGACAAAGAGTCCAAATATTAGGGGCCTCCATTTGGACCTTTTAGTTAATTCGATCGTATATTATATGTAGTATTTATATGTGATTAATTGATTAGGAGTATGCTCACCAGCCACCAAGTATGTCTACGATCATTACTGATGATATGATGGGGGTAACTTTGCCTCGACAGATTGTAGCTCCCTCTCACTCTCCTTCCTCTTCCATGTACTCCCTGTAACGCTTTCTGTGTTCTTGGCCTTGGCCTCCCCTTAATGCAAAAAAAAAAAAAAAAAGATTAGGAGTATGATAAGATTTTAACTATATTAATATAGATAATTGTTAGTCATTGACCAATATTTTCAATTATATATATTCGAGGCAATGTATAATAATTGTTATAGTCTTGTTTGCACCAAGACTAATAATTTGGTTTGGAGATTTAAGGAAAGTTATATCTCAATCTTTCTGTTGATAACTTCGTACTGGCAAATCATTATTTGTAATAACCCACCGAGCATTGTTGGAGAGTTGGGTAAGCAAAGTTCCCAACTAACCGGTCATTTCATTTGGATTATTGATTTGGATATGAAAGTTTTTGTCCAAACATGGTTGTTTGATCAATGAAAAAACAGTATCCCCTCATGATTTTCAGTTGGCCAAATCTTAATTTATATTGAGGTGGGTTGGGACTTGGGGAAAAAGAAAATCACCAACATTTTCCCATCTTATCAATTACCAATGTTTGAAATATCAAATGTCGCGGAGGAGGTTGTCACCCACCATGAACTATACATAATCCCGTCATTAATAGTTTTGGATGTCTTTGAGTTCCGAAAACTCCTTCGAGAATCCGTCTCTTCCCACCAATTTTTTTAACTGAAGTGTGCCTTTTTTTAGGCTACCGCATCATAAAACAAGGAAGGTTTTATTTGTATGCCTTTAGATATGATGATTTGGATTTGATTTTGAGATTTTAAATTTCAAATACTAAATCATTTGTTTGGATAATATTTAGATATGTTATTTGGATTTGTACCGTATACATTGTTGAATTACAAATACATATCTAGTATCTTACTTATAAATTTCAAATACATTTTAAACAACTACTTATTTGAAATTTCTCTTAGCATCAAGTAGTACTTGTTGGAAAAAAATTTAAAGTCCAGGTACCAGAACACAAGAAAAAAAAAGTATATATGTACTAAAATATAACTTTACCATCAAAATATATGGATATGTTGGTTAAAATAAAAATTTAGGTACTAAATCATAAGGGCAAAAACAAATTTGGTAGTAGCAAAAATTCACAAAAAACTTATAAATCTGAAAATACTAAAAAGTTGAAAATTAATAATCAAACACTAAGTTAGAATTACACCAATTTCAAATACAATCTTTTGAAATCCTTTATATAGGGAATCATATTGTAAGGATAATATGGTGGATGCAAAAGTATAGTAATTAACCCTATAGACTAATGCTTCTTGGGTTTAACACTTCAGATCTCAATGATCAAAAGGAGGTTCAAGTTCAATCAACCTTAGACTAGACTAGGCAATCACTATGCGCCATTGAAATGATGGAAGTAATGTGGCCTCCAATTGACCTTAATTATTAATCATCTTTACCAAAACCATTCATCGCACCACACTTCTCCTTCTCATCAAATTGGTAGTCAGCACGTTTTATCTCCAATTTTCAATCATATAATAATTTCAAGCTTTTCACCAATATTCCCGGACCTTAATTAGTTCAGATTGCCCAAAAGTTTGAAGAGCCAGAAAGGAAGCACAAATTTGGGAGACATTATTATTATTATTATTACTATTATTATTATTTTGTCTTTTTATTGTTACTAAAATCCCAACAAGACGAATGAGGACTAGTTCAAGTGGTGTGAGTGTTGATCTGTTGGTCTTCTCGTAGCGATTCAGGGTTTGAAATATGTCTTTGGTGCTCGCCTTTCTGATCACCGACCGATGCGTGTCTTCGTCTCTACCATGAGGTAGAGAAAACTTGCCTTGCCTCTAGTAGCACTTCCACCCCCATCTGGCCATCTTACAAGACTTGGATTATGTCGAGCTAGAATTTAGCATATGCCTACACAGTCTACTAAGTGACCACGGTAAATAACTCTTGTATTCTTCAAAGTATATATGATCGATTCACTAATTTGTTAACAAATCTAAATTTCTTGATGGGTTTTTCCTACTTTGCAAACCTCCATGCATCTTTTTTTACGGAATCAGAATGTACTGATTGCACGCGATTTTAGACTTCTAGACCACTATACACACAAAATATACTTTCACAAACCCTACACTGATCATGAACTTGTCAGTGCATTCTCCTGCAAATATCCATGATTGATGAAAGAACCCACTGAGAATGAATTCTGCAGCTTTCCTCACATCTCCTTATGAGCAATAGTGAAATACTATCAAGAGAAACATATCACTGCCACTCTGACTCCCAGCACTAATCTAATAGGTAGTTTGAGTGCGTACCAAGCCAGAAGTGTAGCAAAATGACAATCATGTCCCTCCTTGCTCCGCCGGCTTGACATGGAGCCATCAGCCATGGAAAATGGACCATTAAACAATTCCAAAGCCCCATTTTGATGCAATCTACGCCACTTAAATGCGAAAGGAGGAATGTCTTATTGCCCAATGGAAGAAGGAACAACAACCCCAAAATCCTATCTCTCTTTCAGGGCAAGTTCAGAGTCCACCACGCTCCACGTGTAGGTCTGTAACTGGCACTAATAGCTGCTGCTGCTGCTGCTGCTGCTAAGTAACAGTATATATTGACGTTTTCTGGCTTGTCCATGGAGGTTACTGGATATGAGAGGAAAAGGGCCTACCCAGAATGAACATGATACCTAATCAACCCCCACATGTTCCAGTTTCGTATCAGAAGTTTACATATGACAGTGATATGTGAAGAAGATGGCCAGCAGGAGCAGCAGCAACATGTGTAATGGATATGTTCCAATTAGCAATTGTTAATGTCGTATCCCTGCAGCTGGACTCTCTTTGCCCTTTTCTTTTTGTACTTTACTATCTCCTTCTATTGCCAAAACATCAAAGATAAAGTAAATCCTTTCATCACTCCCTTCAGTCTTCTTACACCATCTTTTGCAGCTTTGGAAAGATATTCCCACCAGCTGCTGTTATTTCTTCTCAGTAGTAACAGCCTTATTGCAGCTTTCTCTTGAAAGGGTCAATTAGTAAACTTGTCTTAAAAGGCTCATCATTTGGCTTCTCGATATGAGAATTGAGGCTTTTTCTCAAAAAACCATGAAATAAAAAAGGGCTTCAAAGGAAGAGAAGGAAAGGGAAGGGGCAATTACAAGGCAACCTGCTGCTGCCAGTTTTAACCTAAGGTGCCTTTGTTCTTCCCCCTATTTATCAGAAGAGGTATTTCCTAATAAGATTACACTGATTATACAAAAATACACACTTCAATGTCCAATCTTTTCATCGCCAGAGCAAAAGTACATCTGATTGCTACTTAGAATACACAGCACCATGTCGTTCTCTATAATGGTACCCCGTATGTATGTTAATATTAAGAAAAATAACATCCGTGAAGTTTATTCATGTTCAGGGGGTAATCCTTACTGATGAATAGGGAGGGCTGCCGACGGCGATGAATCCCTGCAAAGACCAACCAAAAGGAGGAGCCGAAAACCCCACATCGATGCATTCTTTCCCAAGTAACTGAACATGGTCTATAGTATGCCACATGGACTGGCCAAAGCTACTCCCATTTCCAAATGAATCGTGTGTAGTGTAATTGTATATGATAGGTATCAGTGTAGCCGAACCTGACCCTTCTAAATCTGTGCTGCCAAGAGTTCATTCCATGTATCAGGAATACCAGGCAGGCACCAGTGAAGGCAATCACTCACATTGTTCGTAGTCTTAGCGCTGTAATTCGATATGTGAGCCTCATCTCTCAACTCGGATAGTGCAGTAACATCCAGAAGCTTAATCCGTGTTCCCTCAACAGCAGATGCAATGACTGCATCACTTGACTCATCCTTCGAGACTTTGCTCCCTCTAGTCATGGGAGTGGTATTGTTACAATTCCCACCAGTGTTCCAGTCCCCATCACGATAGTGCCTCGGTGAAATTGTTCTGAAAAACACCTTGAGACTACGAGGATGCGAAGGAAGCTGCTGATCGAGCCACCTAGCGACACTGCGAACTGTTAGATTCTTGGCAGTGTGCAAATCAACAAGTCCTTTGTCTTCGAGTGGCTCCCCATTAATGTACATCACCCAGCGGTTTGCTTTGAGCTTCCCACGGTTCCAGTGATGGCCAGTGTTGAGAACTAGGACATTGAATCTGTGAAGGTATCGTCGCATGAAAGCTGGTGGATGGTCCAAATGCATCCGGACCTCTGTCTGTCGATCTGTGGCGTTTACAGGGACTAGGTCAGCCAGGCTGGCAGACCAGTAGTATAAAATGGTTGTGTTGGTGTTTGTGAAGCGATAGGCCCAGCCATCTGGGCGTATAGCACCTGGCGCTTTGACTAGACCGAATTCATAGCCCACGTCGGCTACATCCATCCTCCATTCTCCACCTGATGCCATGCACATCAATGATTGGAATTGCTGTCTGCCCAGCGAGTCTCCGATGAAGGCAATCGTTTTGTCCTGCATTCTGGATGGGATGAACTATAATTAGTAGAGACAAGCATTTGACCTCAAAATTCGGAGGTTGAGAGCAATGGAAGTCCACCTTTTGAGGAATTCCGATTCCTCAAACTCGGTCGTTTTGCAGTGTTCTGGCTGCCATCTATACCCCTCAAAAGAAAAATCTTTTCGAGGAAAAGTTCTGCACGCCCACATTCCCGACAACCATTGTTTACATTGGAACCCGGAATATAGAGGTCTTTTGCTGTCTGCAATCCATCTACCCTTAGCATAATTGCAGTCTGCAAAGTGTAACAAAGAAGAAGAAGGGGAGCAGTGAGAGAGAGGTAAGAAGGAAAAAAGGCAGCACACATACATAATGAGTAGCACAGGTGGTGGATAATATACTTGTGTAAAGGCAAAACCAACTATATAGTATCAATATCCATTAATGCGTGTGACATAAGTTTTTAAACAGGCAGAACAAGGACGAATGTTCATACACTCATTGGCACCGAGGACATCTTAGTACACTTTTTCTTGTCAAGTATGGGCAAATGATTCAATAGAAACCAGTTGGACAAGGATGGCAAAAGTATAATTTTAGGTTACTCTTGATTGCTAGCATCATCTTCAGAAAAGATTGAAAGGAGCAGAATTTAGAGGATAGTTAAGGCCAGGGAGGATCTCGGAATTTGTAAGCGATAAAGTGAAAACCTTTAAGCATATTGGCCAGAGAACACTCATTTATCCATCAAAGCGATAAAAAAGGCTAATATAAACTTCATACATGAAGACAGAGACTTCTAAAAAGCAAGTTCTGAATTCTGATGTGGTTATCATCAGGGTCTCTTATCACAAGCAAAGCCACAACTGAGCAAAGTTCATCAATAACACCACAATAAACAAGCCCACTGCAAATACTCTACCTTTCAGATTCGAAGACGGTACACTGTTTGTAACATTCACCAATGAACCTGAATGGGATGCATCACTAGGCCAGTTAACTACGTTACCTGAGCATCAGAACAAGAAAAGATCAAATTAGAATGAAGTTAGCACATGTAGCAAAAGCCACAGTGATAAAGGAAGCTACCAAAAAGCCCAACAGATGCACCATGTGGTGTCAGAAAGGTTGCTTTTCTGTCTGATCCAAGGTAGTTAAAATCCTAACTTTGACTTCAAAATCATATGATTCTAGAAGGATACACAATGTTAGGCCCAGGCTTATCATACTTATGGTCTTCTATGAACTCTAATTCTGTACTAAATATAGTAGTTTCAAAACCAAACCAAAGATGTTATATTATTATCATACACATTAGACAAGAAATTTGTTCTTTCATCCACTTTGTTTACTGGATCATTGTTTTTACTTCGTACGAGTGACAAAAAATGCAGTAATTCTACATCTGTGGTTCTCTCTTTAAGTTTTTTGGATTGGAATTTTAAATAGTTTGTAATTTTACATTTTTAAGTGCAATCATAACTTTGACTACGGTGTTCTCACCCAGCACACTAGAGTCTTGCAACTCAGTAGAGCACCAGTTACAGTTTTATCAAAAGGCATAGTTTTGACTGTGCTGGTTTACCTTGACAGGAACAAATAGGCAGAGAAGCATACCTGAAGAGATTACTCTAAACTGCTCTTGCGCTGACTGCAAAGTAGAAACAAAAGGATTCTCTTCCCATGTCCATAGAATAACTGCTGTAAGAACAATCGCAAGCAGAGAAACCGAAACGTGAATCCCCTTCCACTTATAGAAACTTATTACTTTCATGCCTGCTCACTGCAAAGGGCACCAACCCTTATGCATTCATGAATCTCAGACGTCCTAGTGTTGGATGGCTACCATAATAGGAAAATTATTCAGTAGAATGCTATCATGTGTGGGAACTCTTTTATCCAGGAGCTTCAGCTGCAAGCAAAAGGAGAAAAAGAGAATCAGAAACAGAATAAGGACAAGGATAAAATAAAGAATACAGAATGATAAACAGATATATCTGCAGTAAAGTGTCATTCACGAGAACAACTGACTACTAAAATAAGAGTCGAGGCCACCACTTCAATTGAGCAAACAGTGTAGATCAATATCAGTGAACACCGTTCTCAATAATGGAAACAATCCTGAGTACAACCTATAGAGGAGGATTCTGCAGCATGGTGCTTAGCCATAAGACAGGGAATGCCTTAATCCCCCAAACCCCCCAAAAGGAAAAACAATTTGATATGTACTATCACCTTATATAATGAAAAAAGATAATGTTTGAACATATCAGCTAGGTGCCTGATTAGTAAGATCTTGACTGCTGCCTGCCATTGCTTTAACAAAGGGAGGATTCGTGGCCTAGTGTGTAGAATGGCCATGATGTAGGGTTCTACTATTTTAAAACATCCAAGAATGGAATCAATACGGGCAGCAGGAAATGGTCCTGTGAACTATGAAAATTAAGCTGCCGCTATTTCTAGCTATGATAGTGCAGCAGTGCTAACAAGAAACAAAGAAGGCAACTGGAAGTTTTTGGCACAGAACAGGTCATGGAGTGGTGAAACTTCTTGATCAAACAGAAGTTTTGTAGTCCAAGATCACATTTTTCAAATAATAAGGAAGAAGAACAAAGATGGGTTGGGGTCATTTTTACAGTGCCACTCAGTTCTGCTTCATTTATTCACCATCTCCAAAAGGCTAAAACTTTACGAAATGTCCAAGATCACATTTGTTCAAATAATAAGGAAGAAGACCAAAGCTGGGTTGGGGCTATTTTTACAGTTACATTCAGTTCCTACTTCATTTATTCAACATGTCCAAAAGGCTAAAACTTTACAATTATACATTTGTTGCCTACTCAAAAACACCAAGTAAAGCCAAAATATAATCAATCTCCTATCTCTGCTATTTCAAAAACATTCTCAGATACTGAAGCAACCCAAGTTCAGTTACCACTTCAGCAGAGAAATTTGTTCTGGAAATCAGCAGTTGGAGGCAAAGCCATGGCCAAACAACAGAAAACTTGACAGGAAGGAAAGGAAACCGAATGCCAATAACCAGAATCCACGTTCCACAACAAAGCAAGTTAAAATCGGAGAGACTGCAAGGCAATGCGAGCAGGGAAATCGTCAGGCAAAAACTGAATACTGACAACACATATACTGACAAATTTCCAGCACAGACAGAACTTGTAGCGAATCGCACTTGTTCGATGGCGATAAATGCCATTACAGGGACACTGCGCAAAAAAAAGCTGCCTTCAAGCTTTTCCAACTGCACGGATTGGATAACTGATACCTAAACCGAAATCAGTCTCTCACCGTACTCAGCTTAACCAGCAATCCCGGCATCCAAAATAGCAGGAAAGCGCATATAACGAAGTAAATCCAAGAAAAAGGGGAGAATCCACCGATAAACAATCATCGCGGTGAAGAAGATGAAAGCAGCAAGGGACATGATAAAGTGTGTTCCGTGAGAGGGAGAGCAAAGAACCTGCTAACCTGAGGTACGAGAAAAGCGTGCCGAAGTTCCTCTCTGTCCGTCGGTGTCCGCTAAAGGCAGTTGTGGAGTGAAATGACGGGGGGTTTTTTTTTTTGGTGTCGGATCAGAGTTCACCTGGAAGAAAATCCAAGGCGTTTAAGAGAGTTAGATTAGATCCAGTAATGGCGGTCGCGACAGCTCCACGGTTAACAAAGGACAAGGCGAGAGAGATGCACGCCGCAGTACAGATGCGACTTGTGAGGCTTAATTCCGTTATCAGAACAGCTTTCTTAGATGTGTTTTTTATTTTATTTTTTTTGTGTATCAAAATTAAACATTTGTTATATCATACAAATGCTAGCCTACAATATAATATATGTCTGAATATTGTACATACTTTTGTATATTTTGATTAAATATAATCTTCGATTATTATCTATTTAGATTTAGCGATTTTAGTAATGAGATTCATTCATTGAAAATTAATGTATAGTATTACGTCCTGAATTCTAGTTAATTCTTGAATAAATTGTAAAACTCGATGGATACTCCGATAAAATTAGTAAAAACCAACAAATATTAGCATGCTATGTTTTTGCCACACTTGTCAAGTATCATGCAATATTATTTCTTAAATATTCTTGCCAATGTGAGATCCTATTTGATAGCTGTTAACCATTTTCATAATGTGTTTGTTGGGTGTTATAAAAATAAATAATAATAATGGATTTGTTGGGAGGTGTGTTTAATACATATATTTTTCATCACGGAGTTGTTACTTGTTAGTCAAGGGAGTGGTGTAACATTTGAGATACAAACAAGATCACTAGCGAGTTATTTATTTATAGTCTCGAGTTGAATAAGGAAAACGAGTATATGATTACGTGAAATTATTCATTTTTGTCTCTAATATTGGAGAAATTGAGTTTTGACAATGTTGAATTTAATCAATCCGTGCTTGTTTGGACTTTTAAATTTGTAATGTTTTATTTGAATAAATTATCTCATTTTTTTTACAAAGGAGATAGCTATTTTTTTTTGAAAATCATGTTTTTATTTTGGGATGGGATTAGGTGCTAACTAACAAAAAACGCTACTAAAAATAACGAAATCACTACGAATTATTATAAAATCAATACAACATCTAAGCTAAATCACTACTAATTCAAACTAGTAGTAGTTTTCCCCTTGGTTAGGACGGTGCTAACTATTGTATAATTAGCACCGTAGCCGTTCCTTTTTTTTTATAGATTCTTGTATTTAAATTTCATTATTTTTGGTGATTTGAAGAAAAAAGGGAAAATTCCAAGGCTTAGTTGCTGGGCTGAGCCCATAGCATATAGGCCCATCCAGATCAGGCCACAAACAGATTCACACTTCGGACACATTCCCAGGCTTAGGGTTTAAGTTCGATTTTTGACCGCTCTCCAGTCTCCATCATCCACACTCGGGCAATTCCACGCGGTAGCTCTTTCAGCCATGGCGAAAAACAGGAACAAGAAGAAGAAGTCTGGCGCTGATTCCATGGACACGACGGAACCTACTGTCTCAGATTCCGCTCAAGGTAGTAGCTATCTCCTTCCCGTCCTTATATCCGGTTCAGCATACTTGTCGTCTCGTGTTGGTTGATTGGGACTTTGATTGATTCGAGAATCGCAATGGTAGTTTAACGATCAGAGTTTGAAGAACCCGTTCAACTCTTTTTTTTCTCCTTTTTGCGTCTGGGGTTTTCTCAATTTGTGTTTTGCCGCCGGGATTCCAACATGTAAATTGACTTTTCTGGGAAAATCGTGGAACTTTGCAGCGATGGACACGTCGGAGCCTGGAGCTTCAAGACCTGCCTCCGGTGGTCTCAATAGGTTAGCATTCTACAACACTACAGCAATTTCCTTTCTTTGTTATCGGGGAAATTTGAATGTTTCATGGCTCGAACTTGTTTCCAATGACAGAAAAGTAGTTATTTTTTTGAGAAAGCACGAGACCATGTTGCTAGAACTTAAGCTAGTCGTCCACCAAACTGCTTGCTTTATTAGGGCTTGGTACAGAATCAGCTGGTTTAGCATGGTTGTGACTGTTGTCTCTAGTTGCATCAGTAGATGAAGCATTGGTTTTTGTTGCTGGAATTGAACATTGCCAGAACTGGAAGATTTGTTGGCAGCTTAGTATTTTGTATATTTAGCTCACTTGTGCCCATGGTTGTGTTGTTCGTCCGGAGCAGAATACAGAAGGGAAGGCCGATGAAGAGATCGAAGAACGTTCGCAAGAAGAAAGCCCTGGAAAAGGCCATCTCCAAGACCGAGCAATCTTTTGAGAAAGTTGCCAAGTTTGAGAACAAGAAGCAAAGAACTCAATCTGCTAAACAGCTCTACGACTGAGCAGTAGTAGCAGTATAGATCAATACATATTGAAATGTATCAGGAATCGGCATATTCCATATTCAATTTTGTTCAGCTTCTCAACATATATGTAGTAGTTTCGAATCCCTTCTGTAAGGTTTTATTCCATATTCAAAATCTATCTTTTATCTTAGAAATTTATGTGCATTGTCAAACAACTTATTGATTGTAAAAATCATGGCATATATCCTTGTCTGATTAGCTATCGATGTGGAGATGCGAAAACCATAGCTCTATACAAAGAGTCGACCCTGTATTGAATTTTGACGGGGTTCAAATGAAGCGGCATCATTCCGATGAGCTTCTTTGGCCCTTGCGTTGTGCAAACTGCAAAGACAGATTCAATATGTTTGTTTTTGGTTAAAATTTTCAAGGAAAAAATAGATTAATCGTGCTGCTGGAAATGACGTTGACTTTGATATATTTTGAAATAAAAAAAATTAAAATATACATTGACGGTATATATCATGGTGGTAATGTCCTATAGTGCATAAGAACATGCCATGATGGTATGAAAGTATATTATGGTGGAAGGATGCAAAGTTTATTGTTCTGTCATATTGCCATGTCTATTCCCACGTATCAGATTCTAGATTGGAAATCAAAAGTTCAGTCCTATTCCTTCAAGAATTCACTGTACGAACATCAATATTCTATGAGATAGTTTTCGATGATCTGCTAAGGAAACAACCTAGGATTACAGTTACAGATCCTTTCTTATTATTTTTAAATCGATCGTTTTCCAACTTGGATGATATTATACACCAACACAAGGAAAAAAAAGTCGCCGGCCTTATTTGCTTGAAGAAACCTTTGCTTCCAGTGAAATACAGCTAAATGGAACTCAAATGGCGTGAACAGTATTACATCAATGCAAATCTTGAAATAGCTAAGCTTTTATTGAACTACAATCGAACTCCACTTTAAAAGGTTTCCAAGATCAGCAACTTGATAGAAACCATCGACAAACACAGATTCCAAGCTAGAAAAACTTTCGCAACTAAGCCAAATCGGATCACAGATTCCGGGACTTTAAGCTCTTTGTTCAACATAAGATCCAGCAAGTCCAGAAGTACCAATCAGGGTCACCTGCAAAAACAGGACCAAGTGATTTAGGCTTGCTTTCAAAATATGCATAAAGTACAGCCAAGTACAGTTCAAGAGGCACAACTGAAAAGATAAAAGCTAGTAAGCCCCGGGATTCAAAACAGTTACCATCATTAAAATGTTAAAGCCATGACGAGCTAATCTCGCTAAAAAGAAGATGATACCAATATGCAAATGCATGAAGCATATTGAGGCAAAACAGATGGAAAGAAAACATCCCTAGAAACCCATAAAAGCAAAAGGTGCTAGATTGAGGGAGCAATAATCTAAATCGTAAATTTCAGTTAATTAGCGTTCAATAAAATTGAGCAAGTCATAATACCTTGCCCCACTCTGATCCTAGGCCAGCACATCTCATCTTCAAAAATATCATCTTTGAACCCAATTCCATCTCTACTTTCTTTCTCAGATAGGCCTCATCAGGTCCAAATGACTCCAAATACGCAGAGTATCGTTCAAAAAACATGCGGATTGCCTTTGCATAATCATCTGTTAGCGGTTTTACATCCTGTGCCACACATTTTTACAAACTATTATTAACCTTCAAGAACCATTTGACGAATACAAACTATAGAACTAAGAATTTCAAATGAAAAACCATGAGCATACCTCGCCGCTCATCCCAATGCTGTCATCTAGCTCCATCTTTAGAGACATGACCATCCCACTGAATTCTTCGACAGCTTCAGATGACCGGAAAATATTCTTCAATATCTCTTGACCGGATTTGTCATCAGTGTTCTTCGACAGAGCATTCTTCACATCATGGATGACTGTCGCATCAAGTTCATCCCAACTTGCAGCCATCAAGTCCTTGAAAGCACATAAGACATCAGGGTCCTTAATCTCGGGCAAGTGTGCCACATCCTCACTATAAGATCTTTTGCTACCAATATTGATTGCCAAAGGAGATCGAGAACCTAACAACAAGCATGACCAAGAAAAGACCGCGTTAAAAGAGGCATGAACTATCATTACCAAGGTAGCATCAACTTCACACAGACAGTCGTTGGTGGATAAAATCAATCATTGGATCCATCTAATTCACATAAGCCTTGATGAATTTCACATCAATGACAATTGCTGGTACAATTCTATAGCTAGACAATTTATAAAAAAAAAATTATACAGCTAGACACATGAACCAAAGAAAATTCCTCTCACACATACCCGGCAATGTTCAGATAAAGGCTACAGCTTCATTTTCCTATTAAATGAAGATTCATTCAACCCAGTTCACCAAATTCGCTACCAAATCGACCCAGAATTTCAAAAGACCCCAAACCAGGTTTTAGATAATAACTCCAAGCGTGATGATGAAATTGATAACCAAATAACTACTCAGAGCGCCCAAACCCATAACCGGAAGTATGGTTCCAAAAAGAGGCATTACCGGAAGCGATGCGATCCGCAGAAGCGGTGGCGGAAGAGAGAGTGAACAGGGATCGAGGAGCTGACTGACGGCGAAGGAGCTGGTTGCCGGCAACAGCTGCGAAGCCTATCGAAGATCTACGAGAAGCTGCACGATATAGAGACCTGAGAGCCACCATCTTCCCCATCTTCGAAACTTTTCCCTTTTCTGTTCTTGAAAGCAGCAGTTCGGGTCAGCTCTGGGTATGTCTGTATTTCTTCACTTCTTGATGAGGAAAAAGGAAAACCCTCAAATCGCGTTCAATTGCAGCAATGAAACGGCGAATCGTTTTGATTAATCGACTGTCGCTAATTTTTAAATTGCAATCAAGCTGATAGAAACGGCGTCGTATGAGTTGGATCCCGGGTTTGTGAACTGCTTCCGCCGGTGGCAGTTCTTGAGTGATGATACGTCGAGCTTTCTCCATCACGAGAAAGCGGAAAAAAATCTCTCCCGCCCTCTGCGAATCAACGGACGGCTCAAACAATTCGTCGCCTTCAGAAACAAACGCCAAGCTCGTTGACTGATCTTCCAGCTGCTATTCTGCAAGATGAGCTTATTGGTAAACCAATGTGCGAATCGTTGGATTGGTGGCGATGAGAAACTCTATCGAGGTGAGTGGTTTGAGGTATCAATCTTTGTTACGCGAGTCGGCAGGCGAGATTGAATTGTTTTCTGATAGTGAAGCGAAGGGTCGCGCTGAGGGTGAGTGGTGGAGGTTCATCCGGTGATGAGTGTGCTCGCCGCCGCGACGTTGTGCCGATGATGAAGAATGACAGTATAAGTAGCTTTAGGGAGAAAGCCATTGCGAGCTCCGTTGCAGGTAATTTTGTTTCCCTCTTTGGGTGTTTCCTTGTTCATTTTACAGTAGCTGGCTGTAATTCATTCTTTCTCGTCCCGAATTCTTCCTCAGTTGCAAATTTGGTTGCTGTTGGAAATGCAAAGGCTATGTCCTCGGACAAATTACTGGTAAGAGTCTTTCTAGTGTTATTGAAACTCTTGGGATTGTTTCTCCCCAGACTTCAATTGTGCTGTTTGTTAGGGCGAGTAGGGAAGACTTAGAATATATCATATCTGGACTCTGGTATTGCTGCTGCTAAGTCTTGTGTTATTTGTGTTTGTCTAGTTTCTCAGAAGGCTAGTAAAATCTTGCGGACTCGGTAGCTTATGTTCATGTGATGAGTGTCTTCCAAGTTATATCAATATTGTTTGTTGTTGAGTCAGGAAGATGCTGCATTCCTTTACACTCTAGCTGATGGGAGCATTGGGGACTGGTTGGGAGGATTCCTGTACTCTGCTAATCAACAGGCTAATGAAGCTGTTCAGGGCCAATTATCAGCACTTAGCTTCACCAGGTGTTTCCATACTAAGCCTTCTCTTTGCCCTCTTCCCTCACCGAGTTTTTGTATTTCGGGATGTGTTCGTGAATTTCATTTTCTGCATTGGTTGCCGGCTGACCTCCTTTACAGTTTGGCTGTTATATTTGGGGCAGGACTTGTAACTAGCCTTTCTCCATGTACATTGAGTGTTCTACCTTTGACGCTTGGTTACATTGGTAAGCATGTACTGGTTCATTGTTCGAGACAGTTGATGTACGTTGTTCATTTGATCACAAATTCAAAATATTTTGATTCGCTTGGTGAATCTGATGTATAATTTTGTGGATTGTACAGGAGCATTTGGCTCTGGCAAAAGCAGAACAGAGGTAAAGAGTTTATGGCATTCCTTTTTTTGTTGCTAAGATTTTCGATGGTTAGGTTTAAGTGACAATCGGTGTGTGGATTGAGAAGGTTCCAGTATGTCTGAGAACCAGTCTTCCAATAAGGAAAAAGGATTTGGTTTGGAAGCCTTTAGCAGGAAGGCAACCTTTTTTCAGTTAGTTTGTGGTTCTCAAGAAATCTCAGCAAGGACTTTGTTTGAAGTTTTCCCTTCTTTTGCCGTCTCTTGCATATGACCTTTCCATTACCACATGAATATGAAGCACAATTTCACTTGGTTTATACTAAAAACAACTGAGTCATTTGTCGGACAGGTCATTGGTGACTCGGTCGCATTCTCCTTAGGATTGGCAACTACGCTTGCTCTTTTAGGTGTAGCTGCCTCTGTCGCTGGAAAGGCGTATGGGCAGATAGGGCAAGGATTACCCTTGGCAGCTTCTGGATTGGCGATATTTATGGGTCTCAATCTGCTGGAGGTAATCAATATGTTGCATCTGCCTTTTGACATAAGTGTAGATGGAAGCTTTCCTGGTCATAGCCTTCTAGCATTTTATATGATTTTGGATGAGTTATGATGTGTCATGAACTTTTCTTAACTACTATCTCTGCTGACTTTCAACCTTGCTTATAGGTGATCGAGTTGCAACTTCCTTCCTTTTTTGACAACTTCGACCCTCGTGCTGCTGCTGCTAATTTTCCTTCAAGTACGTGCTATACAAATTCCTTCCAGATAAAAATGCATTATCTTTGGGCAATAGTTCTTGCCTTCTCTACAACTTCTGAATGGTGTAAATTTCTTTTCCAGGTGTGCAAGCATATTTAGCTGGGCTCACATTTGCATTGGCTGCATCACCTTGCAGTACGCCTGTGCTGGCAACTTTGCTAGGATATGTAGCCACCTCTAAGGTATGAAAGTGATTTTGGGCTCTAGGCCTTTTTGTGCTGATTTGGTATTTGATTTACCTGCTTTTTCTTATTCTTTTCTGCAAACTAACATCTTCTTAAGCCTTGGTTGTTCAGTAACACTCGGAGTGTTTGTCACTTGATCAGTGGTTCATGAATGCGTTACTCATTGAATGATGATCTGTGAATTATTGGACTGGAGTCTTTTCATTTACTTAGTTTGATTCAGTTTGAATAGTGTATGACCTGTGGTTGCTCATATCATCGTCATGTGATGGCAAGGAATCAGTTTGAAAATTGTTGGCTACATATAATCAGTTGGATTGTGAGCTTATTGAATAAATACAATGTAAGCATGTTAAGAAGCAAATAAACGAAGACGATCTTGAAAAAAAAGGTAAAACAATGGCCAAAAAAAGCAACAACCTCTTTGCTCCAATGTGTCAGTTTGTTGTTGATCTAGCTTCCCTTCAAGTCCATTAACAGTGAAACTATTTCAGCTTGGCTGTTTTAGATTTCAGCGTTGTTCTCAGCACGTACAAAATGATAAAATAATTATCTACACAGGATCCAATAGTTGGGGGCAGCCTGCTTTTGACATACACAACTGGTTATGTTGCTCCACTTCTTCTTGCTGCTTCTTTTGCTGGAGCGTTGCAGGTATTATTTCCCAAAATTTACCCAGATTCCTGCAATTGCCTTCTTTAGCGATCTGTCGGTTTCCTTTTTTTTTTACATCTTTTCAAGCATTGACCCCCAAAGTATTCTTGCAGAGTCTACTGTCGTTCCGGAAGTTCTCAGCATGGATCAACCCCACCAGGTAACCCATTCAATTACTTGCAGTCTCTTGTGTTGTACTATTGTTTCCAGAATGTGATATGCCTTTGCTCGACCTAAAGTTGGGATCGGTTTTAAAAAATATCAGCGGAGCGCTACTGTTAGGAGGGGGAGTGTACACTTTCTTGGATAGACTCTTCCCTATTTCAATGTCGATGTAGGAGTTGCCACAGGTCAGGAGCTTCAAGTAAACAATCGGGGATAGGGAAGTACAACATATATTTCGATTTACTTTCAGCTGTCTCCTGCCATCTTGGTTCTGTGAAAAGCAGGATGAAATTGGTCAAATATAATACATCAATGTCATGTCCATATTCAGTCCTTTTGATTGCATTTTCCCTAATTTTCTATATCACGAATTAATTGCAACGACAGATACATTTTCAAGAACTAAAGATTAGTGGACCTCTTTGGTCCTTGAGTCCTTGACATTTCCGAAGGAACCTGATGACAGAACAGAACTGCTGGTAGACAGACCCCTGCCTACCGCCAGGCCTGCAGGTTTTGGGTGGAGTATTTAAGTTCCAGTAGTCTGCACTCCAAAATAAGGAGCAGCTGGAGGGGTTGAACCCTTTGCTGCCAAACCACGAGACTTTAGTTTGCACAGGTTGGACATACCATTCCTTGTGCTAAACGAATTGGCATGAAATGGGGGTCGTTATGAGGATTTGAAACCATGACCTTTTGATTTTAGGCTCTGATACCATGTTAGCGAACTAACCACTTGGCCCCAATAACTCGAGTTATTGGGAAAGGGATAGTTAAGCCTTTTAACCTCTTATACGCCCCCTCAAACGAAAGCCGATGCCGAATTGTGGATTTTTACGGTTTGCACAGGTTGAACCCTTGTGCTGCCAAACCACGAGGCTTTAGTTTGCACAGGTTGGACATACCATTCCTTGTGCTAAACGAATTGGCATAAAATGAGGGTCGTTATGAGGATTCGAAACCATGACCTTTCGGTTTTAGACTCTGATACCATGTTAATAACTCTCGAGTTATTGAGGCCAAGTGGTTAGTTCGCTAACATGAATGGCTTGCAGTAACTAGTAATAATTATCCCAAACTCTTTGGATTGTCGTCACTCATAATATTGGAATGCGTAGAGAAGGCAAGTAGGCAACGCCTAACAAGTAAACAACAAGATAAGATAAGGTGGCCAGGCAGCAGGCAAAAGTGTCGGTTGCAGAACGGAATTCTCCTCCCAGGCGTGCTTTCTTTGTGCTCAGACAGATGGTAACATTTTCCAGTTAAGGGCAGAAACCCTACAGAAGGGATTGCAGAGGTATGACTTCCAGTTCAGGCACATCCATTTCATTTATTGCCCTGTTGAGTAATGCAGTTAAAAGTTCAGATTCTACGTAGAAGTGTTTTGAAACTTAGAAATGGTAAAAGCGTAAGTTGTTAAGTTTTTAATCGCGACTTTGACAACAAGGGGAAAACGTGATTTTACATAAGAACGTTTTGGTGAACCAAAAATATAAATACCTAAATTTTTAAGATTTAAAGCGCGGTTTTAACGACATTGTTGGAGTGAAGTAACATCTCCATAACCGATGGTTTCTATTAGTATAAGCATTGGTGAGGTGGTTGCTTGTAGTTGTAGAGGCAAAAAGGATAAACATGAAGCAGAAACCGACATCTGGTGCACTGCACGAGAATATGTAACTTTTTATGGGGTAATTAAGTTAGGAGGGACAAGTACAATTCCGTTTTGTTTGAGAAAAGACTCCCAATTTAGGGGTTCTATTTCCTTCGTGTCAATGCACGATTGAGTAAGCTGTTGCATGAAGAAAATGGGAAATTAGTTGATAATGAGTTCACTGACGAAACAGAACACTCCAAGCTCCTCACGTACGTAATATTATACTTATTAGGTATGGCGAGGTTGCCATTTGATCACGAGTGAGGGGGAGATTGAACAACATGTCACTTTTATGTTAGTCGTAGCTAGGCTCTATCGTAATTAAACAGAACTATAATTTAGCTTGGTCCTGCTGTAGCTTTTGCAGAAACAGTTTATGGCTGGAGTTTTTAGATAAGTATTTTTAAAAAAATGCAGTTTAGCGTTTGGTTATAAAACTATTAGAAGTACATTTTAATATGATCGGTTGTGTAATGACTATAAAGAACTTATAATACAAAATATAAATAAAAATTCTAAACAATAAAAATTAGTCAAAATAGATCTTGTTAGATTTCTTTTATATTAAATAATATGATTTTATTTTTAAAATGATATAAATGAAGGAAAATTATATTTTCTAAAATAAAATTAAAATATGGGTAAGGATAATCTTGTATTTTCAAAACAGTTTTTTGCAAAAGTTTCAAATCGGAGCTTTTGCTTTTATGTTATACAAAAGCGTTTTTCCACTTTTCAAAAGCCAAGCTT
The DNA here is from genome assembly GCA_964030455.1 of Linum trigynum. Lineage (NCBI taxonomy): Eukaryota > Viridiplantae > Streptophyta > Magnoliopsida > Malpighiales > Linaceae > Linum > Linum trigynum. The sequence goes on along the minus strand of OZ034817.1, from coordinate 58,728,682 downwards.
TTAGAGGTGTTTGATTGACCCTGCTTCAGCTTTTAAAGCCGAAAAAGACTTCTAAAAAAGCCGAGCCAAACATAAGATATATTAAATTATTAATATATTATCCATACATCAAAATAGTGTCATCACTTTATACGAAGAGATTTAATCGAGTTGTCCATTTAGTGACGAGGAGTATATTACATTGAAATTTTATTTATCTACATCCGTTGTGTTCTTAGCTCATTAATTTGCAACCTAAAACCCATAATATTCATCCTCATCACTTAAAAGCTTAAAACGAAAAAACTTCGCCGCCTCGAAGCGACTCCTTGTAGCGATTGAGGGACTCTTGCCGCTGCAGCCGCATCTCCTCGTTGAAGTTGTTGATGAACGCCTCCACTCGCCGGTTCAGCTCCTCCTGACTCAGCGACGGCCCCCTCTTCCTCACTACTTTCCCCGCCGCCGCGGCCGACCCAGCAGCTTTCCCGGCATCTCCGATGAACGTCTCGGATTCCTTCATCGCCTTCCCCGCCGCCGCCGACGGATGCGACACGTGGCTCGAGCTCCACGTGTCCGACTTCTTCAGGTGCCTGGTTATCGGCACGTGACGCCCATCCGTTATCATGTTCCACGTGCTGTCCAGCGTGTCGTTCCGCCTCGCCGACTTCGAATTCGATATCCCCAACCCCGCCGCCTTCCTGCCGCCGCCTGGAAAAATAAAATTTTCAACCGAAAATTTAATTCCACCGATACCGCCTCTGATAAATATTTAATCAACTAACACTAAATTTTGTTAGAACAAAAAAAATGTAGAATCATGATCAATTACACTAAATAAAATCGGATATCATAATGAGTTTTCACAATCATTTTCTCGAACAAATTTTCACATTCATAAAGTTGGCATTAAGCAAACCAATAATAAATACCTTTGGAGGGAGTAAAGTTGGTTGCTTCTCCAGACGACGTCGGAGATCCCAACTCCGGCGGCGGTGCAACAGTATCGCGATGATGATCACCATCACTATCATCCCAACGGTCACGCAACAGCACCGGCGGCGCCGGTGCATACACCTCTCCCTCCTCCCCGACACCCTTCTCCAAACCCTTAATTTCATCAGCACCAATACTACTATTTCTCCCGTCGGTCTCCAACAACAACGACGGCGGACGACGCCGCCGTCCTATGTCCAAAACATCGCCACGACTGGCCGCGGCGGCCCTGGAGTGGATCTTGGCGGAAGCGAGGATGGAGATGATGATGGCGTTGACGAGGAGGTAGAGGTAGGGTGGCGTCAGCCACGAGGACACGGCGTCGGTGCCGCTGTGGAGGAAGTTGAGTAGGTGGGAGAGATGATGAAGGTTGTGATATTGGTGATGTTCATCATGGGTTGTAATCAATAATACCGTCCCCACCGCCACCGCGGCGGCGGATGAGATTACGGCTAGCTTCGGTGGCGGGAACACCATGTCGTGCCGGTCTCTGTGCTTCTCGGTTCAGTGTTTCTGCGTAAGAATCGATTGTTTGTGTTTGTGTTAGAAAGGTGGGATTTTAATGGAGGTTAAGGGGTTGTTCTCATGTTGTTTATATATATGGGGTGGGCGGAGGTAAAGACGGGATCAACTACTCGAGTTATTCGTACCAATTGGTTTATTATATGGCATTAGAATTGGTTTGATTAGTGACTGTGTGTTTGAATTTTCATGACCTCAATGTAACGGTTGATTTAAGCATAATGTGTTGTAGGTATATGCAAACTTCAAGTCCATGAGTTAGTTTTCGTTTGAGGGACGTGCAAGAGTGTGATAAGAAAGTATTAAAGTGTATATATAAACATCTTCCAGCTTCTAACTAGGATGAACGCGCTAACTATGGATATGATATCGAAAAATAGACCGATTTTATATCACCCTTCAATTCGAATTAGCAAAAGCAATGTCTCCTTGCATAATATGGATTCCAAACATTCATGATCTGGTTGTGAATGAGTCGAATTACTTATCCCTCAGTCTATTAGTGAACCATCTCTCCGGTGATTGTCAAAGATGTTCCACTAGAAATATATTTGTTATTTCTTCTACTGCAATTATTGTAAGTTGGAATCAATTGGTTTAGCATAAAATATTATTTTGATCAAAATAACTTATAATGTATTGTTTAAGCAAAAATAATTCGATTGCCATACTTTACCCATACAAGTTATTTGAATGCTAAGTTATATACAAATCATTTAAAATGAGCTAACGAGTTAAACTTTCTAAATTGGGAGTATAGCTAGATAAAACTCAACTCAGTTCCTTGGGAGTATTTAGAAGAGGACCCAATCCGTAAGGTGAAAGTCCTCTAGACCTAAAAAAGAGCAAGGCCCAGGGACTATGGGTTGGAAGCCCAAGCCCATGATTGTTTCTATAGAGAAATTAGGGGATATAGAAATCAAATTGGTTTATAGGTAGGCAACAACTTGGAACCCACTCTATAGATGGTAAAGAGAGAGTGAAAAGTGCAATGAATTGTTAAAGTGCATTTATGGAAATTTTATAGGATAATTTAGTGTATGATATATAAGTCAGAACTAATTTGTTCGCGTTCAAGTTCTTATAACTCACAATATTAATTGTTGTTTGAAAGCACATAGTATAGGGATTGAGTATAAATTTTAAATTCATTGATTGGCTTTTGTTTGAGGTGATATATAAAAAAGAGGTAAGATCCACACATGAATTTCATCCAACAACTTGAATTGTTTAGATAAATTGATATTTATGACAAAAGGTGACAGAGACACTGAACAGAATAAAAACCAGAATAGTAGAAATCTTATCGACCGCCTTGGCGGTTCATGTCAGCAAACGCTAGAACCATTTTGTCACGTTGAAACTCAGCCATCTCTCGTTCTTCCAGACACACCAACGCTTCGACTCCATCCCGGTCTCCCGTATCCAACAGCACAATCGTATCCTTCAGCTCCTGAGCAGCAGTCGTCACCCGAACTGGTTTCCCCCAGCCGAAATCCGCTTCGTATACTGGGAAGTTGCACCAGCTGGAGCTTATGTACACCCTTGGCTCCGCAGCAACAACTTCTTCACTACTGCCTGCATCCCTGAACACCTTCGTGCTCTCTACGATGAAAGAACGAAAATCTTCTCCACTGGAATACTTTGCACTGCAGGTTTTGAAATACTCGGTTTTCACCCTCCTGATCGTGCTGACAAACGAAACCAAATCCATCTCGACCCCTGCTTCAATCGACATCGCGAAAATCGAAGACAAATTCCCGATGGAACTGGTTGTAATTGAGGGAGGGGAGGTCAACCTGGAACGCAAGTTTACAGCTTGCGTCAGAATGGTTGACCCCAGTCGGGACGTGTTGCTGTCTGATGAGCAACAGGTCCTGCCTGCTGAGATGGCACTGGAACAGACCAGTGCCAGAACCACCTCAACCCTAGTAGGATTCTCGATTTTGTGCCTCATCATCATAGCTTTGAGCTTTCCAATGTTGGAACCGCCAAAAGCGAACCGCCTGCAGACAGTTTTGACATTCGGAGGGTCGAACGTCTTCGTCACCTCTACGTCCACAGGTGGGAACAAAGCGGCCAGATCGAATCGAACATGAATATGTTCGATTCGATCACCGACAGTACTGCTGGCTGCTGCCCAGTGGTTGACGAAGGAGCAGAAGCTGGACATGTCGAGGACCTTGTGTGACGCGCAAACGGCTAGTGCCATCCCTCCACATTCAAAACCTGTGATCTGAACGACCAAGGGAGTGCTCAAGGTCGTGCTCCTGAAAGCGAGATCGTCAGGGAACAGGAGGCGAAGACGAGCCTCGTCATCTACGATCGAAGCAAGCGGCGAGCTCATCATCCGTGCTTGCAGGAAGAGAGCCCCCTCGTCGTTACATTGAACTGTCAATGGATTACCAGCTAGCGGGTAGTATGTGGACAGAGCTTTTGAGAGGGACGATTTGAGCAGAGGAGCTCTGTTCTCGACGAGATCATGATTGTTGTCGTCATGGTTTGGGTAGAGGTAGAGAAGAGGGACGTAGAATGGTGGTGCCATCTGGTCGAAGAAGGAAAGGCTGTGGTTTCTGAGGTGGTCTGGGGTTCGGGTAGACGGTCGGACCATCTCTCTGGAGAACACCTCTGGCTCCATTTGGTTAATTTAAAAAAACTCTGCTGCGTGAATCTGAATCAATGGCGCATGAATCCTCTTAATAGTTCGATAGGAAAAGTTGGCCGGGAGCCCGTAAACCCGTTGTTTTCATCGACGGTGTTAATTTCGCCGGTCGCGAAAGTCGCTTTCTTGCTGATTTGACGTTTCATCGGTCTAACAAAGAAACAAGCAATCAAACAAGCAAAATTTTCAGGACCTCCGGTCTCCGGAGTCCGACCCATGTACATAAGAACTTTACGATTTGTTTATAATCGAGTTGCATCAGGTGGACGATAGTTTTAATTAAAAATTCAATCTAACATATAAAAAAAATGCAACTATTTTATACCATAAAAGTATAATATAACTAAATAAAATTTCAAACAAATAAATTGAGGTGAAAATATCATGTTATTTGGCTTTTAAAGAAATACAATTTGCTTCGATATATTTCTAGTTTTTTTTCCACCAACATTTGTCAAAAGTACAAAGAAGCTAAAAATGTTATAATCGAACACATTCATAGTATGTTATAAAATTGAAATAAGAATATTACATGAAGCATACCTTATATTAAATCAAGTCTAAAATTTAAGTCCAACAATGCATTAGGTTAGGAAGACCACAAGAGAAAAATATGATAAAGCATCTTAATTTTCTCACAAACATACTTATATGCGACACAAATATGTTTCGATACGAACTTATGACAATAGTTGGAACACGGGTTGGATCGAGTTCTAGGAATTGCATAACCCAAAATCCGCACCCAAAAGAAGCGGATTGTACAAAATAAAATTTTCACCCAAATTTAAATCTTAATATTAATGATTAATACGGGTATAGGTTGAGTCGGATTAGGCAGATGTGTCCATTTGCGTGTCTTTTCGTTCATCCGTATACGAAGGAGATTCTCTCTATAGGAAGAACTAGCCATATACGGACGTTATAATGAAATGAGGGCATCATCATTTTTTTTAATATAAAAAGATGGGTTAGGTGTTATTAGCTTAGTTTGGCCCTGCTGTAGCTTTTGCAGAAGCAGTTTCTGGCTGGAGCTTTTAGATAAATACTTTTCAGAAAAAGCAGTTGAGTGTTTGGTTGTAAAACTATTATAAGTGCTTCTTAATGTGAGAGATTATGTAAAATGACTATAAAGGACTTATAATATAAAATAAAAATAAAATTTTTAAACAATAAAAAGTAGTCAAAATGGATCTTGTTATATTTCTTTTATATTAAATAATATGATTTTATAATTTATTTTATTTTTAAAATGATATAAATGAAGGAAAATTAAATTTTCTGAAATAGAATTAAAATATGGTAAGGATAATCTTGTATTTTTAAAACAGCTTTTCGCAGAAGCTCCAAATCGGAGCTTCTGCTTTTATGTTATACAAAAGCGCTTTTCGGCTTTTCAAAAGTCGAGCTTTTACAGGTGTTTGCCCTGCTTCAGCTTTTGAACCCGAAAAGCACTTCTAAAAGCCGGGCCAAACATAGGGATTATTTGTTAAGTGTTATTTATGTAAACTTTAGGGATATTCTCAATAGATCACATATATGACATCATTTTTTCTTTTATTTCTTTAACCATAAAATTTTGTTTCTTTCAAAAAGCCACATATGTTTTTTTTTTTCGTTTCTTTTAATTACATGAGAACCTTTTAATGGTCTATTTTTATTTTTATTTTTGTTATCCTGAAATCGAGATCTCTGTTCGTATTTGACTCATATTCCGATTAAGCATTTTTCATATTCTTATTTATTGACATTTTTGTGAATTTCTGGACTATTCAACTAGACGCCGACCGATCATGCGTATTCGACTCACATCTATATCGACGATAAATTTTACATCTTTGTGAATTATCCGACTATTTAACTGGAAATCGACTGATCACGTGTATTTCGATGGTACATTATGTTGTGCCGGCTGGGGCGGACCTACCTTTGAGAGAGGTGTGCCACCCTACACACCTTCGCCCCAAATTTTTGTGAGGAACCCACATTTTTTCGGTATAAATTTTTTGTAAATGGTACGTCCGACACACCTTTGATAATTGTAACCGATACACCTTATTGCATTACAAGCTAGTTGCTACCAAGTCATCCTTGTCTACTTGCTAGTTGCTACCAAGCAATCTCATCAACTTGAAATATACCCCCTGCTACCAAACCAACCCTGCCAGCTTGGTCTCCATAGTTAGTTTGTAGAATCTCATCAAGTTGGTACCATGCCACCCTATTAGGAAGCCGCCAAGCCAGTCTCCATATGACCATCGGATCTACACACCAGTTTGATCTCTATACTTAGATTTTGGCAGGTTTGGTAACTTGATACCAAGCCTGTCTTGCCAGCTTAGTACCCTCTTGCTTGGCTACCAAGCCCGTTTTGCCAACCTGGTATCTAGACTTAATTTTTGTAAGAATCTTTGGTTGATACTCGGCTTGATACTCTGTTGCCTTGCCACCAAGCTAGTCTTTCGGACTTGGTATCCATACTTAGCCATATTTCATATGTCGCTACCAAACATGTCTTGTTGGCTTGGTACCCGTTCGCCTTGCTACCAAACCATAAGGACTCCAAACTTAGCAAACTTTCATATCTTGGTATCATGTCTGCCTTGCCTGTTTACTAACGGCTTGGTACCCTTTTGGCTCAATACTTATCCAAATTTCAGGTCTTGACAGGCTTGGTACCTCATTTGCTCTATAATTAGCCAAATTTCATATCTTGGTACAAAGCCTGTCTTGACCGGCTTGATACCGTCTTGGCTAGCTACCAAGTCTGTCTTGTTTCTACTTCATACCAAGAGGGAGGAGACCACTGATCATGGAGGTCAGGGAGACTCGTCGGCCACCTATGTATTTGGAGTCATACTTCATACCAAGAGGGCATTATCTGGATTGTTAGTTATTTACATTAACTCAAAACGAGTTATTTCAAATAAGTAAAGTCTCAGTGCCTCACAATTAAATTATCTAAATTCGAGCTAAAATATCACATAAATAATTTAATATTTATTTAATTTTATTTCATAAATACCACACTGACAATTAATCCATCCAAACAACTCCACAACATACAAACCAGAATAGCTAGAACAATCACTACACATAAGCTACATCAGCAAAAGTTAGAACCATCTTGTCACATTGAAACATGGTCATCTCTCGTTCTTCCAGACACACTAATGCTTCAACCCCATCCCCGTCCCTCGTATCCAACAACACAATCGTATCCTTCAGCTCTTGAGCAGCAGTCGTCACCCGCACTGGTTTCCCCCAGCCGAAATCCGCTTTGTATATTGGGAAGTTGCACCAGCTGGAGCTAATGTACACCCTTGGCTGCGCAACATCAGGTTCTTCACTACTGCCTGCATCCCTGAACACCTTCGTGCTCTCTACAATGAAAGAACGAAAATCTTTCCCACTGGAATACTCTTCACTGCAGGTCTCGAAATACTCGGTTTTCACCCTCCTGATTGTGCTGACAAACGAAATCAGATCCATCTCGACCCCTGCTCCAATCGACATCGCAAAGATCGAAGACAGATTGCCGATGGAGCTGGTTGTCGAGGACGGAGAGGTCAACCTGGAACGCAAGTTTGCAGCTTGCGTCAGAAAGGCTGACCCCAACCGGGACCTACTGCCCACATACGATGAAGATGATAGGCAGCAGGTCCTTGCTGCTGAGATGGCACTGGAACAGACCAGTGCCAAAACCACTTCAACCCTAGTAGGGTTCTCGATTTTGTGCCTCCTCATCATGGCTTTGAGCTTTCCAATGCTGGGACCGCCAAAGACGAACCGCTTGCACACAGTCCTGACGTTCGGAGGGTCGAACGTCTTTGTTACTTGTTTGCTCACAGGTGGGAACAGAGCAGCCAGATCGAATCGAACAGATTGTTCGATTCGATGTCTGGGGCCACCGGCAGACGTGGCTGCCCAGTGGTTGACGAAGGAACATAAACTGGACATATCGAGGACCTTGTGCGACGCACAAACGGCCAGTCCCATACCTCCACATTCAAAGCTAGTGATCTGAACGACCAAGAGAGTGCTCAAGGTCGTGCTCCTGAATGCGAGATCGTCAGGGAACAGGAGGCGAAGACGAGCCTCTTCGCCGACAATCGAATCAAGCGGTGTGTTCATCATCCGTGCTTGCAGGAAGAGAGCCCCTTCGTCGTTACATCGAACCGTCAATGGATCGTGATGGCCATCTCCAGCCGTCGTCGTCGTTGTCATCGTGCCGGCTAGCGGGTAGTACGTGGACAGTGCTTTGGAGAGGGACAGTTTGAGCAGACGAGTTCTGCTCTCAACAAGATCATCGTCGTAAGGAGCAGTACCGTCGTTTGGGTAGAGGTAGAGAAGAGGGACGTAGAATGGTGGTGCCATCTGGTCGAAGAAGGAAAGGCTGTGGTTTCTGAGGTGGTCTGGGGTTCGGGTAGACGGTCGGACCATCTCTCTGGAGAACACCTCTGGATTTCCTGGAACCGACACCATTTGGTTTCCTAGAGGACGAATATGGATCGATAATGGAGCATGCATTCTCTTAATAGATGGTGGCAATATAATGCGGCCGGGAAAATCAATTATGCTCTGCCAGCTGGCCGGCCGGCCGGTGGCGGCGACCTCATTGATTCCATCGAGGATCACCGTCGCCAAAAGTCGCTTTCCTCGGGCCAATCAACTAGTGATGATGACTACAAAGTTTGAACAATTGTTTATCCTTTTGGATCACGTTTTCTTGCGTCCCTGAGCCCTGAGGGATCCTCGATTTCGTAGCCTGCATGGCCGTATGAGTTCGCATGCATAAGGACAAGAGCCAGGACTCTCTGCCAGCTGTCACAAGAAATAATTAAAGTTGTTGAGACGGAGAGATTCGCCTGAGGCAAGTTAGGGTGGATATTTGGGTTCGAGCCGGGTCAGGTTGAGGTCCGGTTCGGCCTCATGGACAATCGTTAAAACAATTTCCGTGACATGAAACTAATCGAATGACCATTTCGTAGCGTGACCCCAATCGTAACTGAACTAGTTATGTTACTGATTCGATATTTTGTATCTTAGCATTATTAGCACACAATGAAACGACGGTTTATTCGCCGTGCAGGGAGGGATGGCGTTGATGGTAAAGCATCTAGGCGGGTTAATACCTCACGCTAACCACCGTGAGCTCTGAGCTCCATCAAAACACGATTTCGGGTTTGGCGAGGTATGTGGTTGCGACTTTCAATTTCGAACTCGAAACCGAATAATGATCAACCATCAGTACCCTTGTCCGAGATCTAGAGAGTGTAGATGGCTTGGAGATTCGCTCTGGAGGAAGAACTAGCCGTACATGGACGTTACAAGGAAATGAGAATGAATCTACTCAAAATACGAACGAGAAAATCAACCCAACCAATCCACCAACCAGCAGAGCCGAAGAAAAAGAAGGAACAGAATCTACAAAATAGTTTACAATAATTTTTATCAACAATACAGATATCAGGACAACAGAAATGCCTTTAAAAAAGAGGAGAAAATTGTAACTTCCCAATTGCTATTTTTGCTGTGTAGTAATACAATCTTCTAACTTTTGGGGTTGTGCATGCTTATGCGTTTAGAGAGTACGGATCAAAGCCAGACTGTATAACCACAGCTCAATGCTTGGAGAACATGCCTTGAGTTAAAGACGAGAAATCGTACTCTTTACCAGTCTGCGACGAATTGCTCGATGCTACTACTGGAGTTGCCGATTGTGGTTTGCTCGCCCCAGCCGTTGTGCTCGCCCCATTGACAGCTGGGGTTGCTTGTACCATGCTATAAAAGCTGCAAGCCACAGTTACGCCAGCAGAGAAACATAAGGTGTGATAAAAAGAAGAAAACTCAGAACCCCAGGCCCCAGCCCAACTAGGTGAAAATCCTAGAAAGAAACAAATAAGAGGTCATCTGGTTCAACTACAACTACCGTCAGACTACAATTGAAGAGACTGCTCTGCAAAATAGCTGAAGAAAAAGCAAGATATGAAGGTGGCAACATGCTGGTGCTGCGGATACTAGGAAGCCGATGTTATTCAAACAGAACAAGCCCATCCAAGAATTACCGGTTGTAGGAAATGATACAGGACTTTGGAAACCACAGAAAAATCGAAGGTACCTACCTAGATCCTGGATATGGTGATGAGACTCCCATCGGCTGTGTTGTTGCTGCCAAGTTACCACTCTGACAGAAGAGACGGAAAATAATGAAAGAAACAACTCTGCATCAGAATTTCAACTAATACCACTTGGAAATTCGATGTTGTTCCTTTCTCAATAAATGAACCTCCTTGTATATTTATCCCTATCAAAAGATAGTACCTGCATAAGTTTCTGTACGTCGCCTTGCGCAGCCACAGGCCCCATTAAACCAGGAATCTGGTACCCAATGTTGGGCCAAGTTTGAGCTGGTGAATTAAAACCATTGGCTCCCGGTTGTTGACTGTTGGTTGAACCAGAACCACCAGCTGATTTTGCTGCAGCCGCCATGAGAAGGGATTGTTGGTGCGCTAGCATAGCAATTTGTTGCTGAATGTTGGTCGAACCAGAACTACCACCTGATTTTGCTGCAGCTGCCATGAGAAGGGATTGTTGCTGCGCTAGCATGGCTATTTGTTGCTGATGCATAGCAAAAGGAGAGGCCATATTGGACTGCAACATATTCATGAGCACAATTATCAGTTGTTTTGAAGACTTGGAGCTTAGAAGCACCAATTGAGTACTGTATTCATTTAACATTCAGGTCGAATATAAACATAAATAACATAGCAGATTTAGACAAATGTTCTGAACTATACAAGTAATAATGAAGACCTACCTTCTCAAAAAGGCTCATAATGTCAGTCTTAACATCTTTCTGGGGTTTCTGAGAGTGTGAAGATGTTGATAGAGAAGGTTCATCTTTAAATAAATCCTCAATAACAGGGGTGGAATGAGTGTTATTCGACTCCGCGGTCTTTTGTAGATCAGCCTTATCAGTTGCTGATACTTCTCCAGTAGCAGTGGCCGCAACAGCATCAGCAGCTACCACAAAGAAACAAGATTAAAAACATTGCAAGCACACAAGGAAAGAAGAGCTGAAAGCCCGAAACAATACACTAACTAGAACTGTACAGAGGCATAAATGATGCTAGTGAATTCAAATTAATAAAGGCAAGAAGACATACATTGAAAACCTGCCCATCCATTATCATCACTGGAAGGTGCCTCAGAGCCGTTCTCATTCGGGCCTTCTAGTGACAGCATGTTGAAAAGATCAGTAGCATAATCCACCTTAGGCTGAGTGACAGTTGGTGTAGGATCAGCTGCCTTCTTTGCGGACTCAGCTGGCTCTGTCACAGGTTCAACTTTATGGACAAGCTTAGGAGGGGTAACCTGTTCAAGCAGTAACAATTTAATGCTAAAATGATGGACTCATGAGGCACAACTACTATAACTGCTATTTCAAATTGCAAGCCTCGTGTCCTCTTCATTATGAAAAGTTACTGTATTTGAGTCGCCATGCCAAATATTAGAAGCTTCTTCAACTTTTGTAATAGAAGATATTTCATGACTGCTATTCAGCAGATAGTCGAGCCAAAGACTCATTCTAAAACAACCTTTTCAAAAGAACACCAGAACTTGCCCCTCTACTTTAACAATAATCAATTCATAAGTCTTCCAGTGACTACATCCTATAAATGAAGTCTGATTCACTATGGGATCATCATTTTAACTTTAAGCAGCTGAAACATCCAACTGACTTTTTAACACCAGGTACACTAGAAATTCAAGCCTTATCACCATGTCCAAATTTCCCATTTTAACTTTCTTACAGTTTTACTCTTGACTTAAACAGTTATCAATTAGCTAACAATAGGAGTAAGTCTTTCAACCTTCCTGGAATATACACTAGAATTACAAACACAGGAAAGCGAGATACCTGTTCAGGTCCTTTGGGAGGTACAGGAATACTTATTCGTGCAGCAGGAACTCGGTCTTTTGAAGTTTGTGCAGGTGAATTCCTCCGTCCCTCAAATAGATTTTCAGAGCTGCCAGTTTGAGCATGCCTACTTCTTTCCACTGGTTTTGGCTTTTGCAAATAACTTTCATCCTGCCGTCTTGGAGGAGATTGTGTTTTCCCGTCCTTAGGTACCCACCTCTTATCATCATACCTGAAGCATCAAAATCATGCTGGAGGTCAGAGACCCTTAACGGGGAGAGGAATTAGCACAGGGCACTAAGAGAAATGAGTGATATTCAATACTCAAGTCAACTTACGTACTTTGCACGAATAAAATTCTCAATTCCAACTCTGTCGTAGTTTGGAGGCAGTTCAGCTTCCCAATAGCTATTTGCCTTTTCATTTCCCATGGCTGAAGAAGATAGCATAATTAGTTATATAGGAAAGGAAAAACAAAATTTTAAATCAGACTATATTCCAAATAAATCCCAAATAACTTACACTGGATAAATGCAACCTGCTCTGGGAGCCAAGTGTCGAGGGTTGCAGATCGAACCTACAGCAAGAACAAAAACTCTCAGATTTGCTCCACAGTCCTTCCAATGTAAAACTGCACTAACCAAATAAGGCGCAATATTCTCGAAAATTCTGACTGTATTATACTACTTGGCTATTATATTGAACTCTCAAAATTGTATACCATGCCACAGACATTTCACATAATTCAATCACAGGAAGCTATAGATACACATTGGCCTGCAGGTTTATTCCTTTTGTGAATCTAGAACATTAATATGAGAAGGTGAAGGCAAATTTTAATAACACGGTAATATCATTAAAGGTTAACAATCAAATTCCAGTAATACATGGAGGACGCATCAATTCAATTGTAGGTTTTTTATGGCCAGAACAGGATTTGCAAAACAAGCCATCAAACAGAAATGCAATTACTAACACTTGTAGTATGCACAAATAGAGTTTGAGCGAAATAAGGAGATTAAACCAACAGCACATTCTTGCAGTTCTAATCAATCTTACTTATATCATTGTTTAGTATAACTTTAAATCCCATCAGCAAAGATTCATAAAGTTCACACTTGTTTAATCCCTCAAGACACAGAACACTGGCAGCCTAAAGTTAAAAAGTAGTCCACTACTCATAATGCCTCAGGAAGGCCATTCATAATCAATGATGTATGAAAGATCTCAATATCACCTTTGATATGTGTACTCCAAGACTCCTGTGGATCCCAGAACACTGCATGCATATAAAGATACCCAAATTCACACTTGCCCATCTTGGACCCCTGCACCCAAACACTTTTCCTAAGAACAGACAGGAGAAATATAAAGTAGCTCTCACGAACTTCTGAGGTTTATTGACTATAATAATTATTACAGAAATCCTGGATGCATACTTTGCCTTGCAGTCTGCGCATTCCCTATTCTCGGGCAATTTCATCAGGCCTTCCAAGATCTGCATGCATAGATACAACTTTAGCTTTAATCATATAGAACATAAAATACAAGTTCTTCAGTTTCTGACCCTATCAACAATCAATATAAAAAAGGAAAACAAAACGTCTGGACACAATCACACAAGCAAATAGCAAAGACAGCAAGAATTTACACACAAAACTACAATTAACAAGTACCATACAGAATAACATGATAAAGTACTAGAAAGTGGATTGTAGTAAAGTCCACACTGCATATGCAGGACTTGATGTACACCGGGGGGTAACCACAAAAAAATCACAAGTTAAATTGACCAGATTTAGGCCGCATAGAAAAAATGCAACAGGCTACCAATAAGATATCTGCCAATCTGCACTACCAAACAGCTTTGAAGCTGTTGAATCGGGGATTATTGTATTTATCCAACCAGAAACGGGTTAACAACAAACAGGCAGGAAAGTTCCCAGACGGCGAATTTGCAATGGTCGGTCCATAGGCAATGTGGAGCAAAGCAATGGGATTGAGCAACTAATGTAACTCTAAACACATATTCCAGAAAGTATCACACATTACTTAACTTACAGAACTAAATTAGCTTCGTAAATGATAACAAGCGTCCTAGAGATTATTAGATAGAATATCAGCCAAGGTTTGGTAGCTACAGAATTATGAGCCCAGTATTACAAGCTGAATATAACATCCACCAACTTCGAGAGAATTCCTCGAGAACTAATATCCTTTGTGTAAGAACCTATCCAGTCACATTCTCATATACAACAGTTTAGCCAATAAACCAGAGGACGAATTCTTTAACATACGGTTCAAATGGAAGGAAGAATTACAGGACTCAACCGGCTAACCAATCCAGGTGAAATAAAATCGATCAAGAACAATCAACGGAAAACAGCACGAATCCAACCGCAAACTCCCAGATCAAATAAAAAATCAATCACAAATCCGCGAGCCATGTTCTAAACCAGACATCTGAGCTCAGATCAATTAGAAACTTCGATACGGATCCACAGAGCAAGGAATAAGATCCTTTCAGCAACGGTACGAACAATGAAATGTACAGGAAATGTAACGAGATAAGGGATGAAGAACCTTTTTGTGCCTGGCATTGAGCTCTTTAGAAACATTCGCCTTCCCGTTCATGGCGGCAGATAAACAAACAGACGAATCGAACAAACACAATCGGCAAATCGATCGGGAGATTAGAGAGGATAGCAAGCCGGAGAGGCCAATTCGGTCGTTTCTTTCACGGGTCCAACTTCCGCTCCGCGCCGCCTTCACCAGGAGCTGGTCTGACTCTATCGTCGGAATTCCCCTCTCCTTCGACTCTCTTCCGATTAGCTGTACTTGCCGGTTAACCGGCGAAGTCCTTTCGAAGAGAGAAACGGAAAGAGAGAAGATAGATCGCAAACAACAGAGCGCCTTCCTCCTCCGTTCCTCCCCGGTCTCCTCTTCTTGACCTGTTTTTCTTTTTTCCCTTTTTCTCTGGTTTTTTTTAAATGATAATAAAATAATAATTATTAATATTCGTTTCTTTCAATTTTCTGATTTAATTTTTTCGGTTGGCCTTTATATACGTAGCGAACTAGCGATCAATTGGTCATTCTCTTTCGTCCTTACGTTTAAGCCCTCAGGTTTCGCACGTGCCTTCTATTTCGTACGTGCAGAAGGCGGGAGAGACCGCCATTAATCCTTGAAAATAAGACTGCGCGGAAGGTCGGAACTCGGAAGTACGATCTAGGTCTCCGGTCTGCCTATAGTAGCGCCGGCAACCTGACTGCTCCGGCGAGCTCGAAGCTGTCACTCTTCTGGATTCTGAATCTGCTCTTTCCTCTTATCTCCGATTGTAAGTTTCTTTCTCCCCTCTCTCTCTCCTCACGATTCTAAAGCTTTGATTAGCCGCGTAGAAATTACCGCGGGAAACAGAAGCCAACTCGCTTAACGATGAATTCATCATCTTCTACCTAGGGTTTTCGTTCCCCTTCAGTTAACGCAGTGATTCTCGCTTCGTAATTCTCGAACGCAGCAGTGCTGTGTGCCGCAGTTATGGATGGCGTATTCCCCTCTGCCGCCGCCGATGCCGCTCCGCTGTCTGCTCAGACGCCGGCGAGATGGCAGACGATGGGGAATGAGGAGAAGAAGGCGGTGGTTCACGAAGAGGTGAGGAGGATGAATAAACTTCCTGCTAACAGCAGTTACGCCACCCATCGTTTGCGAGTGCTCAACAAGATTTTGCAGCTTCTATCTGCACAGGTACGGTTTTCAGAACGTTGCAGTAACCATCTTCCTTTTTGGGGAAACATGTGCTTGCTTCTCTTGAACAGGGCATCTCTTATTGGGGATATATATGTATAACAATTGATTATCTTGCTTCTTTCTTCCCATGGTTTCAGAGGACTATCTCACAGGATGAGGAACTGGAATTGCTCTTTGCTGGCCTGCGTCTGTAAAATCTAGACTCCTTTCTTCATGATTGGAAATGGGGTAAGTTTTGTTCCGAACTTGTGTGTTCCAGCAGTTCTTTAATCATGGTGTGATGTAGTTTATGTGAATTATGAGAACTCAGAACGAGGGTCAGCTTCTAAGTTTTCCAAGTGAAGTTGTGTCTTTTCCTATCTTGCTGAACTAGGAATTGGGTAGCTAGTTAATGAGCGAATAATTGCAGAAAGCTCGGTGATCACATTCGACGTGAATATAGTCATCTCGATATAGTCGAGCAAACCAGTATACATGTGGAGCTATGAATGTCCTAGTTGATAGTTGTTCAGTTCCATCCCATCCCTCTATTCCAGTCTATGCTATTGATGCTGAGATTTTTCTATGTTCTTTATGTGTGTATGTATTACTGAACCGAGCTTCAAGTTTTCTACTGTTCTTGAATCTTGGATGGCTCCAACATTGGCTGTCTGTGATCCATTATTAACCATCTTGAGTTCATCTGCAATGACAGGTTACATGATGCTGTTAGCATGTTACAAAGTGTCTGACGCTGGGCCTTCATTCCTCCATGTTCATATGCGTTGTATGATGCTGTTACCAATTGTTTCTATGCAGCTGTGCATACGGTTCCTTTGTTCCATGCTTCTGTATAATTTGTAAGGTTGATCTAAGATATAAACTAGTGGGACATCCCCGTTGTTTTGGTCGCATCAAGAGGATAATTTGCATAAGGGATCTCATACGCTGAACTTTTCAGATTTAAGTTGAGATTATAGATAAGGGAATCAGCAAAGAGAATGAATGAGAAAAAAAATTTAAGGAACTGAAAAAAATGAATTGAGGGTAATTGCAGCCCTGCAGTTTCAACTATTGCGGGTAGATGATTACAGTGGGGATAGGTTTAAGCGAATGTTTATCTCACCAGCGTTGGCACCAGCGTTCTATCACATTGGTGTGTACTTTTAAGCATATGATGATACAATGTTCTATTATTTCTAATCTATGAACCCAATTCAATCTATAAACAAATTTTTTTTATTTTATTTTTACGTGGCGTGCTGATTGTACTCCGTTAACGAATTCTTGGGTCCCTCCACCAGAAGGCTTTTTGAAGATCAACGTCGACGCAACGGTTAGTGCCTCCAGATGCTCGATTGGGCTTGTTATTCGGGGCTCAGACGGACATGTGAGGTTGGCGATCGGATTGCAGCATCAAGGAATAGTCAACCCTTATCTGGCTGAGCTTCTTGCTTTCAGGGATGCTATCTCCTTTGTAGCCTCAAGATCCTTGTCTCACGTGATAGTCGAAGGCGACTCTGAAGTGGTTGTCAACCAAGTCTGTCAAGGCGTCTTAGAAGACTCGCCAGATTCTTAGCTCTTTTTCTGCTTGTATAGAGTTTAGGGCGGTACCTAGATTCGCCAACAGTGCTGCCCATAGAGTGGCGCGTAAAACACTGCTTTTGTCTCTTGTAGAGCTAGAATCTTTTGATTTCTTGGGGGTAGCTTCAGGGGTCCTGGGTAGAATTGTAAGCTTAACTATTATTTCTCATTGATATCACTCAGAAATAAATAAAAAATAACGAATTTTTGTTGACCATTTTGTTATTAGTCCAAATGTGTTTTTACTGAAACGTGGAAAATTAAATTTTAGTAAATGTTTTATACTAGGTGACATCATGTGACCGTTTATAATAATTACCCGTGCATCTAACCCACCCTTGGTTCTAAATGCTGAAATCCGGGTGTGTCGGATGGGCGAACCGCGGCTAAGGGTTCTGAGTGGTTCCGAAATTTATTGATTTATTTCCATTTTACCCCTTTCAATCTGCCGACTGCCGCCTGTGCCATTTTCCCGCGGGTAAGTATTAAACAATTCAACTGGAATCAAGATCGTCTTTTGTAAAAACATAATCGGCAAAGCTGCGCTCCGCCTTCGCCCTTGACACATGAATGAGGCCACTAAAGCGGCGGGAAATCTTCCCGGCCGTCGGAGTAGAATCGGAAGATTAGTAGCCAGCCTGACCAAGTACGGCCTCGACTCCGCCGCCGCCGACGCTCCGAAGGCATCCACCGGTAGGTTTCCTTTTTCAATTCGTGTCAAGATAAATGTTTTTTTTTTTTAGTTATCTTGGCAGTCAACCATAATCGCCTGCCATGTTGCTCGATTCTGTGCCCTTAGTTCTGATCTTTCTTGTATGTGGTGTGATTTTCATGACTACCAACATCCGTTCGGTTAATTATGTGAGGTTAGGGTTAGCTCTTTGTCTCCAGTGGTCTTTTGTTGGTCATTTGTACACAGTACACATACTGGTTAATGGTGGACGATGATGGGTTAGGTCAGTAGCTCTGTCTGTATGCAATTTTAGCTACTCCCCTTTGCAACCGGTTGGGGATCAAAGCAACAGTTCTTGTCTCTGCTGCTACGTGCAGCTTTTGGGGCGACTAAACCCTGCCTTATCGGCATTGACGGGTGTTTGGAAGTTGTTCTGATGATGAACGGTGTGCATAACAAGCTGGTATTAAACCCTTCACCAGAGCAAGTGGAATTGCTGCTCTTGCTGCTTCACCCTGTTGTTGCAGAAGTTATATTGTCTGGATATATGAATGTTTGTTGCAATCACCGCTCGTCCCTATCAATGGTCCTCCTATAAAGAAGAGTATTGATCTTTAGGCATAAGGTTATGGATATCCAATCGACGAGCTAATGCTGAGAAGTTTGTAGGTTGGGGTAAATGGTACCACACTCATCACATAACTCCCTTGCTTAGTGATACCGACATTCCTGTTTAAGTTACCCCAGAAACAGGTTTCTTTCTGTTTGATGGATGCTCATAATTTTAGGCATTGCGATACCGAGCATTTTTGCTCGTCTCTTTGTCAGGTATCTGTATGCTTTTCTTGAGCATTTTTCGCCGGTCTAGCTATATACTTCATCGGTCTTAGTAAACCATGATCTCTTAGTCATACAGAATGTGATATTCTGTGATCCATCTTAGTTTCCGAATTTCGTCCAGAACTACTAATTTCTGTTCCAAAATACTGCCTTCTCTTGTTTTGTTTTAGGTCTTAGGAGAGCATATGAGATTGTGCAAGAGATATTGAGGGATGATCATTCCCCAGCCTCACCTTCCCTAAAGCAACAAACCAAGCTCAAAGGTGTCGCAGCAATGCTGGAAGAGATGCAGAGGAAAATGGAAGCAGCGGAGCAGAAGAGCGAGGAAGGGGTGGTGAGACAATCAGGCGAGACATCATCAGCAATAAGCGTAGAGTCGGGAGTTGTGAAGAAGGCACCGGATGATAAGTACCCTGTGAAAAATTCAGCTGCTGTGCACACCGGGAAGAAAATGATCTTTATCCGTTCCCGTCTCTGAGCATTGTTCTTCCTGTGCCAATGCCATAAACGTTAAGAACATCGAACCGTTATGTAATATATCCTAAGCTTGTAGAGCAATACGTACTTGTTATCAATTACAGACTGCCTGTAAGTGATGAAATGTGATCTGCTGGAGTTTATATTACATAAAGCTTGTAGAGCTATACGTAGTTGTTAGTTGTTACCAAATACAGACTTCCTGTAACTGATGAAATGTGATCTGCTGGAATTCTTCCATTTCCAACATCCTAAGTTTGTGGCATTATTCCTATGACACGCAGTCTTCCTAATCCTACCAATCAGTTTGTTATTCGAATAAGAACAGCGGTGGTAATGTTTGAAATCATGTAATGTGCATGTTTGTTCCAAAATGAAAGCTTGAACATTCATACTTTGCAGAAAGTTCATCATTTTTTTACCGTTAATATCGACGGAAAACTTGTACTCTATCAAAATGCTTCTGTGTTCTAGTTTGGTGAAATGACATTTATGGTAGGAAGTTATTATGAAATAGAAACAAGCTGAACTATATTCGTTATGATCTGAACCAAAGCCATGCCTACCAAACTAGGGTGCTAAATCGCAGCTCGTCTATGCTCCGTGGTAAAGTCTGTTAACAATAGGATTCCAAACATCTTCCAGTTTCTTCAGCATCTTCTCATGATCCACCTTGCTCGCGCCTTGATTCTCTTCGTACCAGCGAGAAGCTTCTCCCACGGCACTCTCCACCATTTCCATGCTGCCTTCATCGGCGATTCTGCAGATGGCATTCCTGATGCCATAGATGTAGCGCTCCAGCTCGTTCCTGGCATTCACGCGGGCCTTGGCCATCTTGTCTTCCTCGGCCATCTTCTTCGCTTCCTCGACCAGCCTCTCAATCTCTTGTTGCGTCAGATTTCCTTTATAGTCGGTGATGGTGATGGACTGAGATTCTGCTGTGGGGAGTTTCTCCCTGGCCGTCACCTTCAGTATTCCATCCTCGTCGATCTCAAACGTGATATCCACCTTTGGCACTCCCCTGAAAAATTTAAACAATCCATCCTTTTAGTTTGTCATAAGAACGTTTAATGGTTTAGCTGCTCGATTTCAAGAGCGATATACTAGTTGTTTCGTTCGAAGTTTAGAGCCAACAATCGTCGAAAAAGAGACTGTAAGTCTGTAAAGTACCTTAAAGCAGGAGTGATGCCTGACATAACAAATCCTCCGAGCTCGATACAGTCCTTGGTCAGGGGTCTTTCACCTTGATACACCTGAAACAAAATTGTTTATATTCCCACTTCATATTAATGGGCAAATGAACATCTGCTGCTTTATTAACTTTTAACTGTTAATTAATGAACCAACTAACCTTAATATCTGCAGTAGTTTGCCGGTCATCTTTAGTGGTGAAATCCTTTGACATTTTTGCAGGAATAGCAGTGTTTCTTGGGATAACCACAGATATCACACCTCCGACTAGATTACATCCCAAACTCAAGGGAGTTTTACATCAACTAAAGCAACACCTACAATTAATTCCAAGCATTTGTTTCTTAGTGAGTCGAGTCGAGTTTTGACCTAATTTGAGCTCAGCTTGTTAAAAAATAAGTTGAGGTTGAGCTCGACTTCTTTACTTAATCCTCGGCTTGTGTTTGAATCGATTTCAATTTGAGCTTGACTCATTAATAAGATCATCAATCAGAGCGCGAACTTGACAATTTTACCCTACAGCCTACACATAATGTCATTTCATAGTAATTAGTATCGGGCAATCTATCGTACATAATTTCACTTTTGAATTATAAATGATACATATTTGTTCACATACTCATCGCATTAAACATCACAAACAATGTGATACATAATCTAACAAAACTAAAAATTATCAAGAAGCCATCTCATAAGATATATATTGATTTTATCATAAGCCCGCAATCGAACTGGCTTGCTAGCCATACTACGAGCCAACTTAAGAACTCAAATTGAGTCCACATTTGAGTTAAACTCCTCAACAATTCACCGATTCCAACAATCTCACAAGCCTTACGAGATAAATAAGGCATAGCTCAAACTCAACGGCTGATTTACTATCGAATGAGATGTCGAACGCCAAGTTGCTCACCAATAATTAATATGCAAAGAAAAGAGCAACAAGAAATTGAAAAACTATACCAGGTACTGCATTAGCTTGGCCACTGAGGTTAGCTCCCAACACAGCAGCACCATAAGCCACAGCTTCATCAGGGTTGACCCCTTTGCACGGCCCCTTCCCGTGAAACATTTCCTTCAGCATCTCCCTCAGCTTCGGAATTCTGGTGCTTCCGCCCACCAGCACCACCTCATCAACCTCCTTCGTCCCCAACCTCGCGTCTTCCAATGTCGTCCTCACCACCTCCATCGTCCTCCTGAACAGATCCAAGTTCAATTCTTCGAATTTCGCCTTGGTCAGTGGCTCCACAAAATCAATCCCATCCACAAACGAATCGATCTCCACAATCTCCCTGCTCTGATGGCTCAGCACCCTTTTCGCCCTCTCGCATTCCCTCCGCAGCCTCCCCAGCGCCTTGCCGTTCCCGCGGATGTCCCTGCCGTACTTCCGCCTCGTCAAATCGACGAAATAATCCACCACTCTGTTGTCGAAATCCACCCCGCCCAAATGGGTGTCGCCGCCGGTCGCCAGCACCTGGAACAATCGGCCGTCCTCGATCTGCATCACGCTGACGTCGAACGTCCCCCCTCCCAAATCGTACACCAGGGCGTTCATCCTCTTCCTGTTCTTCTCGACTCTGTTTTCCAGGCCGTACGCCAGCGCCGCCGCGGTGGGCTCGTTGATGATCCGAATTACATTAAGCCCCGCGATTGTGCCGGCGTCCTTGGTCGCTTTCCTCTGGGCGTCGTTGAAGTAGGCGGGGACGGTCACCACGGCGCCGGCCACGGGTTTCCCGAGGTAAGATTCCGCCGTCTCCTTCACTTTACCGAGTATCATCGCGCTGATCTCTTCTGCCCTAAACGCCCTTTTGACCTTTTCAACGTCGCATTGGACTTCAATTTCAACGCAGGGTTTCCCGTCTCTGTTGACCACCGGGTACGGCAGGTACTTGAGGTCCCTCTGGACCTCCGGGTCGTCGAATTTCTTCCCGATGAGGCGCTTGGCGTCGAAAATTGTGCGGCGCGGGTTGCGAGCGGCTTGATTCTTGGCTCCTTCGCCGATTAGGCGCTCCGATTCGGCGGCGGTGAAGGCGACGAAGGAAGGGGTGATTCGGTTTCCCTGATCGTTGGCTATGATCTCGATCTTGCCGTCGCGGGCGACGGCGACGCAGGAGAAGGTCGTGCCTAGGTCGATTCCGATCACATCGCCGCCGCTCATCTTTGCCCTAGCCATTGTGGAACTCTGCGGAAGCAGAAATCCAGTGTGCTAGCTCACTGCTGTTCGTCTATCAGACGAAAATTGAAAAAGCTTGGTTGCCAAGTTAGGTTTGGTTTTAGGCTTATTTGCCGCCGGAAAATTCGCCCCCGAATCAACTGAGTTTTGGGCCCAACATGGCTATATAAACTCCTTCCCCTGGAGTACTCTCGTACTTTCTGGCAACTTTCACCTCTTCGTCCAGAGTTTCTGCGATCATGGCGGGATGGACGGCAGCGACGGTAGCCCGGAAAGCGGCTAATTTCAGTCGGCTTGCCACCGTTTCTAAACTGCCTTCACCGGTTCCTCAAGCCTCTTCCCTCATCCAGCGCCGTGGCATGGCCGGAGGCGGTGGTAATCGACGATTCTTTTCTTTCTTCTACTATTCGCCTTCTCTTGTTTACATCTTTGATTGTCTGAGAAAAACCTCACGAGTTACATTATTTTCCTCTGTATTTAATTCGTTTAATATCCGGGGGGTTGAAACTGTAGTCGAATATACATATTTTGGGTTATCGTTTCAAGGCCGATAGTGTATGTTGAATGTTAGCCGTCTTCGACTTTGGAATTTAAAGATCGTCTCTTTTTAGTGCTCTGCTATATGGGTTTTAGTTTGTTGATTCATTTAAGTGTTTGTGTTCGTTTCTTATGAAAAACAAAATACTGCAGATCCTCATGGACCACCAAAAGTGAACTTCTGGCAGGACCTTTTGAGCCCATCTAAGTGGAAAGATGAGCATGTGAGTTTCTTTCTTGTTTGCATTTCTAGTTGCTGAATCTACTAGATTGTGACCATAGGTTTTGTTTTGTGTTGTAATTGGCTTCTGTTCCACTCATTCGTTAGTGAAAAGACTGGTTTTGGATTTCTGCATTGTCCGTTGAATAGCAGCATATGGAATGGTGGCGAACTGGCAAGGCCATCTTGATTCCAATTGAATCATGCGGCTAATATGTTCCAACACATAATTTTCGACAGATATCCATAGTTTTTTATTTTCTGTCTGCTGAAATGCAGAAGATTCAGGATGAGTGGCAGGAGCTGTAGTATACTTTGATTTTTCTCTATGTAAACAGCTAAATTGGTTCAGAACACTTGGTACTACAGAAATTTTGGTCCTATCTGAATGTGATTAGGCTTGTTTGCTATGACCATTTGTTCTGCATACTAAGCAATGTTGCTATTGAGTTTGCAGTTTGTTATTGTCTCTATAATTGGCTGGGCGTTGGCCATCTATGGAGGCAGCAAGCTCTTCACAGGAGACAAGGGTTGGCCATCTATGGAGGCTGCAAGGTCTTCACAGGAGACAAGAAGGACAAGAACCGGGAGGTAAACTAAAATCACTACAATGATTTCCATTTTATTGTACCCTAGTTACGTAACAAGATAACTCCTTCACCGCGAAATCAAGATCAGTGTTTTTAGTTTTTACCAAAGCAACATTGAAACTGGAACCAAGTGCTAGATCACTTAACAGCTGCTGCTTTTTTTGTTTTGTGCAGAAGAAGAAGGTTGGAGAATGGAAAACCAGCACGCTAGATATCAAGCATTCCCTAAAGTTACCTGTTTTCGTTGTACACAAGATTTTTCAGGAAGGGTCTAAAGTTGTATGTGACTCAGGAGCTGCATGATAGAAATCATTGCTAGTTCTTTCACTTTCAACTATGTAATGGATATTGAAGCTTTCATAAATCTCTAATAATGAATCGTGCTTTGTTTGATGGGTATAAGATAATTACAAGCTGTATTATCAATGGATGACACTTGCATTGATTATATTGTAAACCCATGTAGAACGATGAACAGGTGTAACAGTATGAATGCTGAACATAATATACAGTCGGGATTGATCATCAAAACTTGATACACAGTAGCAGCAGCAAATACATCCCAATAGTCAAAGCAAGATTGTCCAGAATTCTTGTAGCGCCGCCATCTCTGCCTCTGCTACTGCCACCTCCGAAACCTTGGTTAAACCTCATCAGAACCACTTGGTGCTACAGACTGCATGCTCAGCAGTAGAAGCTGCCCAAAACTCTTCAGCAGTCTGCAGAATGTATTGATCTCCAATGCAAAGCTCAGACTTCGAGCCCTTGGTGGCTTTGTCAAAGAACTGATTGATTAGAAACTCAGGTTTCTGATCAAATGTGCTTCAAGACCTCACCTAGAACTATGCCCCATTGAGTCCAGTGAGTACCACCCTGTGGCACAAGAATAAAGCTTTTAATCGTTTAATGATCTTTCTTGTTCTGAATCAACCATCACCAGACGGAATGGAGTGCAGACCTGACAATATACAGCAAATGGTTCTCTTAGAGGTCCATCGCATGACAATTCACTTGTACTCCCATCAATGAAAGTCCCGTCAGCAAAAATCACCTAGGAAACAGAACTCCAACCATGTTAGAACACATAATAAAACGTGACGACACATATAAATCCTTCTATCAAACCCATCAACCCAAATGATGCTTAGTTGCAGCTTAACATGCAATTTTGCTGGCTGCAACAGCCTTTACTACCATCCAGTAAAAATGTTAGGGATGACTCGTAACTGTCCAGAAATTCCAGTACTACAGTATATATCAATCAGTATAATACTGTAGTCAATTGCAACACTCCAACGGTACTAATTCTGAACCACAATTCAACAAGAGATTTAGTACACACATAACATGAACAGACCTCAGATGCATATCCGGGCGTTGAACCAGCAACCGGTTTGGTGAATGAGCCAACCGGTGAGCTTCTTTGCACAGCCTCACAGAAAGCAAGGAGACGCTCACGGTTCCCCAGCTGCACAGCCTGAAAAACCAAGCCAGACAACTCATTTATCTCCAAAACATCTATCCATCATACTATGGGTAATGGCACTAAACTAGTTTTCAACACAACAATAACTTCAAATTGGAGAACTCACTTGAACTGTATCATGTCGACTGGCACAAGGTAGCGGCTGCACTTTAAATCCTTTTGATGCCATGACTTCAGCAATCAGAAAGGTTCCCTATTTACAGTGAGCAAAATAAACCACGTCAGTACTTGCAAACAGAAGAATGCATAGGCATAGCAACAGGCATGAGCAATTTGAGTACCTTTATTGCCTCACCAACCATTTGAGGGGAAAGGTATAAGCCCTGAAAATAAGCTCGCATAATGTCCCCTGGTGTTGAGCCACAGTCAGTTCCAAGGCCCGGAGCCGAGAGGCGAGCTGCAGCTGCTTCTACCCACATCCGCTTCCCTGCAACATATCCACCACATGGAGCTATGGTCCCACCAGGATTTTTAATCAAGCTACCTGCCATCAAATCAGCACCCTGCAGAGAAAAACAAGCTCGTAAAGAAAATATCTCTTTTTGCTTTTCAGATGAAAAATGGGTACATACCACCATTGGAGGTTCAATTCCTTCAACAAATTCACCATAGCAATTATCAACCATGACCAAGCAGTTAGGATTCTGCATCTGCAAGAATTCGCATGCAAATGCATCAACAAGATAACATTGAAGAGTGCAAAACAAAGTAAACCAGGCAATAGGGTAAAGCACCTCAGTGTCGGTAATGATAGAGATAAGGTGACGCTTAAGTAGGAAGGTTCTACCAATCAATGAAGCAAGTATACCATATAAAAAAAAAAATAAGCTTGTTGCTCAAATTACTTGCAACCATCCCAACAAGTCATCGTTTGAGACAAAGAAACCATCAGAACTAAGCATAATGACATGCACAAACTGTAAAATCTATTAAAAAAAGGTTCAGAATCGGAACCTTACTCCAATACATAAAACAGCAATCTGAAAGTAATAGTTGGCGACTTCATACTTGCTTAGAACCTTCAAACACATCAAACAAAATCTGATAGTAAGGATACAAGCTTCAAAGTTCCTACCTTGATCATCTTAATGGCCCTCCCTATATCATTCACACTTAAACTTTGTCGCCATGAATAGCCACAAGATCTCTGTATTAGAGCACATTTTGTTTGAGGTTTCACAGCACTCTCAAGTGCATCCCAGTCAAGGCCACCATCTTCAGCAAGCTTGGAAACAGTAGCAAGAGATTAAGTTTGTGTTTGTTTGAATTCAATACTTTTGTTCCACGGAAAGTTGAAACATACAGGAAGCTCTCTGTATGTCACTCCAAAATCCTTCAATGACCCCAAGCCATGAGAATCCCTCTTTCCAATGACTTCCTCTAGTGTGTCATAAGGTGCTCCAGCAACTGCCAAAAGCTGAAAATAACAAAATTCAACCAGGTTGCTGTTCAATTAAGCACACAGCATAATGAAGTTACAGAAACAAGCTTTTCTACAGAGAGCAGGGTGCTGAAAATTTCAACTTCAGAGCTAACCTCATCACCTGGCCTCAGAAATGCAAACAAAGCACAAGTGATGGCATGGGTCCCTGAGAAAAACTAGTGATGAAAGAAAGAGGATTAATAAAAAAATATTTAAAATGAAATAAAGTAATGAAAAACAGTAGAAAGATACATTTGGCAGAATACTGAAAAGAGAAGGAAAGACAAGATAACCTGGGACCGAACTATTGCAGATTCAGCTCCCACAATCTCAGCAAAAGCTTGATCCAGTGCTTCTCGTCCTCCAGCCTCATCATGGCCATAGCCAGTTGATCCTCCAAAATGCTGATTATAAGCATTACTATTAGCAGCTGCATAGTTATCCAGAACAGAAGAAGATTTTCCTTTTGCCATTGGTTTCTGGAACTTGCTGTGAAACATAGCTGAGGTGAAAATAGTTACTTAATCTTCACCTAGCAACATATATCTTTGTTCATTTCTTTCCACTTCATTTTCTTTTCTTTTCTATTCCATAAATTTCTTTTTCCGTAATCAAAGGACCGGATTGACAACTTTGGCACTTGACAGCTACAGAGTTAAAACATATGATCCCATTTACCAAATAATAGTCATCCCAGAGGTAAGAATGTATTCACCAAAATTAGGGAAATCATATGTTATACTTTTGTCAACAAGACAGAGAAGTTTCTGAAGTTCAGAAGACGATCTGGAAAATACATAGTACACCACTCCAGACAGTCTCGAGAAGACAACAAAGTGCACTAAAAACAAATTAAACTCGCACTCAATTCAAGTTACTTACATAAGATCCGACTCGAGCATTCTGAAAAGCTTTGAGAACACGAAAGGAGTTACGTGCCACCAAGTTATCCACAGCTCTGAACTCAGACTGCAGTGCATCAACTGCGTGAACAACCTGCTTCCCAACACGCAATGCCAGTAAACGATTTAGCTACCATGCATCACAATTAAGCACTTAGTAGACAATGGAAGTATAGTTTCCCCCGTCTTATTGGTGCAGAGACAAAATCCATATATGCCCTTGAGCAAAGCACATCTCAGAAACTTAAAATAACCAACCTTCCTTAAAAAGGAAATTCGTCTCTTTAGTTCCTCCATTTCTACCGGAAACAACGAGCTACCCACCACAAAACCATCCTCAAATTTAGTGAAACTAAAATTCACACGGACAAAACCACAAACACCATGTACGCACAAACATCCCTGGCCAGCTGGTCTACACTAGAGCTTCCAGGACGAGACAGATATCTCTCAAAGCAACAATCTTTTGCTTCGGAGCTACTAAATTCACAACTGGGTCCAGACCATTAAGAACAAAAATACGTGTTCCAAGTCTATTACATCCTGCATTTGACAGTGTTAACGGCCGGCGAGGAGGCTAGATAACGACGGGGAGGTTCCATTTGTGAGGTTACCTCTTGAACGAAAGGACTGTCACTGTGGAGAGCTGAAAGTTGAGTGCTGGAAGTGACTTTCAGGGTGGCCAAGGAAGCTGTTGCAGAGAGAGCAGGATAAGACGAAAGTGGGCAAGGAGAGAATGCCCTCATCTTTCACTCTTCCAAAATTCCAGCAAAACCTGGGGTTGCTGACCTGCTGTAACCCCGCGAGAGAAGTCACATACTACAGCAAATGTTGAATCAATTTTTATCCTGGCCGGTGCCTCGTTGGCAGCGAATTCTGTATATATTATCCACTATAATCGAGGCTATCCTCATTTAAAATTGTTTTTTATGTTGTAAATATTCTTCACATAACGTTGTGGATATTTCTAATGTATGTTGTGAGCAGGCTTACAAAATTCTCAATAAAAATAACTCAAGTTATATGTTCAATGAATATTGAGATTGATCTTATGAGATAAAAATTACTTTTATACAAAAATTTCTTTAAAAAGTACATTTTGTTTCCAAAAAAATCATAAAAATAAAGAAAGTATTTCACTTGCAGGCGAATCAGCGTGCCCATTTGAATGTCTTTGTCCACAGTACTATGGCAAGACGCGTTGTACAAATGTTCTGGTCGTTATTTCAACAAATTTTATTTTACCGTATAGTAAATTTCATTTTCACTTACCTAGTATTACCATGATTTTTTTACCTTTTCAAGTATGAAATATATCGACTCTTTAAATTGCCTTTTACGGTAACTTCAGAGAGTGAATATATACAGTGGGTCAAATTTTTCATAATCAAATGAAAATGATATGTTGGAAACAAAATTAATGTTCCGCTAAAATAATATTTGCTTTTAAAATCCAGCAGTAAATTTCAGACACCTGGACAACATGCAAGGAAATGGAGCAAATTAAGGAAACTGAATCTAGACCATTTGAAAACTAAAACAAAATATTTAAAGATGGATTTCACGATAAAATAATTTCAGTCTTTCTCATTTCTTTTCATCGTCAGGAAGTCACACTGCAGAGAGTTCAGTCGGAGATTTATGATCGTACAAAACAATACAGAAAGAGGTTCCTTGCTTTCAACTTCTTGGTATGCGATGGGTCGAGGTAAGTCTTCTCTTTTTAGCGAATTGAGTTTCAAGCAAAATCTATCAAATATACTCTGTTATTGCTTCACAGTTTGATGAATTCCCAATAATACATATTCTTAGTACATCGGGTTTTATTGTTGTGGCAATCGTTTGATTTGCGGTCTCTTTCAAACTCAATTAGTTTTGCTCAAAGAGTGATGAATATTCTTCATGAAATTAAAAAGAGCAGGACACACAAACGACCACGACTCGTAAGCGATAAACTCGAGGATGAGTTTCGTGTGTACAACATATATGGAAAAAGAATAAGGGAAAGAACGACCCTGAAAGAAAAACACTACATAGAGTCAAAAAGTGAACATCATCTTCAGGGTACATGATCATCGTGGAGATAAAAAAAGTTTTGTTATATGGATTCGTTCAGGTTATTTTATGCTAAGATAATTTTTGACTGTTTTTTAGTTTTAAAAAGACTTGTAAGAGAATATATTTTCTTAAAATTTTAAAAAGAATTGTAGCAAAAATATCGTATTTCGGTACATATTGTCTCATATACTCCAAATCTCACCATAGGTATGTTGTGAAAATTCATATATTTGAAAAGCTCATTAAGCTATAGCGTATGCTATGATTTATGCATTTAGAATAAAGAAGATTTTGGAATAGATAGCCAAACCTACCCTACAATTGACTTACTCTGTTAAATTGATGAATTACCCGAATTTAACCTGAATCAAAATAAATCCGACTCATACAATTGAAAAACCTAGTTTTGTCGGGTTTCAAATCAAACCAACAACTTAACTAGTCCAATCCCCCCCCCCCCCCCTTTTTTTGCAAATCGCTCATTTTTACATCACGATAAAATCATGTAAATGGAAGAAAATATTGATGAAAATTGGTTCTTGTGTTTAGGGTTTAATTTTCATTTTCTAAATAAATAAAACTTTCATCACATATATTCTAAAGAGAACAGTTAAATACATAGCGGAAGTCTTTTAAAAAAACCCATCATAATGTAGATAAAAAAGAGAATAGAACGATGGTCAGCCTTAATCGAACTATCGATGATAAAAAAAAAAGTTGTGCTACCATATGAACAATACGAGAGATAGCAGGTTGGGTGCTGTTCTGGAAGAGATTGGTCATTACTTTCGTACTCAATCTGGTTTTAGTGTGCGCTTTGTGGGTCGGGAGAACAATAGGGTAGCTCATTTGATAGCTAGGAAAGCCCTTTCTTTGTTTCCGACTATGAGTCGCTTTTTTTATTTCCAGTCCTGGCTGGTTTCCAGGGTGTAACTATCTATTTTATGATCAATACATGATATCTTTTGAAAAAAAAATCTAAAATTAGCCACTTAAGTTGATGAACATTAAGTAAGTATTGGTGGAGATGAACCCAAATAAAATGGTGTAATTTGATTCTCATAATCTTTTTTGCTTAGTGATACTAATTGGAACACCAATACGGGTAGAAAAACTCTCTGTTTTTTTCCAAGTGATCGAACTGGAATTGGATTTTCTTGTAGTTTCGGCCAACAAAATCGTATTTCATATGTGACCTTTGTTCTACCATAGCAAATCCAATGAATCACATCAACAGTCTCTGAATATGTTTCGAAATGGTTTAATGTCTCTACATAAACATCATAACTAAACCTCCAAATTCATTGGATCAATGGGTTGTATACACTAATCACTTTACCCTTTTTTCCCAATGCACGTAATCAAACCATCGTTGATTGATTAATTTCAGATGGGGATGAAGCCACTTCAAAGATGACCGCAGCACTTCTGGAAGAAGGAGGAATGCATGAAGTCCCAGTCGACTACTCCGAAGCCCTCTTCCTCGAGCCACAGCTCCGAGCCATGGACGGCTTCCGCCGCCCCGCCGCCGACCACATCCAAGTCAACTGCGGCTGCACCAGCAAGCGATTCGGCGACTGCGTCGGCATCCTCAAAGTCTACTCCTCCGGCCAGTTCCTCATCACTTGCCACTGCAATGCCTGCGACAGCTCCAGTACGTTTTTGCAGCAGCAATTCGTAGTAGTAAATCTGTGTATTCTTTACTTTCTTCTCGCACTGTCGCGCGATTTTCCCCCCAATTCCGTTACAACCGCGTATTAATCGTATTCTCTGTGAGCTTCGATTCGATGGCAGAGCAATTCACGCCGTACGAGTTCGAGAAGCACGCCAGGGGGCAGCAGGGGAACGGCAAGTGGAAGAGCCACATTTGGGTGGCGGTGGACGGGAAAAAGGTGGCAATGTGGAGGACCGAGCTGTACAAGTACTACAAGCACGCTGCGAACGGCGCGAGCGGGTGCGTGAGGCGGCAGTTCCATCGCGACGAGTTCATCCCCTGCTCCAGCTGCTGCAAGCAGCGCAGGTTCCGGCTTCGGACCAAGCAGCTCTGCAGGATCCACCATGATGCCTTGCTCGCCAAGTCTACTTGGAAATGTGCTGATAGGCCGTATGACAGGTACAATTTGGCATATAATCTTAGATCGATTTACATCTCCAATAAATCGAAATAATCGCGAATTAAATCGATTTTTTTGCAGGATAACGTGCGGGGATCCGGATGAGAGGGGGAGCAGAAAGAAGTACAGAGGGTGTCCGAGGGCTTCATACTGCAGAGGCTGCACAATTTGTTCCTGCGTCGGCTGCCTCATCTGCAGATTCGTCGACTGTGGATGTCGAAACTGCACCGATTTCATGCAGAATGCCAACCCATAGGCCATAGCCACCCATCCGGCCGTGCTCACAGTGATCTGCTGCTGCTTGCTTATTTATTACCTGTGTCCTTAATTATCTTGAAGAACTAGCTAGTCATGTTGGACAAATACAGCCAACCAATTGACAGAAGAACGGTACTATTTATGGGTTTTTGTTGTTGTTGTTGTTGTTGTCAAGATCTTTGAGAAGACCAAGAGTAGATTTTAAATACTTTCATCTTTCTATACTTCCAATGGTTGATTTGGAGACAATGGAATATGGTTGTCATGCCGGTGGCATGCCACCTGGTGTAACCTGTGCTGGTCATGAAATCGGTATGACACCACCGGTATGATCGACCTAATCATTCTAAGTAAAATGACATCATTTTAATGAATTTAATGAATAAAAAAATTAATTTATTATTTATTTTATGAATGTAATAGTTAAAAGTTGATATTTGTTGGATTGTAACTAAATTGTCCACAAATATGTTTTATATATGATTAGATACATTGGATATTAATTGTTTTCACATTTTTTAAAACCGACATGAACCGGCACAAACTGGTTATACCACCGGTCGTACCATTTCACTTGCCAAACCTGCACAACGGTATAAACCGGTTTGACAACCTTGCAATGGAAGATACTCTAGCTAGTTTCTTTTATAATGGTCTATTGGCGGGAAACTATATTGGAAAAGAAAGCAGAGGTTATATTGGAGATAGGGGGATTTAATACATAGTTCCTCGTAAAATTGTGCATTCTACATATAAAATTGTGCTGGAGAAAGCTGAAGGCTAGGGTTTCTGCTGGGACTCGGTTTCGAATTTGTGGAAAACGAGTTCACTCGGTCCGCGCGGAATTTTGATTCGCGAGGGAACTTAAACTTTGAAGGGGCAACGAGCAATGGGCTCGAGAAGAAGCCCAACTTCTGTAGGCCCAAACTGATTGGGCTTTGCATCTTGTCAAATTAATTTTTTCTACCCAAAAAAAACCCAAGTAATTTATAACTTAGGGTTGAGCAACGATCAAGTCTACACCGGGAATTGTACCAAATAGACATTTGAAATGAATATATTTTAATTTTGTTTCCCATCCTATGAAAAGTGAACCAAAATTGAATTTGGACCGAATCGAGTCGAACTAAATGCACCAAATATGATTTTGGTCTGAGTTTGATCCTCAATTTTTATTTCATTTTGGTCTGCCTTTATCTAGATGCGATTGATACTTGACTGAATCGATCAATGTCCACCTTTACTTCTAAGCCGTTGGAAAATTATGTACACAAATTTCAAACAAGAGAATTATATTCGAATTTACTCAACTCATTCACTTTGAAATTAAACAAACTTTTTTCTTGACCTCACAAAGCCATGGTAATTTTGTTACGAAACACACTATCCAAATCAATTGTCAAATTTTTTTGACAAACCCATATATATCTTGTACTTAAATCGATTGTCAACCATCGAGTGGTTGTGAAAATTCAAACAGAAAAACCTATGTATGAATTATCTCCCACACAAGTAAACCACTTTGCTTGGAGAAACAATGTCAGGTTTTGCACAACAGAAACACTCCATCCAAACCCTCAACTTTCCATTTCGCAAGTCACTTGAAGCTTTCTCTCTGGCACCCTTTTGTGCTAAGTAAACCATTGTTGCAAAAAGTGGCTTGAACATCCGTTGACTAATACACTGGAACATGAACTCCTGCAGATCAATCGCTCCCTCTGTTTCCCAAATTCGCCCGCCCCCATGTTCAAATGCTTCAATTACCCGCCAAAAACAAAAAAAGCCATTAACAATCTTTCCAACAGTTCTTAAACATACCTCTGTTCCTATAAATACCATCCCATCTTCCCAAACGTTCCACACCTCAAATCACTCTCACCATCCTCTCCTTCTTCATCTTCAGCAATCTCACTAACTCGATCTTGTTCGCAGCAACCAAGCATGGCGTTCGGCACAATCGCTGGCGTTACCGCCATTCTGATGGCGGCGGCGGCCATGGTCTCAGCTGCCGATTACCCCAAGGCAGAAACCGTGTGGTGCGCCGTAGCTTCCCGATGCTCCGACGCTTACGTCAAATGCCCCGCCGAATGCGCTTCCACCACCACCCCAAACGCCAAGGGCAAGGTTTGCCATGTCAATTGCGACCACCCACAGTGCAAGTCCGAGTGCAAGAGTACTGTCATACTTTGCGCTTAAATCAACTGTTAATTTATAGATCTTATATCACTCTCTTGTATTAGCTAATCGAGTTAACTCGATTGATCGCAGAACGCAAGCCGAACTGCGACGCACCAGGATCGGCCTGCTACGACCCGCGCTTCGTGGGCGGGGACGGCAGGGTGTTCTACTTCCACGGAAAGAGCGGGGAGGTCTTCAGCCTGGTCTCCGACCCCAGCTTCCAGATCAACGGCCGGTTCATCGGCCACAGGCCCGTGGGCCGTCCACGCGACTTCACATGGATCCAGTCCTTGGGCCTCATCTCCAAAACCCACAGGTTCACCCTGGAAGCCACCCGGGCCGCGGTCTGGGACGGTGAGGTGGACCACTTGAAATTCGCCTACAACGGACAAGACCTCTCGATCAGCGAAGGCTCCCTCTCCGCCTGGCAGTCCCCCGACGGGGACGTCAGGGCGGAGCGCGTCTCGAGTAGGAACAGCGTCATCGTGACGATCAAGGACAAGGTGGAGATCCTGGTGAACGTCGTCCCGGTGACCAAGGAAGATGACAGGATCCACAAGTACCGGGTCCCCGAAAACGACTGTTTCGCCCATCTCGAGGTCCAGTTCCGGTTCTTCAAGCTGTCGCCGCGTGTCGAGGGAGTGCTGGGCAGGACGTACCAGCCGGACTTCGAGAACAACGTTGCGAGGCCCGGAGTGGCAATGCCGGTGATGGGAGGCGAAGATAAGTACAGAACCTCGGACCTTGTCTCTGCGGAATGTGGTGCTTGCATCTTCTCCGAGACAGAGGATTTGAAGCAGGGGAATGGCGCCGTTGATTTCCCTACCCTTGATTGCACCAGGGGAGCTGCAGCTGGGTATGGAATTGTCTGCAGGAAGTAATTGAGGGTATATGGAGGTTTGATTTGTGATGGTGGATTGATGAACATCATCAGCTTCTGGTTTGAATTTGAAGTTCAATAAACGTTGTGGAGGCAGGGGAAGGGGGATCTTCTATGTTGTATTAAAATGATCTCTCATTTGTATCTGGTTTTTAACGAATTTGTTATGTTCGTGTTTGTTTTTCATCAAAGTTGTAACGCTAATGTTGTGCTCGACGATTATCTTCGTAATTGTACTACATTATCATTGTATTATTGAATTTTAAGTGAAGTTCTATAAGAACGATAATTTGGTGATTAAATATGATGCTATTTTTAAAAAATATGTATGTTTTTTTTTTTTTTGTGTGGTTATGCAAAGGAAAATGGGTTTTCCTAGGTGATCATGACATGCAATTTGATCGACATATCCAACTCCGGCCAAATGAAAAAGCTGAATAGATGCAGAGAACTTGGATATGTGGATACAACAACAATTTTCATAACTGATCTGTTAATCGTATTAATAAGTTTCATTGTGTTAAATAGAAGGGTTAATTACTAGCACAAACGTATCATTTTACTATTTTTTTTCTTTCCAAAACGTACTCTTTTATTATCGAAACATAACATACATTCACTTTTGTCGTAAAATCTGTTAACTGGTAGTATGACGAGGTGAAAAATAATCAATTAAGATAACCGTTGTTGATTAATCAAATATATAACTACTTTTTTAGAGAATTGATCAAATAATTATTTCAATTCGATAACAAAAAAAAAATTACGACAAAAAAATAAAATAATTTGTGGTATAAGTGAATTCCA
The DNA here is from genome assembly GCA_964030455.1 of Linum trigynum. NCBI lineage: Eukaryota > Viridiplantae > Streptophyta > Magnoliopsida > Malpighiales > Linaceae > Linum > Linum trigynum. Next base: position 58,692,485 of record OZ034817.1, on the reverse strand, counting down.
TAACTTTTGAAGAATTCATTTTGAAATGAATCATTTTTGTGTTTGGTATTTAAAAGAATTCATTTTTAATTCTAAATTTTGAATTCTATGAAATTCGAACTGGTTATAGCAATTCCGAGGAATTGAGAAGGAATTTCCAAATGAATTCCATAAGTATTTACTAATTATAATATAATGACATAATTATCCTCTTTTATTAACTACATTACTTAACATATGACATACCAAACACGGGAATTCATTTGACAATGAATTCTACACGTCAATTTTTTTTTATGTCTAAAGATTTGAATATGACATACCAAATACAAGATTTCATTTGCCAATGAATTCTACAAGGTAATTCATATTATAATGAAATGAATTCTCGATTCATTTGATACCAAACTATCTGTTAGAAAACCGTGTTAATTACTTGCTTTAACATCAACCGTATGTATGTTTTTATTAGGCACATTTGGTAACATAAAAGAGAATTAATGACACTCAATACATACATTCACGAATACTTGTTGTTTTAACGAAGGGTCGGGTTATAGCGTTGAACATTATTAACTTGGATTATAAATTGAATCTTTTGTCGGGAAATGCGTTTGTAACCGTAAATACTAGTAAATTTCGTATAATAATAAAGAGGTAACAACATATGTTTTTTTAACTTCCAAAGAGAAAGTATTGGCATCGAGATAGAAAATCTGAGTATAAATACTAAGCTCTCACACAAGAAGATCAACCAAAAAAAGTAAGAAAACATTTACAAGGCAACAATATATAGTTCTTGACCATGGTTGTCAAACCGGTTTCATGTCGGCCGGTATTTAACTGTGGTCAAATCCGGTCAGATCTGGTTAAATTCGGAAATTCCGGCCGGTTAGACCAGAAACCAGAATTTAATGTTACCCATATTATATCCAAAAATAAACATCTTTCATAAGATTTGAACCAAGGACCTATTGTTCATTTTAGTTTAACTTATACACCAGTAGGTTACAAGCAATTTTGTTATCTATATTAACCTTATATGTTATATATCTAATACTAAATTTTACACAAATCATTATAAACATTAATAAAATTTATTTAATAAAATTTTATTTTTAAGCATCTAATTGTTTAGTATTAGTTACCAATTCTTAGCTATAAATTATTTTGTGTGAAATAATTCTTCTAATTGCTTTTTTATGACTAATTTATTTGGAATTGAGGATTTCCATTTTCCTCATGTATTTTATTAAAACCGGCACAACGGGCATGAATACTGGTTGTACCACGGTCAGACCATTCCACTTACAAAACCGGCACACCGGCATAAACCGGTTTGACAACCTTGTTCTTGACAAAAGGACAGAGTCAAAAGATGACAAAGTTGTTCGCTTTAGCAGCAATGACGCTGGTCCTCATAATAAGCGTCTTTGCGTTCGTGAAACCGGTAACGTCATCGTCGTGTTACCGTTTCGATCATTTTGGCCCACCTTCTCCGATGTCTCACGAGGAGGTGCAATCGCAACGGAATATGAGGTTGGCTCGGTTTTCGGTGGCGAATCACAATGAAGTGCTCTCGGGTGCTCAACGATTGAAGTTGGTAAGTGTAGAAAAGGGTGCTTATTACCATGTATCACCCGATGGAGACTATAAAAGTTTGGATATTATTGCATCCAACAGCTTCGGCCAAGCCAAGTATAGGGCCTTTGTCATTGAGTTCATTGCCTATGATGAACTTTCCCTTCAATGCTTTGAGAAAATTTATTAAAGATGGATGTTATTTAAAAGCATTTAATTTGTAATGCAAAGTCAGTTGCGCTCTGTGAGCAACGTCGTGGCCGCAATAAACATTTTTGTCTTTGGTTTAATTAATGCCAGCAACAATTAAAATAATGTTGATGTTTCATGCAACCTTTTTCTGAAATGGGACCATATTGGTCTTGGATTGTGGTGTGGGGGTTCTGTGATGCCCGATGTTGGACTTGTAATAACGTTTCTAAAAAAATGGTTTACCTAGGTGATCATGGCATGCAATTTGATCGACATGTCCAACTCCGACCAAATAAAAAAGTTGAATAGATGGAGTTTAAGAGAACTTGGACATGTGGTAGATATAGCTAGACCTGGCAAATTATAATCTGATTCGTTGATCTGATCTGAATCCGCCCGAAAAAAAATAGAAGTTTTTACAACCCGAATATGACTAACCCGTGATTTTTTGAGTTGGGTTGGGTGGGTTAGAGGGTCGACGACCCGTTAGACCCGTTCCATTTCATATGTCACTTCAAAAATGATAAAATCAATCATAAATTGGTGAGATGTTTAAAAATTCACAAAGATATGAAATACATGTTTGGAGTTTGAAGATAATCAAATATCATGTGTTTCTTGTATTAGTATTACTCTTGTGATTGTTTTTTGACGATTTATGCAATTTGTATTTCATTTCATTAGTATGGAAGGATTTGAGAATATGTTAATTGACATGTGTTAGGTAAACTACTGTCATCATATGTGAAGATTTGTGTTCTTTCAAAAAAATATGAAGTATGTTTGATATTGTTTCTGAGAGCGCTCATGATCCGAAATGACCTGTAACCCTACCCGAGGTTAATATTTGACCCGAAATCTGCCAACCCAATATGATCTGATCCATAACCCAATGCACCGATCCGAAATGACTCAACCAGACCCCATTCTCAGGTCTAGATACAACAACAATTTTCGATATGTTAATCGTATTAATAGGTTTCATTGTGCTAAATAGAAAGGTTAATTAATAGCATAAACGTACCATTTTACTATTTTTTCCTTTCCACAAACATACTCTTTTATCATCGAAACATAACAGACATTCACCTTTGTCGTAAAATCCGTTAACTGGCCGTATAGCGAGGTGAAAAATGATCAATTATGAAACCCGTTGTTGATTGATCAAATAATTTTATTTTAATTCAATTATAAAAAATTCTGACAGAAAAATCAAATTTGTGATTTTGAAAACAATGTTAATTACTTGCTTTAACATCAAAGTACGTATGTTTTTATCAGACACATCTGGTAACATGAAAGAGAGTTAACGACACTTAATTAGAATAATATATAAATTATGATAACCGTTGTTGATTGATCAATTAATTTCATTTCAACTTTGATTACAACATAAATTTCAGACAAAAAAATCAAATAATTTGTGATCTAGAAATTTATGTTAATTTTTATATGCTTTACGAAAAAAATACTATTGATACTGGCCTACAATGATTTTCATTATATTACTTTCTTTTTCTAATAGTTTGTTATATAACAATGATACGACTACATAATGAAGCATTTGCAATAAAAACAAAAGATAAAAGTGATATTTCACTCAAAAAGTAATATAACTTATTTATATAACACAATAACTATCACAGAAATCAAACGATGTAAATTATAATATGACAAAAAACATACAATCATTACAACAAATGACCACTCAAGGTGTTGGGAATGCCACCAACAAGACGATCTCTATCGGATCGGGAGCTTGTACAGTTATGAGACCAACATTTCAAGTCCACATACATGCATGGGAACACCTTGCTCGCAATGAGCTTGTAGGCGTGATCTGTGAAATGCAAGTCGTCCCACCATATGTAATGGTAAGGGTCCTTGCAGAATGGGGTATCTAGTTTACGACAAGTTACGTGCTTCGCGGTTCCACAATATCTTGCGTAGCTTGTGTGCTTCAACCCTACGTCAGTCACAAACCATAATTTTATCAAACTTAGTAAAGACTCACACAAATCGTTAAAATACCAACTGATTGGTAGAAAGAAAAGGAGTAAGGCACGTACCAAGGGATCGGTAATTGTCAAACATCCACTGGATTCCGTCCCAAATGTCGCCATAAGCGAGATGGACGTGAGGGACCTCCTAACCAAGATCAAGAACCAGCTGTTGCACTTGCTTGTTGTGTAGGTCATGGTACGAATTTCGTTCCTTGTCGCACACAATCGGCCTTTGATCGTGTTCCAAAATCGTCTTATTGAACCCGGGCAAGCACCCTCCTTGGTACACCCCCATCGCAACGATCCTCTTTGCACCATGGTGGATCACCGTCTAGAAATTAGAAACGGAAGAGAATATTTGTCAATATTATCACCATGATGCCCGATGTTGAACTTGTAATAATGTTTCTAAAGTATGATGTATGAAAACTTTAGAATTATGCACATAGTGTAGCAAGTATATATTTGAAATGAGATTAGGTGCTAACATTCTAAAATATTAGTCATTGGCGGAGCAACATTACCACATGAAAATAAATTCTTGAAATGTTGTATTGATAAGTGGTTATATAATTATTTGTTTTATTATGTAAATATTAATATTTGGATGACCAATGGCCTACCACATTAGATGCTCACTTGGGAGTTACATGTAACTCCCATTCCTATATTATTATCTCTAATTTATATGCATTGATGTAAGGGTGTAGTGGTTACCAAAGGGTGCCTATAAATAGAGCACACTATTGTATCACAAATGAGTATGAATAAGAAGGCCTATTCCCCTCACTTCTTTTGTGTCTTTCCTCCTCCAATCCTCTCTTGTAGTTGCTTACATTTCCATTAGTTTTATAACACGTTATCAGCACGAGACTCTTCCTTTTGAAAAGGTTAAATTCACAATTGTTCTGCTCAAGTATGTCGAACCTTTCAAAGCTTGAGTTTGTGGCTCTTGATGTCACTGGAAAGAATTACCTATCATGGGTGCTAGATGCTGAAATTCATTTAGCTGCCAACGGTCTTGGAGACACGATTAAAGAGGGCAATGAAGCATCAGATCAAGACAAAGCTAAAGCAATGATCTTTCTTCGACATCACCTCCACGAGGGATTGAAGAATGAGTATCTTACGGTCAAAGATCCACTTATTTTGTGGACTAATTTGAAGGAGCGGTATGACCACCAAAAGACTGTGATTCTTCCTAAGGCTCGTTATGATTGGATGCATTTGAGGTTACAAGATTTTAAATCTGTGAGTGATTATAATTCGGAGCTATTCAAAATAACCTCACAACTACTGTTATGTGGAGAAAATATTACTGATGAAGATATGTTGGAAAAAACATTCTCCACTTTTCATGCATCCAATGTGCTCCTGCAGCAGCAATACCGTGAGAAAGGTTTCAAGAAATATTCTGAGCTGATTTCTTGTCTCCTTGTTGCTGAACAAAATAATGAGCTCCTAATGAAAAATCACCAATCTCGTCCTACTGGTGCCGCCCCATTCCCAGAAGCGAATGCGGCGACGTTCACCCAATATCCTTATGGGCAAATACATGGACGTGGACATGGACGAGGACGAGGACGTGGGCGTGGTCATGCTCATGCTCGAGGTCGTGGCCGTGGCCGAGATCTTGGTCGTGGTAATGGTCGTGGTGAAAGTTCCAAAAGCTCATTTTTCCCCAGAAGTGGAAAAAATGATGGTAGGAGAAGCAAGGAACAAAGTGTTCATGGTAACAAACACGTCGAAAATGTGTGTTACCGTTGTGGTGGAAAAGGTCATTGGTCTCGTACCTGTCGTACGCCAAAACACTTGGTTAACCTCTACCAAGAATCATTGAAAGGGAAGAAGATAGAAACCAATTGTATTTTTGAGGAAGATGATTCAGGAAAAGACTATAATGATGCTACTCATCTAGATGTGTCCGACTTCTTTGCCCACCCTGAAGGAAAAATAGATCACCTGATTGGTGATGGGAATGTTCGCAAGTGAAAAACTTAGCATTTCCATTTGAAATTTCTATTTCGTTGTCGCTTTGTTCACAAGTGAAAAGTTTGGGTTTCCCATTTGAAATTTCACTTTCTTTGTCGTTTTCCTTGAGTGTGTTTTTCCTATTAATGTGTCAGTTTAATATAATTTCTCTTTATAATCCTTATGTGGTTAAATTTCATCTATTATAATCATGTTATTATTTTTATATTTGTTTGGAGATATTTTCTTATATTGATTTACTTTCTATCTTTTGTGAAGAATGAATATTCCCATGCTTGGCACCAAGATAAAAAACCATGATGTGTGTCTTATTGATAGTGCATCGACACATACAATCTTGAAGGATAAGAAATATTTTTCTCATCTTGAAATGCGAGAAGCAAATGTTAGTACTATATCTGGAAGTACAAATCTAATTGAAGGCTCCGGAAGAGCTAGTGTATTGTTACCAGAAGGGACCAAGTTGTATATCAATGAAGCCTTATACTCTTCAAAGTCTCAAAGAAATTTATTGAGTTACAAAGATATTCGCCGAAATGGATATCATATTGAGACAAAGGAAGAAGAGAATAAAGAGTATATTATGATAACAAATATGGTCTCCGATAAAAAACACATATTGGAGAAATTGCCTGCTATTTCTTCTGGGTTGTACTACACGTTTATTAGTACAATTGAAACACATGCAGTGGTAAACCAGAAGTTTACAAATCTTGATAATTTTATAGTTTGGCATGACCGGTTAGGCCATCCCGGATTGATTATGATGCGAAAAATCATTGCCAATACATGTGGACATCCATTGAAAGGTCACAAAATTTATCAGTTTAAAGATGTACCATGTGTTGCATGTTCTCGTGGCAAGTTGATTATACGGCCATCACCTGTGAAAGTAAGGAGTGAATCTCTCACATTTTTAGAACGTATACAGGGTGATATATGCGGGCCAATTCACCCACCATGTGGACCATTTAGATATTTTATGGTTTTAGTTGATGCATCAACTAGATGGTCACATGTGTGCTTACTATCAACTCGCAACCTGGCGTTTGCTAGATTACTTGCCCAATTGATACGACTACGAGCACATTTTCCTGATTTTCCAATCAAGAAAATACGTCTAGATAATGCTGGTGAATTTACTTCACAAACTTTCAATGACTATTGTATGTCCACTGGCATTGATGTTGAACATCCTGTAGCACATGTTCATACACAAAATGGCCTTGCAGAATCATTTATTAAGCGTTTGCAACTTATTGCAAGACCATTGCTTATGAAAACAAGCTTGCCAATTTCTTGTTGGGGACATGCTATATTGCATGCGGCAACATTAATTCGCATAAGGCCAACAAGTTATCATGAAATTTCCCCCTTGCAAATGGTTTTTGGTCAGGAACCTAATATTTCCCATCTAAAAATATTTGGGTGTGCCGTCTACATCCCTATTGCTCCACCACAGCGTGTTAAGATGGGTCCTCAAAGGAGGTTGGGAATTTATGTTGGATATGAGTCCCCGTCAATCATAAAATACTTAGAACCCTTGACGGGAGATTTATTCACTGCTCGTTTTGCTGATTGTCATTTTGACGAATCAGTTTTTCCAACATTAGGGGGGGAGAGCAAACAGCTGGGAAAAGATATTTGTTGGAATGAATTATCATTATCTCACCTTGATCCTCGTACTAGACAATGTGAACTGGAAGTTCAAAAGATAATTCATTTACAAGGTTTAGCAAACCAACTGCCGGATTCTTTTACTGACCAGAAGAGAGTGACAAAGTCACACATACCAGCTGTAAATGCTCCAGTGAAAGTTGATGTCCCTGTTGGACAATCTGAAATTGCAAATGAATCTAAACCACGAATGAAGCGTGGTAGACCAGTAGGTTCCAAGGATACAAAATCCTCGAAAAAGAAAAGGAGCCATGAATCAAGTTGGTCAAATCGAGGATATGAAAGGTCAAGAAAAGTCCCCGAGCATAACTAAGATTGTAGTTCCCGAAGAACATCAGGTACCTGAAAGTTTTGATAATGAAGAGATCTCAATCAATTATGTCTTGGATGGAAAATGTTGGAACCGAAGTAAAATAATCGTCGACGATGTTTTTGCTTACGCTGCAGCGTTGAGTGTGATGAATGAAAATGAGGATCATGAACCAAGATCTATTGATGAATGCAAGTCAAGAGATGATTGGCCAAAGTGGAAAGAGGCCATTGAGGCAGAATTAAACTCGCTTTCAAAGCGAAAGGTTTTTGGACCGGTAGTCCTTACACCAGAAAACGTAAAGCCAGTGGGATACAAATGGGTTTTTGTGCGGAAAAGAAATGAAAAGGGTGAAGTCGTGAGATATAAAGCACGTCTTGTCGCACAAGGATTCTCACAGAGACCTGGCATTGATTATGAGGAGACATACTCCCCTGTGGTGGATGCAACTACGTTTCGATACTTGATTAGTCTAGCAGTTCGAGAAGGACTAGATCTGCGTCTAATGGATGTTGTGACAGCCTATTTGTATGGATCACTTGAGAATGATATATATATGAAACTCCCTGAAGGATTCACTTTGCCAGAAGCGAACAAAACACATTCTCGAGAAAATTTTTCTATCAAATTGAACAAATCCTTGTATGGATTGAAACAATCTGGACGAATGTGGTACAATCGTCTCAGTGAATATTTGGTGAAAGAAGGATACACGAATGACCCTATTTGTCCATGTGTTTTTCTAAAGAGATCGGGTAGTGAGTTTGTTATAATATCAGTTTATGTTGATGACATAAACATCATTGGAACTCCCGAAGAGCTTCCAAAAGCAGTTGATTGCTTGAAGAAAGAGTTTGAAATGAAAGATTTAGGAAGAACAAAGTTTTGTCTTGGATTACAGATTGAACATTTGAAGGATGGTATTTTTGTGCATCAAGAAGGATATGTTGAAAAGGTGCTTAAGCGATTTTATATGGACAAATCACACCCGTTGAGTAATCCAATGGTTGTAAGATCACTTGATGTGAAAAGAGATCCATTTAGACCTCGAGAAAGTGATGAAGATCTGCTTGGCCCTGAAGTGCCATATCTTAGTGCAATAGGAGCATTAATGTATCTAGCCAGTCACACACGACCCGATATATCGTTTGCTGTGAATATATTGGCAAGATATAGCTCTTCTCCCACTAAAAGACATTGGAATGGAGTTAAACATTTACTCCGTTACCTTCGAGGAACGACAGATATGGGCTTGTTCTATTCGAGTGCATCGAAGATGGATTTAGTGGGATATGCAGATGCAGGATATCTCTCAGATCCCCACAATGGTAGATCTCAGACAGGATATTTGTTCACTTGTGGTGGTACAGCTATTTCGTGGCGATCCACAAAACAAACTATAACAGCCACATCATCCAATCATGCTGAAATCCTAGCAATTCACGAGGCAAGTCGTGAATGTGTTTGGTTAAGATCTATAATTCGACACATCAGAGAATCGTGTGGACTATCTCTAGGAAAAATGATCCCGACGATCATGTATGAAGATAATGCAGCATGCATTGCTCAATTAAAGGAAGGATATATTAAAGGAGATAGAACAAAACATATTCCACCCAAGTTCTTTTTCACTCATGATCTTCAAAAGAGTAGTGAAATAATTGTTCAAAAAGTTCGTTCAAGTGAGAATCTAGCAGATTTATTCACCAAGTCACTCCCGACGACAATCTTTGTAAAGCTTGTTCGTGAAATTGGAGTTCGACGACTCAAAGACTTGAGCTGATGTGGTCATGAGGGGGAGCATATACGCGCTGCACTCTTTTTCCCTTAACCATGGTTTTTCCCACTGGGTTTTCCTGGTAAGGTTTTTAATGAGGCAGCATGAGATAGCGTAATAATGCAATCTAGTGGTCATCCAAGGGGGAGTATTATGTAAATATTAATATTTGGATGACCAATGGCCTACCACATTAGATGCTCACTTGGGAGTTACATGTAACTCCCATTCCTATATTATTATCTCTAATTTATATGCATTGATGTAAGGGTGTAGTGGTTACCAAAGGGTGCCTATAAATAGAGCACACTATTGTATCACAAATGAGTATGAATAAGAAGGCCTATTCCCCTCACTTCTTTTGTGTCTTTCCTCCTCCAATCCTCTCTTGTAGTTGCTTACATTTCCATTAGTTTTATAACATGTTTAGGATTTTGTACCCCATAAATTTTAGAACATTTTTTATACGGGTAGAAAAAAGTATTTTGTTCTCGGACCCCACTTTGGCAGATGGCAAATGCAAATTTCTCACTATGTTATATAACAAAAGCAAAAAAGAGTTGGTTAACGGGATGGATTCGAGGCCAATCTAGAAGAACGATAAATCAACAATAGTGCAAAGAGTCATTCTATACTATGATTTAAAGCATTGGTAATTCGAGGTACACATTGAACTTTTTCAAACATGTTTTCTATTATCAAAATGTAACAAATATATAAGGACGTAAAAAACACGTGCACTTCTGTCATAAAATATGTTAATTGACCGTATAACAATGTGAAAATGACCAAATTATCCTTTCTTATTAGGGATGGGATTAGAAGGGTTAGCACCGTGATAACTAGCAAAAAACGCTACTAAAAATAACGAAATCACTACGGATTATTATAAAATCAATACAACATCTAAGCTAAATCACTACTAATTCAAACTAGTAGTAGTTTTTCCCTTGGTTAGGACGGTGCTAACTATTGTACAATTAGCACCGTAAGTCCTCCCTTCTTATTAAGGTTTTATTTTTTCCAGCCGATATATAAATAATGGAATTACATAATTTTCTCTATGATTCTTACTAAGTTACTATCCCTTCCACCTCGACAATGAGTTTCCCTTTTGAATCTCTAATTCTTATATATGAACCCAAATATTGCTTCGATTGCTTTTTTTCCCCAAGTAATGTCAAGATACCATAGTTAAATCCTCTACCCAAAACCCCAAGCAACGACTAGTGAAGCCACTATACAAAATCAAAGGATGCTATCACTACAGGGGACAGTAGCAGAGCTTGCTTTGCCACTATATGGGCAGCCCAGTTGACAGTCCTCGGGACCGAACAAAAAGAAAAAGAAGAAGAACAAGATCTCACCAACTGAAGACAATCACGAAGCAAGGGCCCGCCCACTGACTTCAGCATCACCTTCGATAATGACATGGGGGAGATTGCGGGAGTGAACCAAAGAAATGGCATCCCTGGCAGCTAGCAGCTTTGCAAGATAGGGATTCGATACTCCTGAATGAAGGAACCCCATGGCCAAAAAGACTTGCCCATCTGTCCCTCGAACGATAAGGCCAGACAAGCATCCTGAGTTACGAACAACAACGTCAAAGTTGATTTTGAGAAAATGTTTAGGAGGTCCAACCCATACGAAAAGACGAGATGGCTGGAGGCGAGCCGATGGGATCTGGGTCTGGAAGGAGACTAAGGAATATTCATGGACTTGGAAAAAGAATTGACGGGCAAGAGAACTGGCTAGTGGTTGAGCAAATTCAAATAAAACTTTATTTCTAGATTTCCAAATTCTCCAGAGAAGACAAATGCAGGGGAGATAGTGGATTTGAAAGTTTTCTGAAATCAAAACATATCGCCACCAGATACCAAAATTTTCAGTTGGGGCGGAGTGAAGTAAACTACTTAATCCCACCATAGTCCAGAGATGAGAGCAAGAGGACAATGGAAAAAGAGATGTTCGATACTCTCTTTGCTAATAGCTATCCCAACGACTGGACAACGAATAGGGCAGTTAATTCCCCGGGATCTAAGAGCCACCATAATTGGCAAAATTACTTTTAAACATTGCCATAGAAAGAATTTGAGTTTTGGTGGGACATCAAGTGTCCAAGTTCTTTTCCAAATAGGAGGGTCTATAATAGGGGTCACTAATTTTCGACTAAGAGCCAAGATATTGCTTCCATTGCTTACCGGTAGTCGGCATATGCAAAACCTCCATTGAAGATGATGATGAACGGCGGTGGTTGGGTAAATGAAGAAGAGATATATATATTGATGGGTAAAATAGAACTAATGTAATCTCCCTTACAAAACATAATTATTTTTCATTCGGTTATTCCAAAAACTACTTGCTTTAACAACGTATGTATGGTTTTATTAGACACATTTGGTAACATGAAAGAGAATTATTGACACTTAATTAGTCTAACATCTAAAGTTGAACACTATTAACTTGTATTATGAATTGATTAAGTTTCAAAGAGAAAACATTAGTCGAGATAAACGATTTGATTATAAATATTTAGCTCTTGTACAAGGATATCAACCAATATATAGTTCTTGACAAAAGGACGGAGTGTAAGAATGGCGAAGCGGTCACCTTTAGCAGTAGTAGCGATGCTCGTCTTTATGGTAATTAGTGTCCTTGTGTCTGTGAAGCCGACAACGGCGTTGTGTTACATATACGATTTCTAAATTGTTGATTGATCAATTAATTTCATTTCAACTTCGATTACGAAATAAAATTCAGACAGATACATCACATGATTTGTGATCTAGAAAATCATGTTAAATTTGGTAACATGAAAGAGGATTAATGACACATAATTAATACTAACATACAGATTATCCACCAAACTATACAACTGAACCGCATTTTTGGCGAATTGGAACCCTTTATTCCTTCATTCTCACCCATGGTTGGGTAATGATTTGGGTGGCTTGAATTAATGTTCTCAACCTAAAACGTAAGCAAACACTTTGTGATCTGATCGAGAACGGCTACGGTGCTAATTGTACAATAGTTAGCACCGTCCTAACCAAAGGAAAAACTACTACTAGTTTGAATTAGTAGTGATTTAGCTTAGATATTGTATTGATTTTATAATAATCCGTAGTGATTTCGTTATTTTTAGTAACGTTTCTTGCTAGTTATTACGGTGCTAACCCCTATAAGGATTAGCACCTAATCCCATCCCTGATCTGTATGGTGATTCTAGTGAAGTTGACATGTGTATAAATTCTATACTTCTATATATATTAGCTAACAATCATCCCCTGTTTCGAGCATCCAATCCCCTGTTTCGAGCATCAAACCACCTCTCTACAGCACTAGTCCGTTTCATCTCTCTCACTCAATCAGTAGCCTGCCAATCCCATGTTTCCCCATTTCCTCTTCTCGATCGGGAAATGTCGCCGCCGGTTTCCTTCCTCTTTACCTGCTGTCTCATTCCATTCCTCCTTCCTGCAATTCACCTCCCTTTGACCTCGCCACAACTTCTCAAGGGCTGTGGGTTTTCGGAAATATACAATTTCGGTGAGTCGTTGTCTGACACCGGAAATGCACTTATCCAGTTCGATTTCGGAGGGAACGGCAAGTACCCCTACGGGATGACCGTCGGGAAGCCAACCGGCCGACCCAGCTGGTTAAAAAAAAATTGAAAGAATAAGGAGAGTTAGTAGGTACGTAAAGAAGGAAGGAACCCCAACGAAATGAGTAGGGTGGAAACAGAAAGCAAGCTATGAGGTAATTACATGGAACACCAAACAAATAGAGTTGAGAGTTGAGAAAACGTAAATCAAAACTTAAAATGGTGTACGTAGTGGTTGTTTGGAGAGTACTCACCGATTCTGTCGATCAGAAGCAACCCATCGGAGAATCTTCCGGTTGGCTTCCCGACGGTCATCCCGCAGGGGTACTTGCCGAATCCACCGAAATCGAACTGAACAAGGGCATCTCCGGCGTCAGACAACGAATCACCCAAAATTGTATATCGCCCGAAAACCCACAGCCCCTTGAGAAGTTGTGGTGAGGTCAGAGGGAGGTGAATTTCAAGAAAGAGGAATGGAATCAGACAGCAGGTAAGTTGAAAGGAAACCCACGGTGATATTTTTCCGATCGAGGAGAGGAAATGGGGAAAACAGGGGATTTGCAGCTTCTGATTGAGTGAGAGAGATGAAACGGACTAGTGTTGTGGAGAGGTGGTTGGATGCTAGAAACAGGGGATTGGATGCTCGAAACAGAGGACGATGATTGTTAGCTATAGCTACCACCGGGTATATATAGAACTACAATCGTCAACTTTACTAGAATCCTATACTATTGCTTATGTGTTAGGTTGAGAACATTAACTGAAGCCACCCAACTCATTGCCTAACTCTGGTGAGAATGAATGAATGGTCAGAGTCACAGACCTAAACCACATTAATCAAACTTTTCATGCAAATAGGAATAGACATTGGGCATGGTGAATGAATTTACAGAGCCAACTACAAAGTGAACTTGTTGTGAAATAATCGATCTCCTAAATTATCCCAATCCCAAGTAGAAGGAAGAAGGAAGTAAATAACCTATTGTTTTCATGACAGAAATTAGGTAAATGTCCCCGTTGAAATGAAATGAAATGAAATGAAAGCAACTCCTCTTTTCCTAATTTGCTAGTTGGCTTCTCGATTGCTTTGTGTATAACGTTACATCTGTTTTGATGCAAGTAGAGAAATGAACGGTATATAGAATAGAAGTAGTGCATAGCTTTGTGCTAACCATTAATTCAAACTAAATGTATATAAAGAAAAAAGTAGTGCATGATAGAAGTCCATAGATACATACACGTAGCATGTGGGGTTTTCATTGTTTCAAATAACAATCCACATTGTTGTTGTACGCGTTCTACCTTCTAAGCTAAGGTGTGCACTGCCAGTGTCTGTTAGGGTTAGGTCATGGTTTGGTCTAATTTGAGATCGAACCTAGTTAGAATATGTTGAACGTATGAGAAACATAGGATACAAATTATAGATACAAATTATCGAAAGTGTACACTATCTATAACAATCCAGATTGTTGTTGTATGATGTTCTAGCTATCTTCTAAGCTAAATTATGGATACAAATTAACATATTAATTGCCAACAACAATTCCATATTATCCTTTTTTTATAGCTTTGACATTATCATTATATATAGTACAACCTCAATTTTTATGCATGGCATTGGTCAAAAGACGACTGATGCCGACCTCAAACCGTTTGATTGTTTAGAAATGGTATAAGGTTGATTTGAAAGTTGAGTGTTTCTCGGCCGATATTGTTACCATCCTCTACAATCGAAGTCGAAGACAGATACCAATCTAATTAGCTAGCTAATAGTGTGTGGAAATGAAATTGGTTCATACTTTTTTTTTTTTGTTACATACTCATGTACATGTGATAATCTAACTTGTTACTCATGTGCGTGTATATAATATTTATCAATTACAGAGTTTGCTTCGTATCAATCAAGAATCACAATTGATTGTAGCCGAGTTTTGACTTGATATTGTTCGAACTTTTTCTCAGGTGTGGAATGTTGGGGAAATTGTTCATGTATACTATTTTTCTTGCAACACAAGCAAACACATAAGATTAAGAAAACATGCAAAGACACATGCAAGCGTCCTAGCCGATAGAATTCACTATCTCTCCTTAAAGAATCTTATTCCCCTCTAGTACCCAAGGTTATGGAATGATTCCTCCCAGGATAGAAAGGACGTACCTTTTCCGGCGCAGCGGTACCTCAAACCCCGGAACCCATCGAACGCAGCGAACCGGCGAGAACCACACTTGACCCTATTTTCTCTTTGAAAAGAATGCAGAAAACTAGTTTTGGATTTTGGCAGAATTTTGGTACCGGGAAAAACCGATGTTAAAAAACCAAAGGGGGGTTAGGTGCTATTTATAGAAAATGAAGGGGTGCGTACGAAGGGAGGCGACTCTTCATATGGGTGGTTACACCTCAACCAACACATTGGTTCATGTTTGAAATAATGAACCATTGCATCGGTTCGGCCCATGGTAGTTGGACCGGTTTGGTTATTCCAACTGCCACATTGGTTCGGTTCGATTTGGTTCAACTCAATTTGGTTTGGTCCGTTTGGTACACAAACCAATTTAACAGATTAACCACATATTACATCAAATCGATCGAATTCGAGGCCGTGCCTTCCCACATCTTACCAACATGGTACTTCAAGAGACTCTTAAAACTTTCCCCTTTTATTTCCATTCACACCACTAAAAATCCCAACATGGAATTGAACGACAATCCACTTTCGCAAACCCAATTATCATGTTTTTGTTCTTGTTTGAGTTGACTTCAGAGTTTGATCAAGAAAACTCGTGATTTAGATGTGTATGTACTTTGATCATTATAGATCATCATGCTTATATCACTTCTATTGTGCTACACCCGATTGATTTGAAAATCATGGTAATGTCCTCAGCTTGTGAAAACTTTTATGTCGATCTTAAATGTTTTTTACGAAAACATACTATTGATATCAACCTACAAGCTACAATGGCTTTCATTATTTGTCTTTCTTTTTTCTAATAGTTGTTATATGACTTATGATATACATATGGTCAGAATGAAGCATTTGCAATAAATTATGAAGGGATTAACAAGTTGCAAATATCATTAAGTAGAGCACCATTAACTCACATGCCCTTGAAATTAACTCATAACCTAACACTTCCGACTCAATCAAACTACATATAGATAACCACGATCGATTACAGCATGACAACAAGTACTTAAAGAAACCACCATTAACTCACATGCTCTTGAAATTAACTCATAACCTAACACTTCCGACTCAATCAAACTACATATAGATAACCACGATCGATTACAGCATGACAACAAGTACTTAAAGAAACCACCATTAACTCACATGCCCTTGAAATTAACTCATAAGCTAACACTTCCGACTCAATCAAACTACATATATATAATCACAATCCATTACAGCATGACAACAAGAACTTAAAAGCCCAATATAAGCTAAACTTAAAGAGTCAAATCATGTCCAATGTCTTCACGCCTCATAAAACAAAAGAAAAGGAAGATAACCATCACTGTAATCGTTCCCTCCGCCGCCCTAGAACGAACAGGGCCGATTCGAAGTTGGCCTTGCGGGCTGAAAAATCAAGAGACATAAATTAGTCATTAAAAAGGGTATTCTAATTGAATGAAAATATGATCACATATCTCTTAAATTTGGAATAACTAAATATGATCACCTGATTCGTTGTGGAATGCTTTCTTTAAGAAATTGACGAACCATTTGAGCTGCACGTCCAGGGCGCTTTGGGAGTAGGTGTAGTTTATGCCGAACTTTTCTAAGGTAACCCGGCCGACTCAGCTGGTTAAAAAATTGAAAAAAAAATAGCGAGTTAGTAGTAGCCGTACCGTAAAGAATAAAGGAACCCTAATGGATGGATACAGAAAACAAGCCAGAGGAGGTAGACGAAGACAAAGAAGCAAACAGAGATAAACAAAATGGAACAACACACCAAACTTAAAATGGTGTACGTAGTGGTTGTTTGCAGTAGTACTCACCGATTCTGTCTATCAGAAGCAAGCCATCTGAGAATCTTCCATCAGTTGGCTTCCCGACGGTCACCCCGTAGGGATACTTGCCGTTTCCGCCGAAATCGAAGTGAACAAGTGCATTTCCGGTGTCGGACAACGAATCGCTGAGATTGTACAAGGCCGAAAAGCCACAACCTTTGAGAAGTTGTGGAGGGAAGTGAGGAGCGAGAAGCAGGAATGGAATGAGAACGCTGGTAAGGTGAAAGGAAGAAACCGACGGTGACATTTTTTCCCCCCCGATCGAGGAGAGGAAGTGGGAAACAGGGGGATTCAGGCTTCTGATTGAGAGAGAGAGTGAGAGTGATGAAACGGACCAGTGTTGCAGAGAGAGCTGGGAAGTTATGGCGATGGGTGGAAAACAGAGGAGGCAGTTTTGAGAGAGGTGGGGAGTTATGGTGTGGAAAACAGAGGGGATTGGGGGCTGCTTCTGATTGAGAGATGAAGATGAAGCAGAGAGATGGAGGTGGTTCTTTTCTTTTGAGGGAGATGGGTTGTTTTTTATAAGCAGAGGAAGCTAAGGTAAGGTTGGTTGATGCAAGTTGCATGTCTTCTCTATTGCTTTGCTTACGTTTTAGGTTGAGAACATTACCCAAGTAGAAGGAAGAAAGAAGAAAATAACCTATTGTTTTCATGACAGAAATTAGGTAAATGTCCCCATTGAAATGAAATGAAATGAAATGAAAGCAACTCCTCTTTTCCTTTGCTAGCTAGTTGGCTTCTCGATTGCTTTGGGTATAACGTTACATCTGTTTTGATGCGAGTAGAGAAATGAACGGTATATAGAATAGAAGTAGTGCATAGCTTTGTGCTAACTATTAATTCAAACTAAATGTATAACAAAAGTAGTGCATGATTGAAGTCCATAGGTACATAGACAGAGCATGTGTGGCCGTGTGGGGTTTTCATTGTTACAAATAATAATCCACGTTGTTATTTTACGCGCGTTCTACCTTCTAAGCTAAGTTGTACACACTAGTGCATGTTAGGGTTAGGTCGTGGTTTGGTCTAGTTTGAAATCAAACCGAATTAGAATATGTTGAACCGAACATATGAGAAAGAGAAACGTAGGATAATTTCCGAGGATCAAGATCTAGCGTTTGATTCGAATTGGTTCGGTCGAATTATGATTTAGATGCTTTCTTTCTATTTTTTTTTTTTTAAAGAAGTTGTGAAATCAAAGCAAATCGAGCTATGTGCTCGATTAACAATCTTAATATCAATCTAAACCCACTTGAATTGAATGTGATTCGAATTGGTCCTAGTCTGACCCAGATTACAAGTGTTTGCTTAAGATTGAGAACATTGATTAAAGCCACTCACCCAACCCAACCACCTTTATCAAAGTAATTTCATGCAAAGAGACATAATAAGAGTATAGACGCAACCATGGTGCTCTGCAATTGCCATTATTGGCCTGCGATTGGGACAATGCATATCGTCTGGGGAACTGAATGATTGAAGAAGTTCCATAGATACATATATTGCAGAGCATTTGGGGTTTTCATTTGTTTTTACTTTACATCCCTCTTGATGTAAATTTAGAGCAAATCTGGTGGTTGAGAGTGGATTAATTAGTTAGGTACTTGCATGTTTTAGGAGTTCTTCATTCATTTAGGGCTTTCCTTTCATGTTGCACATTTAGATATCACTATCAAAAAGAATTTATTATTAGTACTATTAGCTCCAAAGTGTAGAGTCCAACTAAAAGGACTTTATAATTGTTAGGACTATTACCATATTTATCATTTTTTTCAAACATTTACATTGATCATAAGTCAAGATTTGTAAGAACATCATGATTAATTGCTCATCTCTTTTTGACTTTTCCTGTTCGTAATATTATTGCATCACGTTAAGGTATCAAATTAGAATATGTTATCAGATGAGAAACGAAGAAACATTTTCGAGGAATATAGTCGGATCAAAATCACTGTGATTTGAATTGGGTGGATTCTTCAGTCCCTCTTTGCTTTTCACAGATTGAAATGTTTGCAAGCTGTTGGGTGGATTCTTCAATTCATTGATTTGGGCTCTCTGCTCCACGTTGCATGCAGAAACAACATCCATCAATCATCATATCACTAAGAGCAGAACAGTAAATGATAAGAGAGAAAAGATAAACCAACCAGTACTTCTTCTTTAACAGGCTGGGCTGGATGTAAGCACATATTCAGCACTCTCCACATTCCAGTTTCAAGCCCAAACATGAAAGCCCAGACGATTAACAAAAAAACGCAACTACAAAGCCCATATTCGATACTTGCCCGAGTAGTTCAATAGGTCCTATCCATTTGCATGCAACTAAGGTTACAAATAGGGTAAGACTACATTTAGTATTTTTAAATCTTAATAATTGCGAATTCTTATCGAATTCAATCGAGATCTATTTCTTATAAGTTACCCGCCTAAAATTAGGAAGGAGGAGTGTGACTGTTTGAGAGAATGTTTAGTCTCATGCATTAACAAAATGGTTATGATATATGCAAGATGATAACTATTCTAGATAGTGAATCCACTTAAGGGTAGAATAGCATGGGAGAAAAAATGGGTGTTCAAAATTCAAACTTAAAGAGTGAAGAGAGAAGATGGAAAACTACCTATGTCGATGTTACGCTTTCTTCAATGATGAAGATGCGATTCATTCGAGCTGTAATAGAACTATTAGTTTCTCTAGATGTTGAGTAGAGTATTTACACGGTTAAAAATGTGTAGTGAAGTTAAGGAGAAAGAAACATGACTTGACAATTGAAGGACCGTCTTTATTGCTTGAAGCCATACTTTTGATTCGTTTGTGGATGTTCATAACTACAAAAGATTTCCGATGATAACTTCAACGTCCTTCTACTTTATATTGATGATATTTTAGGCAAGATACCATCATGATGATTCATAAGTTGAATGAGTTGTCTAATGTCATAAACCAGTTGGTCCCAATAACTCGAGTTGTTGGAAGAAGGTTACACACAGTAATAGCAGCAAGCAGATCACCATGGTTGCGCCTACACTCTTCTGTCTCTTTGCATGAAAACTTTGATAAGGAACAGAGGAGTTGCTTTCATTTCATTTCAATGGTGACATTCACCTAATTCCTGTCATGAAACAATGGGTTATTTGCTTCTTTCTGCCCTTCTACGCGGGATTGGGATAATTTAGGAGATTATCCACCAAACTATACAACTGAACCGCAATTCTGGCCAATGGGAACCCTCTATTCATTCTCACCATGGTTGGGTAATGGGGTGAGTGGCTTTAATTAATGTGATCTCAACCTAACACGTAAGCAAAGGCTTGTGATCTGTCTGGTTCAGACTAGGATTCTAGTAAAGTTGACAAGTGTTCATTCTATATAAACTAGCAGAGACCCGCTCGCTACGCTTCGCGCATAAGCGAAACCATAACCCTTTGCGCATAAACGAAACCATAATATCATTTTGTATGAATCATAATATAAGTTTCAATTGAATAACACTAATTCATTGTATTTCTAAGGTAAGTAGGACATACGTAATTAATCAAAGCATTAGATGGCATAAAAAGTTAATAAAGAAGTCTGTGAATAGATTCGTTTGTCATGCCAGGATTGTTGTCTATAAAAGCATATTACAAAATACATTACAGACTGTGCCCACAGGTTGGCTTCCACGTTGTGTGTGTTCTCACAATTAAAGAGCAAAGGGCCAAGCAAACCTGTGAATAGTAGTACACGACTCAGATTGAAAGGGAAAGGAAGGAGAATAAGGTTTGTAGGCGAAGTACCAGGTCAATAATTATGCAAATTGGCTGTAGCCTGGAACTCCATAACCGACAATGAGTATTTTTCATAATGGGAAGGCTCCCAACAAAACATAGTCTAGCAATTAACAGATGACTCGAACACCTACTATACAATCTACAGGTATGCAGGTTCGAGCTTCAAAAAGGCAGCGATCATATAAGTTCTTGAACTGCCTGGGGATCATAATGCGGCAGCTTAGGATCGAAGAGCAAGAACAGCTGGCACTCAGAATACAGCAAGAAGAAGGTCGATTCTAGACTAACTTTGCAGTTAAAACATGCACAATAGGAACCGGTGTTAAGGGTAGCAGGTTATGCAGGTAAAAAAGTATGGGCATGATTGAAAACAAATTGCATTAGTGAGGATATTAAAAAACCAATCTTTTGCCATCCAATCTGTTGACATTGTGAAAACTTGCACTATTTTAACGTGGCCTTTCTGCAACAGGGCATCACGTCAAAGCAAGATAGCCTCCAAATCCCATGTTGGTATCCATATAAAAAACTAATATAAGCTGCAAATGAACATAAAACAGATTGAAATGGTCACTAAAGATATACCTTATCAAATGCGAAAATGAGCTTAAGTATCTATAAAATAACAATGCAGGTCCTAGATAATAAAAACACAAGCATGTGGAACATGTTCTTTATTACGCAAAAGTTTTGCTTCCAAGTAAAGAAATTGCCTAAATTGAAATGGGAGAACTGCAAGCAAATCTGGAAGAGTTCTACAGGTAACTCATAGTTAATAATGAGAGCAGGACCTAGAGAAGAATTCTCACCTCCCAGCAATCTATAACTTTTCACACACCAGAGGCGAATTCAAACATCATTTTACACAAAGACTAAATGAAATTTGCAAGTAGAAGACCCTTAAAAGCTCATATCCTAAACATCTGAAGCAACCATGCCAAGCAAATCTAAAGTACTTCTAAGTATTTATAAATTTACTACTTTAATTTGGAACTTGATCATGAACATGAGAAACAACTAAAAAGAACCAGCAACACTGAAATAATCAAGCGCTTCGATCCAAGAGTTGAAACACTTACTAAGGCTGTAACAGAAAACAACAAAGATATTGTTTCCCTCGATCAGTATCAGACAGTGAATATGAGCACTTCCTTGATAACTTCAAGAGCTGAAAAAGATGGGATTGTACAGTCAACTACAGTAAGAATGTGATTTGATGAGAACTAATAATCTGGAAGCAAAGGTAAATGATCAAGCATTTCAAACTGTTGGTTCCTTAATAAATATGGCATCAACATTTCACAACTACTAAAGGTATATACGAACTCATGAGTCAATGAGAAGAAAATCAAAACTAACCTTGTCACCTAACCAAAAAGCATTACTATAAAGTAAGGAAATCGAAAGTGTAAAAATGACTACTTTCATGAAAAGAGTCGCAAAATAGAAGTGGATGCAAGTGCTGCTTGGTGTGATTCTCCTTTGCTGTGTTGGCGTCCACACAGTCCAGAAGCAATAAATCTTGAACCTAGAAATAAGCAAGAGCATAGAGAGGCAACAAAGCTAGTAAGTAAAACACAGTAGTGGCCAAGGTATTAAGATTTGCCAAATCAAGAAACTAAAAACACAACCATGCTTGAGAATGGACAGAAAGGAGATATGAAAACAGAATAGCAGCTGAGAGTACCAATAGGCATCAAAGCAAGAATGGCCAAGAAGTTTGGTTGAGAAGCAGAAAGGAGATGCGAAAAATGAATGGCAGCTTAGAGTCCAAACCAACCCTAGGTTCCAAAAGAAACCATTTGTTCTCTGAGCGGTCAAGTAAGCGAAAAAGAATAGGAAATTGGCTCTAGAAGCATGAAACTAATTGGATCGCCAAATTGGATTTAAACCCCAAAACAAAAGGCTATTTTGTGGTAATATAGATCTCTCCAAACCCTCACTTGCCTCCCTCCAATTCTAGAAAACCCATCATCTTCTCAAACCCAATAGAAGCATTGACGTTTCTGAGCAGTAGAAAAAGGCAAAGATAAAACTGAAATAAAATCCAAATAAGTAATGGTGAGAAATTCCAAATAATTACCTGCCGCTATCGAGTTCCATGGGCATCATCTCTGGTTTTTCTTTCCTTCTTCTTCTTTTTTGTTCCCCCACGCAAGGTGAAGGCTTTTAACAAACTCACAGCATGGCCATCATCACCCTGGCTTCACCTAATTGATTCGATTGTAAGCAACACCTGAGAAAGGGGGAAACAATCGTCGTGTAAAAGCTGGCCTGGCAGGCACGAAGAAAGAAGAGACAGCGAACAAAGAGAGAAGGTCACCTTGGTGTAAGAGGGGAGATCTGTAAAGCTTGAATCAGATCCGGGAGGAGGCTGGTGAAGTTGGGAAGCTGAGGCGGTCGTTCTGGGGCTTTTGGAGCTTGGATTCAGCCGAATCGCAGCGGAATTGCTGGGTTTCGAGTGCTGAGTGCTGGGTTTCTGCTCAGGTCGCTCCAATCGCTTCAACCTTTCCATTAATATCCATCGAAGACAACACGGGTAGGGGCAGAATTCACTCCTCCAGAGGCATCCCTGGACTCTGTTGTTTCCCTTATTCAGACGCTCCCAACGTATCCAAAACTTCCTTGGCGGAATTCAAAGTCTCCCAGTCCTTGCTCATTGAGATTCCAGATCATGTACACCTTATCGAGAACTTGGCCACCATGGTGGATTACGCGGCATCGTTGGAACGCTTAAAAAGTGGGTAACAACTGATAATATAATGGAGGTGGCGGAGGGATGGTGGAGAAGGGGAAGGCTACATGGAGCAGTCCGGCGAAGCTGGGATTCCGCCGAGGTATGATCGACAGCCCAGAGATGGACGGGACAATGAGAGGAGGTATGTGAAAGATAGGAGTCTTTTCTGTGAGATGAAAATTGGTATTCCATCGAGAGGAGGAGAGGGATGGCGTGCTCCGTGCAAGAAGAAAGAAGATGAAGCAGAGTGATAGTGAAGGTTGCGTATGGAAAGGAGAAGCAAAAGTGAGTGGGGAGTGCAGAGGTACATAGTAGCATCCGATGGACAAAGAGTAAATCCCAAGGTTTTTGGACGGCGAGTGGGGTAATAGGGATTGGAGGGTTTTTGTGTGAGAGGAGAAGCAGATCACGTGGACAAATGAAGGGCAAACGTTTGGGCCTCCACCAGTCGCAGAGGAGAGAGTAGGGGCCACTAATGAACAGTAATGGCAACCAAGGCTTTTATATACCAACAACAACAATACCTGGTGGCTATAGCTAACAATCATCATCCCCTGTTTCGAGCATCAAATCCCCTGTTTCGAGCATCCAACCACCTCTCTCTCAATCTGAAGCCTAAATCCCCTTGTTTTCCACTCTCTCTGTCTCTCTCCCACACCATCACTTCCAAGTTCCAACTCTCTCAATCAATTCAGTAGCCCCAATCGCCACTTCCTCATCGACCAGGAAAAATGTCACCGCCGATTTCCTTTCACCTTACCTGCGTTCTCATTCCATTCCTCCTTGTCGTCCACTTCCCTTTGACCTCGCCACAACTTCTCAAGGGTTGTGGGTTTTCGGCGATATACAATCTCGGTGATTCCGTGTCCGACACCGGAAATAACCTCGTTCAGTTTGATTTCGGTGGATCCGGCCAGTACCCCTACGGGATGACCGTCGGGAAGCCAACCGGAAGATTCTCCGATGGCCTTCTTCTGATAGACAGAATCGGTGAGTACTCCAAACAGCCACAACGTACACTATTTTAAGTTTTATTGACGTTTTCTCAGCTTTGAACCCTATTTGTTTCGTGTGTTCCATGTTCATCTTTTTTGCTTCTTGTCTTCGTCTACCTAATGGCTGGTTTTCTGCTTCCACCCTACTCATTCCATTAGGGTTCTTTCATTCTTTACGTACCTACTACTAACTAACTCCTTATTCTTTCATTTTTTGGTTTTAAACCAGCTGAGTCGGCAGGGTTACCACACTGTAACCCTTACCTGAGAAAGGACATGGACCACTCTAAAGGCGCAAACTTCGCCGTAGCCGGAGTCGGCCTCCTCTCCAAGGCTCAACGGGATAAATTCGGCATACACTTTAACTATTCGCAAAGTGGCCTGGACGAACAGCTCAAATGGTTCGTCAACTACTCCAAGGAAGCATTCCCTAATGAATCAGCCCGCAAGGCCAACTTCGAATCGGCCCTGTTCGTACTAGGCGGAGGGGGAAACGATTACGGCGGTTTTAAGGTGGGAGTCGAGGAGAAGAAGAAGATCATGCCGTATGTGATTGGCGTCCTCGAAGAAGGACTAAAGGTAATCGATTCCATCATCACATCATTTTCTAATTAGTTTCAATCTCAAGTAATTATAATATACTGACCCATTTAGTTTCTTCCGTTTCTAATTCCCAGACGGTGATTCACCATGGTGCGAGAAGGATCGTCGCGATGGGGGTGTACCAAGCAGGGTGCCTACCCGGGTTCAACAAGACGATACTGGAGCACGATCAAGGCCCGATCGTGTGCGACAAGCAATGGAATTCGTACCATGACTTGCACAACAAGCAGGTGCAGAAGCTGGTCCTTGAACTTGGAAAGGAGTTCCCACACGTCCATCTCGCTTATGGCGACATATGGGACGGAGTCCAATGGATGTTCGACAATTACCGATCCCTCGGTACGTCCCTTAGCTCCGTTTCTTTGTACTAATCAATGCTTTTTAGTTGGTATTTTTAACAATTTGTGTGAGTATTAATTTGCTGAGTTTGATAAAAACTTATGGTTTGTGATTGCTTCGTAGGGTTGAAGCACACAAGCTATGCAAGATGTTGTGGAACCGAGGAGCACAAAACGTGTGGTGAACCCGGTACCCCCTTCTGCAAGGATCCGTACCATTATATATGGTGGGATAACTTCCATTTCACAGACCATGCATATCAGCTTATCGCGAGGAAAGTGATTCCATGGATCTACAGTGTGCCAACTATAACTCTACAAGCTTCAAATCGGGTGGAGTTCGTGTTGCTGGAAGCATCCATCAGCAGCACCTCTTGTTCTCGTTTGCTGTAATGATTGTTATCTTCCTTTTTGGTGTCATGGTACTAATGTATCGTGGTTATATGTACTAATGGATCGTGGCTATATATATACTAACATAAATCTGAAATCTTCGTACATAGTACTTACTTCCAATGCAAGACCATTATGGTCCCATTTCCACAAAACGTTGAATGGAACATCAACCTTATTACATTACAAAAAGCTTTCAAGTAATATCCATCTTTAACTAAATTTTCTCAAAGCATTCAAGGCCAAGTTCATCATAGTTCATGCTATCGCTGACAAAGGCCCTGTACTTGGCTCGACCGACGCTGTTGGATGCAGTAATATTGAAACTTTTAATTTCTATAGTGGGCGATGCATGGTAATAAGTACCCTCGTCCACGCTTACCAGCTTCAACTGTTGAGAACCCGGGAGCACCTCGTTGTGCTTCGTCACCGCAAACCGAGCCAGCTTCTGATTGTACCACCATTGCAGCTCCTGGCGAGACAGCGGAAACGGTGGCCCGTAGTGATCGTATTTGTAACACAACGACGCTATCGGCTTCACGAACACAAGGACGCCGATTACCATGAAGACGAGTGTCGCTGCTAATGCTGAAGGTGACCCCTTTGTCATTTTTTAGACTCTGTACTTTTGTCAAAAGTCAAAACTATATATTGGTTGATATTCTTGTGTGAGAGCTTAGTATTTATAATCAAATCGTCTATCTCAACTAGTGTTTTCTCTTTGAAAGTTTTAAAAAATATGTCTTATACAAAAATTTATTAGTATTTACTGTTACAAAAGTATTTCTTGGCAAACGATTCATTAATCCATTCATAATACAAGTTAATAGTGTTCAACTTTATGTGTTAGTCTAATTAAGTGTCATTAATTCTCTTTCATGATGTGCATAATAAAAACATACATACGTTGATGTTAAAGCCAGTAGTTTTTGGAATAACCGAATGAAAACAATTATGTTTTGTAAGGAAAATTTAATTAGTTCTTTATTTATCTTCTTCATTTCAGCATAACCTAAAATCTTATTGACATGGTTGAATGAAGAATCTTTCAATAAAAATTATTCATGAACTTTTATGCGACAACCACACTTCTCAATTTTCCCATTGCAAACAATTTTCCTGTCCAATTTCATCTTGCTAGTAGAGGTGGCAATTTCAATCCAATCCACCAATCCATTAAAAATATCCACCTAATCCAATCCATTTAAATCCAATCCATTTTATCCAAATCCAATTGGATTGGTGGATTCATGGATCATTGGAAAATTACGGTTTAGTACTTATAATTTTTATTTTTTACATTTTGGTACCTAAAATTTAATTTTTTATACGAAAAATATCATTGGAAAATTATGTTTTGGTACCTAAAATTTTTCATTATGACATTTTAGTACCTAAACTTTTTACATTTTACATATTGGTCATTGGTTGAGGATGTCATTTGGATTCATGGATAATCCACCAATCCACTTGATCCAATCCATGAATCCACCAATCCATTAGATCCAATCCATTTGATCCATGGATCCACCAATCCAATCCATTTGCCACCTCTACTTGCTAGCATTATGTCTTAGACAACTCCTCATTCATCTTATGAATCATGATGGTATCTTGCGTAAATATCATGAATATAAAGTAGAATGATGTTGAAGTTATCATTAAGGATCTTTTGTAGTTATGAACAACCACGAAAGATCAGGCGTACATTGGTGAGTTTTTAGCTCCAACCTTGGTTAGACGCAAAAGTTTCAACCAATCATATGTCAATTTTTTATTGGTGATTTCATCTTTTTTTATATATATTTTAATCCTTGATTTATTTAGCAAAATTAAGAACATTAAATATTAAGAAAAAGGAAGGTGATCGAGTCCACCAATAACAAACTGACATGTTGGATGGTTGGAGCTCCTGCGTCCAACCAAGATTGGAGCTAAAAAAATTCCGAATTTGAGTGCTTCGAAAAATGTTTAGTCTCATGCAATTAACAAAATGGTAATGATAATGCAAGATGATACCTATAAGTGTAGAAAAGCATGGTAGAAAAAGTGGGTGTTCAAAGTTCAAAATTAAAGAGTGGAGAGAGGGGATGGAAAACTACCTAACCGCACTTTTTAGTAGAGGGCTTTCAATTGAAGATATAGAGTTGAATTTGATAAGATGTTATGCATTTCTTCAATGATGAAGATGCAATTCATTCGAGCTTTACTATAACTATTAGTTCCTCTAAATACTGAGTAGGAATATTTACACGTAGAAAAGTATATCAAAGTTAAAGAAAGAGACACGTGACTTGACAGTTGAAGAATCGTCTTTATTGCTTGAAAGCCGTACTTTTGATTCTTTTGTGGTTGTTCATAAGGGACGGGATACGGTGACAACCCTTTGGAGGTTGTCAGATTCACAACCAAGGGTATTTTGGGTATGAAAAAAAGGAATATATTAATTACTTTTTTTGTAATAATTATATTGGGAATTAAAAACCCATATTTAAATACAAATTTAAATCCTACAAAAGATTCATAAGTTGAATGAGGAGTTGTCTGAGACATATTGCTAGCAAGATACCATTATTGTGTTTCTTTATTTAATAGCGTGCACCACTGTCCATTTCACTCGTAGGTCCCTCTTTGGGTTAATTGCATGGTTGGTCACTGAGATTAAAAAAACGTTCATGTTTGGTCACTGAAAATATTTGAATCCAATTCTGGTCAATCAAATTAGTTAAATGGTTCAAGTTTGGTCACTCTCAGTCCATTTCCGTTAACTCTAGCTTATGTGACAGTCAACTTTTATAGTTGACCATTAAATACGTGACGTGGCATATAAAAAATTATTAAAAAATAAACAATAATCTTTTATATTTTCCACCTCATTATTACATTCATTAAAAAAATCCTAATTTCTTTTCTTACACAACCCCTACCCTACCCGACCCAACTTCACCACCACCATAACCCAACTCCGGCCCGGCAGTGACATTCCCTCATTTCGCCACAGCTTGCGATACTCCTCTCTGGCGTCCGGCTATCATTTCAACCGCCGCCACATCTGGATGCTTCTAATCCTCCTCCGCACTACCTATAGCGATAGACAATGCAAGCGGGAAACATCCAACAACATCGACCGATGTTGAAGAAATTGACTACAGCGAAGGCAACCTTTGCTGGAATAGAAGAAATTTCCTCTCTTCCCCAAAATATCTCCACCGTCGCTACCACATAATCGCGCTCCTCTGCCGCAAAAAAACTCCCTAATTTTGAATCGTAACTCCAGCCACCATCCCACGGAAGCTTCAAGGTTCCTTGTTCTTCTCGTCACTCCTATCATAGCATTGATGAATGACATGTATTTGATTTTTTGTTGGAGATTCCATGGTTGCAGATCTGCTGGTCTCCGACGTGAAATAGAAGCAGGAAAAGTTGTGGTTGAATGGCCTCTCTCCAAATCGATAACCAGGAGAGGAGATCTACCACGTTATTGAGGGTCTAAGGGAGGAGGGCGCAGACAAGAGGACGACAGTCAGCCGGATCCAGGAGCGAGGGAAAGAGATCAAGAGAATCAATGACGGCGAGTTGCACAGTCAGAGGTGCAGACAGGAGGACGGCAGCGGAATGAACCCGGAAGGCAGCGGTGGCTTCGGACAGACGTGGCGACAGTTGATCTTTTATAAAAGACAAGTGATGATTTCTATTCATTTTCTATTTTTCAAGCCGAATCCACTTTACTGAGCTCAGATACGGAGAAGGCATTAGCTATTGCGGTGGCCGCAGGCAGAGGAGACAAAAAAAAAAAGCGCGATCACAATTTTCAGGGTAATGTGGAACACGAATGGCAAACTTGTAATAGATGGAAAAGTAGTATGGGTATTTCTGGGTGTTTGGACTGATGTCAACACCTAGTGTCTTCCTAGCCAAAAAACTTGGCTTTTAGCTATAGAAGAATTATTAGATTTTTGTTTAATGAATGTAATAATGAGGTGAAAAATATAAAAGATATATTTTTTTTAATATTTTTTTAATTGCCACGTCACGTTTTTAACGGTCAACTATGAAAGTTGACTATCACGTAAGGTAGAGTTAACAGAAATGGACGAAGAGTGACCAAACTTGAACCATTTAACTAATTTATGTGACCAAAATTGAATTTAAATATTTTCAGTGACCAAACAGGAACATTTTTTATAATCTCAATGACCAAACATGCAATTAACCCCTCCCTCTCTTGACTTTTTTGCTCAATCTGTTTTCCTTCCATCTTGGCGAGAGTTTAGGAGAGGGGAATCAAAATCCACCTACCACATGTACATGCCAGCGCCTCACTGAGCAATTTTGACTTGGTATAAGAGAATAGATAAAACATGGGCAAATGTTATTGTACATACATTTGCTCTCGAATCAAAGCCGATGAGAAAGTATGAACAATTGTCTTATTTGCACTGAAATGTCTGGCACTAATGTCGTCAGACAAGAGTAACATGGAGCTGACAGCCACCCAAACCCTGTTCTGCTAAGCGACAATCACAAAAATCATTCTCTATGATACACTTTTCTTCAACCATATAGCCACGGAACAATTAACCACCACCCTCCTCATCTATTGTCACAGACCCTTTAACAAGTAACCAACCTATACCACCTCCAATTCCGTCATGTAAGTAAGAAGAAACAAAAAAAAAAAAAAAAATGTAACAGAAGCAAAATACACTTAACAACACAACAAATCTCGAATCAATCACTGTAAGTCTGTAATGTACCTATCTCCCCCGTGGATTAACCAGCTGCGAGAACACAGCACTGGTCGTGGCACCTTCGCCGTCGTCGTCCGTCCCCGAATTCCCGCCTCCATCGACCATCATGCTCACGCTGTTATCGAACTGTTCCACCGGCGTCAAGGCGATCCCCGGTATGTGATTCGTGCTGTTGTCGTCGGCCTCAGTCAGCGCCGCGGCCAACGAAGTCTCCTCCAGCTGCAGCGCGTACTCGAGGTTCCACAGCACGTCCCCCATCGACGGTCGATCGACACCGTACTCGGCCAGACACTTCTCCGCCGTCTCGCCGAACTTCTTCAGCGACGCCGGGTTTACTTTCCCGGCGAGGTTCTTGTCCATGATCTGGGCCAGCATTCCCTTCTTCTGCCATGTCATCGCCCACTCTGCTATGTTCACTTGATCCCTCGGGAGAACAGGGTTCAGAGCCGGCCGAGTGCAGAGCACTTCCATTAGGACCACGCCGAAGGAGTAGACGTCGGATTTCTCGGTCAGCTGCTGCCTTCTGAAGTACTCGGGGTCGAGGTAGCCGAAGCTGCCCTTCACGGCGGTGCTGACGTGGGTCTGGTCGATGGCCGGCCCGGTTTTCGACAGCCCGAAGTCGGCGACTTTGGCCACGAAGCTCTCGTCGAGGAGGATGTTGGTCGTCTTGACGTCTCTGTGAATGATGCTCTGAGTTGCGCCTGTGTGGAGATAGTGCAGCCCTCTGGCGGCTCCGATGCAGATTTCAAGCCGTTGCTTCCAGGACAAGGATGGCAAGTTTGCACCGTACAAATGGCTTCTCAGCGGACCATTGGCCATGTACTCGTAGACGAGGATCATTTCAGAGCGCTCGTCGCAGTAGCCGATGAGAGAGACCAAGTGTCGATGTCTGAGCTTGGACAGCATTTCGATCTCGGTTCTGAATTCTGTGATTCCTTGCTCTGATCTTGGGTTTCCTCTCTTGACTGCAACATTAGTGCCATCTTCTAAGGTTCCTTTGTAGACTCTCCCGAACCCTCCAACCCCGAGAAGGAGGCTCTCGTCGAACTTGTTGGTCGACTCCATGATTTCCTGGAATGAGAAGAATCGGCCGAGGTTTGTGGAAGCCAGTGAGATGCAGCTGGCTGTGGCACTCTTGTGTGAAGTTGTGGACATTTTTGAAATGGTCTGGGAGATGCTGTATAAGGGTAAAGGCAGCCATGAATGTCCCCCCTGCTGCTGATGAGGGGCCTTCTTGCCAGCTCTCCTGCAGATGCAGCAGAGACCGAGTATGACGAATGCAGCTATAGCTCCAAATGTGGAACCGATTATGATTCCTACATTATGGCTCCTTGAATGGGATTGTGGAGTGAGACTCTCCACTGAGGAAACCCCATCCAAGCTTTTGACATCGTTGCTGATCTTCAATATCTCCAGCCCGTTCATGGTTGCGTTGGTGATGTCTGCCGTTGTATCAGGACCAACACTGACCATCAATGTATCGGGTGACTCTGTCGATGAGTTGGAGACAAAGTCACGGTAGTATGGTACACCCAACCCACCAGTGATCGTTGAGAGATCGAGGCCTTGGGCGAGATCATCATTTACATAAAGGTTGAACACTAGAGTGTTCAGAGCTCTGCTGATGATGTCACAGAAATGGACTCGAACCAAGTACCTGAAGTTTGGGTTGACTGGAAGAACCCAAGTCATGTTGAAGTTCGCATTCGTGACACTCGGATCTCCCATGGCAACAGCAGTGGCATAGACCATGTTTGGAGCTGTCTCTGGTTTAAGTGCAGCAGGGTACCTTATGGATGAAGGATTGGTCGAAACATCCACAGCAGAGTTGTTGACATGACGATACTCAGCATCATTCTCCCACACTCTCCCCAGAGTGTCGTTTTCAGAGGTGATCAACGGTCCGCCCATGTTCAACCGGTAAACGGTTTCATAAGCCAGATCAGAAAGGCCATCAACAGAGGTGGAGGGGTTGAGAGTCCAAGCTTGGTCAGGGAGAACTGCATCAGGGATAGAAACAACTTCAATGGCGTTGACAAAGGCCACCGAGTTGTTTGAAGGAATGAAAGAAAGGGCCAAAGTGTCTGAAGTCACATTGACTGAATACTCCTTGAACATGTAAGTGCCGTTGTAGTTCTTGAATGCAAAATTGTGCAAGAGCACATAGTCCTTTGTGACGACGGAGATGGATGCAGACGTCAAGTTCTGGGCAGAGCCCGGAATGGGGTAGAAGTAAAGGCGGATCCAATGCCGACCCTGTTGCTGAATGTCGAAGCTGTAAGTAGCAACGCTGGAGAAGATACGAGCAGACTGGTAGATCGGAGATGGGAAGCTTGCATTTGAGGTAGTAACATTACTACCACTGGAAGTTGCAGTCTTTAATGAGAGAGAGGGATGCTCAGAATCAGGAACAAAAGTTCTGCCTTGGAAAGTGACATCTTTGGTTGAACCACAAGCAATCAGGTAGTTATCAGGTGGAGTGAAGGCGGCCAGTGATCCATTCTGACCAATGAACTCCACCAAAACAATTACAAGCAGTATCGAAAACGAAGCTTCTAGCTTCATCTTCACCATTCCCACCAGTAAACACACACAAATCCCAAAAGAAAGCCTAAATTTCTCTAAGCTAAAAAATTGGAGACCTCCTCACAATCCTGCCCCAAAATTAGACTCCAACTACAGAACTCAAAATACCTCTGCAGGAGACTGCAACAAATAATCTAGAAATGGTATGAGAGAGGAAAGACCCCTGCTGCCAGAGTATGCAGACCCCTTACCTCGAAGAGGGGGCAGAAATGTGAAGAAGCTGCCGGAGAGATAGGGGAATTGAAGCTTCTCTGAGTCAAAAGATCGAACACCTGGTGGGCATTTCGAATTGGGGGAAAGAAGGGGAAGGGAAGGAGGGGGGGAGAAAGAGAAAACCGAAAAACCCAGGTGGGGAGGAAGCCGTTAAATGCATATGTAGTGAGCGAGTGGGCAACCATCACAGCAGCTTAACGACAAACAGCACTGTCCAGGCTGGTGATCAGCCTGTCATTTTACCTCAGCCCAAATGGAGAAACTGGAAAATAATAAGTCCCCACACAGCTCCAGAGCAAGAATAGGAAAACATATAAAAAGAGCCACACAACCAAGGGAAAAGCGGTCGCTGGGGCATGTGGGTTTGTGAAAATCTTTGCCAAGATTGGAACTTTGTGGCGGAGAAATGGATGGCTTTTCCAACTTGGGGATTTTATTTATTAATGCAGGTAGGAATAGTTTCGGAGTAGAATTAAGCTGCCGGGAGGAAGCTTTTATTCTTCCATTTTTCCTTTTCTGTTGCAGAAACAGAGAAGAAGCAATTTGGTGGAAGCGAAATGGGGGTCTGGCCTGGTACTCTCTGGTTGCTGCTGCTAAATGCTGCGCTGGGGACCAACAATCCTGCGGCCGGGCGGGTCCCGCTTTAACGCGGCAATTGCAATCTGCAAATGCGCCGAGAATGGCGGGGAAGGGGGAAGTTGCCACTGACAGCTGCTTGCTCCCCGGCAATATTTCTCAACTCCGATGTTTAGTTTAGTATTTACAACTTTGTACCTAATTCGATGTGTCAATTTATTTATCTCGTGATTCGATAATTCGAGATGGAAGGAGATGATTTGAAAAAAAGGATCTCAAGAGTGTCTAAGGTTAGTACGAAAATCATTTGATGCCTTATCTGAATACTTCAATTAGAGCATTTTTGCGTTAACTCGAAATATAAGTGTGAAAATATGAACATTGTAACCTGCATTTTCGTCACAAAATTTGAAGCAAGAATTACACATACCGAACATTCATTGATGTCGCCGTTGTTGACGTCAAGAGGAAACCCCTGCCCTGTCAATCCCGCTGGCGGTGGGCACATGGCCACCGTAGTAGTAGTTGTCCCTACCCCCTCTCTCTCTAATCCTTTTCATATTCTTCGTATCTACATTTTTATTCCAAAAATGGCTGGCGTCTGGAGAAACACAGAAAAAAGAAATGGTTAGCTCAGCACAATTTTCTTTCTCATTATTTCAAAAGGAATCGGTCAACAACTAATGTACAATAACATAAGTCGAAATAAAATTTGGATTGCTCGCTTTTTCGAACTTATAGAGTAAGGTACTTCGAATGTGAACTCTAAAATTGTCGTCATAACACAAATTTGAAACGACACAAAAACGAAGGATACGATCCCCTAATAAAAAATACAAGGGAACATTTTTCTGCCAAGAATATATCAAACCTGTATGTGTCTCTGCATACCATGTCAAACAACTGGAGAGTTGTTGCATCACTGCATTGCATTCTGATTTGCCGAATCGAGGTTCTGATTGATTATCTGCAGGAACCTTCCAGGGGAAATGGCCGAAGGCCTCGACAGTGAAGCCGTCAAGAATTGTTTGGGTTCCTTTCATGTACTTCAGAGGATCATCCTCCTTCCCAGCATTGTAAAGATTGACAGACGCTGCAGCATAGGCCACCTTCTGCGCTCCTCTGGCTTGAAGAGAAGTGCGACAATGCTGTCCAGCATTTTGCCCCAAGGGCAAGCAGCTGCTGGATCCATGAGAACAGGAGATTCGCAGATGAGTCTGCACGATGCAACAGCGACTAACTTGACCTCAATGTGCCTGGTAATCAACTTGAGTTTCGGAATCTAGAACTTGTTCAGAATAATAGCGAATATGCCAGCTTGAACTGAATTCTCGAGTCAATGAGGTTTGCAGGACCATGCTTGATCAGAAACGACGACATGAAGATCACGAGAGACTTGGTAAACTCTACCGTCTTCTTCTTCTGCAGGCAGGTGAATAGGGCAGCCCAGATGTGAACCATGTATGGAGAGATAATGGCAAAGTCAAGATTCTCAATAACAGTATTTAGAAGATGGTAGCCTCATTCCTCGGTACTAGGAGATGATACAAGCCGCTCGAAAATTCCAAGCACCTGGCTCAGCCTCCCTTCTTGGTTAAGCTCATGTGGTGCTTTCAGGAGGAAAGACTGAAGTAGACGCACAAGGGCAGGAAAATTTGAATCTGTATTCTATAGTTCAGGAGTGAGAAGGAGCATAAAGACCTGCATGTAACCAGGAGAAATAGGAGGCTGATTCAACTCAACCAGCTGGGCCAAGAGTTGAAAAGCATAAGGAAAGAATTCAACCACATTCTTGGTCAAGATCATTTCAAGGCTCGGGAATAATCTTGCTTCAAAAGCTGGTACGAGAGAGATGTCCCGGTTACATGCTCGCCTCACAAGAACGGCTACTGACTCAAAGAGATAGTGGTTGAAGATGGGGTTTTTGGGATTTTCACAAACTTGATACACTTCTACCACACCAATCACTATCATGATACATTTCATGATATACTGATTCTCTTCAGACTATTAAACCTTCAGTGCATTAAAAAGGTTATTCATCAGCACTAGAATGAATGGACACAAATCAGCTACAGTATACCTTGCCCGGGCTCCATCATCCTTGACCGTAGTAGTTTCTCTGTACAACAGGCAGCAAAAGAGTGAACTACATTCGACTTTGTCCCAAGGAACCGAGCCAAATCTGGGAGCAACTGAATCGCGAGATGCTTTGGTAACTAATTTCTAAACACTCTGAAGAACTTAAGGGCACCAGCTTTGAGCAGTGGATATGGATTAATATCCTGGCTCTGTAACTCAGGAATTATTTCTGAGACAAAGAAGTTTTCACCATTAACTATGTCATCAGCTAAAACATCGACCCCCCCTAGATTTCTTGCTCGCTAGAAACACAATTAGATACATTGCACAGTGCTTGTTTTTCCAATTCACCGTTGGATTAGCAGCATGAGCAGAAACTATAGCTGTTACCTGCCCCGTGTAATTCATTGCAAACCCTTTCAGCAATTCACACGCAATCCTCCTTCTTGTGTCGAGATCGCTACCCTCCACATCTCTCCTGACATGCTCTATAAAATTCATATCAAAAAGATCTTCGTCATCCACTCATCCTTCCTTAAACGAACATTCGGGGATCACAATGTTTTTAGAAATCGGTCGTATCACATCATCGTTTCTGAAGAAAGCATGGTGGACACTGGTATTCACTGCAGTTAAGAACTTAATCGCAGTGGCGGCCAACCTATCACGGGTATGATCCTTAGGCACATCCACCAACAGATTTCGAACAGCATCTGCGAAGCTATTCAAGTAGGAGTGGAAGGCTTCTTCATCCTTCTCCGTATATAGAATAATATTCTCACACACATCAACTCTAAGCTCATCGGGAACAGCAGGATGAGTGGAGGTCAAATCCAAACTCTAGCATCCATTCACTGATATGATACTTTCCAAACATATATAGAAGCGGCGGTCCTAAGGAACATTTCGAGCCAGGAGCATCAAAATTGACAAGGCAGTACTTCAAATCAATGCAAAGATCATTATCCGCGTGTTGATACCTGAATTTCTTGAAGATCGATTTGCCCGTCCCGAGTACACCATTGATGTCGGCGTAATTGTAGTTCGAGGGATCCGAGCCAGAGATTGCTGACGAGCTCAGGGAGCAAAGAGGGCCATGATATGGGGAATTCGTGCTTGCCGATGAGGATAAACAACTTCGCTGAGCTGCGACTGAACGTGAGGAGAAGAGGACGGCGAGGGATGAACTCGGAATGATTAGGGTTCCGATCTGGTTCTTCTAATCGTCGGTGATCGGGCTGAATTCGGAATCCTGAACAGACACTCAACGCTGAAGGATGTGATTCTTGAAATTGACAGCCGCGGCGTGACGGATGTCCATCTCCTCGTCGAAGTTCGGCGTCCCGACCAAGTTGAGGACGGCGAGGGCGAAATTGGGCGCGTTCGCGGCGTCGTTCAGCGGCCTTGCGGGGTTCGCCGTCTTTGGACAAAGTGTCGAGGCAACACTGGGCAGGGAAGCCGGAGCTCAAATCCATGATCGGCGAAAATGCTGGCTCGGGTCGGGAAGTTCGGTGCTCGCTGTAGGGTTTCTCTAGGGAGAAGAATATCAATGAGAAAAGAAAAAAAAAACAAAAGAAGATCAGTGAGCGGGAAAATGGAGAGGTGAGGGCTTATGAAATAATCACGGCGGGATGGATTAATGGATACACATACATTTATATAGGTTTGCTTTTATCGGTGGAAAATGAAAACCCACACGCGCTTTACTAAGTGGGTAGGGCTGCAATAGCTACTCGCGAGCAACTCGAGACTCGAATCGGAAAAAATTCGTTCGAAACTCGATTCGTTTACTAACGAGCCAAGTTTGAGCTTAGCTTTGTTCAGCTCGTGAAGCTCGCGAGCTAGCTCGACTCGGTGGCTTGTTGAGCTCAACTCGTGAGTTGGCTCATTTAAAGCTCATGAGATGTCTCAACATTGTGGTTTGAGGGCCAACTTGATCACCGACTTATGGACTAATCGATCTAATTTGGACTTTCATAATTCATAGGATTGTTAAATTATATATCTCACATCATGTGAAGTTTAACATGTTGAACATGTAAGAAAATATATGCCTTATTTTTAATTCCATAAAGAAATTATGTACAAAATTGTTTCGATACTATGAAATAACATGATTTGAACTAGTTAAAATTTATTAACTAAACAATATGACACCTAAAAATTATAAAATAAGATTAATTAATGTTGAACATTTGATTTTTTTTTTATCGCTACATCAATCACATGTATCATGCACGACATACAAAATGTATGTATCAAATACGATCTAAGAATTTAGTAAACAAGACTAGCTCGAACTTGACTCGACTCAGCTAGTTAATAAATGGCTCGGGCTCGAGCTCAGCTCATTTGTTAACGAGTCAAACTCAAACTGGGGTAAAACTCGGCTCAGCTCGACTCATTTGCAGCCCTAATGGTGGGAGAAGAACTACTATTCCAATACCTATAATTTTCCTCCACGAAAACATGGTACTAAAACTTTTTATACTTTGACGATCTGACCCCAAATTCTCCTTCTTGATTCTCAACATCCTTCTAAGTTCTAAGAGATCCTTTAACAACTAAAGATCATGAATTCAAACTCTATAAATCATTACATCCGTCTGAACTATACTGCTTATTGCAGCAGGCGAAAATATGTTTGCACAAATTTCGACCATTTTCACATTCGTAAATGAGATGTAATAAGATGTGATATACTTGTTTTCTCTTTTCGAACGCAAACTAGATACTTATTCGTATTGTTATCATGAAAAAATAAACATATGTTTTAACACATTTTACAATCATCTAACTATAATTGATTTTGTGACTATGACCAACACTCCATTCCTACATATTCCTAGCTATGAATGTGAAAACCTAGCCTCTCATAAAGACTTAACACTTCTTATATATGTTTTCAAAGCATTTGATCTGTTTTCGGTCACAACTTGTTCGATTGTCGATTTGATATTATCATTTGACCTGAGCACTTCTACTATGCTAAATAGTATTGGTGTTTTAATGTACAACTTGAAGTTGTACCATAACATTAAATGTATAAGTTTAGGTTATACCATAATGGAATTTGTATCATTATGTTATGGTACAACTTTACAACTTGAAGTTGTACCATCACATAAAGTACAAGTTTAAGTTGTACCATAAAAGAATTTGTACAAAAAGTATAGGTACAATCTTAAGTTGTACCATAACATTAAAGGTACAATTTCAAGTTGGACCATAAAGGTAAAAACCAATGTTGTCAAAAGGGAACCGGACTATGACCCGATAATGTGACGGTTCGGTCTTTAACGGTCCAACCGACATTAGACTGTTTAAAAACTGTTAGAGAACCGGTACCTAATAAACAATCATTATAAATATGGGACATTTCTTAATCAGTGTAAACCATGACTAAATTAGTAAATTACACTCTTAACAATTCTAGAACATTAGTACCAAAAGTTCTAAAATTCAACTACGGACCATCACATTGTTCCAAAATAAAAGTAATACCACACGAATCTAAACATGAAACAAGAGTTGAAGCAATAGAGCTTGGTGTTGTTGATAAGGTTCCACTATCTAGATTTGAATTACTCATCTGGAAAAAAAACACCAAATCACACAAATGAAGTGGACCGATTCTCGACCAAACAAATGCAAATTAAAATGCCAAAAAACCAACTCCCTGCCTCCTGTTAAAATGCAAACCGTGATTCTCTACCAATGCAATTAAAATGTTAAGAAATCAGCTCCCTGCCTCTTGTTAAAATCAGCTAACAACATCATTTCTTAAAGATTCCGAGTTTCCAAATGTTTATGTTGAAACAAGAACCCACACGAAAGTTAAAAGAAGGAATCAACAATTCAATATCTTACCTCGCCGTGGTCGAGCAGGGCAGTGACCGGTGGAGATTATGCGGAGATGAGACGGTCGCAGCAGGAGCAGGAAGATGGGGAGGAGCTGCTACGGGATAGCGATGGCGAAGATGGCGAGCGGGGCGAGGAGCGGCTACAGCATACGAGGACCGCGGATGACGACGATGGCCAGCGGGGGCAAGGAGTCTGCTATAGACGCGAGATGACGAGAGGAAGCGATGGCGATGACGACGCCGAGACGGGAGATAACGACCCCGACTGGGAAGCGATGCCGAAGGGAGAGGCGCAGCCGGGAACGTCGACTGGGAAGCGATGGCAATGACGATGTCGCCGCTATTCTCTCTATTTGCGAAGAAGACGGAAGGGGATGAATTGAAATCAGTCGCTATGGTTTTCTTTCTTTGCAGCCCAACCCGACAATTTGCGTTTTTGCTTTTGTTTGTTTTTTTATTAAATCAAAACGGCTGGAAGTGGTGAAAACCGAGCGGACGGCTCAACTGGTTAACCGCTCCGGCCGGCATCCAGCCGTTTCAAAAAGCCGTTCCGGCTAAATAGCTGATCTGAGCCGGTTTTGCGACCGGGTGACGGTTTTATTGGTCCGGCCGACCGATTCGGATCAGCTTTAATAACACTGGTAAAAACCTATAGCACCAATGCTATATAGCATCGTAAAATTCCTCCATTTTGACCCACCTTTGTTGAAATGAAACAAAATTACAATTTAAAATGAAAAAATTAGCTAAAGAATATTGTTCCTCTTTTATGGTACAATTGAGATTGTTGGATGTTGATCATGAATACTTTATTTGTATAGCTGTTGTTTATGGTCTTATGTTGTGCGTCGTAGATTGATGAAATAGTAGTTATTAACTTATTATTCTATATAAAAAAAAAACTATTTTAAACCACTACACGGCTAGACGGCAAACACGGGTCCGGATACTATAACAACACTCATAGTGTTGTTAGAGT
The DNA here is from genome assembly GCA_964030455.1 of Linum trigynum. Taxonomy (NCBI): domain Eukaryota; kingdom Viridiplantae; phylum Streptophyta; class Magnoliopsida; order Malpighiales; family Linaceae; genus Linum; species Linum trigynum. The sequence goes on along the minus strand of OZ034817.1, from coordinate 58,651,471 downwards.
AACAACAGGGGTAAAAACGGAAACTCACAAAAAATAATAAATTAAAAATTAAATCAAATGATTCATTACCCCACCCGTACCCTTCTCTCTCCCAGGTTTTCGTGCGACTCCGCCCATCGCAGCACTGGCTCAGATGACACCGATGGAGACGCGCCCCCACCGCCGGGGATTCCCTGCTACTATGTTCATGCCGGAGCAGAGAAGAGGCGGGGTCCGGGGAAGAATCGGTGGAAGGCGGAACGGTGGAGGAGGAGGGGACAGATCGCCGATTAATCCGGTCATCGTGCTCCGCGGCGGAGCGGACAGTGGGAGCCAGAGTGGGAATAGCTTCACCAGTACTGGCTACGGCGGCGAGAGCGGAGGAGGCGGAGGCCGTGGATTCGAGTTGTAATACGACGACGACGCCGGTTCTGGATTGAGGCCGCTGCCGCCGAGCATGTCGGAGTTTCTGCTCGGATCTGGATCATGCTCCTCGATGCCGCGTCCAATACAATCGTCACGTCGGGTCCGCTGTCTTCCATCAAGATTAAAATCGTTGTCCTGGACGGCGATTTCGGCTCTGTCGAAGATTGGTGCGCGAAGGATTTCAACGACAGTGTTATCAGAGAACGGGAAGGGAGGAGGCCGAAGATTGTACCATATCCCCAGGTAAAGGTTGGAGAAATTACCCAACGGGCTAACATAGTCGAACTGAAGCTTGAATATCCAATTTTCTGACGAAAATAGTTCTACTTGTCCATCTTCCCCACCATCAAATTTTTGCTCCTGTAGCAGAGTGGATTTCTGGTGACAGGGCCTTGCTAACAAGACCAGGTAGCATCCCAAGCTGACGAGGATTGTGTTCACAACTGTTGTTGATCCTCCTGCAGCCATTGATGATGCAAAATTTCGGATAGCAGCAGTGTAAATGCAGCTAGGAGCTACAAGCTAAGCGCCGGCGAGCATTAGATTAGGAGTCCCCGTCAACGGGCGATGACTTGATGACAATTGACATGAACATATTGTATTTCTGCTTGCGGTGTATCCGAAGGAAAAACTGTCTGCTGGGTGGTTTCGAAAAGTCTTGAGAACCCCACAAGTAAGACGTTTCCTCCGGCCCTGTAGAGAAGAAAAAAGATCAGCATGAAAGGGAAGCCAGTAAGAATGACCATTATTGTGTTTTTTTATCTCATAAAGTATACCATAAATATGGTTAATCAAACCAAAAAAATTGTATCATAAACCTTCTAATGCAGACCAATGACACGGTATAACAAACCACAAAAAGCATACAAAAAACCTCCCAATGCATAGCACAAATTCTCTAAAACAAACTAGAAACCTCACAAACCAAACCATAGAATTTTCGAAAGCACGCTACAAACCCCCTAATGCAAACCACAAACACGGTAAAGTAAAAAAAAAGCACACCAGAAACTTCCCAATGCATACCACAAATCCCCTAAAACACACCAGAAACCTCACAAAGCAAACCACAAATATTTTGAAAAGCACACCAGAAACACCCTAATGCAAATCACAAACACGGTAAAGCAAACAAAAAACGTCCTAATGCAGACCACAAATATATTAAAACAAACTAGAAACCTCGCAAAGCAAACCACAAAAGTTTCGAAAGCACACCAGAAACTTCTTAATGCAAACTAGAAACCGTCTAATGCAAACCACGAATCTCCTAAAACAAACCACAAGCCTCACAAAGCAAACCACAACATTTGCGAAAGCACACCGGAAACCTCCTAATGCAAAACACAAACACAGTAAATCAAACCACAAAAAAACAAACCATAAACGTCCTAATGCAGACCACAAATATATTAAAACAAACCAGACACCCCTCAATGCAAACCACAAATTTTTTGAAAACAAACCAGAAACTTCTCAATGCAAACAACAAACACGATAAAGCAAACCAGGAACTTCTTAATGCAAACCACAAACACGATAAAGCAAACCACAAAAGGCATACAAAAATATGAGAAACCAAACCATAAATCTCACAATGCAGACGATAACATTCGGTGGTCGTTGACCGTTGACCAGTCAACGAAGACCGTTGACCGGTCAACGAAGTTCGTTGACCAAACTCCGATGACCGTCAGTGACCGGATTCCGGCGCCGATAAGCATATTCCGGCCCCGATGACTAGATTCCGACGCCGGTAAGCATATTCCGACCACGGTGAGCATATTCCGGCGACGGTGAGTATATTCCGATGACAAAAAAGCATATTCCGGTGACAAAAAAAGCATATTCCGGCGACCGACGACCAGATTCCGGCTATCGGTGGCCGAATTCCGGCAACCAAAAATTTGGGCAGAAAATAAAAAAATATTTTTTTTATTATTATTTAAATATATTTTTCATAATGAAAATTTCACCTCTGCTTTGATTTTACGTCAACTCATCTAATAAGAAGTTATCACAATCCTAGCTTCCTATTGGTTGGGGGCTAGTGTTGTTACAATAACAACACAAGGGGTGTTATCACACTATCTAGTCCCCGCAAACACAAGCCAGCTGTTGCTTCTTCTTTTGGCGCAATTCGACAGTGACTACTCTTTGATTTTCTCAGGAACCAAACAGAAATCAATCACACGGTGTGATCTCCTTGAATCCCTTTATAGGCTCTCTCAATGCTGGTTCGCGACACTCCGCCGCGAGAGTGTGAAAACCACACCAGAGCTCTCAAATTTTGCATGCGGTACTGAATTTGGTTACAATCTGAAGGGAGGGCATAGTTTCTCGGAATCAATGGGAAGACGCTAAGTACGCGAGGGAATTGGACGTAGCGGTTCCCGCTGTTCATATGGCTTGCGCCTCTCTGCCAGAGAGTTCAAGCAGGGTTGGTTTCTCACGGCACCGGGCAGGTCAAGTCTAAGGATGATGAATCTCCTGTTACTGTTGCAGGTACTTTGCTGCAATGGGTTCCATATCTTTGGCGGGGTTTGTCTTTCTGAATTGAGTAGTTGTCAAGGCGAGGCCGTTGGTTTCCCCATTTTCTGGGCTACGGGGAGGATTCCCATTTTCGGGGGTAGTTCCCTTTCTGGTGGTTTTTAGGTTTCGTAGTGTTGGTTGCCAATAAAGTTCGTAATTGGGTATCAAATGTGGAATATGAGTTGGTGAAATGATGGGTAAAGATCAATTGCACTGTAGTTAATGGTTTCTTAATGTCTAGGCTCTATAGTGGATTTTTCAAGAAATTGCTGTTCTAATCATGAAATGAAGGAAATTTTGCTGAATGGCCATTCTTTCTAATCTATTACTATCCTTTGGAAGACTCTGTAGCAGCGCTAAGAAATTGTTCATTTCAGAATTACTGAGTTTTCCCCCCTTATTACATAACTATCACCATCTTTGATCGATATTTCCAGCTCATTATGAATTTACAATGGTATTGCGCCTAAGTTATCCACTGATTTCCGTCCTGTCGAAGCATTTAACAGATTGGAGTGTTCAAGCAGTAGTTAGTTGGTTACTGGCAGAATCATTCCAGGATCAAAATGTCTCCATAGTTGCTGAAGAAGATATTCAAGCACTGTCAAAGGCTGAATTATCTGACTTGCTGGCACCCATCACGAAGACTGTTAATGAGAGCTTAGCCAAAGCACCAAAATATGGTCTCCGAAGTCCCAAGAAGCCCCTGGGAGCATCCGAAGTTCTCGAGGCTATCAGCAGATGCAACTCAGCAGGTGGCCGTACTGGCAGACACTGGGTCCTTGACCCTGTGGATGGAACGTTAGGGTTTGTTCGAGGGGATCAGTATGCTGTAGCTCTAGCTCTGATTGAGGATGGAAAAGTCATGATGGGAGTTCTAGGATGTCCTAACTACCCTATGAAGAATGGTTGGCTAAACCATCATCGTCATCGTTACAATGAAAGCATGTCTTCCACTGTTACTGACACACGGGATAAAGGATGTGTGATTTATGCACAGAAGGGCAGTGGTAAGGCATGGATGCAGCCGTTGGTCCACAAGAACAAGACGTTTGAATGGCCAAACTCCGCGAAGCAGATCAAGGTCTCATCAATTGATGACCCCGGCCTAGCTACTTTTTGTGAACCAGTGGAGAAGGCTAATTCAAACCACTCGTTCACTGCTGGAGTTACTCATAGTATGGGTTTCAAGTATGTTCTGTTTGCTCTCTTTTCTATTTTTCCCAAGCTGATTTTCCACATCTAACAGTTGACACATTTGATAAGTCCTAGCAGAATAATTTTGAATGTGAATGCATGTAGATGTAGTTGACATTGAAGTTTGGAAGAATACGATTTAGTCATCTGAATTCCTAGAAGCTTTAGTTCAATATAATCTTGCTTTCCTTTTTGAATTGATGTCTTTGATCTTCACCACTTCATTCTGATTCGGATGCCTCATTTCTGGCTTTGATTCCTGGCTTTGACATCTATTTCTCGACCTAATGATTCCTGGCTTTGACATCACTCCAGATATTCACTTCTATTATATTCTGCTACCAGTTGACTGAGGGAAATCAGGTATTAAATATGCAAGAGCAGGTGAGGTTGGAGCAATGTTCTATGCAGCTGGAGTTTATTCAGGAATGGAGTCTCCATCCAAAATGGAAGGTTAAATCTCTAACTGAGGGCTCCATTTAGCTGTCTGTTTTACATAATAATTTGTTCATGGAAGGTTGATCACGGTTTTCCTATGATTAGGACATGATTTTGCTATTATTATTTGCAGGGTTGATGCTATTCTGAAAACTCTCATGGGAGAATCAGACATAATACCTTACAAAATTCCAGTTCTAATGCCTCTAAACCATCAAATTACTTTCTAATTCTTGCTCAATTGCTAATTAGAAGGTATAGTTTTTCATTTGTGTCAATCATTGTGAGTCACCACATTAATCTAAACGCAAAAAATGAATTAAGCTCTAGTTATTCTAAACTTGTATGGTCAATTTGTTAAAATTCAAAATTGGGTGGTTAATTTGGTAATCAACCCAAAGCTCAGTTATCGGTTATGTGTGATTGGACCAGGAAGGAAATCTGGGTCGATCAGATTGTCCAACCCCACGACAAACCGAGGGTCCTACTCTCTCCTACCAGTTTCATGTAGGTCGTTGGGCATACTGAACTCACCATGCGTCACCGAGTCTAGAGCTCGAGCTTCTCTGGTACGATAAGGAAGAAAAACAATGGAGCTTACCGGTTCTTGTTACAGAAAGGGCACCGGACATGTTCCACCTTGTCATGGTTGCTTGAAGTAGTTCACAGGGGCGGCAATGGAGGAAACACTTGACGGTATGTATATACTCGTCTGATGCTATCAGCTTTTAGCTATGTCGTAATTGCTGGATAAGGTAAACAATCAAATTTTCCATTTCACTCGAGCGTTCTTTACTTGTAATGATGATTTAGCGAGAACCGGTGATGTCATTGCTATGCATTGATAGTTCAAGCGTATGATTCTGTAAATAGCGTTTTACTGGTCTACTCTAGGTCGAATTGGGAAATTCCATTCATCAGAGTTAGGACTTTACTAACTTAGACATTTAGATTGATAGTGGTATCATAGATGCAGCTACTCTGCAGAGAAGGGATGCCACAATGTAGACACCAGTTGCAGATAATTTTCTCTTCTAATAGTCGCCCCTAGAGGTTCACTCATGCCTAGAATTTCGAGGTTGGCCTCACCAGGGAGTAACCAGGTGAAATGGGAGAGTAGATTCTCAAGAGGAAGCTCGACATTTGGTATTCCAAATGTTATTCCAGGACACATCCTTCTTCCCGGCCGCAAATTGGATTTTGTTCGAAGTTGTAAAATGCCTATCTAGAGTTCCATTGAGCTTTTTGGTTAACTGATTTCGTGTAAATTAGATTATTGCTAACCAGAACTTTGAATTTTGGTTTCCAATTGTGAGCCTCGAATAGGTGCATAATCCTATCTCGAGTTCCATTGGGTGCTCTGCTGACTCCTCTCAAGCAGTTAGCCTCACCCATCCTTATTAGCAGCTGCATTCCTAGATCTGTGGCGATGATGGATTTGCGTTATCTCTGTCTGCCTCTAGATGCTACTCATGCTATATTATATTTACTCTAACTGATCAGCCCTACTGACTTTTTCTCTCTTTGTAGATACTCCTAAAAGCTTGTGAGTTCATAAGAGATGACAACAACAACAAAGAGGACTGGGTATTGAGAGGTTGAGATCTAGCTACTCTGTGAGGCAAAATGGTGTAGGAAGCCTTCAACCAGTACATTAAAACTAAATAAAAAACAGATGGGAGGGTACAACTGAAACAGTAGGATGTCATCAGCTTAGACTCTCATCTAATTGCTGCTTCGGCTGATTTTATTTCTTTATATGGAAGATCTTGTGACAATGATAATGATCGATCATTTCTGATTATTTGCAGCAGAAAAGGGATTATGCCTGCCAGATTGTTGGAATCAAGTGCAGCTCATTTTTCCTTCTTACCGTAACACCAAATAGTTCATCCATGTCCAGGCTTTCAGGCTTCACCCCTCCAGGAAGCTTCCAATCAAAATGGAAGAGCAAATTAGCAAGCGCAGTCTCCACGGTAGATACACCGAATGAGATTCCAGGACAGATCCTTCTTCCAGCACCAAACGGAATGAACTCGAAATCATTCCCCTTGTAATCAACAGTTCTGTTATCCGTGAACCTCTCTGGGTAGAATCTCTCGGGGTCACTCCAGTACTTTGGATCCCTCCCAATGGCCCATGCATTCACTATCACCTTCGTCTTCTCCGGGATTATATACCCTTCCATCTCGCATTGCTCCAGGGACTTTCTTGGGACAAGGAGAGGCAGCGGAGGGTGTAACCTCAGGCTTTCTTTGATAACCATCTTCAGGTAATTCAATTCATGAATTCCTGTTTCCTCAACCTTCCCTCCCTTCCCAAACACTGCCCTAACTTCGGCTTGTGCCTTCTTCATTACTCTTTCATCTCTAACCAGCTCTGACATCGTCCATTCCAGTGCTGTCGATGAAGTCTCGCTTCCTCCAACGTAAAGGTCCTGAAAGAAACACAGTTGTTTGATTTACGAGGTAAGTCAATATATTGACTTATGTTGATATATAAAAGCCTTATGTTTACTATTCAGTGAGTGAGTGAGTTTTTTAAATTCTCATCAACTTTAGAGGCAATATATTGATGGTCATGGGATGGATGTAAGAGGTGTAATTATGAAATTTTTAAAATACTTAAATTACAAGAATACTACTCATTAGTGATTTTGATGCAACTCTATACATCTTCGTGTTCATCCGAAAAGATTAAAATTTCTTGACACAAATCAGATGATTATGAGGAAAGTGTATAACGAATGCTCTTCAGTTTGGGGGTGACTTAAAAAACTGTATCAACTAAAATGCAATGCAGGGTAGCGAGTTACCAGGAGTACTGCTGTTATAGATTCAGTAGTTAATGTGAATCCAAGGTCTCCATTTTGCTGAACCTTCAATAAAACATCCACAAGATCATCTACTTCCTCCTTTTCACCTTCCTCTGCTTTTGCTGCTGCTGCTGCTATATGCTCATCTATTATGATATGGAATATTTGGTCAGATTCTCGCTTCAATCTCTGCAATCTGGATCTAATCCCAGTGATCAGCTGAAGGAATTTGAAAGATGGGAACAAATCAGCAACACCAAATCCACTCGAAGCCTTGATCATTTCCGTGGTCATCTGTATGAATGATGAGTCTTGCTGCTTATACAGTTTCCCAAATGCAGCCCTCGATGTGATCCTATACGTCAGGGAGAAAATCATCCTGCTAATGTTGAACGCCGAGTCTTGTTTGCAGCAAATGTCAGCAACCAAACAGGACACTTCTTGTTCCCTGATGGGGCGGAAAGAATGGACTCTCTTGGCACTGAGCAGCTCCAACACGCACAGCTTCCTGATCTGTCGCCAATACTCACCGTAGGGTGCGAACCCGAGGTTGCGGTTGCGGGAGATGATATCTACTAGGAGGAGAGATGGTCGGCTGGAAAAGGTGAGGTCGTGGGTCTTGAAAACTTGTTTAGCCATCTCTGCTGAGGAAACGATGATGGTTTGGAGTTCACCGAGCTGGAGGTGCATCAGAGGACCGTGTGCATTGGCTAACTCCAGCAGCCGGTGGTGAGGAAGCTTGGAGCCGGATAGTTGGTGCAGGTTTCCGATGATTGGAAGCTTTCTAGGCCCTGGGGGAAGAAGCGCCACCCCCTCATGCTGCTTTGGGACTGCCATCCATAGTTTGAGGAGTAGAAAGATGATGGAGATGGTGACGAGTAGGAATGAGAAGAGCAGGGGAAGGTGGCTGCTGCTATCCATTTTTTTCTTTCTTGGGCTGGATGGAGATCGATGATGACCCAATGCACTCTAGCTTTTGAGCTAGCAGATGACTTTGTACTGTGTTTCTCCAGATCCAGTTCTACCAGATGTGATCTGTTGACTTCGTAGTTAAAGCCAACAGCATCTCGCATTCTGTGCCGAAGTTCTCTCATTTGCCACCAAGAGATCTGCGCCAGCTTTTTATATATTCTTTCCTGTTTCCAACGTGCATAATATACTAATACGTTCCCACATTATGGCCCATACCGCCCCTGTTTTTTTATACCTCAAGTTGTCCAGATGCTGCCGCCATTTTTGCAGTATACGATGGATGAAGTCTCCATTCAGAAATGGAATGTTGAATTTGCAACTGAGGGCTACATTTTGCTCTGTGTACAGGTAACATTTGGTCCAAGATCAGAAATATGGCAGAGATGGATTTCCTTTCTCAACTATGATCATTGGAAAACTTAGACTCTCATTCTTATTGCGGCTTCAATTTTCTCTGCATTTATTCGTCAACTAGTTTTATTAAACAAACAAACAAACAAAAAGAGATACGAAGGTTCAGGCGTTCTGCTGATAGAGTAGGATAGCATGCCTCACTAGCATCATTCACCATCAGCTTAGACTCTCATCCTCTGAAGCAGTTAGCCTCACCCATCCCTATTAGCAAGGTGCATTCCTAGCTCTGTGGCGATGATGGATTTGCGTTACCTCTGTCTACTTCTAGATGCTACTCATGCTATTATATTTACTGCAAGTGATTGGCCGTACTGACTATTTCTCTCTTTGCAGAGACTCCTAAAAGCTTGTGAGTTCATAAGAGATGACAGCAACAACAAAGAGGACTAGGTATTGTGAGGTTGAGATCTAGCTAGTCTCTGAGGCAAGAGGGTGTAGAAAGTCTTCTACCAGTACATTTAAACTAAATAAAAAATAGATGGGATGGTACTATTGAAACAGTAGGATATCATCAGTTTAGTGCTTAGACTCTCATCTAATTGCTGCTTCGGCTGATTTTTATCTCTTTATTTGGAAGATCTTGCTACCATGATAATGTTCCATCACTTCTGATTATCTGCAGCAGAAAAGGGATTATGCCTGCCAAATTGTTGGAATCAAGTGCAGATCATTTTTCCTCCGTACCCCAAGACCAAATAGTTCATCCATGTCCAGGCTTTCAGGCTTCACCCCTCCAGGAAGCTTCCAATCAAAATGGAACAGCAAATTAGCAAGCGCAGTCTCGACGCTAGATACACCGAATGAGATTCCAGGACAGATCCTTCTTCCAGCACCAAACGGAATGAACTCGAAATCATTCCCCTTGTAATCAGCAGTTCTGCTATCCATGAACCTCTCTGGGTAGAATCTCTCGGGTTCACTCCAGCACTTTGGATCCCTCCCAATGGCCCATGCATTCACTATCACCTTTGTCTTCTCCGGGATTGTAAACCCTTCCATCTCGCATTGCTCCAGGGACTCTCTTGGGACTAGGAGAGGCAGCGGAGGGTGTAGCCTAAGGCTTTCTTTGATAACCATCTTCAGGTAATTCAATTCATGAATCTCTGTTTCTCCAACCTTCCCTCTTTTCCCAAACACTGCCCTAACCTCGGTTTGTGCCTTCTTCATCACTCTTTCATCTCTAACCAGCTCTGACATTGTCCATTCCAGTGCTGTCGATGAAGTCTCACTTCCTGCAAGGAAAAGGTCCTGCAAAAAACACAATTGTTTGATTTAAGAGGTAAGTCAATATATTGACATATATTGATACATAATTAGATGATTATGTTGTATAACAAATGTTCTTCAATTTTAGGGTGACTTAAAAACTGCATCAACTATAATGCAACGCAGGGTAGCGAGTTTACCAGGAGTACTGCTGTTATACTTTCAATAGTTAATGTGAATCCAAGGTCTCCATTTTGCTGAACCTTCAACAAAACATCCACAAGATCATCTACTACCTCCTTTTCACCTTTGTCTGCTTTTGTTGCTGCTGCTGCTATATGTTCATCTATTATGATATGGAGTATTCTGTCAGATTTTTGCTTCAATCTCTGCAATCTGGACCTAATCCCAGTGATCAGCTGAAGGAATTCGAAAGATGGGAACAAATCAGCAACAGCAAATCCACTCGTAGCATCGCTAATTTCCGTGGTCAACTGTATGAATGATGACTCCAGCTTCTTATACAGTTTCCCAAATGCAGCCCTTGATGTGATCCTATATGTCAGTGAGAAAATCATCCTGCTAACGTTGATCGCCGAGCCTTGTTTGCAGCAAATGTCAGCGACCAAACGGGACACTTCTTGTTCCCTGATGGGGCCGAAAGAATGGACTCTCTTGGCACTTAGCAGCTCCAACACGCACAGCTTCCTGAGTTGCCGCCAATACTCACCGTAGGGCGCGAACCCGAGGTTGCGGTTGCAGGCGATGATGTCTACTGCGAGGAGAGATGGTCGGTTAGAAAAGGTGAGGTCGTGTGTCTTGAAAACTTGTTTGGCCATCTCCGCTGAGGAAACGATGATGGTTTGTAGTTGACCGAGCTGGAGGTGCATCAGAGGACCGTGTGCATTGGCCAATTCCAGCATCCGGTGGTGGGGAAGCTTGGAGCCGGATAGTTGGTGCAGGTTTCCTATGATCGGAAGCTTTCTAGGCCCTGGGGGAAGAAGCACCACACCCTCATGCTGCTTCGAGACTGCCTTCCATAGTTTGAGGAGTATAAAGATGATGGAGATGGTGATGAAAAGGAACGTGAAGAACAGGGGAAGGTGGCTGCTGCTATCCATTTTTTTTCTGTTCTTTGGCTGGATGGAGATCGATGATGACCCAATGCACTGTAGCTTTTGAGCTAGCAGATGACTTTGTAATGTGTTTCTCCAGATCCATTCAACCAGATGTGATCAGTTGACTTCGTCATTTAGGCAGCATCATCTCGCATTCTCTGCCGAAGATCTCTCATTTTGATCTGCACTAACGTTTTTATATATTCTTTCCTGTTTTCCAACGTGCATAATATATATAAATACAATCCCACATTATGACCCATACCGTCCCTGTTTTTTTTTATACCGCAAGTTGACCAGATGCTGCCACCATTTTTGCAGTATACGATGGATGGAGTCTCCATCCAGACATGGAATGTTGAATTTGCAACTGAGGGCTACATTTTGCTCTGTGTACAGGTAACATTTGGTCCAAGATCAGAAATAAGCAGAGATGATCATGGGACCAACCTGCAATTTTGTTAGGATCAATCTTCCTTACCAGCATTCCATGGGAAAACTTAGACTCTCATTCTTATTGCTGCAATTTTCTCTTCATTTATTCGTCAACTAGTTTTATTTAAACAAAAACAAACAAAAAAAAGGCATAGAAAGGTTCAGGCGTTCAGCTGATATATATAGTAGGATAGCATGCCTCACTAGCATCATTCACCATCAGCTTATATTGCTGCTTGAGCTGATTCTTATTTCCTAGATGAACGATCTTGCAACCATAATCATGTTTAATCATTTCTGATTATCTGCTGCAGAAAAGGGATCATGCCTGCCAAACCATTGGAATCAAGTGCAGATCATTTTTCCTTCTTGCCGTGGCTCCAAGTTGTTCACTCATGTCCAGACTTTCAGGTTTCATCCCTTCAGGAAGCCTCCAATCAAAGTGGAACAACAAATTAGCAAGTGCAGTCTCAACGCTAGATACGCCGAATAATATTCCAGGACAGATCCTTCTTCCAGCACCAAACGGGATGAACTCAAAATCACGCCCCTTGTAGTCAACACTGTTGCTGTCCATGAACCTCTCTGGGTAAAATCTTTCAGGTTCACTCCAGTACTTTGGATCCCTCCCAATAGCCCATGCATTCACTATCACCTTCGTCTTCTCTGGGATTCGATACCCTTCCATCTCGCATTGCTCCAGGGACTCTCTTGGGACTAGGAGAGGCAGCGGAGGGTGTAGCCTAAGGCTTTCTTTGATAACCATCTTCAGGTAATTCAATTCATGAATCTCTGTTTCTTCAACCTTCCCTCTTTTCCCAAACACTGCCCTAACCTCTTCTTGTGCCTTCTTCATCACTCGTTCGTCTCTAATCAGTTCTGACATCGTCCATTCCAGTGCTGTGGATGAAGTCTCGCTTCCTGCAATGAACATGTCCTGCAACCAGTTTTATTTGATACAAGAGGTTAGTGCGTTTTAAATTCGTTAAGTACACGTTCGTAAATTCGCTTAGACAAATGCTAACAGTCAAATGTTGAATTTTATGATTATAGTCTAAGAGTGAATACTATGCAACCATAGTCTAAAAACAGGCTTTCTTCCTATACACATGATTTCCCTCAACGTGCAACGCGGGGAATTTAGCTCACCAGGAGTACTGATTTGACACTCTCAGTTGTTAATGTGAAACCAAGGTCTTCATTTTGTTGAAGCTTCAACATAACATCCACAAGATCATCTACTCCTTCCTCCTTTTCACCTTCCCCTGCTTTTGCTGCTGCTGCTATATGTTCATCGATTATGCAACTGAGTATCCGGTCAGATTCTCGCTCCAATTTATGCATTCTGGATCTAACCCCAGTGACCATCTGAAGGAATCTGAAAGATGGGAACGCATCAGCAACACCAAACCCACTCCCAACCTCAACGATCTCCATGACCACCGGTACGAACGACGACCCAGCCTCGTACACTTTCCCAAATGCAGCCCTTGATATGATCCTATACGTCAGGGAGATAATCATCCTGCTAACATTGATCGCCGAACCTTGTCTGCAGCAAATGTCAGTCACCAACCGGGCCACTTCTTGTTCCCTGATGGGGCGAAAAGAGGCAACTCTCTTGGCGCTAAGCAGCTCCAGCACACTAACCTTCCTGAGCTGTCGCCAGTACTCGCCGTAGGGCGCGAACACGAGGTTGCGGTTGTGGGAGATGATATCAGCTGCGAGGAGGAACGGTCGGTTGGAAAAGGTGACGTCGTGGGTCTTCATGACCTGTTTAGCCACCTCCGCCGAGGAAACGATGATGGTTTGGAGTTGGCCGAGCTGGAGGTGCATCAGAGGGCCGTGTGCTTCGGCCAGTTCCTGCAGCCGGCGGTGTGGGAGCAACTTGGAGCTGGATAGTTGGTGCAGGTTTCCGATGACGGGAAGCTTTCTTGGTCCCGGGGGAAGAAGTGGCTGCTGCTGCTGCCTTGCCTTTGAAGGGTTTCCTTTCTTCCATGGTTTGAGGAGTAGAAAGATGAAGGTGATGGTGATGAGGAGGAAGGAGAAGAGCAGAGGGAGTACTTGGTTTCTGTCCATTTTCTGGGTTGTTTTTGGGCTAGCAGATGGATTGGGATGGTTTTGTATTTTTGATTTGGAAGTGATGGCACCGAGCGCCATCTTCGTTGACTTTATGCAGCTTTTGTTTCTCGGCTAAATGACAATTTTCAGTCACTACTATAATGTTTCTGCAAACTTAATCTACTATTATGGTAATTAGCATAAATGGTCACAAACCTTTGCACTTAGTACAAAACAGTCACAAACCTTTAATTTGTAACTATTTGATAACAAAACTTTTTACCTATAACAAAACGGTCACAAATTAAACAGTGTGATCATTTCATACCAGTTCAAACTTTTGTTACCATGTCGTTTCAAATTAGACTTTTGGTGACCGTTTTGTACAAATTAAGTTCAAAAGTTTGAACGATCAATCACCGTTACAATTCGCTCTAGTTGTATGGTAGTTTTGTTAATGTATGTGAATGATATGATCGTCATAAAGGATGACAATGAAAGAATTCAATGGCTCACAAACGGGTTCCAGACTACTTTTTAGTTGAAAAAACTGTCTACTTTCTTACTTTCTTGGTATCGAAATTCAAAGGTCAACTGAGGGCATTCTTATTCGGCAAAGCAAATATGTCGATGAACACATGACCTGACATCTTATATGTCGTTCAAGTGGTTAGTGTCATATACTTAACGAACAAACTACCCGACCTCAAAACATGACAAACATTTAATTTTTGTAACGATTCGGTAACAAACCTTTGCACTTAAAACAAAACGGTCACAAATTAAATAGCGGTGACCATTTTATAAAATTTCAAAGTTTTGTTACCGTATTGTTACAAATTAAAGGTTTGTGGCCGTTTTGTACTAAGTACAAAGGTTTGTTACCATTCATGCTAATTACCCCTACTATTATGATCCCAAGTCCCAACCATAATTCCTAGGTATGTTCTTGATGATCTGCATATGCAATTGTTGTCTTACAATTGTTGGCTCAAGATCCGAATTTAGAATGTGGTGGATATTCTTGTTCTCGTATTACCATTAGATCAACTCCTTGAAGTTTTCTTCTCTTACTGTATCATAAATTTGATTTCAATAGTAAAAGTAAGATCGTAAGGAAAGACAAGACAAAAAGGTGGTAAGGTCAATAAAGTCATCATCTATATGAGGTTGATTTATTGTATTTTTTGTAAGGTATTGGTTTCATCATCAACCACTTGGATTGAAGGGCAGGGACTAAGATGCCGAATTGGTGCATATTAGTTAAAAGACCCGAAGTAGCAAATCCTTGTGTAAAATAAGTACTTGGCGCTGTTATTGGGCTTAAATAATTTTGTTTTTTTTTTAATATGGAACCATATGAATAATGGATAAGATCCATGAGAGAAAGATTAATGATTCATAGAAATTACTTAATGGTAAATATCCCGGATAAATCTTTCGATACAATGTTCTACATCCAAGATTGGGATAAATTCGACGAAAGGATGGGAATTTTCCAAGTCATGGAGTTTATAGAAAATGTTTAAATTCGTTGGATCCTATAGACTTGTATTCCAAACTTTTATCGTAATAAATAATTAATTGATGCAATTGTCCAAATTCATAATGATTGGCCACAACAAATCACCCCCTAAATTAGTAGTTTTTTTAACCAAAAATAAATTAGTAGTTACAAAGTAAATTTTCTATCCTCACAAATCAAGTTCAATCCCGGATCTCATAAATAAAAGACGAGACGATCCGATATGGCATCACACTATTGGAGGAAATTTATGGACTATAGCATGAAGCCCATATCTCTTATTTAATGAACTAAAAGCCCATAAAAAAATAGCCCATAACTTGACCACCGTCGTCAACCCAATTGCACCTCTAGTCGTCTTCTTCAGTCCAGTCGCAGAAATAGTACGGCTCCGGTGACGGTGTCTTTATCTTTTCCGATACTGAATCCTATTTGAGATTAGTTTATTCCCAGTTTACCCTTTCAAATTCCCTCTTTTTCTGCCCCTCGGTCCTCCCCCGCGACCTTTTCACATAAACATGACCGACCGGGATGCCGATTTCCCACCCACCAAATTCCCCAATTCCGCCGCTCCCTCCCAATCGTCTTCTTTTCTTTTCTTCTTTCTTTCCCGTCGTTCATTCCCTGTAAAGCAGTGAGGAAAAGAGGGGAGAAAAAACCCATCAAAAAGTTCCCACCTTTTTCTCCAGCAGCATTTTGAAACCCCCGCAAAACGACGAACCAATCCCTCCCCTGCTTGCTCAGAAAAGCGCGTGAAAATGGTGATCCACTAGTTGAGTACAAACCATCCATCATCGTCACCACCTCCCCACCCTATTGCTGTTTGCTTGAGCTTAGCGCTGCTATTATTAGGAGACTACTGCTATCATTCGGTTTCTTCTGACACTCTCTGCTAGAAGAAACCAACCGTATTTCGAGAAATAAGCTCTGGCAGTGGCTGTATTCTTGTCTCTTTCTTCTTCTCCCTTCTTCCATTCAGTAACCGAATCACCCGCAAAGTTGACTACTAGTACTACCCCTGTTGTGGGGTTTTGCCAGTCCGCCCTTTTGATTTGGGAAACGATTGGGTGACGATTTGCTGCAGGGGGGTTGTTCTTTCCCCCACTCTTTCTTTTTGCTTGTTTTGTTTCGGTAGCGTGACCTTTCGCGGCTGTTTTGGCTTCTGGGGATGAGCAAATTATTCTCTGTTTCTTGACTCGAAATGGATCTCTGCCGACGATGGTGATGATGGTGTCTGATTTGAAATTTGAAGTGGCTGCTACAAGTTAAGGCTCTTTTTTGGTACTGCCGAGATTGATTGCAGAAGAATCAGTTCAAGTACTCTGTTTTCTTCTTACTGGGTTCTCTGTTTGCTTGCCCGGAAATATAAAGTTTGGGAGCAAGGAGATTTTGATTCATTCGGTACCCTGTTTGTCATTCCCTTTGTTCCATCTCCTCTGCAATAAAGAAGAGTTCTTCCGAGCTTTTCCCTGTTCTGGTAAGGACCCATATGAAGATTTTCTGTTACCTACACTCTGTTTCCACTTACTGCTTTTTTCTTTTCCCCTTCTCTCCAAAATCCAAATTGATCCCTCTTGTTTCGTTGCTCTGAAATTTCCTCAACCTAGCTTGGGTTTCTGCAGTCATTTTCAGCATCACTTGATCTTTAATTTCTTTTGTTTGCTCAATATCCACTTCCACAGGTCCAATGTCGCTACTAATTCGAGCTCATGCCCTCCATTCAACCCCGAAAATGGGGAAAACCAGCCCGCCGAACCGAGACTGGACGCAGATCTATGCAATCTACGGAATGGATCAATGGCACACTCTGCTCTTTCTCTTGTTCCACGCCTTCCTCTTCTCCTTGTTATCCCTCCTCTTCCTCCTCTACTTTGACCCCTTCTGCAGCTTCCTGGAACAAACTTTCCCTCTCTTCTTCGCCACCGGCGGCGGCGCCGCCCGCTTCGCCGCAGGATTCACCGGCTGTGTGGCCGCCCTCTCCTCCGTCTGCCTCTTCATCGCCGCCGGCAACTTCTTCTACAGCTCGGTCGCATTACAGCACGAGATGGCGCAGAGGATCGTCGGCCACGTCAGCGACTGGTCGTCGGTCAAGCTGGCCCTCGACGTCGGTTGCGGCCGCGGGATTCTGCTCAACTCCGTGGCGACCCAGCTGAAGAAAACCGGCAGCTCTGGCCGGGTCGTTGGGTTGGACCGGTCTAAACGGACCACCCTCTCCACCCTCCGTACCGCTAACATGGAAGGTGGGTCGGGGCTCCGAAACTACGCTTTTCCAAGTGGTTACTTATTTTAGTATTACTCTCGTCACAAACACGTTTAATTACTCATTCCTTTTCCCCCCATCAAACTGAAAACTTAGACGAATTTTGATCGACAGGTGTGGGGGAATACGTGACGTGTCGGGAAGGAGACGTGAGGAGCCTGCCATTTGGGGACAACTGCTTCGACGTGGTGGTCTCGGCGGTGTTCCTCCACACGGTGGGGAAGGAGTACGGTCACCGAACGGTAGAGGCAGCGGCGGAGCGGATGCGGGTCCTGGGTGAGATGGGTCGGGTATTGAAACCGGGTGGAACTGGGGTGGTGTGGGACCTACATCACGTGCCCGAGTACGTGAGGCGGCTGCAGGAGCTGAGGATGGAGGATATTCGGGTCTCGGAGCGGGTCACGGCGTTCATGGTCAGTAGCCACATCGTGTCATTCAGGAAGCCGAGTCAGCAACACGTGGCGGGCTTGGGTGAGGTCCGACTCGACTGGAGATTTTTCAATTAATTAATGTTTAAGTTATTATTATTATAATCAAGATTTGTGTTTAAATTTTACTACTTAGCAGCTGTTATTAGTCAACGGTAGTAGACTGAGTGAATATTTATACGTTAAAAAGGGTAAGAGGAACTAGATCTGGGGAGACGAAGCCGATCCAGATGCTTGTGTTTAAGAAGATTAGATACCACTATACGTTATCTAATGTATTGATGATTATCAATGAAAGAGAGCATTGATGATTAATTAAATGTGTTAATCTTGATTAATATGTGTTAATGTATGCATTTTTCTGGTGGTGGGTGTTATTCAATATTGTAGCCTACGTTGAGGAATCTGTGCTTAGCTTTGAAGATGGTAGGTGTAGGTCTTGATGGCATACCTTGTTAGATTTGATTGATTAGGAATTTGATGTAATATAAGACTGTTTAAATATGGTGGACTATAAGATTAAGGGATCATTATTGGAATAAGATTGTAGTTCAACCAATTAAGGTGTTGAATTTAGCGCCGTGTAAATTTCCAGATCTGGAATAATCTTTCACACAAATAAGATTTATCATCAAACCATTATGTTCCAAATGGAATAGCAATTATTCCCTCGTGGTAAAGCCATCGGCTGCGGTTTTAATGATCAATTAGGACATCCTAGCACGATTCACGATTTGTCAATAAAGTTTATAGTAAAGTTGGGTTACATATTAGGGGTATCAATTCAGTTAACCGAATAAATATTCTATTAGTAACTAAATCCAAAAAATGGTTTTTATTTAAATTAAAATAAACCAAAACGAACATATGATTGCATGATGGTCTATCGGTTTTTGCTTTAACTGAAACCATTAAAGACTTACCAGTTTTACCAGTTAAGAGGAACCGATAAGTCTAAAAACCGGATCGATTTTGATTAATTTCGAAACCAAACACCATCTCTAGTAAAAATGGGTAGATGAGAAAGATTAGTGTGTCAAAAGAGGCAAGAGGGTGGGGAAGAAAAGACATGTGAGGGTGCCTGGCTAAAAGGATATAAACAGAATGGGGTAGAGAGAGTGAAAGAGTGAGAGAGTGTCTTTGAGATGATGAGTTGTTTCCTGTTTGCTGTTGTGGGTAGCTGAGCAGTGAATTTAGGTTGGTTTCTTGGGGTCATATTAAAGTAGGTCTTTTGCCTTTCACCCAAACAAACAATCAAATGTGCATCTTATCTAGTCAGCAATATATTTGTGAATTGATGTTACTTACAATATTAGTACCATATTTCCACTACAAGCTACCGGGCGAGATGTAATTAGGAGAAAAAAAATCATTTTGGTAAGGAATGTATATAATTTTTAATCGAGTTTCCAAATAATTCATACAAATCGAGTAAATGAGATTGCATCCTCTCGAACTAGGTTGGTTTCTTGGGGGTCATATTAAAGTAGGTCTCTTCCCTTTCACCCAAACGAACAAACAAACAAATTGGCACAGATTATTTTGGTCAGCATTATATTTGTAAATCGATGCTACTTATCATAACAATACGATACTTAAATCTGCAGAGCGAAGATATATTTGAAAAGAATCATTTTGTTCGGTGCATTCGTCTTGAAGACATGCCAAAATTGATAAAGCACATGCACGATTTTGAAAGTGAGTTTCCAAATACTTCCAATCGATCAAGTTATTGAGATTGCATCCTCTAAAGTCCAACTCACCTACTAGGGGTGGAGTTTGGTCATTTCGGTTATAACCAAAAATCAAAAGCTCGGTTATCAGTTAAACCGAACCACCTCCCAAATCTACTGACCGAACAGAGGCCTTAAGACTTCGGTTATCTCAATTTCGGTTAACCACACTTCCCCCAAAACCAAAAGCATCTCGCTCATCCCTTCGAATACCGACCGATTTTCGGTTAGTAGATAACCGGCTGGTTTCAGTTGTAACCAGTCGGTTAACCGCTAACCGATTTTCCAGCCCTACCACATACTACTTCGTGGCCTTCTCCCATTTTCTCGGCTGAAAGCTAGCTGCAGAAGGATATGACAAGGTTCTGGTATATAGCTATAGCTCTCTGCACCTAACAGAGTTTTGGACCATTAGAATTTAGAAAGTGAGTCCAAAGTCAGAGTTTTAGTCTTCCTCTGCGCCTAATTAGCTATCTGATTATTCAATACTTGCGGCGGATTGGAGTGAGCGATCTAGCTGTAGAGAAAGGTGGCAGCTTTGTTTATTGAATATAGCTTGCGTGTGTGGCAACTGCAGAACCGACAGACTGCAATTCAATAGTGATCCAAATTCCAAACTACAGAGAAAGAGAAAGAGAGAGAGAGAGAGAGAGAGAGGGAGAGATCTTTTGCATCAATGGCAAAGAACAATGGATTCAGTGATTGATTGGATCCAAGTGGGTCTACTTGGTTGCTTATATATTGGTTACTGGGCTCCTCTAGCTCATGCGCAGAGCGCCCCACCCTCGTGACCAAAGGGTTTCGGGTACTCTGCAACTGCAACCATCTTAATTGCAGCAGCATGTGTGCTTTTATTCTCTTCTCTTCTTCAGTTGCAGCACAACCATGTGCGCCATACAACAGCTTCGAAAGAGAAATCACAACTGCCACCCGATCTTCTCCCAAGTTTGTGCATTTTCCCTTATAAACTGTGCAGTCCCACCTCGACAGCTCTGTACTTCGTTTAGGGAAAACTATGCAGATGTGTTTAGTACTCTTTCCTAAATAATTTGGCATTTATGGTTGCGCGGCATTCGATCATTGACAGAATTGAAAATTTCAGTGCTCTGCCTCTGTAGTTTGATATGCTTCCACGTTGAACATATCAGAGCGGTTGCTTATTTATGGCAAGGTGGGGGAAAAAACAGAGCAGTACACCATTTTCAAAGCGGCCAGGCAGGTGGCTGTCTTTGTCAGTATGAGCCAAAGTGCCAGACTTTTTTCCTGAATGAAGCCAAACCTAGACGAAGAGGAGGCTTCAGCCTTCAGGTACTTGTGGTAGTTGGGATACGTGGAGAAGAGGTTTTATGGAGGAAACAGGGGAAGCATAAAAACAGGGGAGTGTGTCGGCGTTGCTGTGTGAGTCTCCTTCGTCCTGCAGTTGGGCCTAGCTAGCTAGGTTGCCACACAAAGTGAGCTAGTTTATTAGTTTGGGGGCAAGATATATATCCGGCTATGGTGCTCACAGTTCGCCGCAGTTCGTCTGTGAGATCGATTTCACAAGCGTGCTGGCTCGTCGGATCAGACGAGAGCGCTTTGCGTCCATCCAGTCGTCAGTAGATATGGATTGCCAATTCGCGATTCAGTAAGGTCAGCTAACCTATGAGTGTATTTTGGCAAATGGGCTGTAAACATTTTAGCAAAATTGGGGAAGATATGTGTATGATATGCTCCTATGAGTCTAATGGGTCTTCTCTCCAATAATTACCTTTTGTGGTGTAAAAAATTTGGAAGATGGAAGAGCTGTTAGAGAGTGGTATAAGATCCAGCATAACCTTCTCCCAACAACTCGAGTTATTGGGACCAACTGGTTTATGTCAAGAGCTTTTCAGATTTCCTACATTTCACACATCATTAAGTTACCTCATCATAACATCATTAGGTGGGACAAAATAGGGAAAGTTTGAGGTACTGATCATGAGGTGAGAATGAAGCATCCAAAGAAATATTAGATCATGATTATCAACCAAAAAGAAAAGGAAGAGAATATTAATTAGATCAAGCATGCATTTCACTTAATGATGCATGAGGTACAAGCTTGAAGTTCATTTGTTAGACCACCCCCCCTACTCTAATGATGCATTGCTTATTTGAATTTTGGTTTCTGCAATGACATAAATTAGTGTACAAATTATTCGATTTCAGAATCGAATCTGATTTCATTTCTAAATTTCTACTTTAGCATTCACCAACGACGACAAATTTAGAATTAAGAGTGATTATGAACTAAAAAGGAATAATAAATAATTCGCAAATACGTCATCCGAACATAATTAGGTCTTGAACGAGAGATGCTAATGTCGGCCCCGCCCACCACGCTATCACTATCCAATATTTGTTCAACATATATGTAACTACATGTTGTTGTATCAAACCAAATCCAAATTCTCTCTAAATTATACCTACGTAGCTCCGCCGCTATTCATAGTTGAAATTCCTAGCCAGTAAACATACCACAAACTTGAAGACCATTATCTAAATGGGAGCATAAATAAACCTAAAAACCAAGGAAATCTTCATTTAAAAACCCCACTGGAGAAGCAAAAGGAATATGTAAAGTCATAAAGATAAAGAGATATATGTCAGCTAGCTAGTTGGGGGATTGAATTCATCATGGGCATGGCTGCTGATCGAGGTGTGGGGAAGTTGCATCCTAGCTGTGGACCAATATCCAAACTCCAACTTGCTAGTTTCATCATAAATAAGTCACAAACTCGATCCAATCTTCAACCCAAATGGGAAAGTTTGACTTCTCAACCCTCATTTTCGTCTGCAACTGTAGCAGCATTCATGAATCTCTCCCAGTTGCTGTATTTTATCATTCTGAACGATCAGATGGGCTGAAGGAAGGAATGCGCTAGGACTGTTTTGGGTTAATGGGTTTTGTAGGCTGGAGGGAACATTTTGGTGGGTTGATAAAGATATTGGGGCATGGGCAGTGGATATGGAGTTTGGATCCTGCACAAAAGTCTTAAGCACAGTATTGAAACCTTCAAACACAGACACCAGAATTGGGACAACAACGATTTAGCTGTCTGAAAAAAGAGTTAACCAAACAACTTGTTCAAACTCCACATAACTGTAATCCAACGACGAACCAAACGCTATAGCGTTCATGACCACTAACTTGACTCAATCTTACCAACCCTTGTCTCTTCGAAAATAAACTTGTTCCAACTCCTCACAACTGTAGTCCAACGACGAAACGCTCGTCTCTCGAAAACATGACAAACCATAGTTTTTGAAACTCTCAGAAAGCAACTCAGTTATCAGAAATGGTTGCTTCACTGTCATACCCATTTCCATCAGCAGCAGCAGCAACATTCTGCAGATTGTTGGATGTGCCCACCTGCACTTCCTTTTCTTCAGCCATTGTTATCTTTTGCTTCTTGGGATTGGGTTCCTGAATTTTAATCAATCCCATTTTTGTTAGTAGCCAATCTGAACATACAGGTTTAGCATCTTGATGTTGGGATGTGATCTCCATGACCAACAGGATTGTATGGTAAAATATACTTACGGGAGTATGATCGATTGACGGCCTCCCCCTCTTCTTCGGGAGGCTGCTGCTGCCATCATTGTTTAGCTTAGGACCAGCATTGTACAGCAGGTACTTTGACACTTCAGGCGCCGAGCGAAATTTCAAGCCTGATTCCTCGTGGCGAAAATACTGCAGGTGCACACACATTTCCAACATGTTTTTAGCTTTCCACAGAGGAACTTTGGTACACATTCATCATGAGAACACATAGGAAAGTGTAATATTGATTACCGAATCAAAAAGTTTACTGTTCACTCGTTTCTTGAGCTCCATAATCCAGCCTTCTACTCTTCTAGCCATAGGCATTTGAATTGGATGTATACGGTCGATCAACTCCTCGTCTACCTCTTGATTCAGCAGCCACTGTTCAGAGAAAACAGAAACATGGACAACCTTAAGTCACCATACAATTTTCAAGAAGAAACACACATGTTTATGTTGCAGAAAGTTGTAACCTTTTCAAAATCTTGCAGGTTAGCCATGAACTCTTCAGGAAGGCCTAAAGACATTGTGTAGTCTCCACAAAGTATAGCAGGTTGTTTCTTCTTCCTTTTCTCTCCAGGCGATACAGCAGCAGCTTGTTTCTGCTCCCTTTTCCCGATCCGATGAGGCTGCCAGTGCAGAAACATTCAAAATATATCAAATCCACCAGACAAGAACATAGTAGTACTGTCCAACATAAGTTGTTAACCCATGTACCATGTTGTCATTGGAAGATCCCTCTGGTAGACTGCAGGCGATGGATTCTGCTGCAATTACATTTCCCCCTGATGACTTCAACAACCATGCTTCCTTAAACTCTTCTTTGAGCTTCTGCAGCAGACGCAAAACCAACAAGGGAAAAGTAGAATTCTGATTTGATCTGAATCTATATAGATAATGAACAATACATACGAGAATAACATAAATATAAATTATTACCTTGAAATGGTTATGAAGATTCTTGGGTAGGGCTTTTACAGCTTCTCTATAGTTGTGCTCCACTGCTGGTATGGCAGAGGAATCCTCTGCCTGAGCTGTGTTTTGATTGGTCTGCTTAGGTGAATCAGCAGTGAGATCCACTATATTTGCACTTCTTGGATCAGTGGCTACAGCTTCTACATGGTTGAGCTCCAGTTTTGGAATGGCAGATGAATCCTTTGTCTGATCTGTGTCCTGCTTAATCAGCTTAAATGAACCCAATCATACAATGATTTGGATTAGTGAATGAATATCAGACTCTAACTAGTGAAAAAGATTAATAGAGGTTTTTTTAAAGGTTCAGGGATAGGGTTGGTACATCTTCTGCATGGTTGTGCTCCACTTTTGGTAGTTTAGAAGAGTTCTCCTTCTGATTTGTGTTCTGATGGAGCAAAACAGCAGGGTTCTTTGTCTGATTTGGGTTCTCCTGGAGCAACTTAGATGAATCAATGGGGTGAAAAATTTAATTGATAAAAAAAACCTTTCAGTCATACATACTGTGGTGTAAAGTAATTAAGAACATAGTTAGTAAAATACGGTACGGGAAAGTTACGTAAAAAGTACGTACGGGTATTATACTTGGTCTCTAAGCTAAAGTTACGTTTAATAGTACGTTAATAGTCATAAATATATAAAATTAATCATTTTAAAAATAAATAAATATATAAATAATACTAAAGTTAACAATTTAATTCGTAAAATACGGATAATAAACGTGTTATACGGATTTTATACGTGTTTAGTACGGGTGTCATCAAATGAACGGGGGAAAATGAAACGGCTTGACAATAATACGGATACGGAAGTTTTAAACGGATAAAGTACGTACGGGTACATATACGTGTATTAAACGGAGTATTTACTAACTATGATTAAGAAGACACGTCGGGTATTAATGTAGACTTACTCAAAGTTTAAATGCCAACTTACTGTATAAAGAAATCGCATTATGTATGATTTAGCATGC
The DNA here is from genome assembly GCA_964030455.1 of Linum trigynum. NCBI lineage: Eukaryota > Viridiplantae > Streptophyta > Magnoliopsida > Malpighiales > Linaceae > Linum > Linum trigynum. The sequence continues at coordinate 58,626,425 of OZ034817.1, read as the reverse complement.
TCGATCATCACCTGACGGGTCTTAACCTATCATTTATGGAAGTTGAAAGTATCGTCAATATTTTCTTCGATGATATTATCAAGTTGAGGAAAAGCCCATGAAAGTATAGACATTGGAAAAGGTGTGTCGAAATGAGCCAAACAAACCATAAACTAACATAAGTCAACACTAAACTCTAAGAAAATTTAGATATGGTATGTAAAGAGCATCTAACACTGAACCCTAAAGACGAGACAAAAGACGTTGGGAAAGGTAGTGACACAAAATGAACAAACAAAACAAAAATGAACATATATAAGCCAACTAAAAAACCTCCAATATGCAACTTTACCCAACAACAAAATTTCATATATGATTTACAAAGAGCATCTAACATTGAATGATGAAAACAAAGGAAAAAGAAACGTTGGGAAATGTATCTTGAAATGAACCAAACAAAGCAACAACGAACCTATGTAAGCCAACACCATGCGAATTCACTAAACACCAAAATTTCGAATATAATATGCAGAGAATATAACATTGAATCCTAAAATCATGTAAAAAGAGAAGTTGTGATAGGTATCTCAAAAAGTCAAAATCAACCAATCAAACCAACGAGGAACACATATAATCTAACACTAATACCAACATACACATTTATTGAGCAACAAAATCTCATATATGATGTGTAGATAGGAATGGCAATGGGGCAGGTCAGGGGCGGGTATCTCGATAGCCATACCCGCCCCATGGCAGGTAGGGTTCAGGTCGGGTAATTTATTACGGGGCACGGGTCGGGGCAGGTCGACCCATTGGGTATGTAATTTATGTGAAAAACATTAGAAATATTCGTTCTTTTCATTGAAAGACCAAGAAAGAAACCATAATATGATAAAATGTAGTTAAATTATTGAAGAAATTGAGGTTTTCACTTATTTACAAATTTATTATAGCTAAAATATACTGTAATAAGAGGAAAATCTTAAGTAATCTAACTAATATTATATGTAATTTAGGCAAGAACGGGTCGAGAATGGGGCGGGTCAGGGCAGGTCGGGTCGATGAGAGGTACCCATGCCCGCCCCGCCCCGCCTACGGGGCGGGTTTGACCCGCCCCAAAACAGGTCAAACAGGTCGGGTAAATCGGGTCAGGTCAAAATTGTCATCCTATGTGTAGAGAGCCTCTACCACTCAACCCCAAACACTAGGGAAAAGATATTGGGGAAGGTGTCTCAAAATTTACCTTCAATTGTTGTTTATGGTTTCTGGGTTGGGTGGCTGCATCTTTTTTATACTTGTGCTGCTTTCTTGGTATATCCAATGAATTCTTTGTTTGATCCATGTCTTGATTAATCTGCTTAGGTGAATAGGTGGGGAACAATTAGAATTAGTAAGTACTAGCACACTCTAAATAGTGGGGGCAAAATTCATAAGATTTTCTTTTCTTAGATTGCTGGTGTGTTGGAATAGTCAAACAAACCCTAAACTAGCATAAGTCAGCACTAAACTAAAAAAAAAATTCATGTATGGTATGCATAGAACATCTAACACTGAACCCTTAAGACATGAGGAAAGACGTTGGGAAAGGTAGTGACTCAAAACGAGACAAAACAAAAATAAACATATATAAGCCAACTCAAAAATACCAATGTGCAACTTTACTCATCAACAAAATCTCATATATGTTTATACTGAGAACATCTAACTCTGAACCATAAAAACATGGAAAAAGAGACGTTGGGAAAAGTATCTCGCAATGAACCAAACAAAGCAACAACGAACATATGTAAACAACACCAATACCAACATACACATTCACTAGACAACAAAATTTCAGATATAATATATGCTATATAGAGAAATTCTTGCACTGAATTCTAAAAATATATGAAAAGATATCTCAAAATATGTGAAAATACGTTAGAGAAGATGTTTCAAATTTTACCTTGACAAGTTGTTTTAGGTTCTTGGATGGGGTGGCTACCTCTTCTTTATAGTTGTGCTCTAGTTCTGGTGTTTCCAGTGACTTCTTTGTTTGACCCATGTCTTGATTAACCTGCTTATGTTATTAGCTGGGAAAATAAAACTAGCAAGTACCAACAAACTCCAAATAGTGGGAAAAGTTCATAATATTTACTATATTTTCATTTCTAAGATCAATGGCTGCATCATCGACATAGTTGTGCTCTAATTCTGGGATGGTGGAGGAATCCTTTGTTGGATTTATGTCCTGATTAATCTGCTTAAATGAACCAACCATACAATAATTTTGATTAATGAAGACTGAAGACTAGCAAACAGCAAATAGTAAAAAAGAACCATTAAGGGTTTTTGGATAGGATGGGTACATCTTCTCTATGGATGTGTTCCACTTCTGGTGGTTTAGGAGAGTTCTCTGTCTGATTCATGTTTTGATTAAGCAAATCATAGTTCTCCATCGGATATATGCTCGGCTGAAGGAACTAAGAATAACCAATGGGACAAAAAAGTTAATCAATAAAGACTATTCATTCATAAATATTTCGGACGAAGTAATTAAGACGACACAACATGTATTAATGTAAACTTACTCAAATATTTTAAACTACAGTTAATTAATTAAGTACTCACATTATGCATGATCTAATCCAAGCATCATATGACTTTTTAACCTTTTTCGTTTGTTAACGTTGCAAGTGTTATCGATATTTTCTTCAACGAGATGATGAAGTTGAGAGAGAAAAAACTCAGGAAAAGAAACAAAAGAAAAGAAGAAAAAAATATGGTTGGAAAGTCTATAACACAAGCCCAAAGCTTAATAGTAGGAAAAGGGAAACCCTATTTCTAAATATCTTTGTTAGGTCATATGAATTTTCAACAAGTTGTAGTGGTTGTGGTGCTAAATTTTAGACCTTAAAATCATGATTTCAACATTCATAACATGCAACCTTCCTAATCTTGCCCCTATCTATATAATGAAAATGGGACGGATGTCGATTGACGAGAAACACCCTAAGAAGTTCTAAAATAAAATATCAAAAGATTTTTAAATTCATAGTCCTCTCTAAGGGATTTATATTATTGTTCATACCAAACTATAAAGGGTTCATAAACACAAAATAACATTGTCTTTTATTGCTCAGTATTCTACCTATGTTGACCAATCATGAACACATGACAAAACTAAACTCTATGCTAATATCTGACATTGAATCCCACAAATTAGAAAAAATACATTCGGAAAGGTGTGTTCGAATTATCCAAACAAATACTAAACTAGCACAAGCCAACACTACACCTAGAAAATTTTAAATATGATATGTAGATAACATCTAACACCGACCCTAAAGACATATGAAAGGATGTCGGAAAGACGTGTCCAATGAACCAAACAAACCAACAATGAACATATATAAGCCAACATAAACACCAATATGCAAATTTACCAATCAACAAAATTTCAGATGTGATAAGCAGAGTACATATATGTAGCATTAAATCCTAAAGAATGGGAAAGAGACGTTAGGCTCAAAATGAACCAAGTAAACTAACAATTAACATATACAAACCAACATCAATATGCAATTTTAGTGAGGAGGAAAATTTCAGATCTAATATATGTAGTGAGAATCTGACAGTGAACCCTAAATACGGGAAAAGGTGTTGGAAAAGGTGTCTCAAAATGATTCAAATGAATCCTAAACTAATATAAGTCAACACTAAATCTTAGAAAATTTCAGATCCGATATGCAAAGAACATCTAACACCGAACCCTAAAAACATGTGAAAGGACGTTGTGAAAGATGTCTCAAAATGAACCAAACAAACTAGTATTGAACATACATAATCTAACACCAATACCAGCATCAACATGCAAATTTACAAAGTAGCAAAATTTTCAGATCTAATAGAGAATATCCAACACTAAACCTTAAATACAAACCAAATTTTCAGCCGTTGGGCTCATAATTATCCAAACAAATCAACAATGAACATATACAAACCAACACCAACATGCGAATGTACTAAGCATAAAATTCCATATCTTAAATATGTAGAGAACAAATGAACACTAAAGGCATGGTAAAAGACATTGTGAAAGGTGTCGCCGAATGAGCCAAAAAAATCCTAAATTAATATAACTCAACACTAAACACTAGAAGATTCCAGATCTGATGTGCGAAAAACATCTAACACTGAACCCTAAGAACATGTGACAGGATGTTGGGAAAGGTGTCTCAAAATGAATCAAACCTACCAACAACAAACATATATAAGTCAACAACAACACTGGATCCAACATGCAAATTTACTAAGCAGCAAAATCTCATATATGATAAGCAGAGAGCATCTAATACCAAATCATGTAGAGATGGGAAGAGACGTTGGGGTCCAAATGAATCACACAAACCAATAATGACACATATATGAACCAACTCTAACATGAAAATTGACTAAACAGAAAAATTGCAGAGAGTGTTTAACACTGAACCCTAAAGACAGAGGAAAAGCCATTAGGACTGGTGTTTCAAAATGAACCAAACAAACCAATAGTGAAATATATAACCCAACACGGGTACCCACATGCAAATTTACAGAATAAAAAATTCTAGATCTGATAGAGATAGAACAGTATTCACAGGAGAAAAGATTTGTGCAAATTGTAAAAAGGTGCAAACACTATTTCTAGATCTAAGACATATAGTTTATATACAAGAACTAAATTATACCAGATGATTCAATTCTTCAACAGGATTACCAATCCAAAAATCTTCCAAATGGTAGTCAAAGTGGTTTTCATCCATTGATGGTGGTGCTTGGGTGCCTTGGGCAAACAAGTATGGGTAGTTCTTATTCCAGCCTACCATGCAACCTTTCTCTTGAACTTGGGTTTTAGATTGGAAGAACCACTACTCTCTAGATTTGTTTGGAGTGAAGAGGATGGAAAAGTAACGGGTTAAAAAGGTTGAAGAAAAAGGTCATTGTGCTTTATGTCAACAAGTGTTATGTGATGATTACTTTTATGTCAAGAACTTAAATGAGAGGAATCTCATTTATGTGTTTCCTATATTTGCCAAAAACACATGCAACGAATCAGAAGACACTTCCTTTTTTGAAAAAAAAAAGAAAAAGAAAAGGAAGCAAAATACACTACTACTTCTTATATGTTCTTTTACGAGCACACAACCACGAATATCGATCTATAAGAATGGTGATGCAGTAATATTCCTATCACACCATCGATCGACTCGTCTCGATCTTTAAAAAAGAGATTGATGGTCCCAAACCTATTGCTTACATGTTTTCATAAAGAAAAAGTTACAGTCTTGAAACATATATGAAATCCTGACATCGATCAGTTCTAGTATCACACCATTCACCGCGTAGAAAAGAATATCTCTATTGTTGAAATTTGTAAAGAAGTTATTAAACGACATTTTTATTTGAACATAATTATATGATATCATCATCGATCACTAAACGTCCAAGCTGAAATGTCAAATTGACCATGTCGGCTCTATGAAATAAACAATATTTAATTTTTCAACGTAGTTCACATATTTGGTATGCCACCACCTAATTTTTTTCTTTAAAATTATCTTATTTACCTCACGCTTGGCGTCAAGCTAATTAGATTGACGCGCCATTTAGTATAATCATGTATTCTGCAATACATGCTTTTTAAGAATACATCTCGTTTGCTTGTTGGATTTGAAAATGAGGGTTTTTAGTTTTAAAAACCTTTGGATTTATGATGGATTTGTTGCATTATGGATTTAGAAGAGTACATTGTTTGTTTAGTTAACTTTTATCATGGATTTGTCTGACAAATTTGACTTCCATTATCAAATCCCAAATGAAATGTGAGATTTTCAAATATGTGGGGTCCACGTGTTTGGATCTAGAAAAAGAGTACAAATCCGTGGGCCTCACAAATTTGTGTCGCTTAGAAAACAATGAATTTGTGCCAAATCCTTAGATGTTTAGGATTTGTGTGTCAAATCCATCACCTAAATCCCACAAGCAAACAATACGGTAATTTTGTAAACATAGAGGCTTACCAAACCCAACCCTGAATATTGATGACAGAGGAATACGTTTCTCGGGCCATCAACACTCTAAGAATGAGTCAGCCATGGAGAAAGCGACCAATGAAATCTGTCCACATAGGATCGGGTAGGGTAGCAAGATATAGATGAGCTGAGCCGCGCCAAAATCCTTCCCCTCTCCCTTTCCCTGCTTCTCTTCTCACAAATCTATTCCAACTAAAGCACAGGCAGAGCCCAAATTTGCAGAGGCTATGGCTTTCCCTTCCCTTATCCCAGCCTCTGGCGTCCACAGGCTTTCGCTCTTTTCTTCCCCTTCTTCAGCTCGCACGTCGCAGCACTTGTTGCTCTCATCCTCCCATTCTTCATTTCGCTTCAATCCAACTCCAACTCTCCACTGCCCTCCAGCCGCCGCCAAGCGTTCTGCCGATTACAGGGTTCAGAGTTATCCTCCTGCAAAACCCACTTCAGAGGTTCTAGCTTCAGATACCAGAATTTCACATTCCAATTTATTTGATAGTTTCTGCACATTCTTAGTTCAGTGATGTGATTAGGATTTTGGACACTTTCCACTCCATTTAGCAAACCCTGTAAAGTTAGTGTCTTTATAGCTGTGGAGAATTGGAGACAATTGGAAAGATTATAACCCTCCAGCAGTTACGCAGGATATGGAGAAGGTGATTCCTTTCGCTACTGAAGCAGGCACGCCAAGTTCCCGACTTAGAAACAAGAATTTAAAGGGTCTGATAGCTGCGGTTCTTATGTTTGTTCAAATATCTTCACCTCTGCCTTACTTCGGCTGGGAGCCGTTTCCCATTTCACCAGCAAATGCGGTGCTTTATTTGCCGGACACTAAGGTTCGAAGAACTGGAGAACTTGCTTTAAGGAAGGCGATTCCAGCCAATGCAAACATGAAGGCCATACAGGTCCTTTCTCAGTGAATGAATTATGTATGCTTCTTTACTTGGAAGGGTGAGCAGCTTACGGATCGTCTTGCAGTTTTTCGATTCCAGGATTCACTGGAGGATATCTCATACTTGTTAAGGACACCACAGAGGAAGCCATACGGAACCATGGAAGGCAATGTGAAAAAAACCCCTTAAGGTATGTGGCATCAGCCAAAGGACTTTTTCGCCATCTATGTGAAGCTTTAATAATCATATACCATGCTAAAAGTTCAGTACCAGCTAAAGGAATTTGTTAAGTGTGATCATTGATGTTCTATATTCCTGTAACATGGTGCTATGGTTTCAGATTGCAACCGAGGAAAAGAACTCCATTTTGGCAAGTGTACCTGCAGAGTTTGGGGACTAGGGTTCCTCATTATATGCATCTCTAATTGATGGAAAGTTATGACACTTTTAGGTGGTTGTAATGTGGTGGAATGTGGTAACTGCTCAACGTTGCTTTGGTGTCTCGTCGTCTCATTATCGGAACGCTAAACCAGTGACTGGCTTCATTTGAACTAGTGGTTCAATTTTGAAGGATACTAAATTACCTTTTCCATTTCAAGGGTGGTTTGCAAGCTCTGATTAAAAACATTAAGGACCGGGACCAAGACAAAGTTTCCGTGAGCCTTGCATCTTCACTTGATACCATCTCTAAGCTTGAGTTGCTACAGGTATCCGTATGTAAGACTTCCTCTCATGTTTCTTACGATTCAGAATTTGTATCCAATAACTGTAACCTCCCTTTTTAGCACTGTTCCTTCCTTGTCAATCCAGCAACTTACCAGTCTCCATTTCACATAAAGGCAGAAATGGTTGGTCCATATTATGCATTACTTTGTGGATGGATGACTCATAAAGATAGCAAATTATGCTTCTTCTTTTTTTGTCAAGTTCACCAATTTCCACCAATTTATTCCTTTCAGGGATCAAGAGCGTTGTAGAAATGGTAATTGAATAGATTCCTTTTGGTTGTAAAAGGCTCCAGGACTTTCTTTCTTGTTGCCAGAGCAATACACAAACTATCCAAGGTCAGCCCTTTCATTGGTCATCCCTGTGTGATAATGTTGTATTGCAACTTTAATGGTACAGGCACAAAAATAGTGGCAGCCAAACTTTGGATTAGTTTTTATCTCCTGACTAGAATCTGTGGACCTGTAGGCTAAATGGCAGAGGAACTGTTGAATTTACCATTGAGAAAGGAGATGGTTTAGCATTTTCCCCTGAAGTGGGTGGTGAATTAAGAAAGACAGTCAAAATTCAGGTCTGATAAGCAATCTGCAATAATGAGAAAGCAAAGTTACTGTCATTGATATGTGCTCCTACTTTGAATCTCCTACATGCTTGAACTACTTTATTCCTGCTGCTGGATTTGTGGATATGACATTTGCTTGCAACTAGTTAGTTCCTATTCTGGGTGTGTGCCTTCCATTCTTTCATCTAATTTTTTTTCTGGATACCTTGTTGCTCTCTTATCTCTTCGTACTATCATTAACTATATCTACAATAAAAATTAAATTATGCGCAAACAGGTAACTGTATATGGATATTCAGCAGTCAGCACCACCGACAGCAGGGAATTTCGCAAAACTGGTAAGGTTGCTGAACCTCACTTGAACCTCACCAGTCCTAATTTCCTCATTATGTACCTTTTTTTACCTTTCATGAACGATATGCAAACATTGATCGTCTTAGGTAGTGCATGGGGCATACGACGGAGCAAAGCTCGATACCATTAACCAAGCTATCATAACCGATACTGGACTGGACAAGAACTCCAGTTACAAGCATACCCCTAGAAATAATGCCCTCAGGACAATTTGAGCCACTGTACCGAACAAAATTAAAGTGTCCAGGTAACACCATACTGTCTATACAATGATACAATACATTCATCAGGCCAATTTAGAGCTGCCAAAAGAGTTCTCACCTTTTTCAAAATGTTATCACTTTCATGTTGTCTTAAAAAAAGCACGGGGAGTTGCCAGTTCTTCCGATGTCAGTCTACGGAGCAGTTGCAATGGCACATAGTGAATGTGTCTGAAGCATATCAGTTCTTCTTCTACCTCTACGACAAGAGAAATGTAAGTACCATGCACCAATCAAACTCTATAGAGCTCAGAATTTCTCTCTTGAAACTCACCACTTCACTGGTTCCCCCTTGTCAATTTGTATGACAGTCTGGCTTAGGAGGATTATCTTTCTGACGAAGGGCGGTTCTCGGTTTTCGGGTATGTCTCCGAGGCCCTACCTAATGTCTTCTGCATGTCAGGTTTCACTGTGCTGAGCTATAATCACTGTTCTGTAAATGCGTTTGCAGATATGCCACTAGCGGGAGGGACATTCCTTGGCAGATCAAAACCCGGCGATGTGATTCGATCAGCAAAGATGGTGGATGGTCAGGATCGCCTTATACTACCAACCAAGAGCTGAGACCTGAAAACAGGACCAGCTTGATTCTCTTCTCTTTCCAAACAGGGTACGACGAAGATCTCTGATCATATCTCCCAATGACCCACTTGCTCAATTCATTGGTAATTTGATAGACACACAATGTCGATCATTTTTTTTTTTTTTGGTCTTGTAACAAATGTCTAACACCAGTAGTCACCAGGTCTATCTATCCTCTCAAAATTTGTTGATTGTTCCACCTCTGGGTGGGAAATGAGAAATATTTCTGGATTTGTCGATACTTCCCACTTCCACATCTGAAGATGGGTTTGAGTTTGACATCCGGCCATCGGTTTGCTTCCGGCCGACACGTCACTGCTCCAATTTGTACGATGATTTTTTATCCTGCTGTGATCGGAACAGAGACCTCTCTGAAGGATACATCTTCTTCACTGTCTGGTAGTGGCCCTGAGGTGTCGACTTTTGGGCGGACGTCGAGAAGGAAGGTGATCGGACATTTCGCTTTTGCTTGCCGAGAATTCGGCCGGGAAAAGGGACGGAACCGGCACCTTTTGAGTTCGCCGACGGCGACAATCCAAGAAAACTCCTTTTTTTTGTCTGAAAAATAATTTGTGAAATTAAGGGACTTCTGCAGACGTGTTTAATTTTCATTGGCTGTGAGGCAGAGGTCAAGCAGGCACACAGTGGGCTATATCGCAGGGAATCATAGCCCTCTCGTATAAAACAAGTCCTCGTTTGCAAACTCGAAACTTGGAGGAGATTAACTGAGCAAACGATTCAAAACTCGGTCGCCTCGACTCAGTTCCTCCCAGCCTCCAATGGCTTCCCTCCACGCAATTTCTCCTCACAGCTTCCTCCCTCTCTCCAATCACAGAATTGCTCCTACAGCTCAAATCCTGAGCGGGCCTATTAGGCTCCTTCCGAATCGGATTTTCTCGAGAAGCAAGCAGGTAGCTGACAGGTTGGTGGCGAAGTCGCTTGTGCAGGACGAATTCGATGTCATCCCGGTGCAGAGCGGGGATAGCACGGACCGGCAAGAAGGTATGGCGGTGGTGGGGAGCCAAGTGGAGAGAGAAGGCAACGAGTTGGCGGTGGTGACTCAGGTGAGCGGGTTCGGAGCGAGCGAAGGTCAGTTGTCGTTGGAAGGCTACACTTCTGTTTCTGGCTCCGTTGTTGGAGGAGGTGGTGGTGGTGGTGGTGGTGATGGGGAAGGTGATCAGAGGGAGAAGGAGCTGGAAATGGAGCGCCTGATTGATCGGACGATTAACGCCATGATTGTTCTTGCTGCGAGCAGCTATGCTATTACTAAATTGGTCACAATTGATCGTGATTACTGGCATGTAAGTCCCTCTATTTCCCTGGTCTGTTTTCCTTTGTAGGCGTAATTCTGAGTTGAAGTACTTGAATGTTCTCTTGGTGAGCTCTTTTGTTGCTTTTGCGGGTTTTTGCCGCTGAATATCTTTAATCTTGACTGCTGCCATGGTGTATTTTTACCTGAAGCTTTCTCTAATTTTCTATCTTCATGTTAGCTGGTTAATATCAGGGCATGTTAATGATCGAGGAACTTGTTATGCGTATGGGGAAAAAATGCTTTCTTTGTCTATTTATGTGCTAAATTACATGGTTTGTCTGGAGAACAATGCAAGTAGACAGAGCCATGTTGAGTTATGGATCTATGAGAAGTTGGCTAGATAGCTCGTGCAACATGAGCAAGTGTGGTCATCATGGTTTTTTAGTAATTGTGGCTTCGATTAAGAATCCATATCTTGGTTGAAGAAAGGGAAGGTACAATTGTTTCCTCTCAAAAACTCATTATGCATAAGCATGAGAGTAGGCTGTATAACATGCATCATGTGTTTGTGTCGATGTGAGGTTGAGCTAGATGATGCAAAGCATAGGTTAGTCGGGTAACAAATCAGAACAAAATAGTACATGAAAGCATAAGGCTTTGCTGGATCAAAGGAACTTCATACTATTTTCAGGAGTTGGCCATAAGATAGTTGATTGCAGCTTCAGGTTGCTTGCATGATGATATTAGTAATTCTGGAGATGCTTAATCTTGTCCACAAAATATTCAATCTCAAAACAGGTGAAATTTATGGTACTGATCTTGATTGTTCGTGTTTTGTTGCAACTGTCAATGAACACTTAATTTCATTGACATCTGTTCTTTACTTTCTTGTTGGTTGTTGAACTCGTGCGTCATGGAATCCTTTTTCTAATGTTATCTTTTGTTTGTCGTTCCAGGGATGGACCCTTTATGAGATACTAAGATATGCACCTCAGCACAACTGGTCTGCCTATGAGGAGGCTCTGAAGACAAACCCAGTTTTGGCAAAAATGGTTATCAGTGGAGTGGTGTATTCTTTAGGAGATTGGATTGCGCAAGTAAGTGAAAGTGATTTTGAAATAATGAATTGAAATAGATTTAATGCTGTTTGCTTTGTAATGATCACCATTTGGTTTACGGCACCTGCAGTGTTTTGAAGGTAAACCACTATTTGAGTTTGATCGCACGCGCATGTTCAGATCAGGCATTGTTGGTTTCACGTTGCACGGCTCTCTTTCACATTATTATTACCAATTTTGTGAGGTAATTTCTCTTTTTTTTTTTTTTCCATCTCCCTTTACTGAAAACAGGGTGGTCATATTCGGAAACTTACCGTTTGCTATTCAATTCGTTATTTCATCTTCAGGAGCTATTTCCATTTCACGATTGGTGGGCGGTTCCTATCAAAGTAGCCTTTGATCAAACGGCTTGGTCTGCAGTTTGGAATAGCATCTATTTCACTGTATTGGGATTCTTGAGGCTGGAATCTCCTCTCGCCATTTTGGATGAATTGAGGGCTACATTTTTCCCCATGCTTACAGTAAGATAATTGCTTTTTTTTTTTTTGTTCTTCCATCTGCACTCATCCCGCATTGCAGAAAACAGTTGAGTTATTTCCAAGTGTTGTTGTTCATGACAAAAGAACCAACCGATTGAATTTGGGAACTTGATTCTTGCTTCATTACTTCGTACTGAATTCAACTTATACTATGTGTTTCTGTTCACAGGCAGGTTGGAAGCTGTGGCCATTTGCTCATCTTATTACCTACGGTGTGGTCCCGGTAGAGCAAAGGCTTCTGTGGGTGGATTGTGTGGAGCTCATTTGGGTGACAATCCTCTCCACGTAAGTTATGCTCTCCTTGGTTTTCCGGACTGTTTTGCTCTGGCATTTGTCACTGTCGTCGCCCATTCTCCAACTTGGATATTTGACTTGTTTGATCACAACTTAAGGAAGATTGATCCCTAAAATTTCTAGATCTCTTGAACTGGGATCTGTATTATTATTTTAAATTGTTGGCAGAGTATCTCTCACCTATTGGATCGGTTTAGAATCTTCAAGTATTTTGTTTCTCGACCTTATTTTGTGGTCTGTGGTGATTCCCTCTCATATGGATACGATTACATATAGGTCTTCTCTTTGGTAGACCACCACCTCAGATAGCCAAATTGTTTGGCCGTTAGCCATTTTGTCCAGTTCACCCGACTTTTTCCGACCTCCCTACCCTTTTTCCTTCGGAAAGGGATCAATTAGTTTCACCACCCTCTTCTGTTTTCATTACAGGGTTAAGCATTCTTCCACTTACAATCATGTTTGGCTAGTTGCCGCCCACCTGAGCTTCCTTCGATCTTTGATTGATCGTGTTCATGCTACCGTCTTTTAACAGGTATTCAAATGAAAAATCAGAAGCTAGAATAGCAGAAGTACCGGTTGAAGCCAGTTCCAGTTCCGATTCTAGTGCTGCACCAGTCACCCCACACGGTCACGAGGTATCACTGGTTAAACAGAAAGATCGCGTTTTTCCCCCCCGCTAAACCTGGGCTTGTCTTTGATATTGTAACATATTGGTGCAGGAATAGAGGACCAGGAGACTGTCAAAGTATAAAGGAAGAACAAGCTAATCAGGGTTCCTAGTGTCCAATTTGAAGGCTGCTAGATGAGAGATTTGACAAGGCAGGTTAGAGGCTACTTCTAAATCTGGGTTCCTTCGAAATTCGGAAGGATGGGGCCATCTCGGTTCAGAGATTACACTGCACAACGGCATGCATCCCAGCTTGCCAATACACATACCCGCACCCACTGCACATATCTGTATATATGTTTAATATATCGCGCACGATTAAAACACTCCCTCCGTTTCGTGGCCTAGTTAAGCTCCCCAGAAACCCAGATCAGAGGAATCAATGGTACATAGCAAGATCCTCTTTGAGACATTTGCACAGGTTACCAATTGTACTATTGCGTGTCACACAAGTAAAATGGAGAAACCCTTCGCTGTTAGTGTAATGTACAAGCATATATTATCTGACAAGGTATTCCCAAACTGTTTCCCATTAATTATCAGATAAGAAGAATCTGAAAAGAACTTCGACATTGTAAAAGACAGTAACTTTGATTGATTGCCTATCGAATGTATCACCACAAGCCTCAAAAACCGTACTTAGGCAAACTTCGACGCATGCTTCAAAACATTGCCCCAAGCAAGTGGGATCCTCGCATAGAACCACAACAACACCTTCGAATGCAGTCCAGAACAAAGCCTCCCACTGCCCTGATCACGTTCATGAGCAACACCACCCCGCGGAGCACGAGACAAGAACTAGTCGCACTACTAAACCAAGAAGATGGCTTTCTCGAGTATCGATTCAGATCGATACCCTTTCCATTGTCGAGCAATGCTAGGCTCCTTACGTACTTGCCAAGAGAAGTAGGGCGTTATGCTTAACAATCCCATATCCCCAACTATGCTCTGTTCCATCGTTGAACACACGCTCACAATAGCAGAAACTATGCTTCTGAAGTTCGGGAATGAGTGGCCGTCGAAGGCCTTGTCCCACGACTTTGCTTCTCCATACTTCCTCATCACCCATAACTCGGAATTTGCACAAATAGTAGAAAAGACAGTAGCTTTGGTTGATTACATATCTAATAATGGACCACAACAGGCCTCGAAAATGGATGTCAATAAAACTTCGATGCATGCTTGTAAACATCTCAATGTTGTCAAAGCCGAGCCGGAGTATGAGTCGGTAACGTGAACGGCTCGGTCATTAGTGGTCCAGCCGGCATTAGACCGTTTAAAAACCGTTTGAGAACCGGTACCTAATAAACAGTCATCTGTATAAATAGTAGACACTTCTTAATCATGGTAAACCACAAGTAAATTACTCTCTTAAACCATTCTAGAACATCAGTACCGAAATATCTAAAATTCAATTCCAAACCACCACATTGTTGGGATAAAAGACCATATGTCAATAAAACATTTTGTCAGTTTGCATCAATAGTCAGTTTATGAAGTGTACCCAACTTGTGTAAACCTAAACTCACATGGCCACCGCACCAATACCCTTTTTCTGCATGCCCTACCTACTGATCTGATCCGATCCATACCATTCATCCATTCATGTAAATGTAAATAATCACATTCACAGTTCACAGAAGAAGAAGAAGGCCCGCAATCATCAAATTCACAGCACAGATTGGTGGATGGCCAGATTTCAATCAATGGCCAGATTGGTGGGGGAGATGTTGCGGCAGGAGCAGAGGGCTGCTTGCGACGATGGCGACGGGGACAGAAGCGCCGGGAGCGGGGAGCAGAAGCGACGATGGCGACTGGCGATGGCCCGCTGCTTGCGGCGATTGCGAGCTGCTTGCGGCGATGGCGACGGGACGGAAGTGCTGGGGCGATGGCGAGTTAGGGTTTTGTTTGGCGAGCTGGGGCCATGGTTGACGGCGGCAGGGTGGCGCCGCTCTCCCTCTGTCGTCTGTTCTACTTCTAGGTCGAAAATGAAGAGTTAAAATGAAAAGTTAGGGTTTTGTTTGGCTGCCCCATTCCACGATTGGCCTTCTCTATTTTTTTTTTTAGGGTAAACCAAACGGCCGAACCGTGCGACCGGCTTGAGCGGCTCGAATGGTTAACCGCTTCGGCCGCTCGCCGGCCGCTGTATAAAACCGTGGCGGTTAAATAGCTGATCCGAGCCGGTTTTACGGTCGGTTGGCGGCTTTGGCGGTCCGGCCGGCCGGCTCGGTTCGACTTTGACAGCACTGAAACATCCCCAACGCATAAGGGGGCGGAGCCAGGATTTGAGGTTAGGGGGGCCTGGATTTTGTTTTTCGGAAAAGGTCAATTATGTGAACAAGTTATTAAGTTATATGAACAAAAAAAATTCTACAATATTATGCTCCAAACTAATGATTAAATTATATGAACAAAAACTAAATCATGCATCTTAATGTACAACATGTCTTTAAAGATCTTTATAACTAAAAAATAAATGTATGTATATATAAATGTTTGAATACCATTAATACAACCTAGAAAATATATACGAATTCAAAAGTTAGAACTAAATCCACACCTTTAAAATAACTACCCTTACAAGAAAATATAAAAATTAAATTAACTTTTTGGTAAATATATCCGAAAACAATAACGTCATGTATTCTCCTTAGTGACTGGAGTGTTGTGATCAATGGGAGCAATTTTTTTGAAGTATTCTCCTTAGTGACTCGAGTGTTGTGATCAATAGGAGAGCAATTTTTTTGAACGAAAATATAACTGAAAAAAAAAACAAATGTACAAAAAACAAATATACGATAATTCCCAAACATCGGACAAAATTATACGACGAGCTCAGCTAGCTCCGCCGCCCCTGCAACACATGCCTCAAAGCAAGCGGGATCCGAACACAGAACCAAACCAACAAATTGGATGATCGTCAGAACGAAGCCTCCCAACGCCTTGATCGCGTTCATCGGCAACACCAGCAATGCACGTAGATGACCGAGACACCAACTAGCTGCAGAGCTAATCCACGATGGCCTTCTTGGTGGTGGGTATCGATTCAGATCGATACCCTTTCCTCTGTCCAGCAATGCTAAGCTCTTTACGTAAGGCTCAATAAAGGAGGGCATTGTTCTTACCTCACTCAGAGCTCTAACCATTCTATGGCTTCTGCCCTTTAGTTCCAACAATGTAAACAACGTGCTCGCCGTGCCCACTGCAACGAAAGCTTCGTCTTTCCTTCCGAAAGACAGCAACGAGGCCGGGCCACCGGTCGGGAAAGGGACGCCATCGTACACCTTGTCCCATGATCCAGCTTCTCCATACTTGCTCATCACCCATATTTCAAAATTCGTAACCGTTCCGCGGAAAACTGGTTCCACTGGAAGCGCTTTCCACTCACTCCTGACAACCGCTATCGTGGACGAGTCACCAAAAGCCTTCACACGCAGTTCAAATGCTGGGACTTTCGTCAAACACTTGGGGAGCATGATCTCGCCGAAGGTTTCAGTTCTCAAATCAAACACCAAGACCAAATTCCTCGACTTCCCATCTGTTTGGACGATCCCATGGAGCCTCCCGCTCGCGAAAGCAAGATTGTTCTCCTGACGAGGGATCAGCTCGTAATTGAGGGTACCAGAAGGTATGCTCTTCCACGACCCTGTTCTAAGCGAATAGAGATCGGAGACGAGGGGGGTAATCTTGCCTCCGGAGGACGACGACGCAGCAGCAACAGTCAAAACCTTGAAATCGTCGGCGCTGGAACCGATTCCGAACCCGGTCATTATCTTAATTTGACTGGAGAGATCGGGCTCCTGTTTTCGAGGTGGCGGGAGAGTCAGGGATTTGCTAATATTAGGGTTCCAGAGGATGAGGCTACTTCGATTGCTGCAGAGGCACACCAATCCGTTGACGACTCCGAGCGTAGAAGACGCTGCCACGGGAGGGACGAGGGCGTCTGAGTGGAGAGCAAAATTACCGTCGTCGTCGAAGCGCAAGGAGAACTTATTTCCGCCTTCGGAATAGCAGAGCAGAAGCGGTCGGCGACGGCCGTCGCCGGCAGTCGAAGGTCCCAGGGTTTTGGCGAGTTGACTGGAAACGAAAGAGGGACTTGTGATGAAACGGCGCCATGACTTGCAGACCAAGAGGCACTGCAACAAAGAGCTGGACGGTAGTCTGCCGAAGATCTCCGTCCATAGCTCTTCCGGCAGCCGATCGCAAATATGCTGCTCACCGGGAAAGAAGCAGGGGAACAGTTCGGCGAGAAACGATTTCATGGCGAATCCCAAAATGTGTGGGCTAATTGGATCGGAAACTACATCGAATCGAAAGTATATATCCCACGCCTGAATAAAGGGCTTTTAAGGCCACATGGGCCGCTCAGCCCAATCAAAAACAGGCCTACAAAGAGCCCAATTGGTATACATCATGAAAAGCCACTCGTCCTGTCAAGCAGATCAAGCGTCTCCGTGAAACTTCCAACAACCGAGTATCCAGCTTCTCCCCACAAACCCAACTCCGCAACCTCGAAACTCTCCGGATCGCCGGAAACAATCTCCCCGCCGGCGAGCTCGAACAGTATCTCGCCGTTCCCTCTGAACCCCAACGCCCTTGGCAATCCGCCATCGTACATCCCAATCGTCAGCAGCCTCACCCACGAATCCGCGTTTCCGTACTCTTCCATCACCCAAATCTCACTCTCCGATTCCCCCAAATACCGCCTCTTGAACACCGCAATCGTCGATTCCTTGTAACCGCACACCGTCAGGAACATCGGGCTCTCCGATCTCAACCCCTCCGGCAGCTCCAGCTCCCGGAACCGCCCTTGACCCTCCAGATCGAGAGCCTGAATCAGATTTTCATCACCGTTGCCGTCGCCGTCGCCCCGGGTGGCTACCCAGTGAACCGACCCGTTCACGAAGGCCTGTGACCCGCGCTCCACGATGTTGTACTGCGGCGCCACCATGGTAATCCTCCTCCACGATCCGGCGTTCAGGGAGAAGACCTCGACTTCGATCTCGATCTCGTCGTACTCGAGGAGCCGCACGATCCTGACCACTTTGTAATCCTGGGTCGACGAATCGAATCCGAATCCGAGGAGCGCTTCGAACCCGCCGTGGGTCTCGAAGGTGACGCCCGGTCGGGGGAGAGTGAAGGTTCTGCCGATTGAAGGGTTCCAGAGGGCGATTGTGTAATTGGATGTGTAGAGATTGTGCATCAGGCAGACAAGGCCCCGGCACGATCCGACGATGGAGAATGACTGGTTGTTGATGGTTGGAGGGGGTTTGATATCGGCGTGGTGGGTGAATTTGCTGTCGTCTTGGTGAAGGGAGTAGTGGTTTTCCAGATTGGGGCCGAAACAGAGGCGGAGGAGGAACAGGGGTTTTGGGTTCGAGGCGGAAATGGCAGACTGTTGGATGAAGTGGGTGGTGATGAAATCTGGGGTTTTGATCAGGGAACGCCAGTACTTGGAGACGCAGACGCAGGCGAGGATGGACTTGGTTGGCAGCCTGTGGAAGATGTCGAGTAGGATTTCCGGTGGCAAATAGACTGCTTCCATTTTCGATGTTGGGGATTTGGGTTTCGATGAAAACAGAGGAGCTTGCTGTTATAAATAAGCAATCTGGAGGAGGACTTTTTGAGGTTACCGCGTCATGAAGTCTTCGCGAGCGAGGAAGCGAAAGTTGAGGATAGTGGTCAGTAGGGGGAGGAAGTGAGAGGATCAATTTCCTGACTTGGTGCACGCGAAACTGGTAAAGTTTGGAACTTTGGATTGGGGGGAAGTTTCCTGGCCGTCATTTCTTTTGTAATACCAAAAGCTAAACGCCACAAGCCAATTCTTCTGTTCCCATTAGGTACGACGGTCGGCAGAATGGTCTAAAGATTCGCTTATGCGATTCACGAATCAAGGATAGAACTACGAGACTAGCTGCGTCTTGTTTCTATAAGACAGTATAGATTAGTTGTTTCAGTTAGATTGGCCAAACCCAATTCGGCCACATCAAGCATCTTCCTTCCTCTGATCTGGGTAGAGGTGCGGTTGAGCTAGTGCAGTCTGCTCTGCACAGAGGTGAAGCAGCGTCTGCGCCTTAACCGAGTTGGTCGTGCAATTGCTACCTGCTGCAGTTACGTTGTAGTTGTCGGATCAGATCATCTGCAATGAACTCCAATCCTTTTCTGCAGTTAGTCAATGTTTCTTGTTATAGCTTGAAGCTGTCATACAAGCTTCCCATGGTTACTAGCTATGGCATTAAATATCAGTTGCTGGTGACAGTCTAATGATGATCAGTGTGCATAAGTATAATGATTCAGTGATGCCAATTGCCCAATCTAAGTGAAGGCCTCGAGTGCTCGTCACTAAAATATGAGCAAAAGAATATTGCACTTGAGAGAAAAGAATCAAAGGTCACGCTCAGATTCGCAGGCTGGCAATGATCGAAGACAAAACTTTTTTTAGATTTAGAACTGTACCAGCTAGCCATGGTATGAACTAACTAGTACAAAATTGAAGAGAGGCAAAGAATGGCGTTTTGGGAATCAAGATAGACGATTCCCTTCAACTCACATTAAAAACAGAGGAGTCAACAGAGCTATACATCAGAAGATAAGGGAAAGAGAAGAAGCCAGGCTATATACAAATACAACTCATGAGTCAAGACGTCGATGATACAGAGAATTTATATCAATTAAGTTTACATTGATTACGCGGCCATGGACATGTTACAAAGGCGACTAGGAGTCGGCCGGAAATTATTCCACCGCCGGAGGCTGGGCCGCCGGCTAGCCGGCATCAAGGCCCTCCTCAACACCTCCCGACTCCCCGCCGCCGGATGCCTCCTCAACTTCTCATGACTGCTGCTCGGAGGCATGGCGTGACGATTCCGCCCACCGCCGCCGGCGGTTCTCGCCGACGTCCTCATCACCCTCGGCGACGGTGCTCCTCCTCCTCTACTTCCACGAACGACGCCGTCTCCGGGACTGTTACCGATCCGGCCACTCGTAGCCCCGCAGCTCATCTTGGCTCTGAGATGGTTTGATGACATTAATATTGATCTAAAACTCCAATCTTCTTTTTGCCCTGTTTTCTTTTCGATGCTTGAGATTGTTGGCGGGGTTTCTTATATATATTCTTGGTGGGTTGGGAATGTGTTGACTTTGACTTTGTTCCTATTGGCTGGCGTTGGTCAAACACGGATGGAGTTATTTTAGTTTAGGTAGTGGGCTGGCAGTGAGGAAAGAATTGTTATTCCGTTGAATTGGTTTGGGGGTTGGGTTGTGGTCAAAGGGTGAGGAAGACAGCGACGCGGCCCAGTCCTTCTAGCTGGGCTTCGGGGTTATTGTATATGGGCTTGGACCGCTACCACCTAGGCCCGCTAGAGTGAGAAAGGGCTGGCCCGGTATATAGCAACGACCAGTACGACTTTTTTACAATGGACAACTAGAGGTGGCAAATGGATTGATCCATGGATTGGTGGATTCATGGATTGGATTAAATAATTTTGTGGATTATCCATGAATCCAAATGACATCCTCAACCAAGGACCAATGTGTAAAATGTGAAAAGTTTAGGTACTAAAATGTCACAATGAAAATTTTTTGAGGTACCAAAACGTAATTTTTGAATGATATTTTCGTGTAAAATAAATTTTGGGTACAAAAATGTAAAATATAAAAAGTATAGGTACCAGACTGTAATTTGTCATTTGGATCAAATGGATTGGATTAGGCGGATATTTTTAATGGATTGGTGGATTGGATTGCCAATTACCACCTCTACCATGTTTGACTTTTACACTATGTTTGGGAAGAGGTGCAAATGGGAGGAGCGTGCAAATGGGAGGGGTAAACACAATTTTCAAGGCATTTGCACCCGTTTGGATAATTTGTAACAATAGGGGGTGCAAAACGGTGGTGCAGAATTACTATTTCGGCTTATGGTCCGAATTGGGGTGCAATGGAAGGAAGGAAGGGGGAGGGGGGAGATTATGAATTTTTTTAATTATATTATTTTTACATAATAATTAATATTATTAATTTTATGTTATAGCTATCATTAATGTAGACGTTGTTCGGGGTTGACCGTTTGACTTCGAGAGCAAGTTTGTCAATGTTCGTCTAGTCAAATCGATATCTCTTGGTTGACTCAAATTTGCATTGAAAATTAGAGATAAGAAGCGTTTGTGGAAAAGATAGAGAATAACGGTTTAGTTGACTCAGTTTACTTAACTAAATAGTTAAAACTTACATATTCGAACGTGTTTGACTAAGTTTGATCATATTCAATTTAAATATAATTAAAAAAACAAGTTGGGTTTCGAGGTCGCTCGACCAATAATTATTATTGTTGTTATAGTTAATTATTATTTGAGCTTTATTATAAAATAACTATTTTTATTATATATTGATTTTTATAATATTTTATAGTTAATTACTTACTTTTTCATCCAAACAACAATTTACCCCTCCACTTACACCCCCACCAAGTTGCACCCCCAGCAATTTACCCCTCAACTTGCACCCCCTCGAACTTGCACCCCCTCGAACTTGCACCTCACTTGTTGCCAGGAGACGATCTCGTTTCGTCGCAATAACACTTCTGACAACCATATATTGCTATAAGGTCTAGACACACAATGAAACGAACAATTTAGCATAAACGAGGACAACAGTAAAACGTGAAATCTTAGACAACCAGTAATATTTCGGCCTTGCCAGTTCTCCTCTGCAGAGGGATTAAATATTAATAACATAAAGTCATTCATCCCTATAAAAAAAAAAAAAAACAAGGCTGGGGAAGCAAATCCATAAAATAATAAACAACCCCATCAACTGAAAACGCCCAAAAGTCGTTCTTCCACATCCACCTCGTCAATCACCCTCGGTATTCAAGTCGTCATACATAATTTTTGTTTTACTCGATCAATCTATTCTTTTGTTTTCTTCACGAATGTAGAGTTCTCTTGTTTGTTCGATTTCGCCTCTGAACACACAAAGATAGCAAATTCAGTAACTAATAGTAACTGAATATATAATACCACACTAGATAACTATTTTTTCTTCTTGTAGAGAGTACTAACCAGGCACTGGCGGCAGACAACAGATTCTACATATCCCAAAAATTATACTGTGATAGCAACAATTGTCTTTCCCACAATGCATACCTGTTGGTCACATTATGAATTAAGTTCGGGAAAACAACTTTGGATAATTCAAGAGTTAGATTGGAGAACAAATAAGCGTTGACAATGATGTGAAAGAATATTTGGTTGAAAGAAAGGTCATGAATATTCAAATCTTAATAAGCTAAGTGATACATTGATGCATAATTGATTTCCTTTGATATCATATTTTAAATAAATGATGTGACATCCAAACTCAAAATTGCATATAAGGTTTAGATATACTGGGCATCTTAACTAAGCTTCATTTTACCCTCCAATAGCCGAACTTCGAGTGCATTAGAGATTCAATAATAAATCGTATCTGAATGGGTTATACAATAATTAGAAAAGGCTTTTATGACCAAAAAAAAAAATCAACAAAAACACCAAAATAGCAATTCAAAAACTTGTTTGTGACCGTTTCAATTGCTTTTAGATGTTCTTTTCATTTGTTACCCAGAATGATATTATTTCCTTCTGGAGAGAGACAAAGAAGAATTAACGAAGGGAAACTTGCCCCAATCCCACAACAACTTTCTTGTGGTGACGGTGACGATCACGTGTTGATTCTTCTCGTAGAAAGCTGCATTCAAATGGAATGAAATAGTTCTATATTAAAAAACCATTTCAGCTCAGCAGCTGGAATGAAGTAAAAAGAGAGTGGGAGGTTAAGCTGGGGGAACTTGCCAGTAGAATTATAAGGCAACAGCTTCCTGGTGGCGATGATGATCGTTCGTCTGCTGCCATCCTCTTGCAAATCTGCTGCATCCAACGACTGGAGGGACGCAAAAACAGAGACAAGAACCAGGAGGAGGAAAAACAGAGCCTTCATATTTCCCATTATTGATTGCTTTCTTATCAATCGGGTAAAGTTGATTAAGGGCAGTATTTATAGTGAACTGCTCAATCGGGTAAGTTAATTAACTAATTAATTAACTGAATGTTGAATAAGGTTCAATGTTCAAGCATGTGAACTGATCAATCAAACCAGAGAGAGTGACATATTTCGTCTCACAACTTGTATCTTTCTCCTCTGTTTTTTTGGTTCATTGATTCCAGCTTCCGGCCGCATTATTTGGTCGGCATGCAAAGACGGAAAGGAGACGCGAGATGAGATGACAAAAATTGGCAAATCAATCGCTACCACTAAATATGACAAAGCGACTACAGCCACAAACCTACGATTCACTATCAGATCCCAGATGGACCGATATCATCAATCGGTCAAGTACTAGCTACAAGTGGAAATGTTACAAAAACAGGGTTCTGGCTTTGTTTTACACATCAAATTCGAATCTAATTCCTTGTCCCATTCCTCTAAAAAAAAAACCCATAATCATCATCACCTTGCTACAACGCTATAGCTAAGTAAAACCAAATCCCAAAGGTTAGTCAGACCCAAAGAATCCCAGTTTATTTACAGAGTACCCATAAATCACCACTGTTTTTTTTTTTTTCAGAGCCCGAACCCGAATCCGGTGCCGGGTTTGGCCGGGTACCCGTACCCGGCATACGGGTCGAGTAATGGGTTCGACGACATGAAATTGTGTGTAGTTGAGAGGCCGGCGGTTTGGTTGTTGAGTTTCTGGTTCTGGCTCTGCCTTCTTAGCCCGCTTTGAACCTCTTCTTCCATGGCGGCCCTGCTCAGCGTGTTGGATAAATCGACGTCGAAATTAGCTGCGGTGGCTGTGCCTTGCGAGATGGAAGGGACGTAGAAGTCGTTGTTGAGACCTGCGGTTGTACCGGCTTGAGTCTGGTTTTGATCCGGTTCAGATGCAGGGTTGAACCGGAGGAGGCTGGCCCAGTCGAAGCTGCCCGATCCCAAATTGCTCAAGCTCAGCTTTCGGTCCACTTGCATCGGTTTAGCGGATCCTGGCTGCTGCGGCAGATTCAGGAACCGCTCGTCCATCTCCGGTAGGGAGTCCAACACGTCGTCGTAGTGGGACGAGGACGACGAGGAGGAACCGTTGTTACTCTGCTCTTGGGTGGATAGACCGGGCATGGGTTTCTGCCCGCCGCCCGAGTTTTTCTTGTAGATCCGGCATAGAACCCAGTCGTCCAACTGCAACCGAACCAACCAAATGAATCAAACCGAACACAAAAAAAACATGAAATTGATAATCTCTAAATTAAAACCGGTCAAAATTTTGTTACCTTCGTGCTGCCGTTCTTGCGCGACGAATCAAGAAGGCGGTACTCGTGCATGATCCAATTGGTTTTGGTCCCTTTCGGAGCTTTCCCAACGTAGAAAACCAGAGCCTTCTTGATACCGGCCTTACGCCCTTCGGTCGTGATCACTTTGTCGGTACCGGTCGCCTTCCAGTAACCCGAACCAGCAACCCGATTCGGCCGCGACCCGTTCGGGTACTTCCTGTCTCTGGGGCTGAAAAAGTACCACTCTTTCTCCCCGAAGATGGCTTTCCCTGCAACGAAAACAGAGCAGTAGCACCACCATCAGCAAAAACAATTTCGTGGGGAAATGAAATTAAATCAACGATTGATTGAATCAAATCACCGTACCTGGCAGAACCCATGGATCGTGCTTGTACAAGTCAATCTCCCCGATGATCTGCAGCGAGAACGAATGCCCGGCGACTTTCCGGCAGAGATACTGAACCAGAAGCTCCTCATCGGTCGGGTAGAACCGGAATCCCGGCGGCAGGCTCAATTGAGCTAGCGGATCTTTGTCTTGCACACCCATTTCTCTAGATCCGGGGCCGGGAGCTTGAAATTTGAACAGATGAGAATCCTCTGGAACTCTTTTTTTTCTTGATGGCTGGCTGCTTGTCAATTTGGGCGCCAACTGTTCTTTCTTTCTTTTCTTTTTCCTTCTGCGCGTGTCGACATTATATATAGAGAGCGGCGTAGAACGTAAGAGAGAGAGAGAGAGAGATAAGTACGGTCGTCCTTGTCTCACTGGTTGGGCAGATGGGCCCCCAGTTTTACTTTCTATCTGACGGTTAAGATTCGGCCCACGTGCCTTCTTCTTTCGGCCGACCTTATCCAAACAGTCAGGCCCAGGTTCAAAGCCCGCAAGGTGGATGGATGGCCAAATTCACGTGTCCCAATTCCATAAATTCAAAGTCTAATAAAAAGTCTAAACTAAATTAATCTCTATTAGCTCAGCTATGCATTCTCAGGAAAATAATTCATCCATGCGTAAATGAAAATTCGTCGCGTGTGGTAGTCTAGTTACAACGAGATTTGTATGACATGAATCCAACGATGTAAACACGTACTTACTACGAGAGCGGCTTTTCTCCCGGGGGTGCATGAACCTGTGACCAAAAGGTAAGGAAAGGGAAAAAAGGCAGACACGTGTAGGAGTTCTGGAAGTGTGTTACAGAATGGGACAAATAAGCAGAGAAAAGTGGTACCTACTTTTTTTTTTTTGGCATGGACCCGAGCAAAAGTGGCTGCAGCAGATCATGTAGAAATAATAATAAAATAAAACGTCGACTGAAGGGGAGACTTGACTTGGGGATATATGTGTCGACGGCGTGGGCTGGCATGCCGACACGTGGAGACGTAGCTGTCAAGTTAGGCTTGACGTATGCCGTATGCGTGATTTGTCAAGTTATGAAGCCAAAGGATAATAAAGTTTATTTAATTTTCTAAACTAGGAAAATGAAATGGCTGCTGTGTCATTTCGACACGATGGCCATATTGATCATTGATCTTCCGGTAGGTTCTTTTTTTTCCAGAAAATTGTTTTCATTTTCTTAAAATTATTTAGTAAGATCAATATTTGCTAGAGATAATATATTTGTTTAGTGTGCACACTGAAAGAGTATAGATTAATTAGCAATTTAGATGTGCCGTGTAAATTCAGAGTTAGACGATTAATATGCCTTACATCTACAAGATGATGTACATGTATTTGTCGTAATTTTTGTTTGTTGATACGAGAAACGATACCGGTACCTTCAATGCTTGCGAATAAATTGATGAAACCATGCATAACAACACTATGAAATGTTGATCGAACGATGGCTTTAATCGGTGTTTTTTATAATGACGGCTGTAAATGGTGATAATGGATTAGGATGGCTTGCTTGTTACGTTGTAAAGGAAGACCAAATCCAATTGAACGGAATAGTTATAAGTCAAAGTTTGAGGAAATTCGAATTAGGGTTTACCGTTAACGTACAAGAAAAAAAAAATCGAATGAGTTTTTCTATAATTTGGAAATTGAGGTACAAACCGGCAGAAGCGACAAAAGCATGAGGAAATTTACGTGCGTGGAGGTGGAAAAGGCTAAAAAGAATGAGAATTTTAATTTTGCTTTTATTTTTTTTCCTTTTTTTTCTCGCTTTTTTGGAATATAAGTTTGGTGAGTCAAAGGGGACACGTAGCTGCGTTTGTGTACACAGAAACCATACCCTCTTAATTATATAAAAAAAAATGGAAGCCATATCATCATAAACTAATTTTAATTACTATTTGCTAATTAAAGTATGGAAGCCATAACAAAAAGCAAACCAAATTCATGAACAAAAATTAACATGTAACTACTGTGGTTTACATGCCAAGCTCGCGATGGAATAGCCGAAATAATCATGTCTGGTATTTTCGTATGATGCTAAACAACCAAACTCAACTTTGAAATTAGCATCATACCAATTATCAAGCACATGTGTAAATCATGAAATTTCCATTTGGTCATAAACCTCAAGTTTATATATATATATATGATTGTAAATTTCCATCTACACACATGGGTTGTGATTTTCTTGTCATGCATATCTCTGCTCTTCATATGGAATATATGATTTCTTTGCATATACAACGGTCATTGTATTAGAGAAATTAAATTGATCAATGTGCTAGTATAAAATGTTTATTCTCGCAATATAGTATCGTTATGAGATATTGGTGAAAACTAAATTTTCACTACAAGAAAATTCATTTTCCTGACAGTTTTCCAGTGATCGGGGTCATACACGACGAGAAATCATGTGGACTTCGTTCGTATATACTGGTGATCATGCTTTATCACAGTTTGACCGCTCTCAAAAAAATTCTGAATTTAATGAGAAAATAAGAAAGTAGTCTCGCGCTTTCTGTCGGCCACAACTGGTTCTAGTTAATTTACTTATAATAATTGAGTCCAAGCATGAATAGATGTCAAGGAGAGATAAGCAAGAGCTTGCTTACTGTGAATCTGTCTCATAGCGCGTGGACAAGAAGGAAATTGTTTCTAATTAATTAACTTATTCCAACTGAGTCCAAATTGAACGTAAATCTATGGGTATTCGACCTACTTTTTATTCTATACTTGATTTAAAATTACAAAACACACTTACCATTCCCTAAAAAAAAAGAACCCACAAAAATGAAAATAGAGAAAAATCAGAAATACGATCGAAAACTCTTATCATCTTACCCAAAAATAAAAGAAACTATCGTCGTCGAATTTCCTTCCATCCTCACCCTCGAAATCAATTTCTATCACCGTGAATCGACCTCCAAGCCTACCAATCGAATTGAAACGGCTTCCTTTGCCGAAGAAACCATGCATCCAGACTTGAAATTTCCTGGCTATGATTTAATAACCCTAGCTAGGTAGCTGCATAATTTATTTTTTTCATGAGAGAAGGAAAGAGGGAAAACCGGTAAAGAGAAGACCAGCAATATATATTATATATATCACCCTCTTGAATTCATTAGTAGCCAGATGCAACAGAACTGCGCATGAAAAAACTATCTTATAGCAATAGACACCCAAAATTAGTAATGTTGATGCTGCAGGTGCATGGGTTTACAACGGAGAATGTCAGCCTGACCAGCTGTTAGGCTACTGGTTGGGGAGGAATTAGTGAATCTAGCGACGAGTTAATATATTAATACACTCATTAACAGTTTGTGGATTATATAACATACTCATATTTAATTTAGATCTTACGAGAGAGAGATTAATGAAATCTTGCCAGTGGGGTGTTGAGATGGACTACGCTACTTGTTAGGTCTCCCTCCCAATACATTTGCCTTCCTACAAGAACGTACGAAGTTTATGGGAGTTGCTAAAGGTCGCCCTTAAAATTGCTAAATGTCGCCCTAAAAAACATCAAAGTTACAAATTTAACCTTTTAGCTACTTTACTCTTCCTTTAGCAAACAAACACCTCTTAGTAAAAAAAATAAAACATTATTCAAAAGAGAGAATCCATCATCGTCATTCCGGAGTTGGAATCGTCGATATGATGTCTGTATCATGACTAGCGACTCTGAATCGGTAAAGTTCACTAAAAAATTTGGAAAAAAAACAAAAAAAGTGAATCGTAGCTCATTTGCGGTTGCACCATGGGCCAACCGCAACTCACTTGCGGTTGCACCATGGACCAACCGCAAGTCACTTGCGGTTGGTCCATGGTGCAACCGCAGCTCACTTGCGGTTCCACCATGAGCCAACCGCAGCTCACTTGCGATTTCACCATGGACCAACCGCAAGTGAGTTGCGGTTGCACCATGGACCAACCGTAACTTGCCTTAGGTTGAGCGTTTTTTTGGAAATTTCGTAGAGAACGGGCGACGACGGCGAGAAAGACGCCGACGAACTGGTGCGTCGAGAGGGATTTGCGAAGAAGGCAGATGAGGGGTTCAGTTTGAGGGGTTATGGATTGTTTGGTTTGTTTAAATTTTGAAATTTTATTGGGGTAAATAAGTCATTTATCATTAAAGTTAGGGCGACCATTAGCAATTTTAAGGGCGACATTTAGCGATTCAGAAGTTTATTGGGTTTAATCAATGAATGGAAGTTAATATTAAACTAGAAGGTAGCGATTGAGCAGGCAATTTTACATTATGAGTCAAAAAGGACCCGTTATTTGAGGATTACCCAAACCCAACTCATTATGAGTCAAATCAAATTTAGGCAATTTTACAAATTCATACCCAACTTTGAGTTTGGGTCTAAATTGGACATATAGTATGTAGTACAAAAAATTGGATACCTAATTTAATGCAGATTGTGCCTTATTTTTTTGTTATGAACCAAACAAAAATATGGAAACACCGACACTAAAAGTGTAATAAGGATTGACGACGATTAATGTGATATTAAATATTATCTTTTGTGTGTACAATCATTTGAACCAAAATAGATATCGATCCACATGAGTCTGACCAAAATGAGTTGACTCAAATTGGAACCGATTCAAACTCCAAACCAATAAAAGTATATATATAAGTCGGGATGGGATTAGGTGTTAACTCTTATAGGGGTTAGCACCGTGATAACTAGCAAAAAACGCTACTAAAAATAACGAAATCACTACGAATTATTATAAAATCAATACAATATCTAAGCTAAATCACTACTAATTCAAACTAGTAGTAGTTTTTCCCTTGGTTAGGACGGTGCTAACTATTGTACAATTAGCACCGTAACTCCTCCCATATAAGTCAATTTGAATACCCTCATAAATCATGACAATCAGATCAAAATATCCAACGAATCAATTCATTAGCGTTGAATGGGACAGGATACGGTGACAACCCCCTTGGGGGTTGTCAGATTCACAACCAAGGGTATTTTGGGTATAAAAAATGAATATATTAATTACTTTTTGTATTAATTATATTGGGAATTAAATACCCATATTAAATACAATTTTTTTCTGAAATTTAAATCCTATACATTAATATCTCTATCTCTCTCTCTCTCTTCCTTTCTCCAGCAGCCACTCCGCATCGACCGACAAACTTTTTCTCCGGCGAATTCTCTCCGGCAGACTCCCTCCAGCAACCTGAAAAAATGTACCAATGCGTTAAAAAGTGTACCAATCTATTAGTCTACTGGTAATTAATATACCAGTGCTAGTGGTACGCTACCAGTACGTTAAACAATGTACCAGTACTAGCGGTACCAGTAAAAAATGTACCAGTACTAGTGGTACGCTACCAGTACAACGCTACCAGTAGAGAATAACACAACGCTACTAGCACTGGTAGCGCTACCACTAGCATTGGTAGCGGTACCAGTAGAGAATAACACACACAAAAAAAAAACAGATGATAGTGGTACCAGATGATAGGGGAGTCACTGGTATTGGTACCAGTGAGTAGTGGTAGCGTACCAATAGCGCTACCAGTGGTATTGGTACCAATAGTGCTACCAGTGGTATTGGCACTAATAGTGCTACCAGTGGTATTGGTACCAATAGAGACTATCAGATCTGGAAAAAAAAAATAGGGATGAGGAAAGAGGGAGGCAGGGAAGAGTCTTGACCTCGCGGCGGCGGGGCAGGGGAGGACAGCGGCGCGGCGGGGCGCGGGGGGAGGACAGCGGCGCGGCGGCAGGGGAGGCAGAGGCGGCGACAGTGGTGTAAAGACGGCGACAAGTGCGGCTGGGGCGACGAGGGCAGCGGGTAAGGCGGGGACAACGTCGGCGTGAGGAGGAAGGCGGTCGCGACAAGGATGATGGAGGTCTGCATGGTGATTGAGGTCGACGATGATGGAGGTCGGTGGTGGAGCTCTTGATGGCTAGGGTTTTTTTGTTAGAGATATGTGAGAGGGGAAGAGGAGGGAGACGCAGGAAATTGGGAGGAGGGTCTGTTTTTTTTTTTTTTTTTTTTTGGTAATAAAGAGTATTTATATGGAAAATGGAAAGGATCTCATGTGGTAAGTTTTCCATTCCGAAATTGCCCTTGGTTTAATCTTAACCATTAATTTAAAAAAAAAGAAGAAAAAGACAGGAGAGAGAACGTATCCGATGGCCACAAAGGTGGTTGTGAATCTGACAACCCCCAAGGGGGTTGTCACCGTATCCTGTCCCGCGTTGAATACCTACGTATCATATTTAGAATCAATTTGTTCAAATAAGTCAATTTGTTGAAATAGAGCTAAATGCGCATCTTACAAACACCATTCTTTTTTTACAAACAACCTTTATTTACTTACTCAACCACAATGATGAAACAGACCATTGATACAACGTTTTTTCCTAATTATGACACCCTTCTAGTACTCCATCCACCATTTACCTCACAGTCTCACACCGTATCATTATTACTATAACTACGAGGAACCCTTCCGCCGCCAACATCTCCCCCGCCGTCGCCCTCCACATCATCATCGACCATCTCCTCCACCGGCTTGTAAACATAAAACCACGCAACCACCGCATAGTACACGAAGTTCGCCACTTGAACCACCGTCACCAGCCAGTAATAGCAATCCAACTTCCCCCGATTCAAGTTCCGATCCGGCAGCCAGTTCCCCTCCTTCCCCGTATACTCATGCACCAACGACACCATCCCCGTCCCGATATAGCTCCCGAACGAACCCGTCAGCGACGACAGCGCCGCCGCCGTGCTCCTCATGCTCTCCGGACACTGGTCGTACAAAAACTCGACGTGCCCCACCTGGAAGGGAGTAAGTATTATGAGATCCACTTACAGTTAATTTTTCCCCCCAACAATTCGAATTATTGAGACCAACTGGTTTGTGACATACTATCAGCAGCAGAGCTTATTTGCCTAAATGTTCTTATGTTCAAATCTCTACGACCCCCAATTAATATTAACAGCTGATTTAATCACAAAGTATGGCAGGCCTATGCAAATTTCAAACCCGTAAGTTGGCTTTCGTTTGAGAGGCGTGTAAGTAGAGGTGTAAAATTGGCCCTAGATACCCACCAGCCAGGTCCCGTTCAATCCGATGCTGACTGTCGAGCTAAATCAGTTTGTCTAGAGGGCCAGTTTAGGATCATATATTTTTTTGTCTTCTCAGGGGAGTGTAGAGTTGGGTAAAATTAGGGTGGAGTCACTTTTGACCCATGACCCCATATATAGCAACAAATAATGTTGTAATTCCTCGTACCAAAAGAGTGGACTTATTTGTAAAGTTTTAAAAGTTTAGGTACTATAATGAAATTTAAAAAATATAAAGGTACTAAAACATAATTTTACATCAAAATTTCAGGACCTATTTGTAGAAAATATAAAGTTTAGGTACTAAATTTTAAGGAAAAAATTAATTTGGATACCAGAGTATAAATTGTTCAATTCTATTTTTGTTGATTAGGTCGACCCGACCCAGCCCAATTCGAATGCGTGAGAAAGGATCAAGAAGAAATAAGACCGGATTTGTAACATGACCTATATATCGGACCGGGTATTTTAGGGTAGTTCTAGGGTGAGGGACTAAGGGTTGGGTTTGACCCAATTTCACCTCACATAAAAAAAATGATATATCAGATTTTTTATTGAAAACTTTCCAAGAATTCAAATTATCGGAATCAACTTATTTACGACAATACTACGTACCGTCATGAACACGTCAGCGACCCCGTGGAGGACGTACTGCGGCACCAGCCAGAACACGCTGATCGGAATCACGGCCTCCGGCGCGTCGAGCAACCCGTGGCGAGCGGCGGCATCCTTCCTCCTGACCTCGACGAGGGCAGAGACGGAGGTGGCGACGATGTTGATGAGGAAGCCGACGCCCATCCGCTGGAGGCAGGTGATGCCCGTGGGGTTGCCCGTGAGGCGGCGGAGGAGGGGGACGAGGAGGCGGTCGTAGAGGACGAGGCCGGAGGTGGTGGTGATGACGCCGACGACGGAGAGGGAGGCCGGCGGGATTTGGAACGTGGAGGAGAGGTGGCGGTTCATGGAGAAGGCTTGGAGGATGACGAAGCTCTGGAGGTGGGAGGAGGCGGCGAAGTGGAGGATCCCGGCGGCCCATATCGGTAGCATGCGGAGGATGGATTTGAGCTCTTCCACCCGGTGGACGGTGGCGATCCGCCATAGGTTGGGTTTGGTGGTGGTTGAGGTGGCGGTGATCAGTGACTCGCCGTCGTGGCCGTCTGTTGCTACTATGATTGCAGCTCTGTCCAGCCACCTACGAGCAACGCA
Source organism: Linum trigynum (assembly GCA_964030455.1). Taxonomy (NCBI): domain Eukaryota; kingdom Viridiplantae; phylum Streptophyta; class Magnoliopsida; order Malpighiales; family Linaceae; genus Linum; species Linum trigynum. The sequence continues at coordinate 58,593,208 of OZ034817.1, read as the reverse complement.
GTGAAGGTCGGAATTTTACATTCAAAATACCGTGTGATTTTAACGTCCATAAATTTTATAGTGAAAATCAGAATCGTAAACAGGTAATTAATATCGTAAATCATAAGATTTTAGAATTTAAATCCGAATTTTACTCACCAGAACACAGGTTTGAGTTTGTCTTGGAAACAAATAGGAGTATAGGCGACCAGATTTTGATTTGGTGGCTAAATTATTTACTTTCTTGGAGTATAGGCGACCACAATTTATTTGGTGGCTAAATCATGCACTTACCTGAACTGATCAGTATGCAGCAGCCTTCCATTCAACGAAATATCCGCATCGAGCTCCCTATTCCGATACAACTCCCCATGCTCCGCCGGCGCCACCGCCGTCCTCTTCCTCCACGCCGCCACCACGACCTGCGCCAGCCGCACAAACGGGCTCCCGCCGGGCTTCAGCTTCTTGTAAAGCGGCGAGCCCAAAACGAAAGCCACGACGGAAACCGCCATGGCGGCGGTCGGGATCCCGAGCCCCCATCCCCAGCCGACGTTGTCCTGTATGTACACTACCGTCGTCAGCGCCGTCACGGTGGCGATCCCCATGCTGAAGAAGTACCAGTTGAAGAAGTTCCAGCGCCGGGACTCGACGCCGGACTTGGTCATGTCGAGCTGGTCGGCGGCGAAGGTGACGACGCAAGGGCGGATCCCGCCGGTGCCGAGGGAGGTGAGGATTAGGGCGGCGTAGAGGATCCACAGCTGGCGGGAGGAGGCTTCCTGGCAGTGTGACGGCGGCGAACATGGCGGCGGGCGGAGGGATGGAAGCATGGCGGAGAGAGTGATGCTGATCATACCCTGTAGTTCATTAATCATGACTCGTTAGAACACGTTTGCAATTATACTAAAGGTAGCAATTGCGAAGATGCGGTTGATTCTAATAACTCTGTTAAATGAAAGTCATTATATATGGATTTGAAATTTGTTTAGGTTGAAATATTATGGGCTTAACAAAACAAATGAGAGTAATTAAGATTCGAACAGAAGATATCTCAGTAGCAGAAGGCTATGATATCACGTCAAGAACAGTCTGTCCCGTTAACTGTGGGAGATCATATAGCACTTACTAACAACTTCCCAGCGCGAAACTTTTTCTAAGATTGGTTACGGTGGGGTTGCAAAAAGTATTAAACAACTGTTTTTTTCCAGCAACGCCACTTTATGGTGGAGTCGGAATTCGAATGAGAAGGGTTGACTCGAACTGTAATGTTTGAAAGAGGGAGGCTAAAGTCTTATCTACTAGTATGTTTTTAAGCAACACGTTTTGAAATTTGTTCTTAATACATTTTAGGAATATAGACAGATTTTTATTACACGATTTCGCGACACTTATATTTTATCTGTAACGCGAGTCCTTATCATCACAAATGACTAACTCAAATTGTCACAATTCGCAATAGGATATCATATTCACCACCGTGTAATCAATATTTACGCAGTATGTATACCATTTGGTAGATGATAGAACCGACGATGATGGTCCAGTAGCGGCCGGCGAAAGAATCGGCGGCGATAGCGCCGAGGATGGGGGTGAAGCCGGAGGTGCCGGCGAAGTTGGTGAGGGTGTTGGAGGCTTTCACCATCGGCAAGTTGAGGACTTTGGTCAGGTACGTTATCATGTTCGCCTGGAACCCGGCGCCAGCAAACTTGTCACACATTTCGTTTCCTGCATGTACGTGCAAAATTTCATGCAATTATTCTAGTCAATTAATTTATAACGAAATTTCATGGCTAAAGCATTACCCAAGATGAAGGGCATTGTTTTGACGCCTCCAAGCTTTCTCTTCTTCCCGACTTCACCGCCGGCACCAATTTTCTGATGATCAGATCCCGGCGGTGTGTCGTCCAGATCATGATGACGATGATGCACGTTCTCCATCAATTTCTATATGTTTCTGTTTCTCTCTTTTGCTGTATTCGAGTGAGAGAGAGGAAATTGGCGATGTTGATGATGAAAAGGTCCGATGCCGGGGTTATTTATGGAGAGACAGTGTGAAGGCAATTTTGTTTGTTTATGGTTTGGCTAGTGGACTGCTGAGGAGAAAGGTGTATAGCTTCAGTTTGGTCGTGGAGCGATGATACTCTCGGGCAGTATTCTCTGTGAACAGAGAGTTCCAGGAAATTGTTTTTGCTTTGTTATTTAAAAGGAGTAATTATTATTTGTTGCATTTTCCTCGTGTCTTCATTTTGTGGTTCTTTTTCTTAAAACTTGCTTTATTCTGCTAGTAGTCTGGTACTAAATTGCAGACATCGATATTGTAATAACTAGGGGGTAAAATAGAAAACCACTTTTGAAATCGGGTGTATAATTTTTGGTACTGTTATTTGGAAATTATTACAGAGAGTTTGTAAATATTAATACAGGATTTTTAAATCCTACATATATATTTGCAGTCATTTAGAAGGTTTAAATATTATTACACGCCTACACAGTTTCCTTTCTCTGAGAAAGCTCCACCTCGCCATTCTCACCACCTCCATTAACATCACCACCTTCATCTCCATCCTTCACTTCCTCCACCGGCTTGTAAGTATACAGCCACGCAACCACTAGAAAATACACAAAGTTCACCACCTGAATCCCGCTCACCAGCAAGTAATAGCAATCCAACTTCCCCCTGTTCAAGTTCCGATCCGGCAACCAACCCGTATACCTATGCACCACCGACACCAGCCCGGTCCCGACGTAGTTCCCTAACGAAAGCGTCAGCGAGTAGAGCGCCGACGACGTCGTCCTCATGCTCTCCGGCGACTGGTCGTACAAGAACTCGATATGACCCACGGCGCCGAACACCTCCGCCGCGCCATGCAGCACGTACTGCGGGACCAGCCAGAACACGCTCATCGGTACCTGCAAGGAGAGAAAAAGGAAAGGCTAAACTGTTTATACTACCAAATCTCGAGTTATTGAGGCTGAATGATTTAGTCGTTAATATGGTAACATTCAACCGAGAAGTTATGGTCTTGAAATTTTATGGCGCGATCTCAATATAAACAAATGTTTACCACAAGAGACCGCGGTGTCTTCGACTTGTGCAATCTCAAAGTCTAATGGTTCATCGCGCGGTTAGTAGAGGTGACAAATAGATTGGATTCATGAGTTGGTGGATTGAATGGATCGGATCAAACAAAACTGGTGCTAGCTATCATGGATTGAATCAGATAGATTGATGGATTGATCCGTAGATCCAAATTATATCCAGGTCTTGGACCATTATATAAATTTAAAAAGTATAGATATTAAAATGTCATAATGAAAAATTTTAGGTATCGAAACATATGTATGAATAATTTTTTTCTTAACAATACAAATTATTGTGATTAAACAGTTTGTTCGTTTACCACGGCTTTTGGGTTGTCGAGCAGGCCATGTTGAACCGCCACGTGTTTCCTCCTCATCTCGACGAAAGCCGAGACCACCGTGGCGACAACGTTGATGACGGCGCCGATGCCCATGCGCTGGAGGCAGGTGACGCCGGCGGGGTTGTTGTTGGTGATGAAGCGGCGGGCGAAGGGGACGAAGAGGCGCTCGTAGAGGACGAGGCCGGCCATCATGGTGACGACGCTGAAGATGGAGAGGGATGCCGGCGGGATTTGGAAAGAGGAGGAAGAGAGGTGGCGCTCCATGGAGAAGGCTTGGAGGATGACGAAGCTGTTGAGGTGGGAGGAGCCGGCGACGAGGAGGATGCCGGAGATCCATATGGGGAAGACTCGAAGGATGGATTTCAGCTCTTCTACTCGGTGGACGGTGGTTAGCTGCCATAGTTTTGGTTTTTGAGCTGGAGGAGGTTCGTTGAAGTCGTTTTCTGTTGCTATTGCTGCTTTGTCCAAGCACCTGTTTTTCATGATGATAAGAGGAAGGTAAATCATAACCCAACCATTCCATGCATGAATTTATTTAGTAAACTCCATGCATGAATTTATTTAGTAAAAGGCATTGTTGATTATAGCGTAGAACCATCAAACTAATTATAATAGTGGTTCGACCCATTCACTTGAACAACTAGAATAGACCGAACATTTTTTTTAACGGTTTGGTATGAAACCAGTTGAACCAGTTTGATTGGTACCGAATCACTGTTTTCAGTGGCGAAGCTAGCCGAGAGTCACATAACACACCCAAAGTTTGAGTGGAAATTATTAACCTACATTCTACAGTAGAATGTAGTGATTCACCCCGCACCGCAACACATAAATCGTTAACTTTTTCGGTTCAGTTACGAGTTTGATTCAAACAGATCAGGTAAAAGGAGCTCACTTGAACTGGTCCGTGTGAAGCAGCCGTCCGTTGACAGAAATGAGAGCATCGAGCTCTCGGTTCTGGTACAAGAGCTCAGGGTCCTCCGGCGCCACAACTTTCCTCTTCCTCACCGCCGCGACAACAACTTGCGCCAATCTAGTCAGAGGGCTACCTCCGAGCTTCACCTTACTATAAAGCGGCGATCGAGCCGAACACAAAAGCGACGATGGACAACGCCATGGCGATCGTCGGGATCCCTAAACCCCAGTTCCAGCCCACGTTGTCCTGTACGTAGACCACCACGGTCAACGCGCCCAGCGTGGCCGTTCCCATGCAGAAGTAGTACCAGTTGAAGAAGCTCCACCGTCGGGGGCCAGCACCGGCGGCGGATGATTTGGTCAGGTCGAATTGGTCGGCGGCGAACGTCATGACGCACGGCCTGATCCCGCCGGTGCCGATGGAAGTGAGGAGGAGGGACGTGTAGAGGAAGCGGAGCTGGTGCGGGGAAGCTTCCTGGCAGTTGGACTGAGACGGGCACGCCGGTGGCCGGAGTGACGGCAAGGTGGCGGAGATGGTGATGCCTATCATCCCCTGAAAAAGTGGAGAGGTTCGTCATTTTGGCGCGACTCGAGTTACTCATGACGAGAAACTCGATATTGAACATATTCTAACAATTCGAATAAGGGGCGGATGGAGTGTGTAACTTGGTGGATCTGTTGCGGGAGGAAAATAAGTAAATTATATATTATAGTTAAAACTGAAAAACGAAAAATTAAAGTGCGCGTCTTTAATTAAGAATGGTAGATCGAGAGGTCCTATGTTCAATCTTAGTGATCTCATTTGTTAAATACATATTTTTTTTAGATATGGTTTCAACCCCGTATAAGTTGATTTCTTTTGAGGGGGCGTGTTAGTAAATGATATAAGATTAATGTTGCAAAGAACATTATTTAAAAGTGAATGACTAAGTGAATCTTGAATAGTTGATTGGTAAAGAGAGATCGATATTATATTCCTGATACTTTCGACTGCGTAATATGTTTTAATTTATCAAAAAATTTCTACATATAAAATGATATCATAGATGATTAAAAAGTTAACAAAACTATTTTGTCATGTGTATTTTTTTTCCTAGAAAGACACGTCTTACAATAAATTCTGGCTACACCTCGCTTCGCTACAAGTCTAACTCGAGCTATTGAGTTGAATTAGGTTTATGACGTACCAGCTCGTAGACGAGGGAAGCGACGATGATTGTCCAGAAGCGGCCGGCGAACGAGTCGGCGATGAGAGCATCGATAAGAGGGGTGAAGCCGGTGATGCCGCCGAAGTTAGTAAGAATGTTGGAGGCCTTCACCATTGGCAAGTTCAGAACTTGGGTGAGATATGTTATCATGTTTGCGTGGAACCCAGTCGCGGCAAACTTGTCACATATTTCATTTCCTGTGTATGTCAATTGTCACATGATGATCGGGGACAAAAAAAAAATATTAGATCTACACAAATTTATAATTTGAGATTTCTTTTTATAATGGTAATATATGTTTTACTTTTTTGTGATTTGATTATTTAAGACATTTGAACATGTTCGAAAATTGTTATTTGATTAAGGGAATCCAATTGGGTTCCCTCCTTGCAAGGTTTAACCTTATTTCGTAGGTTAGGATTATGTCTTGATTTTATTCTTATCGTCCCTGTGTTAACGACCTGAATCGATTTCTAAGGTTCTCAATTATTCATGTATAATTTTCATGGTTATTGTTTATAATTAATACACAATCCAAATAAGGACTTTATCCAATGGTAATACCTAGGGGTGTTCAAATGGTGCGGTTACCGTGTTAATAGTTTTAACCGGCATAATTTGGATTATTTAGTTTGGTTAATTTGGATAATTTGTTTGGTTTGGTTAAATTTTTTAGCTTGTTTGGTTTAGGTGGTTTGGTTTAGTTGCAGACACTCCTAACCGATCAAACCAAATTCACGAGTTAAGTAATTAGCTATATATAATATATTATATACACATACTTAATACTTTGCATAACCACTCAAGAGTCAAATGTAAGATAATTGTATTAGTTACATGTATATATGTTAAGGGTTAACTATAATTTTGGGTTGATTATTATTTGTTATTCATTATATAAATTGCGAATGGATGCACTAACCAGAAATTTTTATCACTTAATGATAATGTGATGGTATATTGGTTATTTTGGTTAACCAATTAACAAAACCGATTAAACTTTAGTTTGGTTAATTTGGTTGTTATATTAGTTTGGATGGTTTGGTTATAATATTTTATTCCATAGTTAATAAAATTTAGGTTTATTTAGTTTGGTAATTACCATGATAACCATTTGAACACCGCCAATAATACTAATAGTTTTAAACCTAAAAATCTTACATTTGAACCTCTCAATTAGCACCTAGTTTCAAAAATAAAATCTAAGTCACCTTTAATTTGTAAAAACATTTTGTTTATACACGAATAATTGTCTCTCGACTGAGGTTTTTTCCTTTAAAAATACGTGGCATTATGTGATTAGTCAATCGTGCAATCAAAGAGGTGAGATGACTTTTCTTTCATTAGGACATACAAATGTACTTCCCACAATTGAGACAACATTGGATTTTGGACGATCCATCCATTTTTATACAAGCTTCATGTCATTATTTGTTCCACATGGTGCACGACTGAACTACAATTTTTATTCTCATTTTTGTAGATAATGTTCTTTAGTTCTGGGTCGGATTTTTGTGGACAAATTAATGATAATGTAATGATTTATGCTTTTGTTCTCTATATTGTATGGGATAATAATAATAATTAACAAGCCACAAAAGAGGTAAGCTTGTTATAAAAATTCGGTTAATTTTTGTTTCTTGTGAGGAATCCTATGCAGGTAAAACTACTATAGTAACGTTTATCTTAAAAGAAATTTTCTAAGGGACATGAGCAATTTTTCTAAAGAAGTAACAATTTTCAAGGACTTTTGACAATTTAATGTACAACAGTCTATATATTCAATCAACCTAAAGATTAGGTGCATATAGCTTATTTCTAAAATCCTTAGATTGATAAGTGTTGATAAATTAAATTATAATATTGATGATATTGATGTAATCCTTAGATTGATAGGAGTATGGGATAATAATAGTTATAATATTAGATAATTTTCGATGGGATCCGGTGAAATTAGATAACTGTTACGAAGCATGTGCTTCCTTCTCTTCTATGAGGAATGTACATATTAAGACAGAGCTGACTAAATTAGTGGTTCGATATAAGAGTTCACAATTTTGGTCGCAAAAAGACATCTTGATCTATAACTCATTATGCCCGAACCTTCTGATCAGTCCAACGTAACTGTAACAACTAGCCGTTAAAATTTTTTGGACCCTATCTTGCTTTGCTCTGTCGTCTTCAGAATTCATGCCACATGAACGTGGATCGGCCAACGCGCCCGTCGGTTGACAGATCCGACCGGCGCGACCGATCACATCAGTTTGGTTGGTTGGTTTCTTGTTGTGTTATTGACTCAGAAATCACTTTAGGGATATATAATGAGGAACCACTTACCTAATATAGACGGCATTGTTCTAATGCCACCGAGCTTTCCCTTCCTCTTGCCACCATCACCTTCATGCCGCAGCGCCGGCCGTCGCTGCCGCCGCCGCCGCGGCTCCTCCTCCATGGACGTGTCGTGATCCCCGTTCTCCATTGGCTAAGGCGCTGTTTCTTGCTTGCTTTAGTGGAGATAAGTGAGTGAGCAGATTGACGTGAAGAGATCATTGGATGGGAAAGATATAAAGGGGAAAGGGCAAAATTTAGCTGCAACCCAGGTTACAGCGTGTAGCTGCTGCCTGCCCACGTGGCCTTTATTGATTGGGTCCAAATTCCTGAACTGAAGCGAGAAGAAGGTGGGAACGGAACGGAACCGGAAACAAAGTTTCCGTTATTTCCTTCTCTTTTTTTTTCCAATTGGGATATGGGATTAAGTTTCAGTAATGCAGCATCTACCAAATTATATAGTTTGCGTTACTTTATTGTTTTACTTTACTTTTAGATTTAGCTGCACTATTATTTACCAGAAGATAAGTGATCATTTGGGACAGTAATTGTGAAGTTTTAAAAGCATAATTCTAAATGAATTAAGTCTAGCGGTGATTACAGAACTTAGTAGAGCACTCGGTCGCATTTCATTAAAAAATTAGATAATGTAAAAAAAAAGATAATAATAATAATAATATTCATTAGAAGATCAATGGTACACGACGATCTTTTAATTTAGCAAAGTCATCAATCATGGAGTCTACATCAATACCAATAGCATACCCTCTTCTAAATAACATAGCTAAACAACCAACAAGAATATCATCGCTCATATTATCGTGCAAATAAGTTTTCACATGTTTCATTGCTCAATAGGTTCTCCCCATAGTAGTCGTTGAAACGGTCACGATCAACACTAGACAAATCAACCGACTAATCAATTTGTATTGTGTGTTCATCAATGTTTCAACCAACTTCTCTAGTAATTTCGGAAGGGAAGAAACCTCATATTTTTTAGTCTTTTACATTTTAGACTTTTATGTTTCATTGTTTTATTTTTTCAAAGGAAAATCATTTGGGTTTGAATATCTAGGCTAAAAGTAGGTAATAATTTGAATATGTTCATATGAACCATTTTTCTAATTACAAAAAAATTTATTATCAAATAACATTGAACCGAATACCTAAAACTGAAAAATTCATAATTATCATACTATCTCTAAATTTAGAAGAGGGCTAGGACGTGACCCGAGGTGACGACCACCACATCCGACACTGATAAAGTCTAGCAAAATAAAGAAATCACTCCAGGGGATTGGTATACATTACAAATAGAAAATGAACGAAATCGTAATAGGTATTATGGATACCCATATTATTAACTATTGTATTTGTATAGGGAATACCTTTTAATGGGTATTTCGGGTATCCTTATAATACAAACGGGTGTTAGCGAATAAACCCGCCGATACCCAATATTAAAATTATTAATCCCAAGTCTCATATCATAATAAATATTACGATATTTGAGCATCCGTAACTCTAAAAAACAAAACGAATGTGTATTCTCAAATAGCCATTTTCCGTTGTACATCCCTAACTTAATCTCATATTTCAATTGAAAAAAATAGAAGGAAATAAGTCAAACAACGGAAACTTGTAAAAGAATAACGGAAACTTGGATTCCCGTTCCGTTCCCTGCTTCTTCTCACTTCAATTTAATAAATAAAAGTAGGAAAACTAATTTGGACCCAATCAATAAAGGCCACGTGGGCAGGCAGCAGCTACACGCTGCAACATGGGTTGCAGCTAAATTTTGCCCAAGGGGAAATGGGGTGGCCCCGTGACATGTAAGGACGAATTGGGAGAACCATTTTTGTCGGACTGGAGTGGAGCCCACCGGTTTTTTGAGCGATCTGGTCTCTCTCTCTCCCCCCGTGACGTCGTAGCTTCCGTCACTCGTGTTTAAACGACGTCGTTGTTCTCACGGGCCTTCACGTTCACGGATCGGGGGGCCAAGGGTATGGGCCTTTGGCTCAAACTTACGGGCCCGACTCGATTCCCCTTCATGGGTCGGGGTCAAGGTTATGGGCCTTTGGCATCGTCCGCCGTCCGGTCACCAGCCAAACGACACCGTTGGGGTTGTCCGGGAGCAGAGCACCTGTCAAGAGATCAGAGAGACAGAGACCCAATCCTATCAAAACTCCCTTCTTCTCTACACAGCTTTTTTCCCTCTACTCTTGACAGTGATTCTGAAAGCAGCAGAGGAGGCCAAACTCTTGCCTCCTTCCCTCGTCTTCACCAACAGCTTTCTTCGTCCTCCGGCCGGGCGTTCCCACCATTTCCCGCATATGCAGAGTCATGCAGGGATTACCTTCGGTTTCGTACCTAATGCGACGTGTACACCTCCGTTCAGGGAATGGACAACGCGGTTGAGGTAATTTTCTGTTTGCTTCCTCTAAAGTGTGATATTGGGTAGAATAAAGTTCGAGACTTTAATCTTTTTAGTCTGTTGATTTCTTTGTTGGGTTTTTGGTTGAAGATGAGTTTGATGATTTGTTCATATTTTACCAGAGCATGTACGGGTGCTCCAGTTTCAAATGCTTGCAGAATCTCGTCAGATTTCCATGGTAAAGGAGGGTTATTGTCTGGAATTCATGAGAAGCAGCTTAAGGTCGGAAGCCAAAGATTTTCTCAACAAGCTGTAGATGAGAGCACATCAGGCGACTGTGTTAGTGGGAAAGAAGACAATGATGTGTCTAGAGGGACATTGATATGGAGGGCAATCAAATTACCCATTTATTCTGTTGCTTTAGTTCCTCTCACGGTGAGTTCTTCGCCTTTGTCATCAGTGCCGTGTGAATTGCATGTAAGCATTTTCAGTTTCAATTAGATGGATAAACACTCATTCTGTTTCACTTAATGCTTCTATGTTGTGGAATCAGGTTGGTGCTGCTGCTGCCTATTTGCAGACGGGTGTGTTTTCTGCGAAACACTATTTCACTCTCTTGATTTCTTCAGTCCTTATTATAACGTGGCTCAATTTAAGGTGAGTTCTTCAATGGTCAAGGGCAGGGCATTTTGTGCATATTTTTCTCATATTCTGTGGTCTTACCAAAGTACTGAAAAGCTATCCTCCATAGTCCATCTGACTTCTTATAATTCCCGATATCTGGTTGATGGCCAGCAACGATGTATATGATTTTGATACAGGAGCAGACAAGAACAAGAAAGAATCAGTTGTTAACTTGCTTGGAAGGTGAGTTTGTCTTCATTTTTTGTGAGGATGATTAGCAGGCAAAAAGACAATAGTACTGCTGATTTACTTCTGATGCCCCTGGAAAAGCCGTTCAGGAGCCTTCATTGCAGCTTACTTTTGTCTCATCCTCGGTTTCTTGGGGGTTACATGGACATCTGTGAGCTCAGGAAGCATACGTGCAAACTTGTTCTTGACTTGGGCAATTATCTGTGGCTACATATACCAGGTACAGCATTTTAACAGGTTTGGTATGAGATCCAGGAATTCTGTTTGAAAAATGTTTATGCTGCTGAAATGTCTAGTTTTTGTGGTTTGAGTTTATTCATGCTTAACGAGGTCAAACTTGTGTTTCATATGTTGACCATGTAATACATACCCTGCAGTGCCCTCCTTTCCGGTTAAGTTACCAAGGACTGGGTGAGCCCTTGTGCTTTGCAGCATTCGGTCCATTTGCCAGCACTGCTTTTTACTTATTGCTGCGAACAACAAGGCCAGTACAGTTTTCAATATTGAAGTTTTCCTTTGATTATTACCTTGTTTCATTCATTGTTAACTTTAGTTTTCGACTATTTCGACAGTGGGACGCACAATTTTGAGTTAACTGCAACAGTTCTCTCAGCATCACTTCTCGTTGGATTCACGACAACTCTAATCCTTTTCTGTAGTCACTTTCACCAGGTTTGGTCTTCGTTTTCTTACTCCCCTTTCTTCTGCTAATCATGGATAATCTTTTTGACATGAAATTTAACCAATGCAGATCGAAGAAGATAAAGCTGTTGGCAAAATATCACCCTTGGTCTGTTCAAGCTGCCTAGCTCTTTCTTTAATCTTTTTGTACTTACTTACTGTGTACTGTTTAGTGGTTAATCTTTTTTCCTTTTTTGACATGGAACATGTAGGTTAGACTGGGCACCAAAAGAGGTGCAATACTAGTTAAAGGAGCAGTTTTGACTCTGTACTCTCTCTTGGTTGCTTTCGGCATAAGTGGAGCTCTTCCTTTGACTTGCATTGTAAGTTCTTCATAAATGTTCAAGTTTCTAGGGTCCATTGTAAAGACAGTCTTCCGTTGCTAGTTCCATTCTTGAATCCACATGCCATTGTCGACTGTCTAAAACGTCACGTCTTTTTCCAGCTTCTCTCCGCCCTGACCTTGCCAATGGGGATTAGGGTGGTCAGATTTGTTGAAGAAAACCACAATGTGAGCGCTCTGATACCGGTGCTCTTATCTGCAGCTGCTCTATCTGTTGCTGTTATTATCACTAGATTCACTCACCTTCAAATGTTATCTTTTACAGGACAAGGGTAAAATTTTTATGGCAAAATATTACTGCGTGAGACTCCATGCCTTGCTCGGGGTGGCTCTGACAGCAGGCCTAGTGTTGGCTAGGACGGTTACGAATGGATATGTGCCAAAGCAGATATTCTCCTGAATGTTGCTCTAAGCAACACTTACCTTGAGACGGTAACGATACGAAGCAGGGGTCGGGTTCTGTGGTAAATAGAGGTGAATTCTCGACATTGTCGCAAGAGCAGAAAGACCCTTTGCTGCAGGTGCCTGTGCAGCTGTGATTGTCCCCATTTTTATACTTAACATGAACCAGTTAGCCTATAATTATCATTTTACCCACTAATATGTCCAGGCTTAATTTCATGGGGTATTCAAGACAATATTACAGTTTTCTGGGTGTTAGTGTAGTTCACTTGGCCTAAGGCTTGTTCTTCGATTCCTTTTTTCATAATACATGCATCGTAAAGATCCCACATCAACAATCACAACCTCGAAGCAACATCCCTTTCCAAAGCAAGAAACAAATAAAGTGAGAATGATTTTATTTTGGGTTATTACTTATTACGGTTTGAAAAATCCCTGTAGTTGACTTGTCAATGCACTAGGAAAAGGATGGCCAGAGGAAAAGAAGCCAGACAGCCGATAAACTATGCATGTCAAAATACATACGTGTACAGTCCACTCCCCCCTAATATATGGATAAAAATCAGTTGTTAGTCTTGATTAGGAGAATTTTCCACAAGCCAAATCAAACACAGGAACACACTAACCACCACGACAATGCCGGAGACCAGTAGAGCAACGACGACCCACTGGCAACTTCTGCAGTTCTGTTTTCTTTCTTCTGTGCTCTGCCTTGTTCTCTCTGAACCAGTCGAAGGAGAAGAAGCAGAAGTCATCAGCAGATCTCATTTCCCGGATGGGTTTCTCTTTGGCACCACTACTTCTGCTTACCAGGTTTCTGGGTTGTCCTTTTTTGATCTCTCATTTCCGCATGTCCCATGGGATTGGAACTGAAAAGTCACCGCCTTTTGGCTTCCTTTTGCTTCTCAGATTGAAGGAGCTTATCTTGAAGATGTAAAGGGTCTCAACAACTGGGATGTCTTTTCTCAGTTCTAGACAGAGACCCTCTTATGTTTGCAACTGTCAAAATCATCAGTAGTTCAGTACAATTTGCACATTCTTCTGTTGATTTGGTTTTTCTTCATAAAGGGATACATCCATCATTTGAAAGTATTTGCTTCTCAATCCAAAGTTGTACTCATTAGCTTTTAAGCATAATTGATCTAACCATTCCTTAATAGGGAAGATATAACCTGACTTAAGTTGGAAACTACCTAGGAAAGACACTGATCATTTACAGTTAAGTACTCTTTCTATTGATCCTCCTAGAAAATGAAAACACAATTGATTAAAAAGCATGCCAAAAAGCTGAACACAATTGTTTGATTGTAGAAAATGAAAGTTCGTTTGTTTGATTAATGTTAGCCTAGCTGCTACCAAAATGATTCCAAGGGGGATAAATCTAGTTTAGATCCACGATTCACAAAACCGAACAAAACAATCACAGATCTAAACAAACAGGAAAGCGGTAATAGCAATCGGAGAGCTGAGGTTCATGAAAGGGAAGCATTAAACACAGGATGCGAGAAAACGATTAAAGCAGCTGAAACATGCAATGAAACTAATGGATTGAAGAATAAAGATAATCCGAGAGCCACATATGTTTATGGAAAGAAAGACAAAGCAATCGGTAAACGAATAGCAGCTGGATGCATACCAAATATTGACCTCAACGTAAGATGAACTACACAAATACAAATCTTAAATAGACAGAGGAGCAATTCATTAGAAGCATTAAAGGAGCGGAGCAAAGGCCATTGAATGAAGATATCAGCAAACGAATTTGATAAGAAGAATCCTCATCGCATAGAGCCAAAACCTACTAACCAAACTCTGAAAGTTGCATAATAAATTTGTAGAAGCAACTTGATACCTAATTTGCACAATCAATTTTAAAAATCCAATGACCTAAGGAGACAACTATTACTAATGACAGAACAAAGTGATATCAAGGATAAAAAGAGAATAAGCAACATACAGATATGCAATCAATAGATCTCTCGAAGAGGAAACACAAAAGAGGCAAGCAACCATTTTTTCCCCTTCAGTTGGAATGCCATTCATTTAAACCGTTGATCAATTAATCCTCCTCTAATGCCTCCTTCCAGCCTTGTTCCAAGCTGCAGCGCCACAACTGTGAAATCAAGGTTATTCAAATTCCCTGCTGTGAAATCAAGTATATATGTATATATATTGACGCTCACAATTTGATCAGTGATGATCTAGTTGCCTTATGTCTTTGGCCGCAGCAGGGCAAGAAGTGAGGACACTGTTGTGCAAGTGGTGGAGCTGCTTTCAGCTTCCCATCTCAAGCTGAACCATTTTTTCCATTTGCTTTCAAGGCTCATCGATTTCCAAATTGGGGTAGAACCTAGCAGAGATATAAAAAGATCACATACACGACATATAATTTTTGGTCAAAATGTTCATACATAAAAAGATGCTACCTTGCGGCCAAGGAACCTCCCATTCTTCTCAGATTTGGTAGCTGCAGGCATCTAATGAGCTCCTTCATCCTGGAAATGGCCTTGGTCTTGCTATCCCCTTTGACCGGTTTGGCGTCTCTCTTCTCGCATTCCTCTGCAGACGGAGAGGAAACTGTGGAGGCAATGTAGCATTGCCTTTGCTGCTGATGGGTAGAACTTTGTAGCCCATATGATGAGCAGCAGCAGTGGAATTATTGCAGATGGATCCCGCTTTGTACCTCCAGCGAGCTCTTCTTTCTTCATCTTCATACAACGCCTTCTTGTGCTTGAGCTATTTTCAACTCTTCTTAGGTTCAGCTTCTTTTCTGCCTAGAAGAAGGATAAATGGCGATCACCAGTCGTAGCGGCTGATAATCTGATTCAAGTCATATCAACAAATCTCCACCTTGACTTGAATCCTCTTCCTCTGAAATCTCTGATGTACTCTGCTCCTTCTCTCTCTCTCCCGCCATCAATGCCCCGCAGGGCGGAGTCACCCACTCAAGACATTCAGCAAGTCCAACCAGTGTTGGAACTTGCCATGTGGAACCGGCTTCGTGAACATATCAGCAGGATTATCCGCGGTGCCAACCTTCTTCACCTTAATCCTCTTCTCTGTCCTCAAGAAATGATACCTCACATCGATGTGCTTAGTCCTCTCATGGTGGACTTGATCCTTGGCCAAGCATATTGCATTCAAACTGTCGCAATACACCACTGCCTAATCATGATGTAGACCAAGATCACCAACCAGTCCCTTCAACCATATTCCCTCCTTAGCAGCTTCTGTCAATGCCATATACTCTGCCTCAGTAGTAGACAATGTCACCGCCGACTGCAAAGTTGCCTTCCAGCTCACTACAGAACTCCCAAGAGTGAATACATAACCGGTCATCGATCTCCTCGTGTCAACATCTCCAGCATAGTCCGAGTCAGAATACCCAGACACCAAGCACTCTGTATCACTTCCGAAGCTAATCCCCACATCAGGTGTACCCTTAAGGTACCGGAAGATCCTCTTCACAGCCTGCCAATGCTCCTTCCCAGGTTGTATCATAAACCTGCTGACAACACTAACAGCATGTGCAAGATCATGTCTAGTGCATACCATAGCGTACATCAAGCTACCTACTGCACTAGCATATGGGACTCTCGACATGTACTCCTTCTCAGCCTCCGACTGTGGTGCATAAGCTGAGGATATATGAACATTTGAAGCACTAGGAGTATTTAAGGGCTTTGCTGAAGACATGCCAAACCTCGACAGTATCTTCTGGATGTAGCTCTTCTGTGACAAGAAAAGCTTCTTCTTCGACCTGTCCCTGTAAATCTCCATACCCAAGATCTTCTGAGCAGCTCCCAAATCCTTCATCTCAAACTCAGCACTGAGAAGCCCCTTTAACTTCTGGATATCAGACTTTGACCTCGCAGCTATGAGCATATCATCTACATACAGAACAAGATAGATCATCGAACCATCCTCCACCTTGTTGTGATACACACAACAATCATATGGACTTCTGCTATAGCCCAGCTCAAGCATATAACTATCAAACCTCTTGTACCACTGCCTCGGAGACTGCTTAAGTCCATACAAGGACTTCTTCAGCTTACAAACATAGTCTTCTTTTCCCGGGACCTCGAATCCTTCTGGCTGAGTCATGTAAATTTCTTCCTCCAACTCTCCATGTAGGAAAGCTGTCTTCACGTCTAGCTGCTCGAGCTCCAAGTCATAATGTGCCACTATAGCTAGTAGCACTCTGATCGAAGTATGTCTGACCACTGGTGAGAAAATCTCATTGTAGTCAACTCCTTCCCTCTGCGAGAAGCCTCGTGCAACCACCCGAGCTTTAAATTTCATGCCCTCTTTAGAAGTGATTCCGTCCTTCTTCTTGTAGATCCACTTGTTTGTAACAATCTTCCTTCCCTGTGGTCGTTTGACTAGCTCCCAAGTCTGATTCCTGTCGTGGGATTCCATCTCATCTCCCATTGCGGCAAGCCACTGATCAGCTTCGCCACCCGAAACGGCTTCTTTATAGGACTGTGGCTCTCCTGCATCCACTTCTTCAGCAACCTGAAATGAATACGCCACCATGTCCTCGAAGCCATACCTCTCTGGAGGTACTCCTGCAGTCGCTCTCTTTGGTCTACCGGAAGCAATAGACTGTTGAGCTCGTGCACTGGACTCTGAAGTTTCTGGCTCTGCAGAGACATCCTCATCATGTTGATCTTCTCCACCTTGGTGCTCAAACTCACTCTCATTGAGAGTTTGCAGCTCCACCTGCTTATCAACATTCCTGCTACCTTCAACAACAGTAACCTTCAACATGGGGTTAAACATAGACTTCTCATCAAATATCACATTTCTACTGAGTATAACTCGATGCTCAGAAGGTGACCAGACTCGAAATCCCTTAACTCCATCTCCGTAACCCACAAATACACCCTTCTTTGCCCTTGGGTTCAGTTTACCCTCATCCACATGATAATAAACAACACACCCAAAAACTTTCAGTGAAGAGTAATCAGCAGGCTTACCATACCACACCTCATAAGGAGTCTTCAACTCAATACCTGTGTGAGGTCCACGGTTGATCAGGAAGCACGCCATGTTCACTGCTTCTGCCCAGAATCTTCTCTCTAGTCCAGCATTAGAGAGCATGCACCGTGCTCTCTCCAACAATGTCTGGTTCATCCTTTCTGCAACGCCATTCTGCTGGGATGTATCTCTCACAGTCCGATGACGGGCAATCCCTTCATCCTTGCAGAATTCGTTGAACTCAGAATTACAAAACTCCAGACCATTGTCCGTTCGCAGCTTCTTGATCTTCTTCCCGGTCTGATTCTCCACCAATGTCTTCCACTGCTTGAACTTCGTGAAAGCCTCACTTTTCTGCTTCATCATGAAAATCCAAGTAAATCTCGAATAATCATCAATAATAGACAGAAAATACCTGCCGCCTCCAATGGATTCAACTCGTGAAGGACCCCAACAGTCGGAGTGGAGGTAATCTAGTATCCCCTTCGTCCGGTGGATACCCTTCTTGGGAAACTTGCTGCGATGTAGCTTCCCAAACACACAATGCTCGCAGAATTCCAAATTCTGCATCTTGTACCCGCAAAGAAGATCCCTCTTCGACAGAACTTGCATCCCTCGTTCACTCATATGCCCCAATCTCATGTGCCAGAAAGTGGTCATATCTTCCTGATGAACCTGAGATTATGCAACTACAGCAGAACCAGACAACACAGACCCTTGTAATCCATACAAGGTCCCACGCTTCACGCCCTTCTGCACCTTCCTTGAACCTTTGCAAACATACACAACTCCACTTTCTCCTTTGAAGCTGAAACCCTTGCTGTCGAGTAGACTCAAGGAGATCAGGTTCTTTGTCATTTGTGGAACATGCCTGACATCATTCACGGTACAGAACGAACCATCATGTGTCCGAACCTTTATGGACCCGATTCCAACAACCTTGTAGACAGCTCCATTAGCCATGACCACGTTACCACCATCTTTCTGCTCGTAGGTTGTGAAGCAATCCCTGTTCGGAGACATATGGTATGAGGCTGCAGTATCCAGAAACCACACATCCCCACGATGTGTCTTCTCATCTACAGCCAAGGCGAGATCGTCTTCAGAACTGTTGTCCACTTCTGCCACGGCAACTGAACCTTGTTTCTTCTGTTGCCCTCTTCTCTTGGGACAATTGTACTTCCAATGCCCCACTTCCTTACAGTTGTGGCAAGCATCACCTGGCTGTGGACCGGGACCCTTGGAATTCTTGTTCGAATTCCCTTTACCAGATTTCTTCTTTCCCTTTCCACCTGTAACAGCCAAACCCGATGCCTCACCACCTGTACCAGATCCAGACGCCTTATGTCTGATCTCTCTCGTATGAAGAGCAGACCTGACATCCTCCAATGACACGCTTTCTTTACCAGCAATAAAAGAATCAACGAAATTCTCATACGAACTCGGCAAAGAAACCAGCAGGATTAGGGCAGCATCCTCGTCATCAACTTGAACATCTATATTACGCAGATACAGCAAAATAGAGTTAAGCTGTTCGAGATGTTCCCTCAAAGGCGTACCTTCTTGCATCCTCAAGCTGAACAACCGTTGCTTGAGATGCATCTTGTTGGTTAGGGACTTCGTCATATACAGACTCTCCAACTTTAACCACAAGCCCGCGGCAGTCTTCTCAGCAGCGACTTCAATGATGACGTCATCAGACAACGATAGCATGATGGTCGAGTGGGCCTTCTCCTCCAGGATATTCCACTCATCGTCATCGACCGCTGCCTTCTTCTGTTTCGCAGACAACGGCCCCCACAGCCCTTGCTGTTTTAATAAAGCCTACATCTTGATCTGCCATATAGCGAAGCTGTTCTTCCCCGTGAACTTTTCGATCTTCATGTTCACCGACGTCATTCTTCTGAATCGAAAACCCTAGCCTGATTTCCAGCCGCGGCTCTGATACCACTTGTTATAAACGCGCTGCTACGGATCGGGAAATCGCAGGAATCGACAAAGCAAGAATACGAAAGCGAGAATCGAAAACACGACACACGATTTACGTGGTTCACTAACACGATGTGTGTTAACTACGTCCACGGGCGAGAGAGCCAGTTTCACTATATCAAGGAGATTACAGATTACAGAGGAGTATGAGAAGTATTTATAGTACTTCTCCGTGTGGGTCTAAACCTAATCCAATCTGGCAAAGGAAACGATTACAGACCAGGCCCAGAACCCGAACCCAAACGGTTAACAGCGAGACCCCCGATTACCAGTCGTAGCGGCTGATAATCCGATTCAAGTCATATCAACATTGGCCATAGGGAGAATTTCATTGGCAAAGGCAGGCAGGTAAGAGCGCAAAAGAGAGCTGGTGGAAGAAGAAGAACTGGAGGTGGTTGGAATATGGGAACAGAGAGAGAGAGAAAGACTCCCAATTCCAATTTCCAATTCTTTGGAGGCTCGCTCCGGGCAGGTTCGGATCACTTACAATACACAGCTCTACGAAGGAAGGTGAGAATACGTGCAAAGGAGTATGGGAGATTACGTGCGCCAGCATCTACGCAGAGGAGGTAGAGGGGAGAAGTACAGTAGAATGGTCTGAGCAGCAGGGGAAAAGCATGGTGGCCTGATGGTGATGGGTCAGTGCACCAGAGTAGAGGTGAGGTTACGCTAGGTCGGAGAGGGCAATAACGCCGAGCGAGAGAGGATTTTTTCCATTGGAAGCGTTGGCGGGAGGAAAGTGTACCCACCTTTTGTGGCAATAAAGTGTACCCACCTTTTTTACCTTTTATGTATAAAAGAATTAGGCAAATTTGCCACCCGCCAAATCAAACACAGCAACCCACCAACCACCACCACAATGCTGGAGACCAGTAGAGCAACGACGACCTATCGGCGACTTCTGCTGCTCTGTTTTCTTTCTTCTTCTGCGCTCTGCTTTCTTCTCTCTGAACCAGTCGAAGGAGAAGAAGAAATCGTCAGCAGGTCTCATTTCCCAGATGGGTTTCTCTTTGGCACCACCACTTCTGCTTACCAGGTTTCTGGGTTATCCTTTAATTGCTCTCTCTCATTTGCGCATCTCCCATGAGAATTGGAACTGAAAAGTCGCCGCCTTTTTGGTTTCTCCTTTGCTTCGCAGATTGAGGGAGCTTATCTTGATGACGGAAAGGGTCTCAGCAACTGGGATGTCTTTTGTCACGTTCCGGGTAAATTGCCCTTTTGACCTTTTTTTTTCCTTTGTTTTTTTCCTCTCCCCCTTTTTCATGGCTGAAAATCCGTGTGATTCACAGGAAACATTAAGGAGAATGGCAACGGGGACACTGCTGACAATCACTACCATCTTTTCTTGGTATCAGTTGGTCTACTTACCTGCCCTATTTCCCCTGCAACATTGGTCTGCAACTTTTACCCTTGAATTGAATAGATGCTGAATCAAATTTCTAATGCGCAGGAGGATATTGAATTGATGCATTCCCTTGGTGTGACTGCATATAGATTGTCAATCTCATGGACCAGAATTCTACCCAGTATGTCTGCTTTCCCTTGTACTATGTTTGATAGATTTCCATCTATATTTAGCTCATTGCTAGAGAATGGTAACAGGAGGGAGATATGGTGAAGTAAATCCAATGGGGATCATGTTCTACAACCGTATCTTAGATCGTCTTTTACTTAAGGGTACTCCTCTTTTTATCCACGCATTGTCATTGAAATTCTAATGTAAATGAACCAAGTTTGTGAGTTAAGTTTTGCTGTAGTTCTAGAACTGAGAATACAACAAACCTGCAGGGATTGAGCCATTTGTGACCATACACCACCATGACATCCCACAAGAACTCGCGGACAGATATGGGGGATGGCTCAGTCCTCTAATGCAGTAATTGAATTACAGTCCTTTCCTTTCCTTTCTTTGCTTGTAGTTCTATTCTATCGGGGTTATTCTTGTGCTGGTTCATTCCCAGTGTCTAGCATTTCCTGGTTTGGTCTGCCTGTTTTCTGAAGCACACACTTGTTCGAAGTTTCTGTTCATATCTCTTTGCTTACTATCCTGCAGGGAAGACTTTGTGCATTTTGCCAGAATTTGCTTCGGGAGTTTTGGGCATAAGGTGAAGCATTGGGCGACCATCAACGAGGCAAACCTGTTTGTGGACATGGCCTATATTAGGGGATGGTATCCACCATCTCATTGTTCTCCACCATTTGGAATCTGTTCAACTGGAAATTCTGATGTAGAGCCTCTCATTGCTTTGCATAACATGATATTGGCCCATGGCAAAGCGGTTAAGATATATCGCCAAGAGTTTCAGGTAAGACAATGCATGATTCCAGCTTTGACAACTTGCTAAACTCCTGTGCTTCCAAATACCGAGTAGGCAAGTAGTGTTTGATGCTTCCAAGTAGTTCAACAGAGTTAATGCCGAGTCTTGTGTAGGGAAAGCAAGGTGGTTCCATTGGGATAGTTCTGCATGCAATGTGGTATGAGCCACTAAGAGCCAATAATGAGTTAGATCAGCAAGCTGTGACTCGGGGGTTAGCCTTCGGTGTGGGTTGGTATGTGCTTTGTAACTTCAGCTTTTGCTTGATCATTCCTAAAATTCAAAATGCGATGGAATTCGTTATCATCCAGGTTATTAGATCCCTTGGTATATGGAGATTATCCTTCCGAAATGCGCTTATTGCTTGGAGATACACTGCCAAGGTTCACAGTTGATGAAATGGACTATCTTAAAGGAAGCATAGATTACATTGGTATCAACCATTATCTAACACTGTACGCAAAAGACTGCCTCCATTCTTCCTGCGCTCCAGGGGGATCAGATCATGCTATCCGAGGCTATGTTTACACCACAGGAGACCGTGATGGGGTCCCGATAGGTCAACCGGTATGAATCATGCTGTTAATTTCTTCCTTTCTCCAAATGTATAAAATGAAGCCAAGTCACTAATTATTTCCCACTGATCCAACTGCAGACAGGGAATCCAAGGTTCTTTGTGGTACCAGGAGGGCTTAAGAACATTGTTAACTACATTAAACAAAGATACAATAACATGCCAATGTATGTTACTGAAAATGGTAAGCCATGTCTTCAAATTCTTGTTGTAAGTGAATAGGGTGGTTTCGAGATTCAAGTCTTGAACCCATTTCTCCTCCATTTTTTCCTGAACTGCAGGATATGCGCCGCCACCAGGTGAAGAAGTGCAACTGAATCAAATACTGCACGATGTCAAAAGAATCGACTACCACAAGTCCTACCTTGCTGCTGTTGCCAGCTGCATAAGGTAAATATTTACTGATTCTTCGAAACTACCTCCCCTCCATCATTGCGATCGATCTGTAAATGGACTGAAAAACAAACTGCATTGGCAATGTTTGAACTGAAACAACTCGATCACAAAAATGGCAGGGATGGAGCTGATGTTAGAGGATACTTTGCATGGAGTTTGATGGACAACTTTGAGTGGATTGATGGGTATACTGTGCGATACGGATTGTATTATGTCGATCGAACGACACTTAAACGTATCCCCAAGACATCTGCACTCTGGTACAAAGATTTCCTCGCAAATTCTTCTGGCAATGCTCTTGACTTAACACAATACCACGGGAGACTAGAGCAGGATTTAAGAGTTGCTGGACTGGAAGATCTGTAAACTGCTAAAACAGTACTTATTGGAAGGTAATACATAAGCCTTGTAATTAGTTTGTATCTACGCCCGCAGGCAACTGTGAAATTTAAACCACTGCTGTATACAAAATCACAAGCACTTGTTCTTTCTTCCAGTGTTCTTGTTTATTTGTATCGGTTCGCAAAATGTTCTTATGGCAATTTTATTATACATTATCATGATTTTATTACAATAGTTAACTGTTATCATTAAAAATATTATTTAGACTGCTAATCTTGTCGATTTGATTATTTATTTATTTAGTGTTAGAAACAAGATTTCATCACCAGAAAAGTTTCGGTACTCAACAAAGACTTTACTATCACTTCACCCGAGTTAATAACAACCCGAGTTATTTATTTAGTGTTGAAACCTCTATAAATAACAACCTAAGTTATCAGTTTATCACTCTAAAAATCACGTCAACAAATTATTGTGCATTTTGAGCTTTATGAAAGAAGAAAAAGATGTTGAACATCAAAGGTAGTTGTTGTTGTATAGGTGTAGATCAATATGTCGATCATGTCGAATGTCCGATCGATCTTTCATTTGCAATCATGGAGTTCATTGTCTTTTAGAACATTCTTCATGTAGTTGGCTTTAGCTATGAAGATATCTTTTCCCCTACCCGATCAAAATTTCTATGAAGTGGTTGATCGATTTATTTTTGAACATCAATCTTTTTATCATCAGATCGACCTTAACTTATAAGTTATCATGATTGATCATTCTTTTCATTTGTAATAATAAGTCTCGTTGTAAGTATACTATTCATTCAATCGTATTGTCAGTGAGTTCTACTGTAACTTAAAACTAAAATTCATCATTCTCATTCCTTATAATTAATCACCAATTCCAAAATAACAAATTTGAATCCAAAAAATTGCAAATATTCCAAAAATACCGTTAATATATTTGCCGCTCTTTTTCTCCTCGAACAAAGGAAAGAACTTTCCTTTCTTGAGCAGGAGCGTTTACAAGTCAGCAGGAAAAAAAAAAAAAATAGGAAACCTTCCACAAAGTTCTAGTCCCCAGTCTAAAATTTTCAAAGAACCTCCTAGAACTCTCTGTAACCTCTTCCAAAGCTCCATTCTCCATCCATCCAGAAATTTCCCCAAAATTTCCCAAACTTCCACTTCCAATCCCTATATAAAGCTCTCTCCACCTGTCACCTTCCCACCAAAATCAGGCAAAAAAGCAAAAATCTTAGCAGCAATCTCAGAATCAAGAAGCAATTTCATAATCAAAGAAGCAGTTTTTCAAAACAGAGCAAAATGGATCTCCGATTCGTGGGCTTCGACTACCCGGTCCTCCAGACTCTGCATCACATGATGGACAACATGGGTGAGGAGCCAGAGGCGAACGGCGCCGGCGCCGGCAGCAAGTCCTCCTCTTCCGCGCCGACGAGGACGTACATGAGGGACGCCAAGGCAATGGCGGCGACGCCCGCGGACGTGAAGGAGTACCCGAATTCGTACGCGTTCGTCATCGACATGCCGGGGCTGAAGTCAGGGGACATCAAGGTGCAGGTGGAGGACGACAACGTGTTGATCATCAGCGGGGAGAGGAAGCGGGAGGAGGAGGAGAAGGAAGTGGCGAAATACGTGAGGATGGAGAGGAGGGTTGGGAAGCTGATGAGGAAGTTCGTGTTGCCGGAGAATGCGAATACAGATGCCATCTCGGCGGTTTGCAAGGATGGGGTGCTGACGGTGACGGTGGAGAAGGTGCCGCCTCCTGAGCCCAAGAAGCCCAAGACGATTGAGGTCAAGATCGCTTAAAGGAGTGTGCTTTGGTGACTGATCGATCAATAACTGTTCGTGGGGTTTGTTTGTTTTGTTGGGTTGGCTGATCGTTTGAGGGTTTTGAGTGTTGAGAAGCTTGTCTCTGTTTACTTTTTCCTTCTTCCTGGTTTTGTACTAATGCTGGTTTCTTCTGTGCGTGGTTTCTTGTTGAATTAGTGTATGTGGATTTTGCTTCAATGAATCGTCTATTTTACGATGTTCTTGAAGGTGGTTTGGTTGGGGGCTAGTGTGTATTGATGAAATTAGAGAGCTTTCTTCGACCATTTTAGTTGCAGAGGAAACAGAGTACTCTGTTCTCGGCTTAGAGGCTAAAAGAACTCACAAATCCATTTTAACAGATGGCAAGAAAAAACGCAACGGAGAAATGGGCTCGCCGATTGTTCCACAAACAGGGTAGAGGATCTTAGCAACTCGAAATCTGGATCACTGCAACATTTTTGTTGCATTCGGATGAAAGGCAACCATTTAACTCACTAGATAATCTAAGTCGTGCCAGTTTGACGAATTGAGTTGGATCAAGGGAGGGTGTTGGGTCTCTATCATTATGGATGGTATTATATGCTCCTCGTCTTCAATAATGGATGGTACAACTTCAAGTGGGCTTTTATTAGATGTAACAGCCAAACCTTTTATAATTGAAACAGAGGAGAGGACAAGAACATAGAAGGAGAAGAAGAAATTGGGCGGAAAATAAGAATGGAAAAGAGAAAGGTCACATCAGAACTTCCCACCTTAGATTGGAATTATTCTTGCTTCCGCTGTACACTTGTCAGTTTTTTTGCTTCATTCAAAGGTTCTGTACCAGTAGCAGAGATCGATAGTGAGAGAGAGAGAGAGCTCAGTGATTGCTCTGAATCAGCTTGTGGGCCGGACAATTTCACATGGGACCCGTTTTCCTCCAAATCGGACCCCCGGCTTTCGTTTCAACAGAACAGTAATCAGCAAGCAGCAAGCACATCTCGCACTCTCTCTCCTCATCTTTCTTCTTTCTCTGCTTCCATGTGCCACACATTCTCTCACTCTCTGCGTTCTTCTTGTTCTTCTTCCTTTGCCGTTGCCGCCAGCAATGCCTGGACTGTGGATCAGCCGCCTCTAACTGCATTACACCCACTTTAAAACCCGGATCTTCCTCTGTTTTCTTTCGAAAGGAACCGAATGGATCCCAGAACTGTGCTTGATCACGCTCTGTTCCAACTCACACCAACCAGAACCAGGTATATATTTTTTCTCTGGAAGCCAAACCCACTCTTTTGCGGTTGTTTTCTCATCTGGGTAGTTAAAAAGTTTCCGACTTTTTCACCTCCCTACTGGTGGTTGTGATTCAGATGTGATTTGGTGATATTTGCTGTCGCCGGCGGTGGCGGGAGTGAGAAATTGGCATCTGGGCTATTGGAGCCATTCGTCTGTCATTTGAAAACGGCCAGAGACCAGATTTCTAAAGGAGGCTACTCCGTTATTCTCCGTCCTTCATTTTCCCCTAATTCGTCCTGGTTCACTAAGGCCACTCTTCAGCGGTAAGTTTTTCTTTCGTTCTATTTTGCCCAATTCCTAAAAATCCTAATTGAAACCGTTTCGCGAGAAAGTCTTTAGTGTTCTCTAGTGGGAATCTTTAGTCCGTCTGTCCAAGCTGATTCATTTTCTTAAGATTCTGATAAGGACCGGAGATTTTGTCTTGATTCCCCTTGGCTGGAACTTAGTGCTGCTATGAATCTCGTGATTTTGTATGCTTTTGTTGTCTGGTGATTGATTTGTATTCTGCAATGTTGCCAATAACAGATTCGTTCGCTTTGTGAACACCCCAGAAGTTCTTGAGAGATTCGTGACTATTGAGAGGGAGCTTGACCAGATTGAGAGTTCAGTTCAGTCCAATGAGCTCTCCAATGTTGATGCAGATGGTGAGTAGTGAATCTGGATAAAACAAACTCAAAACATCTGATGTCAATGTGCTAATAGTAGATGTTGATTGCACTGACATAAACTGGAAATCGTGGAATGTGAGCCAACTTTTACTTGGGTTTTCTCTAGATTTTTGGTCACTTGTATGAAAGTTGCTTACTTGAAGCTATTTGACATTGTAGGAAATTACAAGCCAACTGCCTCGTCTAAGGTATGTCATTAGTGATAATCCGAAGGTTAGGGAATTGCTTGATAATGATTTACTCAGCCTTTACATCTATAAACTTGTCGTATTTCAGAATGGAGCTAGTGATGCTGCATCAGAGGAAAATTCAAAGTTAGTCATTTGAACTTGCGATCATCCGAAAGAATATGTTCCATGGAATCGACCTTGTAATTTGACTGCTTGTGGTTTATTAACAGGGTTCATCTTCAGCGTGCTTTGGAATCTAGGAAATCTATCCTACGCAAAGAGCAAGCAATGGCCTATGCTCGTGCTTTGGTCACAGGCTTCGAGCCTGACTGTATTTATGATCTTATATCTTTTGCTGATGCTTTTGGAGCTTCACGGTTAAGGTATGATTTCTGGCGTATAAGGTGCATTTGGTCTTGAACGTTGACCTTTAATACATTGGTATCGTCATCATGTTAGCGGTAAGGATTTCACATCAACAGACAATATTCATCCTTTCAGGGAAGCATGCATAAACTTCATGGAGTTATGCAAGAAGAAGAATCAAGATCGACTTTGGATGGACGAAGTTGTGGCAATGCAAGCCGCTCAGATGGACTTGCCTTCTCTAAGAAGTTCCGGAATTATACTTGCAGGAGAGGAAAGTTACCCTGCCGGCCAGTTATCTGGTGGGAGATTCAATGGCTCAAATGATGCATCTGAGACAGCAACTAGTCTCGGAAGTGTTGATCTCAGCCAAGGTATAATATTTCTGGTTAAGAAATGAGAATTACTTGACCCTTGAATGAGCTTGTGTTGATGGAAAAGTTGTTGCTGTGGAAAAATGCAAACCAGGAGATGGCTGATTCAAATTTACTGTAAACTAATTGATCATTGCAGATAGTGGTTTGCCACCATCAGCTGATGGCAGGGGTCAAGTGCCAGTGCATTGGGCAAATCATCATCCTCACTACATGCACAATTTTCAAGGGCCAGTTTACCAGCAGATGGGCCCATATCAAGGCTACGGTTTCCCTGGTGCACAGTTTCCATCTCCATATTTTCCGGGGAACATGCAGTGGCCTCCAACTGGAGATGACTCCAACTTTTCATCTTCGAGGAACAGAAATAAGTCTTCTTCACACGCAGATTCAAACCGAGAAGATGATTCCCCTGGAACTGGTTCTAGCTCGGACAACAATTCAGATGACAACGAGCACAATGGTAGACAGCTGTCCTCGGAGGAGAATGTCCGGAGAAAGAAGCATGGCAAGAAGAAGTCTTCAAGAAGAACAGTTGTCATCCGTAACATTAACTACATTACTTCCAAGAGAGATGGGGAAAAGGGTACTGGGGAAACATCTGATGATGAAGATGATGAGTTCATTGATGGAGAAGCTCTGAAGCAGCAGGTGGAAGATGCTGTAGGTTCTTTGGAGAGACGGAGTAAGTCAACTTCTTACCGTCGTCATAAGAAATCACATAACAATAATGCCTCTGACCAAGAAAACGCCAACATGAATGCGAAGAATCTAGATGGGCAAGGAAAGGACCAGTGGGGTGCCTTCCAAAGCCTTCTCTTGAAGGACAATGATGCAGACTCATCAGAATTTAAAATGGAATCTGAGAATGCAAGGAAGCAGGAAATGCTGGCAGATGATTCCTTCATTGTTAGGAACCGGGATACTGCAAGGGATGTTCAATCTCAGATCCAGAACTTTGAAGGTGGTACAAATGGCCATGGCTTATTGCTCAAGAAGGGAGATGACTCGTATGATGAGCTGTTATTTTCTCAAAAAAGTGATAAATCAGAGAATATCCACTTGCAAGCTGCGGTTTCTGATTACTCTTCCGAATCGCGATTAATCAAAGTTCAGAAAGAAGGAGATTGGTTTGCTGGAAACCAGATGGACACGGTCAACAAGAACGCCAGTGGGGACATCAACCTGTTTGATGGTGATCATATTCGAGTTGAGAAAAACAGTAACAAGGATGTTATGGCTGATGATTCATTCATGATCCAAGCCCGATCATTTGGAAATGAAGCTTCGGATTCTGTATTAAGAACCGACATAAGCATGGTGGGAGATGTGGCGGAAGTTGCTCAATGTGGTAATGGTACTCTAGAAAAAGCTGAAGGATTTGGTAATTCCTGTGAGCCAGATGACCTTTTTATGGTGCTTGGGCGTGATTCGGCAGCTGATCAGCATAATATCCCTTCTTGGACCCCAGAGATAGATTATGAAAACGACATTTTATCTGCTGAAGCCTACAGAAAGAGCTCTCCTGTGGAGAAAAGTGCTACTGAGGATGAAGTTGTTGCTGTCAGTAAGAAGACTAATGGTAAGTCAAAAGTTGGCAGTGGACCTCTTGGCAGAAGCAAATCGGAAATTCCATCGAGGACTAAGAAACCACCTCTTGGAAGCAGAACAACTATTCCAAAGAGTAAATCCGAGAGGGTAAGTGAAGATGAAACTATTGCTTTCTTGTTTACTTTATTAGTGTAATTTATAACATGTTTGGATAGCCTGGAAAGTGGAATGCAATTTCCACTTTCATTACCTTAAGACGCATGTTCAATTATCTTATTAAAAAGAATACAATTCATTTTTGTAGTTGTAAGAATCATTTCAAACATGAGAATTGAAAATGGAACTGTATGGCTCGCCTTGTGCATCTTTCTGACAATTCTTTGTCTGCTTACAAGCAGGAAGAAGAGAGTAGGAAAAGAGCGGAGGCATTAAAGCTCGAACGTCAGAAGAGAATTGCAGCGAGGAGTTCTGGCAGCCGTAATAGTCCACTGACAGCATCTAGGAGAAACTCGACTGGAACATTAAAAGAAGGGAAGCCCAAAATACAGTCTCCAGGTTCAAGCCAAGACGGTAAGAAGTCGGTTTTCAGAAGTTCTACAATTGATCGCCTTGCTGCTGCTCGGACAACACCAAAGGTGGAATCGACAACTCAATCGAAACCGAAAAGTGCAATGTCGAAAGCAAATGGCCTTCAGCAGAAGGGTTCTGCTAGAGATGATAATAATAAGAAGCCCAGTGCAAAACCTGCGAAATCTGATGTCACACAAAAGAAGAACACTGCACAGAAAACCGAATCATTAATTGCTGCACAAGATACTCCACCTTCTAATGACACTGCTGCCTTGAGGGAGATCAAGGAGTTGGAAAGATTACCGGAAGAGAAAAATGAAGGAAGTACTATGAGTTTAAGTAATGGAATGGAGGGAAAAGGATGCAATGATGCTACTATTCTAATTGAACCTTCTGCAGAAACAATTCCCTTGAAGGGTGACAGTCCAGCAACCTCAGCTCTTGCCAAAGGTGGAGAGGCTTCTTCCTTCGAGCTTATGGAGGATATTTCTGGAGTCATGATACATCCTACGCCAGAGTCACCAGATAAACAGCTGAACCAGTATGCTGTTAATATAGAAGAGGATGAGAAGAGAAATGTGCATCTAGCTTTGCCACAGCTCTCCGAGATAGAGATATCCACTCCCGCGCCTAGTGAAGTAAACCCAGAACCAACTCACACAAGAAAGAAATGGAACAGTGGTGAAACCTCTCCGAAAGGCGCAAAAGGGTTCCGAAAGCTCCTCTTTTTCGCAAAGAAAGGGTAGAACTATTACAAGGATCGATCAAGGCGAAAACTCAGTTGCGGAGGATCTTGATAAAATCCAGGTAATATCCTCTCCAATCCACCAAATGAGAAGAGCAAAGGAAGTAAAACTACACGGTAAATAGAAGAGTGAGTGATAGATGATTTTGTATTGGTCTTATTGGGAAATAAGGTCTGGAGCTTTGCTGACATGTCTGAAGATAGCAATGTTTTGTAAGTTTTAAGTTAAGTAGCTTCTATTCCAAGTCATAAGTTTTCATGGTGTAAAGGTTTCTGCTTCCAGGAAGGATTTTCCTGTTTGTTCGTTTTGGGACATCGATTTTGAGTTGCATTGTTGTGATGTTGATTTTTCATTCAGATTTGTTCATGTATGCATTGTAAACACCTTTATAATGATCTGTTCATTGTTAATCTCTATCTAAACCTATTCTTTTTTCTACAATGATTTGTTAGTGTACGTTTTGTTGTTCAGCAACAGAAGATCACCTTCAACAAGTTAGTTGCTGTGTGGCGCCACAGGAGTAGTAAGCTATATTCATCTGATTATATAAAAAAAAACAGGTGACTCCTTCAACGAAATCCGCTGTAGCACATTGGCAATTTCAATCCTAGAAATCCGGGTTCAAATTCCGGCAGCGGAAATATTTTTTTTTCTCCAAATGTTTTTCACCAGAAAAACACAGATCATTGATACCACCATGTGATCCAAAGCAAATGGATGATTACACAAGGAAAGAATTAAAAGAATGGTTGTCTAAAGATTACAGCTTTACAACAGTCTAGTTTATCAAGAGAGGCTGCATTCCTGGGGAATCCCCTGTGGAAATCTCTTGTTATCAGCGCAGTAATTGTAGATCATGTAGTTCTTCTGCGCCCATTTCATCCTTTCTTGGCCCGTGGTGTCCATCTCCTCCGACAACCACTCGGCGGAAGAGGAATCCGGAGTCGATGATGTTGCAGAGCAAGAAGATTTGCCGTTGGTCCACACGCAGGCATTGGCATTGAAGCCGCGATAGGAGGCTGTGAATGGAGCGTTCGACCAATCCGTCTTCACGAGCCCGCCCCTCGTAGCCCAGTCGTCGGCGTTCCACAGGCTGGAGTAAATTCTCATCGGCTGGTTCTTTGGGAAAGGAATGCCGTTGCTCTCCATGTTCTTGAACTCCCTGATTGGGGTGCCGTCGACTGAGAAACTGAAAAAACAGAGCAACCAAAATTAGTGTCAAATGTTTTTTTTCCCCGTTCACAGTAATTGCAGGCAAATTGGTGGATGTTGTTGTCTCTGATTAGGCTTACATGATGCGCTGCGGGTTCCAGAGGATGGAGTAGGTGTGGAAATCGGCAGTTGGGTCGAACCACAAATGAAACTGCTGCTCTCTGTTTCCTTTCCCCTGGCTGAAGACGTTAGTGTGGAGGATGTACGGGTCGCCGCTCAAATTCCCCAAAAACTCGAAATCGATTTCATCCCAGTTAGCTCCTTTCGACGATAACTGCAACGAATTATATATAAATGTCAGCAGCCATAAATAAAATTGAATTGATGTGGCAGAGAGAGTGAATTTAGTATAGACGAAAACAGAGAAGCTACTTACATAGTATGCAGTGACAGTTCCAGCAGAGTTTCCAGGGACGAGCTTGAGCTGCATATCAATCTTGCCGAACAGATACTCGTTCTTGGACTGAAATCCCGAGCCGGAAGCCTTGTCGAGGGAAAGAGTGAGGAGATCGCCATTGTTGAGGATCTTGCCTCTGCCGTCTCCCCATGTGACATCAAAGTCCTGGTAGAAATTGGCAGCTGCTGAAGCAGCCACAAGCACTGTGGCGACGGCAAGAAGCAGGGAAAGTGAAGAAAAGCGAGCCATAGTGAGTTTTGAGCAGAGTATGGAGTGGTTTATGTTTTCTTCTCTGTTGGGCAAATGTGAAGAAGAAGAAGAAGAAGAAGAGGAAGCGAGTGTGTGAGAAATGGGGAGTGTTATGGAGGAGATATATATGCAGGTGGAGAACTCAACTGGGTAGCATTGGAGCTAAGACACAATCAATGGAATGGACGCGGAAATGGTCAAGTGGAAGGAAGCTTCTTCTTCTTCTTCTTCTTCATTCCGCTCGGCTAAGCCTAAGCTGTGGACAGCTAAGAAAAGCAAAAGTGAAGAAGTCGGCGGACGCCGGCGGCCGGACGGTGGTTTAATTTCTGCCTGCCTGGTGGCTGTTTTTTTACATTATATTTGATGCGTCTGACAGTTTGTCGTGTTGTGTAACGTCAAATTGACGGGCCTTGCCGTCACAAAATGGAATGATGGGCCAACGTTGAAATTGGGCTTTTTGGATTAGGGGTATAAGATACGTCAAATGCCAAACAGGCCCATAAGATACGGCCCAATAGGCCTATGAAATGTGGCCTTCAATCACCGCACCGCTGTCGGCGGTGTTTTTGCAGACTTGCAGGATCGGAATGAGGAAAAAGGCCACGTGCCCACCTCCACCGCCGCTTCTGTTTGCTGGAAGCTACTAAACGACAAACATAATATACATTGAGAATTTAGTACCAAAACGAAGTTTCCAACGGAAGGGGAAAGAAAGACTAGAAAAAGAAGCAACAAATTCTTCCATCTTTCTTCTGTTTTACTCTATTTACTCATCTTTATTGGTGTGTATATACAAATCGTTCGTTGCACCTGCCATCCCTCTGTTTCAGCTGGAGAGTATTTTAACTGCAGGTTGGTTTTACTGAATTCTATAGAAGGGGGGGTTGAGTCGGTGGGTTTCAGAGGGAGAGAGAGAGAGAGAGCGAGCAAGATCTTGAGTTGGTTGCTGAAGGAAGCTCGCTCGTCTGCATCGATGGCTTCTAAACTTGTGTTGATCATCGTCTTCATCTTTGATCTCATTGCCTTCGGCCTCGCTGTAGCTGCTGAGCAGAGGCGAACCACTGTGAGCTTCCTTCTCCCTCGCTTTCTGAACCCTTTGAACTTGTTTTCCCCCTATTTTGATCTTTCATTTTACCTGTACGCGTTATGTATGCATTTATGGCATCTGGGTTTCGGCTCCCTTAGCTAAAGGTGAAAACTTTGTGTATGGGAGCTGAAAGTTTCGCTCCGTGGTTCCAGAAACCGTAGAAATTTAGGAAGTTAATGTTTTCCCCTTTTGCAGGTTGGGGAAGTGAAACCTTATTACCCTTTCAGCTCTTTTTTTCTAGGTTTCGTTGTTCTTTTTGCCCTCTGCATTGATGATTGATGAGTTGTTGTCGAACTTTGCCTGATTTTTCTTGGTAACAATGGGTGGTCATTGGACACTCAGATCTCGAGGGATTTTGTGTGTGTTTCGGCCTTTTCAGTGCAACAGATGGCAAGTAAATTTGGGGGCTCTATGGAAGAAAATAGATTGCCTCATCTGCGGCCTGAAACACCAGATCTGTACTCGTGATCTCTGCATCTGGCAAATGAACCCGTGATTCTTAGAATGGAACTCGTGTCTTGATCTCTGACATCCGTGTCCATGGCAAGGATTTCTGTAAGGTCGACTAGTGATTGCCATTAGAATCAGTTTGTCTAGCTCCCAATTGTTAGTCAACTGTCATATCTGACGAATCTAAGGAAGGGGATTCCCTCCTTTATTCTCCAGCCATGGAAATATGTTGTCAAACTTTTCTTACTTGGATTCGTTTGCCTGGTGTCAAAAGTAAAACTTTAGGAACCAGTTGCTTTACTTAGACAGACAGCCAAGTTGATCGATCTGAATGCCAGGAATGCTGTGTTGTTGGTTGGTATAGGCTTTTAACGTCAAATGACTGGAAGCAACTCTCTAACCAGTGTTGAGGTATTAACAAGCTGTTGGTGGGTTTGACTATAGGCTAAAATCACAGCAGATCAAGAGAAGGACTACAACTACTGTGTATATGACTCTGACATCGCAACTGGTTTTGGCGTGGGAGCATTCTTGTTCCTTTTGGCCAGCCAAGTCCTGATAATGGTAGCAAGCAAATGTTTCTGCTGCGGGAGGGCCATGAACCCTAGTGGCTCCAGGGCCTGTGCAGTCATGCTCTTCCTAATCTGCTGGTGTGTTCAGCACCTATCCCTTAAGCTGCAAAACATATGGAAAATCCTTGTATTCTATTGAACGCTTCTTGAAACACCTTTGCAAATTGTTTTCTTCTTTCTCAGGTTGTTCTTCCTTGTGGCGGAGGCCTGCTTGCTGGCGGGTTCGGTGAGGAACGCCTACCACACCAAGTACAGGAACAACAGGGCTATCTTTGGTGCCGACCCACCGACTTGCCAGACCCTGAGGAAGGGAGTTTTCGCGGCTGGAGCAGCTTTCACTCTGTTCACAGCCATCGTCTCCGAGTTCTACTATGTTTCATACTCCAAGGCCAGAGGTGGTGGCTCCAACCAGTAGAGTTCTACTATGTTTCATACTCCAAGGCCAGAGGTGGTGGCTCCAACCAGTATGGCAGAGAAACTGGAGTTGGGATGGGTACCTACAAATGAGTTTAGCCTTTAAATATATACTGTTTACATATGTGACTGCTTGCTTCCACAGACTTGTGATATGGGCTTTCAGATTGAAATGATGTGTGTATCAAAACGCTCTTGATGTAGTTGTTGGTAGGTTGTGTATTTTAAGTCTCATGTTCATGATTTGTTTCTCCTCCATGGCCATGTCCACAATTCTTTCTGGTCTGTGTTGTAGTAATTTGCAAATAACTGATGAGTTTGTGTTCTTCTGCAATGCCTTTCTTCCTTTAGCAAGTGTTTTCTCGTGGCTTGAAAATTAAGTATGAAAACGATGTGTGAGTTTGAAGGGAATAATCGTTTGGAAGTCAAATTCTGGGATTTTCAGAAGGAGATGAAATTATGACTTCGAGGTTTGTAACGTTTAACCTTCTCTTTCGAAAGACTTTATAATATGATTTTGAGTCAAAGTCGAGGTGGAGGTTGAATTACGCGATCGACATTTTATTAGTCGAACTCAAATTTAGGTTGCTAAACTCATTTAGCGAGTCGAACTCGAGCTTCTATTTCTGTAAACGAGCCTAATTCAAATTTACCTACTAAATCTCGTGTGTCAAACTAGAATCGAGCTTTTTGTAACAAACCGAACCCGACCTATGGCAAAGCTCGGAGCCCTACTCTAAACAAATAGAATGGTTGACCGATAATTCCTCCATCAGCGGGGGTTGTCGGTTGTTGAAAAGTCAACGGCGTATATTTCTTCTGCATCAGACGAAAGAAGAATTGGATCGATATTAGTACACAATCATCATCGAGTCCACTACACAGGAAAAAATCAGATAATGGCGTCCACGATGCTGTTCACGGCGGTGTTCGCTCTGGAATTCGTCGCTTTCCTCCTCGCTCTGACGGCTGAGCAGACCCGAAGTCGAGTAAGTCGCCGCCTTCCCTTCTCCAGTCGTCTCTATCTTGACTTTAATTTGTTTTGTTTCTTTCTATTTCAATTTGAATCAAAATTTCAGGCTACAGTTGTGGTGGACACCAATTGCGACTACACCTACTGCGTCTACGATTCCAACATCGCGACGATCTGGGGATCCGCCGCCTTCGGCTTGCTACTCGCCGGTCAATTCCTCACCTGCTTCTTCCTCTCCGGCAAGGCTTCCGGCAACAAGCGCCGCTGCTGTGCAGCCATTTCCGCCGCGATCTGCTGGTGAGTTGCGAAAAAAGTTGGGTCTTGTTTGATTAACAATCCATCGGGTTAGAATTAGGAAAAAAACTTGAATCGATTCTCACGCAGGATTGCATTTTTGGGGGCAGAGGCCTGTTTGCTGGCGGGTTCAGTGAAGAACGCGCAGAGGACCAAGTACAGGTTCCTATACATGGCGGGAGATCCCCACTGCGAGACCCTGCGATCTGGGGTTTTCCAGAGTGGAGCGATTCTGATTATGATCTCCAGCTTCGCTTCTAAGATGAACGTCTGGTGGTCGGAGACGGAGGAAGGCGCCGGTGCCGGCGATGGCTGCGGCGGCGGCGACTTGGGAGCCTATACTCCGCTCTAAACTCCAACCGGCGTACAGTTTCTATACGGTGTCGTTTTCACATGTGGTCGTCCAGACTGTATCCTATGAATGAGTAGTGAAGCGCACGTTCCCCCATTAAGAAATTATTAAAATGACGCCGTTTCGTGTTGACTCCTTAATTGGGTTTCACGTTTGAATTAGTTACTTACCTTTTGTATGGGCTCACGTTATATTTAACTCAGGTTTTTCTTCTGTAAATATATAAATTATCCATAATTATTTTCCTGATATGATGTTAATTATGTAGGCCACCAATGACGAGCTTAATTAAATTGAGCGGGCTTTCTCATGATTCTAGCTGCTGGCAATAAGCCCAGGCCCATGGGCCACGAAATGATGGTCTCAGGGGTGGTTTGGAAGTTGCGATTGTTAAATAGATGTATTGTTGAGAATGCATGTATAATATTATACATGCATTGTCGAATTTGATGCATTGTAGAATACAACGTTTGGTATGTGTGATTGTGTATGTCGCATAAGCTAAAAGTTGAGACAAAATAATCTAAACTCAACTATCTCAACAATCACAACTAAAAGTTGAGATATAACAATCACTCAAAATGAATGATAGTTTCTGTCACATCACAGAAACAATTCATGCAATTTTTCTGATAAAAAACAAAAAAAAAATGCATTTGTAAACAATACATGCATAATGACAATCTCAACAAAACAATCGCAACTTCCAAACGACCCGTTAGTGTCAGCCGCAACCATCATTCTTCTTATATATCTTTGTTAACTTGATATCCCCGAGTCAAAAGAATCATCTTTCTACTTAGGTCTTGTCATTCTAGTTAAAGTTGACTTTTAATCCAACTCCCTCAAGTTTGTAATCCAAAATCTCGTCCTAGTCACGAAAGATGTCGTACGTGTTAAAACTCAATCTGGATCACATACCAAGAAGATTATAATCGTAACTTATATCCTGCTCATAGAGTTATAACTTTCCATCGCAACGAACAAAAAATACAATAAGACTGACATTTATAGACCGTTAAAAGTACGCAGTAAATGTACTCTAATAATCATGCTGATGACTCTCCTCTGAGTTCCAATTAGTTTTGATTTCTAAAAGTCGTAACGAGACATGTGATCGTGGTACAGTATGGAACAAAA
Source organism: Linum trigynum (assembly GCA_964030455.1). NCBI lineage: Eukaryota > Viridiplantae > Streptophyta > Magnoliopsida > Malpighiales > Linaceae > Linum > Linum trigynum. The sequence goes on along the minus strand of OZ034817.1, from coordinate 58,555,410 downwards.
GAGTAGGGATGGCAATGGGTCGGGGACGGATAGTGCATATCCGTTACCCTACCCAAAGTAGTTCGGGTTTTATTCATACCCATACCCACATATGAAACGGGTAGAAAATTAAAACCATGCCCATACCCGTTCGGGTTTCGGGTATCCACGGTTATCCATGGGTAATGATTTCTCTTCATAACTCCAACTAATATATTAACATTCACACGTATTCTCACATTACGCAAGAGGAAAAGTATGACAATAATTCACTAGAATGAAGAAAATTAATTAAAACAACACAATTTCATGAAAATATTATATTTATATGCTAAATATAAAATATGTTAGAGAAAAATAATGACTATTTCTAGACAAAATACATATGTATGTGTATAATCGGGCGGGTTCGGGTTGGATACCGAGAAACCCATGCCTACCCATTACCCGCAATATTCGGGTTCGGATTTTACCTGTACCTACTAAATGTCCTTCGGAGTCGGGTTTTACCCTACCCGATTAGACCGGGTTCGAGCGGATATCCACGATTACGAATATTTTTGTCATCACTACAAAAGAGGAAGAAACCATGACCCTGGAAGTAACTTGGTTACTTGAGCACTTTTCCCTATTCTGAAACGTGAATTTTTTAACTAACCGAAAGGGGAGAAACCAACATTACTTCCTTATCTCTTCATTGTTTACCCCCTTTTCCACCTTTCTTCAGTAATGGCCAGGGAAAGGTAAAAGAAACAGAGCCCTCATCCATGGCGGATTCACAGCTCGGAGGCAAAAAATAAAAAAAAAAGGGAAAGAAGAACAAGAGGGCCAAGAAAAGAGAAACAAGGAAACAAGGTAAAGCCGGCAATCGTCCCAAGAATCATTCATAGTTAAGACAGAACCAGCCCCAAAAGCAAAATAAAATAATTAGTAATAAATAAATAACAAGAAAATACCAGACTACCACACACGAATCACGATCCCTCTCTCTCTCGCCCGCCTCCTTCCTTCCTTCCTCCACCGGCAGCAGCCAGCGACGCCATTATCTATAATCTGCTCCGTTCCCTTTCTCCCTCTTCTCTCCGATCTCTCTCTCACAAGGAATCTTCCACCCCGAAGGCAAGATTCTCGGGATTTCGATTTCGGGAGGCGGAGTGAAACCGAAATGCCCGGAGGATTGAGCTAGATGACTCTCTCAAGTCTCGACTCCCGCCGCCCGCCGCCGAGAGAGGAGGAGGAGACTAGGCGATGAATGTAGAACGCGACGGCAGGGGGAACAGCAGAATCAGCAAGGAAGCCTTCGGCGGCGGCGGCGGCGGTTGCGAAGATGACGATGAGGAAGGCGAGCGATTCTACGAGTCGTTGGATCGCATTGCTTCCTCTTCCTGCTCCTGCTCCACTTCCAATTCCGACTCCGATCCCGACCCTCCCGTCCCTTCCTTCTCCAGCAATTCCGCTACTACTAAGTCTCGATTCGGCTTCTCGTCTTCCAACTACGACGTCTGGATCTCCGAGCCGTCGTCGGTGTCCGAGCGCCGCCACCGGCTCTTCAGCCAGATGGGGCTCTCTTCCGAGGAGTCCTCTTCTTCTTCACTGTCCCGCCGCCAGCCCGACGAAAGGTGTGTTGATTTGAACTTCGATCATTTCCCGCCCCGCCGCTGCTTGGCTTCCAGGAATGCTGGGGTGTCCCGATCGAAATCTGACGGTGGTGCGGATCGCCGGGATGGTGACAGTGACGGCGGTGACACAACTTGTAATGATGATTTCAATTCCTGCTCCTCCTTTTCCTCGTGTTCTTCTTATTCGTCTTTGGTGCCTGTTTATTCTGCTTCAACTATTCTTTCCGACGATTTGATTGATGTAAATAGCTGTAACAACAACAACAACAACAACAATCACAATGACAAGAGAGTAGTAGTTGCCAATGGTAAGAAGAAGAAGAAGAATGGCTTTGTGGTTGGCGGAGGCGCAAGGAACATGAATCATTGTTCCTCGCAGCCTTCTGATGTTTCCCCTAGTAAGCCCCCTTCTGGTAAACAAGGTAGGAGTATGGATGTGAATAGGAGTTGGTCCAACACAAGCATTGCGGAACTCATGGAGGGATTGGATGGTAATGGGAATGAGAATGATAATGGATCGGCTGAGATAACCCAGGCTTGTACAATTAAGAATCTTGATACCGGGAAAGAGTTTGTTGTTAACGAAGTCAGGGAAGATGGGGCGTGCAACAGGCTGAAGGAAGTGGGGACTGGGAGGCAGTTGACAATGGAGGAATTTGAAATGACGGTGGGTCATTCACCAATCGTGCAAGAGCTAATGAGGAGGCAGAATGTTGAGGATGGTGCTAGGGAAAATCATGATCCTGGTGCCATTGGAGCTGGAGGGTTGAAGCCGAAGAAGAAGAGCAGTTGGTTCAGAAGTATAAAAAACGTGGCAAGCAGTGTGAAAGGTCATAAGGAGAGGAGGAGTAGCGATGAGAAGGATACGGGATCGGAGAGAGGAGGGAGGAGGTCGAGTTCTGCTACAGATGATAGCCAGGATGCTTCATTTCACGGACCAGAAAGAGTGCGAGTAAAGCAATATGGCAAGTCATTTAAAGAGCTGACTGCGCTTTACAAGACGCAGGAGATTCAGGGGCATACTGGCTCAATTTGGGCTATTAAGTTTAGTTTGGATGGTAGATATTTGGCAAGTGCAGGTGAGGACTGTGTGATCCATGTTTGGCAGGTGGTGGAAACAGAAAGGAAAGGAGAGTTGTTGCTTGAAAAGCCAGAGGATGCGAACTTTAATCTCTTAGTAACAGTAAATGGGTCTCCTGAACCTCTGTTCTTGTCAACTTCTGCTGATGGTCATAATGAAAGGAGGAGAAGAGCGAGGTCATCTATAAGCAGGAAATCTGTGAGCTTGGAACACATCATCGTTCCCGAAACTGTGTTTGCACTTTCAGATAAACCTTTTTGCACATTTGAAGGGCATCTTGGTGATGTCCTCGACTTATCATGGTCCAAGTCTCAGGTTAGTAACTACCCCATGAAATGAAACTTGCTTGTTCTCTTCTAGCATCCACATCTTATCATTTTTCATTCAATATCTTACTTGGCTATCTCTTCTCTGGTTTCATATGGTCAAGAACCGTGGTTTTGCTTCTACTCCCTAGCTATGCCATAGATTCATGGCAGCGCTCATTTGAATACATTGTGAACATCTATTATAGTGTTTTGTGTGTATCCAGGATAAGTTTGTTTCTAAGAGATAATTCTTACGGATACTGCGTTAAAATCAGTCATCTTTGACACTTCTGTTCTATGTAAAGTTAAGAACAGTTAACACGTCCATGTGCTACTGTGAACTTGAATTTCTAAGTTTAGGACTGAAGGATATAATAGATTCTTCTGAAGGATGCTGATATAGTTCTGTTTACTGGACTCCAGCACCTGCTTTCTTCTTCAATGGACAAAACGGTGCGCCTCTGGCACTTGTCTAGCAAGACTTGTTTGAAGATATTCTCACACAGTGACTATGGTAATATTTATTTCTCCTTCGTCTTAAAGATGGGTATACAGATTTTATACACCTTTGATGCTAACTTATTCTAGGTTTGAGGTGGCTTTAAGTTCTACCCAAACAAATAAGGGTTGAAGTTTACCATTTTCTGTTGATAATGGTGTAAAGTGATTACGAATGGGCTTTTGAATATAGTTGTCTTGTAGAAGCTAAAACCAAGGAAGGAATATTTTGATTTTGTTACATTTTGGAACCCTTTCCTTTCTTTGAATGAACTTATTAGCCATGTCTCATGTTATGCTACTCTGGATTTTCAATTGCCAGTTACTTGCATCCAATTCAATCCGGTTGATGATAGCTACTTCATTAGTGGGTCACTAGATTCAAAGGTTCGCATATGGAGTATTCCCGATCGTCAAGTTGTTGACTGGAATGATGTACATGAGATCGTCACTGCAGCTTGCTACACTCCAGATGGTCAGGTAGGGCCAGAAGTAATGTATACCTTGTCCAGATTTTAACATCTTTAGGGATTCTAAATGGAAAGTTCCTCTTTGCATGTGAAGGGTGCACTTGTTGGTTCGTATAAGGGAGGCTGTCGGCTCTACAATACTTCTGGTACAAATCGATTTAATTACTATCTTGTTGACAGTTGGGTTCTGCTAACTGCTAATACTTAAATGGCCTTCCATTTCAGAGAATAAGTTGCAGCAAAAATCTCAAGTCAATCTACAAAACAAAAAGAAGAAATCTCACCTGAAGAAAATTACTGGGTTCCAGGTAATGTTTACCCTTCTATGTAACTCCTCAGTTGATGGCAAGTTGACCAGATGGAGGGGCATTGTTCTTTTACCGGCTGATTTCCTCTTGTTATGTTCTTCTTTAGTTCGAGTCTTTGTGCATCATTGCAACCTGATTTCTGCAAGTCAGAACCAGTAATATTCAGATTCCTACCACTGATTTGTGGTTTGTTTGTTTTGAATAGTTTTTGCCGGGAAGCTCATCTGAAGTGCTCATCACCTCAGCAGATTCTCGGATACGAGTCGTTGATCGCACTGATTTGGTTCACAAGTTCAAAGGTAAATAAATGGTTCAGAGACCTTTGTGAGTATGATATGGACCAAGTGATGTGTGATCATGGTTTTTTTATATTTGTTTTGTTTAATAGGTAATGTTCAATTTGAGATTTGAACCTATGTTGGCTCGATAATTTTTAGTTCCCCTATTATGCTAGACCAACGCCTTCGGCTGGGGATTTTAGGTTCTTGAGAGGCTGATTCTATAAGGCTAGACGTTAAATAGTTCCGACTTGTGGTTTAAGCAAACATAAAAAAAATACCTTTCAGTTGCTGGCAGTCGTGTTACACATTCCAGGTGAAAGGAGTTTAGGCATCCACCCAGAAGGAAAATGGCATCATATAACTCTGTAGCATAAAGCTAACTTTCACATTCAAATCATCCTTGCCTTTCTAACAATAAAAGTTGAATATTGTGAGAAAACCCTAAAGATTTGCCTAGAAAGATCCTACTGGACAAGTATTTCTAAACTGGACATAGAATGAACAACATTAGCAGCATACATACCTTTGTTGTAATGAACACAATAAATGATTAGGGGCTAGACAAGTCGTGAACGGCATCATCTCATTTTCCATCACTAATGAGCACAGATCTAATTCAGATCTAATTGGTTAGATCTGTCATCAAACATTGTCTGCATCCAATTGTGTGTTCTCTTTGGCTTTCTTATGATTTATGAAGTAGGAATTCAACTGCTAAGGGCTCTGTTTGTAGCTAAGAAAACAAGGGGTGATCTGCAAACTAAAGTGCCTATTTTGAATTACTTATATACAAAGAATGTTTGTCAAGCAAGCTCAGGTGGTGAAAATATATTAATCCTTAGTCAGCTCGCCGATGGAAATGACTGAATCTCAAAGGCATTTGAACTTGATTAGACGAGTCTTGCTTTAACGGAGGTGATAGTTGGCTAAATAGGTGGCCATTTTTCTTGTGGCACACTCTAATTATTGATTTTGAGACTCAAATTGCTTGCAGGGTTTCGGAATACAAACAGTCAAATCTCAGCCTCCCTCGCAGCAAACGGCAAGTTCGTCGTCTCAGCGAGCGAGGACTCGTACGTCTACGTATGGAAGCACGAGGCCGATTCGCGACTGACCAGGAGCAAAGGCGTCACCGTCACACGGTCGTACGAGCATTTCCACTGCCAAGATGTCTCTGTAGCCATCCCTTGGCCCGGAGCAGCCAGCACCGACGACACTTGGGGAGGAGGACACCTAGCAACACATGGCGGTGATATCCATCTCGACGACATCCCCACCTCCCTCGCCAACAACCATCCTCCAACACCCGTGGAGGAACCACCCAGTAGGAGCGACGATCGCTCCCAGTCATTGCCTGGTGGCGCCGCTGCCACCACCAGCAGCCCACTGAACGGAATCATCTCCAGCGCCACGAACGGTTACTTCTTCGACAGAATCTCGGCTACATGGCCGGAAGAGAAGCTGAATGCAGCTGCTGCTAGAGCTCGGAGCCCTCGAACCAGCGTGGACGTGAGCAACGGGATGATCAACCAGAACATGTCAGCAGCATACGGGATGGTGATTGTTACTGCTGGCCTGAGAGGCGAGATTCGAACTTACCAGAACTTCGGCCTGCCAGTTCGAATCTGACGTGGAAGTCAAGGAAGCAACGTACAGTCCGGTGAGGCAGCAGGTGTACAGGGAGGGAGGGGATTGTTTTGATGAGATTTGTGCAGTAATTTTCAGGCGGGAGGTGGTCGATTTTTTCATTTTTTTTTTTTTTTCTGTTCTTCTTGGTGGGTTATGTCTTTTTGTTTTTGTTACTGGTTTTGGTGCTTGTTGGAAGTTGGAGATGGGTACAAGATTTAGGTTAGCCATTTTCGACTGAGCACAGGAAAAGAAGGTGGAAATTTATAGAGTTGTCTTTCGGGGTTAGAAGAGTGGGGAAGAAGAAACAACGTAAAGAAGGAAAAGAAGTCAGGATGGAAACTACACCGTGAATTTTTTAGAAACCAAGCCAAAATTGTTAAGTGTTTGGGGGAATTTGTAGAGTTGAGTTCATTACAAAAATGAACATTCTTTTTCTGGAAGTGGTGTTATTGTGTTTCTTGATATGGGTGCGTGGGAGCATATCGATATCGTCAGATCATCGACCATCGTTTACTTTTTGTAAATATTACGAGGTGGGAAAATGTTGTAAATTGTGAAAGCAAAACATTATTACTGTTTAACAGTTAATACAAGTTGATACGGAAATTGTTGTCAATAATCTGTTGTAGCTGGTGAAAAATTAATGACAAACTAAATCGTTCCTCGCGTATTTAACATGCAACTAGATTAATCTATGTTATCTTTATGATAAATTTTCGAGAGGAAAACGAAGGAACAAAAGAAATTAGGTTTATGTTTTACTTAACAAGGATACAACTAATTTTTTTTTCCGCCGGGAGATTTTTCTATTATATAGTTTGAGCATGTACGCAAATGCATCTTAACTTCTTTGGGCAAAGTTAACAACACAGTTCAAACGAGGATATTCGATAAGATGTGATTTGAATTAAACCACACAACTCCTATGAATACACCTTAACTTCTCTGGACAAAAGGTCAACCACACGATTCAAACGAGTACATTTGACGATATGATATTTTAAATTAAATCATACGTACGACTCCTATGAAGATTCCTTGCGACTTTTGCCTCCATGGTGTTAACCTTGACCATCATGTTGCCCTCTTGCAAATGTACTAATTTAGTCTCCTAAGCTGAATAATATTGTAAAAATTATGGAAGGAGAAAAATGGTGCAAAGTAAAAAGCAAAACATCATTACCGCTAAAAGAATTTAATTTAAAATTATCTGATTGCATATATATATATCAACAATACGCTGTAGCTAATTGGAAGGCAGCAAGAGTTGGAGAGTTAAGTTTAAATTATTATAAATAAGAACAATATGAGATTGTAGTTGATCAATTCAGGAAGATCAGGTACTATAAGGTAAAATTGCCTTCAGCCATGGGCCACGGCCCACGAGTCCATGACATACACGAGATCAAAAGAATTCCTTCCAAATTATTTTACATTTTTTTCTTTCTTGGGATTATTTTATGATGCATTTCTGTCTCTTTCTTCTCCTCTACCTTCGTCGTCCTCCTCCCACCTTCCCCTTTAAATCCACTTTTTGAAATCTTTTTCAAGGTCTCTCCTTGCTTTTTCTCTAACGAGCTCTCTGTGATAGCGTGGAAAAGCTTGCCAGTAGTAGGTTTCACTCCTGGATTACGTCTACGATTCCATTGCTCACGCAGCTCATTGCACGAATTCCCCCTCTTGCATTTGGGATAAATGTATGCTAATCAACTGTTACTCTTAACTGCTACTGCTGCTTGCACTTCGCCATTTCTGAGCAAGTAAGTTCTCCAGAATCGAAAGACCCAATTGCACACTGCAGCAGCCGCGAGCTTCCCGGCTCCTCTATGGTGGGTTTTCTCTTTTTTCGAATGTTTCCCTTTTGTTTTATTTTGCTTTTCTATAGAGACAAAGGCAACTTGCTGAAAACAAAGGGGATGGATATTGTCCTGCTTTTTGGGGGTTTTATTGGGAGGCTTTCTTGTGAAGCGATTCGCGTTGAACGTGATCCTGTTCATTCCTCATCTTCCCTGATTTCCCCTACTGCTGCTTCGGGTTCACGGTTTCTTTTTACCTCCTCCACAGCCTGGCGAGATGTGGAAGGTGTTTCGGGCTTGTATCGGCGGACATCGATGATAAATTGATCTCTGGGATCTGGGTATTTCTATGATTCGAGGAATCTGGGGGCTTTAGTGTCTAATGGAGGATATTGGGCTGTTTAAGCAAGCATGGCAGTGGCTGCAAATGCAGAAGCACACTTGCTCGCGGGTCAGAACTGCAGCAGGGTGTGTGAGAGAGAGGGCTGGTGTCCTTATAGACCGACATTGGCCGACGGTGTGTGGCGGGTTTGCCAGATTTGGGAAGTTGATAACTTTCTTGTTGATATATTGGAAAGAATGCTTTGTCAAGGGCTTCCTATCGGTTCTGCAACTGGACTCGGCAGCTCTGCTTCTTATTATGTGGAGTTGCTTTCTTAGTCTCACATCAATATCATGCTTGATTTACGTACTGGTTGGCATGGTATGGCCCTTCCTTTTTCCAGTCTTTTTCTCAGCTTTTCCATGATGATGAAGTGTTGAACTTGTAGCAAATGAGCATCTATGAAGTGGGGCATGTTCATTGTCAAGAACATCTTTTTATTGTGGATAAGTTACTAGTAGTAGGACTGTTGGTCCGTGGAAAGAGAGTCAGCGTTTGCATTTGTCAGGGTTAGGTGCTAGGCCTTTCATCTCTTGTTCTGTGATTCTCAATGTGATCTTTCTTCGAGGTAGAGAACTAGAGATGACCATCATTCACATCTCACATAAATCTGTTTGGTCGATTCAGTGTTTTGACATGCATGGCTGAAGCTTTGTACTTAGTCCTTGGAGATTTGTGGTGTCTATGGATAGAGGAAAATATGTAAGAAAGCCTAATGCACATCCTTCATTGATTAGATGGAACTTATCCCTATACGGGGTTTTCCTCCTTACCTTGTTATGCACATCTTACGGCGCAAAGCCTTAAGTTGTTCCATTTCTGTCGTGTTTCTAGTCTGCACTGCTTTGTATTCTGATCTTAGTCTCATGTCAGTATTCTACTGTCTGTATGTGTAAGCTTGTTGCATTTGAGCTGATAACTATTTTTGTTCTTCTCCAGGGAGCTGCAGGAGTTGCTGTTCAATACTTGGGTTATACCCCTGGGCTTTTTATCGTAGGACTAGTTGCTATATTAACTCTATGGATGTATGCTAACTTTTGGATAACAGGAACCTTGTTTATAGTTGGAGGTATGGTTTCTTTTCACATCATGATTTTGATGCCTATGTTGATGAGTTACAATGCCAGCATGTTTGATTCCTGGTTTCTATAGTACTGAATTTATGCATGCTTTTGCAGTAACAACCTTTTGTCCTATTTCATATTACTTCTAATTTGTGTTCTGCGAGGGTTATCGATTACAGTAAATCTTAGTGTGTTTGTAATTTTATCTTATGATAGATTGCATTCTGCGTGGTGATTTAGTTTTCGCTGAATTTCATGCCTAATAACAATTAGAGCTTAATGATATGGATTGTTGAGGAGAATCAGTCATTCATTTATCATATAACACGTGTTATGATTGTGTAGGATAATCAGTTTCTAGGATAATAATGGAAAAGACCCGCAGAACCATGTTTCTAGGATAATCAGTTTCTCCCTACCTGGCTAGATTTCTGATCTCTGAATTATGATATTGGCCGATTTTCCTTTTTGTTGGGCAAGGATGCGAGATAGAATGAAGGGCAGATAACTTGGGGTGGGCAGTAGCTTTTAGTTGAACATAGAGTAGAATTACTTCCGAGTTGTAGGAAACGAGAAGATAAGGGCCATAAGCTCTTGCAGATGACTGAGACTGTTAGATGGTGTTCTTTGTTTTGATGAAATTTTCTTATTCTACTTACATGATTGTTTTCATGTGAACTGAAATTCTCTTCTGGGATCTAAATGCGACCTTCCTGTGCTAAGATTGCATTTTCGTAGAGCAATCTTTCTTTCATGCATATACTGAATCACTGCAATGAAATTCTTTAGAACTTTCTTTGAAATTCTGTTAGTTTCTGGAGTCCCAGTTAGCACATGGGAAGTTCTAACCCCTTCCACTATGTAAATGCAGGTTATTTGTTTTCACTCAATCATGCTAGGTTGGTGGTTCTAATGGCGGCTATATATGCTATCTATATGGTCCAAGTTCGAGTGGGGTGGCATGGTGTTTTTCTGTCAGTACACCTCACATTTTTCTCAAATGACATGTTGAATCTGTTACTGCAATGTTGTGATAATATCAGTGAGTCTGTCCCTGTGGAGGAGCAGAAAGATCCCGAAACAGTTCAAGAGGATGGGTTCTCTCCAGATTGTGACTTCTCCATGCCAACTGATGCATCTGAAAAGGTGCATTCATGTAAATCTTCCAGTAAGCCAGCTGGTGTTTCTTCAGTTGTTAGTAACCAACCAGAATCTTCTACTAGAAAGGTAGTTAGAGAAGACACGAGTTCAGTTGATGAGATGAGGAGGATCTTAACAAGTATTGATCATTATGAAGCTCTTGGGTTTCCTCGTCACAAGCGGATTGATGCGGCAATTTTGAAAAAGGAGTACCGGAAGAAGGTAACTATGCTACTGAACTAGATACTCTTACGCTTCTGTTTTGCTCGACTGTCACTTGAATTCAAAAAAATTATGCATCTAAACATGCTTTGTGTTCAGTGATTGAAATCTCACTCGACTCACTTTTACCTTAGTGTCTTAACCTTGTTTTGACTTCTTTCTGTGGAAAGATGAAAACATTGCTAACGCCTTGAATGACCATCATTAATAATGCAAGTGCAAGAACACTTTACTGGAACTTTTCAGATAATGTGTATGAAGCAGTTGTTGATACTTTCTATTCTGTGATTGAATCAAGTACTTATAGTCCAAGAGACTCAGTGAAGTGACAGGCAACAAAAAAAGTAGTACTCGAGTTCTCTGGTTCTTTTCCATTTTGATAATTTATGCTTTGTTATGTAGGCCATGCTTGTGCATCCTGACAAAAATATGGGGAGCCCGTTAGCAAGTGAATCCTTTAAGAAACTTCAGTGTGCCTATGAGGTAAGCATCTGATTAGTGATGAAAAGTTTTCTTATCCATTATTGTTGGATAATATACGAACTTGCTCAGATCCAAGCTCTGCTGTTGTTAGTTGATGTCATTCCTCAATTATAATCTTTAGGTTCTTTCTGACGGCACCAAGAAGCGGGATTATGATGAGCAATTGCGGAAGGACGAGCTCAGGACTAGAAGTGTGTGTCAGAAGTCCTATAGTACCTCAACACAGGTACAATAACTATTGACAATAGACTTGCACTGCCTGAGGTTGAACATAGTTTTCCACACTTTGTTTGTGATATGGCCCATTTTTATGAATTGCCTAAAGTTTAGAATTGATGTGAAATAAGGGTGCGATAGACTCATTTGAAGTGAAGGAAAATCTGTGTTCTGGTTTAAAAAAAAAATCCCTGGAATTAGATCTCAGTTAGATTGCTGAAGACATTGAGAAGTCAAACTGGAGCGTTTTTTAACTATATTCCTCATGAAAGCAGGATTCTCCCGACTATTTTTCCGAGGAATCAAGGCACATCCAGTGTACAAAGTGTGGTAATTCCCATATATGGGTGTGTACGAATAGGAGCAAGGCCAAGGCAAGATGGTGCCAGGTCAGTGCTCTGTTTCTAGTTGTCTGTGAGTTGGTAGTTGCTCCATGCTTCATAGTGCTCCCAAATGTGTGGCCTGTATATCATGTATCATGTGAGGATGTTGGTCACTCTGATTCATGGTGGTAGTCGTCTTTCAGGATTGTTGCCAATACCATCAAGCCAAAGATGGTGATGGATGGGTTGAATACAAGGGCTCATTGGGGTTTGACACGTCTGTAAAGGTACAATAGTTCTATGTTGGGTTCTCAGTTGCCATCCGCCCATCCCCATGAATTCTGAATCGTATTCTAGTAGTCTGTGACACCAAGCATGCCCTCCTTGCTTAAAGCTGCAGTTGGGTACTGCTATCTGATAACCTTCTGTTAATCGTTAGTGTTTATGTTTTACTTTGCAATTGCGTAGGTGGAAATCCCCCGTGCTTTTGTATGTGCTGAAAGCAAAATATTTGACGTCTCTGAGTGGGCTATCTGCCAGGTCAGTACTTGTGTCTTTATGATGTGCATTGTGTTTCCATGCCACTTTGTTTTTTTTAGCTTCTTGAATTCTGTGGTGAGTTTTAGCACACTGAAGAATAAAGGTTTTTCTTCTTCTTCTTCCATCCGGACAGGGAATGGCGTGCAGACCCAACACTCACAGGCCAAGTTTCCATGTGAATATGGTTGGTCTGGAGAAAACACAGCGGTCGAGTACAGGACGATACCCATGGGATTTAGATGCCGAGATGATGGACGAAGATGAAGAAGAGTTTGAGCTGTGGCTACAACAGGCTCTGGCTTCTGGGGTGTTCTGCGAGACTTCTAAACGCAGGACAAGCTGGAGCCCTTTCAAGCTGAATCCAAAGAAAGGGAAGAAACAGGGGCGGAGAACATCAACTTAACGAGAGATGGGGCAAGAAGAGAAGTAGGAACTCCTGGGGATCACACACAGTGACTACTTAGTCCTCTTTCTGGAAATATCGAGCTACCATCGAAGCTGATTTATGGATATGGCGACTAGCTTGATCTGCGTTGGGAAGACATGTTTGGGGAGGCAGAGAGGCCCATGGTCATCACATGGCCGCAAGCCAGAGGAAACAAAGCAACCAGAAGCAAGTGCTCTGCCAAAAAGTGATACCATCTGAATCATGGAGAAAGGAAGAAATGAATGTGTGTTGATTGTCTTCCTCCCTGGAAGAGGATTGTGCAGAATGCAAAATGTTATGAAAAGAACTTGCCTCTGTCATACAAAGTTTTATCCAGGTGGCATTGCCTCATTGGCCATTGGGTTTTAATTTGCTCAATCATAACTACAGTCAGCAGCGAGTGGGCCACTTGATAGATTGATAACTACCTTCCGCAGCCCAGCCCAATCCAGCCCAGCCCACTTGTGGTTTTTTCTGTTCTACCTGACGTGACGTCGTTTCTCGACGATTAATTAGCCAGACCCGACATTAACAAAACGCGTCTACCTCTAATCTCTCTCTAATTCAAAATTCTGGTCGCTTTGCCTGCTCTGATAATTCTGCTCGGACGTGGATGTAGTAACAAACCAAAACCATTAATTAATTCAGGACGTTGATCGCTGGGTGTGGCTCGCATCGCCGGGGTGTCAAAGGAGGGTCATCGACAAGATGTGTGTGCTGGCGACTGTGTCCGATATTTCGGTTCGTGTTATTTTCGAAAGAAGTTGAGATGATTTCCTCGTGTAGTTAAAACAGGTATTTCTTGTTTTTCTAAATTATGTATATTCTTAATTTCTTGGTAATACAAAAGGTATTTCTTGACAAGAAAACAATGCATTAATTTTGTTAGGGATAAAAATTAAATAATGTCACCGAAACTCGAGAGGAATTAGGACACACTACACTCCAAACTCGTTTTCAGGACGATTAAGTTGATTATTCTAGTTTGACGATCCACATAGGAAACTACGAAGAGTTGCCAGACTTTAAATCTCGGTCAAATCTAACTAACTTGGACCCCCCGACATAATGAACTAAATGTTTTGGTAAAAAAAAATTCAAGTTTTCCGAAATTTTTGAGCGGGTCTAGAGGTGAAGGCCATAAGAAAAAGATTGTCTACCTAATAAGGAAGAGAGCAAAAAAAAGACCCGCTTTGATACCATGTTGGGACATCAGATTACACGGTGGAAAATGTCGTGTATTATTACTGAAACCACATGTAGCTTTATATAGTGTACAGATGCCGCGACTTCTATAATAACCCTGATACTAATGCGGAAATTTACCCAACTCGTGATTCTGATAAGCAATATAACTTTGCCCAATTACACAACAGTACTCGTAGTATAACACAATACTACTCGTTACTCCACATACTCTAATAGTCTCTCTACCAATTTACCAATGCGTTAGAAATCCATACTAACTCCCTTAATCACTTGTAATCTGTACCAATTTTCTAAGCTTGTGCCGACGATATCTTAAGCGGAGATGATCACATCATTAATTAGCGGCCCCCTTTCCACAGTCGATTCCTAATAATACTATCTTCTCCTTGTTTGGTACTGAAAATTCTTCAATGGTCCTCCTCCCTCTGTTTTCTGTGAAAGCACCAACTAATCCAAATCGCCAGCTGCAACACAGCCCGATCCCTCCCCAGCACTGAAAGAAACTTGCTAACCAATCTCCCTCTTCGTCTTCGTGGTGGAAACTTTGACTCCCAAGTCTCTTTCAATCCACTTGAGCCCATGCATTCATGCACCTATAAAACCCTGCCTAAAACCCTTCCATTTCTCCTCATCCCTTTTCAACCCATTCGAAATCTTCCTTCCAAACCCAAATTCCCAATCCGAAAAAATGGCGGCAGCTTCTTCTTTAGCTTCCTCGATATTGTTCTTCTTGCTGATGGTGATCGGCTCAGCAGCTGGTAACTTCAACCAGGACTTCGATGTAACATGGGGAGACGGCAGGGGAAAGATCCTCAACAATGGCGATCTCCTCACCCTTTCCCTCGACAGGGCTTCCGGTTCGGGGTTCCAGTCGAAGCGCGAGTACCTGTTCGGCAAGATCGACATGCAGCTCAAGCTCGTGGCTGGCAACTCCGCTGGCACCGTTACTGCCTATTACGTACGTATGTTAGTTAGGGGGCTTTTCAATCCTCTGTTTTTCTCTCTCTGTTTTGTGGGTGGATTGATTTTTTTTCTTTTTTTGTGTTGTTTCATATTTGGGCAGTTGTCGTCGAAAGGATCGACGTGGGACGAAATCGACTTCGAGTTCTTGGGGAATTTGAGCGGGGACCCTTACATCCTCCACACCAACGTGTTCTCCCAGGGGAAAGGAAACAGAGAGCAGCAGTTCTACCTGTGGTTCGACCCGACCGCAGATTTCCACACTTACTCCATCCTCTGGAACCCGCAGCGCATCATGTAAAACAAAACCATGTCTTCTCTTCACCAGACCCAGAAATCAAAATCTAGTGATTTATAATTCGGTGACTAATTTACGATTCATTTTGTTGTGTGTAGATTCTCTGTGGATGGAACCCCGATCAGGGAGTTCAAGAACATGGAGAACAGAGGAGTTCCGTTCCCAACAAGGCAGCCGATGAGGATCTACTCGAGCCTGTGGAACGCCGACGACTGGGCGACGCGCGGCGGTCTGGTGAAGACGGATTGGTCCAAAGCTCCGTTCATGGCTTCCTACAGGAACTTCAGATCGGAAGCTTCCTCTGCCACGGCTCCATGGATGTCGCAGCAGCTAGACTCTGCGAATCAGCAGAGGCTGGCGTGGGTGAGGAGGAACTACATGATTTACGACTACTGCAAGGACTCCAGGAGGTTCCCTCAGGGCTTCCCTCCAGAGTGCAATGTCGCCTAATTGGCTTGGCGGGACTGTGATCACTCTGTTTCTGCGATTAAGAGCACAATCGTTTGTTCACCTTGTTGTGATATTACTGTTCTGTTTTCTCTGTTTGTTTATGTAATATATGGAACTGTATAGTGATAATGTTTCAAATCACTTTCAATTGTTGAAAACAAGTATACAGTGTGAAACTACAGAGAATAAAATTGTGTATTATTTTACCTTGTTCTCCACTTGTGACAAATTACACTAACAGAATAAAATTGTGTATAGGAGAAGGGGATGTCACAAGATCCTCTGGTTGCCAACATGTTGACTCTATTAGAGAGTGATATAAGATGCAACGGAACCTCCTCCCAACAATTCGAGTTATTGGGAGCTATTGGTTCTTGACATGGTATCAGAGCTGGTTTGACCAAGTGGTCGTGTATTTGAATCTCCACGACCCCCAATATTAACATTTAATTAAAGCACTGGTGATTTCGCCCATGCAAACTTCAAGCTCATGGGTTGGTGTTTTCGTTTGAGGGGACGTGTTAGAGAGTGATGTAAGATCCAGCAAAATCTTAACTCGAGCTATTGGGAGCAACTGGTTTTTGACAGACTCGAGTAGTGCTCCCGGATTTTATACGTACGAGAGTCGTCAAATGAACGGGAAGAAATTGAAGGAGCTTGATAATAATATGAATACGGAAGTTTTAAATGGATAAAATATGCACGACCATATATACGTATATTAAACGAGGTATTTACTAACTATGAGTATTAGGTAGTTAAGGGTAAGTAAGGTCTTTTAATTATTTTTAATTTTATCAACAGAATTAACTGCGAACGACAATCTGAGTCTATAACTATTGATCGCAAAACATTAATAATGTTCTAAGAGGTCGTTGGGTAATTATGGACATGACGTGAGAACTTAAATTGTTAATAAAGAGATTATAAACCAATGATAATATTATGCAAACCTTGATAAACGTTGATAATGTCGCTGCAAGTTCCATATAAAAACATTAAACATTGATAAACGTTGATAATGGCCACAAAGAGAGTTGACACTTTCAATTTTATGTTTCTATTTTTAAATTTAAATATTAATTTTAAATTTTGTAAATATTAATTAATAGTATTAAATTTTTAATTTAGAGTTTCCATAAAAAAACATTGTATTTTTTTTTGGTGTAAAGGAAATTCAAATACAAGTGATTAAAAGTTGATTATATAGAAAACATTGTATTTAATTATATAAAAAAAATATTTTATTTGGGCTTTGAGAAACCGGCCCAATAACGTTCGGCAAACATCCAACTCTCTGCTACCTAAAACCCTACTACTGGCGGTAAGAAGTCAGAATTCGGTATTCGTCGAGGGCAAAGCTTCTGCCGCCATTTTCAGTTTTTTTTTCCTCTGAAATTTTCTGTGTCGTCGGAGGTAGTGAAAGATGACGAAGAAGGAGAGGAAGGTGAACACGTCGGGGAAGCCGAAGCACTCCCTGGACACCAACCGGAGCAATGGAGCCAGCAGCAGCACCAACTCGCGAAGTGCGGCCACGGTCCGCCGCCTCAAGATGTACAAGACGAGGCCGAAGCGTGATAGCAAGGGCAAAGTTCTGAAGCACGATCTCCAATCGCAAGAACTACCCAACACTCGTATCCAGCCGGACAGACGCTGGTTTGGTAACGCGCTACAGCCTTTTCATTTGACGATTTTGCCTCTTTGAGGTTTCTTTTGGCACTGGATTTTGAAAGAGCTAGAAAATTTTTCTTCTTTTGTTGGTTTCTTAGGGAACACGCGTGTTGTGGATCAGAAAGAGCTGGAATTTTTCAGGGAAGAGCTGCAGAGTCGTATGTCAAGTAACTACAATGTTATTCTGAGAGGGAAGAAGTTGCCCTTTTCTCTTCTGAATGACCACCAGAAGGTATGTGTTAACCTATTTGATCTTGATTAGCCAATTTCCCATTATGAAATGATTTGTCTTTCCTCTCTTTGGTCTGCAGTTTGCAGGCCAAGTAGTGGTGATTTTAGTTTTTGTGTGAACTTCCCATCATTGGTTGATGCCTAGAACTTTTAATTGAAGCTTTGCTGGGGTTTTTATTAGTCTCCTCTGAGGTTCTCACAATTCATGAAATGTTATTTCTTTGTGAAGCAAGCTAGAGTTCATCTTCTTGATACCGAGCCTTTTGGGGATGCATTCGGGCCCAAGAAGAAAAGGAAGCGTCCAAGACTTTTGGCGGGAGATTACGAGTCTTTGGCCAAGAAAGCTGATGAATCTCAGGGTATACTATTGATTGTTTCATCTGTATTTTAGAGCTCGGTTATATGCTATTTGCTTGTCATTTCCTCATATTATTTCTGTCCGTTCCTTGTGTATGCGAGCTGTGCACTTTTTTGCATCATCAGACATCACTGAAGTTTTGTGACATCGCAGATGCTTTTGAGGAAAAGCATGGGAGTGGAGCGGCGGCAGAGGGGGATGGTGAGGATGGGTTTAGAGACCTTGTTCGCCACAATATGTTTGAGAAGGGCCAAAGTAAGCGAATATGGGGTGAGCTATACAAGGTTATTGACTCATCTGACGTTGTTGTACAAGTAAGTCATTCATTACTGTATTCCCTTTTTAATTCAAAGAATTAACCAACCAGAGAGTCCAAATCTCTTGGTTGTTAAAATATCATTGTTTGATGAGGTTACAGTGCATCTTATGCTGTTAGTTATAACTTCGCTCCTTGCAGGTTTTGGATGCAAGGGACCCCCAAGGTACAAGATGTTATCATTTAGAAAGACACCTGAAAGAGCACTGTACACACAAACACATGGTGTTTCTGCTCAATAAGGTCAGCTGAACTAATCACTCTTCTCTTGTTGTGAATGCTATTCTTTGTCTTTCAAAATTGGAACTGTTTTTTAACTTCCGTCTCTCTAATTCCAGTGCGATCTTGTCCCTGCTTGGGCAACAAAAGGATGGCTCAGGGTGTTATCCAAAGAGTATCCAACTTTAGCATTCCATGCAAGCATCAATAAGTCATTTGGAAAGGTACATGTTGAGGAATATTGCATTGACTTTTCGCCAAACTAAGCTGGTGTCTGCCATATCTAGCTTCTAGGAACTAAATGTGAACAATCATCCTGGATTCTCCCAATATGCATTGGATTCTGCTAGCTCTCTCTATCCTTTGTGGTTATTTTGCTTTTGAGAGATGCACCCTGCTTTTTTTCAGTTGAGATATATATTATTTGCTCCATCCTCTTATTTTCAAATTTTTGGCAATAGGGTTCTCTTCTGTCTGTACTGAGACAGTATGCTCGGTTAAAAAGTGACAAGCAAGCAATATCAGTTGGATTTGTTGGCTATCCCAATGTTGGCAAGTCTTCAGTCATCAACACACTTCGGACAAAGAATGTAATATTTGTTGTCTGCTGTTGCTTATAATGATTACGTTCCTTTTTATCATCATATACTCATTGATGTCTAATATTTTTGTCTTCGCTAGGTCTGCAAAGTTGCTCCCATACCAGGGGAGACTAAAGTGTGGCAGTACATTACTCTTACCAAGAGAATTTTCTTGATTGATTGTCCTGGAGTTGTCTATGAGAGTAAAGATTCTGAAACAGATATCGTACTGAAGGGTGTGGTAAGTTTTTGCTCTCTTGCTTTTCCCAAATTATGCGACATGTGGCTATCCTACAAAGGATTGATCATGTTATTGGTGCCACATAGGTCCGTGTCACAAATTTGGAAGATGCTACAGAACACATAGGTGAAGTTCTGAAACGTGTGAAAAAGGAGCATTTGAAACGTGCATACAAGATAGAGGATTGGTAAGTAATGTAATCTCCTTCCATCTTTTTATTCTCGCGGGTGTGCTACTGATTTTACAGAACACATAGGAGAAATTCTTTATTTGCCGATGGGAGACCTACTTTACCTACTAGATTGTGGCATCTGACTTTTATTCTAGCAACTGATATACTGATGATGCAAAACTTGCCTTTGTGTTCAGGGTCGATGACAATGACTTTCTGGTTCAGCTGTGCAAATCTACTGGCAAACTTTTGAAGGTTTGATTTATGTTCTGTTATGCCCCTTGATTATAATTGTGATGCATGTTCAAGCAAACTGTTGATAGTGAGGGTCTATTTGTTGCGGTTCCTGCATTCCTTCTCATGCTTTTCTCCTTTTATCTGATCTCAATCTGACCGAGTTGGGATGGGTGGGTGTGTAGGGAGGTGAGCCAGACTTGATGACTGCAGCTAAGATGATACTGCATGACTGGCAAAGGGGTAAAATACCGTTCTTTGTCCCTCCTCCACAACAGGAAGTTAACAACGCATCATCAGAGGAACCTACAGCAGATGGTATTGATGAGGCGGCCATTGCGGACAAAAACAGGGCATCTGCAGCTTTCAAAGCCATTGCAAATGTCATTTCGACCCAGCAACAGCGAAGTGTCCCTGTACAGAGAGATCTATTTAGCGAGAATGAGTTGAAGGGTGACAAGCCTGGGCAGCAATCAGAAGAAGATGATGATCAACAAGACTCTGAAGCAGAAGCAGAAGCAGAAGAAGATATAGGTAACGATCAACCAGATACCGAAGGAGAAGAAGATGATGATCAACAAGACTCTGAAGCAGAAGACGATGATGATCAGCAAGATACTGAAGAAGAGTCAGATGATTGAGCTCCCTCTTTTATTTCGAAACTCCCATGGTCCTTGTACCTTGTTCTCCATTTTTGGCCTCTGGAGTGTATCAAATTCCCTGTTGCTGAGAGTTTTGTTCCCTCCATACCAGCATCTTTTGCGTTGAGAGTTGTAATGTAAGTTAAAACTTGTTAACAAATGATGTGAGGAATATCAAGAATTACTATTCACTGCTTGTATCTCGTGCGGAGAAGATGACATGAATGGCTGCTCTAAGGGATACTGTGAAACTAAGCAGAGGAGCTCATGGACTTCCTTCACCAGCTCATGAATTTGTATTTGACATAATTATAATTTTTTCTTCTTCTAGATTCTGTATCTATTTTGAGAGAGAGGTGTCATTTTCATATAGTCTCTGTTTATAGGCCAAACCATCCCCCTAATCATGGAAATTGGAAAACAATCGGTAGTTCGGTACTGGTAGTTTCTTTCCCTCGCAAAAGCATTCTCAATTATCGATCTGGCTGGTCATCCACACCATTAAATTTCTCGGCTAAAATGGACCCCATGACAAGGAAATGGAAAAAGAACAAAGAAAGCTACCGTCAAAGAGAATTAAAAAAAACAAAATAAAGCTCAGCAGTCAGCAGAGAGATCCTTCCTTGCGGGGTTTTCTTCATTCCTTCTTTCATGTGCTTCGTCGGCCGTGTTTCGTGGCATTAGTAGAAACTAGAAAGGTGGCTGCTTTACAAGTACCCAGAGAGCAAGAACAGGAAGAAGAAGAAGAAGAAGGAAGGAAGGAAGGAAGAGAGAGAGAGAGAGAGAGAGAGAGAGAGAGAGAGACTGATAAATCTTTCCTGGAAGTTTCCTTCAATCTGGGTCTGACTCAGAAGTGACCAAGAAGCGTATTTGAAGGTGCCCATCTTTGATGCTGTTAGTCTGAATTGGATCTGCTCTTCAATGCAACTAGTTCTTAGTATAGTCCGAGTGTCCCGTTCGTGTATGAAGATGTGAAGAGAAGGAGTTTCTGGGTAGAGGAAAGGAAAGCGGTCAGACAGCAAAGGTGGAAGCTTTTGGTTGAGAGGGAAAGATGTCCGATCTCTGGATACCACCCTATTCCACATTCGCCTTTCCCTAAGTTGGGTTCCATTTATAGTATCCATGGGGGTATCGCCCTTCCTCCAGTGAATACAAAGAGAAAGAAAGATAGCTCGCTTTCAGAGGATTGTCCGGTCTTGTGTATATCGTCGCCGTGTGGGGATCTACAAGGAATCTCCGTAGTCAGATTAGTACTGTAAATGCTGGTTTCTATTCCGTCGTCGAGATTTGCAGGTTCTGGGTTTCAGCTAAGCTGGAGGAACTTGGAAGAAGAAGTTGAGATTTTGAAGGAACGAAGGTTATTTGCAAGGTTCAGAATTCAGATTGTTGTTGTTCTGTGGTGGTGTTGTTGGTCATAATGGCAGAAGAAAACGAGCATGGGGGTGTGGAGAATTCAAAAGAAATGCGGTCATTGGCGTTGACTCCCACATGGTCAGTTGCAACTGTGCTAACAGTCTTTGTGGTTGTTTCCTTGATCGTGGAGCGCTTAATCCATCGCCTGAGTAATGTAAGTTCTTCCTTCGTCTCTCATTTCTGACTTACCAAACATCTAAGCTGTGCAGATAGAGTTGGAGCTTATGTTACTTGCTGTCGCACCAAGTAATTTAGCTTTTGAAACAACTGTGATTTTCATATGATAAACTGGAGGTTTTGGGTTCGCATGACGATTTGGCTAGGCATATACCGTTTGAAGTTGTTCCTCTGTGTGTTTATATGTAATGGACTTTAGATGATAGAGGATACAGTGGCCATAGGAGTTTGAATCAACCGATTCTTTAATGAATTTCATGATGGCTTGCGATGGAGTTGCTTAACTATTTCGTTTTGGTGAATCGTTGGAAGAATTCTTATAACATGATGCAGTTTGTTCCATCATCCATGTACCCTCATGGCACCCATTTTATGTATGCAGTCATATTTCTATGTGTATCAGATTGGTAATTAGTTTATACATTTCACTTCAGTGGTTGCGGAAAACTAACCGGAAACCTCTGCTTGCTGCCGTGGAGAAAATGAAAGAAGGTAACTCTTACTGGAAAAGGCCTCAAACTGTATGAAGTTTTTCTGTAAGCTGTATCTTGTGTTTGGTGATCTTGTTGCATATTGTCCATCAGACTTATCTCCTTGTTTAATTATTGTCACATGTCTCCAGAGTTGATGTTGCTTGGATTCATATCACTTTTTCTCACTGCAACCTCAAGCCTAATTGCTAATATTTGCATCCCATCAAAGTTCTACAATAGTCGTTTTGCTCCTTGCACCACGGCTCAGATTGATGAAGAAATGGAAGAGAACTCTTTTTCACAGGGTCGCAAACTAAGTACGCTTGATGGTACCCATCTCCGAAGGATTCTGAATAGTTTGGATCGGAATACATGCCATGAGGTAAGTTATTCATCTATCTGCTCAAAATTCTGTTACGAATTTCGCACTGATTTTAATCACTAGTGCACATCATGACACATTTTCGTGCTTTAGAAATTAGAACCAGATGTATGCGCCAGAAGTCTTACGTTTGGTACATAACCGTTGAGTTAGGTGTTTCTGGTAACATAGGAATTTCATGTGATTGTTTGGAACACTCATGTGTGCAGGGACATGAACCATTTGTGTCGTATCAAGGCCTTGAACAGTTGCATCGCTTCATCTTTGTCATGGCTATCACACATATATCTTACAGCTGCCTCACAATGTTGCTGGCTATTGTGAAGGTCAACTTTCCTTCACTATTCTAATCTTAGTGTAAATTCTGCTTGATTGTTACTTTGAAGTGTCTTTTTCATTTCTGTTCCTATCTGG
Source organism: Linum trigynum (assembly GCA_964030455.1). Taxonomy (NCBI): domain Eukaryota; kingdom Viridiplantae; phylum Streptophyta; class Magnoliopsida; order Malpighiales; family Linaceae; genus Linum; species Linum trigynum. The sequence continues at coordinate 58,532,204 of OZ034817.1, read as the reverse complement.
CCTGTTTAAGACTTATATATAGCTTCTTCTTGAAGTGAAGAGAGCCTTTAATCGTGAGTGAGGAAATATGTTTGGAGTGCCTTTAATCCTGACTGAGGAATTATCTCTTGAAAGGGATTTTTTTTTTGCATCATACTTCTATGTTCATTCTATTCCTCACTAGTTCTAATTTTCTTCAGATCCATCGGTGGAGGCTGTGGGAACTTGAGGCTTATATGGACCGACATGATGTGTTAACAGGTAAATCCCAAGCAGATCTTATAGGTACATAAGTTCCAAAATGCTCTGGTTCAGAAGAGATAACAGAAAAGGTTGGTTATTTATCTTGTTACAGAAATGACAAGGGAGAAGACATTTCAAAGACAAACCAGCTTCATCGGATATACTCCATCAAGCCCTTTCGCGAAGAGCAGGGTTCTCATGTGGGTGGTAAGTTGCATATATATGTGGAATCTGAACCAACACTTATTCAACTGAATTTTATAAAAGGTCGTACCTTTTTGTCTCTAGCAGATAATATCATAATATGTTTATGCAATACTTCGAGTTCTCCCTTCCACCTGGCTATTTGTTTAGTTTGAATAGCTGGTAGTCACAATTTTTTGTCCCAGAAGCTGATAGTTTAGTTATGTCGCAGACGTGTTTCTTTCGGCAATTTGGGCATTCAGTCGTTCGGTCAGATTACCACATTCTACGCAGAGGATTTATCACGGTACACATCTCTGTAAACTGAACCACATATGTATGTTTTTGTTTCTTGGAAGCAATCAGTATGTATATGTACGTGTATGTACTGGTTCTCGGTTAGCTCATTCGTCCTATTATTGTACCGTGTAGTGCTTTCAGCAGAGCTAGTTTGCAAATGATATGTTGAAAATGTGAAGCAACAAACAGTAATGCATTTATTTTCGGACCAATTTTATAGAAGAAGATACGAGAAACATGATTGTGCATGGACTTCAACTCTTCCATGTAAAAACAGGGAGCTGTAGCTAAAGGGTTCTCGATTGTCACTTAAGGACAAGTTCACAAGAGGCTGTATCAATCAGCCATTACTTGTTCTTAGATTCATTCAACAAACTAGTGTCCTCCAGGACTTTTTCATCTATATTATAAGCATCATTGTATATTATGGGCCATATGATGTTCCTAATGTTTACTAACACATACTTTATCTTTCCCTCTCTCCTTCCTCTCCTTTGTTTTTGGTCCTGGCGGGCAGAATCACCACCTTACTCACAGATATGATTTTCATGGCTACATGATTCGCTCCATGGAAGAGGAATTCCAAAGGATAGTTGGTGTTAGGTAATGTCTTTTTACTTGTATTGAGCGCTTTGTAGAAACCCAGAATCCACTTTTGGGGAGTCTAAACTGAAAATGAGGACTAACATTCTGTCTTCGCAATTCTTTCCAGTGGTCCTTTGTGGGGATTTGTGGTTGCCTTTATGCTTTTCAATATAAAAGGTATGGTACCTGAACAGAAACTGATTGCTGCAATTGTCTGTTTTGGTCGCTTGTCAATCGTGGAAGATGTGGGAATTTGATGAAACTGCACTTGAATCCTCCTGAATCCTTTTCTGTATACCTTACATGTGACTATCATTAGTGTAACTTATAAGTCTGTGAGGAAGTCGTCTCTGCTTGCCTTGTTACTTACACTGATAAAACTATATTTAGTTGCATGACTAAATTAACGTGCATTGTGCCTCACTGCAGGTTCTAATCTTTATTTCTGGATAGCTATCATTCCTATAACTGTAAGTAATTACTCTATTGCACTTCAAATGTGTTTGCTTCTGGGTGCTTGGCCTCCTTAGGGAGTTGCTTTTGGCTTCTTAGCAGCTCCCGGGTTTCTGTTTGATAGATGGACTAATTATGTCCTCCATTTCATATTTAGCTTGTGCTTCTAGTTGGAGCCAAGCTACAGCATGTGATCGCAACCCTGACATTGGAGAACGCTGGCATTTCTGGCTACTTTGCTGGAAGAGAGCTGAAGCCTCGAGATGATCTTTTCTGGTTCAAAAAGCCAGAATTACTGCTATCGTTAATCCATTTTATTCTATTCCAGGTAGCATTTCTTGCCACATTGAGTTGCTGCTGCTGCTTCCTTTACTCTTGGGTTTGAAGGGGGAAACTTCTGATGAACTGACACATTTTCTTTTACTATGCTTGTTGTGGATTGCAGAATGCATTTGAACTGGCTTCATTCTTTTGGTTCTGGGTACCTCCTCTTCCATGACAAATAGTCTTCTCCGTCTTTTTTGATTAATCTCTTTTTCTCTTGCTTATGTACAGCTTCAAGTGTGTCTGTGCTCCACCTGATTTGTGGTTTGTTTTTGGTTTGCATGATGCAGTGGCAATTTGGATATGATTCCTGTTTTATAACGAACCATACACTCGTTTACATACGACTCATCTTAGGGTAACAAGAAGATGGAATCTTCAGTTTATTATAGTTTTTATTACACAGAATTGGCCACTCACATTGTTCTATGGCGCTCTGTAGGTTTGCTGGTCAGTTTCTTTGTAGCTACAGTACATTGCCTCTGTATGCTCTAGTCACTCAGGTACGCTCGAGGAAATTCTGCGACTCTGGCACTGGGAACAGATTGCTACCTAACTGAGAATTATCTCCATTTAGTTTGTCGAAAATTAATAAGCCTTATCAACATTCGATTTTACTTGTTTACCAAGTTATTGGATCACAGAACTTCATGGTGACACTCCTGTCCTGGGTGCATTATCTAATAATCCGCTTGTGAACTTTGCAGATGGGGACAAATTACAAGGCAGCATTAATCCCACAGAGGATAAGGGAGACAATCCATGGGTGGGGGAAAGCTGCTAGGAGGAGGAAGAGAAGACATGGATTCACCGACGACTCCACCATCCGCACGGACACAAGCACAGTGATGTCACTCGAAGATGAAGACGATCATCAGTTTCTCGACCCTCCACCCGACGCGACCCCTCTTCCAGGAAGGAATGACAATCACATAGAGCTGCAGCCAGTTTCTGCTCCTGATTCCCTCCTAACCAGTCCTCTCGGTCCCGTTCCCAACGATACTTCGTCCCGAGCTGGCACCCCACTCCTGAGACCTTCTGCCTCCTACATTGCTTCTCCAGTCGTTTCTCGAGTCATTGCCGAAGACAGTTTCCCTAGGTCGTCATCCATGCCTGCTAGTAGAAGATAAATGAAGCAAAAAAAGGATTGTAGCACGCCAGCCAGTTGTAGATCAGCAAGGGAGAGGAATCGAGATGTAAATCGGTCGAATTTGTATCGCTATCATGGGTACATAAATACATACTCATGATTTTGCAGCTTGATTGTAGATGAATCTTGTACCTGTTTCTCTGTATGTGCATGCATATATATATGTGTAACGAAAATGGTGCAAATACGAAGCTCTCTTTCTGAAACATCCGGATTGGTCAAACCACAATCTCCTCTGTTTTTTCTGCTTCTGCCGCGACTCATGCATCATGGATGTAAGCATTGGCCTCGTTACTATATGATGATGCATTTTTCTTAAACACGTTTATGAAATTTCGGATTTGTTAAATGAACGAGTTTTATGCATTTTCCAATTGATGATCTGATTTTTGTTATTGTGAAATCTCCCGTTTCTGGGATGCATTGACAAGTTCTTTGCACGGCAAACTCTAACGTAGTGAAACTGTAACTAAAAGCTTCAAGGGAATCAATATCTTAGTGAAGTTTGTGATCTTGAGCGCAATAAGCCTATTTCTTCATGCTCCAAGGAAGCTGCAACTGCATTCGACCCGCAGCTAGCTGTAAAAGTCACCATTGATAAACCCAAATCGCGGAGAGCCTGCCAGGGTCATTTAACGACAGTCGTTTTATCTTCTAAAGTAGCAATTTCAACATGGTATGGTACTAGCTTCTAGATGTGCCAATCTCTGCTAGCATTTGGAACTGCAAACTTCGACTCAGAAACGATGAAGACAGCAAAAATACAGGAGTTATTCATACTCTTCAGGGAAAACAGATAAAAGTTGCTATAGCAAACCAGAGTATCTAGAGTCTAGACATCGTCCCCTTCGCCCCCATCGTCATCCAGACCTGTAAAACCTTCGGCCATCATCTTTTTTCTGTTTTGCGCTTGTCTTTCTACTGCAACCATGTACAAACCTGGCCAAACAGGTAACCAACAGAAAACTTATTCAGATAGAGAGAAGAAATACATGAGGGAAAGAGAGCTGCTGAATGCTCATTGTATGGCTGGCAATAGTCGATTTGGAAAACCAGTGGCACAATAGTATGTAATGTTCATTCCGGAATACTTACCGACTGCACTTCCAAGAGCACACATCCAGAGAATCCTCATGGACCATTTATCGCTAATAACACCTCGGCCTCCCATGCTTTGCTGCAAAAATTACCAGTCCTCTATCAGCCAAAAGGGCACATTGTCAATTAATTCATGCTTCTCTTAATTTAATTGACGAATCTGCACCCCAACTAATGCGAGAAAAGCACAACAGGATGAATAAAAAAACTGCAATTTGGATGCTCATTAAGGAACTTGACAATCTCGAGCTCAAGCATGACCTCTAACTAAATTCAAACTCGATTTTTCGGTTTTCAGATAGGTCGAATCGAATTTGATGACGAGGTTGATCCAAGCTTGATTTGCAGACTCGCAAGCCGGCTTAAGTGAGCTGAATTCCAAAGAGGAGGTTAACAACAGAGGAATTGAATCAAGCTCAGCCAATTCATTTACCAAATTGAGAAAGGTCAAGGGTTTCATACACAATCAGAGCATCCAGGACCTAAAATTTAAAAGGCTGAGACTTTCTTACTTCATCCGTAAAATGTAACAACTACAAACACTAGCAGTCTCCTAATTCGTAATGAACAGGATGATGCATTGAAATGAAACTGGAAATTCATTTCCTTTAGAGCAAACACGATAAGTGCGTTCAGTCCTCGCAGGGATAAACCCTACTGAGATCAACCAAATTGAAGACAAGAAATTAACCCTTCCCACAAGGAAATCCGAAAAACTAAACCTATAATAACCCGACGAATAATGATCTTACCGCTGAACAGTAAACAACGAGTCGCTGCAGGCGGCGAGCTGACGGGCAAGCAGAGAAATGGGACTTCGCCTGTTGAATCTCTCGGCTTCCTCGATCCGGAAAAGGTTCTAACAGAAGTAACGCGATCTCTCTCTGTCCACGTCGGCGAGCGCCGATGGCGATTACAATCTAAGACTGACCGGCGGTGGGAGGCACCGTCTTCCCCTGTTCTAAACCCTCGCTTTCTCGGTTTCCCCCTTTCTCTCTCTCTCATTCCCTCTCCTCCACCGCGATAAGAACTACAGTACTACGCCACGTTGTCTAAATTTTCATTTTATTTGTTAAATATTTTCCCACCGAAAAAAATTTCTTATCAATTCCAAATCTTAAACGTTAAAACTTAAAACCCATCAAATTTCTGCTTTCCCACTCCCTCAGTATGCTTTTATTACTAGTTTGCTACTGCTACTAGTCTACTACTGTCCACTGCTCACAGCCACTGTCCTGTCCTTGAAAAAAAAAAAAAAAGAAAACAACTTTCCCCCTTCTCCAGAAACATTCCCCAATCCCCAGTGCTACCCAGAACCCACGCTCTCTTCCTCACTATCCCCCCTTGTCTTTTCCATACATAGTTGAGCTGCCGAGGAAGATCGAACGGAGGAAGGGAGAGAGAGGGAGTTGAAGTAGGGAGAGAATATGAGTCGGCCCCTGGGGGCAGTGATAGGGAGGTACCCATCAAGTGACGGCAGCACTCGGATTGATCGAATCATTAAGCGCAACAGGAGATGCAGAGATGTGGCATTTCTGGTAGTGTTCATAGCCTTTTGGGTTGCCATGATTGTCAACTCCAGCTTTGGATTCAACCTAGGAAACCCATTAAGGTTAGTAAATCACCAAAGTGACGGGCTTTTCTTTTCTTCACGCCTCCCTCCAAAACCCTTCTTTACCAGCAGTATGGTAATTTTGGTGCTTCATGCAACTTTCTTTGGTTGGATAGATTATGTGCGCGAAATGAGCTTTCTTTGCTGCAATTATTCCTGTCAAAGTGTTTCTTTTGCTCGCCATTTTTGGTATACTTTCTGTTTCTTGATTTAGTTACTTTGTGGGTGTTGCTAGGCTTACATATGGGCTGGACTACAAAGGAAATGTTTGTGGTGACAAGCATGCAAATCCGAATCTGCGTGAATTGGAGCTCACATACTGGGTCAATCCTAACCAGGTCTATCTTAGTGGTTCCAAGAACAGCCAATTCAAGTTGGCGAATGCTAGGAGTATATGCTTGTTGGATTGTCCTAGACCAACAGACGATGGGCTGAATTGGGTCTGCGATTACCCGGAGGGTGATATCCGCATATCAATGGACGATTGGATCGACAGGAATTATGATTATTACGAGTTCCTTACCCCTGAGATGAGGAACTCATCTCTTCAACTCCAGGGTCCTTGTTACCCTGTCATTTTCCCTAGTGTAAATGGTATGTGAGCTAGATATGTTTGATGGTTTCAACTCATTACATGTTTCTGGTTCTTACCAATGTCAAGCCCATAGGAGAATTTTTTACTGGCTCTGCTGAATTGGGAAGCATTTGAAACCTTTCCGCTTCTTTCCGATCATTTTCTGTTGATGTGTTAGTTAAATGCAAAATTGTACTGTAATCTTTTGTGTGTCTTTATTCTCAGTGCACTGGAGGTGCGAATTTGTTGCTCGTGCATCAAATGCGTCTTTGAGGCATTGGCAGGTCATGGGTGGATTGAACATCAACGAGGATATTAGAATTGACAAGACCATTCACAAGTCAGTCAATGCTCGTTCGTCTGTACTGAAGGTTCGAGGTTTCCCCCCATAGTCATATGATGAATGTTCTGTTCGTGGATTGATGGATATTGTTATGACTGTAATCTTTTTCTGATTCTCCTTATCTTCCATTTCGATTTAACCTCCTCGGCATGGATTAGGAATAGAACTTGCACTACTGATGGTATGAAAGGGTCTATAGAAGCATGTCTAGTGCATTTGTATGCCAGACCAGTTGTATAATTGATTTTGATGGCCGGAGTATGTATTTTCATGGTGTTTCTGTACGCCAAAATGTGTTTGTTGTCTTTTCGCGAAGCCAATTGTACAGCATATGTTCTCCGCACGTGGAAGTTAATAAGCTTTATTTTGTCTTGCAGAGATATGTGGCAGATATTGGGAAGTCATGGCCTGTATTAATCGTCTGTGGAGGACTATTACCTCTATTTTTGTCGGTGATTTGGCTGCTGATGATTCGACACTTAGTTGTTGCCATGCCATGGGTTACAGTTGCCCTCTTTAATATACTCATAATTTCAGTGACAATGTTCTACTACCTGAAAGGTCAGTAACTCAGAAGGTTTCCTTTTACTTTTCACTGCTGAGCTGACATGGTTTTAGATTATAGGCCAGACTTGGAAGTGACTTGAGTACTGTGAGTTGTAGTCATTGGATCTCATTGTGTCTCAACACAGCTTCATAAGGGTGTTTTGTCTGATTTTGATATAATCTCTTAGCATTAATAAGAAACGAGGCATTGGAAGATTATTTACATGATCAAGTGCTTCCTCCTGGAATATGATTGATAGCAGTCCCACCTATTTTATTCATTCATCTGCAACTGGGTTACCAGTTTAACTGCAAATGCTTTTTAGTTCTGGCTTGAGAGTCTCCTTGATTTCCCCCCTCTAGTGACACCATTTCTTTTGCTGATCCTTTTCTTACGTTGATCACTTTACAGCTGGATGGATTGGAAATGATGCTATATCCCCAGTCATTGGCCCTCCTGATCCATACTATCATGTGTTTGGTCGAGTAGGTTACTATATCAGCTGCAGTGCAAGATAGTATCCTTGTCCTTTCGCTGTGCATGAAATTTCTTTTATCTGTTTCTTAATCGTATCATTTTTGCCTTTCAGGAACTTAATCACATCCGCGCTGTTGCTGTTCTCATGACCGTGATCATGGTGGTCTCTGTCCTTACATCATTTGCCATAGCTCGACGCATACTTATGGCCACATCCGTACTCAAGGCAAGTCGGCCATTTCTGGACATGTGTAGAAAGTGAATTTCCAGCTAGGTTTCTTCAGGGGTTAACATTTTGTTTCCAAAGTGATCAAAACCTGGTTGAATGAAATAATTGGTTTTGATCATTAATGCAGGTGGCTGCAAAGGTGATTGGAGAAGTTCAGGCTCTCATAATTTTCCCAGTCATACCATATGCAATGCTTGCAATATTCTACATGTTCTGGTTCGCAGCTGCTTTGTATCTATTCAGCTCTGGCCAGATCATCCAGAACAACTGCGACGACTCAAACTGCTGCGCGTATGATCTTGTGTCGAAACGGGTGAACTGTGACCGTTGTTGTGGTTATGGCATCCGTTACACCCCTCATATTGCTATGGCCATCGTCTTCCACCTGTTCGTATGTTACTGGGCCACCCAGTTCGTCATAGCTTCCTCTGCAACTGTCATTGCTGGTTCTGTTGCATCCTATTATTGGGCTCGTGGTGAGAGCTCGGTAAGCTGCTCACTCCTCCTTTGTGTCTGGCATAACTAATGTACAGAACATTTTATCTTGTAGATTAGTGAAATATCCTTGACTACACTATTGCCAAATGATATGCAGCCAGAGATACCATTTCTTCCAGTTTTCGGCTCCATGAAAAGGCTTATGAGATACAGCCTTGGGTCAGTTGCCTTGGGCTCGCTGGTGGTCTCGTTTGTTGAATCCATACGCTTCCTCCTGGAATCGATTCGCCGCAAGCTGAAAATCGCTAATACGACACCGGACAGCTGGATTGGGAAGGCGCTGCACCATACCTCTGGATTTTGTCTCAGCTGCATCGAATGGACCTTGAAGTCGGTGAACCGCAATGCTTATATTATGGTAAATGTTTGAAATAACAACTTTTTTCTAAGTGTGATCAATAAACTGCTGTTTGTTTGGATCTTTGATACAAGTCATAATTTTGATGGCATGCAGATAGCTATTACTGGGAAGAGCTTCTGCCGGGCTTCTGGGATTGCAACTGAGTTGATCATGAACAACATTTTGAGGATAGGGAAGGTGAATGTGATCGGGGACATAATTCTGTTTCTGGGGAAGTTGTGTGTGAGCCTTTCTAGTGCTGTCTTTGCGTTCCTGATGTTGGACACACACAAGTACAGATCTTCGCATAACAAGATCTCTTCCCCACTCTTCCCCGTGGTGGTAAGAACTAAGAACATCAGTGCTTGTTTGTTTCAGTTTATTGAGATACTATATCCTTTACTTGCCAAACTTTGGCACGGCTGATAATGTCATGTCAAAATATGACAGGTTTGCTGGGGACTTGGGTACGTGGTGGCGACACTGTTCTTTGCGGTTGTGGAGATGTCGATCGATACTATCATCCTGTCGTTCTGTCAGGACTCGGAGGAGCACCAGGGGACAGCTCAGTATGCTCCTCCTCTTCTCATGGAGACGTTGAACGATCAGAACGAGATGCAGAGACTAACTCAATGAAGAACAGGTGTTTTATGTCATCTATTCTTTTGATGGTTTCTGAAAATGTACAAGTAGTAGCAGTAGTATAAGTAGTGTTGCTAAGTTGGTTTTGAGAATCTAGACTAGTAAGCGTTACTATTTAGTTGAAATACTAAATTCATATCCTTTTTATATCTCGACACCATGGAGAGTCTGGTTACATTGCTGGTATGAACAATTTAGCAAAAGGAGTAGAAAATGAAAGCCCAGGTCCATCGCCTCTTCTCCCAACAACTCGAGTTATTGGAACCAATTGGTTCATGACATTTCTCCCTCTTCAATCCCAGCAATGGTATCGTACAACGGCCGGTTCAGCGTCTCCGGCAGCATAAACGTCAGCAACCCACCGCCGATCCCACACGCCGCCATCACCGCAAACGGCACCCACGCCGGCACCGCCACCACCACGAACGGCGCCAGTATCGCCCCGACCTGCGCCGCCTGCAGCGCGCACCCCATCGCCGCGTTCCTCACCACCGTCGGGAACAGCTCCGCCGCGTACACATACAGCATGTTGTACGCGCCGGCCATCCCAAACACTCCCATCACCCCGCACGCCGTCCTCACCACCTCCCACCACGCGCCGCCCCCGGCGCGTCCGGTCACCACGCTCCCGATAAGACACGAGACCCCGCTGAAAACCTGCGTCGCGATGGCGAGCGGCTTTCGCCCGACCTTGTCGAGCAGGACAGCTGTCAGGGTGAAGGACGGCATCTCCGCCGCCGCGTTGACCGCCACGTTGGCGTAGAGGTTGGTGCCGAGGTTGACCACGTTGAGGCTGAGGCCGTAGTAGACGGTTGAGGAGAGGAAGCTGACCGCCATGCCGAGGAGGAGCCGGGTTCGGGTCACGGGCGACCCGAGGACGTCCGTTAGGGTACCCGTGGTTATTAACGCCGTTTGCTCGCTCTTCTTCTCGTTGCCGTTACTGCTTGCGTCTTCGTCCAGAGCTAGAACGACGCCGTCGGGGATGCTGTTTCCGTTAGAGTGTGCAATTGACCGCATCACCTTCATGGCTTCCTCAACTCTGCCGCGAACTAAATACCTGGTAGGATAGCATAGCAGTTAAAATTTCGATTTAAATTTTCAAAATCCTACAATTATACCGTATTACTTATATATGTCGATTCTGATTTCACTAGAAAATTTATGAATTTTGAAATCCTACAACATCTCGAATTAATTGGTTAAAATCTATAAATCTTGTGATTTTCAAGGATTTTAACATTTTCATGTTAAATTGATTGAATTTTGACCAAATGAAATCGTGTTAAAGAAAAAAAAGATCAAATCTTTGAGTCAAATTTACTTATTTTCCTCCAAATTAGCAAAACATAACGTCTTTTTCCCCCCTTTTTCATCATCAACATCATCTAGTTCTCTCTCATACTAGCGACCATCGACGATTATCAATTCACGTCAACGTATTAATCATTATTGATTCTCCACTTCTCAACACTGACCTTGAGAAATTGGAACATTAACCTTGAATTTTATTCATTTAAAGTGTTATTATATATATATTTCTTTGTGTTATCATGATTTGGCTTATTATTATTATTTCATGTTTATTTTTATAGAAATCTTAAAATTTTATGACTTTACTATTCCATTTTATGATTCAAATTTTTACCACAAATTTTTTTGTCATATGTAAAATCTTGAAATTGACTTCTGCACACAAATAATAAAACCATCAAGTTCTACTAAGATAAATCTCTATAACGTACCAACGGGGCGACTCGGAGATGAAGGGCAGGGCGAGGAAGAGGTAGGCGACGGAAGGAAGCGAGGAGGCGATGTAGAGTTGGCGCCAGGGTTGAAGGAAGTAAGCCAGCGCGGAGAGGATCCCTATCCCGGAGGAGAAGAAGTAGAAGGAGGACCCGCCGGCGGTTCCGCGCTTGGTGGGGCCGACGGGCTCGGTGGAGAGGACGAAGGCGGCGAGTCCGACGCCGCCGCAGCTGATGCCGGTGAGCAGGCGGACGACGAGGTAGGCCCAGTAGTTCGGAGAGAACGCGGTGAGACAGCCGAGCACGGCGTTCATGATGGAGACCACGGTGAGAGATCCTTTCCGGCCGAGCGTGGTGTCGGCGAGATGGCCGAAGGTTCCTGCGCCTGCAACATTCATTTTCACATATAGCTTTGCATTTTAGCATTATTGCACGTTACGTAGGAGATCATAATGTGGCTTCCGTTTTACACATGAAAGGTTGTCAACCCGTGGACCAATCGCGCGGTATAGGTTGAACCGTGCTAACGATCAGGCTCGAACTTTTGCACGCGAGGATTGGGAATCCACTTGAAAGTTCGCTCTTGGATTTGGTTAAAATCGGGAAACTTTTTTGATCGACTTCGGAGCACCCCAACTGCCGGTTAATCCGGTGGAGGCCGGCGAGCTTCGAGTAAGGTGAAAATGGGTGTAATAACACGAGTACTTCTGAAGAGGTTATTGCGGTCTTAATCAGGAATAGGATGACAAATTCGGTCTTCTTCATCACTTGTTCAGTGTAACCCGACTTGCCTAGAGTCTGTTTTGACATGGCTATTACTTAACCTTGTGAGCGGAGAAAGGCGAGCATGGGTTCTTATGCCGACTTGCTTCATTCTAATTTCATATATTTTCGTATCGTGTGATATTTATTAAAAGGTGGCTACTTCGGTGCACTCACTTGTTTGGGTGCATTCAGTGCACCCACCTCTAAAAGTGGTCATAATACATCAAATTTTGAAATTTAATGGGTAGCATTAGTCTCATATGATGATATAACACAGAATCACAACTAATCAACCCATTACCCTAACCTATTAACATTCAATTTTGAATCTAAACCCAAAATCCCAAATTGTAAACCCTAACCTTAAATTCCTAAACCCTAAATCATTCAAATTAAAGTGAATCTTGAATGATTTTTGTACAAATTCATGTGGTTCTTGTTCATAATACTACAAGGGATGATTGACATCGTTTTCACATGAATCGTCTGCTCAGAATGACGATTATGAGGCGGGTGCATTGAATGCACCCCAAAAAAGTGAGTGCACCGAAGACATAACCTTATTAAAAATACGAATATTTTCACTCTTATTACATCATATTTTAACCCTAATATATAGTTACAATCAATGTTGTGAGCTCCCACTCTATAATAATTTAACCTCATTATTACTAATTAGTCAACTTCTCTAAAAAAAATTTAACTCACGAGAAATTTGAAAACGATAGGGATATTAAAAATTTAACATACCTATCATACACCCAACGAAGAAAGCAGCCTGGACAAGCCCAACCTTGAATTTCTGCCCACAAACCAGCCCCCACTCGGCCACAATAGTCCCCCCAGGCCCACCGGCCCACTCCCACGACCCGGGATCCAGCCCACAAACCCCTTGCGCCGCCGCCGGGTCACACACCCCACCACCGCCGCCGCCGCCGACGCACCTGAAGTCCGGCTCGCGGTCGGTGAAGACCATGACCATGGTGTGGAACGCCTCCAAAGTCAACGCCAGGTTGGTCAACGCGAAGTGACGGAGCTGCCACCACCCGAACTCGCCGCAGTGCCTCTGCAGCATCTCGTCGATGGTCAGCCTCTCGGGCCGGGACTTGTCGCCGGCTAGATCCGGGCCCGGGAGGAGTGGGTCCAGGTCGCCCGCCGCCGGCGAGTCGTGGTCGGCGGCTGGTGGCAGTGGCATCTTTGGTGTGTCGATTCGAATCGTGCTTAATTATGAGGCTTGTTCTTGGGTATGTCAATTTTGTGTGTGGAAAGTAAGAAACAGAGGAGATAAGAGGAGGCAGAGAGAGTTGAAGGTTTTCAGCTGGTGGGATTAAATTATTGGATCCATTTTTTTGACACCAAGCTCAGTGAGACATGTGATATCCCTGCGAACAGGCTGATTCTCGTTTTGTATTTGTTTTTATTTATTTTGGGGTGTTTAATTGTTAATAATTGTACTTTGAATATTTCTAAGGTATAGCCGTATAGGTACAAGTGACATTAGTATGGGACTATAGGTTATAATCTAACACCGCTGACCGTTAGTCAATACGATATGTTATTGCATCGTCCGCCTAAAAATTATTAAAAAATTCAAATTCAAATTATTTATATTTATCATTATAAAATTAACCAAAAAATAAATTGTTAATTTGAAAATGATAAATAATAGAAATTAAGAAATTAGTTTTAATTTGAAAATTTTATTTGATTTTTAGGCTCACTAGGCAATGAATTGACATGTTGACTAACGGTCACAGGTGTTGACCGTCCAAATTGACAGTCAAACCACGTGTCGGGCCAATTGAGTCTATATGATGCATAGTTGATGCCAGAATGTTAATTTCTAAAACCACGGGCTAATTATATGATCATAGTTCGGGTCAAAATAATGTATTAACCCGTTAAATTAGTTAGTCTAGGTTTAAAATTTGCTTTTGATAATGAAATATTTTGATTTAGAATTAATTGTCCTATCAATTTTTTTTTTATCCAAGATAAGCCTCCAGGACATGGCTGCTGGACAACAAAAATACAAAACAAATAATAATAAAACACTATAGCCCGTATGCAACCCGATTCTCGATGAAATAACATGTTATGCCACAATGTGGGCAGCTCCACGAAAAAGCTACATCCATTATTTGATTATAAGAAAAACATTATGATAGCTCAACCATTATTAACCCGAAAAACTAGATCATCCTCCACCTTGTATAGATCACATCCATCGCCCTCGTGAAGTTCAGAATCCGATCCATCAGCGCCGCCGCCGTCGGCCTCAGGCACCCTTTGTTCAGCTCCTTCCACGCGTCCACAACTCGTTGCCTAAACAGCTCCACCACCGCCTCCTCCGTCACCTTGTGCTTCTCCAAGTAGCATTTCGACGGCCGACGGGATGTGCTTTTCCTCTCTTGCTCTAACGTTTTAAGTTTTAAAACTTGATTTTAACTACATTAACTGCATGCATGGTCAACTAAGACACGAGTGTGGTTGGAAATTAGACGTTAAAGACAGTCAAAACTCATATGAGATTGAATTTTGCAGAGAGATGAATATCATGCTCAATTATAAAGCTTATATTACATACTAACACGTCATCTCAAACGATAACGCGCCATCATATACGTATTTGACAAATGATTTCGTCAGGATTCGAACCGCGAAGGCCACTCGAGCATAGAAGTAGTAAATTATAATCATTACCTTTCAATCGCCATGAGTGAAAACATCAAGCTGTTCAGCTGTAGCGTAGTTATCATAAGCATCATCCGCCAGAGACATGATGGCCAAGAATTTGGTCAACAGCCTCCTGCCCAGGCAATACTTGGGCTCAAAATACACTCCCATGATCCAAAATAGCACTCCACAATTCTGTCTCTGGCGTATGGAAAATTCGTCGGCACCTCCAAACCTCCCCACCACCTGTACATATAACAGAATATGCTAACCTTTATTCTTACTCTGTTTTTATAGAGGCAGAGGCAGGGGCAGGGCAACTATCTGCGACGTCACGGCATGGATTAATGCCGCCGGTGGATAGTTGGCCAGTTGAACCGGACAAAGAAAGCGGGAGGGCAGGCTGGAGGAGCTGAAGGGGAACATTGAATCGGCAGATTTAATTGACCCATGTCGGAGAAACGCCTCACAGGGCGCCACGCACCCTGAAGAAAGAGACAGGGGATCGACATTTAAGAGCCCCGAGTTAGCTCCTGGTTAGCAAGTCCAGCCAGCCAACAGCTAGTTAATAACTATGATATCTAATGCAAAGATTTCAACCATGGTATTTGATGGGATGGGATTAGGTGCTAACCCCTATAGAGGTTAGTACCGTGATAACTAGCAAAAATCACTACGGATTATTATAAAATCAATACAACATCTAAGCTAAATCACTACTAATTCAAATGAGTAGTAGTTTTTCCCTTGGTTAAAACGGTGCTAACTATTGTACAATTAGCACCGTAGCCGTTCCCTATTTCGATACATTTTTTGTTTGTTAATCCTGTTCCTTTTGGGGCATTATATTCATAATTTCATCATCAGAGTAATCCATGAGGCCCCGCTCCCCTCACTTGTCACTGTGATATCTAATGCAAAGATTTCACCAAATCAAACACAGAAATCTGCGATACAGATTGCACCAAGAGAAAATATACAATACAGAACACGCACAAACACGATGGGAGGGTTCGATAACGGGCCTCTCATCGCCTTGTTTTAATCGGAGTAGGGTACATTCATACGCCTCATTTTCATCTCAAAGCGTCAAATGAAGACGGGTTCCTTGAGAACAGAGACGACGCAGTCCTTGAGCCAGTAGGAGTCGGTGTAGCCATCGTGGTCCTTATAGATCACATCAATCGCCCTCGTCAGGTTCAGAATCCGATCCATCAGCGGCGCAGCCACCTCCGTCGGCCTCAGGCACTCCTTGTTCAGGTCCTTCCACGCGTTCTTAATTCGCTCCTCGAACAGTCTCACCACCACCTCCTCTGCCACCTTGTGCTTCTCCATGTAGCATTCGATGGCCGACGGGATGTGCTTCCTTTCCTGCTCTAACTGCATATGCAATCAAGCTACATTATGATCATAGCACATGATGAGACACATACAATGTACATACACCACTTAGATCGATGAGGAAGACGTAAAGCGCGCGAACGAACCTTGTGGGAGACGATCTCGTCCATCAGCCTGCAGATGGTCGAGGAGGCTTTGAGCCCGTTGGGATCCCTGGAGAGCCACTCGAAGGCCTCCTCTGTGGCGCCAGCCATGCCGACGAATGAAACAGTTGCGAGCAACGGATAGCAAGAGGTGACGAGTGCAACTTCCATGTACTCTTCTAGGTTCGGGAAGTAGTCTGCATCCCTCCACTTGGCCTCCGTTAGATACGCGTTGAGCGTTCTGTCTAGCTGCAGGTAATGTTACCAGCTAATGGATACTGCTGCGAAAAATGGAATAGTTACGAAACATATGCCCTTAGGCCTTAACTTACTGCTTTTTTCGCGTAAGGTGGAGCAAAAGGCCTCCCTTCTTTAGAAACAGTCTCTTCAAATTCATCGAAAATGTAGGCGTATAAGCCGTAAAGCATCTTCATGCACTCTGGAAGTCCGCTTATGAGATTGACATCCCACCTGCGCTCCAAGATAATATAATCATCCCAAATTGATCATATAATCTCCGCGGTTCGATCATGATAACAGATGATTCAAGCAAGATGTATACCTTTCGATAGCCTGAGTGAGAGCATCTAGCTGTTCGGCTGTAGCGTAGTTATCATAAGTATCGTCGGCTAGAGACATGATGGCTATGAACTTGGTGAGCATCCTCCTGGCCAGGCAATACTTAGGCTCGAAATACACTCCCATTATCCAAAAGTAGGCCTCCACGATTCTGTCTCTTGCGTATGGGAAGTTGGTCGGCACGTCCAAACCTCCCCACCACCTACATATAACAGAATTTGATACCTTCATTAATCAAAGAAGAAGGAAGAAAGTACAAGCAATGCTTTGATTGGCTTACTGCTGGATCCCTAGTAGCTCTTCCTGATGCTGTTGCTGGAGGATGTTGAAGTCCAACTGCGCAAACCTCAGCAAGGCACCATTGTGGGACTCGTCGTTCTGGTAGGTGTCGATGAAATGCCTCGCCTCCAACCTCTGCAAACGCTTTCGGATTGGCCGGTACAGGGCAAAGCTTACTTCTTCAGCCAGCTTCGCGCTCATCGTGCCAGCAGCCGACGATGAGCGGAGGTTTTGTGCAGTGAAGGCCATTGCCTGGTCCAGGATATCTTCTCCCGGTATACCCAGAAACGATGCTTCGTACAAGCTCAGCATTGCTGGCACATCATCGACCAATGCTTGCTTGAAGTTCCCTTCACCGTCTTTGAACTTCTCCAAAATGTCTGCCGCAACACATAATGCAGGACATCCGTGCTTAATGATAGTTATTACATTGTTGGTTGAAGTTTGAAGCTAAGGGTTACACAGTATTATACCTGGTGAAACTTGGAAGCCTTGTTGCCTGAGGAGGCGGAACCAAAGTGCAGCCGAATTGAGATCATTAGCTACGGAGTCAGAAATGGCAGACGCCATCATCAAGTTCAGCAGCTCAGCTTCAATCTCTCCCTCAAAGTGGTAACTCACACCCAAGCGCTGGACCGCGTCAATCAGCTGTAGTTTCTGAGCCTGGTCGCTTGCTGTAGCAGTCAGCATCTTCCTTACTTCTTCTTTCAACTCTTCGTGTTGAAGTTCATGTACTATTGAAGCATCGATGACATCATCCTCCGACTCGCAGAAATGTAGAAAGGTGATATGAGATCTCTATGACATGTTATACCATACTGTTTCATATTTGAAATTGCTAAATATATAATCTATGGAGTAGTACTAACCTTGAGGGTGAGGAAATCATCATCTACCCACAAAGTGGGATGATAATCAGCAGCAGCAGTAGGGGCTAACAGCGCAGTTTCTGCTTCATTTCGAGCAGAAGAGGCCAAGCATGACGCATTCGACATCACTGCGGTACTTTGGAGATCAAGCTCAAGCTTACAGAACTACTACCAGCTATACCAGTGTATAATTGATGTGGGTCTAAGGCCATTTGGTGAACTATATATACTGCAGTTATATAGTTTCCCAACACTGTTCTGGATATACGTAGAGTCGTAGACGCAATTAACTTAAACCCCACGTTTCTACAGTCCCGTGAGGAAAGGAAAACGAGCCAACAGAAAAAAATTGCGAGAGATATCGTATGTATTATTGCCTTCTGGATTTGATGGAAACAGAGTATTACTATAATCCCAATTATTAAGTGGGCTAGAAGGTTGAGTTTGACAGGGGAGGGGTTTTATGTTTTTCTAATGCGCAGGAGACAGGGTCTTATCTTTATGCAAGTGGATATCACTTCTTTAGCAGAAGTATCAAAATTTTCATTACGGTAGTGAAGAATCGATGCTTTTTTGCTCCTTTTATAGAGCTAATTGTCCGTAACTTGCATCACAGTGTCTTAAGGAATATAACACAAGTACAATAATAGTAGTCCATAAATATCATTTGTTTTCTACATTTCCCAGTAGAGGATCAGTTTGTGGAGCGGTTAAAAAATATGATCACCCTTCAATAGTTTAAAAATGAGTGCTAATAAAAGATTTACCGACCACGGTGCACCCACGCATAACAGTTCAGGATATTTGCAGACGAGTCTGCATCAAACAGCAGTTCAATCACACACTTGTCAACCCCTAGTTCACTCTCACTAACCACTATGTCCATATGATTTAGATGAATGGGTTAACTACATGATTTCTAAGGCCATTCAATCAGCCATGCGCATGTGCTCAAACCAGATAACAAGACAAGATCAAAGCACTTAGCCCGGTTAGATGGACCTTCTCCTCTTACATTTATAACAAACAATCATCATAAAAATGCACATCTGTGTTGTATATGTTCTTTCTTTTCCTTATTGAGTATGTAAAGTCACCTGGTACTGGCTGGCTCTCTCAGCTCGACATCCTGATATTGGACGTGCTCGATGACTTCAGGTTACCTTCTTCTTTCCGAACAACAGACCCAACGAGTATGTATTACCCTTTTGCTTAGCAGCTTCCACCCGTCTTGCACCAACCTAAACAAAGTTTTCGACGTGGAATCCAGTTAAAGGTTGGTCGTGCATTTAAATGGACTGAAAACCGCATTCGCAAAACCTCTACTGGTAGGAAGCCTACACTGCAATTGTCTCTAAACGCGAGGAAAAATGTTTGAGGTCATAGAAGATACCTTATCCATAAGCCAGAAGCCAATGGCTGGCATGTACTGCACTAGGTACATTACGGCTAACACAGGCTGCAAGATACGGGAGGAGTTAATAAGTTGTTAAGAAACATTAATAATATTAAACAAAGAGAATAATATGAGTGAGTGAGTGAGTGAGTGAGTGAGTGAGTGAGTGAGTGAATGCCACGATGCATCACCTGGTTCGATATCCAAACTTCCTTCAAATTGTGGCTTGCAGCAATTATTGTCAGCTCTGCACATCTTTCGGATGACAACTTCTGTAATAAGTAACAGCACTAGTGAGAGGTAGAAATGAAACATGGACTGGGAAAAGGGACTTGTTGCACAGTTGAAGAAGGTCTAGACTTTAGAAAGCTATAAACTAGCAACAACAAAGTTCATCTGGAAAGAACCAAGAATCAACCTTTTCTGAGTTTGATGCTCCAGAACCAGTCTCTATTGGCCCGGGACAAACAACGGTGACCTTTATCCCTTTAGGGTAGAGCTATAAACGGAAAAAATTGAATCCCGCCATTAGATGCAGGCATAGAAAATGCAGCTCACATCATTGCAGAGTCATTAGTTTACAAATTAACAGTTCACATCATTACTTGTAGCCAAACATCTCTTGAATAAAACATGCTAAGACAACAAAATTAGACTGTCCAGAAGACTGATGGACCTCCCTTCTCTAAAAGTTTGTGTGCAACACGAGTAAAGACAGTTTTTTATTATTGCATCAGTATTTATGGAGGTATCAGGTTTGAATCCCTTATGTAGCACCTAACAATAAAAAACAAATCTATGTCCCCTTATAAAAAAACAAATTTATGGAGGTACATTCATACATATGAATCGAGAACCAATCCAAAATGGTCGTAGGCATTACAAAATTGTAGGATAAAGACATGGTTACCCTATACCTCAGAACGCAAAGAATGGAAGTATCCATTCAGAGCAAACTTGGTAGCAGAGTATACAGCCTGACTTGGCGCAGGCGTCTTGGCTGCAGCACTGCTCATCTACATAAATTTAGGCAAGCAAGAAGAGATCAACTAAGATTTTAAGGGAGAGACCAAATTGCGAAAAATTAAAGAAATGAAACTAGGAATCATTAACCACCACCCACCACAACAAAATGGCCGCCAACTCGTCTCAGCATGAATGGGGCTAGCAGCCGTGTCAGAGATATTGTCCCCAGAACATTGACGTTGAATGTCATCTACTTCCAGGGGGGAAAAATAATTCAGTATGCAAGTATTCATACAATGGAAGCTCAAAACTATGTATCTCATAAATCTTTATGTCATGCCCAATCATCAATTGCATAGTACCAAGCTGGAGAAACCTTTTTTTTCTTCTTTCTACCCTTAAAGGAACCAATGCCATATAACTATAGTAAGACCAAAGAACTGCCTTTCATTTGATACCATGAGGATTTCTTCATCTACATCCAAAGCTGGTGTTTTCTGCCAAGGGAATAACAAAATGAGTGAAAAATAAAGGGCACCATGATTGTACTTGTGCAAACCATATTACACAGTTAATAAAAACTTCAAATTAATGCATCAACACTCCATTTGCCGCTCTATAAAGATTTCTTCTTTACCTTCATCTGTACAGACAGAATTCCACCTTAACAAAGGTACATGAAGGTGGCAAATCCACTTACAGAAAACAATACAGAACTTAAGGATAAAAAAAAGGGAAGTCCCTTTTACTTGGATCGCTCGAAAACATTGCAGTTCAGACGCATCTATTTAGGCCTGACAATTGTCTGTGATAGAGTTATACTGAAAAAGCCTAGCAATTCCAGATAGGGAAAACTTCAAACTTACTCGGCGTTCATAAGCTGCATTGTGGATCATATAGTGAATACCAGCACCAGGGAAAAGGGCTTCTGCCTTAACCACAGCCTCCTTTAGAGACTCTTCACCAGCTGTCAAATCCAAAGGCAGAATCTTTAACTCGTTGGGAGCATACTTGCCTGTAACCCAAGGCAAACATATCAGGAAGATGAACATTACATGGATGAAAAGCGAGATAAAAGCAGGGCTATCTAGCTACAGAAGAAGTTAAACACACCCGTAAGCTGCTTCTTAACTCGCTCAAGTTCAGCCTCGTCTCGAGCCGAAAGAATAAGCTTGGCACCCAAACTCGCAAATTGTTTGGCCAGAACCTCACCTGAAAATGGAGAGAACAGTAGAACATCAAACATTGACATAAGCGTTAATTGAGGAAAAACCCCGTTTGGCAATTCAGTGAGCCAGTGTGGAAGGAGAAGAAGAAGAAGTGGAAGAATTGAAGTACCTATCCCACGGCTAGCCCCAGTAATCCAGACAACCTGATGCCATTGATGAACAGTGTAAGCCCCAATTGCCAAGGAAAAGCGAAGAGGATGAAGAAGAAGCAGCAGCAGCAGCAGCAGCAGCATACCTTATCTTCAATTTCTTCGCGCTTGACGCCTCTCTTCGACGTCAAGCTAAAATCCCCTAGGACACAACAAGAGAAATCAAAGAATTTGAGATGAGGCCAATCTCAAGAGGTGGGCAATCGCGCCAAGGTTAGCAGCAAAAGAAACCAAGAGCTGAAATGGGTAATGAAGCAAATGATCTCATTACCTTCGGCGGTGATGAATTTGAAGAGCAGAGCAACGACGGTCGACGAGGGAACTACAGAGAAAGAGCAGCAGCATTTTTGCTGGGAATTTGGGGTGTAGAAATAATGGGGATATCTCCTCTGAAAAGGGAGCGGGAAAGGTAAACCCCTTTTTATCTCCAGTCAAACCAAAATCGTTATAAATTATAATTACTTAATTAGTACAGAATAAATCCAAACTTTTGTTCCAGGGAAAGGAGTGTGTGCGTTGGCATTGACAATGGGATAAAGGGAATCTCGCGTATTTTCTTCTATCCGCGTCTCTGTTCTGTTCTCTTTGTTTGTTCTCTAGGAAAATAGAAAATAGGGTGGTGGAGAGAAAACGCAGCCAAGCCAAGAGATATTTTTCTCTGTCTCGACTACATTAGAGGGTGGGAAGGGAGAGATGTCCGCTGCCGCAGGGTTAGCCACCGGGAGGCTCTTGCTGCTATCTACTGCCGCCACCGCCGTCACGAACCCTGCTTCTTCTCTCTTCACTGCTTCGGCATCTCCAGAATTTCACTCCAAATCGCTGCGAGCGGCGAACCCTAATTTCCGCTACTCGCATCCGCGGAGGAGGCCCCCCTTCATTCTCAAGCCGGCGGTATTTCCCTCTTTCCTATCAGCTCCGAACTCATAATTGGTGTTTCTTATGTTATTGCTGTATATGTGATTATGCCGTAAGTTTTGGAGAACTGGGTCTGGATTGGCGGGCTGTATTGGTTTCTGATGCAATTGAAAGGGGGAATTTTGTATCGATCTAGATGCGTGGTTTGAGTAGGAGTTTCCCTTCCGATGCTCTAGCTCCATTGTTGTGAGATTCTGCTAGAGATTTTAGCTCTTGGGTTTTCTGAAATGAGGAGGCTTTCGTTTCCTGGTAACTAATGTTCATCAGTGAATTTGTCTTCTCGCGGCCAACTCGCTAACTAGATGGAATATGCCATTGTTTTCTCCTCCTGTCTTATTTCGGCCCGCATCGCCTTTGTATCTCTTCTCTACTCTCACCCAGCTGGTTTGATCTTGCCACTGTTTTACTTAAAAAGTGGTTTTCTTGGTTGCAAAGGTCTGTTCTTAATTGAGCATGGACTTGAATTGGACGTTATCACAACCCTGTTTAGTTAGCTAGAATGACCCTAGCAAATGCCTCAAGGATATGCTTTCTAACCGAGCAAGTGGAGTGCAGATTTCTGTACAAGAACCTACGGACTGAAGTTCCTTCTTGTGCATTCGTACTTGATACATCTGCTAGTTGTTTGTCCTTTCTACTGTGAATTTTACTTAAAAGAGGGTGATCGGTCTCTAGTTTGCTTGTCGCCTAATAATCAAAGATCTGAAAGGAAAGTTGGCTGGAAAAGATGAAGGTGATATGAGAATCGTTCTCGTTAAGACCTGTCATGCCATGTATTTCTTGAGCTTTTCTGATCTTAACTCTCTACATGCAGTTGATTTTCACTAATGATTTACTATCAGGTCTGTTTTTATGTACTGGAAATAGTGGCTTTGTGGAAGTAAGAGAAGAGGCCAAGAAGATAATGATGCTATTGCTTCTGGAGCTGAGGAGGAGAATGTGGTTGCCAGGTTTGGTTCTGATGAAGAAAGTGGCATCCGAATTCCTACCCAAGCGCAGTCCCTTGTTGAAGGTTCTACTACAGTTATGATGTCAGAGCCTAAACCTGTCCCTGATGTAGACTATCTACAGGTGAATACTTCTTTTTAGTATTTAGATAAGACAATCATTGATCCTATCTTGCATTTCATAAGTATTGGAAATGTAAGGATGTATTGATGTGCCTTGATTAAAGCATGGTCAGGTATTTATGCTGAGGAATCAGATTGATTGCAACGGAATTGAATGAGCTTAATAACTCCTTTCAAATTTAATTCTTTATTGTGGCTGGGAAGATGTATATTGATGTTTGGTTTATTACAATCCCCTGTGTATGTGGCATGCATTTCCATGATTTCTTTTTTCTAAAAAGAGTTCCTTTTTCCTCACGTTCATTGCATGGCTATGGCGACTTATAAGAATCGTCAGCATCAATCCATTTTATTATTTATCAGCACGTTGTTTTTTAATTAGAGTTGTTGTCTATTATGCAGGAGCTGCTAGCCATTCAACAACAAGGTCCTAGATCTATCGGTTTCTTTGGAACGAGGAATATGGGCTTCTTGCATCAGGAACTCATTGAGATTCTGAGTTATGCTTTAGTTATAACAGTAAGATTCTGTGTGTTTTGATGCTGTTGTTCACATTTCCATGTCCTTGGGACTGATTGACAAGCTAGAACTATATCTACTAGGTGCAGTGATATTCTTGCTTCTGGATATAATGATGCTCATTTAACTTGCAGAAGAACCATATATACACCTCAGGTGCCTCTGGCACTAATGCTGCTGTTATTCGAGGGGCGTTGAGAGCAGAGAAACCAGAATTGCTCACAGTGATTCTCCCACAGAGTTTGAAAAAGCAACCGCCAGAAAGCCAGGAACTGCTTGAAAAGGTAAAGAGCTTATTACCTTCTACTTATTGTTTATAAGTGTCGAGATCCAAAATGATCTCTGTTTCAGTTTTTATTGAATCGGTGATAAGCTTCCCATAGTACTATGTTTATTCATGCTAGAAACTAGAAAAGGTGCAAAAGAATTGCTCCCATCAAAGGTCTTGCATTCAGTATGTTCAGAATTGGCTTTGCTTTCCTTTCCTGCAATGGCTGGAGATTATCCTCTCTTTTATGTTACTTTTTATTGATTTGTTTGTCATTGATATGCATGTGGCTACCTACAATTCTAGCTTGGTAGAGCTCTTCTCTGTGCTAATAACTAGTTGCATCTTTGGCTTACAGGTACAAAACGTGATCGAAAAGCCTTACAATGATCATCTGTCGTTGGCCGAAGCTAGCAGGTATGCACAAAGTCATCGTGTTATTTTGATCATACAATGCCTTCAAACTTCGAGGATGGAATTTCGCCAGCTAGACATCTAAGTATAGATCATGGATAATATCAGCACTCATAGGTTTCTTGATGTTGGAAAACTGCAGGCTGTGCAATATGGACATAATCTCGCAAGTACAGCAAGTGATTTGCTTTGCATTTCACGATAGCCGGTTGCTAATGGAGACCTGCGAAGAGGCCAAGAGCATGAGGAAAATAGTGACTCTGTTTTACCTGGACTGAAGAAGCAAAGTTTGTAAGATTTATAGCTGCCTACGCATTCGAGGTTTCGATAGAGATGAAGAAAGGGTCATGGATATTCTTTTTGGTCTGTAAATTAGGTCATTGAGGGGGATAGATTTAGATTGAACATTTGAATACTGGAAGCTAATTTGTAAGATGATGGGGAGGCACTTGTTTTTCTTAAGTTCACCGAATTGAAAATTTGAAACGATTTTGGCATTCAAGGGTGATTTATATGCCAAATAGCACTCATGTAGATCTGGGACAGGATGATATCTCAGTAGCCTTGTGGTGTATTCGAGGAAAATATTTTTACAGGAGCTGTTGTGGTCACCTGAATTCGTTGGCCATGTTTCGGCCGACACTGCTGCTGCTAGAATACAGTCGGCTAATTCCGGCGAGTACCACAAGGAAGACGAGACAGAGGAATAGACTAAAAATCTTTGCTTTGATTTGGTGATGGTTTGTCGGATATCTTTGCCGACAATACAGTGGCCATTTTTGTTCAATTTTTTTAAGTTAACTGTCTTAGTAGTTCTGTAGAACGTTCACATTTCAACAGGTACAATGATCAGTACATGTAAAGCATGCTCTAACAGTATATCTTCCTCTGTCTGGCTCTCTGCAGCTACTAGCTCACTCCATAAGTAGCAATCAATACTAGTTAGAACTTATAACAGCAGCAAGAATTAAGAAAGCCTCCAGATCGACGGAAATGGATGCAACCTCCGCGGTGGAGCTTCTCGAGGCCCAGCCCCGAGTTTGGGATCACAGCTTGAGCTACATCAAGGCAATGACCCTCCAATGTGCAGTCGAGATGGAGATTGCAGATGTCATCCAAAGCCATGGCGAGCCAATCGCTTTAAGCGAGCTAGCTGCTGCTCTCGAAATCTCCGCGGCCAAGGCTCCATTCCTCTCTCGCCTCATGCGCATGCTCGTCCACATGGGCTACTTCACACAACTCGAGCAACCGATACCAGAAGGAGGCAGAGGAGGAGGAACAGAGGTGCGTTACTGGGTAGCTCCCCTGTCTCAACTCCTCTTGAAGAACAACCCATTCAACGCCAGATCACTCGTGATCTGCTTGAACCATCCCAATGTGGTGGATCCCTGGCGCAACATGAGCGCTTGGTTTCGTAGCAGCAACGACGACAACATCATTCATGACGCGGTTGAACAATCACCACCACCCCCTCCACCGTTCGCGTTCGCTCACGGTGGCAAGAAGCTGTACGAGGTCTGCTCTGCAGACGCAGGATTCGGCCAATTGCTGGCCGAATCGATGGGGGGAGACAGCTGGATGTTCAGCAGAGCCATGGTGGCAGAGTGTAAGGAAGCATTCGAAGGCTTGAGCTCGCTTGTGGACATCGGTGGAAGCACCGGAACCACTGCCAAGGTCATTGCTCAGGCCTTCCCAAGCATCCACTGCACCGTGTTTGATCTCCCTAATGTCGTCGCTGCAGCAGCGTCTGCAGAATCCCTACCCAATTTGGACTACGTCGGCGGCGACATGTTTACCGACGACATCCCTCCAGCTGATGCACTGCTCTTCAAGGTATTAATCAACAATTTGTGCTGTCACTTTCTTACAGAGCGCGTTGTATATAATGTTTCACTTTTCTCATGAGGAAAAAAAAAACCGAATTAACGCAGTGGGTGCTGCTCGACTGGCCGGACGAAGCTTGCTTGAAAGTGTTGAAGCAGTGCAGGAAAGCATTGTTGAGCAGTAAGAATGGCGGGAAGGTGATGATTGCAGACCATGTTCTGGGCCATGGGAGTTGCGGTGGGAACAGCGCGACGGGAGCATCGTCGTCGTTGCTGTTGGACCTGATGCTGATGGCAGTGGCTGAAGGTTGTTTGAGAAGTGAGAAACAGTGGGGGAAGCTCTTCTCCGACGCCGGATTCTCCAGCTACACCATCGCTCCGGTGGCCGGATTACGAAGTCTCATCCAAGTCTACCCTTGATCAGATTGGTCACAAAGCCTAGTCGTGAATTGAGTAGTGCATCGGTACTACTGCCAAATGGATCGATCATTCATCTGTCTGTATGTTTGTGTTGGGTTTCTTGCATTATTAGGAGCTTCCACTTCTATGTTCATCAATCATCAACACTGGTGCTTTCATAGTGTCCGTTTACAAAAATAAATAAAAAAGTGTTAGTGTGCAAACTAAATTGATACGTTTAATGTCGTTATATAAATTTAGCTTGTACCTATATTTTTTCGTATAAATTTATTTAAGATTCAAAATAAATTTGTACTTTAATTTTAACATTCGGTGTGGTACAAACAAACATAGAAGTGGGTTTCAGGGTTCGATTCGTGGGTCGGATTAGCAATAGGGATAGCCCATTTAGTGGTTAGAAAGACCCTTTCTTTGTCTCCGACTATGTGTCGTTTGTATGATTTTCGTGCCTGGATTGGGTCCAGGATGTAGTCCGTGATCTTTTTCTTCAATTAATTGATTATATTTTGTTAAAAAAAACGAGGAAAGAGAAAAACTACGGACACCAAATGAACTCTGCATATATTATAGATATAATCCATCTTAATACAATCTACATATCATCTACATTTAGTTATATTTAAATAAAATACCATTTTACAAATAAAATGACAAACTTCTACCTATCAACTTCTAAATGTTCATATTTGAATTCAACAAATTATTTTTTATTTAACTTTTTCCTTATTAATTCTCACAAGATGTCATTTTGTTTCGAAATAAAAAAAAAATTTATCATTGGATCATACCACTCTTTTTTTCCAATTTTGATTGAATTTGATTGTTTTACCTATAGTGTTATACTGATGGTCATCCAACCAATACCGATTGGAGATTGTGGAAATAAATTAGCGAATCACGAAAATTTGGTTTTATTGGTTACTTGAAAGTATAAATAATTTTGTTTATTAGGTGTATCATTAATTGGTTTCATTGGTTAGCAGTGTTGAAACCAAACCAAACCACCTAAACCAAATAAGCTAAACTGTATAACCAAACCAAACCAATTATCCAAATTAACCAAACCAAATTAACCAAATACTACCGGTTAATATGATTACCACGGTAACCAATCCATTTGAACATCGGTGGCCAATATATAATTGGCGAATTACAATGCAAAATGTCGTCTCTGAAACCTCTTTTGGGCCCTGTGCAGTCTTCTAATAGTATTCTCCATAAGTAAGGCCCATTGGGCTTGTGTTAGTTTCAGTTGGTAACGCCAGAAAATTGCGGGCTTACTGAGAGAGCCCAGGTTTTAAATGCAATCAGACGCATTTTTTCACTTTTAAAAAAAAAGAGTTTAGCTTTTACTGATTATACTTGGTTCGCAAAGCGTCGCTTTTTATCAGTCTCCTAGTTCTCGAAACATCCACCACTGCGGAGGAGCACGTCAGTCCATCCACCATCTTGCGCGGAACGAACCGGCGAAATTTTGTCGAGTGGTAGAATCAATGGCGGGAGCGAGAGGAATTTTGCTGAAGCACCTCCGAGTGAAGGTGCAAGCCTTCTCGCAAAACCCTAAACCCAACAACGGCCTCTTCGGCCTCTCTTTCAATGCGATTCTGCGCCAATTCTCCGAGGCGGTTAGGGGCTCCTTCCTCGACAAATCGGAGGTCACAGATCGTGTCGTCAATTGTGTCAAGAACCTTCAGAAGGTCGAGCCTTCGAAGGTAAATGTCTCCTTCTCGTCTGATTTTTTTTTTTTTTGGATTCGAATCGAATGTGTTTGGGAAATGGAAAATTGAATATTATTTCTTATATATATATCTATTAGGTGTTTGTCGGAATGACTCTGTGAATGGATAATTGTCGGAGTGGCGATTAGCGTTAACCCATTGACATGCTCTAGCCATTCATTTTTGGGAATCTTTTGGTTTATGCTTAAATAGGACTCCGAGGTTAGGAGACACCCAAGGAGCGCAGTCCATTTTACTTCTTAATTCTTATGCTTTCTTTTGTTGAATTTATGGCCCTCCCGTTTATGATTTCCTGTCGTTGAAGCTCTATGTAAATAGAGTTTACTCTTCTGTTAGGATTTCGTATTCGGGTCTTAGCTAGCTAGTGTTTGGGAGAGCACTGTTTGCTTGGTTGATAAGTTGGTGTTTCAATGTATAGCAACCACCAATGTAGTGAGTTTTGCTGAAGCTCTTGCAATCTCATGTAGTAGAATACTCAATTGTTGAATCATGCTAAGCATACTTTGTGGGGGCATTATTTTACCAATACTTCCAAACACCGTCCAGTCTTCGTTTTCTTTACCGTTTTTCTTGTGAACTATTAGTTAAGTACGATGCGTAAATAATGGCTGCGCGGAAGGGGGTTGAATGTGTCGCTCATGAACTGTTGTGTCTAGAAAGGTTGCTAGTAGCTTGTAAACACTTTAAACAAATGTGATGAATAGGTTGGGTCCTTGTATGTCGCTTACAAGGAGTATCAGGTTTTGCGGACCCGGGATGGTCATGCTTCATTGTTTTGTTTTGAATGGTTTGCATGTTTGGTTTTGTGATCAAAATACTATCATCTTTCCGTGCAAGTAATTGGCAACTTATTCATGGTAGAGAAGTGAATTGTTCTTTGTCCCTATCATATCCTACTCTTTAAGAGTGTTTGCCTTTACAATCTACTTTTTGGCCAGAAGTTTATTGGCATGAAATGTGTACGGCTTTAAGTTTGGGGTAGATCTATGCAGATAAGTTTGATGCTGTCTTTCATTGAAGGCAAATATGCTTCTGCTTCTGGGATGAATCCTGCATTTCACATCTTATTTATGGACTTTAGAATTTCTTAACTATGTTTTTTCTTCTTGTATTACCCGAGCTTGGTTAACAGACTCAAAGGGTATGGGAACTGTGTCCCAAACTTCCAATGTGCTGTTTGTGCTCTAACAAACAACCCCTTGTTGCTTCTACCTGGTTCAGCTAGTTACAAATAAAAAAAAAATTGAATAGCCATTTGTTTAGCTATTCAATAGGAAATCCAAGCACCCGGCATAGTTATTGAATTCCAAATGCAGCCTCTAGTCGTAGAAATGTCTTCAAAGATTTTAAACTGCCCTAGGAATCTTTGGGGTTGTTTTTTCCTTGTTTCCTTATAGGTTCCTTTTGAACTGTTGTTGCCAATGGTATTTGTGGTTTATCGGGCTTGCGAATTCTTATTATTTAAGAAAATCTGTAACTTGGTTGTTCTCTTAGGACAATGAGCTGGTGCAGTGTCACAGATTGACATTTTGGTTTTCCAATGTTGTAGGTAACACCGAATGCCCATTTCCAGAATGATCTTGGCCTTGATAGCTTAGACACGGTGGAGATTGTGATGGCTCTTGAAGAAGAGTTCGGGTTCGAGATACCAGACAATGAAGCAGATAAGATCAACTCCATTAGTCTTGCTGTTGACTTTATAGCTTCACACCCTCAAGCCAAGTAGAGAAAACAAGCGAATCCGTATTCGACTGTTTCATGGGTTTCGATTGTTTCACCATGAACAGTTCAGCTACGCCGGTATAATGCTCCTGGTTTCCGAGCCTATTTGTCTTTGGAGGTAGAGGATTTGATTTGGTCTATCTTTCTCCTTGTTTCGAAGATTTAGTCGTGTTGTTGGTTAGCCTGTTTCTGAACTCGGGTTGATACTCGAGTGTTGCGCTTCCGTTGGAGGATATATGTGATGGTGTAACTGTTATGAGCCGAATTTACTAGTTCATTTCCCATTTGGAATCCTCCCCATGTCAATAAAATTTGCGTAAAAAATGCTGATGAGTTCTCCTTGTTCCAGGCATTATAGGTATATATATTGCATGTGTTTATCACTAGCGTTTTTTCTCTCGTCTTCTCTTAATGTCTCGAGTTCCATTTATTTTCATTCTGAAGTGGCGTGTCAGTAGGCAGATTTTTCGTACATCGTCTCGATCTTGGCCCTAGTCCATTGCTCGGCGAATCGCCCCCTCTTTTCAACTTCCCAAATCGCAACCTCCGACTTGCTTGTTGGGTTCGATGATGCTTACTCGACGATGCTTACTCGACGACATGTAAATTGATTGTAGAAGCAAATAAATAGGTTAAAGTTCGTTTTCCTGATTGTGTCATGGAATTTGATTTAATTAGGTTTCCTACAAGCACCCATCACCGATTCTCTTATGTTACAGCTTGGCTAGAAAGTCTTGTGGAAATGTGGGGAGAGGAAGAAACCAAAGAAGTGAAAGCGCGCCAGCGTGCAGTGTGGGCGGGATTGGCTAATGGAGAAGTGAGCTGCGTTCTGATTGGCTTGTTGTGGGCTGATCCACGTAATGTTGTTCGGGCCTGCTTGTGATGGTGGGCCCGTGGAATGGGAAATGGACTTTTTTTTTTTTTTGCCGCGCACTTTGGGGCAAGGCTTGAATTTGGACCAAGTCAAGGAAAGGAACATGATGATGATGATGGTAAGAGTTTTTGACTTGCTTATTTTATTTTATTTTATTTATTGTTGGGCATAATTTGTGTTTTAAAATTACGGTCTAAAATGACTAAAAATGTTTCATAGGCAAATTTTTTCTTTTCACATAAATTAATAAAGCAAACATTTCTATATAAAAGACTGAAGTAAATGTAGTTTCCACCGCGCAATTTAATGCAACTGATCTAATCCAACAGAGTCGATCATGGGGCATCATGCAATCATTTACCTTTTTTTTAGATTCTTGAGTTCGATTAGAAAATACGATTTTGATACATTTACAAAGAAGTCAACTTTGTGGTTGATCACCTTAAATCATCTAATATATTTTCGTAGTTTTAGATTTCACATTTTAGACTTTGACTTTTGTAAGATTTGTTCTCAATATTACTACTCTCAATTCTACCTTGAAATTATATATAAAAAATAAGTATCTCAGGGGTTGATTTTGGGGGAAAAAATTACACCAATGGGGTGGATTTAACCATGGTAATTTAATTTGTAGCAGAGCCTGTGTCAATATCAGCCATTGACATTGACTAAGCTTGGTTAGAATTGCAAATTGCGGAAGAATATGGGGGCAATTCCACAACCTCAGCTGTATTAATAAGAGCTACTTTCGAACTCTATTAGCAGCAGATTCACTAGAACCTTCTTCTTCTTCTCTTTCTCACCGCGATGGCGGAGAAGAAGCATCTCAACTCCATTGGGAATCGTTTCCTCACACTCCAGCTGCTGCTACTCTTTTCGCTCTGTCGGCTCCACTTCTCATGCGCAGAGGTCATCTTTGAAGAAAGATTCGACGGTAAACACAAAAAAAATGCTTCCCCTTTCTTTCCCTTTCCGTTCTTCATTTCCCCACTGCTTGCCGGCCGGCCGGCCGGCCGCCATCGATCTTTACCTAGATTGTTGAGCTTAGGTTTTGCTTCTGCTTAGTTCAAGAGTAGCTTGCTTGTTAGTTCTTATAGAGCTGAGAAGAATCCATCTCTGCATTCCGGCACCGGTTGACTTTCTATTGACTTGGAATTGGATTGTGATGTATGAACAAGTTCAGTTCAATTTGAATGATTGATCTGGTTGCTGACTTTCTTTTTGGTTGCTTTCGGAAAATGAAGAGGGTTGGGAGGGCAGATGGGTGAAGTCGGATTGGAAGAGGAGTGAAGGCAAAGCAGGAACATTCAAACACACCGCTGGGAGATGGTCCGGCGATCCAGATGACAAAGGCAAGTTTATTATCTTATGTTTAATCTCAAAATTGGGTTGCTATTCAAGGTTAGAACGAAGAAGCTACTGCTTAGTTTTCACTAACCGTATTATGATGATGGTAGGCATCCAGACGACCAATGATGCCAAGCATTTTGCTATATCTGCAAAGATACCCGAGTTCAGCAACAAGGACAGGACCTTGGTTCTTCAGTACTCGATAAGATTAGAGCAGGACATTGAGTGTGGTGGTGGATACATTAAGCTTCTCTCCGGATATGTTAATCAGAAGAAGTTTGGTGGAGATACTCCTTACAGGTTAGGTGCTATAATTTTACTAAATCATTTCGGCTTCTGGATTATGACATGTTGCTTTGCCCTTTGAAAAGCAACTCGATACTGCTGTAGCTTCACTAAATTGACAACGCCGAACAAATGCTTGATTGGAACTTGTTATTTGCATACTAACCAAATGGTGGCGAAGTGAATCCGAACTTGGAATGAAAGACATTGTTCAGTCATTGGTTGGGAATCCATTAGAGGAGGGCACCTTAACTACATTAATGGAGTGAAACTCCTAAGCTGGAGAAATAGAAGCCCACTAGTTCGATTTTGCAGTTCAAGGTGTTAGTGTTAGAGTAACTACTAATCTACTATAGACATGTACAGTTACATCTCCTTTTCTACAGAGGAAGGACTCTATTACAAACAGCTGAGTTTAGTGAGTGGATTTTGCAGTAGCTGAAGCTAAGCCTTTGACCACCTTGAGTTGTGCAATTGTGTTCTGATGATCGAACTTTGTTTTTTCTTTTTCTGCAGCGTTATGTTTGGACCAGACCTGTGCGGCACACAAAAAAAGAAGCTGCATCTTATAGTATCTTACCAAGGGCAGAATTATCCAATAAAAAAGGAGTTGGAGTGTGAAACTGACAAGCTGACTCATTTCTACACATTTGTCCTGAGGCCTGATGCATCTTATAGCATCCTGATTGATGGTCGTGAAAGGGATTCTGGAAGCCTGTACACAGATTGGGATATTCTACCTCCACGGAAGATTAGAGCTGTCAAGGCAAAAAAGGTTGGAATTGTTTATGTGTTTACATAAAACCAGTTTTCCTGTCAATATTTGGTGGTAGTGTACTAGGACATGAAATTCTAATTCAATCATTTGCTATCTTTCACAGCCTGCTGACTGGGATGATAGAGAATATATCGATGATCCTAATGCTGTCAAACCTAAGGTGCAATTTTGTTGTCCAAGTCTTTATAGTTTTACTGGTCCATAAGTTTATACAGTAAGCATCACATACCAGAAATTTGTGTCCTTTGATAATGCAGGGATATGATTCTATTCCTAAAGAGATTCCTGATCCTAGCGCCAAGGAGGTGAGTTGCTTGCAAGAACTACTTTTACTTATAACACTGAGACCAAGGAAATGAATCTAAGTTCGTCTTGGTTTTGAATGTTTAAGCCATTGATCAGTCCATATGTATGTTTACCATGTCAGATTAGATAACTCCTTTTTTCAGGTTTTGTTTTTAAATTGTAATTTTGGTTCTGTGATGTGAAAAGATTTAATCTTTACATAAACTGATAGTCGTACTCATGTTGCTGATTAGCCTGAAGATTGGGATGATGAAGAGAATGGCATATGGAGACCACCAAAGATCCCGAACCCAAAGTATAAAGGGCCATGGAAACCCAAGGTGTGGATGTTTGGCATTGATTACTTCATAAATACTGCTTCGCAGCTAGTTTTATTCTTGTTGTCGTTGTATTTGCTGATGATAATAATAAGCAACACATTCCTCGATGCTTCAGAGAATCAAGAATCCTAATTACAAAGGAAAGTGGAGGATTCCCTACATCGACAATCCTGGTAATGTCCCCACGCATCCCCCGGTTATCAGTCTCATTAGAGAGGTGCACAAATCTGAACACATAAATTGACACTAGATTCCTTTCTTGTCTACTTGCAATGCTCCCAGAGTTTGAAGACGACCCGGATCTTTACGTGCTTAAGCCAATCAAGTATGTTGGTATCGAAGTTTGGCAGGTATAGTTCAGCATGAGACCTGCAGATGTTTTAACTAGTGACTAGCTACGTTCAAAGGGGAAAACAGCTGATGGGTATTCCCTGGTGATGCTATGCAGGTGAAGGCTGGTTCAGTTTTTGACAACGTCTTGATATGCGATGATCCAGACTACGCAAAAGAAGTTGTACAAGATATATTGTCCAATAGAGAGGTAACTGCTCTCACTCTATGATCTTTTTCCTCTTAGCTAAACTAATCCAGCACTAAGGTCCAGTTGTATACTTGCTTACCGTGGTGACGATGAATGCTGCAGATTGAGAAGGAGGCCTTTGAGGAAGCAGAAAAAATTAGGAGAGCTCGAGAAGAAGAGGTTTGTTTTACTTCAGAAAACAAGTGCAATTCTTTGTAGCTCGACGATGAAATCTAACTTGCTAAGGTGTTCAAAAATGGTACAGGAAGCTCAACGAGCGAGAGAGGAAGGCGAAAGGAGAAGACGAGAGCGTGGTTATGACAGGAACCACAGAGACAAATACAGGAAGGTCAGTAAGAATAGATAGCTTCATCATCATCATCAGATGGTTCCATATCCAATTTATAGTCAGCTAATCACTGGACTGAATTCATTTCTTGCAGCGCAATCGTCACGATCACTGGGATGACTACCATGTAAGTAAAACAAAAATCCTTCGGTTCACACAAACCTTCACTCCATTAATTAGTCCCCTGACCTAATGTTCCCATCCTAAAACTGCAGGATGAGCTCTAAGGAAATCGTCAGCTCTATCTTCAAGACGTCGCTACAAGCCCGAGCAGTTCAACGAAATCTGGCAGCAGCTCACCGTACCAATAGCAGCAATACTAGTTGTTCCATTTTCTCTTTATATTGAGGCGCAGCATTTCATTTTCTTGAATGCACTGCTGCTACTTCCATTGTTGTTGTTGTTGTTGTTGTTGTATCTCCGCGGATTAGGGTTCATAAACTCCCCGGTTTTCCGATTCCAGATGGCAATAGCTTTTGTAATAACAGTGATACAAACCATCTAATCAACTGAGAGTTCTTCAATTCATCTCTGCAATTTCAAAGTCTGTCTGCCACTGTGTAATTTATGAGAATAGTATGAAATGAAACCATACAAAACTACAGCTCGAAAAACAAACTGGAATTCTCACCCTAAGGCTTAACAGATGTGCCCAAAAAATTACAGCCAAAGACAACAATTCACTTTCTTCAAGTATGGCGATCGATGAACTTCTCGATCAGTACCGAGAAAGCAGCGAACCCGGCGCAGCCGTAGCACGCGGCCTGAGGGCCGGCCCTGGCGGACATGGCGCCGCCCGTGACGCAGCCGGCGACGGCGGTGTTGGTGACGTCGTGCTTGGCGCGGGCCTTCTCGACGACGCACTCGGCGGCGGAGAAGACCAGGCCCATGAGGGCGAACGTCTTGCAGTTGCTCCAGCTCCGGCTGCCCATCTGCTTGGCGGTGAAGACGAACTGCTTCTTGGCGCTCATGTCCGGATCGTGCATCAGCGGGTTGTCGAGCGCGCCGAGGAGGAAGCCCATGAAGATCCCCAGCCCGCCGCCGACCACGCCGCTGAACGCGCTTCGGATCGCGCAGTTGTTCCACACGTCCTGGGCTCGCATCTCCTCCACCGTCGGCATCCTGAACGGCTCGATCTTCGTCTCCGAGCTCGGCGAGGCGTCGCCTCCGCTGCTCTTCTGTTCGCCGCTTTCCGCCATCGAAGAATCTCAAAATTTCTTCGGCGCTACTACTCTCTTGCTTTTCCTTCCCTTGCTCCGGCGACGATCCGCTGGAGACGAGTGGGAACGCGATACAAGACGGCGGATTGTGCTGATTGAGATGTGGGAGTAAAGAATCACGGCGGAGGAAAGGGTTTTGGCACCGTCGCCGCCGCTACCTGCTCAAATGAAATGAAAGGTTGGAGGCTGTATGTAGGGTTTTAGAGGTCTGAGGGGCTTAACGGGAAAGTAATAAGTAAATGAAAAAAATAAAAAATAAAAAAGTAAATGACGGAGTTTCTTTTCTTGCACGAGAGGCCACCTTCTGTTACTACAGTTAGATTGCCGGCCGTTAAACTGTTAAACAGTCGCCGGAGAAAAGTTTTGACGATCCAACTCCTATTTTAAATGGCTGTTTTTTTTGGAAATGCATCCGGAGACCTTGAGAGATATCAGATATGGCAACCGAACCAAAATCTATAATCTTAAAACCCTAACAGTCAGGAAATTTTCCCAGGCGAACTGCAAAGCAGCTTCATACCGAATTCTAACAGTGTAGTGGGTTCAAGAACATTTACAAAACCAGAGTATCCTAGGAAATGGGCAACCACGAGAGTTGGATCGTAATGTGGATGCGAGAGTATGAACGTTAAAGGTCGCTTGGACAAGGCTCGGGGAGGACTGCTCTCTCCTGCCGTGAAACACAGACTTTCTATCTTCTTCTGGCAGCAGAACTTGGAGCACGCTGCACAGCTCCGGGTGCTGCAGGCGCTCCACCTGGCTGCCCGGAGGCTTGCTCCTCGGGCATGTTCATGGCTTGGGTTACGGCGTTCATCACTATGAGACCCAAAGGTATCACGTACATCCACTGGGGGGAAAATTCAAAAGGGATATTTATTAGCACGATTACTTGGATACTACGCTGTTTCACCATAAGTAAATTTCTAGTGGTGTTGCACCATCTGGAGAAATTAAGAAGGATTTGAACAGAATCCTTACGTATTTAGCCCAGAAGGACCTTTCTGGTGGTGCAACCACTTCACCTTCGCCCTCTTCCCCGTTCTTCAACACATCCTGAATGAAAAGCGGAGTCCTGCAAGGAGTGGCATCATGAGTCAAATAAAATTGAATAAGCCGTGATACACTGCCAGGTGCATCGAAGTGACACTGGAATTTTCAGGCTCAATCCCAACAATACACAAAGCGACGTGGAATCTTGAGGTAAAGCATGCCCGCTTAGGTTGTTACCATGAGAGCTCCAAGACTCGTAATCCAGCAAAGCATGCTTTATGTCAAAAGCAACACAACCAAGACTGGACATTGCGAAGGGATAAGGTATAACTCCATGTGTTCAGTACTCAGCACCTAGCAACTACGGAGTAACCAACAACATTCATGAACAACGGTCAAAGAGCTTATAAAGGTTTGAACTTAACTTTATGATTGCCAAGAGTGAAGTCACAGAGGAACTGAAGCTCTATCAGAGTATATAACTTCTATTATTATTCTGTTTCAACAGTCTTCATGTTTGACTGGTGTTTTTCTACCAAATTCAGACAAGCATGGATGGGTTCAGAGGTAAGAGGCTCGATTTTCAGTATTGAGTGGATAGTGGTTCCTTAAGCAGGTGGATCTGTTCCTACATTGTTGCCTCTTCAGTTTCTATATACAGTAGGTCCATATATGGAAGGTCATTACACCCTAGTCAGTTTCTACCAACACCTTTTTACATAATGGTAAGGACGAACAAAAAGCAATTTCGCACTTGCGCGTGTAAAGCAATTAACACAATTTCTCTACGTAGAACGGTTCAGGCGCAAATGGACCTGTGATTGCTGAATGAATGAGTTGAAACATGTAGATTTGAAAAATGTTTTGATTTGGGTGCTTGATTTAGAAGAACGAGTTATTAATAATAGGCTCATGTTTCTGAATTAGTCGCATGTGTAGAGAATTTCAGAATTGTTTAACAAATATCAAATTTTGGAGCAGTGAAGTTCCTATGGAAATAAGAAGGCAGAAAAATACTATACCTTGGTGCCTGCTCAGTATTCTTCAGAATTGTGTATGAGTTGAATGACCACTTTGAAGGCTGAACATATTGAAACCACGTGTTAGAGTTGCTCGGTATGATTGAAAATTAACAACGTGCTCTCTAAGAAATCACCAAATAAGCAAAAACAAGCAAGTCTCCCGTCGGATTATGGTCTTTCATTATAAGAATTGATCAAATGTTGACAGATCAGGCATAAATGCAGCTGTCTCACAGTTACCATGCTTAGACTTGTAGGGTTGAAAAGTAAAAGAAACAAAGTGCTCAGTTTTGAGCATCAGTGAGTCTGTGCACTAGAGGAAGGGTTTGACGCATGGAGTAAAGTCCTCGCCTACCTCACAGCAGCACAAAGCATAAACTGTGGGTTTCTCTAGCAACAAATAAGACAGTCACGGCTGCCAATTTTCCGAGGATTAGTAAAATCTTACAAATACTCCGCTAATTCAACATGCTTCAGACATTCTGATATATTATTTACACCTTACAACTCACAACTCACAAGTTCATGGACTCAGTTTCAGTTTGGTGGAAATAAGTACTCAAGAGCAAGAAGAAAAGGGCATGCAACTCACAAGTTTTGCTGGATGAGGATAAGAGCATGGTGCTGGGGCACCATAGTTGACACCCAAGATGTTAACACCATCCTGAAGGAGGGGGGAAAATAAAGGTTGAAGCCACATTATGAAGACAAAAAGCAGATTAGTCAGACAAGTCCTAGTACACAAAGCTTTAACATTTACCACCACAACTGCCCCCGCATATGTTCTATGGACTATTGACCAAACTTCTACATTTTATTTCCCCTATTATTTCACAGCACCATCTTTCACGCGGTATGACCGTTTAGAATGCCGGGGGACAACAATAGGTGCTGAATCCCCATAGACATAGTGTATCTACAACAAGCACATTAAACACAAGGTAACTAAAAGTATAATTTATCAAACAATCAGAAGAATGAAAGCAAGGCCAAGAAGTCTCTAACTGGAACCGGGCTCAGGTCATTTCAAACAATGAGTAGGTTGCTTGAACAAGTTTTCGGAGAACTTGTCAGCCGATCTAGAGAGACTAGTTTTCGAGTGAGGCAATGACAGGGACAGGAGAGTGATAAAATCCTAACAGATTCGAGTACCCCTAGAAACGAACTGGAAACTTACCGCGTGTATCACAAAGTGCTCATCCAAAGTCTCTCTTGGAAGACATCTCTGTTGAGGGTAAGAAAAGAAGTATTACTATTATCACTGTATGCAATGACACCTCACAGATAGGATACCGTGCAGAATAAATACTCAAACGTGCAATAGACAGTCGCATTATCAACAACTTACTGCTCTCACAGATGTGACTACAAAATCCTTTCCGGGAGGACTCAATACATTAGATGGCAGCCTTATCTTGTAGAAATCATCACCATCTACCAAATTCTGCAGGAATTGCCAACGCCTTTACGCATTAATCCGTGTTTAGTCGAACAGACTAGAAAAGGCAAGCCAGGGAAAGCATCACAGATTGGAGGAAGTTCAGATAATCACCTTGAAGTTCTCTTTCTCAGCATCTGTGAGAGCATTCCGGGAGAACCTCAGCTTTGTGAGTGTCTGCAGCGAAGTAGTAGCCATGAACAGTCAAAACCGTGCCCGTAGAGTAAACCAGTATCACAAGTTGATTGCGACAAACAGCTGAAAATCAACGAGAATTGATCATTCTCTGATCATCGAGACCCTCATAATACAGTGAAAATCGCCAATAGCCAGAAGGAAAACTCGATCGTGAGGGAGGAGAGAAAGAGAGATGACCTGGCCTCCGTGAGCGGAT
Organism: Linum trigynum; assembly: GCA_964030455.1. Taxonomy (NCBI): domain Eukaryota; kingdom Viridiplantae; phylum Streptophyta; class Magnoliopsida; order Malpighiales; family Linaceae; genus Linum; species Linum trigynum. The sequence goes on along the minus strand of OZ034817.1, from coordinate 58,491,754 downwards.
GTTTTGAGTCGAGCGGAGAAGGTGCCGGCGGGGGCGAAATCAGAGTCTCCAAAGGCATGCTCAAGGGTGAATTGGATCTTGGAGTCGGAATCAGAATCGGAGAACTTCCTCCGAGGAGTTGGCGAGGGAGGAGTGACAGTAGTCTGATCTGATTTGGGAACCGAAGAGCTCTGCTGAGACTGAGTTTGAGGTAAGCCGACCTCGTCGTTGTCTACGAGAAGCTCATCGGACTGAAAACCGGAGTGAGAGGGCGCAATGAGAGAGAGTACGAAGCAGAGAGTAAACAAGACCAGCAACTCTCCCTTTCTCATCTTCATCGTCGTATCGCCGGCGAGTTTCCAGTTCAGGACGACACGGAGGACGACGGCTGTTATACAGTTATAGATTGTCGTTTTGGGCCTGGATCGGATTGGGCTCAAACGGATCTGAACAAAACCATTGGACCTTTAGGCCCAACTACAATAATTGTGAGGGTTATTAAAAGTTTACCTTTGTTTCTTGCTCTTAACCGTCGAGACCCCAAAACTGGCAACCACAGTGGCACTGTGTTGGTTTCAGTTTCGCGGGTAACCCTAGAATTGGGAATCGGAGGGAAAAATCTGCAGAAAGCAGCAAACTTTAACCTCGTGTCGAATCGATCTCTTGGCCTAGTAGGCGGGTGAAGAGAAGAGGAAGGAGACAGCCATGGATGCGATGAGGAAACAGCTGGATGTGCTCATGGGTGCCAACCGGAACGGCGACGTCAGAGAGGTGAATCGGAAGTACTACGATCGTGATGTTTGCCGGATGTACTTGGTCGGCCTATGTCCCCACGAGCTCTTCCAGCTGACGGTAAATTTTGCTCTTCGGATTTTCTCTGGTGCAGTCTCCTTAGTGAGACTATCTTTCAGCTGATGCATATTTTCGCTAGCCCTAGTAGCTCTGCCAGTCTTATTATGGTGTTCCGCTGAATGGGGTTTTATGAATTCTGGATGCTTTGTACTTGTGTTCGTTAGAATGGGTTTCTCACGTCTCTTTTGTGCCACGAATTTAAGGGAACTAGTGTGGGTGCTTGTTACCCGTGGTATGGGGAATTGGATAGGAAAGTAGAATTGAACATATTGAGTATGCTCCAACTGTGAGTTTGTGACATTATGAATTGGAACTTGTTTTTCACACCTATGACGGTGCTTGATTTACATGTCTGAAGTTCATGTGCGGATGGTTCTTAATGTTAATGTTGATGTGTTTGTCTGACTGTTTTGGTCTCTTCCCTTTCAGAAAATGGATATGGGTCCTTGCCCAAAAGTTCACTCGTTGCAGCTGCGGAAAGAGTATCCTTCCCCTCACATGCGCTGAAGTTTATCGACACAACTTTCTAGTTTCTTTTATCCTTTTTTGTTGCTGTGATTCGTTAACTCGTTTCTAGATATGAAGAAGCGAGGGCAAAAGGTGTTGATAGTTATGACAGAGAGTTGGAGGATGTAATAGATAGACTTATCGTTGAGTGTGACAAGAAGATTGGTAGAGCTCTCAAACGTCTTGACGATGATGATGCAAAGGCTGCCATTGCAATATCAGTTACTGAGGTTACTCAGGTTCGTAGAACTTTCTGTTGTTCTATTGATGAATTGCTTTCACGGCTCTCTTTCGCTTTTGTGGAAGTGATTTTGTTTCCTGAAACTGCAGACTGAAGAGTTGAATGAGTTGTCTAAGCAGATTAAGGAAAAACTGAAAGATGTTGATAAATATGGTAAGATATGAGGGATTCAGCTAAAATCAAACTCAATTTCTTATTTTGATCTGAAGGTTTTGCTTGCGCTCCTTTAGGGTGTGGTGGTGTTGGCATTGTGTTGTTTGTATGATACAAACTGAAAGATGTTTGTATTCTGGTCATGCCTTTTTTCTTGATTGTAATGAGTGACTATTGTTTTATTTGTTTCAGATCTTGAAGGTAAGACAGATTTCAAAATCCAAACTCTAGAAGAAGTTGAAAAACTCAGAACTGAAAGAGCCGAGAAGCAGGTAGTTAGTGGTTCTTTCAGAATCTCATTGACTCTCAATTATGGAAACTCTGGGTGCCTCAGTATTGTCTTATACTTCCTAAACTGTGTTTCTAAAGAAAATATATTTTTGTTGACAGTCTGCACTTCTTCTGGAAGCTTTTAATAAAGATAGGGCATCATTACCCCAGCCCCTGCCTAATCTTCCACCACCTCCTCCATTGCCTGCTCCAGCTCCAGATGCACGTACTCAAGAAATGATAAACGAGAAGCTTAAGAAAGCCGAGGATCTTGGTAATATTCCAGTTATGCAGAATTGTCTTCATTAGTTAATATGATCACGTTCAGTTATCAACTTCTATTCATTTGCGCCACTCAACTATGGCCTTCTATTTGTCTAACATCACAAGTCAAACACATATGCTCATCCTTGAAGTTGCATCTTCTCAGAATTATTGCTAGGCGATTTTTTTTATGTCTCAGTTTTCTCTTCTCATTCATATTTGTCGGAGACATCAAAGTTCATTGGTTACTTGCTATCATATTGATTCTGTTGTATTGAGTGCTCTCCATTTGGACTCCTTTCATGTTGTATCTGGAATTTGCAGGTGAGCAAGGAATGGTAGATGAGGCCCAGAAAGCATTGGAAGAGGCTGAAGCACTGAAGAAGGTTGGAAGTCCTGACGTTTTTTACATGAGACTACATCTGCTTCATTGTAGTTTGTGCATTTGCTTTTCCTTAGTCGGTTATTTTTACTGCATATGATACTACCTTTACTTTTGTTATTTGGCCTTGGGTTATAATCATACTTGTTTTCATTTTCAGCTGCCTGCCAGGCAGGAGCCTGCAGTAGACAGCACCAAGTATACTGCTGCAGATGTGCGCATTGTAAGTTGCTATTATCTTTCATAATTTCTGATTGTGTTCATGGCCTGAATATGCCTCTTTCTATGTGCTATTCTCCTGATCCACATTTGTATCTGTTGATCAGACTGATCAGAAGCTGCGTGTTTGTGACATCTGCGGAGCATTTTTGAGCGTTTATGATAGGTATGATGTATCTGTCGCATCTTAAATGATTTGATTTGGTAAAGCTTTTTTGAGGGAGACGAGCAATTAGCATTTGGGGTTTCAAGTGGTTCTGCTTTTGACCCAAATATTATACCTCCTTGTTACCAGCAGGCTTTTGGGCCCAGTTTTACGAGGCATACTTTTGCAGCTAAAGAATGTGCGTCTATTTCTGTTTTTATATGTTTGTAGATCATAATGTTACCTGATAATGATGGGGATAATTCAAATTATCTTTATGATGCTGTTGTAATTGGGGTTAAGAGAGATATATTGACTTTTTGCTGCTAATTTCAGTGACCGACGCTTAGCTGATCATTTTGGAGGCAAGCTACATCTTGGCTATATGCAAATCCGTGAAAAAATTGCTGAGCTTCAGGTATGAGAAAGATGAAATCAGTACTTCATTAGTTCATTTCATCCAAGTTTTTTATTTCCATCTTTTCTTAGTAAATTTGCTCATCATTATATTCATGTCACGTTTGTTGTAACTTGCTCATTCTTATAAATTCCCAAGTTCTTTGCTCTTAAAATATTTAGCATAGTTTTGATGAACAGATAACTATTCTCTTTATGTATGAAAGAGGGATAAATTTGTTTTTCTTGCTATTCATGCCTTGACGATGTCCTTAAAGTTGGTATTGTGGATATGTTGGTTCAGGTGCTGGTATAATGTTTCAAATTCTTCTGTAGAGATACTCAGTTAGTATTCGATCTGTGAGTTTTTCTGACCCCGGAATAGAATACTACTTCCTTTTCCCCGAAAATTTATATACACATTTTTGTGTAGTTGGTATCATGGTGGCAGTGGCGGAAATACTTTTGTTTTTTAAACCTATCTTCCACAATCTGTTATGGATATGATATTCTCTCACTGTTGAATCTAACCCCGGGATTTGTTATTTTGTGAGTGAGCACTTTTAAGACAAATAAAATTGCTCTATCTTGGTATGGTTTGTACTTTGTGCCATCTAATTTGGTGAAACCACCCTTTCTATTATTACGAAGTGGTTGCTTGTCATTTAAGGTTGTGGTTTTCAGTAGTTTCTTCCATAATTAATATGCCAGGAAGAACGAACCAAAGTCCGGAAAGTTGAGCATCCGGAGGAACAAAGGTAAAGAATTCTCATTCTTTTCCTGCTGCAGCAGTTTTAATTTTTTTATTTCTCTTACCGTCCATCATTTCTGCGTGCAACAACTATAACTGTAACGAATTTGTTTACCTGACAGATCGAAAGATCGAAGTAAGGAGCCTGATAGAGAACCGAGTAGGGATCGGGACAACAGGGCGAATAGCCGCGATAGGGGTGGCAGGGACTATGACCGTAGTAGGAGCAGCAGGGATCGTGACAGGTACCACGATCGAGATCATCATGGCTACGACCGTGATCGGGAACGTGACAGGGATTCGGATCACTCGCGCGGTTATGACAGAAGTCGCAGAAGGTCCCGCTCTCGTTCCAAGGAACGAAGCTCTAGGGATTATGACCGCCACAGGTAGTATGCTCTACCCATATATGTATCTAACTTCAGTCAGTAACTGTTCCACTAATGGATCTTTCATGACAGGCGCCATGATCGGTACTAGAACTAGCATGCAACTGCAGAGATCGGTTGCTGTGTTTGGCTGTTGCATTAGGAGTGTTTGTGAACGCTGAGGGAAAAGGCTTGATGTTCTTGTTTGTTTGGTTGAAGGGTGGCAGTGAGTGACTGCTAAATGTTATTTCATCCGCAGATTGAACTTTGCGGGTTTTAATTTGTACCAAGCGAAGATGATAGTTTTGTACTGTACAAGTTTTTTTCTTAAGTTTCCCCAAGAAATATATTTTCTTCTCAAGTTTCTGTTGTGTTGGTGGTGGACTTGCACAATGGCACAATGCTGCTTGGGTATGGAAGAATTGGTGCATGTTAAACTAATTATGTAGTTCAAAACTTCAAATCAAACTGCCTACTTTCCTCTTTGTTTCTTTTATATTGATAAAGATAGTACCCAATCCTTCGGTGCGCGTGCATTGTAGGATCTGGAAATCTCGTAATTGAGTAATGTATAGCTTATAAGTCACTTTCTTCTACCCTTGCGGCTTAGTTTTCTCATTGTTCTACCCTTTTGCAATTCAGTCACTAATGCCATCCAAATCGAGACTAGTGCTTTCATCGATTAATCTCACTCTACGCTACTATGATGCCAACGACGGTCCAGTGTTTACAGATTGCAACGCGTTTATCTTCATTTACGGTTCATTTGCTTTCATTCGATTCCTAGAACGGCGAATCGAGCTGTTTGTGAAGTGACTCCAATGATTCAATCTTAGGTTAGCTAACTATCTAGAGGTGCCTTGTTTTTATTTCACGCAGTGAATAATGGATGTGCTGCCACTTCTGACTTCTTCAATATCTTGTTTTTTTTTTTCTGCCGGCCCGCTCCGCATTGTCTTTGCGGAAACAAAACCCAAATTTCCCCCAAACCAAAATCGAGGCCAACCCCAAAACGTCGGAAAAATGGCTGCAACTTCGTCTCTGTTCCTCCGCTTCTCCCCATCCAAAACCCAAACCCTACAACCACCGTCAAATCCAAAATCCAGCCGCCACCGCCATTGCTCCTCTGCCTTCCTACCACCTCTTCCACCAGCCACCACCATCTCTCCAATTCACAATCTCCGCCTCGCCCACCGCAAACAAATCACCACCGTCACCGCCCGCCTCTCCGGCAACAGCAACACCACCACGCCGGCCACCGACCGCCTAATCGCCGCCGTCGCCTACACTCTCCCATTCTTCAACTCCCTCCAGTACGGCCGCTTCCTCTTCGCCCAGTTCCCTTCCGTCTCCGCCCTCCTCTTCGAGCCCCTCGTCCCTTTGCTCTCCCTCTACCGCTCCCTTCCCTACGCCAGCTTCGTCGCCTTCTTCGGCCTCTACCTCGGCGTCGTCAGGAACCCGAATCTCAGCGACTACGTCAGGTTCAACGCGATGCAGGCGCTCACCCTCGACGTCCTCCTCGTCCTCCCGCTCCTCTTCGGCAGGATCTTCAACCCGGGTCGATCCGCCCTCGCCGTGAAGTTGATTGTCTGGGGTCATAACGCCGTCTTCTTGTTCACCTCGGTATGCTTTGTCTATGGCTTGGTGAGTAGTCTGTTGGGGAGAACCCCTTATCTTCCTTTTGTTGCTGATGCTGCCCGCAGGCAGATGGGGTAGTTCTTGGTTCCAGTTCTGCTTGTCTTCGAATGTTCTCTCTCAGTTATCGACTCCATTTTCATCATGATAATCATGTAAACCAGAAAAGGAGGAAACTTGCATCAGATTGTTTTGGATTCGATTTCTCTTCTCAGGGTTCTGAATGTGTAATGAACAGAGAGGAAGATGGTTGAAATGTTAAGGCATTTTGCTTCTTTTTTTTGTTTGCTGCACCTAGTGTTGTTCTGTGTCTGTGATCAATGTGGAATGTTGGTATCTGAAAGGGAATCCAAGATGGCAGTCTATGTCACCCAGTTTCTTTGGATGAGTTTCATGCCTTACATTGTTATCTGTAGTGCTCGTACACAGCTTAGCTTACTTCCATTGTTTGAACTCGAGGAAACTGGAAAGACAAGTAACCATTTTCGAGGTTGCTATGTTACTATGTATGAGCTGAACGAATCATTACATGACACTATCGAGTCCTGTTTGTAATGGCTGATCTTGCATAACCTCATTTATATGAAATGAAAGCAAGAGCTCAGTTATCTCCTCAGGCTACCTGTTTTCATCACCAACATAAAGAAATTTAATAGACTTCAGCTATCTACAACATTGTTGATCTTGTGGTGCAATGGCACTAATTCATTGATTGATTGATATGCATTCAAACTCTATGTATACATATGTTTCTTGATCAAGGTAAAAATTGTTCCATTCTTCAAAGACATTGGCTCAAACTCTTCCACCATCAGCAGCAGCAACCTATTTCACAACACAGAAGAACCTCTCTATACAACGAAGCAAGACGCGAGCAGCAACAACACCACTTTTGAAAGAACCCACAGGTCAAATCTGTGATTACAAACAAATCTTGGTTTCACTCCATCCCCAAGCCAGCAGCAGCAGCAGCAGTAGCCTCCAGTTTCCACCTCCAATGGTATTCGTCTAAGAATCTGCCCTCAACTCGCCTTGATTGTCATAATGTTCCTGCAAGAAACCCACATAGAAAATGCAGCCATTAGCAAGCAATCTCATACTATATGATCAACAACTCTGCAAGCAACTCGACTGGAATGAACAAGAATGAACAAAGAGAGAAAATCCATTGAAATGCCTCAAGCGGATCCATTTTTCTCCAACATTTCCAATCTTATGTTCCGAAATTAGGTCGGTCAGCCAGAGCATCTCAAGACAACCAATTCCACAATTCGATTGAATTCGCTCGAGGGAAAAGGAAAAAAGGAGAGGAATTTCTTGGAGGGCGAACCTGAATCCAGTACAAATCGGAAGATTGAGAAGGCTGCTCGCCGTCGACACACTGACCAGGGATCTCGAACATGGAGAAAGTGAACTGCTTGTCCACCACCCCGACATTGAAGTGAATCAACCCGGTCTTGGGGTCGTCGACGCGGATCCCTTTCACGGGGAACCAGAGGAAGAGCTCCTGCTGCGACATCCCGGAGAGCTCCTGGATCTTGCCCGGAGATAAAAGGCCGGAGACGTTGAAATCGTAGTGGAGCTGGTTCTCCAGCTTGACGTTGCAGGGCTGGGTGAGGTTTATCTGGAACCGCCCCGTGGTCGAGTCGAGGGAGAAGTTGGTTATCCCCTCCGGGAAGAGGCCGATCGGGAGGCCGTTGCGGTGGAGGTAATCGTAGATTGTGGGCGACGCCGCGGCGGTGGAAATCGAGAGCAGCAGCAGGGGGATTAGCAGGGCGACGAAGGGGAAACTGGGAGGAGGATTTCGCAGGGCGGCCATGGCGCGGGGAAGGATTTTTCTTTCTTTCCCGTGGCCTTTGTTGCGAGGGTTTGTTTCTGTTCTGGTTCGGTTACTTTGTTGTTAGGTTGACGACGACGGGAAGGAAGGAAGGACCGAAATGTTTATCTCGGCCCATATAATATTCCTATTTCTGGCCCAGCATTTAAAACCGAAAAAACAGCTGGATAGACAGAGACGGGGTTTGTTGTCCTTTCTGTTGTTTTAGGAATGGGAATAAAAAAAAAATTCTAAATTTGCCACGTAGGAGAAATGAAGGTTTTAGAAGTCTGAATTCCCAAATGAAATTTTGTTAATGAATCTTAAGACTGTTAATTGATGAACATTCATAAATTAGATCGATATTAACTAGTTATTTTATAAGTTTGACATGACCATGCATCATAACTTTTTGGCCGACCACGCGTGTTTCGGAATGTCAAGATATGGGGGTTTTCTTCGTTTTTTTTAAGACGGTAAGTGATAAAAAGTAGTGGAACCTTTGGCTTTTGAGTTTGTTTTTTATTTGGTTTCATGAAGAAGGTTCTCGCATTGTGATAAGGGCAAGTTAGAAACGTCGATTTTTATATGTTTAAGCAGTTTCGTACTTTTTTAGTTTCCATATAAGGTAAGCACATCGCCAGACCCCCTAAAGCTTTGTGGGTTTATCTATTAAAAATTGTTAAGGTGAGATAAAATACTACCTTGTCGAAACCTTCATAATTTTTGCCTCTTTTCGCCTAGGATTCTTGCTCCGCCACTGCTTGTTTTGGACTCGTAATATGGATGCATTTGAGTTTTGTTGTGTTCGCTTAAATATCCGAATTATTATAGACGGTTCTAATCAAACCGAGTCCTAAGTAGGCAAAATAGCCTGACCTAGTAACTGTTTCGGCCCATAAGGGTTGAAGGCCCATGAAGCATTGGGTAATTCAACATTGGGTCAGTGGTGCGGGCAGGCCTCAACGGAACACACCCCGGCCCACAATGGCGCCCATCTCGCGCTGCGGCGAGTGGAGCACTGTGCGGCGGGGTAACTGCCGCCGTCAGGCGGAGGCTTCTTTTCGACTTCTATATATAATAACCAAATCCCCGCCGATTGAAGACTCTTTTCCCGGCAGAGACAAAAGAGAACGACACTGCTATCTTTGATTCCACCTCCGCAGCAGGTTAAGGAAAATGGGCGGTCGAGGGCGAGGGAGCAAGTCCAGAACTCAAAGAAAGCACTTCCGAGACGGGAGAGAGAATGTCTGGAAACGCTCCAAGTCCGACTCTCCCGCCGACGGCAACAGCGCCGCCACCGCCGCCGTCGATCGCAGCTGGCAGCCTTTCGCCACTCAGAACACCGCCTTCGATGAGTACTACAAGGTACTTTCCGTGTGTCCCTTCAGTAAATGAGGGCGAGTAGTCCTTTTCTGTCCGTGTTCTTATCGATTTGTATTGATTTCTATACTGTTTTTTCCTGTCTTCCCCTGCCGGTGAATTTCAGGAGCAAGGAATTGTGTCGCCGGAAGAGTGGGATACTTTCATGGAGGTTATTCGGTCGCCCTTGCCGGCTGCTTTTAGAATAAATTCCAGGTGAAGTGCTGTTCCGCCACTTAGTTTGTTTCATTTCTTTGTTTGGGGGGGTTTGGATGATTGATTGTTACTCTGGGTTTCCATTTTGCAGTAGTCAGTTTTCATCGGATATTAGGAAGCAGTTAGAGAATGACTTCACGAAATGTCTCCAAGCTGAGGTAACTCGGTAGTTTGTGAACGGCGATATTTAGAGATTAGACTCAAAAGCAATGATGGCTTTCTCTTGCTTTGGATGATATAGCTTGTTCTTTAATGTCATTTTTTGTTTTGTTTAGGGGGCTGATGGGGCTGAAATAGAGGCTATCAGACCGTTGGCTTGGTACCCTGATAATCTTGCCTGGCATTCAAACTATTCTCGCATGCAACTGAGGAAAAATCAAACCCTTGAGAGGTAAATCATTTTGCTACTTTCAAGCTACTTACTTGTGGGTTGCGCTTGTCATTAATCACTCGAGCATGGTTTATGTGTCACTGGAGTTCAAATTGGAGGTATTTTGTGGAGTCATCGTTCACCATTGAACATCGTTGGATTATTTGTTTAGAAGAAATGATGATGCAATCTGTCATAAGATCCAAGGATAGAATCTGCTTACATAAGCACTTATTTCAATGTACCTCGCAGGGGATAATATACATCTCATGTTATGAACTGTCATTAATGAGTAATTCTTGGAGTTTCTTGGCACTAGAACAATAGTGGAAATTGATGGTAGTATAATATGTTATCCTTTTGGTTTTGTATTATTAAGTTCTTCCAGATTACCATGTGCAAAGAGTAACAGTTTTCTATTAAGGTTTACTATTTACCTATTTATTTGTTTTGCATTTCTGATTCGGATTTTGAAAATGAAATGGAAGTTTTGAGGCTGTTCTTTATATAATTGTCAGCCATAGTGTTCGGTTCTTTTTTAATTTCAGTCGATTCACTTGAACCAGCGCATGATTTTCCTACATTATTTTGATTTTTTGTTGGTTTGTGTATACTAATTAGCATATTAACCGTTACTGATGACAAGCTACTATGCTATTCAGGTTCCATGAATTCTTGAAGCTGGAAAATGAAATTGGAAACATAACTAGGCAGGAGGCTGTCAGCATGGTTAGTGCCAATTGTTTGGAACTTGTACATAGCTTATTTCTGAATTACTCTTTCTTTCCAACAAGAGCATATTACTTTCTTCTTCTGGCTAGCTACTCAGTTGTCCCAATTATGTCTTTTATTATGGAGCAGGTTCCACCACTTTTCCTTGATGTACGTCCAGAACACTTTATCCTTGACAGTAAGCATATAACTATCATCTCATTAAGAAATTTGTTTTTACTGGATTAGATATTCCGCCATTGTCCTGCATCTTTTAGATATCGGTCTTGGATATATCTCTGTTTTAAGGAGTTGCACTCTCTCTAGCTTCCTGCAGCTTTGTAAAACTTCTCTTACCTCCTTCCTTACCGTTACTCTGATTTCTTCGGTTTCACTGAACGCTCCTTTTCTGTTAACTAGAACCTTGAACCCTTTCCTTGCGGAGGGTGCCATCTCTCCATGAAAACTTCATGTTCTATATTTAAGGTGGCATATCGAAAGTTACAGATACAATGCAGAATGTCTGACTACCTTCTTCTTGTGTAGTGTGTGCGGCACCTGGTTCAAAAACATTTCAGCTGCTTGAGATTATATACCAATCAACAAAACCAGGGTCACTTCCAGATGGAATGGTGAGTGTTACATAGTATTTAGGCTGCCTCTGTTATAGTTTTATCTTTATTAGGCTCCATATTCTAAAATAGTACAAGCCCATTCGTCGACCTTTTACTTGTGGCTGTTTTTCAGCTGGATTCTTCAGGTTGGTACATGAATTGACTTATAATTATGTCTCACTGGCTTCTTTAGGTCATAGCAAATGATCTTGATGTTCAAAGATGTAATCTTCTCATTCACCAAACAAAGAGAATGTGCACTGCCAACTTGATAGTCACAAACAATGAAGCCCAACAGTTTCCTGGCTGCCGCCTTAGCAAAGCCTTGTCTAAACACTCTGTGTCAGAACATGAACAAAGTATGGGTCAGCTGCTCTTTGACCGTGTTCTCTGTGATGTTCCTTGCAGTGGAGATGGCACCCTCCGCAAGGCTCCGGATTTGTGGAGGAAATGGTTAGAATAGTCTGTTATTTGTTTTGTCTTAGCTTTTTATTCTCTGGTATAATGCTCTGAATCCAAGTTTTATTCCTGATACAGGAGCCCAGGCATGGGCAATGGGCTTCACAACCTACAAATTCAGATAGCTATGCGCGGTAACTCTAGAAACCTTAATCATTCAACAATCTACACTTAAGATTTCATCTGAGCAAATCATCTCAGCAAATTGATTATGCTATCCTTACCATGATTGAAGTTCAAGTCAAAGTGATGTTATGATTCGCTAGTATTAGATGTGTCTTGCCGTACAGACGTTACAATGGTTCTCATCCTTAGTTATAATATTGTTCGTGGAGAGGGAGGAATGCTAGGGAAAGTGAGATAAGAAATTTGCTATAATCAGAATGACAATTCTTGGTTTACAAATGCAAGGATGTTAGAACCCTTTCTTAATAGCAGGGCCATTAGGACCCCGTATATTCCATTCCATGATCCTATCATGGGAAATGTCCTGTTACGTAAATGGCATAGTGGAATTGATTCCACCAACCAATTGTGTCTCACAAGTCCTTAGGAACAGAACTTCATGCCTTGCCAGTTAATAATTGTGGTTTTCATGCGAAGTGTAAGGTGCTGTCTTCTTTTTCCTTGCTGCTTATCTGATGAGGTACATCTGCGATTGAGGAGAGTGATATCCCATTTGCTAGGTGTACATTTATCAAGGGATATTAATCGTGATCTTATTGCAGTATGCGACTAGGTCTCGGGCCCCTTAAGCTCTTACTATGTTGTGCCTGATTGATACAGGTCTTGCCTTGCTAAAAGTTGGTGGAAAAATGGTATACTCAACCTGCTCAATGAATCCAGTTGAGAATGAAGCTGTTGTTGCGGAGGTAAGTTTGTGGGCTGTGATATCTGTGAGTTTTGTGGACTTTGATTTTTTTTGTCAGCAATAAAGCCTTGTCCTTTGCCTAGGTTCTAAGAAAATGTGGAGGCTCTGTTGAATTACTAGATGTTTCAAACGAACTTCCTGACCTTGTTCGTCGGCCTGGCCTAAGAAAATGGAAGGTTTGTCAATATTATTCTAGCTTATTCTTCTCCATATTAAATGATTGTTGTTGATTCTCATCCCATTCACGTGGAAGGTTTTATATGCTAATGGTAAATTTATTTCTGGGATTGTATCTTCTTTAGCTCTTATTATTGTTAAGATCACAAACATTTTTCCATTTGCTTCAAACTGTATAAGCTCAGCACATCTCTATTTCTTTACGAGGGAGTACATTACAATTTGAAAGAACCAAGCGGTCCATGTCCAACCAACTTACGTATGATTAGTTTTTGAGGATTTTTTGTGTGTTTCTCTAGGATGTTTGTTTTTGGACTTCATCCTGTTCGCACGGCTAAAAAGAAAGTGGACGCCAGTTAGTTCCGGATACTTGTAGTCGGGACTTCACTGTGTCTTAATAACTTTCAGATTTGTTCTGTTAATTTGCAAGCTACATAGGTTCTTCATTCCCTAGTTTCTTTAGGGGCTATATAGAGCTGATATCAGTCAATCTATGGGTTATCTGTTGGAAATTTCGTCATGAAGTTAAATTGCAGTGCGGTGTCATTATTGACAACGCAATATTTGTCACCTTCCTTTTTGCCCACAGGTGCGTGATAGAGGTGTTTGGCTAGCTTCGCACAAAGATGTCATAAAAAATCGCCATTTTGGAGCTGTTCCTGGCATGTTTCCTTCTGGGAGGACATATGTTGCTCCAATTAAGAAGGATATTAAAAATGAGAATGGTGGCAATTCTGAGCCAAACCAAGAATTGGAAACTTCAAACGAGGATGTTGATGAAGAAACTTCTGATCTTCCTCTAGAACGCTGCATGAGGATAGTGCCTCATGATCAGAATAGTGGGGCCTTTTTCATCGCTGTTCTTCAGAAGCTCTCTCCTTTACCTGGTAAGTAGAGCAATAACGAGCAACCATGTAATTATTGAGAACCCCAACATTTACTGTACGTCAGTGCCTGGCTGAATGCCACCAAAATGTTCAGATCAGTACTAATTATGAGGTCTTCCTTGTCTGTGCTGCAATAGAATATATAGGTTGAAGAACATATTTCATATACTGATGTATCCATGTTCCTCAGCAATTCCAGAAAACCCTAAAAAGCAGAAGAATTCAATAGCTAAGAAGGATGAAACTCAAGAAAAGATTTCAGATCCATCTGTTGAAGACACTGATGAGCAAGAACAAGAGTCAAAAAGCATTGTCATGGAATCTGCTTCTGAAGCTGCTTCAGATATTGATTTGGTAGATAATGAAGAAGAGGAAAAGGATGTTCCCATGGAAGTAGCTCCATGTGATAACGTGTCTACTGAAAATGGTTTAGAGGATACCCAAGTGACAGTTAATGGGAAGAGTGATCCTGAGAAGGCTGTTGGCAATAGAAAATTGCAAATGCAAGGAAGGTGGAAAGGAGTGGACCCTGTACTTTTCTTCAACGATGAAGCTACCATCAACAGTATAATTGAATTCTATGGTATTGGTGAGTCATTTCCGTTCAAGGGACATCTAATATCCAGAAACAGTGACGATAACCATGTGAAGAGAATTTATTACATCTCCAAGTCGGTGAAGGATGCTCTTGAGCTTAATATTCTTGTTGGCCAGCAGCTCAAGATCGCTTCTGTTGGCTTGAAAATGTTTGTAAGTGTTTTCTTAACTCAATCTTTCTTTCTCCTGGTTTAGCGGTCTTCATGAAATCTTGGTAATTTCTGCTTGCTGCTTCCGTTGAGTGTAGAACTTACAAGGCTAAGCAAATACTGCAGAGGCCTGTTATTTAGGATTCAAAAAAGTGTCCTTCAACAAATACGCCCTATATCTTAGGTGTCCGCCCAATCACTAGAAATGGACGCTAATCTAAGAAAAAAGAAAATATAGAAACTGAAGCCTGAAATCACATCTGAGCTTGAACATCTTAATTTTGGTTTCTTCTGCTATAAACTAATCACTGTTTTTTCCACTTATCATTTTCTAAAGGAACGGCAAACAGCAATAGCAGGGTCGGATGCTCCATGTGCATTCCGAATCTCTTCAGAAGGACTGCCTTTGATTCTTCCTCACATAACCAAGCAAATCCTAAACGCGTCACCTGTGGACTTCATTCATATTCTGAAGTACAAGACCATCAAGTTTCGTGATTTTGTTGATGCCGCCTTCGGGGAGAAGGCATCAAAGCTAATGATGGGTTGCTGTGTGATAGTTTTGAAGAAAGGTGGGAATGCATCTAAGCTAATGTAGGTTTGTCAATTAAAAGTATCCCATGGAAAAGGTCTGTAATACCTTGGACATTTCTTCTGTGCAGATGATGGCCAAGTTTCATCAGATACATTGAAGGTGGATGCATCGACAATAGCAATCGGTTGCTGGAAAGGCAGAGGCAGTCTGAGTGTGATGGTGACGGCCATTGACTGCCAAGAACTACTGGAAAGGCTTTCGGTTCGCGATGAGGGCATGAAAGAGATAATTGCCCGGAGTAAAGAGTCGAAGGTCTTAAATCGCAAGGACGAAAAAGAGGAAGTTGAAGTGACTGAAGAATTGGCAGCAGACCAATGAGCGAGGAGTGAGGACATTGGCCGAAATTTTGAGCCTCTGCTGTAATGCTACAACGAGATATACAAATTTATGTAACACCACCTTTCCACCATGTTTCATGGAGCTGTGGCAATCTCTATATTCACTTTATGGTTGTCCGTTGTGAGCTAGGTGTTATAAGCCTTTGCGAACAAATTTTGTTTCTTGCTAAGCAATCAATTCAGTATAAGGCGTTGGTTGCTTATAGAACTTGGGTTGTGTGGCTGCAGAACTTGATTTTTGTAGGGTTTCAAAATGAGAGGCATTTCAGTTTTCCTGCTTGATGTACTTCTTACTTCTTAGTTCAATAGTTGTGGCTGATACTAACAACTGTTAAAAGCACATAACCAAACCCCTTCAGGTCTCTATGGTCAAGTTACAAGAACATCATCAGATCATTTACCCATTCCTCAAGCCTCATCCAAGTACCACTATTACAAGCCGATTACCCACACAAACAAACATTTGCAGGAAGGAATCCTAATATAGAATCATCAGGCATTAGTTAGTCTATTAGTTAATTTACTTCTCTTCGATAATCACACCCCCTGTTTAGCCGTTTCTTCTACCAAGACAAAACACCAGACCCTGACCAGCAATCCAAAAATATCCATCACTCTTCACCGGGGGAAGATCGAAGAATTAAAACACTACCTTCCCCCTCCGGAAGCATATGTGACATGCAGCAAAACCGCAGATAACTTCATTGTCTCTTCCACCGTCATCTTTCTCTTTACTGCGTCGTCACACTCTTTGCTAGATTGCGAGGCTGGTCAACATTGTGACCCCTCAACACGGTGAGATGATACGCCAACAACTGCTTACCAACGAAACAGACAACTTGGTCAGTGTCAAAAACCTAGCT
Source organism: Linum trigynum (assembly GCA_964030455.1). Taxonomy (NCBI): domain Eukaryota; kingdom Viridiplantae; phylum Streptophyta; class Magnoliopsida; order Malpighiales; family Linaceae; genus Linum; species Linum trigynum. Next base: position 58,475,567 of record OZ034817.1, on the reverse strand, counting down.
CTCGTTGCCGGTTAAAATATTCCACAAAGCAACTTCGATAGCTGCTGCTACTACGCTCATGGAGTATCATAGGTGCGATGGTTATACGGGTAGACGAAAGTAACATAGTGCTTTAAGTTACCTGCAGTGGTACAATATTGACCACAGGTTGAAGACAGTCCTCAACTTGGGGGACTTCAATCACTCTACAAGATCCTCCAGAACATACTGATGCAGCATCCCCTTTAGAACACACAACTATCAGGCGCCCTCTACGGGCATGAAGTTGTTGAATAACTGACTGCTGCTTGCTGTAAAGTACAGACAAGCGAGTGGATCCCATTTCAGTGCCACAGCCACAACTTCTACTAAATAATAATCGCAGGGCTGAAAAAATATGGATGAAACTGGAAAACTAACCTGAAGCAGGCATCATGAGTAGCAATTACTATGATTGGAAGATTTTCATCGACTAAAGCCAGGGGACCATGTTTCATTTCACCAGCCAGCATCCCTTCACTGTGCATAAGTGAAACTTCTTTTACTTTCAATGCCCCTTCCAGTGCTGTCGCATAATTGTATCCTCTTCCGAATACTAACAGCGATTGCTCTGCTATTAATTGTTTTGCAAGATCCTTCATCTCATTGTCCAGCTTTAGCACCTCTCTCACTTTGCCTACACAAACAAAAGAAACTCACAATGAATGAGAACATCCCAAAATAAAAGCTCTGATGGGGAACCAACCATGTTGAATAAACTAACTTACTGGGCAAGTCATATAAACCATCAACTATAGCCTCTCTTCTCGCTTGATTCGAAATTGTGTCACCTCCAACAGCTAGGGCCAGCATAGCCATCACAACTATTTGGCTTGTATAAGCCTGTTAATTAGAAACCCAAAAGCTAAGCGTCACACTGAAAAAAACAGCAGAATGAGATAGACAGACTATACTACCTTAGTACTTGCTACACCAATTTCTGCACCAGCATTAATGTGAACACCACAATGAGTTTTCCTTGCAATCGCACTGCCAACTGTATTTGTTATGCCGACACACAATGCACCATTTTCAAGAGCATACTCCAGTGCCAGCAATGTATCTGCAGTTTCACCAGACTGACTCACAAACACTGCAGTGTCCTCTCTGTATATTGGTCCTTGTCGATCTAGCAGATCACTAGCAATTTCCATGGTAACAGGAACACCTACAGTTTTTCCCCAATAGAAAAAGAAAAAAAAAATATTATTCACCGTTTTAGTAAAAGCGAAGAAAAAGAATATTTGGCAAGTGTCAGAAGTTGATGAAATCTGAAAAAAAAAATTTCAACAAAAACTACTCAATGGGATGGTTGATTGTTTAAAAATTGATAGAATGGTAAAACTAGAATCTTAATTCAAAGTGGCAATACTATTTTTGTTTTGTTTTGAACAATGGATTGCAATAATACTGTAGCAAAAAGCAGACTCACCAGAGAGTTCCTCCAGGATTGGTCTAGCAGCTAGAGCAGCATTGTAACTTGTACCACAGCCAACAAAAACAATGCGACGGCTTCTTCGAATTGTTTTCATATGATCCTTAAGTCCACCCAGAAGAACAGTCGTTGCCTTACAGGAACCTCCTTGTATGAGCCTTCCCCTCATGGTGGTTGTCAGAGATTCAGGCTGTTCATGAATTTCTTTCTGCATGTAATGTTCATACCGTCCTTTATTTATCTGTTCCACTTCCATCTCGAGAACAGATAATGCTCGTTGTACAGAGGCTGGTCTGGCGATGGTGCCACCATGTCTCCCCTTATCATTAGGAAACTTCAGGATCGAGACATTACCATCCTAGGACAATAAAGATGTATCAATTAACTCATACGCACGAGGAAATTAGGGTTGGAGTTTTAATGAACAACAGCGTAGTACCAAGTACTAAACCATCTGGATTCTACTCCTAGCTTTCTCACTTCTCAACAAACTCTTGCATGTCGCATGCTAAACTATGAATTCAGCCATGAACCACTAAGATGGATCTAGAAAACTGAGAAATTAATCCAGGATCAAGTGGCATTAAAATGGTTGTGCTACACATATATGTAGATGCTACATTTTAACCTAGCATCTGTCTGCTATACCAAACATGACAAGAACCCAAGAAGAATTCCTAAATTTGATGTCCTTTGAACATGTAAATTCTGTCACGCATGCATACACATATGAAGGTGAAACAGAAAGACTTCCAATACATATTCTGCTTAAGTGAAGAGAAACGAATAGAGAACCACCTTTAAGTGGACTACTTCACCATCCTCAATCACCAAGACCTTTTTGGTGTGCTCAACAATAGCATTGGGATCACTGGACAAGAAAAATTCTTTGGGACGCCCATCCTTTGAGAGGAACTTGGCATCCTGAAAGGCTGGTCCACTGTTGTTGTCTTCAGCTAACTCCTGCATCAATACAACAAATTTATCAATTATGAATACCGTGATTCATAAGAGAATCCTTCAAAATTTATAATGCTAAGAAGACACAATCAGATAGGTTATCAATAATTTTACTTACTTTAACACCCAGCAACAATGGACTTCCACGTTTGCATGCAATCAACTCATTTGGATAGTGTTTGCTCTTAAAAATGAGGGCATAAGCTCCTTCGAGATGTCTCATAACTTCAAGAACGACCTGACTGAATGTAACCGCCTGCGTACCTGAGCCCATATAAAATATACTATGAAACGCTGTCATCTATTAGTTTTTAAAATTTCCAATTCGGCAGATACAAGCCGAGTGTAACACACTCTAGAATCACCAAGTTAAACCTCCAAAGAGATTAGCTGCAATTATGCAGCAGCCGCTGCGAGACATACAGCAAAATACTATTTTGATGATATGCATTAATGAGAGTTGCATCTGTTACATCTCAGTTCTGTGCAATACAAAATAACTAGACAGCCCGAAACCATGGTCAGCTGGTAGACTTGCATAACATTCAATTTCGTCACTATATGGAGCTTCCATCCTGATGCTATTACTAATAGATGGACAGGTACATTTTAGCATTTGTCTAAAGTCTAATAGATGGACAGGTACATTACGCATACAAAATCATGGTTGAGTGATGTATGTTTATTATTTGCATTGTGATTGTGAAATCCCGATCCAGTTATTTCAAGAAGATGATTTGTCAAAGCAGTGAAAAGTAAATGGTCAAGAGTTTTTGTGTCTGCACAAGAGGCAATAGCATCCCTTTATAATATTTTAAAAAAGGTTCACCAAACGAGGAGCAGGGAAAACCAATTTTGATCAGGTAGCATACAATACCTTCTTCTTCATTTGCTTTGTCAAAAACAAACTTGGCAAGCTTTGGAATAACTTCAGTGTCAGTCTCGGATTCGAAAGTATATCCATGGCGAACTAATGTTTCTTTTAACACCTGAACATGAAAGAGAAACCAAAACCTAAGGCAACAACAGACTGATGATAAAAGTTTTTTCTTTGGACAAAAGAAAACAAATACTTAAAGTTGAAATCATAAGCAAACCTCATAATTTGTTATCACACCATTGTGGACAACCAAAAACTCATTTCCAGAATCAGATGCCTGGGGATGACTATTCCTTGGAGCAGGCACTCCATGGGTCGCCCACCGTGTGTGAGCTATTCCAGCATGGACAGCAAATGATTCTTCCAAATTTAGGTCTATGCTCGAAACCTCTGCAATGACAGGAACATGTCAGTCTGGTCCAGATTTCAAGGCCAACTTGACACAGAATGCAGACCAAGGGGGAACTCAAAAGTTTTAATCTTGACACCAAGTTTGCATTTTCATGGAATCTCATGCTGCTGGTAGATATTTTAAAACAAATGTAAGAAGAACCATAATCATACAATATGATCTTGAAGATTTTTGGCATGTTGATTATTCTTCTAGCTCTCATTTAAAGGTTTCTCAGAAGTGATCATCCAATAGCAGCTGCTAATAGTCAGAAATGTAAAACTTCCACTGTGAGAAGCTCCACCCAGTAAGAGAAAGGGCAAGGCAGCAGAGGGATACATCATACATGGCAGGAACAGCAGTAGAAAGGGGCATTAAGAACCATTCAGAAAAGGGAAACCTCAGTTGGACCACTTTCCCCTTTTCATTACTCTACAGAAGTAACCAAAGTTGACAACTTTTGGCCACAAATGGGAGTGGTAGAGGTTTCCTGTCCCATTTCCAGTCCCATCCCTTTCTTGGTGGAGCAAAAATTGACAGAAAGCTAATATAATTACGGAAAGAAGAAGGCCCATATCAATAATGAAGGTAGGGAAGCCAGTTCCAGTCGCCTCGTCACAAGATGAAGTTAAAAAGTAAAACTTTGGGAGAAAAAAATCAAACTGAGCTGATGCTAAGAAACCAGTCAAGTAATTGAGTAAATAAACAGGAAAGCTAGGCCAATAATGGGTACTGCAGAGGGAAGTCGCAACAGGAGGAAGTGAACAAATTGCGGTGGGAATGAATGTGTGCAAGAAACAAGGAACAAGGAATTAGAGGGAAGACGTAACTGAAACCCCATTGATGATCAGAGAAAAGGGAGCGAGAGAGTGTGTGTCTGTGTGTACCTTGGTAGACGGATTTGACGAGGGACTCGATGTTGCCCTCCTGGCGGAAGACGAGGGGGCGAGGGGAGGACGAATTGTCGATGGAGATGCCGGCGGAGTCGTAGCCTCTGTACTCAAGCCGCCGGAGCCCATTGAACAGTACTTGGAGTATGTAACTCCTCTCCTTCTGGAGATTGAAATTCAGATACGCAAATATCCCACACATCGTATTCTCTCTCTCTCCTTTGTCCAGAGGATCGCGGGAAGTGACGCACCAAAATTGGGAATTGGAAGCAAAACAAAAAATAAAAATTGTGGAGTCTTCTTTTCTTAATATTTTTCGGGGAGTTTGCGGAATGAGAAAGGAATTAGGAAGGTGGGAGGAAACGAGGAAGGAAGAAGGGTTTGGTTGACGGGTTGATTTCTTTGACCCTTGACTTTTAAACGGAGGTCGGCGGCGGCGGTGGTCGCGGCATTGTTGAACTAACCGTCCGGTGGGTGACGGCGGCGGCCGCTCTGTGTATCGAATTGCGATCTGTGAGGAGATGGAGTTTCAGTTCACCGGAGATTCTCCCAATTCCCTATTCTGTTTTCTGCACGGCGATGGCGATCCACAAAACAGAGCAGACTCTGTAAAACAAATTCGATTATTAATATTTTAATCCCTTACATCTCTCATTCACATTAAAATTCTGGATAAATACCAGTCCAGAAATCCAGATTTACTTACATCTCTCATTCAGAGTTATCCCAGTCTATCAATGTACTAATTTTACATATGTTCCTCCATCACCCACCACACAACTCCTGTTCATAGAACTACAGATCGAATACGATTGCAGCCAAAATACAAACGACCAGAAAACACATCGAATTTTAGCTAGAAGAAGGGGTAGTTATTTTCAAAGCCAGCCAGCCAGCCAAATCAAACTCTTGCAGATGAACCTTTGTCTCTCTGACTGTACGAGCTTCAGCTGGATCTAACAGTATCGATTGCGTGAACTAGATCGTCGTATTTGGCCCCCGTCACTTCTTTTACTATCTTCTTGTCCTTGAGAATCTTGAAAGTTGGTACCACCTTAATCCCAAGCTCCTTGGCCAATGGCTGCCACAAATGAATCAAGGCCATGCAAATTTTACAACATGGCCACGAGGAGCACTAGAGCATCATTCTTATACGATATGAACCACTGTCCACTTATCTTGTTTTCTTGGTTGCAGTCTAGCTTCAGAAACACCACATCGATGTACTTCTTCGACAGCTCCTCGTATTTGGGAGCCATCACCTTGCAAGGGCCACACCTAGTCGCCATTTCAGGCAAACAAACAAAACAGAACCAAAGGTAATAGATTAATGTAAGAGAGTAATAGTGAAGAACAATTGTTCAATCATGTCCATTAGAGACTTCCCAAGGTTACATCCTAGAAACTAGTTGCCGAGGTTCATCCCAGTAACTCGAACGGTTGGGAGAGACATCTCACGCAACAGCCGATATCCTGTCAAAAACCACTTTAACCCAACAACGAATTGTTGGGAGAGGCCCATGTATCAAACTTGCATCATTCCCTTCGGCACAAGAGGAATGAGACGAGTCCAGGACGCACCATGATCAAGGTCCTGAAGCTGAAGTTGCAGGATAGAATCGAGACAACCATTACAGCAATTGACATAACTACTCACTCTCCCGCATCACCATTTTCTTTTGACATGCTCAGCCACAGGAAACATGACATTGCAGACACCACCATACCAGTGTTCTTTCTACCTATCCACTAACTCGGCTTTGCATCAGGCCTCAGCAATGCAGCCACTAACCAACACTCAGCAAGACAGATTCCCCATTTCGATTATACTTAAAAGTTCCTATCTTTCCCCAACTGCTAAATTTTGGGTTTCCACTCAACACAACAATTTCAGAATGGAAGGGCATCAACCCGAAATTCAATACCAATGGTCTCTATCTAGCACCATAACTGTAATTGTAGGAGTGAAAAAGAAGTGAAATTGAATACCAACCACTGGGTGTACATGTCAAGAACGACGGTCTTGTCTCCGGCAGAGTTAACGATTGGCCAGAAAGTGTCATTAGTAACCTCCGTGACCTGTCCGACGGTGGCGACGGTGTCCATGCTCGACTTCACCGTCAGAACCAAACCCTTCCTCCTCCGATTAGACATTGCGGAAGACCCAACTCCGGCTACCGGATTCAGGAACCCAGAGAAAGAGAGGGAGGGGTCCTTGTTGACGGAGGAAAGGACGGAAGAACAGCTGGGGAAGGAAGCGGGGGACGATCGAATTGTGGATGAGGTGGAGCAGAATTGGGCGAGAGCCATTGTTGAAGCTGAACCCTTGTGCCGATGATTAGCTACTGTACAGTTAAATTGTGGTGGAGAGTTGAGGGTATTGAAAATGCAGGCTGTGAAAGTAGAAGAAGAAGAGGAGGAGAAAGAAGAAGAAGAAGAAGAGAAAACACTGTCTAGTCTGCTGAACTGCAGCAATGGAGGATGGAGAAGCTGAGGACTGAGGAGATGGGCAGAGAGAGAGAGAGGGTGTTGTTAAATGACCAAGAGGACCTTCTGGTAAATGAGAGAGAGGCGAATATCTAGGGGTAGTACCGTCAAATGATCCCAAAATGATGGGATAGAATGAGAGGCTAGGAAGTGAAATTGAAGAGGTTTGTGGTGGTTGTTTGTTAGCAAAGAAAAAACACAAGATGTCGATGGTTAAGGATTGATATCTCAATAGTCATATATATGTCGGTTAAAACGTTGAATTCGTCGTAGTAAAGTCCTAAATCGTAATCTAGATATCGTTGAAGCGTATTAAATTGTAGATTCAATAACAATACATTAACATTTTTCCATCCGATCATTGATTTATTATCAACGCACAAACAAGCAAAGAGTTCACTCAAAAGTTGTCTTATTCAACACAGAACAGAAACATTCCAGAGCAAAAACAAAGGGGAAAAAAAAACAGAGGCGGCCTGAAAATGGTGATTATTATGCTCTCGCTCCATCCATGCATGGTGGCTTTATTTGTCATCACCCACCAAAATATTCTCCTTCATCTTCCTCACTTAGCTGATGCTGCAATCGACAAGAAACCAGAAATACAGACTTCATCAATACGCAGCAAAAACGGGAATGAAGAAGAACAGAGGAAACAGGGGGCAAAAAACCAGAGTGTGTGTATATATTACGTTTGGCAGTTGATAGCCTTGGAAATGGGGATGCTGATTGCGACTTGGCATTTGGTCGGGAGAGCGGAAGCAGCGTCTTCCTTGACCGGATAGTGATCGGCGGCCGCCTTGACGCAGGCGCAGGCCGCCCTCCTGTCGTCGACGGTGGCGGTGTTGGCCTTCAAGCTCCGGATTCCGTCGCAGCATTTAGGCGCAGGGTCGCCCGCTCCTGTGGTCAAGTAAGGAATGCAAGGCGCCAAGAAAGAATCCACTTGGCCGCAGCTAATGGCTGCATCTGCTGGCTTGGCAAGGAGCTGAATCATTGCCAAAATAGCAACCAAAACAGAGACGACTGCGGCTCCCTTCATCTTCCTTTCCCGCGCTTGTTCGTTGATGCTTGGATAATGTTGTTGGTGCGGTGATGAGATGAAAATGGCTGGAGATGTGTGTCCTTTTATAGGGATGTTTAGTGGGTCATGAATAACAAGATTCAGTTACAGAAGCTATTTTTGGTTCGTTTGCTCTGCTTTTGAGATGATCCAATCGCCTTTTCTTGCAGCTTTTGCTTTCTCTTTTCGGCTGCTTGGTTAACAAACAGTTCAGAGATGACATGTATTTGGGCATCCCAATGTAATGGTGTGTTCAATGCAGAGCAGAATTGAAACTGTGAAAATGCAGGCTCTAAATCTGACAAAGAAAGAATATGGGAAGACTGGTAGAAGGAAACCCACTAGATTATGTAAATGTCAGTTATGTTTTAGTAACCAAGGATGTCAAGCAAGCTAATCAGAAACATCATTTACATCACATCCAGTTCATTTTTTCTTTAATTACTATGCGCCTATACAAGTCCGGCTTTCACTGAATGATCTCATAGTAGGACTCCACGGTATAACACTGTTGTTAATCATCATTTCGCTTCAATTCAATCACGCGCAGAATCTTCATATGGCGTCTGGTGCAGATGGGCGATATGTACGGCGCCTCGGTCCAGTGCCTGGAGCTGGCTGCTGCAGGAAGATCTTTGTTGGATCGTTGGGATCAACATATCTGCCGAAAACAAAAACCAAACAATTTCACATCACCACTCAGCCACCATCCATGTTTTCTCATACATTTTACCCGAACTAGGTTTCACTTACGCATGTCGAATCATTTCATCAACTGCTGGAGTCTCGGCTGCCTGCAACGGGTCGACAACAGGGCTTGCCGCATAATTTTGCTGCTGTTGACTGAACTGCCTCACTGATGCTATCAAGTTGAAGAACAGTGGGATGAAGGTTCCACACCCACCTTCTTTGAACAAGATCTTGAACTTGTGAGTTGAGTAGAGAGCTCTGTTCTCGTTCTCAGGGACAACCTGAAAGTGTCATCATTGGGAAAATTAGGACAGGCAATAGAGAAAATTGTGATAACAGTATGAACTCGAGGTGCGTCAAGTGTCCTAAAGTTGTCCTTACCGGTTCCACCTGACCGGAAATATTGTTGCAGTGAAATACCGGTTGGTTAAATTTTTCACCATGGACATAAAGCTGCACAGAAAGATTTCACTTGGAAGTCAGAGACACATAAAAAACCTGAAGGCCGATGTGAAGTATGAAGAAATGACTTGGGCAGCTCAAACAAGGACATGATCATCTCGGAACAACCGAACCTAGTGAAATAAATTAGGAAAGGTTAAAAGTAGGTCTCCATGCTTGTGCATGGAGAAGGGAAGGCAAATTTTTTGCATCAAAGATGTGGAGAATTCTCGTGCTTGTATTTTTTGGTAGAGAAATTGTGCTTGTAGCTGGACCAGAGATTACTACAGAAGATTTCTTCCTCATACAAGCCCAACCAACTAAGCCGAGCGAGCATTGCACAACTACCCATTCACACCCCTCCTCCCACCAACACTATTAAGCCAAACATTTTATTTGTTTCTTCATAGTATACTTCACATTAACATCACCAATACATGACCATTCAAATAAAACCAAGAAGATGAAACATAAACATCAATGACACACAGAATCACTAACAAATGTCAGAGAGAAACTTGTGTAAACTTCACACAGAAGAAATAATTTCAAATGAACAAAATGATATTAAGGTGAACATAGCCCACATTAGAGACCAAGCACGAGAGCACATACCAGTGGCATATCAAAAGCAACCAAGCTTCCGGTAGGCTTACTTGCGACAAAAACCATACGTATGTTAGACAAGTATATGGTTCCTTTAGCTTTGACCTGATTACTTCTGCAGTTACCAGCAATATTTCAGCCTTCAGAAACTTGAAGATCAAAGTTAAACAAACTTAAGGAAGTGGGACAAAGAGCAACCATTTGGCAATGCTACCATGTATAAAATAGTTCATACAAACAGCATATTAATTCCAACTGCAGAGGATAAAGTGGAAGCTGAAAATAAAGAGATCCAATAAAATTGACCAGCCCACCATGTCAAGGACTCCATTTGATTCAATCATTCAGAATTTAGTGAACTCCGTATATCATCAAATAACTCACTTCTCAAGCCAAACACATAACTTCAACTTCTATCTTAAGAATATAATTTTGAGTTACAGTACACCCTGCATTTTATGTTTCCTTTTAAATAAATAAAAGCTTATAGATTTCCAGTCTGCCCATCACTCCTCGTATGAACTCATTTTAGTCGTTGCCACAACATGTACCAAAGAACTGCTCCATCTAATAATTTCACAAATCTTCGACCTTGTTACTACACAATTTCTCAAATCAAATGCACTTCATATCTTTATTTGCAGTCAGCTTCTTATGATGATCTCTTATGGGCAGAAACAAACAGAGCCGAGTTCTTGAAATGTCAGCCAGAAAACTAATTCGTCTTCCAATTCCCGAAAAAGAAAAAGTGTCCATCCTATCTCGTTTTACACCTGTTTATCATCAATCATTTTAATTAATGCTCTGCAGCTCCACTAACTCTATCTACGTTTTATAGGACTTTACCAAATACTGCAGAATCTCGACCTAAAAAATAAGTCCTCCCTTATCAAATTTTAGAACAGATCAGAGAAGGCAGCCTAAGTCCCCACTGCTTCTTCTGCACTCCTATTCCAATTATTAGTTTAGTTCAGCAATCCGAGTAATATGTGCACCAGGTTTACTAACATGTTGACGACAAAACTTCCAGTTCTGACCCCTTGACAACCTCACAGACTTGCTGATCACGCCAACATCCTCATAATCACACTAACAATCACCTGAATACTTGTTTCACATCTTCAACTAAAAATCTAACACTAGCTCTATGTCCTGATGAAACATTTAATCATAGAACACCATACCAACACCTTTGGCTTCAGTCAGGGGGAATATGTAGCGGAGCACTGGAGCACATCAAACATTAACCAAAACATCATGTTTTTCCATAACAAATATATATTAATACAAAATGAACCACATCAACCAAGTGAGTCCCTGTTAAAGCTAAACTGCACATGTACTAAAGTCATTAGCTAAGTGAACTAATGTCAAAAGCTAATAGCCTACTTTGGAGATGCTTTACAGCTGTTTTTGCCCAAAATCGACAACAGCTTACAGCAAGTACTACCATAAGCCAGCCCCCTTGGGTTTTGATGCTAAACGCCAGCAAAAAGTACCACTTCCATATCCACATTCACAGAAGAGACATGCAACCACCACCAAATCTAGCCTTCTAAGAAACATACATCTTGATGAAAAGGAAATGCAACCCAAAACAAAGCAACGAAACTGAGCTCATCTTAACCACTCAATTCTACAAGCAAATCGATATAGTCCAAACAGTAGAAAAGGACCCAAATTTCGGGCTGATCCTAGAAGCGGAAACTAGAAAGAAACTCATCAGCTCAATTCAACACCGAAAGAGGGCCATTAGAGGGTAAAATAAAGAAAACGAGATTATGAAAGAAAGAAGACATACCCGGGAATCTTGTCGACTTCGAACTCGACGCCATCTCTAGCCAATACAAACATCTCGTTCACGAATGGAACGGGCAACCCGTTTGGGAGAAGCTGCGGATTCAGAGCCATGTTGTGTTATGCTTTCCTTCTTCTGCAGGAAACACCCAGAAAATTGTTAACAACGATGATTGAAAAGAAAGGTTTAGACTTGCAGCTGTTGAGTCCCCTGACGAACCCTGATAAGATTCCTTGTGAAAGCGAAGAACCACCAACTTCCTCGAGGAAAAGCTTTTCTTCCTTGTAAAGAAACCAGGGAATGGAGGGGAGTCGGTTGCGATCAAGCTGGTAGAGGGAAAAGCGCGTTAATTCAATAGCCTAAGAGCGAGCGGAGACAGGGAAGTAGAGATGGAAGCCGACACGATGAAACAAACAGCAATTCAATCGAGCGCCTTCGGAAGGATTCTCACATTTTCTGGTAGCAAAGATTAATAGCTAAACAAGCCATGTACTATCCCAAAATAACAAATAAGCTCTGTTATTAATATTTTAAACAATTAGACCCCTATCTTCAATTAATAAGCTACAAAAATGGTACAAAGACAACACTAATATTGAAAATGAATCGAGACTGACATGCGAGATGAATTGGTTACAGCTTTCGAAAATTAATCGACTGATTCGAACAGCAAACATCAAAAAGATAGCTAGAGAAGAAGCAAAGAGTCTAAAAAGTGGATGAATCCACAAAGTATACGAGAGAGAATCAAATATTGTTCATTCAAAATTAGATTTCGACTTGTTAAAAACACAACCGAATGTCAAAGAATCAAAAGATATTGTTGACAAAATGAGTAGTTTGTTAATGAAATCATAGTACTTAAATTTACTTTATAACAAATGATTAATCTTTAGATTACACATTAATCTTCAAATAAGCATGGGTATAGATATAGTCAATTTCACAGACAACACCCCATTATTAGTTAACTACGTAATCAATGCAATTCAGATGTGATGATATAGTCAATTTCACAGACAACACCCCATTATTAGTTAACTACGTAATCAATGCAATTCAGATGTGAAGATGTTCATCGAGTTAATCATAAATTTTCTATCACGGCAAGAATTTAATAGCAACTAGAAAGTTAATTTGCTTTCGAGAGATTAAGAGAATGCTACCTATGAGAAAAAGGTTAATCAACATAACAAAGACTTTAATTGTTGATTGATTAATTAGAAAGGTTACCACATTTACTAGAAATCGTGTCATCGCTAATCTATTAATTAATTATCATTGGCTCTATTATTTATTTTTCCTTCCATGAAAAAAAATGAAAGTGATATATGCCGTCTTTTGTTGGTTGGATCGGTTCGGTCATATTCATCGTTTCCCCTCTCCCTTTCTTTCTTTCTTTTCCCCTTCCTTGCCTTCGCCATCTCCATGTCTTCAATACAATTCCATCTCTGCACGCGGCGAGGCCCAAAACGAGGCCTCTGAAACTTCTGAATCCCAATTCCCACCCATTCTTCAAATTTTAGCGTTCTATTAACACCCACCATTCCCCGCCTCTGTTTTCTGCTGAAACAAGAACGAAAGGAAAGCCCTTTTTTGTTTTGGTCTTCTACGAGTAGCACGGCAAGTTAACGGCCGAGATGGATCTGAAGAGGCTGCTGCCGGTGCTGCTCTTCCTGCAGTTTGGCTTCTTCTTCTTCTTCTTTGTCTCTTTCTCCTCTGCCAACCTGGTTTTCCAGGTCCACCACAAGTTCGCCGGCCGTGAGCGGCAGCTCAGCGCTTACAAAGCCCATGATGTCAACCGTCACCGACGTTTCCTCTCCGCCGTCGAGATTCCCCTCGGTGGCAATGGTGTTCCTGTCGAGGCCGGGTACATTTCCTTGTCCTCTTTCTATTTTTTTCCCGCATTGCCGTGCCGTCTGGGGGAAGTGGTCAGGAAAGTAAAGCCGAGAAATTCAATCGATCAGATTAATGTGGAGGAATTCCCTGTGCAATACGGATCCCAATATTGAATATTCTGTTTGTGGGTTTCCCTTACAAGCACGCCTAGTTGAAGTTTCCATGGTCAATTCTATGGTGTTACATAGTGGTTGACTTGGCGTTCATTTTCTTTCTTTGTGGAACCCTTCAACCAATCCGCTTCCATTGTGCCGTACGGGTTATCCTGCATCTTTTCAACATTTCCGGCTTGAAAATTTTGGATCTTTCTGGGAATAGTAACTTTTGGCAATTTGGATGTAACAGTAACCAAGTACAGGAATTTATTGGGGATGGATTCGATTATGGCTTGGAATCATTTCGTGAATATGTTCCATCCATACTGCTTTTGGGAGCTCATATAAGTTTGGTCGCCCTTGATGCAGCCTCTACTACACAAAAATTGGACTAGGGACTCCTCCAAACGACTACTACGTGCAGGTTGACACGGGAAGTGATACTCTATGGGTGAACTGTCAAGGCTGTACCAAATGTCCAACGAAAAGCGATCTCGGTGTATGTTTCCTTCAGTTCTCGAAACTGCATTTTGTTTCTAGAAACTTTATTGCAAAGGGTAATATGTAGGCGCACATGTAGATTGCTCTTCCAAGTTCCACCCTAAGTTCCTCGTTTTGTTTTGTGCCACTATATCTGCTTGTGCGTGGAAAGATATTTGTAGTGATGGCCTTCCACTGATTAAGTACGCTTCCCGCATATTAGATTAGGAAATGAAAGCAGAAAACTGGAGAAGGAAGTGAAAGTTTTCCCCCCCTTTTTCCCGAAAGCTGCAGAAAGAATGGAGTTTTCAGATGGGATGTACAAGTATCTGTGGCATCTTGGCATTCTCTTGATTCTGAAAGAGGAAGGGATGCCTTCACTTTTAAGTCCTTAGTTTTTGTTTGTAGAAGTAGGAAATAAGATAAGCCTTTTAGAAAATGTAGTTGATGACTTCAAATATGTCTCACTTTTTCTTTCCATCAACAGGTAAAGCTGTCATTGTTTGAACCAGACAAGTCCTCTACTGCAACGAGGGTTTCTTGTGCCGACGATTTCTGTATTTCCACATTCAGTCGTATGATTGATGGCTGTAAAAAAGAGTTCCCTTGTCAGTACAGTATCACGTATGGCGATGGAAGTGTGACTTCAGGATTTTATATCAGGGACAATGTTCAGCTTGATCAAGTGACTGGGAATCTTCAAACTGGAACCTTGAATGGGTCTATTGTGTTTGGGTGAGTTCCAGTTTGAATGCCATTTTTCACTTATTTGTACACAGTTTAATTGTTTCTTACGTTGCTATTGATATGCTAGTAGTGATACGGTTTGCACATGATGAGATAGAAGTGTTGTTGCTTGGCATTGTGAGACCTTCTCAGTTAGATTTTCCTAGGTTTCCTCGGGCCAAATAGTGACAGATGCAAACTGGAGAGTTTGGAACGGTGCTTTCTCTATGTCTTATGACTCCTTGAAGGTTGACCAAGAAAATTCCAAAGTCGGTTTAGACATATCAAAATGAGATGTGTCTTTCCCTATAGGCTAAGCATTGCTGTGCTGTGCTCATGTAACCTTTTCGAAGTAAAATTTTGTGTGACTGTTGCGACACAACTCGGTTTACCATCTTACATATCATCTTAACAAGCTTTAAATGGTAAAAACTGAACCTCGTATTTGACTATGGTTCTCATTGTTTAACGTGAATGTCCGTTTGGTATCATCCTATGAAGAGAGCATAAGGTCCTGTTGTTACAGATTTCTAAATAGGTAAGGTTACTTTATTGCTAGATTACTGCTTTTGCCTTTCTCTGGTTGTAAAGGGCCGATTCATATCCTTAGTTGATGACAGTGTGTTGAATGATTGTCTGAGATGGTCTTGTTTTCTATTGATGAATTGATTGGTATATGTAGTGGGGCCTTTTTAGTTCATTCAAATTCTTCTTCCATTGCTTAGAGCTCGGTTAAGTGGTTTTTTCCTTTCCCTTTTGCATCTGGACCAGGTGTGGATCGGAACAATCTGGTCAGTTGGGTACATCTAGTGAAGCGCTTGATGGGATAATTGGTTTTGGACAGGCAAATTCCTCCATGTTTTCTCAACTTGCTGATGCTGGAAAAGTCAAGCGGGTGTTTTCACATTGCCTGGACAGTGTAAAAGGAGGTGGCATTTTTGCAATTGGTCAAGTGGTCTCACCAAAAGTTGTTACAACTCCCTTAATACCCAACCAGTATGTGACTATTCATGTCTTCAGTTTGCAGCTATTACTCGAAATTGTCTGTAATATATGCCCCTGAAGTAAGCCTTCTATTGGGAGTCCAGTTCCAGTTCCCTATTTTCAATCTGAAGGATAAGGGAGAAACAATAAAATAAGAGGAAAGGGTGAAAAATTATTCTATAAGATGGGTTGGTTTCTTATATCAATTATTTTGTTGTACTAGGTACCATAGAAACAAAGATGCCAATGCACTATATGCTTTGTCTTCTGTAACGCCCCCTTTACAGTTTTATTTGTTGCTAACCATTTGCAGGCCACACTACAATGTGGGATTGAAAGACGTTGAAGTGGGCAATGAAATTTTAGACCTTCCATCAGATATCTTTGACACTGGAGATAGAAAAGGAACTATAATTGATAGTGGCACAACATTGGCATATGTTCCAAGTGCGGTTTTTGAACCAATGATGGCAAAGGTACTTGATTATCAAAATTCTGATTGAAAATCTGCTTATTACCTTCATTCCGTCTCACCCAAATTTGTTTTCTTTTCCTTTTATGTTGCGAATCAGATTATGGCTCGACAGCCTGGACTGAAGACGCACATTGTTGAAGAGCAGTTCACTTGCTTTCAGTACAATGGAAAGTAAGGTGCCAAGTGCAATATACTCTCGTAAAACAATGCCTTTGTATTAGTTGATTCGTGTGGTCAAATCATTTCAGGATAATTTAGTGTCTGGACAGTGCTATTGCTTGTCAGCTTCTATAACCTAGTTTCTCGTGGTGCCGTGGGCTTCAATCAAATTATAATTTTGCATTTCTCCTCCGAATATGCATAAATATATGTAAAAGATTATGATTACTGTTAGGCATTTCTCAGTCTTCCCGGTTTTCTGTTGCAGTGTCGATGATGGGTTTCCAGTGGTGAAGTTCCATTTTGAAGATAACCTCAATCTGGCAGTGCATCCTCATGATTATCTCTTTTCGATTCGTGTAAGTTGGTCAATGTCAATGGTTACTTCTTTTGTTGGGATTTTGTCTGTGTGCAATTTCAAACGCGGCACTTATTTTACAATTGTTGAAATGGTATGGTTTTTTTTGCCTTTAAGCCAGCTTTTATAAAATCAGATGTGTGGCAATAGGTGTATTACAGTTTGGAAACCATACAAAGAAAATCACTTTAAAACATTAGATATTTAATACATGCTACGTACTTTGTTCGATTCTGCAGGAAGACGTGTGGTGCTTGGGTTGGCAGGATAGTGGGCAACAGTCCAGAGATAGCAAGGATATGTTCCTGTTAGGAGGTATGTCCATTTACTATCTCATCTCAATGTTGGCTCTATTCTGGTAAACTTCCCCATCACCTGATAAACATAACCTCAACCACGATATTAAACGATCCAAAATGCATGCTTTTAGTGGTCAGTGGTCACCCTGTGAACATAGTGAGCCAGATAAATCAGAATTCGATATTAGCAACCAATCTTCAGAATTTCTCTCGTCTGAGAAGAGCTCTTTTTTCTCTGACGAGTGACGATCCCCCCATCATCTCTCTATGGCAGATCTCGTGCTCTCCAACAAGCTAGTCGTGTACGATCTTGAAAACCAAGTGCTTGGATGGACAGACTACAACTGTGAGTATAGTCGAACTTCCGTTACGTTCTTATTCATGATTCTGAAGAAACCATTTACAGAACTAACTGCTGTAAAAAATGTTATTGCTATGTGTAGGCTCTTCAAGTATCAAAATCAAGGACGGGAAGACTGGAACAGCCTATGAAGTGAGCGCGAAGGACATCTCGCGAGCTTCCCAGTCGACGAATCCAGTAAGACAGCTGACATTTTTGTGGTTGTTACTATCAGCAGTGTTGCATAGATTTGTATGATGAAAGCTCAGATAGTTACTGGAAGACAAAAGATGGCACGGTACAGCTGCATTCTTTGGTTTTTTGCTTTTGTTGTACCATAAAAGAGACAGAAAGGAAGGAATCAAATTGAATAGATGTGTGGTTTTGTTGGTATAGAAAGAATTAAATTTTACAGCAGGATCCCCAACATAACATAGCAGAACTTACTCGTTTTGTTATCTTCTTCGTTCCCTTTTGCCTCCCAATTATCATTCACCCTCGTTACCAATTTACTGTTTCGTAGCCGATAAGAGTTACTCAATGTCCATCGGTAACTTCATCCTTGATTATACTGAGCCTATGGTATGTAATTTTGATGTTTTGTGACGTTACCAGGGTCTCGAAACCACTAAGATTGATCGGATCAGGAGCTAAAGTCTCGGTATGTAGTAAAGTGAACGTAGGGGTAGTCGAGATGAACACATACTGGAGCACGAATGAATAGAAATGAGTACAGAATTACAATCATATGTCTTAAGGTCGAGGTTTGAAATGTAAAAATTGAAAAGATAATGTATTATACATAGCATTACAATCTACAAAGTTATCTTCAGGAACTGGAAAACGAGGTAGACGACGGCTAGAAACAGAGCGATCTGGTATGCGTCTCGTTGAAAGCTGTCATCCGTCTGAAAGAACTGCAGAAAACAGCAATAACAAGCCAATGAAAATAAACAGGTCAGATGGTTAAAACGCAAATAGAGCCAGACTGGTGAAATGGAAGAGAATTGGGAGATGTTTTACTTTCGTAGGATCGCCAGAGGGGTCGGGATAGATGTCGTCGGAGCTGTCCTTCTGGATTGAAATGCGGCTGCTCAGATCCTTGAACAGAACACCCAAGTCTTTCCCTGCTTCGACGGTGGCAAAAAGGCGTCGAGACGCCCAGAAGAATGCCTGTCCAGGAGGTGATGAAGCTGATAGGTCCCAGTACTCTTGGTGCTGGATTACCTGGCCACTGATCTGGTTCAGAGTGAACTCGGAGTTGACTTTGATTATCAGCTCTCCGGCTAGCAAAGCACCGAGGAAGGATTTCGGCTTCCCTCTCACTGTCCATCTGATCCTCAGCAAGCTGGTCGACAGCATCACCATTTCTTGCACACTCTGCATATCCAAAAGCAGCAGCCACATCAATGAAATTACAGGGAAGGGAGAGAAACACTGAGAGAGAGAGAGAGAGGATGGTGCAAGTGCAGAACTTCAGTTCAATATTCAGGTCAACCACACTTTGTAAACACATCCCAAGTTGCATATCAGATATGCTGAACATCTGTCTTTCTTTTGATCCAGCCCCATCAATTAATCTCGATAAGCCCCCATATGATCAATTCATCACAAAACCAAGAGGAGATTGTGGGAATTTGAGAATCTTATAGAAGGATAAAAACACAAAATTTTATATGCACATCACTTGCTGAGTTATCTATGACATACTACACACAGATCGGTCCTCTGCCTTCAGCTAATTCCGACGAAACACCCATTTAACCTACGAGCTAAACATGCGCATAAACAACATGAATCATGATACATAGACAAATCGTTCAGAATCAGGGGAACCACCATCAACCAAATCATCAGGATGAGCTAGTTTGGCACCGTAGTATCAGACTAGCACGAAATTCGTGTTAAGTGGCTCCTTATATTCGGTACAATCTGTGCACAAACACTCACCGGGGTAGGGTTTTGGAGGGCATCAGTGAACCAGAGCGGCCTTTTGTACTTGTCTCGACCAGTAAAACTTCTGACTGGATCCTGAAATCCACTAAGACAACCCCAAATTGGTACAGAAATAAGTTGGCGGGAAATGGGAATTCTGGATTGCTTTAGGGATTGATTGATTGATTGATTGATTGATTGAACTTTACCTTGTATGTAACCGAGGCGGCGAAAGTTCCAAGGGCACGGTTTCCCTGACGAAGCTGAAAAATGTCACGGGCGAGCTGCCTGGCCGTGGATTCCACCTGAGGACTGCTTATACACTCAAACTCGTTGCACAGCTCCCCGAATTCCATCCCGTCCACGATCTTGTCCGCCTCCGACCTCCCTTCTCCGCCGGCGCCAGTTTCCGAAGAGGAATCGCCATTCCTGACTGCGATTTTGACATAGTGAATTCGAGTGAGTTAATCGGAGAGAGATCGAAGGAAGGGGAAAGGGAAGATAGGTTACCTTTCAAGCTACGCCGGGAGATGGCGCGGGAAGAGGGGAAGGCTGGGAGGGAAGTGAGGATGGTGGTGCTCGTACGGCGGCGATGGTGGTGAATGGCGACGGCGGGAGAGGAGACAGGTGCGGCGGCGGCGACAGCAGTAGTCATCTCTTTCCATTGTGAGTTCTGAAACCATGTGTGGTGGTGGTGTGTTTTCAGAAGAAAAAAAAAATCGGAAATTAGAGGGAATGAGGGAGGAGATTTTCAAATTTTCTGTTCCTTACGATTTTCTTGTGGTTTTGGTTTGTTTGGGCCTTGGGGTTTCGGATAGGCGCAGGGCCCATTGCTGGCCCAATTGACAATTTCTTTTTTAGGACTGTTTATGAAATAGAGACTAGTACGACGAATGTGGTGATGGTGAAGTTACAACTGGTGACTAAATTTTAAAACGTAACAAACCAAGTGGTTAAAATTTGTTGTTTTGTAACAAAATGTCCATTCATCATCAATCAATATAACAACATCACGGTTTTTAATTTCTAGTCCATCTATAATCCAAGGATCCTGAAGCACAGTCTCGTCTATCCATTTGGTACGTATGAGCTAGATGAACCCCGTCGGAACTCAACAGGATCCTGAATGAGGATAGCTTAGGGGTTAGTTTCCCTAGGATGGTGCGTCAGCAAGGGGGAGAAAATGGATAACTTTAGACCTTTTTGTACTTTGTTTACTTTGGTTCTCTACTGAAGCAGACCTTCATCTGATGTAATCTGGCTCTGTGCCTCCCTTTAATAAAAAAAAAAAATCTATAATCCAAGGAAAATAAAGTAGAAAAGGAACAACGGAGGAAATTTGTAGCAGATTTGAAAAGAAAGTTGGAGTTCGATGTGGTTGTATTGTACCTTAATAAACTCAAAACTAAGGAAGGGTCATGTCATTTCATCATTCAACCTTTAAACATAGACGATAAGGAGAGTACGATGATAAGATATGATTCTCATTTTCAATGTCAGATAGTGAAAAAACAAACTGCCAGTACTTGTCAACCCCACACAACGAGCACATCATCAATTTCGAAAACTACCTCATGAAAATCAACTAATCACTCTCATTTAGAGTTACTTCTCTTTGATTTTGTTAGATGACTTCACCAGTGTATTGTTTCTTTCCGATTAAATCAACAAACAATAAATTTGTTCAAACTCTCCGTGTGTGTAGAATTTCAGGTGTCAAATCCACGACTGAATTCAATAAACATATTACCTCGCGCGTGATCTTGATATCGTTCCGAATTCAATCTCTAAATTAAAAATATCGCATCAACTCTTAATGAGCCAGCAAACCGTACGTAGGAATCGACGGCCGACGGCTCCTTCGTCTTCTCCGACCCAACTCACATCACCATTCGCCACCCGCACTCACCCTTTTCTTACCGTCTTTTTCCTCTCCGACGTAATTGGCCGGAAGCTTGGACCTTTCTATTGCCGGGCGACGAATCTATATTTCCCTCCCTCTCCGCCAATCGGCAATTTAAACATCTCTTCCCTTCCTGCACCCAGCCGAGACAGCCGGCAGCTTCCTTTTTGTCTGTGACCTCAATTCCCTCGTCAACGATAACAATAACAACAACATTAATTAATTAATAATATGTAATTAAGGTTTGATCGTAGAATTAGACCAATCATTGATGCTGACTGGACGCACCCTGCCTGCCACGTGTACCGAAAAAACCCTCCCTCCCCTTCTCTTATCACCGACTAGGGCTGCAGCCTGCAAATGAGCCGAGCTGCTCGTGAGCAGTTTGGCGTTCGACTCGAGAAAACCTCGTTCGAAACTCGGGTCGTTAATAAATGAGCCGAACACGAGCTCACCTTTGTTCAGCTCGCAAGCTAGCTCGACTCGGTTGCTTGTTGAGCTAAACTCGTGAGCTGGCTCGTTTAGAGCTCATGATACATGTGGCTAGAGAGCCAACTCGATTACCAACTTATGGACGAATCTATCTATATCTTATAATTTTAATTCATATGGTTGTTAATTTATATATCTCACCATATATAAAGTTTTGCACGTTGAGTATGTGAGCAAATATATCTTATTTTCTACTTTAAAAAGAAATTATGCATTATAGATTGCTTCGATACAATGAAAAAACATGATTTGTAGTAGTTAAAATTTATTAACTAAACGATATATGATACCAACAAAGTATAAAGTATAAGATGAGATTAACTAACAAAATAAATCATATGTATCATGATATACAAAATGAAGTACTAAATAAAAGTTAAGATTTTAATAAACAAGCTAGCTCGAGCTCGACTCGGCTCGTTAATAAACGAGCTGAGCTCGAACTCGACTCGTTTATTAACGAGCCGAACTCAAGATGGGGTAAAACTCGACTCGACTCGGCTCATTTGCAGCCCTATCCCCTGCCTATAAATTAAGTGGCCAGACACGACCGCACAGTATCCCACGCAAAAAAAGAAAAAAAAAAGACATAACTGCAAAAACAACAGCAAGTTTCGTTAAAAGAGAATTCGATGGCTAAGTCAACGAGCGGCGGCGCAGCGGCGGTGGTGGTGGTTTTGATGATGACGGTGATGATGAGCGGTTGCGGGTTGAGTGAAGCAGCGCCGGCTGACGCACTCGTGACGTACTTGCCCGGTTTCAACGGGAGTTTCCCGTCGAAGCACTACTCGGGTTACGTGGGAATAGAGAAGGAGAAGCATCTTTTCTACTACTTCATCGCGTCGGAGAGGAATCCGGCGGAGGATCCCGTTGTTTTGTGGCTCAACGGCGGGCCCGGGTGCTCCAGCTTCGACGGTTTCGTTTATGAACACGGTAAGTTTTTTTCCCTTCCTAATTAATTAACTGCTTCTGAAATTTTTACACATTGTTGGAAAAAAAAATATTATTATAAGTCTCTAGGAGGGTAAAAGGGCGGCCAGCGGATTCGGCGCCGGCGGGAAGTAGTAGAAAGGTTGTAGAGGTCACCATTTCTACTCTTTTTAAAAATTTAATGAACTGCTTTGATTCCCGCCAAGAAGGAAAAGGTTGTAGAGGCCACCATTTCTACTCTTTTTATTTTATTTTATTTTTAAAGAGAGAGACATATATACCCTTTTATTCTGGGTAGTTATCATAAACGGTCACAAATCTGTTTATCTTGTACAAAATGGTCACAAACCTTTAATTTATAACGAAATGGTAACAAAAGTTTGAATTTGTACGAAATGGTCACTTCCGTTAATCTCCGTCAAAAATTCTGTGAGTTTGTTCCTAGTCAGCTATCTCATCAGTCAAAGAATTGATAAAAAAATAAAAACCAAAATCCCTAACCAAACCAACACCACAATCCAACCCAACCAAACCAATTCTTGTCTCTTCGCCGACTCCGCCATTGAGGCTAAACCCCCACCGTCGATGGGACGACGAGCGGTGGGGGGAGGTTAAGCCTTCAATGGCGGAGACAGAGAAGCCAGAGGGTTGGTTTGGATTGGGGTTAAGCCAGCTTCAGTCCGCCGAGCCCTTCTCCTGGTGACATTACTTTTTTAATTATTGATTAGGGGTTTTCGGGTTGGTGGGTATAGAATTAGGGCTGTCCGGTTCAATTGAGTTTGGTTATCAATTTTTGTATTAATATTTTAAGTGATGTGACTTGCTGACTGGACGAAACTAACAGTTTTTTGGATGGAGATAGACGGAATAATCATTTGGTTATTCTCTCAAACGTATGTGACTAAAATGTGCAAAATGAAAAGTTTGTGACCGTTTTGTACAAAGTGAATAGTTTTGTGACTTTTTATGCTAATTACCCCTTTTATTCTAATCACAATTTCGATTATTTAATTTATGAAAATTGAAAAATTAATAATCTCTTGTAGGGCCATTCAACTTTGAGGAAGGACCCAAGGGAAGCCTTCCAAAGATGCATCTCAATCCATACAGCTGGTCCAAGGTACACAAAACACAAAATGTCTTAGAAAACTTATGAGTCTCTACACGGAACATAATATGATGACGTTGATTTACGCACGCGTGCGTTGCTACGTTGCAGGTGTCCAACATCATCTATCTGGACTCTCCATGCGGGGTCGGCCTCTCGTACTCTCCCAACGACTCGAACTACGTAACTAACGACCACAAGACAGCTCTGGATACCCACAGTTTCCTTCTCAAGGTAGCTAATACTCAACTATTGCATGCATGATATTAAGGTCGAGATGATTGAAAGGTTGAACTTATCACCTGAGTGGCAATGTGTTGGCAGTGGTTTGAGTTATATCCTGAGTTTCAACGCAACCCGTTTTACATCTCTGGGGAGTCTTACGCTGGAGTTTACGTTCCAACTTTGGCCGCTGAAGTGGTCAAAGGTAAAGAACTCAATTAGTAGAGAACATGTGTACATGTGTTATCCAATCATCATCATTCATCACCTGCTAGCTAAGCATATCAGCTTTGTCTCATAATTAAAGTAATTCAGCCAATTATTGATCTATTTGCTTGCTGTTTCCTGATCGTATGTAGGGATAAAAGCAGGGGACAAGCCAGCCATCAACTTCAAGGTATCATCATTACTACTAATCATAGTTCCTAGATAGAATCTTATCACCTTACGTTGTTTCCCCCATCCAGTTATTAGGGTATGATGATTGATTGATCCTAATAAATTTTTAGACAATAATTGAATGTGATTAATGATGGTGATCTAGGGTTACCTTATTGGGAATGGAGTGGTTAACAATGGAGGTGGACTTAGTGCTTTTGTCCATTTCGTGCATGGGATGGCCCTCATCTCCAGCCACATGTTTGAGGTGACACACCAACACACCCTTTAGTTATACTAATTTTGGCAATACGATACCTCAACGTTACTGTAACTTTAACGTGATGGGATCAACGAGTTTCGTGAACTCTATACTGACTTGCTCGCCTTCTTCTCAATACACAGGAAGTAGCGGGTGCCTGTAATGCCAATTTCAGCAGTACCAGTGAGAAATGCTACGACAGTATCGATAAAATGGACGCGGTTAGTGATTTAGATAACTAAGCAATCCGTCGTGAGTGATCATTACACACAATATCCAAAAGTTGGGTGATGGTTTGAGTTAATTTCCCCTTTTCCTTTTTTTTTCATATGGGGTTTGGTGAAGGCTCTGAATGATCTGAATATTTACGACATACTGGAGCCATGCTACCACGACCCAGAAGGACAGCAGCAGAGGCAAACCCAGCTGCCGCCCAGCTTCCAGGAATTGGGCCGGACCGAGAAGTCCCTCCCGGTCAGGAAGCGGATGTTCGGTCGGGCCTGGCCTCTTTGGGCCCAGCACTTCGATAATTTCCAGCCCAACGCTACTAATAACAAGCAGTTCTTGTGGCCCCAACTAGCACGCAAATCTGGCGGGTTTATCTGTGTCGTACGACGTCGTTTCATTCTCTCTCTCCACCCTCCTTAAATCCTATTGTAATTAATTTCAACTCAAATTTTGGCTTAACAATAATAATTAATTAATTACTGATGCAGAATGATGTGGTGGCGACAGCATGGCTGAATGACGAATCAGTGAGGAAGGCTCTCCATGCTGCCCCAGTAAGTCTTAGTAAATTTCATAATTATATGTAATTGTTCAACTAATCAACAACTAATGACGATGTTAGCTAAATGATGACGATATTGTAATTGTTGATGGATACGCGGCAGGTGTCCACAGCGGGCGCGTGGGAGCTCAGCTCGGACCGTGTCCGGATCGATTACGGGTTCGGTTCGGGTAATATGATTCCGATCCACAGAAACCTAACCACCCAGGGTTACCGAGCCCTCATCTACAGCGGCGACCACGATATGCGTGTGCCGTACACCGGAACGGAGGCCTGGACGAGCTCAATGGGTTACAAGATCACCGACGAGTGGAGGCCGTGGATCTCCGGCGACGACCACCAAGTTGCCGGGTATAGGATATGATTGGATGAGTGAATTACTTTACTATATTAATTAATTGCATGGCTTCATTTGATTTTCATTTTACTTTAAAATTTTATGGGTATGTGATTTTCAGGTATCTGCAAGGGTATGAGCACAATCTCACTTTTCTCACAATCAAGGTATGCAAAACATACCAAGGATATATGAAATCTCATAAAAACCAGTTGGTCTCAATAACTCGAGTTGTTGGGAGAAGGTTATAATGGATATTATACCACTCTCTAATATGTCCCCTCAAACGAAAGCCAACTCACGGGCTTAAAGTTTGCACAGGCCACCATACCTTGTGTTTTAATCAACTGTTAATATTGGGGGTCGTGGAGATTCGAACACACGACCACTTGGTCAAACCAGCTCTGATACCATGTCATAAACCAGTTGATCCCAATAACTCGAGTTGTTGAGAGAAGGTTATGATGGATATTATACCACTCTCTAATATGAAATTGCCAAGAATCACCAAGCCCTTTTTTTATGTGTGTGGTAATTATGTACTAATTGATGTTGTTGTGGTTTAATTTTGGTGCAGGGGGCGGGGCATACGGTTCCGGAGTATAAGCCGCAGGAATCTTTGGATTTCTACACTCGGTTTCTTGATGGGAAATCGATCTAATTATAGATATAAAAAATACGAGTATTATTCCCATATAATTTCATAAGGAGAATTTATTAGTAAACCCTAAATTTCTTGTGTATACATTATTGGATATGGCATTCAAGCCAACCTTTGGTCACAAAGAAAGAGAGGGAAGGCAAGAAGAAGAATCAAGAAGAAGACTATCATTTATAAAATTGTAAAGAATCTAGCTATCTAGATTAGTAGCTATTTATATTTTTATGGATTCTAGCAAATTGAAATGTACAAGAACCATATTCAATTCAATTGTTTGATGGTATAATTTATATTGAGGCAATCAAATAATTAATGAAAAAGAGAAGTTCATTTTACTACTTAATTGATGGTACAATTTATATTGAGCCAATCAATTAAGTTAATGGAAAAAAAGAGAATTTCATTTTACTACTTGATGCTCCACCACACTCTATATTCAAATATCGAGACCAACAATCAAGGGAATGCATTTCGATAATATTTTGTAAACTGGATGAGTGAAATTCATGTGTTTGACAAATATTTTTGGTTAAGGTAGTACATCTAATTATTTCTCATTTTTAGGTGGCTGTGTTTAATCTAACAAAATCTCTTAATCGCCTCTTTCCGTCTAGAATTAGTTTGTTATAAAAATTCAAGATATTAGGAGATTTTCAAAAATAAATATTGTAGTACTTTCCATGCATATATCTTGAACAAAATGTTTGATCACTGTGAATTACTTGAAGTTTGGAAGGTCCATTATATTTTATATGTTTTAGACAAACATTGCACTGAAAATTATCAAGACTTGAACACATAATTTCTATTAAATTTAGTAGATTTATTAAAGATACACAACTTACACACATGAAACTGAAACCCTTCTTCTACTTCTACTTCCAAGTCGATCACACACCACCGTGAAAGGTTAAACCATATACAAAAGGCCCCAAAAGGAAACAACAACACCCTGTTGCAACGGAAGCAACGGCGAACACCGCCAGCTCTTCACCACCACACACCACCGCCGTCCCCGCAGCAAACGCCACCACCATCCCGTAAACCGACCATTGGCCGAACAACTCCGCGTAATTCGTCAACTTCACAGCCGCGGCGGCGCCATCCCTCCTCGGTCCAGCTCCCAACAACCCCACAAAGTAGACAAACATCGACGCAGTCGACAAGCCAAACGTCAGGGAGTTGGCCATCACGTACAGTTGGAAACCCGGCTTCCTTCTCAGCATTCTCGTGCCTCCCATCATCATGATGGTGAAGACTGCTGCAAACGTTACGGCTGCAATCGCTGTTGCCAAACCGCTCCAAACCCGCTCCAAATC
Organism: Linum trigynum; assembly: GCA_964030455.1. Lineage (NCBI taxonomy): Eukaryota > Viridiplantae > Streptophyta > Magnoliopsida > Malpighiales > Linaceae > Linum > Linum trigynum. The sequence goes on along the minus strand of OZ034817.1, from coordinate 58,447,759 downwards.
GCTTATGCGGTCAATCCAAACCGCATCATTAAGATTGCGATTTTATTTGCGGTCTAATCTTAAGCGGTTCGCAGTTTTGTGGTACGGGTCGATCGAACCTGCGCGGTTGCGGTTCAAAACCGCAAACCACTAAATCCCTACCCAGCTCAGCGAGGGATTCTCAGTTCATACCATTACCACTTACCAGTTACCACACAGCAAGCCTTACCACAAGAGCAAGCCTTGTCGGCGGCGCCATCGACGATTCCTCCCTCTCGACGTCGCGTACCACTAAGAGGCGATAGCTCCAGCACCGACGCCGACGATTCCTCCATCCCGACTACCTACCTGACGACGTCGATCTATTCGTGCCTCTCGACGACGTCGTGCACCACTAAGAGGCGATAGCTCCAGCGTCGACGATTCCTCCATCCCGACTCCCGATCTGTTCTTGCCTTCGTCGATCTATTCGTCCCTCTTGATGTCGCCCACCACCAATAGGCGAGAGGGCCAGCGTTGACGTTTCCTCTAGAGTCTCGACCAGCTGAACCCTTTGCCCCTTTTCCTTAATCGGTCTTTTCATCTAGAGGGCCAGCGCCGACGATTCCTCTGGTACTCTCTTTCTCCCTCCTCTTTACCTTAATCGGTCTCACACTCTCACTGACCGACCCGCCGAACCCTTTGCCCCTTCGTGGGTTTCCTACTAGGCTTGGTGGATTGATTAGAGTCTAGATATTAGGTAAAATATGGTAGATTGATTAGAGTCGTATATTATCTCCAGGGTACTTAGTTCTGATTAGAGTCGTAAAACATCAAAAACCAATTAAACCCATGTGATAATCTGCAGAGCTATTTCCTTCATTAGTACTCTGATGCAGTATTGGTACTTCCAGCAACTTGTTAATGCATAAAATATGTTATTAGATGCATTTGGAAACCTGAAGGTTTCAAATTTTGGTTTAAGTGCACTGTCACAGCGAGGGTAATTAAAAGATTTCAAATTCGATATCAAGCAGTTGGTAAAAAGAAGATATTATCTGCAAAATGAAATCAAAAAGCTCGCAGGGAAAACGAGCTCAAGCATCGGTATCTAGTGAGGTGAGTTTCTTGACTATGGTTACATTCTTAAGCGGGATTTGATGTGTGTGTTTACTTATATGGTGGATGGTTGGGGTTGTTGAAGGTGGAGTTTTGACTCTGTAGCATTTGGGGTTGTTTACAAATTGCTTCTGAAGATTCTTTGTGGATCAACATAAATAGGTTATGGTGACAAGAGATTGTAGAACTAGTTGAGGTTTAGATGACAAGCTTAACTGGTCAATTTCTTTCAAGAACTTGTCGTATGCAGGGTAGAAAAGGCGGTGGGCAGTGGGCGCTGTAAGAGTCTCGAATGTGAACCTCCCATTCACAAAATCCAGAGCTAATGGCACCATTGTTCCCATCCAAACAACCGGCTCGAAACCCCTTCCTGCCCATCACCCTTAACCAAGTGAAATGAAGCAACTACTTACAAGGAGTGGCATAATGTCGCTGTAGAAAAGTGGGATTTCATCAGTCTCTCCACTAATTTTAGTGGGTATCTTGTTCCTCCTATCTTGCAAACTTTTCCCCACATTCTCCTGTTAAGAAAACTCCAACAACATAAAGAAACCAGAGCAAATTGATCAAATGGGTTTGGGATTAATTTACTTTTTTACCTCATGGGAGCTGGTTGTTTAATAGCCATGATAATTATTATTGTTGCTGCTGATACTATGTTGTTATCTGCTCAATTTACTTTATCACTTTGTCATTGTTTAGGTTGAATATGATGATGTTGCAATGGAGTCCTTAAGTGGGGAAGATATGGAAGTCGAAGTGGATGCAAGTACAAGTAGTGTGGGTGCTGCTGATATTGGTTCAACTGCAACTCAAATTAAGTCACCGAAGGGAAAAGGCAGGAAGCTTACATCAAAAGTATGGGTTCAATTCAAGAGGCATGTGACGGATAAAAGATTCAAGGCATCATGTATCAAATGCGGGAAGATTTATCAATCTAAATCGAGTAGAAATGGAACAAGTGTACTTCTCGGACATATGGAAAAACCATGCGGTGATAGAAACGGTACTGCTCAACAACTGTTGAATACAAATACAGTTGGATTAGGAGAGAGTGATGAAGTAGTGTTAGGGAGCTGGAAGTTTGACCAAGCCGCTATAAGGAAAGGATTGGCTTATATGATTATTGTGGATGAGTTACCTTTTAGGTTTGTTGAATACTTGGGTTTCAAATATTTTATGTCACTTACTTGTCCTAGATTCTGCATACCTTTTAGAAGGACTGTGACTAGGGATTGTTGGGAATTTTATCTTGAGTTGAAGCAAAAGTTAAAGAATGTCTTTAGCAACTGTGAAGGTAGAGTTTGCTTGACTACAGATTCATGGACTTCCAACAAGCAATTGAATTTCATGTGTGTGACAGCCCATTTTATCGATAGAAACTGGATATTAAGAAAAAGAATAATTGGTTTTCGCCAAATATTCTGTCATAAGGGGGTGGATATTGCAAGTGCAGTTATGTCTTGTTTGGATGAATAGGGAATAGATAAGATTTTCACAATCACGGTTGACAATGCTAGCTCGAATGACACTACAATAGAAGAATTGAAAAGTATTTTTGATGATAGAAAGATTAGCATGTGTGGTGGAAAATTCCTTCACGTCAGGTGTGTTGCCCATATAATGAACCTTGTTGTGATGGATGGATTGTCTGAGATATCTGTAGCTATCAAGAGAATCCGGGAGGCTGTGGGATTTATTAGGCAATCACCAGCTAGAATTCAAAAGTTCAATAATTTTGTTGCTCTTGATAATACAAGCAAAAGTGGCTTGTGCCTTGATGTTCCAATGAGGTGGAACTCGACCTTTTTGATGTTGCAATCTGCTGTGAAGTATGAGCATGCTTTTGATCTTTATCGATTGTCATATAAGCAGTTTAAAAATGATCTCGAAGCTAAGAGTGGAATACCTGATATACATGATTGGGAGAGTGCTAGAAGAATGATGAAATTCTTGGAGCAGTTTTATCACTTTACTTTAAAAGTTTCTGGTTCACAATACATAACCTCCAACTTGTTTCTTCCTGAAGTTGGGAATTTGTACAATTTGTTGAAGAGTTGGATGGTTGTTAACAATGAGGATTACCAATTAAGCTTCATGGCAACGAAGATGAAACAGAAATATGAGAAGTATTGGGGAGATGTTGACAAGATGAACAAGTTGTTGTACATAGCAGCCGTTTTAGATCCACGGCGAAAGTTGCGCTTTATTGGTTTCGCTCTCAAGTGGATGTATGGAGATGAGAAATCGGCTAGTGATTTGACAAGTGATGTTGAGGAGGCTACTTATGAGTTGTATGCTCATTATGAGAATCAAGTAGGTGAAGCTTCATCCTCCTCTCAAACAGAACTAGATGAAGATGGTGGAAAGATGGATCTAATTGCGGAGTATATGAAGCAATTGCAAAAAGAAAGAGGTGTAGTCAACAAAACTGAGTTGGATAGGTATTTGAATGAGGAAGTTGAAAGATCAATGGATCCCAAATTTGATGTGTTATGCTAGTGGAAAGTAAACAGCCACAGGTTTCCAACTTTGTCTCGGATGGCAAGGGATGTATTGGCTATCCCTATTTCTACAGTTTCGTCTGAAGTGGCTTTTAGCACTGGAGGGAGAGTACTGAATGATTTTAGGAGTTCTTTGACTCCTAAGATTGTGGAGGCCCTTATTTGTACTCAGGATTGGCTCCGAGCAGACTCTAGTCCATGTGTAGTTGAAGAAGATTCAGAGGAGATCGACAATATTGATGAAGGTAAGCTTTCTTAGAATAAAAAAGCTATTAGTTTTGTTTAATGCTCAAGTTGATGGTGACATTTTATGAATTTTAGAGTTGAGCATGGTGTTGAAGGCTATTAACATCTCTGATGTTCCACTTCCTTTTACCAATACCCCTCGTACGAGTCCTATTATACAGGCAAACGCAAACACGTGAGGTAATTGATTTGTTGCTGCGATTTTGATTTGTTGGCCCCGGTTTGGTATTATCAGTGAAGTAGATTTCATTAAGTATTATTGTTTTTTGGGTTGCAGGTGGTATGTTCAAGGAGAAGAAGAGGCTGCAGGTTTTTGTTTTTGTTTTTTGGAACTTAGTTAAGTGAGAGAACTGAAGGTCCAGTTAAAGTCTCATATAATATTTACTGAGGTTTTGTTTTTACGGATTCGGGGGAAGATGACTTGACTAGCTCTCTGGATACGATTCTGACCTCCATTTCTGATACTTTTTTTTTCTGGTAATGGCGTGAATTGTTGCTTACTAGTTGGTAATGGCGTGAATCGTTGCCTTCTCGGGGTTCTTATAGATGCTGTGTTTTTGCGGTTGCGGTCCAAACCACACCAAGTCCCTAACTAATGCGGATTGGTTGGACCGTACCAATTAACTTGCGGTCTTGTTTGCGGTGCGGTCCAATTACTTTGCGGTGCGATGCGATTTTTATCAACACGGTGCGGTGCGGGTCGCACCAATGCCCACCCTTAGACGACAACAGTAGTCATCTCTTTCCATTATGAGTTCTGAAACCATGTGTCATGTATGGTGGTGGTGTGTTTTCAGAAAAAAGAAAAGAAAAAAACAAAGGAAATTAGAGGGGAGGGATGAGATTTTCAAATTTTCTGTTCCTTACGATTTTCTTGTGGTTTTGGTTTGTTTGGGCCTTGGGGTTTCGGATAGGCGCCGGGCCCATTTCTGGCCCAATTGGCAATTTCTTTTTTAGGACAGTTTGTTTATGCAATAGTGACTAGTACATACAAATGTGGTGAAGGTACAAATGGTGACTAAATTTTAAAGCGCAACCAACCAAGTGGTTAAATTTGTCGTCCTGTATCAAAATGTACATTCATCCTCAACTAATATAAGTGTATAACAACATCACGGTTTTAATTTCTAGTTCATCTATAATTTTGAACCCTATAAATCGAGAAGAAATGGACTATTGAGGATCTTGAAGCAGATATTAAGGTTAATAATTCAAAAAGAAAAGTTGCAGTTGAATGTGGTTGGACTTTGATTAACCTGAAAACTAAGGATGAGCCATTTCGGTTTATAATCTGAAGACAACATGGACGATATGGAGAGTGTGCGATGATAAGTATATGATTCTTGTTCTCAATAACAGATACTTAAAAAAGTAGCCGTCTCTCAAACCCACACGGCAAACGCATTAATTCAACAAGTATCTCATATGGAGCTTAATGTATTCCGACTTGATAGCAAACACTATGTGTGTATACATTGTTGACTTGTTGGATCTCTCGATGAATTGCTTAATTATCACCTCTAAAATGTTGCAAGAGAAACAAAAATGAAATAGATCTACTTAAAATTTGCTTCGGTCTTGTTCTACCAACAAACAATGAATTTTGATTAAGCGTTTACTATGAGTGAAACTCTGGTGTCAAATCCACGACCAAAATTTTATAAACATACCACCTCACAATCTCGATATCGTCAGGATTCAAATAAAAAAAAATAAAATATGAAATTTCGCATCAACTAACTCGCTTTCGTCAAACCTCAAATTTCAGAACACAACATTATTGTCGAGGTCATTGTGAGTTAGCCAGCAAACCCTGGGAATCGACGGCCGACGGCTCCTTCGTCTCCTCCGACCCAAACTCACATCACCACCCGCCCTTTTCTTACCGTCTTTTTCCTCCCCGACGTAATTGGCTGGAAGCTTGGACCTTTCTGTTGGCGGGCGACGAATCTATTCCCTCCCTCTCCGCTAATCGGCAATTTAAACATCTCTTCCCTTCCTGGACCCACCCAGCAGCTGTTTTTTTTTTTTTTCTTTTTCTGTGACCTCAATTCCCTCGTCAACGATAACAATAACAACAACATTAATTAAGGGTAAATTGCAAGGTTGGTCACTGAGATTACTAAAAAGGATCATGTTTAGTCACTAAAAATATTTAATTCCGTTCGTAGTCACTAAAATTAGTAAAACAATCCAAGTTTGGTCACTCTCCGTTAACTTCCGTTAGTCTCTGTTAACGACGTCAACTTCCTCCTTTAATTTGGCGGCTACCTTCGACCGCGATCCTGACCATTTGCACGAGGTGGGGTCCGTCTGTGGGTGAGCAGCTCAACTTCAGATGGAGATGGATGTCTGGTGATAGTAGGGTGGGCTCCAATCGGCGATGACGGCAAAGAAAGCGGCACGGGAGAGTTCGGAAGTCATGGAAACGGAAGCTCGGGCAGGGGAACCGCGGAGGTGCAGCGGGGAGTCGAATCGACGAGATAGGGGGAGGAGGAACGAAGCGTCATCAGAGACTGGATTGGCCATTATTGGGGCGAACCCAAAGCGGTGCCATCGGAACCCATGACCAAATTTGATCCTGGTTTTGGAAGTTGGATCACAAATTGTCAAGAGGCGGACTGCAGAAATGTTGCAAATGCCGATTGTGGCTAAGAATACATCTTCCCAAACCCATCTAGGATATGATGCTATGAAACTAGCACTGCGAATTTTGAAGTACCCAGACAGTGAAATTTCAGATAAACCCTTGAATCAAAGAGAACAAAGGAAGAAGAAGGCGGATGGTCTGATAAGGCTGCTCCGTATATAGCGAGCGAGCGAGAGAGAGAGGCGGAGGAGGAGGCGAGAGAGGGCAGGCGATTCCGTCCGGATCCAATTTCGAAGGAGAGCAAGACAAACGAAGAATGAGTTTTAGATCTGGAAATGAAAATGGGATATTTGTTTGAGTGTGTCGGTTCATGGGTAGATATTTCAGTCCATTTTAAGGGTTGGTTGGGATAGACAAGATGATGTGGCAGGTCTTAGTGATGTGGCGGGTCAGGTTACATTATTTTTGGGTTATATTAGGCTGATTAGGCATTTTCGTTTGCCACATCAGCACATAACGGTCTTCGTTAACGGAGGCTAACGGAGAGTGACCAAACTTGAACTGTTTTACTAATTTTAGTGACTACGAACAGAATTAAATATTTCTAGTGACTAAACATGACCCTTTTTAGTAATCTCAGTGACCAACCTTGCAATTAACCCTATTAATTAATAATATGTAATTAAGGTTTGATCGTAGAATTAGACCAATCATTGATGCTGACTGGACGCATCCTGCCTGCCACGTGTACCGAAAAAACCCTCCCTCCCCCTTCTCTTATCCCCGACCTATATATTAAGTGGCCAGACACGACCGCACAGTATCCCACGCAAAAAACGAAAAGACATAACTGCAAAAACAACAGCAAGTTTGTTTCGTTAAAAGAGAATTCGATGGCTAAGTCAACGAGCGGCGGCGCAGCGGCGGCGGCGGTGGTTTTGATGATGGTGGTTACGTTGAGCGGTTGCGGGTTGAGTGAAGCGGCACCGGCTGACGCACTCGTGACGTACTTGCCCGGTTTCAACGGGAGTTTCCCGTCGAAGCACTACTCGGGTTACGTGGGAATAGAGAAGGAGAAGCATCTGTTCTACTACTTCATCGCGTCGGAGAGGAATCCGGCGGAGGATCCCGTCGTTTTGTGGCTCAACGGCGGGCCCGGGTGCTCCAGCTTCGACGGTTTCGTTTACGAACACGGTAATTTTTTTTTTTTCCTTCCTAATTAATTAACTCCTTCTGAATTTTTTACACATTGTTGGGGAAAAAAATATTATTATAAGTGTGAAAAATCTAGGAGGGTAAAAGGGCGGCCGGCGGATTCGGCGCCGGCAGGGGAATGGGCTTAGTTATCATGAGTATCGGGCCGGCCGGCCGGCCGGCAGCGGAATTTTGGCGTTATGGGTTGTTCTTTTGTTGTCATGGGGATGGGATCGTTTTCAGCAAATTTGGACTATCCTATGTTTTTATTATGTAATATTCGTTTTCCATTTCCAATTTTGTGGGTGGGGAACCCTAAATAGTGGCATCTTCCCATCTTTTATACCCTTTTTATGAACTGCTTTGATTCCCGCCAAGAAGGAAAAGGTTGTAGAGGTCACCATTTCTACTCTTTTTAATTATTATTTTTTTAGAGATAGAGACATATATACCCTTTTATTCTAATCACAATTTCGACTATTTAATTTATGAAAATTGAAAAATTAATAATCTCTTGTAGGGCCATTCAACTTTGAGGAAGGACCCAAGGGAAGCCTTCCAAAGATGCATCTCAATCCATACAGCTGGTCCAAGGTAACACAAAACCCAACATGTCTTAGAAAACTTATCAGTCTCTACAAGGAACATAATATGATGACGTTGACGTTGCAGGTGTCCAACATCATCTATCTGGACTCTCCTTGCGGGGTCGGCTTCTCGTACTCTCCCAACGACTCGAACTACGTAACTAATGACCACAAGACTGCTCTAGATACCCACAGTTTCCTTCTCAAGGTAGCTAATACTCACCTATGTTACATACACGATAAAAGGTCGAGATGGTTGAAATGTTGAACTGATAATCCGAGTGGCAATGTATTGGTAGTGGTTTGAGTTGTATCCAGAGTTCTCGCGCAACCCATTTTACATCTCCGGAGAATCTTATGCCGGGGTTTACGTTCCAACTCTGGCAGTTGAAGTGGTCAAAGGTAAGGAACTCAACTAGCAGAGGAACATGTGTACATGTGTTAATTATCCATTAATTTTCATCATCACCTGCTAGCTAAGCATATCAGCTTTGTTTCTTAATTAAAGTGATTGCATGTATGTAGGGATAAAAACAGGGGACAAGCCAGCCATCAACTTCAAGGTACCTACTGTCATGGCCAATATCATCATTACTACTAATCATAGCTCCTAGAGAGAATCTTATCACCTTACGTTGTTTCCCCCCATCCAGTTATTAGGGTATGATGATTGATCCTAATGATTATTTAGACAATAATTGAATGTGATTAATGATGATGATCTAGGGTTACCTTATTGGGAATGGAGTGGTTAACAATGGAGGTGGACTTAGTGCTTTTGTCCATTTTGTGCATGGGATGGCCCTCATCTCCAACCACATGTTTGAGGTGACACACCAACACACCCTTTACTTATACTAATTATGGCAATACGATACCTCAACGTTACTGTAAACGTGATGGGATCAACGAGTTTCGTGAACTCTATGCTGACTTGCTCGCCTTCTTCTCAATACACAGGAAGCAGCTGGTGCCTGTAATGCCAATTTCAGCGGTAACAGTCAGAAATGCTACGACAGTATTGACAAAATGGACGCGGTCAGTGATTTACAAAAGTAATTATTAAGCAATTAGTGTTACAACATTGATCATTCTAATGGTTTGAATGAATTTCCCTTTTATTGATGAAGGCTGTGAATGATCTGAATATTTACGACATACTGGAGCCATGCTACCACGACCCAGAAGGGCAGCAGCAGAGGCAGACCCAGCTGCCGCCCAGCTTCCAGGAATTGGGCCGGACCGAGAAGTCCCTCCCGGTCAGGAAGCGGATGTTCGGTCGGGCCTGGCCTCTTTGGGCCCAGCACTTCGATAATTTCCAGCCCAACGCTACTAACAACAAGCAGTTCTTGTGGCCCCAACTAGCACGCAAAGCTGGCGGGGTTATGTGTGTCGTACGACGTCGTTTCATCCTCTCTCCACCCTCCCTAAATCCTATTGTAATTAATTTCAAACTTAATTTTGGCTTAACAATAATTAATTAATTTACTGGTGCAGAATGATGTGGTGGCAACTGCATGGCTGAATGACGAATCAGTGAGGAAAGCCCTCCATGCTGCCCCGGTAAGTAGTAATTAAATTTCATAATTATATGTAAAATTGTTCAACTAATTTGCTTAATCATACGCTAATAAACAACTAATGACGATATTGTAATTGTTGACGCGACAGGTGTCGACAGCGGGCGCTTGGGAGTTGTGCTCGGACCGGATCGACTACGGGTTCGGTTCGGGTAATATGATTCCGATCCACAGAAACCTAACCACCCAGGGTTACCGAGCCCTCATCTACAGCGGCGACCACGATATGTGTGTGCCGTACACCGGAACGGAGGCCTGGACGAGCTCAATGGGCTACAAGATCACCGACGAGTGGAGGCCGTGGATCTCCGGCGACGACCACCAAGTTGCCGGGTATAGGAATATGATTGGATGAGTGAATTACTTTGCTATATTAATTAATTGCATGGCTTCGATGGATTTTGATTTTTTTACTTTACAATTTTATGGGTATGTGATTTTCAGGTATCTGCAAGGGTATGAGCACAACCTCACTTTTCTCACAATTAAGGTATGCAAAACATACTAAGGATATATGAAATTGGCTAGAATCACCAAGCCCTTTTTTTTATGTGTGTGGTAATTATGTACTAATTGATGTTGTTGTGGTTTAATTTTGGTGCAGGGGGCGGGGCATACGGTTCCGGAGTACAAGCCGCAGGAGTCTTTGGATTTCTACACTCGATTTCTTGATGGGAAATCGATCTGATTATGGACAAAAGAGTACGATTACTATTCATATATAATTACATAAGAAAGGTTTATCAAGTAAACCTAAAATTTCTTTGCGTGTACATTGTTGGATATGTTATTCAAGTCGACATTTGGTCATCAAAGAAAGAGAGGGAAGGCAAGAAGAAGAAAGAATGAAGGACTATCATTTATAAAATTGTAAAGAATGTAGCTGGCTAGCTAGAAGAATTGCTATCTATATTTCCATGGTTTCTACCAAATTGAGTTGTACAAGAACCATCTTCACTTCAATAGTTCAATTGGGTGATGGTACAACTGGTATTTGACCCTTCAATTAAATTAATGAAAAAGAGGGCTTCATTTTAGTTCTTGATGTTTCACCACACTCTAGGTTGGAATCTTGTGACCAACAACCATCGAAAAAAAGTTTCTCATTATCTGATTTAGAAATTCCTATAATTGAGTAAAATGGAAGAGTGAAAACCATGTGTTTGACAAATATGTTTTCTTGAAGTAGGACATCTAGCTATTTCTCATTTACAGGTGATTATGTTTAACCTATCAAATTCTCTAAATCGATTCTTTCATGTAAGAATTAGTTCGTGATAAAAAAAAAAATTTAAAACTCTTGAGAGATGTTTAAAAACAAATATATAATAGTACTTTCCACACATGTTCTCTTCAACAAAATCAATGTCCAATTATTATACAGTGTTTAAAGTTTTGAAGGTCCCTCACACTTGATTTATTAGACAAGCATTACACTTAGATTATGAAGATTCGAACTCAGAGTTTCCTCTAATCTTCATAAATTTCTTAAGGTAAAATAAACTCTTACATTTTGCAAGTTGGTACATGACATCTGAATGCTTGAAACTTACGTTTCTAGAAGTGGTTCGGAGAAAGAGAGGATCGTTTTGGACCTTGAATCCTAAAAATGGTGTATTACAAAAATCTACACATAAAAAGGATTTGTTTTAAATAAGAATATATTGTTTAGAAAATACAAGCCATTCATTTTTTTCTAAACATATACATTATGGTCCAGTAATGCATGTACACCAAAATACATCATTCATAAACCAAGGTCAAATGCATAATTTACAGCGTAATTTACAGCACACCATATGAATCCGAACCAACGATCCTGACCAAACCCTTCTTCTAGTTCTACTTTCTAAGTCGACCACAAACCACCCCGAGTGGTTAAACCATAAACCAATGGCCCCAAAAGGAAACAACAACACCCTGTTGCAACGGAAGCAACGGCGAACACCACCAGCTCTTCACCACCACACACCACCGCCGTCCCTGCCGCAAACGCCACCACCATCCCGTAAACCGACCATTCGCCGAACAACTCCGCGTAGTTCGTCAACTTCACTGCCGCGGCGGCGCGATCCCTCCTCCGTCCAGCTCCCAACAACCCCACAAAGTAGACAAACATCGACGCAGTCGACAAGCCAAACGCCAGGGAGTTGGCCATCACGTACAGTTGGAAACCCGGCTTCCTTCTCAGCATTCTCGTGCCTCCCATCATCATGATGGTGAAGATTGCTGCAAACGTTACGGCTGCAATCGCTGTTGCCACGACGAGGTTGACACTTCCCCTTAACCTCGAACCCCAAGGCGGCCCACCATCATTGTGTTTGATGCTTTCTTCGGATTCTGCAATGCTAGCCGGCGGCAGGGGAGACATGTCGGAGGCGGTCAGTCCGGCTCTGTTCACTGCTCCTTTGTCCACTCTAGGGTCGCTGGCCAGAAGCAAGTGAACTTCGGCATGTTGTTGAGCTGCTGCGATGTGCAGAGGTGTGTTTCCAGCTTCATCCTGTTCATTCATGAGATCAAAGAAACCCTGCTCCTTCAAGAAGAACTTGACCACGTTTTTTCTCCCACTTTCCGCGGCCACGTGTAGGGCAGTTCGACGTCGATTGTCCAGCAACTCGGAGGTGTCGGGACATAATGCAGTGAGCCTCTGTGCGACTTCCAAGTGGCCTGCTTGAGCTGAGAGATGAAGAGCGGACATCCCTTGCTTGTCCTTCACGTAAGCAAGTGAGGCGTCTGTTTGAAGTAAGAGTTGAACGACTTCAGCATTGCCCGAATAGGCAGCATAATGAAGTGGGATCCATCCTCGTTTATCTGCTTCGCTGGCGAGGGAAGGATTTCTTTTGAGCACCTCTTGCAAGAAATCTGAATCAAGCAAAAAAGATAGATAAACAAACCACAGTTCTCAAGCTAGCGATAATATGCTCGAGCAGCAATCTAGAACAGGGTATAGATTTGGAAGTATCTACCTGCGCCAATGTAAGCGAAGCTGCAAGATCGTCTAAAATTGAAGTAACTAAGTTTGAAAGCGGAGGGAAGGAGTAGGTTAATGAACATGATTAAAGCTACAGAACAGAAAGTCATGATGTTGGCCAGTGCATCCATGAGCAGAAACCCTACAAGCCAGATCAATGACAAGAAGGGTTAGGCAATATTCAGAAAAATTCATTTTCAAGGCTAAGAACCCAGCAGTAGCATAAGGAAAACTAGAATGAGATTGAGAGTTTTCAGAAGAGTTTATATATTCTAGTAAACCAGGGATTAAGAAACTAACAGGGGCTTACTTACTCCGATCGGCTCTTATAATAGCTGCATGTAGAACATTCATGTCATCCCTTCCTCCATAGCAACATGAAGGAACAGTTTCAAGAATATGCTGAGCAATTGCGTAGAACTTGCGATCCACAGCCAGAAAAAGAGAAGACTCTCCAGCAGCATTCAGCACTAAAGCCAACTCGGGGTCTTCACTAATCAACAAACTCACAACCTCAAAGTGCCCATTTCGCACAGCTACATGGAGAGCCGTGTCCTTGTCCACATTCACCATTCGTAGCAGCTCCTTCCCCACTTCAATTTCCACAAGTTTAGCACAGTTCACTAGCAGCTGAATCATTTCAAGGCGGCCTAACCTCGCTGCAACATGTAAGGGTGAGTCACCTTTGGAATTCGTCTGGTGAAGAAGGCCTGGGAATAAACCAATGATCTTCTCTGCTGTCTGTATCCCTCCACACTTTGCTGCAACGTGGAGGATAGTGTTCTTGTGACCAGAGGTAACCTGCAACACATCACACGAGCCCGCGTTGCTGAGATCCTCGAGAAACTTGTCATTTCCCTGGATCACAGCTTGATATAGTTCGAGATCCATCGATCAAAGGCAAAAACTGGAGAAACATGAACAATTATTCAGACAGTTAGATGACGACTACAACCGTTTTTGGCCGGGAACAATAAAAATCAGGAGGCCATGTCCCTAAAACAATATCAAGCTGACGACTTTGTCATTGCAAAGTACAGTCAAACGCCTAATCTCGTCACTTGAAATGATAAGGAGTCATAATACGTCCAGAAAAAGCCTTGAAATTGCTTTGGAGCATTCGTCGGCACTCTGTCTTATGCACTGGCTACAACCATGAAAGCAATACAGCCCCCAAGCAGAAAAAAACAAAGGAGGAGCAATTGAAGTCAATCAGTGGAACCCAAAATACGTGTCAGAATAAGCAAAGATGACCATAATTTGAAACTGTTGAACCTACCGATGGATTGTTCAGGTGTGGGAATATAAGATTCTACAATGCTAAGAACACAGCCGAATGGGTAATAGTAACAAGGCAAGCCAGCAAACTGAAAAGTTGTTCCATGGCCAAAGATTAATACAAATGTCAGCTGTGTTTTCTTGTGAAGCAAAGCATATCCAAATAGGGATCAATAGCTCAGGAATCTGCAACCAGGCCATGGTTTAGCGTCTCCACAATCAGAACTTACAACCTCCGTCGGCCATAAAAAGAACACAACACCACAAACCATCGTTTCAGACAGCGTGGATGTTCTTTCAGGAAATTTAACAAACAGGTAGAAGGCATGCCTTCAGTAGCAAACCGCGGGGACAAAAACCCACTGAAGAGTAGAATCCCAAGACAGAGAAGAACCAAACTAAGAACCTATGATGACTTGATTTCCTCAACAATTCCGTCGCTGGGAGTTGGTGACGGCGAGTCATCCAGCACGATCGATTCGCCGGAGCTGGTTTCCTGCGGCTCTTGTTGCTGATTATGTTGAGGTTGTTGCTCGGCGTTCATGAACTGCTCCATGTCTCTCATCCTCGTCCTCACCACACTCGTAACTAGCACTGCCACACAAACTCCATGGATCAAAACTAAAGCTCGAGCATTTCGCGACAGAAATCAGGGAGAAATAGGGAAGAAAGCGAAGTGAGAAGTCGGCGAAGTACCTGCCGCGGTGCCAATGGTCCATATCCAGAGGATTTTGAGGCCAGGGCTGGTCTCTCTCGGCATCTTGCGGCTCTCGTCCTTGAATGAATGAAGAAACGCGAGGCAAATTCGAGTTCCTCCAGCGAACTTCGACAAGCAACTCCGACGGACGGCTTTAGGCTGGAACTGTCAATCAAGCTTAACCGCCGGCGCGAAGGGGAGAGAAACTATGGGCTGCCCACTTAAGGTGCATAACTTGGGCTAGGAAAACCGTGGGCCTGACTACCCGCGAATGCATGAGCTGCACCATTTGGGCTGAGCACTGTTAGGATAGACCAAACCCAAGAGAATCGAGGTTAACAAGATTAAGGAGCACATCAATATTGCATTCAATCCGATTTGATCCAGTACAATGTTACGGTCATTTTTTTCCAGTAGTTATAAACTTTATGAGACCAATGATGAGACCATATTATATTCGGTTCGATATGGTCTGGTCCAACCGTCGTTTTAGAATATGATCCAGTTCGGTACGAACCAAATCGTTACACACCTCAACTTGAACTGACATTTGCACCTCTGTAACCTCGTTATCCACAATCATGAACCAAGCGGCTCTAATGCTGCGGCGTTCGGATCAGGAAAAAAACATTATGATATTGCTTCACTAATTTATAAAATGGCTTTCTAGCTGACACATTAAGTTTCAATTAGGTACGTTTCATGTCGACATGCTCACAAGTTTGTTTGACAAAGGTGTTTTTGTTGAGTTCCGCTCGTGAATCAACTCGTTTGGAGCTCACAAGCTACTTGATGGTCCATATTGTAGAGATTAGCTTGTCTTTTTATTATTTATTATCTTTTCCATTTAAGTTCTGATATTACCGAAGGAAAAACATTTCTAGTAGAACACCTCTCTACTTCTCTAGTCTAACTAACTCTTGTTCCGCTCGTGAGCATTTATTTAGTTGAGCTCAATCTGACCTTTCACAACTCGAGTTAAACAATTAACAAGCGAATTAAGATTGATTCAGATTAAAAACAATTTGATTCGATTTGACACGTGCTAAAATATTTTCCACAAAAGAAAGCGCTCAGAAATATATGCTGATGAACAGCCACTGAATTCGGACTAAAGTGCAGCTAACAGTATTCTTGGACACAACAGTCAACATATGTGGATTGGATCTACATCTACTAGTTGTTTATCCATGGCAGTGGTTGGAGGTTCGTGGCAGATGCCGACTTATTCGTCAGAAGTTTTCACGTTCCTGAACGAACATTTTCAGAGAGGATAGAATTGCAAATTGTTGTTTTAAGGACATCAATTAGCTTTGCCAAAAACCCAAAAAAGAAATCAAATCAAACAAAAAAAACTATGCCAGTGGCGACTTGCCGGCTCCTTTACATACCCACCACCACCATCCGCCTTTCCTCTTCACTCCCCTTCTCCTCTTCTTCTTCTTCCGTCCCCCGGAATTCACGATCCTTCCCTTCTCCGACCCTCACCTTCCGATCCACTCGCTCTCCGATCCTCGGAAGGGTCCTTTCCTCCTCCACCTCCGCCTCTCACGCCGCCGCAACCGCCCCCATGGGTGACGCGCCCGATGCTGGCATGGACGCTGTCCAGCGGCGTCTCATGTTTGAAGACGAGTACGTTTTCCCCCCTTTTCTTTCTCGGCTGACAGATCCCTTTACTCTCTGTGTCAATTTTCTTTCCGGGCAAAAGCTTTTATGTATGAATCATGGTCAAAGTTCGAAGCTTTGATGACTAACTCACTGAGGGTTTGCTTTAGATATTCCTCTTTCAGTTCACTGCGTCGGTTTTCCAGGTTTATTGATGTTGGTTTCCGTTTTGAGTTTAGTTTGTTTTGGTTGTGCATATATCGTTACTACTGCGTTGGTATTCATTTCACGCTTGCTTGTGCTTCCCCTTTTTGATTTCCTTCTTATTATTGGATTCAATCGAGTGGCTTTTGTTAGTTTGCGTCCTTCGCCGATATTCTTTACTTCAATCCAGGTCGTTTTGAGCCAGTCTTCTGGCGCCATACGATTTTGGTTGAGAGACAATTGCACGGAACTCTGTAATCTGTTGTGGATCCTGTATGGCTTTCTAATGAAGTGCTGCTTCTACCTGGTTCTGATGCCTTTTGGCTTCTTCTAATTACTTGCAGGTGCATTTTGGTGAATGAGGATGATAAGGTTGTGGGACATGATTCCAAGTATAACTGTAAGTGAAAGATCGTTCCTTTCTACGGTCAGTGTTTAGTTAGTTCTTACTGTTTGGAAGTTGAATTGATGAGAGTGATTTCCCGAAGGGGGTAGATATAGATTGGTTGTGTTGGATCTGTTGTTCAATTGATGTACTATTTCTATGTGTGATGCCATAGTTACAGTCTGCAAGCCTTGGGCAGAAGTGTGAGAGATGAGTTATTCTTCTGCCAAATTTGCAGGTCATTTGTGGGAAAATATCGAAAAGGGCAATGCACTACACAGAGCTTTCAGTGTGTTTCTCTTCAACTCTAAGTATGAACTGCTTCTTCAGGTATGCTCTCGCTGGTTTGAGAAGCTTAAACGTATGGTGTCTTGTCTGTGACTTTCAGAAATTTCAAGTACTCATTTAGCTCGCGGTTACCTTTTTACTGTTGGTCTGGTGACAAGCTTAAATGTAGCTCATGGCAAATTATTTCATCGAGTACAAGTGCACCTGTCATTATATAGAATGAGAAACCGCATGGTAGGCTGAGATCTATAAGGATGTGATTAAGTTCATTGATTTGCTATTGATGAGCTTGGGCCCTTGAAGTTTGGTTGTTAATCCTCGATGCATCTGTTTGAAATTAGTGACACCAATAAGGGGGATACTGTTCAATTAAGTTGTTGCCTTTGGAGAATTCAATCTTAAAGTAACAAAGCTCGGTAGAATAGGCTATATAAGCTGTGGAGCGAGTAAGTGGGCTCATGCTGTGCTTGGAAAGGGCACCTGAAACCTCGCTTATGTGCGCTTTGTTTCCTCTGCCCCTTGTCAGTTTCAAAATGAAGAGGATGTACTTGGTTGTGCATAGCATGGTGCTGTAGATAATAATGACATAAACCAATAGAATGCATCTCGAGCATGATTTACTAAAATCCCATTTTTGTCCACTGTTCATAGTAAATAAACGGGTGAATCTATTAAGTGGGAAAGAGCTCTCAGTTTATACAGCACCCATGCTTGGACATTTGTTCGATATGGAAGGTGATGTCTTTCTTCTATTTTCAACTTGGCAGCAACGATCTGCAACAAAGGTGACTTTTCCCCTTGTTTGGACAAACACTTGCTGCAGTCATCCTTTGTATCGGGAGACCGAGCTCGTTGATGAAGCATCTCTCGGTACGTAAACGTTTACTACCCACTTATTAATCTCAGTGTTCTATACTTTCATCAGCATGGAGGCACGAGCTTTGTGTTCATGGTTCACCTCATTATACAATTTCTCCTTTTTAGGTGTGAGGAATGCTGCCCAAAGGAAGCTTCTGGATGAACTCGGTATTCCTGCTGAGGATGTGCCTGTGGATCAGTTCATGCCCCTGGGCCGCATGCTGTACAAGGCCCCTTCTGATGGGAAATGGGGAGAGCATGAACGTAAATATCTTCAATTCGATTTACCGCTACTTTCCTTGTTGTTTGTGTTTACCTTTTACCATGTCCTGATTGCATGCTTCCCCCTTTATTTGCAGTTGATTACCTGCTCTTCATTGTTCGTGATGTGAGCATGAAACCGAACCCAGATGAGGTGGCTGAAGTCAAGTACGTGAACCGTGAGGAGTTGCGAGAGCTGTTGAGGAAAGCCGATGCAGGCGAGGGAGGCTTGAAACTGTCGCCATGGTTCAGGCTAGTGGTGGACAACTTCTTGTTCAAGTGGTGGGATCACGTTGAGAAGGGAACACTCAAGGATGTAGCTGACATGGAAATTCACAGGCTCTAGACAGATCTCGGGGGCCATGTCTAGCTGAGTTGGAGGTGTAATTTTCAACATCTTCGATCCAGATCTGCAAGATCTATTTTATCCCAAATAAATCTAGCAGGACCTCAGTTGTTGTACACATGCAGAGAGATGCTGAGAGAGACCAACTTTTATTCTTTGCTGTTTTTGTGTTAGGCTTTTCTGTTGAGATGGGTTTCTCTGCACTCTAGAAGTTGGTAGTTTTAATAACTCAAGGGCTCATGTGATGTGGTTCACTTGGAGCTAATGGTGGAGCTTAGTTTACTATTACAGGGTTCAAGTCAAAAGGGTACTTAAGCTCTGTAATATTAGAGGTTTAATATGAATTTTCTTTTCAATTCTTGATCCCTTTTACCACCATCATGATTCATGACTCATGGGATGATCTTGTTAAAGTAGATCTTTTCAAGCTAAAGTGTTGAAATGGAGATTACAGAAAACAAATGGCTGTAAAAAGGAAGAAAGCAGCCACCTTTGTTTACAGTTACAGATCAGTGAAAAAGCCCCAACCAGCCAAAGTCGGATCAGATTCCCCTCCATTCATTCATTTCTCTGTTCCCACTCTTCCACTGTATACGCCAAAAGAGTATATACATAACTCCATCACTTCATCCCTGTCAATCGATCAACAGAGGCACAGCATTCTGTTTCCGACGCTCAAATAAAATCCATCAGGATTCCGTGGTCTCCAGCGCCTAATTCCTCCTCCTTCGTCTTCCAAATCCTCCGTCAAATTGCTGGTACGTTTCTTCTCCTCCCACTCCTTTCCCTCTCTGTTTCTGCCACGGATTGCTCTTTCCTTTTCCACTCTTCCTTTCGTTTCCTCCTATTCATTTCCCCAAAGTCGGAGACTTTCTCTTCCCACTAGACGAACCCATATCGCAGAAAGCTCCACTGATTTCATCTCGAAGAACAACGAGGGTGATAAACACTCTTCCCGTTCCTCCCTCTGTTCTGTGGTGTTTGTTTATCTTGATGAATCTGATCAGTGCGCGATGTGTAGTCTCGCAGTATCGATTCTCTCGCCACTCTTTATTGCTACTCCTTCCACAGAATTTATGAATTGTTGATTTTTCCCCCCCTCCAATCGGAGAATGGATTCGAAGATTGTCTCATACTCTCATTTGTTCATTCTTTTCTTCATGATCTACGAGCAGTGAAAAAGGGCAAAAACCCTTGCTCCGATTAGATTTCACAGATGGCACTGGTGACAACCGCCGAGGTCTGCGACGCAAACCCACACCTAATCGTCAGCGGCGAGCTCCGAGCATTACAACCCATCTTCCAGATATACGGCCGCCGGCAGGTGTTCAGCGGGCCGGCCGTGACCCTCAAGGTGTTCGAGGACAACGTCCTGATCCGCGAGTTCCTCGAGGAGAAAGGCAACGGCAGGGTCCTCGTCGTCGACGGCGGCGGAAGCCTGAGGTGCGCCATACTCGGCGGCAACCCGGTGGTTCAGGCGCAGAACAACGGCTGGGTTGGGATCGTGGTGAACGGATGCATTCGAGACGTCGACGAGATCAACGGGTGTGACATTGGTGTCAGAGCTCTGGCTTCGCATCCCATGAAGGCGAGTAAGAAAGGGATTGGGGAGAAGCACGTTCCTGTTTCGGTTGCGGGGACGAGGATTGAGGATGGTGATTGGATCTATGCTGATACTGATGGTATCCTCGTCTCTCGAACCGAGTTGTCGGTCTAAATCGAGCTCTGTATCTCTCTCTCTCAGTTTGCTCTGTTTCTGCTGCAACGTTCTTTTAAGTGTCAAAAAATGTGTCTGTCATAGCTCTAGATTTTCGACCTCTTTGCCTTTGTGATTGAATCATACAAGGGCTAGTTGTGATTTGTGAACCCTTGAGCCAAAATCAATGGAAAAACCAATTTTTGTTAGAAATCAGACAGAAAAATAATATACCTGAATCACAAACTAGTCGCTTTCTTTGAAGACAGTTCGCAGTTCCTGAAATCTTTCATGGTAATGATATGGCCTTGTAATCGCGAATAATAGACTATCGACTAGTCGCCTCCAAAATACTCAGATTGTGCGAAAGCCGAAAAGTCGATCCGTCTCTAAAAATTAATCCTGCAATTTGCACTCATGAAGCTGGGAGTCTTTCTACAACTACAACTAGTCGATTGAACAACAATCAAGAACAGCAGAAATGAAGGCCAAAGGAAAATCTAGTCGCCTCCAAAATAAAACGGTCTGTCGAACTCTGTTTCTCAGGTTGTGCGAAAAGTCGATCGGTCTCTAAAAATTAATCCTGCAATTTGCACTCATGAAACTGGGAGTCTTTCTACAACTACAACTAGTCGATTGAACAAACAATCAAGAACAGCAGAAAGGAAGGCCAAAGGAAAATCTTGCAAGTCCTAACACAGATACCGACTCCGACGCCAAAACTGACACCCTGCTCCGAAGCCTGGTTCCCTTTCCTTGATCCTCTGCATGACAACACGCCTAATATGCAACGACGAGGGCTATTGTTGGGAGTGTGGCGGCGGACCTGGTGGCAGTGGCGGATGCATACCCGATTGGTTACCAGACTGCAAAATGCACAATAGCAATCAGATTAATCGTTTAGCCCACTGGTCCTATGAACTCTTGTAAGGTTCAACGCAAGACAAGTTCCCAATTCGGACCAAAACTGCAGTTACCTGGTACGGATTGTAGCCTGGCATCATCGGCATCTGCCCGCCTTGTGGTCGATTGAACGGACTGCTTTGCGGATACATTTGGCCTCCAGTTGCATTCGACTGGCCCTGCATACTCGGCATGCCATTTGGGAACCCACCAACCTGAGGGCTACCGTTCGTGGGCATGGATCCCGAGTGCATAGGGTTCATCCCCATGAAGGGGCCTTGTGGCATTGGTGGTGGAACCATCTGATATGAGACATTCAGAAAGTTATGGTCCAGAAGACAAAAAGAACCAAGCTCGTCACCATATGAAGAAACTGTGTAACTGACTGATTGATTACCCTTTGGCCAGGCATAGGCGGGAGTGACCCAGGCATGGAAGGAGTCGGAAGGGATCCCGGCATACCATGAGGGGGCATTTGTGGGGGGCGGGGTAGATGAGGGTGTGGAAGCAGAGAGTGATGGGATGGAGGTTGTAGCTGCTGCATATTTGGTGGTGGCATAGGTAATGGGGGCATTTGCTGTTGTTGAGGGTTTTGTTGATATCTCTGCTGCTGCTGCTGCTGGTTGGGATTAAGAAGGGAGGGATGAGGGCCTGGAGGAAGAGGAGGAGCTCCTAAAGTCATGGATATTGGCATAGACTGCGTCTGATCGCCATGTAGTGGGGAATCGAGAGAGAAAGGCATCGCAGCTCCTACACCAGGAATGGTCCCATCGTTTCGGGTCAATCCAGGTACAAAAGGTCCTCCTGGAGCAAAAGGTTGCTCAAGAACTGGGAAATTGCCAGGGAACCGACCACCAAGATTCGGGTTGGGCTCACCATACCCTGACAAAACACAAAAACAATCTTCAGCCTCAATCATCGGCTAAATTTCAGAATTATTAATCCTATATTTGACAGCAATGGTTTAATATTCCAGTCAGCAAAAGTATAACCTTGATTCTGATTCGTATTAAATTTGTCCCTTGCGGTATCCCCTGGCCTATTTCTGCACCAAAACTTCGTGGTGTGATCATTGCTTCCACTGCAGAAGAATTGCCCACAATTAGTAACTGCACATGGGGAGAACCTCGCAACTAGTGACTTTTAAACAGGATCAACATGTCATTTGTAGATGCAATTATGGTTCGGTTGACCAGAACCATAAGTGCATCTACAAATTACAATATTTTGGGAAATCAGGATAGAGATACAAATCTACGCTATCAGGAAAATATTGACAAGCTGCGGCTTCAATGGACATTTATATCACAGTAACAACTGAATGAAAAGAAATGACCAACACAGTAGCTTACCTGCAAAGCAAATATCCAATAGGATGCCATGCAAGGTCCCATACACTATTATCATGAGCTGTAGGAACTTCAATCTGGGGAGTCTCGTGTCTGCACATCACGACAAAATTGTTACTGCTGAGTTCTGAACAGGCTACTAAATAAGAAAGGATAGTCGCTGAGTAATATTCATGCAGTGTCTAGCTTATTCTTTCGCCCAGCTAGTTTAATAATCATCTTATGAAAAATTGTTGCAACTGAATGCAGTAGTTCAGACACTATGCATAGGTAGTAAATATGGAGGTAAAGAAGTGAAAAGTACAAAGTGAATTTCCAAGAAAGCATGACGCTCACCCAACTAGCCAGTGGAACATAGAACCATCAAAGCTGCCGCTGACAAAGTACTCTTCATGGAATGGGTGCCATGCCAATGCTAAGAACATAAAGAGGTTGCATACATAGCCAAGAAACATTATTATGGGATAAAGGTTTTGACAATGTAAATCAACAAAACTTGAACAAAATGAGTTATATAGGAACCTAAGGTGTTGTACATTACACATGTACCAAACATGCTCTCTAAGCAACAAATCACAGATATAACAGTCAAGCTTTTACATGACAGCTATATATGTTTTTGGTTAAGCAAGTCGAAGCTGCTGTTGAATTCAAAATTGTACAACTTCAAGTCTATTATTGCTTTACTTGGTTGAGAGTTCTTTTTTCATGCATGCATAATCTGTGTTCATACTCAACCAAACAGATAGATATTGCAGCTTTCGCCATATCTGATTTTACTCTCTTGATTGGCCAAAACTTCTTCGCGCATCGTTTCCAGAAGTAAAATTATTCTACTAACCAGTCACATCTTTTCTATGTCCACGGAAGGATTCCAGCTCCTTCATAGCTCTTATATCATAAAGCTGCAAGTTCAGGCTGAATTTTGTTAGGAAACATGACAGAGCAAGGCAAGAAGACAGATACTAACGATCAAGCTCTGCGGCTTGAGAGGATTGTTGAGAAAACTACCGAACCTTGATAATTTGATCCTTCCCAGCAGTTAGCACCCAGTTACCATTTTGGTTCCACTTCACACAAAGTACTGTATTTTTGTGACCATGACTGCAAATACAGGATTCTCAAGCTAATTATATGCTCCAGAAAACAAACCATGGGATATTCATCACCAGAACAAGACACTCACAATGAACTAAGCTCTTTCCCACTTTTAGCATCCCAAAGCTTTACAAGATTGTCTTTCC
Source organism: Linum trigynum (assembly GCA_964030455.1). Lineage (NCBI taxonomy): Eukaryota > Viridiplantae > Streptophyta > Magnoliopsida > Malpighiales > Linaceae > Linum > Linum trigynum. The sequence continues at coordinate 58,423,896 of OZ034817.1, read as the reverse complement.
CGCCTTGACAAAAAATGACAACTTAATTAATAATAAGACAAGCGAGATAACTCATGTCTGCAAAACATGCATAATCAAACCTGAAACTAGCAAGGACTTTGTGGGGTGCCAATCAACACTTTTCACATCCCAACCATGGCCTGCCCAAAGTTCAAAATGGTATATGATGAGAACTCTATTATTTTCAAGATAATACATAAAACATAGGATTGGATCGGATCGTAGCAGATTGGATCGGATCGCTTTCAGAAGAGAATCTGGAAAACATAATTGCACAATAGAGGTAAAAACCAAGATGAATGTACAGATGATAAAACGTAGACTCAACAGATTAAATTGCTTCATAAAGCTCTGATAATTTTCATCTTGAGTGATATAAACATGAATATGGACTCATAACTATAACATACAAGGGTAACAAAGTTATTGCTGTCAGATCTGAAGATAGCAAATACATTACCTGTTAATGATCGCTCTTCTTGGCACCGTGCAAAGTCCCACACTTTAACAGTGGTATCGTCAGAGCAAGAACAGAACTTCAAATCAGTCCTACAGAAGCTGTCCAAAAAATGTACTTCAGAAGTTAGGACAATAATTAACAATTGGAGTTGCGAAGAAAATAATTGTGAAGAAAACTATTCACCTTAAATCACGAACTGATTCCTTATGAGCAGATTTGTTAGCCTTTACATTATTCATATTGCTCTGCCAATACCTAAGGAAGGTCGAATAGAATGTAAGATAAAATGCAACATCTCGTTACCACCCATTCTTCGCACAAGTCCAAAATAGAAATGTTAACCCATGTAAAAGGCAGTGAGGAACACATTACTTAATGGCCCCTCCATCATCACCAGAGACCATCCAGTTGTCATTGTGACTCCACACCATAGACCTGATTGCTTGGTCATGGGCCTACATTTGCATATAGTCTTATCATTAGAGAACGACTTGGATCCATTGGTAATGATTGCTTAATATAATACCAAGTGTTCAAACGAATCAAAAAATTTACCTGAAGAATCATTTCAAAGTTAAATGATTGTCCATTCCACAGAGTAAACTCCCCACTTTGAGATCCCGTTATGAGACGTCTGCCATTAGGAGTCCACTATGGATGAATAAAAGGGTAAGAAATCTTGAGGTATCACAAAATCAACCACAAAGCTGCAATCCCCTTGCTCCCTCCGCTCAAAAATAATGTTTTGACCTTTCTAAATTACATGCTGCATTAGGAGCCTACTATGCTTAATAGAATGCTGCAGATATTTGGATAGGTTACTCTAGTTACCAAAGACAAGAAAATCTTGAGGAATGGTGAAAATTTACTATAACACGGTACATCCAGTTTAACTGAAAGAAAAAATTATCACTATCGCGTAATAACAATTTACAGTTCAGAGCATATTAGAGATTTAACTTGCTCCAGTATTTTATGCTTATTGACTTACCAAAACGCAGTTGATGGAACAGCGGTTCTTGTTAAGAGATGTATGAACAAACTTTGCAGTGAAGCTTGTTGATGGATTATCAGAATATGCAACTGTAGGTAACATCTGTCAAATCAACCAAGGAAGCGAATGAGGAAATAAACATGCCTAATTCACAGAAAACAAAACAACTCACATCAATGGCTGCTGCAGGGGTAGATTGCAATCCTGTCCTATCTCTGCAATCCCGCTGCCACATCCGGGTCTGAAAAAGGAAAGTGCAGTCAAGTAAAATGATGAACAATAAACTGGAGAGCTGCAAGGCATACAAACCATCCCAAGTATACATTCACGCTGTAACTTTGGATTGAGCAAGAAGAGAAAGTATCAAACCTGATGCTAGAAAAATTAAATAAATTTTTTTGAATGAAGATATTCCTTATGGGTCTATCAAGCAGTACCACTGAAGTCTCAAGGAAAAATTTCATCTTATTAATCAAATCAACAAAACTGTCAATAAATGCTAAGTGAGCAGATAATGCCTTTTACAATGTCTTTAACAATCGCTCAGATCATATAGATGGTTCAAGCACAGCAATGGAGAAACAGAAACACGAGGTATTACCTGCATATACCGGACAGCGGTACTTGTGTAATCAACTGCTCGTCTTTGTGTAAGCTTCCTCATTCTTTTTCCACCTAAGTTGTCACCATAAGCTACACGACGACCCAGATTGAAATGTGAGCCACTATCATGAACTATAACACAATTTGAACTGACTATTATCACAAGCATTCCATATCACAAATTCAGTCACGAGCCTTTCTCCTAGTTTGGATTAGGTGTTAAATGGAAACCTCGTAGGTACCAAGCTGTCGAAGCTAAATCATGAGATTTGCAAGAGAAAATGACAATCAGAGAAACAACTTCTATCCAAACCATCCCCACCAATAGATAGGCAATATCCACCGGTCAGGCGAGTGAGTTTGTGAAGACCATAACCATCTGACAATGCAATGCTGGTTTCTACAAAGTCCTACCAGACAAATGCTACATATCCAAATATTTACAAGTTCTGGTTCCCTAGGATTTGGATGGAGGTATTGTATTTCTCCGGTGGCCAAATAACTTGCAGTTCTGAACACTTCTGAAAGCACAAAACACTTCATCGCATACAAATGCAACCACAAGGCCCACTTTGGTACAGAAAGATCGTAATCATACATATGCCTATCATCCATTCAAAGCTTTCATTATACATTGAAATGGTGTAGAGGCTAGAAACGCCTTCAAATTAAAGACAATTCAGTTTCTCCCGTTCAATCCAAAGCAAATTCAACTCCTACACCAATCTATCACAGCTCTACAACGAAACCAGAGGCTAGCAACGCACCTAAACCTTGAGAACCTGGAGCAAAACCAGAGGCAGTATCTCCAACTTCAGCCAGTTTTGAAGCTCAGCAACGCCCTCTTTCGTTATTGTTCGGTGGAAGCAGCTCAGCAACTTCACCTTCTGACTCCAAACGGGAGTGGACGGTCTGACAGTTAAAGACCGCAAGGAAAATCACGATAAGGTAGCTCAGGGACGACGGTGGACGGCGATTAGCAAGCACGAGGTTTCAGCGGCAGATAACAACCGCGAGGGCGAGATTATGGTCAAGACCTCGATCTCCCCGAATCTCCTTCGGATATCTTCCTCAGTCCGCCTTGCAAAACCACAGTGTCAGCAGCGAGAGCTGAACTCCTCGACAATTATGGAGACGGCAGTGGTAGCCGGACAGTGGAGACTGTGAGGCGGCGACGGCGAGGACAAAACCGAGCAGCCTCCCTTCTGCCTCCTCGACGACCTTCCCCTTTCAAATTCTGTGCCCGACCGCCGGACGCCCCTCTCCTCTCTTTTTTTCTTACCTTTCTCGCCCGTTTTTTCTCAATCGCGAAACGGCACTATGTTTGCAAAGAAAACGCGGGATTTACAAATAGGTGGCGTCGTTTTCTTAGGGTGGGTCATGTTCCACATCCAACGAGTTGACCGTTAGTCAAGTTCCACCTCACTTGCCACGTCAGCTATCAGGAAATAAAAATTTAATTTTTTTAATTTTGAAATTTTCGAATTTTGTTTATTTTCTAACAATAAAAATAATAAACGGAAAAAATTAATTAAAAGAGCTCTCCAAATTATTTTTAATTAATTTTAGAAGTTAAAAAAATTTCAAAATTTTAAAAAAATTAATTTTTTATTTCTTGATAGCTGACGTGGCAAGTGATGTGGACTTTGACTAACGGTAAACTCGGTTGATCGTCTAATTTAACGGTCAAACCCACCTCCGGGACAAATAAGAAAGTATGCTACATAGTTTATGACAGAATAGCAATTTCCGATACCACGATCCAAAGTAGAAAGTTTGTCTATAGTTCGGGCCAAACTAAGGTATTAACCCAATTTACAAACTAATAATAACGAAGAATAAAAGTCTGTATGCAATTAGACTTCCTATGAAAGAGCATGTTTTGTCATTAGGCGTGAAACTCTGTTAAATTTCTAATGAGAAAAGAAATGAAATTGAAACAAAGGACAAGAAGAAAGAATAAACCTTCTTTGGAAGGGCTCCGGCTCTATAACGATAATACTTTCTAGATGCAGCATCCCTTAAGAGCACTTGAGAATCTCCGCAAAAAGTAACAATCAATACATTATGAGTAAAACACCATCTCATAACATCACGAAGGGAGAGTTGTTCCAATATATACCATAATGAAATTTACTAGAAGCAAATGAGATAGTCCATCAACTGAGAAGCCGAAGATACCTGTTGTATATGGTTTGGCTTTGAGACTATTGTTCAATGGAAGGATGGTGTGGATTGACTCTCTCAGTCTACTTATTTCGCATTTTCACAACCTCGAGCTCGGTTCAGGTTCCATTTTGAGGATTTTGAAGGATTATGTACAAGGTCATGGCTAGTGTAATGTGAGAGGATAATCTTTCTATGGAGGGGCTACAAAGGCCTTGCAAGGTGATGTATGATAGGAACACCTAAATTCCACATAATTTGCTAAAAATAGCTGAATCCTATCTAAGACTGTGGAGGCTACAATCAATCGATTCATGAAGATGTGCGGGGCGACACAATATCACTAAAAAAGCTATATTGGTGGCTACATTCAAGAGATGTGATTTGATGTTAGCAACAAGGTATTGTTGAAGATTATGATGATTGAAAGATGTGTAGGGAGACACAATATCACTAGAAGACCTATATTGGTGGCTATAGTCAAGAGATGTAATTTGATATTAGCAACAAGGCATTATTGAAGATTATGATGATTGAAAAGCGTATTGAAATTTGATAAGAGCAAGTTGTGTCCGAGATACACTAAACTACATGAAATTTCCAGAGTGTTTGGCACGGTGGCCTATTTATAAGCAATTATCATCGAAGTTAGGGCACACCCGCAATGTGATTCTCGTGAGCTTGCTTAAGATGGTCGACTCATACCCTTCACCAAACGATGGCCAAACCTTTCAAACTTAGCATCCATCAAAATGAAAGCCAATTACATCACCAGACATAATTCAAGAGATGGAACTACATTTAATCGAGCTCCACGTGCTTATCATCTCAGCCGTTCGTGAATTCAAACTAGTCTCACTATGATATAAGGTAAGTATATCTACAAAACAACTAAAGATTTCAATTTATTTATAACCGATATTGTAAAATGGAAATAGATTTAATCGAGTTCAAAGGCCTTATCTTCTCGACCAATAAGACGAATTTCAAATCCAAAAACTAAAATAATTGGAAACACATTGATTAACATAAAATTAATTTTCTAAGTTTTAATTTAATATTATTTTCATAAAAATGTTTTTTTTTTTCTGTTATATAAGTAAGGATGTATGGGAGAATTTTCAGATTTAGTGCAAGTGAATGCCACCTCTGCAACTTCCTTGTTCCCAAATAGCCATTCGTTCTCCGGCGTTCTCTCTTTCTGGTAGTTTCAGTTTCAGCTTTGTCGCCACAAAGAAAATGATGGAAACGGCGAAACGAAAGCGATAGCTGCAGAGAAATCTAACCAAGGAAAATCGCCTTTGCTTCCTTTTGCCTTCTTTCTCCATTGTCACTCTGCTCCACCTCCTAACCCTTTTTTCACTTTTCACTCGCCCCAACTCTGCTTCTTCCCCAATTTCGGTCTCCCCGTCTCCGTCATGGACCGCCACCAGGGTTTTCCTCCGCCCGCCGCCGTCACCGATGCGAATGCTTCTGCTGCGACCGCCGCCGCCGCCTCAGGTTCGTCGGCCAGAGGAAGCATTGCCGAGAGAAGGGCTGCCACATGCGGCTTCAAAGCCGAGAGGATCACTTCTCCCCGCTTCGGCACTACCGCCAGTCCTTTGGATTCCTCTGCCGCTCACTCTCCTTGCATTACCATTCCCGCCGGAATTAGCCCCACCGCTCTCCTCGATTCCCCAGTTTTGCTCCCAAATTCTCAGGTAAGAGCTATTTTTTCCTCCCCCCATTGTCATTCTGGTTATGTCCACCCCTGTTATTCCTGAATTGAATCGGATTCCCTGAAACCCCACTATTGTACTTTCCATTTCCCTTTTTTTCTCTGAATTAGCTTTACCTGTGAGGAATGGATGAGTGTTTTTCATCAGACTTGTCATCCAAGAAATGTCAATTTGGGCAAATTATCTGTGGTGAGTGGTGACTGGTATTGAGGTGGTTGTCAAGCTGAGAAAGAGAAGGGCTTTTGCCTTTGCCTCATTGAATTGTTTGGCTTCTCAACCTTTGGAAGCCATTATAGCGAGGCATGGAGAGTGGACGCAGAGCTATGTGATTGTTTGTTTCTTTATGCTCAAATGTTCACTGACTCGTTGATGCTTAGCAAGCACTCTCTCGAGTGATAGGCTTTATGAAGCTCTCATACCATAGTGAAATTTGGATTGGACGATGGCTGTGACAAACCAAACGAGGGGCTGACTTCGTGTGGAGGGTTTTATTTGTTGTTTGCCCTCCCTCTGCTGTTTGGTTCATCATTGAATTCTTAGCATTAGGAAGTCCGACTAACAACAGGACTCAGAACACTTGATACATTTGCTTTCGACTTTCTTTCTGTGGGTGCAGCCTTCTCCAACAACTGGAAGTTTTCCATCAACCCTTCTCGGTTATGAAAATGGGGCACTCAATGGCGATATGAACCCAGTTGGTAGTGCTGAATCTTCCTTCAGACTCAAACATCATGGAGATCAAGACTCCCAGCAAAGATTTTCAACTATGGATAATCAGGTTCCTCTTAACTAGAGACTCGAATGGTTCAATTGCCTCGACATTAGGTGTTTTTCCTGCTTTTAGTCATTAGCAAAATCTATATTCCAATTCATTGCAATTATCTCTGGATCTGAACTTGGAGTATCAAAAGGGAAGAACAAGGAGATATGCTTTGCCCTTCCTGTCTTTTGCATACTTGTGTGTGGTGGACCAAGTTATTTACCTTGTTGATATACGGTAGCTGTTTTAGCTCCAAATTAGCATCACATCATGAATCTAATATTGGCTTCCTGTTGGCGGTGACTCGGATGCAGCTCTTAACTTTGTATCTGTTGGTACTTTAACTTCTGTGGCTAGGAACCATTTGTTTCTTGGACTTTGAAGTGGCTTTGTGAATGTAGCACTGGCTTTATACAAAATTTATGATTTCCTACATAAGTTCCAAAGCATAGTCATGACTATTATTATTATTTGTGTTCATTGTAGGGATATAATGTTGGCTCACAGGCTCTTGCTTTAGCACCAATGGATTTTGAATTTCCTGCAGAGTTTTCGAAGGAGGCAACTGTAAATAGTTGTAGAGGGGACCTGGTCAATGATACTAAACCAGTAAATAGTATGGTTTTGCCCAACTTCATTGATGCACAGATTTGCCATTCTGTTGCATCTAGAAACCAATCATCTGTACAAAGGAGACCTTTAAATGGTAGAAGTGATGTTATCCATCACCCTGTGGAAGACCAGAAAAGCACATTCACCGGGACAGGAGGAGGTGGGAGAACTTCGGAAGATGGATACAGTTGGAGAAAGTATGGACAGAAGCAGGTGAAAGGTAGCGAATACCCAAGAAGCTACTACAAGTGCACCAACCCGAGTTGTCAGGTGAAGAAAAAGATAGAGCGGTCACTTGATGGCCAAATAACGGAGATAATCTACAAAAATGCTCATAACCATCCCAAACCTAATCAAGTCCGTCGAGGAGCGCAGCTTGAATCTTCACCCACTGCTGATGACAATCCAGATATTGATGAAGGCAGCGGAAGAAACTGTGTTAAGATTGAAAGAGGATCGCTCGTTGTTAAAAATGCAGAGTTAGGTAAAAAAGATAACAATGAACCCGGTACTGATTGGAGGGCAGCTGATGGCCTGGAGAGGACATCTTCTGCATCTGTCATGACAGAGCTTTCTGATCTTTTGTCACCTAACCAAGGGAAATCTGTGGTGACATTTGAATCGGTTGAAACACCAGAGCTCTCCTCTGCAGTTGCCAGTCATGAAGAAGATGATGATGATGGGATAACTCAGGGAAGCATATCAGTTGGAAGTTACATTGATGAGGAAGAATCTGATTCCAAAAGGAGGTACTCTGCAATTTTTCGTTGATTACGTATGTTTGCACCATGTCACATAATGACTGCTCTGTCCATAGTACATCATTTCTTAATATTTGTTATATTGAGGTTTCAGAAAGATAGAGAGCTGCCTGGGTGAGTCAAATGTGTCATCCAGGGCTGTCCGGGAGCCAAGAGTTGTTGTCCAAATAGAGAGCGAGGTAGACATCCTGGATGATGGATATCGCTGGAGGAAGTATGGTCAAAAAGTTGTCAAAGGCAATCCAAATCCCAGGTATTGATGTTTGAACTATGTTGCTCCACTTCTTGGAATGACAAACAAAGTTTGTTTAGCTTTTAGCCGAAACATATACATAGAGCTCTGATTAATTGACTATCAGCACATTTACATAGTTCAGTTTACTTCTGCAACAACAGGAGTTACTACAAATGCACGAGCCTAGGTTGTTCAGTGAGGAAGCATGTGGAGAGGGCCTCCCACAATCTGAAATACGTTATCACCACATATGAAGGGAAGCATAATCACGAAGTGCCGGCAGCAAGAAACAGCAATAGTTTAAGCTCAAATGGCAGTTCTCTGTCCCAAGCTTCTGGCAACACACAGCCTGGTTTGACACTACCCAGAGGTGGAGCCTCTGTCCCGAAACCTGAAACGCAGATGCAAGATTTTGTGCCTGGTTTTGATCGAAGATCGCTGTTTAATAACAGCAGTGATTATCTGAGAGGTGGTTTCTCTGGGAACTTCGTCAGTGAGATGAAGCTGGAGCCAATTTATTCAATGAAGTTCCCTGCCATGCATAGCAGCATCCCTTACGGCTCCTACAGTTTCAACTCCACCCGGACACCGATCCATCAGCCGGGTTCCATGGGGCCACTTGTTCCACAGTTCCCATTGCCGCTGTCCTCGAGTCTGCACACATTGGGTGGCGTTGACTTGTCGAATCATGTGCCTCCAGGTATGGGTCAAGTTGCCCAGCCTTTTATCCCAGGTCAGCAGAGGATCAGGCCTAAACAAGAACTGAAGGATGATAATTTCTATGATGCCGGCGCCGCCTCCTCCATTGTTAATCAATTAAATGCATCTCAGCCCCAGCTCTATCAACGCATTATGGGGAATTTTCCATCTTAGATGATAATGTGCTCTGCATCTAAGCTAGGTTAGGATTAGGAAAAAAAGAACGGGTAAAGAAAGGCGAGATAAGAAAGGATAGAGACTATAACGAGTCTCTGTTCTGTTTTGCACAGCAAAATTGCAGTGAGTTTTTGTCTGTGACTTGGGTTTTTCTATTTTGGATACCTGTAGAAAGGCAGGTTTTAAGAATTTATAGAAGAATATAGGGAAAAGAGAGGAGAAAGAAGGAAGATAGAAGCATAGATAGCAGTATTTTTCTTCTTATCAATATGTAATTTGGTTTGTTTCATAATTATAAGCAATCCATGAGCTTTTGCCAACATGCCATTCTCCTGCAGCATTACTCCCTCAGAGTCCCATCACCACACCCTCTCTCTTGAGCATAATGCTCAACTCTCCTTCAAGGTTATAACTTATAAAGGCAACATAACTTCTATATCGAAATGTCGCCTGAACCATGAGGTAGCACTCTCCTTAAAGTCGTTAGGGTGCACGACGAATCACCCATTGCAGTGCAATCTGTGAAAAAGTACTCAATCCATCACATTAACAAGCAAACCTCACCTTCTAATTGAGAGGTAGGGGACTAAGAATCAGAGCATGAAAGGCCGCTGGGAGGTGAAGGATCTTGCCAGATATACGAGTACCAGCACTACGTAGCCTAAACAGTAGGCACAGAGTCGCAGCATGGAAAAAGAACCAGATTGCACCCTCCTACTTACATGGATACAATCAATTCGAAACATTGTAGTTAGGTTCACCAGATGAGTGTCAATGCACAGTCTGCAACTAAACCAGGCCGGCCAAACCAATTCACTATTCAATCCGAAGAACAGCCTTAGAAGTTTGATCAACTTGCGCCAAGCCATGGATGAACACCTTCAACAGACAAGTAACATCTTGATTGAATGCAATGGTTACCATCTAAAGAGAAGGATAAAAGGCACATTGAAGGGGAAAACCCAGATTTTCCCAACCAGACGCAGCACGACAATGGCACATATATCGCAATCCAAACAAAAAGAAGCAAACTTTGATCTTAAGTGGAACAAGCAGATTCTGGCCATGGGCGTATGCCACAAGAACCACCTCCACAGTTACCACAACCGAGCTTCATGTACATTCCACAAATCCAAATGGCAAGCCAAGCCGGTGAAAGGATTACAGAAACAAACCCCATCCTTATCGATCATACCATAATAAAGTAAGATTATAAACCCAGACAGGGTATAGTATTCAGTGAACCCACAAACCACAGAAAGACAACAAGATTACCCAGAAACCATAAGTTAACCGAAAAGTAGCAGCAGGACGATCATGTTTCCTGACCGAAGCCTCCAAAAGATCACTTCTTGAGGCTGCCCCTGACGCCAGGACGTGGCTTCCCGGCCGAGGTATCGGCAACAGCAGCGGCAGGCGCGGTGGCGTGCAGGTTTTGGATCTTATCTTCCTCGAAGGGGATCTTCGGGTGGCGAGCCTCGTGATGGATCTGCATCGATTTTACATCAGGAGCAGTGACTTTGCAGTGCGGGCACTCGAATTTGGCGTGGCCTCCTTTGGTTTGCCCCGTCCTGTCGACGAGCCCGGCTTTGCCTCCGCCTCTGTTTGTCAGCGCGGCGTCCGCCTTCGCTGCGATCTCCTTCGCCGTGTGCTTCTTCGGCTTCGCCTTCCCTGTCATGGCTTAATTGCGCGCCCGCAGCGGATTTGGGGGAGAGGATTGAAAACCCTACGAGGCTGAAAAGTGAAAACCCTAGAATTCGTCGATGATTGATTGGGGAAACAAGGACGAATATCACTCCTTTCGAGGATTATATAGACGAGAATCCGGATTTTTAATTTACCCGCTTCTTTCTTTTCCGTCTTGAATTTTGTATGGGTCGGATCGTCCGTTTTCACTGGATTTCCTCCTAATCATCACCATACTTTAAAACATTAACAAAAATGGTCAGCAAATTTTCTTTTGTATCAAAATCATATATGTTGACTGTTGAGTGTGCCTCTTGTTCATGTCACATCATCAAACACATCTTGTTGGCATTCTACTCAATCACTAACAATATAACTAATATTTTTTTAGAAGAACATATCATTAACACAACAGATGCATCAACAACAAATAATCCTAATCAAATAAGGATTCGGAGAGTTTATCATCATTATGGTCAGTTAACCTGTTAGTATTTCGATTTGAGACGATCGGTGATCAAAGGCTCTATGGACTCCGTAGAATGTCTTATTTGCAGTAGTTTTCTTATTGCTGTCAGTAGTTTTGATCCGTTTGCAATTGGATTAGAAAGTGCATTAACGATGAACACAATAGTATCTTATTCAGTGGAAAGTTGAGGATACATGTTGCTGCTGGTACAAATGTAGTTGCTCTGAGCTGCATCAGGGACTCTTTTACAAATTGACAGATGAAAAGCCATAAAAGGAGGCTGCCAGCCACCCGATCTGAGATGGGTAGTAGGCAAAATCAAAATCAACAGGAGGTGATGGAGTGCCTTAACCAAGAACAACAAACCGTTTCAGGGACAAATTAAAGGATTGAGGAAAGACAGAACACAAGTTTTGAAATGCTTCTTGTCAGAACTAAAACTACCCGGTGGAGCTCTCAGTCGAACCAAACTAAAACCAAGGTTCCTGGAATCCATTGGAAGAAAGAAAAAGGAATCGTACAATGTAAGAAATGAGGTATGGTTTCTCGACAGCCCGAATCAAGTCCATGCTTTGAGCTTTTTACATGGACTTGATTTGGGGTTTCTGTACACTCTCTTCACGGTATAGCAGACGCCTCTTGGAGCTGTACCCGTTGTACTGGTAGATGATGCTGTACAGACATTGCCTTAGGCTCACCACATTGAAGCTCTCCAAGAAGCACAGATCGCTCGTCCTCGACTTCAGGCCTGCATAATGTCGGTACTCGTCCTTGACCGAGGACAAACACCAGTTCTGTAGCTTCCTGAAGCACCCAACCAGACAGCCAGTGCGATGCTGCAATCAGAACAGAGATAAAAAAACGGCATCTTTTTGTGTTAGTGGGCTATCCATGATCGAAACAATGGGGAGTAACTGCAGAGAAGCTTATAGACACTTGCCTTCCCTCGCTTGCAGTGAATCAAAATGGGATGGTTCCTTACATCTGAGCCAACCAACCATATCAGGGTTAGGAAATTTTACAGTGAAGAAGGATGGAACAGATCTGGAGGAGTGATGAGAGTACCCATTAAGATCTTCAAAGCTTCAATGATGGTATCCTCAGGCATAGGGACAGGAGGCTCCTGGAAATTGATGGAGCAAAAGGGTATCATTCACTAAGCAATGGAAATCATCAATGGCGGACAAGGATTAAAGGAAAAGAAATGAATATACCGTCTTCCCGTTGATTCCAAACTGGAATAGCTTGATGTTGTTGGCCGCAAGAAATTCAACATTCTCCTGCGGGTACGGCTCAGGGCACAAGTATCTGGAAAACGAAAACAAAGCAATCATTCCCCAACAAGTTAATTAATGCCGACAAATGCAATGAAGAAGAGAAGGAAAAGAGAGAAAAAAACCCAACTTTCTCAGCAACTAAACAAATCCCCAGCAGGCCATTTAATGATCAATCAAAGCAATTCGTTCCATTAGCCACAGAAAGAGCCGATCTTTTATTCTTTCAGGCTCCTTTAGCTAATAACAGATAAAGATTCCTACTTACATGATGGAGCGGAGATTTAGGGTTTCGAGGAAACGGAAATTGGAAGCGTCAGGGAGACCAGATCTGAAAATGCCGTCGTCGACCATCGAGAAATTCGTCGGCGGGACCAGAATGCTCCCCACACCGCCGTCGGCGGCGAGTCTACCTTCTCGTATTTCATCCTCCTCTTCCGCTTCAACAATTACCAATCCCATTCCACCCTCCCTCCCTCCCTCCCTTCTTTCTTCTTCTTCTTCTTCTTCCCTGGTTTTTCTTCGATTCAAGAAAATTCAGAGACCTTCAAGGAAAGGGGTTTTATTTCTTCTTCATTTTACAACGGACAAACAAACGCCAGATCAGAAAAAAAAGAGGGTTTTTTTTTTAACGGCGGAGTGAAACTGCGTCGTGTTGGCGCCGGAATCGGAAACAACTGCCGGCAGTGCTGTCCCTCTCAATTGCAGGTTGAGTGGAGATGTGAAACTCCGATTCCCACCCCGAAAACCTTTCGGATTCCGATAAATTTCTCTTCTTTTTCGGTTTGTAGATTCTGAATCGAAATTGGTTTCCAGGAAGAGAAAAAATCGTTGAGAAATAAAAACAAATGGATAACGAAGAAGAGAAAAGAAGCAAGAGGGAAACCGGCGAGAAGGAAGGAAGTGACGTGGAGGGGAAAACTGCTTTTATTTTATCGTTTCGGTTCGACATCAACGAGAAGTTGGATTAGGTGGGGTTTGCATTGAATTAGTCGTTGTCAAGATTCCAGAACAATGGGCGTTAAAACAATTTCAGATCGTACGATGGAAATTTCTATCGGTCCGTTACGATGTCACCACGTGTACTTTGGTTTGAATTCCTTGGGCGAGGGGTTACTTGTCAAACTAACCAACAAAACCATTGGTGGTTGTATATACGATTTAATACGACCGAATGATGATGAATGAAAAATGTTCAGACAAATATGGCGGCGATGATGATGAATCAGGTGGAGGCGGAGGAAGGGGAGATGGCAGAAAGCTGCCGGCGGGTGAGTACTGGACCGGCTTCAGCTAGGGTACCCAATGCAAATCTGATCCTCATAAGAAGAAGGACGACGATGATGGTGACAGATCAGCAGCTGACGACGTTGGTAATGGCCGTCGGTGGTGATCGGATTGTTGCAGTCCCTGCAGCCGCTGCTGACCTGACGATCATGATGCTCAATCTCCGTTGGGTTCTTGACACGTGTTGCTGCATTCGTTGTAGTGGTGATCGTCGACGATGTTATTGCAGCTGGTGCTGCTCCGACGATGTCGTCATCATCCCAGCCAATGTGGGTGACATGCTTCACGTCCGTCGGCACCCCAATCTCCATTTCATCCTCTCCATCGTCTTCTTCTTTGTACACTACACAAGGAAGATCCACCGTTGACATCAAATGTTCATGTTTGCTAGACAGAGTCAAGCTACATTGAAATGAACCATAAGAAGTGACTGACCGAAGGTGGACTTGACAGTCCGCAGAATCCGATGGAAGCGAGCGGATATGTTGGAGGAGGGAGATGTTGACGACGAGCTTGTACTGCTCTTGGAGTCGCTGCTATCGGTGCTTGACAAGCTCTCCTCGTCGTCATCCATTTCCCTCCTCCTGCTTTTCGAGCGAGTGGTGTCCGTTGGGGCAGCAGCAGTAGATGCTGATGCTGATCTTCTTCTTGTGTGGTGGTGGCGGTGGGCGAGGGCGACGCTGGATTCCGAGACGCATCCCATGGTGAATGGCAGCAGCACCAGCCTCTCCATTCTTCTATCCGGCCTCATTCTCTTTCTACCTTATAGTTCAATATGGAACCAATGCCCCAAAACAGAAACAGATAAAACGACGAAGCCGGATCAGTCTAGCATTGAGCTTCTACTAATCTACTCTTATCAGTCTGATGATTGAGGGTATTCTACTACTAGCTATATAGGGTGGTTGAGGGGGACATGGTGGAAGCCTTCGTAATCAAGCTAAGTCACTATGAATCTATGATTGCACATTTGATTTGTATACCAAGTCAAGATACATGTATGGATGTGTTCGGTAGACATCCAAAAAGGAGAAAGAAATAAAGAAAGCAAATGCAGTGGGCAGATCTTTGTCCTTCTGCACCTTATTTTTTCTCTCTTTCAATACCACTTTCATACACATCTCCACCATTTGTCTTCCCTCTGTTTCTTTCATCTATCTCTTGTCCTTTCATATCTAAAAGGTTTACTTAATTTGGACTCAAAGTACCAAGCTAGAACTGATGTGCGTTGGACGTAATGTAAGTGGGAGAACGGAGACCAGACCAACCTCCACTTACATGATTCTCAAGGCCAGAAGAATGATAGACCAAAATACAAAACAACAAAAAACAGAGCATCTTAGGATAACTTTGATTTCGAAAGCGATCTCTCTTACCTTTTGACCGTGCAGTATGAGTTCTGTAATCAGTAATGACGGCGAGTCATTAATCACCAGAAACCAAAAAAAAGGCACCAGCTTTCTTGCGTTGGAACGTTTGGTTTCTTCTCAACAGCAAAGCAGAGAAGCCATCGACAGTGGGTTTGTTTAGTTTGTTGAGGTTGATCCATACCAAGCTGGAAAACCAACATTTCCTCCTCTTGCCCATTCAAACCAAGCAAGCTCCATCTTTAAGTTTCTCATTATATTATATGTATGTATGGATCATTAACCTGTAATAATCAGAAGGATTAAATGGCGTTTTCGGTTAGTAGGAGGCCCAATCATGAATCCACAGGACTTACCCTGCAGTCTGCGCAGCAATAATACACACCACAGAAAGCTTTTCACTGCAGACGTACCTTTCAGCTGCTCATTCATGGTGTTTGATGTACTTCTCATGGCAATGGATCTTTCAGTAAGATCCAAGACTGACCAGGGACTTTGTTAACAGTTCTCTGGAGCATCAAACTCCTTGCTTCGGCTGCCTCTTCCCAATGATCATCGGCAGAGAACATGCTTGAACAAAGAACATAAGAACCTGGATCAAGTGGCTCCAGTTCGAGTAGTCTCTCACAGGCCCATTTTCCCATCTCAGCATTTTTCTGGAGCCTGCAGGATGACAAAAGTGACTTCCAGACTGCAGAGAGATGTGAGATGCCATTTTCAGCGATGAATCTCTTTGCCTCATCGAAGCGACCTGCTCGACCATAGAGATCGACCATGCAAGTGTAGTGTTCAACACCTGGATTCAAGCCGTAAACTTTTTGCATCGACTCAAAATATCCAATACCATGTTCAAACAACCCGTTATGGCAGCAAGCATTTAAAACAGCCAGAAATGCAATAAGATTTGGAGCGATGCTACTGTCTTTTAACATGAGGTCGAAGAGTCTAACAGCTTCCATCCCACGTCCGTGTAAGCCAAACCCATATATCATCGAAGTCCAGATCACAACATTCATATCATTGTTGCTTTCATTGAACTTGTGTATAGCATCGTTCAGACATCCACACTTGGAGTACATGTCGATGAATGATGAAGTTAGGTGAGCATCCACTTTATGCCCAACTTTTTGAACATGGGCATCGATCTGTCTCCCCAGCTCCAAATTGCCAGTAGCAGCACAGGTAGAAATGATGCTTGTGAGTGTATAAATGTCCACCTCAACATTTTTCTCAAACATGGACTTAAACATCTGGAAAGCACAGATGTACTCACGCTTCTTTACATACCCAGACACCATCGAGCTCCATGAAACTCTCCTTGCCATTGCATCCACTGGGGGGAAACCGTAGCACATTTGTTCAAATATCACAGAAGCCAATCTCAACTCCCCACATTTGCAATACATATCTATAAGCGAACTCGTTATGAAGCCACTGTCATCTATCCCACGTCTTTGAACCTTGCCATGAATTTGCTTCCCCAGTTGCAAAACTGATAAACAGGAAGCCAAGTTCAATCCTATAGAGAATGTTATAGCATTGAATTCAGGTCCATGCCCTGCCATCCTATAAAGAACTTCCAAGGCAATGCTTTCGCACCCACATCTTATTAGACCGTCTACAATGGTATTCCAACTTGCAACGTCCTTAGTCTGCAAACTATCAAACAATTCAAGAGACTTTCTTGCCTCCCCAAGATGCAAATAGGCACCCATCATTATATTCCACGACACTGTATCTTTCCCCGGCATTACCCCAAACAACCTTTCCGCGTAGCTGAAAGCTCCACTTTTAACGTAAAGATCAAGAATTGAATTCGCCAGCACAACATCGAAGACAACCCCATTTCTCAAAATCCAACCATGAATTCCTTTCCCGGCTTTTACCTCATACAAACTACATAAGGACTTCAAAACGGTCGACAGAGTAAATTGATTCGGCCTAACACCCTCAAGTTGCATCCTCCGAAACCATTCCATAACATCCTTGTGCGCCCCATTTCGAGCGTAACCCGAGATCAGGATGGTCCAAGTGCGCACGTCTCTGTCGAGAATTTCATCGAACAGCTTGTGTGCATTGGTGAAATCTGCAGACTTCGAGTAAAGAATCAAAAGATAGTTGATTGAAATTGAAGAATCACTAATGCAGCAAAAGGGGCCGCCTTTAACAGCCCGAGCATGTAAGGCCTCCGTTCTCGTCTCGACGACGCATTCTCCACCGGCTGCCGGGTAGTTTCGATACTGGCGAAGCGGTAGTTGGAGCAGCCATTGGAGTTTTGGGGGAAATGTAGTGAGTAGAGCGCTATACCGAGACTTTATCAGCAAAGATTTTGCTTCTAGACGCTTGGCTCCCAAGCAAGTCCATTTCATTTTATCGGCGACGGCAACATACTTACCGATTTCGCCGTTGTGTTTGGGAAGGCGGCTTCTGGTTTGAACTTTGAAGAACCCTCTATTTTCCTTGTTTTTTCTAGCAGAAAGGCATGGTAGAGGAGTTTGAAGTCTTAGCAGCAATATGGGCCTGCGTAATGGCGGGAGGGATATTGAATGGGCCCAACGTTTGGGCTGGGCTTAGAGGCATTGGATTCCTGAAAGAACGGGAGGGAAGGCACAATTCTCGTCGGCGGTGGGAAGTCGGTCAATAAGTTCCCCCGACGCGCCATTTCTCCTTTCCTTCTTCCTTCCTTCCGTTCTTTCTTTTGGGATCTTTGCTCCTAGCAGGATCTCTTTCTTTGCTTCTTTCCTCGATTCTCTTCTTCTTGGATCGGAATCACTTCCATCATTCCGATCTCTCTTTCCGATCCCTCATTACTCTGATCCAGATCTGTGTCCACCGACACTTTGACGTCACCTTCTTGTATCCGTTGAGGCTCACTGGCCTCGCCAATTTGTGTTCGTATAATGGGGTTTCGCTCAAACCCTAGGCTTCTCCTTGTTTTCGGATTCGTGCTATTGGCTCTTTCCTGTATCTCTGCTCAGGTTCGTCGCTCAATTCCCATAGTTTCCCCTGAATTTGCTATGGCTTTTACGTTGTCTGATTCGAGGGATGCTATTTGTTGTTCCTTCTGCTTGTAATTAGGACGCTGCTGTGGAGAATGGGAAAGAGGAATCGAATGAATCAGCATTCAACAGTCTCGGCCGGCGTGGCATGGTGAGTGGCTTATTTCTCTGTGTTGCCTTCCCCATAATGGCTCATGCTGTTCTTCAAAGGTAATAGTCACGGTTTCATTGGCACGAGCAGGGAAAAACCAAGAGGCATTGGTAGTGGATTAGTTACAGTATTGCAATTGATCGAGGGAAGTCGTTGGATACCTGTTCTTAACTGTTCGAATGGTGGTGCTGTGGCTGCAGATTGGCAGAAATGACATTGACATCAACTCTGTCAGCTTGGGTGTTACCCTGGACTCGGGTCTTGGAGTTTTTGATGCATTCTTTGCTAGCTTCTCGATGATCCTCGTTAGTGAGGTGTGTGCACTTGAATTCAAGTTACTCTTTCCTTGTTTGTTGATGGCAGCGGACTGAACAGTTCGTTATATGCAAATCTCATTGCTGGTTTCGTTGCCCATTTGCCTATCTCGAATCATTAATTTGAGTTGAATGCTTCTTCACGTACTCTGAATGTTAGAACTGTGTCTCTAGATTGGTTGGTCTGACAAGTGACACGTTGTTGACTGTAGATTGGAGATGAGACTTTTATCATAGCAGCTCTCATGGCAATGCGCCACCCAAAGTCAACGGTTTTATCTGGGGCTCTTTCTGCATTGTTTGTTATGACAGTAAGTTTCCTTATTTGGTGTCTGCTCTCGTTTGCCACATTCTGTCGTTTTGATTTTGTTATTTCTTGATATTTACTGTCTAGTATTGCATTTGCATGTCACTGTAATGCGTTGGTTCCATCACGTGAAAAATTCGCTTTCGGTTATTGTAATTACTCTGAAGCAGAAAAGCTGTTCTGAAATTCAACTTCCAATCAGATACTTTCTACTGGACTGGGAAGGATTGTGCCAAACTTGATATCAAGGAAGCATACCAATAGTGCAGCTACAGGTACAAGAATTTCATTTTCTGAACGATTTACCTCGTGAATGAATTATTTTCTTTTGAAATTGGTCAATGTGAACCTGACTGCACTTCTTTTCTCTTGTGTAGTTCTTTATCTATTCTTTGGACTGCGGTTGCTTTACATTGCCTGGAGGTCCGATTCAAAATCATCACAGAAAAAGGAAATGGAAGAAGTATGCTTTCTTGGTCTCTATTACCTTACTGCTTCAATATTGATCTCAGCTGCATTTTCCCCTGCTCAAATTACTTCTGTACAATCTGTGTATGATAGCGGTTGATTCTAGATGTGGAGTTACTCTTTCTAGTATTGGGTCCTTGTATGCTTAGACGTGACAAACAGTTTTGCAAGGGTCAGGAATAGTTAGAATCTGAGCTATGATGGTCTAATCCGTTTCCTGGCTTGTTCTATAATGGTTACCACCATAGTAATTTAGTTGATTCTAACTATCCAACATAAATAGCACACTAATCCCAGGGCGCAAGTAGTATGCCAGTATTACATAATTGTCACTTGTATGATTCTCATGCTTAACTAAAATAGACAACATAATTAGATTATGATTTTGTTGCTTTTGTAATGTATTGGGTTTATGCCTTTCTGACTGAAGGAAATAGCTTAGAATGGTCTTCTTTCATTTCATTGTCCTGCGCTGCTTTGGTCATTGGTTTCTGTGTTCTTAGGTTAAAATGGGATGTCATATATTCAGGTAGAAGAAAAGCTTGAATCCGGGCAAGGCAAAACAGGCATCCGCCGCGTCTTTTCCAGATTCTGTACACCTATATTTCTGGAGGTACAGTTTTTGGGTTACTTAACGCTTCATAATAGTGGCATTTTGTCACGTGAGATCCTCAATTCCTAAACGATGCTTCAATTGCCCTTGTCGAAGTTGTAAATCAATGATACGAATAGAGTCATCTGAACTACCGTCTCAACTGGCTGGCTTCCCTCTTTCCCTACACTTGCAGGCATTCATTTTGACCTTCCTTGCAGAGTGGGGTGACCGTAGCCAGATTGCAACAATTGCTGTAAGATGAAAAGAAAACTCTTATCTCCCTTATATGCTTTTCCTTCTTTGATGCGAAAGTCTTATCCTGGTTTTGGACTTGTGCAGTTGGCCACGCACAAGAACGCAGTGGGCGTTGCAGTTGGCGCAACAATAGGCCACACCATCTGCACATCAGTAGCAGTTATAGGAGGGAGCATGCTGGCTTCCAAGATCTCGCAGAAGACGGTTGCCACGATCGGAGGCTTGCTCTTCCTGGGTTTTTCCTTGTCGTCGTATTTCTACCCACCTCTATAGTTGCACGCTAACCCTCCATTCTTTTCCCTCGGTAGAGCAAATACAACATCAGAAATCTTTCGCCTGCAATTTTCCCATCCTCCGTTCTCTACTTCCTCATTCCTTACTAAATAGTCTCGCTGTGACAACTCCAAGTGATTTGTAATCTTGATCTATATTTTCTTGTATAATCAGCCTATGATACTCTAGTTTTGTAGATGCGTTTACTAGGTAAATGTAAAATTATGTCATGGATATGTAAACCTTTGTCGCCCTAATGTGATGTGATTGTCGGCGAAATCGCTTGCAATTCGTCTATCAACGCTATCGATCAAATCGTCAGTGCACACAATGTTAATATGATGTGTTCATTGGTGAAATTACGTATCGAATTCGAGTAATTTTTATGGCCGTTTGTTTGTCATCAACAAGCAACAATCAGCTCGTGGAAGCTCATGTAACGTCCTGTGTCAGCACTTCGACGAGAAATGGCCATATTGCCGGTCTCATTACTTCATACATGACTTTCGCGCAATTTTTCTATCGCTTCAATTTTGTTCAATGTTCTTCCGAAAATTGCATTGGTCGTGTTTATACGACGCGATAGGCGAGTAGGAAGCACGAAGAGAAGGGAGCGCGTGAAGTTAGAGATGAGGGGTGGGTGGAGGGAAGGGAGTTGGGAGAGATAGATAGACCAGTCTCAAGTGTCTGGTCCGTCTGGTAGTTTTTCTTCTCTTTCGGATGGTTGGCTTTTATTCCCTTTCCCTTCTTCTTCTTCCCCCTTGAGTTTCTGTGGAGCGGAGTGGACAACGCCACGCCCCACATCTCTTTCTCTCTCGCGAGAACAAAAAAGTAAATAAAACAACCCCAAAAAAAAAAAAAAAAACTGCCTCCGTTTTCCCTTTCCTCTTTCTTCCATCTCTCTCTCTCTCTCTCTCTAATTTATTTCCTCTCCGTTGCACTGTGCGGAATTCTGGTGCTGCTGCTTTCTCTCTCTTCCCCCCTCCTCCCGAATCTCTGCGTTTCTGTCTGTTGTTTGTCGGAGGCGGAAGAAATAGAATAGCGGCCGAGGATTGATTGATTGCGTTGGGGGGGAAGGGGAGAGGGGAATGGGGGTTCCGGCGGGGAATTTCGGAGGATTCGACAGCTAATTTTGTGTTTTCATGGAGGAGGGAGGAGATCGCTGCGGTTTCTCTTCTTCTACTACGATATGGAATTTGACGCCGGAATTCCGATGTCCCGAGCTGTCGTCGTTGCTCCTCCGTCGTCGGTTGTGACCGCCGAAGGGACTTCTCTATCGCCGTCCTTGAACGAAGGTTTTTCCCCCCTCTCTCTCTCTCTAATCTCGAATAATGGCAATCGGAGCTCCGTCGTATGGCCGTCGGCAGAGGAGTGTATAAGCTCTTCTCCGTCCGTACGTATCTGTTTGGTTGGGAGGAAAAAAAAATGCAACTGACGTGTTGCGCTGCCTGATAACCAAATTTCCCGGGAATTGTCGTTTCTGCCCCTCCGGCCCCTCCTTTTTTCCGCTGCTGCGATGAATTCTGAGCTCTGATCATCACTGCTTTTAGCCCGAAAAACGTCGGAAAAAGCTTTAAAAAAAAAGAATGGTGTTTGGGTCACGTTTTTCGTCTTCTTTCTCCGATTTTCCCCTCTTATTATTATAAACAAAATTGTTATTTTAATGCTTGCTGGCTTGTTTGGTAACTTGCTGCTCGAATCAAATGCTCGTTCGTTCATGGCGGGTTTTTGATGCTTTCAAGCTCGGAATCGGCTGTTTTGGCCTCTTATGTCCTGATTGCAACGTTGTGATTCACGATGAATTGATTTTTGTTCTAAAGCCGATTCTCTAGTATAATATTCTTATCTGTTTATCTTCTTTGTTTTATTTTTCTGCGGATATGAATCTTATTCTCCCTTTTGGTGGTGCTCGTTTGTTTCTTTCCACATTTCCTGGATTTCCTGCTGTTTCGCTGTTGCTCAGATATTGGCTTTGATGAGAGCAGTACTTTGCGTCTTGATGTTTCCCTGCATAGAAAATTGATGGTAGTTACGGTGCTGCCAGTACAACTGAACTTCCACTGAAGAAGTTGTATTAGGCCCTGATATATTATTGTCTTTTGTTGGCAATGGCAATGGCAATGGCAAGAGTTGTTAACTCTTTACACCATTGTTCTGTCCATTTTTGCCACCCTGGGTTCAACTGCAGTTTGCTCCTCGTCGTCGTCGCTACAGCTTGAGTCAGTAATCCTCTTTTCCTGGTTTAAAGGGCTGATCTTTTTACCAGCAGGGGAATTTGACGATGAATTATTCTTCTCTGACTTCTCTGGTTTTTAGTGTTAGGCTGGTTGAGGGGAATGGCTAACTTTGTTTCTTTGCATTTAAGGTGGACTTTTTTTTTTTTTTTGGGATCCTGAAAGCTTCAACCTTTCTGATGGAATTTCAGATTCAATGTGGCAAGTCAACTTCAGATCTAGTGAAGCAATGGAACCCGGTCCGTACCCTGAACGTCCTGGGGAGCCAGATTGTTCCTATTATATCAGAACGGGTCTATGTAGATTTGGTGCCACTTGCCGATTTAACCATCCTCCTAACAGAAAGCTGGTATGAGCCGTCACCTTTTTGCTTTGTGAAGTAGTTGCAAAATATTTCGACAAATTCTACATCTCGAGATAGTTATTTGCCATCAAACGGTTTCTGTGTTATGCCTCTATGGAAAAGAATTGGGCTTTCTCCATTCATTTTCTTCCCTTTTCCACCTGGTGAACAGTATCTATGAATTATAGGTACCCTAAGCTCGAGCATTGGTTTGATTAGGTTGTACCTTCTTTACCTACTAATTACTCAAGTTTATTTATTTAGTGTTCTCTCATGTTTAGCCTTTTATCCCCCAATCAGCAGATATTTGTCTTTCCTACACACAAATCTCTATGATCGGGCATACTCATACTGTCATACGTGATGGTGCTATACTTTGACTTAGATTTCTCATGATATGAATATTTTACAGAGGTGCATGTAAAACACCTTTTCTGCCTTGCAAATTTGCGTGATTTATGTGGTATCTTCTATCTTAAACGACTAAAGCCTGTGTTATTGATACTCTGAACTACCTTTCGGTTTTTCTCTAGGCTATTGCTGCAGCAAGGATGAAAGGGGAATTTCCAGAAAGGATTGGGCAGCCCGAGTGCCAGGTACATGAACTGCCTCCCTTTTATGTCCACTTTCCTGCTTCCTGTAAATGGTTCTTGGAGTTTGGAGATGGTATGGAAGCCTTTCATTTTGTGTAGTGCATACTTACAGGATGAAATATTGTGTTTTCCTTGTATATGTTCTGCTTCAAATACTAACCTGATGATTTAAATGCTTTCCAGTACTATCTGAAGACTGGAACTTGCAAATTTGGAGCAACATGCAAGTTTCATCATCCTAAAGACAAGGCTGGGATAGCCGGAAGAGTTTCCTTGAATATTCTGGGCCTCCCACTTCGACCAGTATGGTTTCCTCATTCATCATGTGCACGAAAAAAAATTATTCATTAAATGTGTTTGATTCTACTTCGGATCATAATGAAATTTTGCTTCATGAAAATTGCAGTGTCATGCGTAGTAGTAACGTTATATATCCAAGCGTAGCTAGCCAAGTAAATGATCTTGCAACGTCTGACCAGTTTCTCATTGTGCATTTGCTTGCTGCAGAATGATATTGAGTGTGCTTACTATTTAAGAACGGGTCAATGCAAGTTTGGGAGCACATGTAAATTTCATCATCCTCAACCGAGTAATTTAATGCTTCCATTACGGGGTTCTCCTATTTATCCTACTGTTCAATCTCCAACAAATCCTGGCCAGCAATCCTACCCAGCTGGACTTACAAACTGGTCAAGGGCGTCCTATATTACCAGCCCACGCTGGCAGGCTCCTTCCAGTTACACACCCTTGATTGTACCTCAGGGAGTTGTTTCTGTTCCCGGTTGGAACGCTTATAGCGTAAGATTCTTTAACCATTTCATGTGAAGAATTATCATGAAGCCACACTTAATCAAATGGATAAGCAGGTCAAAGCTGCACTAGGAGCAGATTGATAGGAATATTTTGTGTGGTTATTCCTTTATGTTTTGCATCTCAACCTAACAATATGATTTCTTCTATTGTATGGCTTTTGAGTATATAATTTGATAGCTACATCTTATCTTTTTTCCCCCTTTTCCCCCTTCGAAGATCTCTTTATAAGTCAGTATATTCATGGTCCAACCACAGCCTTCAAACCGAGCAACTGAGCTTGGTGGAAATAAATGCATACTCTTGTGTGCCCCCTCCCCCTCCCATTTCCTTAGCCTTTTTGTGATATAATGCATTTGCTAGTTAAGTGACAAGGAGAACCTTGATTGAAGTAGGAGTTTTGAGGAGCTAAAGCAATAGTTCTCTCATGAATACAGGATATTGAAAGATCTTTTTCCTTGAATACATATCATCTAACCTTACATTCTCCATAGACATTCTTTTTATGGATTCTTTACTTTTTGTTTGATTTTAGGGTCAGGTGGGTTCAGTTTCATCGCCTGATAGCCAGCAACAAAGTGGAAACAGTCAGATATACGGGAACTCCCTCCAGAATGAGACAACGAGTACCGAAGCTCAAGGAGCGTTCTCCGCATACCGTTCTGGTTCAGTCCCTGTTGGATATTATGCATTGCAGAGGGACAATGTTTTTCCCGAGAGACCTGGACAACCTGAATGCCAGTATTATATGAAGACCGGTGACTGTAAGTTTGGTGCAGTTTGTAGATTTCATCACCCAAGAGAAAGGCTAATCCCTGCTCCAGACTGTGTCTTGAGCCCTATAGGCCTCCCATTACGTCCGGTGAGCTCAACTACCCTTTTTCTCCTGATTTTTACAACTTAAGTTGTGTCTACATGCTACGGAAAGATCTTTCAAGTTTCCAGCTTCATGCTGAGTTGCAACTTGCAAAACCCACCTTTTTTGACTGATGGATGATTGATGAAGCTGGTGCTTTAACTTATCATCAGGGAGAGCCTCTGTGTATCTTCTACTCCCGATACGGGATTTGCAAGTTCGGTCCGAGCTGCAAGTTCGACCACCCTATGGGAATCTTTGCATACAATCTCTCAGCATCATCATCTTCTGCTGTTGATGCCCCGGTTCGACGTTACCTGGAGTCATCTTCAGGACCGGAAGGCCTCGTGGAAGCCACAACAAACTCTGGAATGCCAAGGAGACTCTCATTGTCAGAGCCAAGACAGATGACTTCTCCTGATGACGATCATAACATTGATGCAGAGGGATGATTGAGACTGCCCCCGCCGCAGTGCATTCGTTATAAGCAGCTCCGGAATACTGCAGATGGCAAACAACAATCAAGCTTGCCTGCTTTGACTGTAAAAATTCATTTCCTTGGGTCTGTTGGAGATGTACAGAGTTCCATTCCATCCATCGCCACCAGTTGATAATGCCGAAAATTCAGAAGAAAATGATTTAACTCTCTCTCTCTCTGAATCTCTCATACTCTGTTGCGTTGTATAAAAAGAAAAACCAGTCTGCAAAATATTGTCTCGTTTTGGTCTAAAATTCCATGACGTGAACATGTTGTCTCAATGCGATCATCGATCCTTCTTATTTTTTATGCCTCCATTTCTATTCTGAATGTTGTACACAGAGCACTTTTCATTCGCCATTTTCGTTATACATTTGATCCTCTCACCTCTTATTCCTCTCATCAGGCACTGAACTTTTCAATATGACGTATAAGTTAACTCCCCTCGAATCATTATCGTGGCTTCATGTTATCGCTTTAACTTGCATTACAAGGCAAAGCCAGAGAAGAATTACTTGTTGATAGTAGGATGTGTTTGGGCATCAAAAGGTTGAATTATATAAAGGTGAAGTCGAAAACACAGAGGAAAAGGACCTGAAGCCTGAATATGGTGCATTGGTAAAGGAATATTCCCATTGCAAGTTGTTCCTCTTTCACAATTTTGTTGCTACTGTGAGACTGAAAATGAGCTTAAATCTATCAAATTGTGAGTAGTGGAACTACCTCGTGGCAGAGAGGGAGTTTTGCTACAAACGAATGGTTGCTAAAAAAAATAAATCGTTGCAAAAGATGAAAGACAACTATTCTTCGACACAAACGAAGTCGTTCAATTTGTTTGTTGTTCAACTATTTTTGGACACAAACAAAGTTGTTCACTATCATCATCCTTGAGTTGCATATGCCTGATTAGTTGACAACAGTTGAAAACATGGATTCTATCTTATTTTGCTATAACTCTTAAGACATTAACAAACTAGTATAAGAAAAAGAAAAACAAATTTAGGTGAAATATGTCACCAAAAGAAACAAAAATTCTATGTCCAAATCCATATCATAAGAGAATAGCTATTATCTTTACTGTTTCGAGAGAGAACAACCTATAGCTGTATAAATACCTTTTTTTTCTTTCTTATGTAATCTAAAACAAATCTTCTTTGATCCCTTCTGGTTTTATCAGTAATTCAAATCAAATAGGGACATAATTTTTTTTGCATCCTCTCAACAATTTCCCTTCCTCTTCTGCCTCACAAATGAATACAAGAATCTAGGTTCCCCGTCCTATGGATTTACACGAAACTATTTACGATTCGATCCCCAGAAATCAATGAAAGAAAGAAACAAAATGGACTCTCTAGTACACTATTTTCTATCATTGTAAGGGTCTATCCAACATTTATCCTCCTCGGCTGCCTTCGCCCATCTTTGCTTGAACGTTTTGTACTCGTTCCACGACTGTCTCCTCACCTGCCCCAGCCACCACCAACAATTTTAGCCGTGTTAGATACTGGTGAATTAGTCTATCAATCAAATTTCAGTTGTCATAAAACAAGAACTAGTGAACAATGGTTTTACAACGAATCAAATACGACTTACTTCCACTCTAGGGTTGAATTCACGGGGATTAAAAGGGCGCGGTGGAGCAGTATCCTGCAGAAACATCCCCCGATTCTCCTCGAGTTAATTCTCTTTACGCACAACGAACCATATGGTTTGTCACGGGGGGAAAAAATGAATGAATGAATCAATCAATCACCTTTGATTCACCAAGTGTAGGCTTGCCATGATGTACAACATACTCTGCATCTACAACTCCCATCTTCTGGGTTCTGTCCCCTTGAGCACAGTAGCCAAGCCGATAATCCAGCCCCCAAGCATGGATCAAGTCATTCTGCAATTGCAAACCCACACCAAAAGCTGGAAATCCCTCAGCATTTTGCATATAAAAATGGAGAAATGAAATGAAATGAGGGAGCTTTTTTTTTACAAATTCTGCATCTCGCACTCCAAATCCTGACTTCGTCCGAGGAACCGAATTTACCTGGATCATGTACCAGACGCAGCGCCAGGCGTCTCGTGAGAACACGGGCGCCATCATCTCTACCCATCCAGTACATGGAGGAGAAGTGTTGTTTTGTTCGCAAGATCCCGGCTTGTATATTCGTCTGCAGAACCAAGAAATTCGGCCATTGCTGAGTTTAGGGACTAGGAACTGTGAAGGTGGGAAATGAGTCAGAGTTGATTACACAGATAAGAGGGGTTAGAGTTTTTATGAACCTGTGGACTATAGAATTGATCCGAGCAGTAATCTGCTGATGAATCTCCGACTTCCCCACGTCCAATGCTGGTTGCGATATCTCGAGACCTTCGCTCGAGACAATCGACAGGTACCTAAGAGGGTCGAATGTATCGACTCCGATGTCTTCATCCCACAGGAATACATAGTCGTACTCCGCGACTATGTCAGGATGCATAAACCTCTTCGCGAACCACCTGAGGAAACACATCTTGTTTCTTAGTATGTTCAGAGATTACTTTCCGTTGTATAGAAAGCAAACAACGAATTGAAAATGAAAGAAAGAAAACTTGCCATTTGGTTTGATTGTGTGCAGAGACATGAACGACATTGGAGTTCCAATCAAACTCCCTCCATTCATCCACAGCGTCGTCGTAGTGGAACAACATCACCGTGAAGCTACTCGAAAGAAACTTTGTCACCATTTTGTTCACCAGGACTTTCTGCTTCACACCCACAGCTGCTGCAAACAAGTTGGCCTTCTCGTTTGGTTTCCTCTTGGCAACATTTCCCCATAGGGGCCTCATCTGCAAATTTGAAGTCTTTTGGATGATGCCTCGGGGCAATGTCTCGCTTCGCTGAGGCATTTCTCGATCCTAAAATGTCACGCATTAACAACAACGTAAACAAGCAGTCGAGTTTTCAACGGAGCATTTGATCTCTCTACATATTCAACCCACCTGGCAATTCGCAGAAATCAGATTGTTGGAATGGACAATACTTTCAGGCAATGTCTCAGTTGCCTGAGGCTTTTCTTTGTCATTTCTTTGGGGCAATGTCTCACTTTCCCTAGGCCTTTCCTGATCCTTACTTTGGGGCAATTTCTCATTTCCCTGAAGCATTTCCTGTTCCTTGATTTCGGCCGATGCCTGCCTTCCCTGAAGCATTTCCTGATCCTTGCTTTGGGGCAATGTCTTTGTTTCCTGAGGCCTTTCCGGTTCCTTGCCTTGGCGCAATGTTTCACCTCCTCCCTGAGGCCTTTCCTGGGGCTCGAAACAAACACAGAACAACGACGTAAACAGGACGAGCACGACGAGGAACGAAACGAATGTGGAAAAGGATAGACACCCGCAGGCCCACCTGGCAATTGCAGGTGGAATTAAGATTGCTGAAACTACCTACAGCTTCTGATCTTGTCAATGCCTGCAATTCAGACTGCACAGAACAAAACAGAACAGTTCCTTTTTTGGGTTTGTTTCAGAATTTCTACAATTGGGTCCTGATTGAAATGTGCAAAGCTCGATTAGGGTTTAGTGGGTAATTATTAATTACCTGTTTGTGGTCAGGAACTAGAACGGTGGTGCCGATGATGAAGACTACCAGAATGAGGGAAGCAGCCGGGAAAACGGTGCGGCAGAGGCATGATCTGGTTTTGGCATCCACTGGTATTGATATCTGCAGCCAAACCAAACGAAATTCATGGAAAATGTAATGTGAAATTAATTTCCGGAATCGAGCATAAAGGTTTCAAATTTGCAGCTGGTTGTCGAACCTTAAGCATGATTCTGGGATTACAGAGAACCTGCGCACTGGAAGAACGTCGGACGTTTTCCGAAGAGGAGAGGAGGAACCTTAATATAAAGAATTGGCAGAAGGGGATTGAAACGGAAAGCAGCAATTGAAAAGAGATTTCGAGGAAGAAGAAGAAGAAGAAGCGCTCCACAGTAAGATATTAGTTGCAGGAAACATGGAAAGCAGAGTCAGGGAAAGGGGATGGTTCTTTCGTTTTTCGTTGGTTGATTCTCTGCTTCCTTGCTTAATTCCTTGATTATGGCGTAATCAACGTAATGGGTTTTCAGCGAAAGACACGTTTTGGGCGTCTTTGTCAGGAGAAAGGAAAACAACGATGGATGATGGTTAGAGACTTTGCAAAAGGGACTCTGTTTTCCTAGCAATTAACAGAGCCGATGATAAATTCGGTTCCATTCACAATACCAGGAGAAAATGAAGGGGAAAGGAAGAAGATGCATATACATAGACAGATAGAATGAATGAAGAAGAGAGAAGTCGTTCAGCGGGAACCGAAAGTGACGCAGAAAACGCAGCACGGAATCTTGTTTCTGATCCCCACCACTCTCTGTCACGTCCATGGAAATTCTCCCAATTAATTCCCGTTTTAATTTAATTACTGATGAATTGCTTCGTATTTATTTCCTTGCGAGTTTCCTCCCAGAAAGGCTCGTGATTTATGATAATAATTTGATGAAATGGTGAATTAATTTCAACGGATGCTACTGGTGATTATAATTCCGCGTCTTCTTTGGATTCTGGGTATTGTAATTAATCAATTATTATGCTTTTGATTTGATGCATTCATCTTATTTGATTGCTTAGGGTTTAATGGCACTGAGAGAAGAAAGCTGTGGCGTCTCTGATGCGTTCTTCTTCAGTTACGGGATAACAGGGGAGAAGAAGAAGAAGAAGGATGGAATATGTTCTGTTATTATTCGCCCGGGGATTGGCGGGAGAGAGGTCAGGAAGTGGCGCGAGGAAGGAAACGTGCGACCAAGTCAAGTCAACTCTCTCTCTCCCCTCTCTCACTAAGCACCAACATTCTCCTCCACGTAAATTAATGTCTAACTAATTAATCCCCATTTTGTATAATCAATTCCTTTGTTTATCAATTTACAAATTGGCAAACGTGTCCTGAAATTAAGAATACAATTAGGTGAAAATTATTGGGAATTTAGATATATATATATATAAAATTTACAAATCGATTGCCACGGGGTTGTCCATTTGATGGTCAGAAAAGTCTTTTCGTTGTTCCCTGTGTTTCCTGAATGGTTTTTGGCCACATAACTATTTGCATCTAGTTGTTACGAGTAGGGCTGGAAGTTTGGTACCGGTATTTGGAATATACTGAATACCGTACCGAATTTGTCTATATTTGGTATTACCGAATACACGTATTATTTCTTGGTATTTGAGATTTAATTTTTGTAATTCGGTATTAGGGATTACGAAATTGAGATTGGTATATACCGAAATAGCGATCAATATCGAAATATAAGCTAGTGTGTATTTTATCTTCTCAATTAAACTCTCTCATTCACTACTACACGACCATCAACCACCAAGAGAGGCATTTAATTATTTATAGATCATCTCATCTTTTTTTCCCAACTCAAAAGTCCCCATCCAACTCAATTTTTACTTTCCAATTTAATAACTTGTTATTTTCATAACACCAAAAAGCAAACACTAGAATTAGTCGTCTCTTAGTCTTCAATTCGTCAAATTAAAAATTAACAATGACAAGAACTTGAGATGTCACCTCTCATTCATTCTCCTTATCCACATCCTAGTTCTAGGCAAACTCAAGACTCTTCGCTTAGTCTCTTTGCCCTAAATTAAACAATCAAATCCAATTTTTATATTTAATTATTTATTTCAAATGTAATTGATTTTGTATTCGATAATACCAATTGGGATATTGAAGTACCGATCGGAATACCGGAATATTTAGCGATTGAGATTGGGATACCGAAATTATTTAGGGATTGAGATTGGGATTGACTTTCGGAAATAATTCGATATTCGGGATTTCGGTATTTGATATTGGGATACCGATACCGTACCGATTTCCACCTCTAGTTACAAGTGATTTTTTTTTGTCAAAAAATAGAATTTAATGGATTATATTTTATTTTAATATAAAATTTAGTTGTTTTACACAGAAGAATCATATTAATTGTAATTTTGAAATTTGTCATGAAATATTTAACTAAGCAATTGGATTCACACTCTCGTTTCACTCCATCTGCTTTTCAGAAAAAGCTAAAACGAAGATGCCCACCCAAAAACGAGAAAGGGAAGTAGCTGCCCAGAGACGGCGGGAGGTAAGAGAAGGCGGAGCTCAGCTGAAACAACAGCATAAAGTGAGTCGAGGGATCGCCACCGGAGAAGAAAAGCGACGGAGATTTAGCAAACAACACAACGCCTATAGCTTAAGTGGTTCTGCAGCTACGAATCGCCTTTTCTGTCGTTCAACGACGGCCGATGGGCGGCGTAAATCGGAGATTCGACCAACCCTAGCATGCTACAGATCTGCGACTGGAGAAATGTGAGTGAAATGACACAGAGCGCACGAAGAAGAGGTTGAGCTTTATACAACACGAGAGTGAGCTGTTGAAACTCGCAACCAGCTCGACTCAGCTCGAGCGAGGGTATCAGCCGAAACTCTGTGGTATTACTCTCTGGTAACCAAGTAATTAGTGAATTAGCATCGTAGTTGCTCATAAGCCATGCAAGTGAAATGGGTTTCTGCTTGTTTCCTCTCCAAGACCCTGAAACGGAATCTGCTGCCGTTGCTATTACTGTCTATGCTGTGTTCATGGCAATGTCTCTCTGTTGATCTCAATCCACAAGACAAGGCTTCCCTGTTACTGATTCGCTCGTGGATTGATGACCCAAACCATGCATTCTCAAGCTGGTTTGGTTCTGACTGCACAAATTGGACTGGGATTGCCTGCCACAACCACACAGGCCGAGTTATCTCAATAGATTTCACCACCATGAATCTTTCAGGTCGAGTTCATCCCAGTATGTGCAAGCTTGCCCATCTAGAGTCCTTGATTCTTTCCAAGAACAGCCTTTTTGGTCAAGTCCCGGCATGCTTTGGTTGGTTGAAGAACCTCAGAACCCTTGACCTGAGCCACAACAAATTCCATGGTGTTTTGCCTGATAGTCTCATGAGGCTTGGTCAGTTGAGAGAACTTATACTGCGTGGGAACCAGGATCTGGGTGGTGCTGTTCCGTCTTGGCTTGGCAATTTCTCGACCGGTTTGGAAAAACTGGATTTGGGTTTCAATTCATTCCATGGTGAAATGCCTGGTAGCTTGTTTCAGTCCAGGTCATTGAAGTACTTGGATTTTGAAAGCAACCATTTATCAGGTACCATTGGTGAGTTCTCTCAGCCTTTGGTGTTCCTCAATCTTGGGTCTAATTTGTTTTCGGGTACTTTACCATGTTACTCTGCCGCTGCTCGATCCCTCAAGGTTCTTAATCTGGCTAACAATTCAATTGTTGGAGGGATTCCTACGTGCATTGCTTCACTGGCTGAATTGACTCATCTCAATTTATCACTTAACCATTTGAACTATGCTATATCCCCTCGACTCATCTTCTCTGAGAAGCTTCTTGTGCTGGACTTGAGTTTCAACGATCTCTTTGGCCCTCTTCCAGCTAAGATTGCTGCAACGACGGAGAAATCAGGGCTCGTTCTTCTTGACCTATCGCACAACCGTTTCACGGGCTCTATCCCATTGAAGATGACAGAGCTGAAAAGCCTGCAGGCTTTGTTTCTCTCTCACAACTTGCTTACTGGTGAAATTCCTGCTAGGGTTGGAAATTTGACCTATCTTCAGGTAATAGATCTCTCACACAACGCATTGTCAGGTTCAATACCTCTGACAATTGTCGGGTGCTTTCAACTGCTTGCCCTGGTGCTTAACAATAACAACCTCTCTGGCGAGATTCAACCCGAGTTAGATGCATTGGACAGCTTGAAGATACTTGATATAAGCAACAACAGGATCTCAGGTGAGATTCCTTTGACTTTAGCTGGCTGCAAGTCCCTTGAGGTCGTGGATTTTGGTTCCAACAATCTCTCCGGGAACATCAATGATGCCATCACCAAATGGCTGAATCTCAAGTATATCTCCCTTGCTCGGAACAAGTTCACCGGAAATCTACCTAGTTGGTTGTTCTCTTTTCAAGCAATCCAAATGATGGACTTGTCAGGGAACAAGTTCTCCGGCTTTATACCAGATGGTAACTTGAACGTGAGCGTTGATTTCAACAATGCAAGCTACAATGGAACGAGACTTCCATTGGAATCACTTGAGATACAGATATCTGTAGTTGTTGTTGGCATCAACGAGTTAACCTTCAGTTACCAACTGCCGTCAACAGTTGGTATTGATCTATCTGATAACTTGCTACGCGGGGAGATTCCAGACACCATGTTTGGACTACGAGGATTGGAGTACCTGAACTTATCTTATAATTCTCTCGATGGAGAGATTCCGAATCTGGAGAAAATGTGGAGTTTGAGAGCTCTTGACCTGTCACACAATGCTCTATCTGGGGAGATTCCGCAGAACATCTCAAATCTTCAAGATCTTGCGGTTCTGAACTTGTCATTCAACAGTTTTTCTGGGTCCGTACCGAAGAATGAGAGTTACAAGAGGTTCCCGGGAGCATTTGCTGGGAACCCACATCTGTGCTTGGAGGGGGAAGGATGTGATGATGATGCAAAGCAGCTGGCGATTCCTGGAAGGCCCTTTCGTGAAACGGATGATGAAGGACCGATATTGGCATGGGTGTTCTGCTTGAGTGCTGTAGTTAGTTGCTATTCTAGTCTCATGGTTCTGTTCTGTTCGTCGAAAACAAGAAGGTACATCTTCCACACGAAAGGTTCGTGTTGCGTTTGCAAGTAAAATGCAGTCTGCTGATTGGATGTTGTAAAACTGACTTATGGTTGTATGTATGATGTAGCCAGTAGTGGCCATGAGCTACCCAATGATGTATTGTTAATGCAGTTGCTATGTAGTATGTAAGCAAAGCATTGTTGCTTTTTTCTTCTTCTCAACTATGAAAATCAACTTCATTTTAGAAACAGGAACAGTTAGAAGCATATAGCCCATAGTTCTTTAAGATGGGATCAAGACCAGTGATGAACCAAACGAACTTAAACTCGCTTCAGAAATTGTAGACATAAGGATCGTGTCAAAGAATCCATTGAGCGCACTTATCCTTCTTCTGTAGCCTTTAATCTGTTCGGTAAGGGGAGAGATGAGACTCAAAATCATGGTCTTTGTCATTAGGTTCATATTATAAATTCAACACAATATGAAGTAAAGAATTACCAGCTAATTCAGAGGCAGCCTGGAGTTGATCTGATACTGATAGAGCTCTCAAGTCTCAACACCATGCTCAACAGTTGTACATGGAAGGTAAAATATCTCCGGTACCACTAAAGTATGAGAATTGTAGGAACTATACCACTTAAATATGAATAGGGTATCACGTGATACAGAACTTTATTATATGTGCATCCGGTACCACTTAAGTATATTGTTAAGTGCATTCCGTTAAAAGAATATTCTGTTTTCTTCACAATTGGTCCTACTTTTCTTATTCTAAAAAATCAATCCTTTGGACTTATGAAAAACATAATTTTTTTATGGTTTAGTTGGAATCCTCTTTTAAAGACTATCATCAAATAAATTTTTCAATAGGAAATTTAGAATAAATTATCATTATAAATATTTTTAATTATCATTATGTGTTCTAATAATTTAATTTTTTCTAAAACAAATATATCCTATAAATTCTATCTCGATATAAATAATCTGAGGATGTTAATTCTCTTACTGTGTCTAATTTTCCATGTTCAATATCTGTGTAATTATCTAATATTATAGATGTTCCATATTAGTTAAATTTAGTAATTCTAATTCTCTTCATATAGTCATGTTTTCTTTTATAGATTTGTTATTGAATGTTGTAGCTTTTATAGTTTACTTATTAATTGGTTACTTTTCGTCTCTTTTCGTTCTAAATTTTTTCAATTACGAAAATATGTTTAATTCTTTGTGATTGCGTTCCATTTATCCTTCTTTGGTATTGATGATAGCTGATTAGGTTCTATTTTAACTGTTTTTAGTGGTGCTTCTAATTGGATTAGGGGTTAAAATAGCGCATTTTCCAATAACTGCCAGTCTAGCATTCATTGCCAAGCTCTGCAATATTAGCGCACCATGACCAGTGGCAATGACTACATACTCAGCGAAAGGCAGCTTGACACAAATACCTGAATTCACCCATTGCAGACTGCAAACAGCAAAAGCCTCATGTAATGATAACCGGGCAAACAAAGTATCCACGAAATTGGCATATACAGCGAAAAACATTAATATGTTCAGAAAATTTCAAGATTTAAACTGATAGTATAATATTAATGCATACTCATGTTCTTCCTCGTAAATAGATTCAGCAACATCACCAAATTCCTCATTATTACCAGCCAGATTCATGTCATCATTTGATTCTTCAGCATCATCAGATGCGTCTCTGATCCATCCATATACATATCACTCGATTCTTCACTAAGAAATCAAGAGAACCAAGTTTAAACAGATTCTAAGACTAACTCACACATAGAATTGGAAGAGAAGACGACTACGATTTCTATTTCATCAGGCAAACGAATAGGAGAACGCAGGAGACGAATATACATGTGCTCTTCATTGGAGGTGTGATCGCTAATCCAAGAATCAAAATACTTGTCCGAGTCACTTTCGCCGTACGTGTAGTACTCCACATATATCTCACCGTCAGAAATCGTAGTTAGTGGAGCAAGAATCAATGACGAGAAAGCCAAAGCTTGTAGTCGACTACACAGCTTGGAAGTTCCTTTAAAAAAAGTTTGGAAGTTATGATGAAAAAGACCAACAAAGAATGGGATTAGGTGTTCTCTAAAAAGAAAAGAATGTGATTAGGTGCTTACTAAAAACACGAACACTTACGTAAAAAACTAATGAAAATATTTATTCTTAATCTTTAATGTTTTTAATATTTATAAAAAATAATAAATGCTCCTAATTATTCTCTTACAATTAACCAAAATTGGAATTACAATAAGAAACTAAAACAAAATTAAAGGGAGAACATTTGGTCCAACAACATCTTTTCAATTAGATTACTTTAACCCCAGATTTGTTCTTCTAATAAATGGTTTTCTTTAGAAAAAATTAGCAAACAACTTATAGGTTCATGCTACCATACCTTAAGTTTAGGGAATATGACGTATATAGTATGTTTAGTGAAGTGGTGCTATTTAAATAAACTTAATATATAACTTTATACTTACAATGTGCAACAAAATACGAGGATTAATTTCTCATGAATTTCACTGTAATCCAAAGTTAGTGATTTGAAATTTCTTTATTCGCCAGCACCAGAGTCGTTCTTTATGAGGAGACTATATTCTTACCGTCAAAATTTACAGTCATTTAATCAACGTTGTTTTTTTTTTTTGCAAATGGATAGATTAATCATAAAGTAGGAAATATCTTTTCTTACCAATGTATTGAGTGACAAATATTGATGGAATGATCAAAATGAGAGGTCAACCATCCTCATTTGCAAGGATTACATCTAATATTAATGTATTGATTGACAACTACTTGAAACACGACACTAAATAATCGAGTTCACATAAACTAATGTTCATTGAAGACACGAGTCAAACATCTATCTTTATTTCATTTTGGATATCAGTTAATCTCATAAAAAATATGTATTAAAACTAATTTTAATGTTGAAATTAAGCTTAAATGACATATCATAGTACTTTAAGATGAGATCGAGAATTGTGATTCCATTAGTAAGACGTGCATCGTACCCAAGGTAATGCGCAACCCAATAAACTATCACCGTCTCACATTAAGATTAAATGACAAAAATTTCCATCCTAATACCAGTTGAGTTTTCAGGTGTTATACGATCACATTCCACTAGATTTTTTTTCC
Source organism: Linum trigynum (assembly GCA_964030455.1). Lineage (NCBI taxonomy): Eukaryota > Viridiplantae > Streptophyta > Magnoliopsida > Malpighiales > Linaceae > Linum > Linum trigynum. The sequence continues at coordinate 58,386,120 of OZ034817.1, read as the reverse complement.
AAGTACACACGTTAGTTAAAAAATTCTCGTTATACAACAATTTTATGAAATATTCTCAAACTACTCATGTTTGCGCAGCTTGGTTGCTGAGGTCTAAAGAGATGAAGTTGTTCACCATTGAGGTGCAAAGCGATGAACAGCTTCATCGTTGAGGTCTAAAGTGATCTACACCGAACCTAGGTAGAAATTTCCAGCGACTTTAACTTTGTGTTCGGTTATTCGATCACAGGAAAAAAAAAATTCAATCTCACATAACTTTTCGATGACTTCAACTTTTTTCGTTTTTTTTCCCCAGAATATTTATGGAAATGTGAAAATTAAAGCTAAATTTATTCCCAAAATCCCATATATCCAAAAACATTTCCTATTTTGAAAATTTCTTCCTAGTAAAAGTTGTAGTCTTTGAAAAGTCATGCAAGATCATTTTTATGTTTACGATGACCAGATTACTGCGCACCAAGTTACGACAATCCTAAGTTTAGCGAAATCAAAAAATTGCTCCTTTGAGGTAGCAAATGACCTTTTTAGCAGGAAAGGCGAATACCATTCCACTAATTTCACATCTCATTCAAAGACACATTTTGAAATGTGGTACAGAAAAAATGAAACCATTGCATTGAAGCTCAATCAATTCATCGAACAATGCAGGCAACCAACCTTATACAACAACGTTTACAAAGAGGAACCAAACGACCTTACATTTCAAAATGCGATCCCCTTCCAGAAAAAAACAGGATCCCCAAACATGAATGGCCTCGTTCTTTTGTTCAATTTAGTAAACAAGAATTAGCCACAATAACAGCTTCAAACCTGACAACCTACCACCATCTCTTCCTTCACATACAACGCCGTGAGCCCGGTCCTCTAGTATTTAATCGGACCGTCAAGGCTCCCAGATGCAAACTGGAACAGACAGATGAGAAGGATAGATGAATTTGCTTCACTGGGGCTACTAAGACCGATTTTATCGAGACAATAACTGTGACAGTGAATTCTTGTTACCTACCTGCTGAACAATAGGAGAGGTTGATGTAGTGAACTCATCAGTCATTCCTTGCCACACGACCTTCCCGTTATGAAGAAACAGTAGCCTGCATGTATTAATACATGTACATTAAAGCTGTCATGAAACAAGATAGAAAATGCAGAATGTCACTTCCTAGTTCAGGCAATATATGGACATTGGTCTGAAATCTCAGGTTAACCTGTCGACAGCCCTTCTAATGGTACTGTGTTGATGAGTAACCACGACATAGGACGCAATCTTGCCAGGTTTGCCGACTGCATCCTCCCGTCATATGGACAGAGCGGATGAGATCTTCTACTACAGTTGATGCAATCGGATCGAGTCCAGCTGTAGGTTCATCATACAAAAGCACCTATCCAAAGAGTGCGAGAACAAAAGATTTGTGAGATCATATTTAACAATTTAACACTCAAATCATTGGGTACCAAAAGAGTATCAAACATTCTCATTTGTTACAAAAATGACGACTAGGAGGATCAGCATTCGAAGACTAATTGGCATAATGACCATCTTAATGGATGTACCTCTGGCTCAATGGTGGCCTTGGAGGCGTCAAAAACTATAGATCGAGCTAAAGCAACTCTTTTTTTCATTCCGCCAGATAGCTCAGAAGGCAACCGATCCTCAACACCCTGGGCAGACATTTTAGATATGAGAGCCAATGAAATCGATAGAATAATGGGGAATCGATACCAATAGTGGCAAGGAAGCATGCATGCTCATCAACAAGATCCTTACATTAAGTTACCAGAGTTGGGAACATGAGATTAAGGTAAATCCATCTACAATACATGGTTATAATTCTGTAAAAAAATGGCTCTAATTCTACTTATGGAACTGCAGGTGGATTAGCTCAAACTCAGCAAAGTACATAAATAAATGTATGGAATAGATAGCATACCTTTAAACCAACAGCAGCCAAGGTTTCAGTCACAAGCTCTGAGATTTGATCCTCTGGCATTGTAGAACTTTCATACCTGTAAAAGAAGAAAACACCGAGTAATTCAAGCATTCATTTTAATGGAGAATGAAAATTTAATAAGATAGTTAAAGAGAGTGCTAACTTCTACAGATAAACTGAGAAAATCAGATTGTCTCTTACAGCAAGAAACCGACATTTTCACGAACTGTTAAAGAATCAAACAGTGCTGCACTTTGGAACACCTGTGCTTGGAAGTCGAATCACTATGAGAAGGTCAGCGGCATATATATTTTTGAAAATCATCTACAAGAGGAAACAAACTCACCAATCCAATTCGCACGCCAGAGATCTCATTGTCGCTAATCAACCCATCTCTTTTCCTACCTCGAATATAAACCTCGCCCTGCTTTTCAACCACTTAATTAACATGAGTTTGTCCAAGAAAAAATCAATGCAAACAAGCTACAGCACGATATCTAGGCCGGTATAGGAACATTACACATGATCCTGACCTTGTCTGGGGTAAGAAGTCCAGCCATTATTTTCAAAATTGTAGACTTGCCAGTGCCAGAAGGTCCAATTATTCCAACTGCCTCAACATGTCTGATCTAGTGTGACATTCCAGGAAGAAAAGGAAGCACAAAAGTAAGGGTAATGTTAACATATTGTCATAAGCGAAGTTCAATGGTACATCCAGAGGCACACATACATGCAATAAACATTGTAAACCTTGATTAAGAGACTGTATTATTCATGGAATTAGCAATCCAATACCAAAACAGTGAGAGACAAGATTCACCTTGAAGCTCACACCTCTTAATATATGCTTCTCGCCAAATGATTTGTAAACATCTTTACATTCAATTAGAACGTCTGAGTCATCCTCCGGTTCCAATACCGAGTGCAATTCCTCTGATTTGCTCATATGCTGATTCAAAATTGAGCATAAATCCCCATTAGAAAACATAGAAAAGGAGGGTATGAGGGGTTAGGAGATAATTTAGGTAAATCAAACTCCTAGAAGTTCAGCAATTTCTCCCTAGCAAGGATGACCGAAGGATATAAACAGTTCACCCCAACAAGCAAAATTTAACATGGTTATGGGCTGTAAGTCCCCAATAAGATGAAGAACCCAAGGAAAAGGAACTTAGAATTTTTGTTTTTTAACTTCGAAATTCATCTCAACTTAAATACAGGATATTAGACATTCTACTATCATAGACCTGACCAATAAGCATCTATGGTGGAAAATAAGAAATGAGTCTAACAATCTTAAACTCGCTTCAGAAATTTCTAGACATAAGGTTAGTGTCAAAGATATTACATTGTTTTTGGTCTTTGAAATTCCATTGCTGCCTATATTCAGAGGAGGTGCCACACAAGCGCAAATGGTCATCCTTTGTTGCTTCCTCTGGAAGTAACATGACAAAGAACCTGAGCGTGATGAACTACATGGTATGTTGAGGGGAAGCAGTGTTAAACCGGGTGAGGAAAATGTGCCCTTTGCTTGCATTGCAGATTTCAGGCACCGGAAAGTTATTTGCACATTTCCTGTACCACAACAAGTGACAAATGATACCAGGTTAAAAGAAATTGCAAACACTCCGCCAGATGAAGAGGCCAAAATCAAACATCTCGATAGGAAAATGAGAACAACGAACGCTTTCAGCTCGATGTGACTACACCCGTTTGAAGCTGACTGGGGTTAGCTATGCACCAGCTAACTTCCACATAAGCTGGGGGTACAAGATCATCATCACGATGGAATTAAAGAGAAATTACCACTCTGGGGATGGGAAGGACTGAAGTTTGAAGAGACCAAGATGGTTCACTCGGCCAATTCTGTCGAGGTAAACAATCAATGAGCAATATGAAAAATGGAAAACCCAAAAGTGGTCAAATAAAATGAAGAACATTGGAAGTCAAGTAAAACCCAAACCCAAGTTTTGTATCACTTCCGAGACAGGGGAGCAAATGGGAACAGAAACCCGCTCCGTGGGATTTGATAAAGGTTTAACACATAAATCATAATCCACCATATCAACTTAGTTACTCGCACACAACACACTCCAATTGCATCGAATGCCTTGTACAACTCACAACTAAACTAACAAAACCTTGCAAATTCTATTTAGAAGCCTCCATCTACACCTAGTAAAGAATCCCAAATCAATCAAAAACTGAAAATTCAAAACCCCTGGATCTTGGGGAGAAAAAATCTTAATCAACAAAAAGATGCAAAATTGGCGAGCAAACAAAAGGAAAATTTCCAAAAAAGGGTATCTATATATTGCGTACCTGCCTCTAGTCGGAGGGATGATCGGACGGAAACTCCGCTGTGATCTTTCTGTGGAAGTCCGGTCGTCGTAGCGCGGCTGTGTTGGCAGAACTGGCGACTGCAGAGGAAGTTGGACTGTTGGAGGTTGCTGGGTGGGGATGGAGAGTGGGACGAAGATTCAGAATCCAATTTTTCTTTTTCTTAGCTCACTTAACCAAACGCTGCGTTTTCGAGCAGCTGATTGGCCACAACTGGTTGAACCGCCGGTTATTCTTTGCTGCCCAAAAGGGTATCCAGCCCATTACCAGACCGGGCTTCAGTTTCTAAAGGCATTTTGGTGATTGTGTTGTTTCCCAAGCAGGAGGGTGCTACACTGTATTCATGGCAGATAATAGAGGGATAAACGCTTTACATCATAAAAGCTTCAACTTCCACAAGGAAGAAGAGAAAAAAGTACAGAATTTGTGCAGAATACAGTATGATGAGAGAACACATAGGCAATCAGAATGAACTGAACAGTCTAGCTTTGAACTGAAAACCTGCTGTATATTCCCCTCTGTCGTCTTCCCGATCCCCAAGTGCAAAGTTAGTGTGTAGTTAGTTAAGGCAGTATGAAATCGGCACAAAATTTCGTTCGTGGAATTTAGTGTGTTGCGCACTTCAACCATCTATTATCCCTTCATCTCTGTTTACAGAACCAGTGTCATAGTCAGGGAGAGGAAGCTACGACACCCACGAGCCTTTGAATGTTGTGTACTTTGCTACTCTTGTAAGCTGCGCCTTCTCTACCGCTGCTATCTCACTGCAAGTCTCAAGCATATGGCCGATGTTAGTGTAATCAAGAGAGGGATCAAACCATAGTAAAATGTGAGGCAGAGGGGTGCAAGTTGTTTAAGCGCGGACCTGAAGAGAAAGCACCATTAGGATGTCTGCTTGGCCAGTACATCGACGTCTTGTTAACCAGCGGCAGGGACGCTCCATCTTTCCTCCTTCCCAGCACTTCCTGGCTGCAAAACATAACGCAGATACAAGAACAAACGAATTAGTTCGACATACAGCTATTACGCAAGAACAAGTTACTGCAATACGCAAGTGAGTCGGAAAACATAACAATCGCACATGAAGTCATCTTTCCAGTTCAACCAAGGAATATAAGAGCGCGACAGACTTTCACGAACGATTTTGATCCTTCCTTCTCAATCAATTCAGCTCCAGTCCAGATCATAACTAGTCATAATGACACACACACACACTACTACTGCAGGCGCGCTATCGAGCCAGGGAAAACCTTCCTACATTGCCAACCAACAAGGCCACACAACCTTCAGCTGTTCTTGGCCCTACTACAGTACTACTACCAATCCAAAGCATGGCAAGTCTGATTCGAATCACTTGGCTACCAATGAAAACGAAATCAGCCTACTTTCCAAGTATTGAATTTACAATCTTGAGCTGTAAATAATAGGTAATAGGCAGAATTATCAGAACATCCATCAATGTTAAACACTACTCAGTCAAAGCCTCAAAGGTGACATCTTTGAACCAGGTTCATGGTGGTTTACTAATCCGAAGGCACTACTAACTGCTATATATCAGCACATCAAGAAGTTTCTTTACCTGGTGTAAGGCCGAGGGCAGAAGACAATGGTGTAATCCGTATTGGCGCAGGTATACGTACTGGTCTTGTCGTCATAAGCGTAGCTATACGACCGCGGGCAAGCGTACTTGAAAAACAGGGAATACACCGACGGCGAACAAGTCTCCGGCGTGGAGTACTCCCCAGCGCAGCAAAACCTGGGATCCCCAAACGCCTCGCACGCGCTCATGCACGCGACACCGCCGACCCTACCCTTACCACGCGCCACCACCTTCAGCTCCTTGGGGCACGCGCCGTTTAGGTCAATCAAGCAACCCGTGGCGCCGCAACCCCCGCGGGTGACTTTCTGCGGGAAAGCCAGCATCGGGAGGTTGTACCCGTCGACCAAGCTGACGTCGTAGAAGTCGAGCCCGTCGGCGCCGTTGAGGGTGAACTCGACTAGTGTCGCCGGCGGCTTGGCTCCGCTCCCGCCGCACTCGACTTTCCCCGAGCCGCAGTCGGCGGTGAGGCAGGTGAATTTGCCGTCGGCGCCGGTTGCGCAGAGGGTCCGGCCCCATATGCGGCCGGACCAGCCGGCGGGGATGGGAATTGTTCGTGATTTCCCCGGGCGGAGAGCGAATCCGGTGGTGGGGAGCTGGGCGGTGTTGGCGCCGGAGAGGAGTCCCGGCCAGATTGTTTGGCGGCAGAGGTTGGTGAGCTTGAAAGTAGCTGCCGGCTCAATTCCTGCAAAAATGAAGAAAAGATTAGAGGGTCCTCGAGAAAAGGGGAATTTGGGAAGTGCGGATGGGCGAAAACCTGAGAGGGAAGATGTTGACAGAAGAAGGAAGAGAAGGAGATGGGGATCCATTGTTGAAGAAGTGAGCTCAAGCACGATGAATTAGGAACACCGACGATTGCTTGCGGTGGGGAGAACGGAAGTAAAGTGGGAAGGAAGAAGCTTCGATCTTTTTCTGGTTGCTATTTTCGGTTTCCCCAATTTCAACTTACTGAAGAGTGAAGAGTGAAGAGGGGTGAGCTGAACAGCTACTGTAAGTCACTCTGCCACTCACACTCCTCTGACTCCAGGTCAATACCCTAATCCAGTATTGATTAAGACCGGGTTCGAATTTCCACCCTTAATCTATCACTAATTCACAAACCAAAAAAAGTCAACTTTATGTCAATTGCTTGGAATCTGATAGTATCTTCTGCTCACTAGCAACAGCCATGAACGTTCTTTATTCCTTCTTTGAAACAGAACAATGGGGAAAGAAGAAAGAAAGAAAACAACCCACTTAGATTACCACAGCACTAGTGTAATTATCCCAATAAACAAAAGGACAGAAGACAGATAACCGTAAAAATAGCTAATTAAAGGAAACATTAGTCCCACAATCCACTTACTAATCATCTTTCTTGCATGCCTTTCTAGGTGTCCTCTGCAGAGTTTGCAGCAGAAACAGGCAATTATTATTTGATTTAATACTAATTAAATCAATATTTATAAACAAATCAATCAATTTAATTTAATCAAACGACAGATATTCTTCCTTAGTATCCCACAGACGACAGAATCAAGACGAACCACTCCCTATAATACAATACTTACTATAATAATGGGGAAAAAATATAAGAGAAGAAAAATGGAAGAGGGGAGCTAGAGCTTGCTAGCTAGAGATGGCATCCAAAGCAATTACAGGCCCTGGGAGTGAAAGAGCAGAAACCAAAGGGCTTATTTGGTATGTTGCAGTTGATTGCATAGCAACATGGAGAGAGCAGGCAGTAATGTCTGGAACCACCCCTGCTACAACAAGTGCACAATGCACACATCTGAAAGCTGTTGAGTCTCCTCCTCTTGTCACCCAACATCATTCTCATCTCCACCATCTTCACTGGCTCCATGGCCATCGTCTTCGTTGTCATCATCTCATTACCTCCCCCGTTTGACTCCTCCATTTCCAAGAACCGGGATTACACAACGGCAACAAGTTAATATCTTTACAAGCAAATCATAGCGTATAGGTGTATATCTTAATTAATTAAGAACTCACTTGATGATCAGCTGGGCTCAATGTGGTGGCTGCTTCGGTCAAATCGACGTCGATGTCAGCAGCTGAAAGTGAAAACAAAGGGAGAGGATGGATAAGCGCCTGGGGGAGAGAATTGGCATTCAAATTCGAGGCTCGAGTGCACAGATAGCTAAGCAACCTAGCTACCTGAAGAGAGAGCACCATTCCGATGTCTGCTTGGCCAGGCTGTTGTCATTGTCGTCTGGTTAACCAGTGGCAAAGCTGCCCTGCCTCTCCTTCTTCCTACAACTTCCCCGCTGCACAAGTTCAATGCCATCCAAGAAGGCAAGAGCGGGTAAGCTCGATGGACTGCTATATTAGGCAACAATGTTCAAACACGAAGCCTACAGCTTTGCAGGACTCGTTACATTTTAAGTACTCAGAAGTCAGATCACAAGCAATGTCACCCAAAGACATAATACTATTCCTTAGTCAATCCTTCCTCGTAACACACATGGCTCCTAATGTATAGCAAGAAGCTAAATAACGTAGTTTCCACGGAATGGATATACTCTTAGCTCTTCTAGTTCTAGGCTGCAAAGGGCATCTGTTATTAATGGCCAGAATTGAGCAAACATCCATCAATGTCTGCTGTTACGTACTGAAAGGTCACTTCTTTCGGGAATTCAATATGTGATTACTACCAGCCCAACATCCCCATTCCCCACAGCCAATAAAGATGCCAGAGACTTCTGTATCATGGCCAGGCAGACAGGCAGCATTTGCTGCTTATTTTAAAGCTGCGAGAGCAACATATGGAAATTGATCAAGAGGGCTATTATGGCCATTTTACCTGGAATACGGCCTGGGGCAGAATACGATAGCGTAATCCGTATGGGCAGTCCTGCTACTGGTGTCATTACACGCGACTTCCCCTTTCCCACGCGCCGCCGTAGCCTTCAGCTCATCGGAGCATCCGCGGGCCGGACCCAACACCGCCACGGGGATGTCGTTCCCGTCGACCGAGCTCACGCTATACGAGTACTCCAGACCGCCAGCACCGTCGAGGGTGAGCTCCACTACAGTGGCCGGCGGTTCGCCGCCGTCGAGGCTGAGCTCCACCTTCCGGGCACCGGATGTCTCGCAGATGGTCCGACCCGAAATGCGGCCAGACCAGCCGGTTGGGACGGGGATCGTCCTGTACTTCCCCGGCGCGAGCGGGGAGCCCGCAGCAGCGGTGAGGTCTGGAGTGTTACCGCCGGAGAGGATATCCGGCAAGATGGTTTGGGGGCATTGGTTGGTGAGCTTTACAGTAGCTGCTGATTCAATTCCTGCAATAAAAAAAACAGAGAGAAGGGATTAGGGTGACGGAAAGTGGAAATCAAAGAAGCTGCCGGACAGCTAAATTTGGGAAGTAGTACAAATTGAAGTTGCAGAACCTGAGAGACAAGAAGTGGAGAGGAGGAGAAGAAGGAAGGGAAGGAGATGCGGAGCCATTGCTGGAGCAAATTGGAGGGAAGGGAAAGGAGAGAAATGGGGATGGAGGAAGGTTGAAAAGCTTTGAAGAAGGGAGAGCAGTGTAGTGGAGAAGACGGAGAATTGGGGAAGTGACGGTTGGGAGAATTAAAGAGGGGAAATGCATGGGATTTTGAAAGATGGAAACGGTGTCGTTTCATAGTACCCATTCCACATCCTGCAAAGTGCAAACCTAATGGCGAAAAGCTGCTAACTTCCGTTCCTCTGCCCTCTCGTTCCCAACCAGCAGCGCCCTTTGCTCCCCGCCGTTTGCATCTCTCGGCGGCCGCTCCACCGCCGGTTCCTTTTTTATCTGTGTATGGACAGGTGATCGACGGGGGGGGTTTGGTTTCTGCGAGAAGGCGATAGATAAGGAAACAGGTCGCCGCGAGAAGTCGAGACTCGAGACCGCCATTGGGGTAATTGGAAAGCGAATGACGAGACGGCGATGACAGCACAACTGCAGAGGTGTAGGAACTTCACGCAAGTTAGAGTTAGAGCGCCCAGATTGTTGCCGGGGACGGTTTCACAAGACGTGGCTGATGCATGTATCTCTGGATATCCTCGACTTGTTACGCCCAGGGCTACCTCATGTTGCTGGGCTTTGAATCGAGAGGTTGGGTTCACTGTGCATGGTTATGGAGGTATCTTGACGAGGCATTTCTCTCAATCACCGGAAGCGGCTGAAAAGGATTTCACCAGGGGTAAACGTTCTGAGTTGTTTAAGGCTTGGGCTGCGAAGGGGAAGAATAAAACTACTAAGACGAGCGTCTCAACCTCCAATGACGTCGAGGCCTTGAATTCAAGCGATCATACAAATGGAAGTGTGTCTCTTGAATCATTTGTTCCAAGCTCTGCTGGTGCTGAGGATCCACAAGTCAATGGCAAACCGAAGGCAAGAAGCAAGAAAGGCAAACGACAGCTTTCTGCTCCTGCTGATTCTGCCAAAGCTAGTTCAGAAGAGGTTTGTTAATTGATTTGTTGATCAGTTGGCATTTTAATCATTTATTAATCAGCAGTATTGAACTGACGTTCCAGTCTTTCAGAACAAGTCAACTGAAAAGGCATCTGAAAAACTGCTCGATGCTTCAGCTTCTACAAAACAGAAGGTCAATAAGAAAAGTAGCAACTCACAGAGGAGGGGCAAATCAGCAACTGTTGCTGATGAGTCAGTTGAGAAGCAAAAACCTCAGCACATAGGCAACTTGAAGCCTCCTAAACAAGGGACCCTGAAGCCGTTGTATCCTCCTACTGGGAAATCTGTTGTAGTTGTTGAATCTGTTACAAAGGCAAAGGTCATTTAAGGCTATCTTGGCAGTATGTATGAAGTATTGCCCAGTTACGGCCATGTTCGGGACTTAGCCGCAAGGTCGGGATCCGTTCGCCCTGATAAGACTTCAGTATGGTGTGGGAGGTTCCATCTGCTGCCTGGACTTATCTCAAGAGCATTAAAGCTGCTCTAAGTGGGTATGTTTTCTATTCCATCAGTTCATTTAGTCTTATGAGTCGATATCAAAACCGAATTCAGCAAATTATGGATCAAAATCGAATGTGGCAAATTATAATACTTTCTGTAACAAGGGGTTTTTGGTTGCCATAGCCATACATACCTGAACATTCATGTGGATTTCACTATGTAGTGATGTTTGATTTGTATAACTGATTTTTATCTTCTTATTATGCCCTGTATTCTGATGATCTCTCGTTGTACTGGTTCCTCAGAGCAGAAAATCTTATTCTTGCATCAGACCCTGATCGTGAAGGAGAGGCTATTGCTTGGCATATTACTGAGATGCTGCTGCAGCAGGATGCCCTGCATGAAGGTATCAATGTCGGAAGGGTTGTCTTCCATGAAATAACAGAAGGGTCCATTAAAAGTGCTTTGCAAGCTCCAAGGCATGTTGATGTGAATTTAGTACATGCTTACCTAGCAAGACGTGCTCTTGATTATCTGATTGGATTCAACATTTCATCATTATTATGGAGGAAATTACCTGGGTGCCAATCAGCAGGGCGTGTGCAATCAGCTGCCCTTGCCCTTATTTCTGATAGGGAGGCTGAAATTGACGAGTTTAAGCCACAGGAATATTGGAGTATTGAGGCTAAGTTGAACAAAGAAGTACCAGGTGCTTCAATCAATGCACGCTTGACCTGTTTTGATTCCAAAAAGCTGAATCAGTTCTCGTTTAGTTCTGGTAAGGAGGTAGCTGAGGTTAAACAGAAGATTAAAGCTACAAAATTCGAGGTAGTTGGCTGTAAAAAAGGGCAAATGCGAAGAAACCCTCCTACTCCATACATAACGTCAACGCTTCAGCAAGATGCAGCTAACAAATTACAGTTCAACACATCATACACTATGAAGGTCTGTCTAAACTCCTAAAAAAATACCCATGTGCAGTATTCTGTCATTATCATGCCTACGTATATTTTCCAGTGCTATTGTACGCGTGGGTTTCCTTTTTTATGTTATTTATCGGGTTTACCATAATTAAAATTCAAGTCCGATTCCAGAATTTCTGTTCAGGTCTCCAAAAACCTTTGGATTGAAGTAGTCTCAACAACTTGTGAAAGGCAAAAATATTCTGCTACTACAGCTCTTTAGAACCCTTCTTCTGTTTCTGCTTTGGATAGGTGAACATTGGCTGCAAGAGTTGAACCTGCGAAGGGTGGCTATTAGGAAATTGTTCGCATGCTTTTCGCGCCAGAATTTTCGATTCTTGAATTTATTTTCAATGTGTTATTGTTACCAGTAGGCCAAGCACCTTTTACAGTTTCTGTGGCTCCCAGATATCTTACTATTATTAACTACTCAGTTTTCATTCGGATTCTCAAGTACACTGCTGCGGTTTTCATGATTGACAATGCTGATGATAAAGATTAAAGAACTGCCTGCAATTTTGTTTGTGTTTATACTTTAGGCAAAGGATTAATGTTTCAAGTTATTCTTGATTCTTTGCTTACCGTTCATTGATTTCATGTTTCTCGTTCAAATGGTTTCTTATTTCATCTTGTTAGTTTATATGTTCAGCTTACTGTACATTAGTGATTTTTCCATTGCTCTTACATGGGATTTTATGCTCCAGCTTGCACAAAAACTCTATGAAGGGATTGAGTTATCAGACGGGGAGACTACGGGATTGATTACATATACCAGAACTGACGGTCTGCATGTAAGTGTTGCACATCCTGCATGTTGCGCTGGTTGGTGACCTCTACTTGTGGTAATTGATTGTAAAGGCCATTTCGTTATTTTCACGTTGCTTAACTTGTATCTCTATTTTTCGATGCTCAGATTTCAGATTATGCTCTCAAGGATATACGCTCTCTGATCACTGAAAGGTGAGTTTTCCGGACTTGTGTTTTAGGAACACATTTGTGATTGTGTAAATGACATCTTTTGGTATATAGTCCATGTTTTTGGATGGCAGTTTTCTGCTGTTTCTGCTTTTTGATGTGTTTGTTATTTGTTTGACTGCTAACATGAACTCTCTTCCATAGTTATGGCCCAGATTTTGCATCAGCGAATGCACGCAAGTATTTTAAGAAGGTGAAGAATGCACAAGAAGCCCATGAAGCAATCAGGCCCACTGACGTTCAGATTTTACCCTGTAGGTCGATTCTTTACTTCAAACATAATATCTCATCTATAATTTGACTTGCCATGCAAATTTGTGATTTTTCCAATGGAGTTGCAGAGCTAGATGTCAATGATTGTTTCCTCATTGAATTGTAGCAATGCTGGCTGGTGTTCTTGATGAGGATGCATTGAAGTTGTACACTCTCATCTGGTCACGCAGTGTGGCATGCCAAATGGAGCCTGCTACAATCGAACAGGTTAGGTCAAACGCCATTGTTCCATAATATTGCACCCCAAACTTTTTATTGATTTATAAATTGTACTGTGCCTTCTTTAGAGGATTCCCAGTTCAGTTAATCAATGCAGTAATTGCCATTAAAGTTCACTCAATGTGTTACACAGTGGAAGATATAACATGGTAAAGAAGTCGATAATACTGAATAAAAAATATCCAAGTCCAGTTACATATAGAAACCCTGAAGTCGTCCGATAGGTTCCTCCAACCCTGTCGTCAGTAATACTGAATTAAAACCATCTGAAGTTTACATTATAACCGAGCTAAACTCTAAACCTTTTTTACGGAATAGTTTTGAGCCTCATCCTTTCGTTTCTTGTTTCTATCCTTAATGCATAATATTGGACTTCACTTCTATATGCATTCACTTACTCAATTTCTATTGAAACAGTTGCAATTGGACATTGGAAATGCTAGCAAGTCAATCATATTTAGATATTCGTGTTCAAGGGTTGCATTTCGGGGCTACCAAGCAGTTTATCAGGTACTCATATTGTTGTGAGAGCCATATCTACATCTACATTAAATGTTCTATTTGTAGGCTGCCAGTTTCTTTCTTGGGCCTTAAATATACATATGTTATGATATTCCTTTTGTACAATATTCATGTTGATGATTTTATTTCTTAAAGTTTGTATGAATTTTTTTTATGAAAAATGGTTTGTATGAATTTTGTTTTGTTCACTTTGAGGCTTGTATGACGTAATTGATATTCATTTCTAGGATGTCGAAACTAGACTTCTAAGAGGTAAAGAAGATGAAGAGGACCCTCAACAAGAAGCTTCTGGGGTTCTCTACTCTCTGAAGGTGAATATTCTCACATCTGACATTCATTATGTCATGGTTGAATGATGTAGATGATTTTCCTATGACAATATCTGTATAATTTTATTCTAATTTTTTATTCTACTAAATTTGCCATGGTTTCTTTCTTTTGGAAGTTCTAACTGAAATATTTGTAGGCAGGGGATTCCATATCCATTGATGCAGTGGAATCCAAGCAGCATTTCACTCAGCCTCCACCGCGCTATTCTGAAGCATCATTGGTACAACTTCTGGCATGATTCCTTGTTGAAATTTATTAACTGTTGGACATCCATCAGGGATTATGCAGGCAATATGTTTGGTTTTACCCCCGGCCATTTGCTTATTGGTACTTAGGCCATTTTATTTTTTCACGAAATAGATAAAGAAGCTCGAGGAACTTGGGATTGGAAGACCTTCAACTTATGCCAGCACATTAAAAGTTTTACAGGTGACTGATGATGAGCAGACATACATCAGTTGTTAATTTTCTAGTGCTTTGGATGATGGGCTTGGAAGAAGCAGATAGCTCCAAAATACACTGATGCATCCAAGTGTTGTAGCGGAGGATATAATAAGAAAAGTTTTCATGCTTTTTTTATGTTCATCGGTAGTTAGATGCGATTAGGATGATTCCAATCATGTTTTTCTAAGTATGCATTTGTTGGGCCTTCAAAGTGGTATGCATGGATAGATCACATTTTATATTAGTGCATCCAAGCATTGATGTTGATTCTGTTTTAGTCAATTTGTTGATAGCTATGGGCATATTAGTAACCGCATCCCACGAGAAGCTTCTAATCTTGCATATATTCCGCTGCAATCTATATTTCACTCTCAAACTTAGAGAGTTGAACAATCATGACGTTAATTGGAAATATTTGCATCTAATAGTTGTGATGTTTGTTGTTTCTGGACATGATCTACTATATACTTCAGGACAGGAAATATGTGGTAATGAAAAGCCGTGTGATGTACCCAGAATTTCGTGGTCGAATGGTAGGTCCTGGTGCTATTATTATTAACTGTCTTGTTTTCAGTCTAGATTGTGTGAGATGATCAGTAATGTCGCTGGGTTGGGTTGATGCTAGGTCTCAGCATCCTCTCGAACTATTTTACGGAGGTCACAGATTACAGCTTTACTGCTGATATGGAGACTGAGGTAACCTCATAACCACCAATCCGAAAAAACTAAACAAAACATCTTACGTCTAATGAGATTCTCCTCTTTCTTCCTTCTTGAGGGAAGGTGGTTACCGTTTTCCTGGAGCTGATATCTGAACATCTCTTTTTGCACTATAGCTTGATAATGTTTCTGCTGGACTTACTGAATGGAAAGGTCTTCTCAGAGATTATTGGACAAGATTTAGCTCATACTGCAGCCATACTGAAAATGTCCACATTCATCAGGTAAGTTTGGTGCTGCAATCAATTATAATTTCCAGATGTAAATTCCTTTTCCCCCTTGTTTGAATCACCAACAGAAAGTTCAACCTCCTTTTTGCTTGTGTTATATGCTTGAAGGTGGAGAAAATGTTAGAAAAAAAGTTTGGTGACCATTTGTTTGGCTCACTCCGTTTCGAGAGTAGGACATGCCCCAGGTAATTCTTTTCCAATGTTCTATTTTTATGTTCAGTTAGTTGGTTGTTGCTTAACTACACTTCTTTGTTTGCTAAGGCTGCTGCTTACTCACTGCAGTGTGCATGCTTAAGCCTTAGTTCGTCAAGTTAATGAGACTTTTTTTTTCTTGTTACATTGTATCATTTCAGTTGTATGGAGGGCACTTTGATTTTCAAAGTGAGTAGGTATGGTGCAGGTTACTTCATCGGCTGTGATCAACATCCAAAGTGCAAGTGGGTATATCGAATATTTGAGAGTTCATAAGAGCTTGCATTTCTTCTTTTCTTCCAACTGCTTACAAGTTAGCTCATTTCCTTGGGTTTTACATTTGATAGGTACATTGCCAAGACATTGCTTGGAGACGAAGAAGATGAAGAACCTCCCCAAAATGTTGGTAACGTGGAGGAGCCAAAAGTATTAGGTCTTCATCCAATTTCCAAGGAAAAGGTATTAACCTCTGTTTGTCTCACAAATTTGCCTTCAAACGTGATTGGTCATTCTTATTCCATTTAAAATTGATGACCAGATCGTCCATCCTTTCTTTCCAGATTTTGTTGAAGAAAGGTCCTTATGGATTCTACATTCAGCTTGGGGAAGATAAGAAGGACTATATCCCTAAACGAACATCCTTATCCCATGTAAATGTAGCCGTTTCTTTCTGCAGTTATCTGTTTTCTATCTAAAATTAAAGTTCCTTTTGCTGTGTTTTAATTGTGTAGATATACTGACAGCATTATATGTCTCCAGATAAAGGAGGTGGATGCCATTACACTGGAAGAGGCTCTAAAGTTATTGCGCTACCCATTGACATTGGTACGCCATCCGACAAAATCTGGAATTGCAAATGCTCTTCTTTTCAATTCTTAACTCAAAAGTTAATCATCCTCTCCAGGGAGACCACCCAAAGGACGGGCATCCCATAATATTAAAGCTTGCAAAGAATGGGTTTAATATTAGACATCGACGCACAATTGCTTCCCTCCCCAAGGTATGTCCTTTTGTTACAAAATGCGATATTCACTGGGTAGGAGATGTTCTAGAATGATCATCATCGGAACATTTGCTTGCTGCATTCCTTGTTCCTCCGGGTTTTGATACGTGGTGTCTTCTTCAATATTGCAGAACGTAGACCCAGACGATGTAACTGTGGAGAAAGCATTGGAGTATTTGTCAAGTAACGATGTGAGAAGAAGCGGACGACCCAAGAGGCAACCCAAGGTTGAAGAAGCAGCAGCAGTGGAAGCAACGTAGACGAATAAGCAGAAGTGCAAACTGCTTTTCACTGAAATGACCCCAAGGAAAATGCAAGTTCAGCTGCACAACCCCAGGAACTCGACGAAGGACAAGGGTCGGGCTGTGCAGGTAGTTTTCACTCCCGGACACCATTTTTTCCAGAGCTGGAGGGGATTCTTTTGTGGGATGAATGAATGAATGAGAGTAGATCAATTTTGGTTAGACAAAGTTGGATTAGGTTCTTCTCATAAGCTGTTTCTTGACCTAAACTTCGGATAGTTTATTTTTGTAGTAATTTTTATTTTCCCCAATAAGTTTTCCTGGTAGGAAGTAGCTAAGGAAGTCTTGTATAGACATAGACATTAGACAGAGAGTTTACTTTAATTTCTATGACGACCAAAATTAATTGGAGCAGAGGAAACAAATAACATACTCGTTTCTAAATTGTACTTCCAAAGGATTTTGTTCAGCAACAACGATATCGGTAGCCAGCTTCCGACATGAAAACACTGTATAATCTCAAGCCAAATATTAAGTACGACGGAGGCATCTGCGTCGAATAAGATCTAATTGTTCATAAGCTAATGATGTAGTCATGACCATTAAGAAAATAGTTTAATTAAATAATTCCAAAGATAAAGGTAGGAGCAGTACCTAGTTAGCAAATTTGATCTCATATTTCTGCTATCTAATTGCAGTGCCCCCTGATTTCGTGGGTCTTAAGGAAAGGACAGGACAGGGGAGGGGTAAATAACTGAAATGTTAGCGAGAAAACAGCAAATTTAAAAGCTGCAAAATAGGATATGACCCAGTCGGTTCTCACTTTGCTCGATCTACTGCGGGGGGAAACATTACATTTGTTCCTTAATGCTCTCTCCATTAAATCATAAACATCCTCAGGCTTGCTTTCATTTCTTCCTTTTCCCTTCCTGAATGTTTTTTTTTTCCAAAACAATTTTAAGCTTTCGACAAGAAGCTCGATCGATAGATCTTCTACGTACTTCATAACACCGGAGGGGGAGAGACGCAGAGAGTCTGTGTGTGAATCTCACCGATCGATCACTATCGCATGCACCTGAGGTAATCTTACATCCTTCACCACTCGTAGTTTGCTTTAATTTTGGCAGATGATCATCCATCATATATAATTTACAGGTTTGATATATGGTAATCTAATTAATTTTAGTTTCAATTTGCATGTTGTGAAAATAGGTGATATGCAACAGAGATTAAAACAGCAGCAGCAGCAACAGCAGGCACTAATGCAGCAAGCTTTACTTCAACAGCAACACATGTACCACCCCGGTGTACTCGCCGCCGCAGCTATGTCACAGGTTCTATTCTGTTTGTTTGTTCTAGGATTCCCGTACGTAGTACCTAGCTTCATTTCTTCTCTTTTTTGTTCTGCAGATGGAACCAATTCCTAGTGGCAATCTACCTCCTGGATTCGACTCGTCCACGTGTCGTAGCGTGTAAGCAATCACCACCAATCAACCATTGTCTAATGATCTCTGATTCTCTGTATGCAATTACCTGAATAATGGTTGATTATACCATTCCTAGCTATGTAGGAAACATCCATGTCAATGTGACTGAGAAACTGCTCGCTGAAGTTTTCCAGACTGCTGGCCCTTTAGCAGGATGCAAGCTTATCAGAAAGGAGAAGGTAAAGTTGGATTTGACAATGACATAAACATTCTGTATCAAACATAAACATTCTGTTGAAGGCATGTTACAATGATCTGAATGCAGTCGTCGTATGGGTTTGTCGATTATCACGATCGATCTTCTGCAGCCATTGCAATCATGTCACTGCATGGAAGGCAGCTGTAAGCATCTCAAATTACAGTCTACATTTCTTAGTTTCATGTACTAACATGGTGATTGAATGTTGTGTTTTGTGTTGTATGATCTAGTTATGGGCAAGCATTGAAGGTGAATTGGGCATACGCAAACAGTCAACGAGAGGATACCTCAGGTTAATTGTTATTGATTACTGCTGTTGTTCATTGTTTCTGTATCAATCAATTCCAGTCATAGAACTTGATTGTGATGATTATCAAATCAGGGCATTTCCACATATTCGTCGGAGACTTGAGCCCGGAGGTTACTGATGCGACGCTGTATGCCTGCTTCTCGGTCTATCCCAGTTGCTCGTAAGCAATATAATCCTGGCTCCGCTCCTGTGTGATTGAATCATCATTTTTAGGGAAAAAATTATGCCATCTTTAATTAATCATCATCTCGATCGACAACCTTACATATGGTGTTGCGAATTAAGTACAGTGATGCAAGAGTGATGTGGGATCACAAGACCGGTCGATCCAAAGGATACGGTTTCGTCTCCTTTCGTAATCAGCAGGTATATATACGACAGTAGTTCTAGCTACTGGACTTTTAAATTTTTCGTACGAGAAAACGTTACGGTGTAGTAAACGGTGGAACATCGATCGATCGAAGCACGTCGTTTAATGGTGTAATGTTGTGACATTGTGTGTTGGCAGGATGCACAAGGTGCCATCAATGATCTAACTGGTAAATGGCTTGGGAATAGGCAAATAAGATGCAATTGGGCCACTAAAGGGACAGCATCCAATGATGACAAACAGAGCAGTGACAACCAAAATGCAGTTGTGCTTACTAGTGGATCTTCAGGTAATTATTCAATAACTAATTAGTTTAGTACACTTGATTTGTTATGTTTTCTTCATAATGTATTAGTTAATCAATTTAATCACATCATTAATAGATTAATCCATGTGCAGAGGGAGGTCAAGAAAATAGCAATGAGGAGGCTCCTGAGAATAATCCGGCCTACACCACTGTTTACGTCGGTAATCTTTCACATGAGGTAACTAAATCAATAGATCGAATATGCGGGATAGTACATAAAATCGGGTTTTTAAACTATTGATTGTCGTTCTAAGAAGTTGATTTTACGCGTACATTAATTACCCAGGTTACTCAAGCCGAACTACATTGTCATTTCCATGCGCTTGGAGTCGGGGTGATTGAAGAGGTTCGAGTTCAGAGGGACAAAGGTTTCGGATTTGTGAGGTACAACACCCATGAAGAAGCCGCTTCAGCCATTCGAATGGGGAACGGCAAGATCGTCCATGGGAAACCCATGAAGGTACGATAAATTCGGCCATGCATGCAAACGATGAATAGTTTCTGTGGTTGAAGCACTACCAGTTGGTCCGATCCTAATTGAGTCGTGCGATCAATGTTCCGCTTTTCACGACGCTTTTTTTTCGCAGTGCTCATGGGGGAGCAAGCCGACTCCGCCGGGAACAGCTTCGAACCCTCTGCCGCCTCCAGCACCACAACCATACCAAATCCTGCCTTCAACTACACTCAACCAAGGCTACTCTCCGGCCGATCTATTAGTGTACCAACGGCAACTGGCGTTGAGCCAAGCAGCGGCATCTGGGCTTTCGGGGCAGGCCCTTGTACAGTTGACTGGACAGCATGGGCTCGCCGCGGCTTCGATGGGCCTGGGCTCGGCTGGCTCTCAAGCCCTGTACGATGGATACGGCAATAGTACCACGGGCCAACAGCTTATGTACTATCGTTAGTTCTTAATCACGTTCTGTTCGTTAAACATTTTGAGTAACCTTTCTTCTTTTCTTGAGTTTTTTTTTCACGGCTGTTATTCTAATCTTTTCTCAGGTACGTACCTTGCATGGTACTTTATTTTTTTGAGTAAGTTTTGAATGTAATTGTATTTTTATATTTTATTTATTGATTTTATGGACTTATATGATGTTGTATTAATTAATTAGGTTCTGTTATAAGTTATAATTTAGATGGTCATGTTTGTTGTATATAATTTATAACCATCTTTAAGTTGATGAATTAGTGGGACAAATTTTTAGCTCCAAAGAACATTTGCAAGAATAATGAGCAATTTATAGTTTGGGTTACAAAAGGCTTAATTGCAAGTTTGGTCACTCGAATTGCTACAAAATTTCACGTTTGCCACTCAAATTAATTTATTCCATTTATAGTCACTTAAATTAGGTTAACAGTCCAAGTTTGGTCACTGGCCGTTAGGGCTGTTAATGAGCCGAGTCGAGTCGAGCTTTGCCATAGTTCGGGCTCGGCTCGTTAATATATTTCCAGGCTCGAGCTCGGCTCGTGTTCGTCACGAGCTTTAATATGCAAGCTCGAGCTCGGCTCGTTTATGAAAATGAAAGCTCGAGCTCGGCTCGAGCTCGGCTCGTCAAATAAGCTTAACGAGCCCAAAATCAAGTTCAGCTCATAAAATGTTCATGATAGCTCAAGATTGACCTAGAACTACGCACAAAAGTACATTTAACTCTGTAGCAAAGTAAAACACAATATTTATTCCAATTTCAATACATAAAATCCATGAATTCTAATTCTTTTTTTATGCCAAACCATTAAATGAGCTTGTTCGCGAGCTTTCGAGCTGAACATGGTATGGCTCGAGTTCGGCTCGTTTAATTAACGAGCTTGTTCGCGAGTCGGCTCGATTAAAACGAATCGAGTATAAAATGAGTTTTTCTCGAATCGCACACCGAGCCGTTCATGAGCGGCTTGGTTCATTAACAGCCCTAGCCGTTAGTCTCCGTTAACTTTTGCTGATGTGGCGGTCAACTCTTATAGTTGACCGTTAAATGAGTGACGTGGCGATTAAAAAATTAATAAAATAATTTAATTTAATTATTTTTTATTTTCCACCTAATTATTATAAAAATAAATAAATAAAACCTAATTCCTTTTAATTGTTATTTTCACCGCCCGTAGGAATTAGGTTTTTTTTTATTTTTATAATAATTAGGTGGAAAATAAAAAATAATTAAATTAAATTATTTTATTAATTTTTTAATCGCCACGTCACTCATTTAACGGTCAACTATAAGAGTTGACCGCCACATCAGCAAAAGTTAACGGAGACTAACGGCCAGTGACCAAACTTGGACTGTTAACCTAATTTAAGTGACTATAAATGGAATAAATTAATTTGAGTGGCAAACGTGAAATTTTGTAGCAATTCGAGTGACCAAACTTGCAATTAAGCCGGTTACAAAATAATCACTTAGTAGAAATTATAAGGAAGCCTTTTTTTTTTTGAAAGTTAATTTGTATTAGCGAGAGAATTGAGATATACTCGAGTCACAACTCACATGGTTGATTGCAAAATCAAAAACGGAAATCGAACCATACCAAATTAGGGTATAATTAAAGGACTTTTTTTTGTCATCAAATGGACCGTCCTGTTATGATTACGACCAACAATTTTTTTCCGGTTAACTTGATAAACTATAAGGAACGTGATCAACAGTTATTTGTTACTCATACTTAACTACGATGTTGTTTGTCTGCACAACCGTTCCTTCTATTAGTCATTTCTACATCAATTCTAATGGTTTATATATGACCGAACTTGAGACCTTTTTCACGATCTCTGGTGTAATTTTGTGTCCGGTTTTTGTTACTTGCAAGTTGCAACCATTTACGAGCTCTAACCTTACACATTGTGAATACAAATACCAAATTTTTTAATAAAATATAAACCAAAAAAACAATCCCTGTTGGATTTGTTAGGTGTCATTCCTGAGAAAGTCAAAGATATAAAATAACCTTCTTTTTACATTATCATACAAAAATAATAATACGAGAGCAGCTGAATTTGAGCTCAAATCCCCTGTATCGGGTCAGGTTGCCCTTCCTTGCGTTTCGCACCACCTATCTACAACAAAATTCACAATCCACCACTCCTATATGCACCATGAAAAAGGGAAAATGATTGAAAGAAGAACAACAATGTACAAATATTCATGCATCTTCGCCTCTTCAGGGTTCTTGCATGGCTGCTGTCAACAGTACATGACTTTCAGCTCGTTTCCAGCTCCCCTGCAGGCTGCAGCCGCTCTATACAGAAGCAGGTTCATTCTGCAATTACAACCATCCATCTTCCCGTCAATTACATCGTCCTTTGGGTAGATTATGTTGCAGAATCCAAGGATTTTATATAATCGTAAGAATGTGAGTCAAAGTCACAGAAAAGGGGCTAAGAATGATGACTCACTAGTTTGAGAGAAACCTGGGAGGAGGAATGCAGGGAAGTATTGCCAGCAAAAAAGGGCAGTTGCTGTTGTTGCTGCATACTCTCCTCTGCAAGGGTTCTTAACCGGTTGAGTTCAGGCAAGATCACCTTGCCGAGATCAGGCCGATCCTTCCTTCTCAACTCGGCGCATTGCAGCGCCAACTGAGCAAACTTCTTGGCCTCGTCCATTGGCCAATCGGGCACCACGGGGTCGAGCATCTGAGCCAGCGTGTCCCTGTCGATGGCCCTGTCCACATGGTGTGTCAGCCCCATCGGCGGCTTGGCTGTGATTATCTGCAAGAACATGATCCCGAGGGAGTAGATGTCGGACTTGATACCCAGCATTCCGGTCTGCTGGTACTCCGGGTCGATGTAGCAGAACGTGCCAGCGGTGGATGTCATTCGGTACTGTGTCACGCTGTCTGCAACAGCAGGTGGGACCAGCCTGGCCAGACCGACGTCGCTGATCTTGCTGACGAAGTTGCGGTCGAGGAGAATGTTGCCTGGTTTCAGGTCTCGGTGGACAAGGGGTTCTGGCTTGGTCTGGTGGAGGAATAACAAGCCGGTTCCGATTTCTGCAGCGATTCGGAACCTATGCTGCCATGATAAGGGCGGGGTGTTGCCTCGTCGAAAGAGACGGTCTTCTAGGCTGCCATTCGCCATGTACTCGTACACCAAGCATCCATACTCCGGGCAGGCTCCCAGTAGGAGGACCATGTTTGGGTGCCTAATGCAACTCAACACCTCAACCTGTGGAAAAAAACAAAAATACAAATTCCATAGACTTGTTTGGTATTCCAACTCACCAATACCATTTTCCTAATCCACCCTACATATCTATTTTGAATAGCTTGTTTTTCTTAACAATCCATCTATTTTCAACAACCTTTGCTAGCATTTGTTAATAAATATATACCTCCTGCTGAAACTGGGACCTTCCTTGAGCAGCATCAGGTCGAAGGACCTTAATGGCAACCGGTGTATGATCAAGATTGCACCTATAGACAGGACCATAACCTCCTTCTCCGATTTTGCGGGATTGAGAGAAATTTTCAGTGGCAGCTTCAATATCCTCGATGCTATACTTTCTGTATCTGACATCAGAATGCATGATAGTGTTAAGTGCTTTCTTCTTCTCTTCAGCTTCTTTAATTGCTTTCATCTCCGCGTTGATTCTCTTCTGTGCTTCTAGCTCTGCAATCCTTTGAGCAGCTTCAGCAGCCTCGATGGCTGCTTTGGTTTTGGCTTTCTCCCTCTCGGCTATTGCCAAAGCATTTTCCTCAGCTAGTCTTGCTTCTTCGAGCCTCCTCTCTTCTTCCAACTTCCACATTTGTAGATCCCTTGCCTGGTAGTTCAAAATCCAAAAAGCAAAAGCTTAGCCTTTTCAATTACTGATACCAAGTCAAGTTTCTTTTTGGTATACTTCTGTCATTGCTTACCTTCTGCTGTGCTACAAGTGCTTCTTTACAAGCTGTGCTGTACATTTCCATTGTTTGCTTAAGCTCTAGCTTCAACCTTCTCATTTCAGCTTCCACATCGTCCTGTTACAGTTGCAAAATCGCAATTTAGTAAAAGTTACTCTTATCTTACAAACTCACGCGTCATCAAATGGTTTTGCTTCAACCCCAAGCATGCAGTTTACCATGGATTGTGATGCCGACGAGAGCCTTTCGTTTTCCTGTGAGACTGATGACAATCTAGGGGATGAGGTGATATCTAGTGATCTCCTACCAGGTTGCATTGACGACTCAAAGCTATTGAGATCATTTTCGAACTCTGAAAGGTTTGACAGCCGTGGTGGTCGCCCTGGATCTGGATTGCTGTTATTATCATAGAATGCTGGGAACATGCGATCAACGCTTGGTCTTCCTGAGCTAACAAAAGATATATCCGTCTCTGCCAAGTTTATATCACCATATGATTTTGCATTCATGCCTTTCCTCGTCAATGGAGACCTGTTTTGCCAAATAAACAAAAAGAACAGAACTTTCTGTTAGCCACATATATAACTTGGTATGTGTTCTCAAAGCAGCATACTAGCTTAATGACTAACCTGAAAAAATCTGAAGTCTCACTACTATTTGATTTCCGTGGAGGATCAATTGGAGGCCTATCAGTACCTGATGGTGGAAATCATATGTTCTATTGTCAAACACCCGATTTCTGACCGACTTTTGAACCTCATTACATTGATTTGTACAACAAAAAGAGAGAAAAGCTTCCCAAGTTACCTCTTTTAGCAGGTGTCTGTGGGACAGAATGATCTGATGAACTGGACCTAATGCTTGATTGGCTAGACATGTTGCGGAAAGGAGAGGTTTGGGGAGCAGGACGAGAAGCAGACCTTGCAGACTGGATTTTGCTTCTCGATATAACATACACTGTGCAGAAATCAGGTGCCCCTTTCGATACAGTCCCAGGTATGTCTGTGGTCTTGAATCTTGTATGAAGAAGAAACTTTATGGAAGTTAAGCACAACCCACTTCTCCAATTGGGGGAAATTTTACAACCAATTCAATTCAAGCAATCAAAGATACCTGAGAAATCCCCCTTTGGAGGTGGCACCCAACACTAAAGTCTCAATCACCATCTGATTCGTGTACTCAATCAATGCTTTCGCTACATCTGAATCTTCCAGCACAACGTCATGACATTGAATCTGTGATCCAATACCCACAATGAAAATGTATCATATGAATGCACATTGGTGTTGATTTGCCCATGACAATGAAATTAACTGTTCATTCATTCATACATACGTCTTTACGAGTGCAGAAGCATCGAAAAGGAAGGAACACCTCCTTAGTTTGAGAATCAGGGTTTCTGCAAACCAACGAGCTTTCACCATTGGCATCACTCACCTGGTTCATTCCTGCAATTTCACCATCATTATATATGGATATGATTGTAAGTTTGTAAGGCTCAATTGAACGAAATGGAAATGGAGGCGGTTTGTCTTACTGGGAGCAGCAAGGGAGCAGGATTGAGGCTGCTGCTTAACTCTGACATGAATGAGAATCACGGTCTGGCCTCTCTGGAGAATATTGTCGATTGCCCATTTGAGAGCGTTTTGGCTGGATTTGTCCTTGTCTACTGCTACCGCCACCACGCCATTACCGGCATCCTTCCTCTCCGTGATTGTTCTTGGCATCCACATCTTCAATCAATGCCTCACGTTCCTTTTTTCTCCTTCGATTCTTCTTCTTCTTCTTCTCGCCTACCTGAAACAACAAACTGACAATGCCGATTCCGGTTCTCTAACCTCCTCGTCTCTCTCGAAAGATGCAGAGAGACAGGAAGGAACCATTTTTCTCTGCTCGTCTGTGCGTTTGTGTTCGTGGGTGAATCTTTTCTCCCCTTCTGTCCCCTTAATTTGTGTTTTCCCGGCAGTTTTGGGTCAGGAAGGATTGAGAGTTCTTTTGGTTTTTGGGACGAAGGGGAAAGAAGGAAGCAAACCCCGCGCTCTGAAGCTGCAAAATTTCCCGAAAAATTCGTTAGTTTCAATCGGCCCCTTCTTTAACTATTTTTCTTGGATGGTTTCAAACCGTCAAATTCATCTCCGTCCATTTACAGTTACTTCCTTCAGAGTTTTTTTTTTTTTTTTTTTTAAGAATTCCATACCATTTAGTACGAAAAGGTTGTATAACTTCCTAAACCTTTTTTCCGATGAAATATTGTCTACATGTCAATGTGACTTCTAATAAGACCATGTATCGTTGTAGTGCTCTATACTGAGCAAGTTTAACTTCGTAGTTCTTATAAGAACCCTTCTATTTCAACTCATAATGTGTTTTGTCAGTTAATGTCGGTTTCTTCTTCTTTTGAAAGACTGACGCATAAAGATATTCTGAAATATTACTAATCATAATAGATTCAGATACCCAAGAAAATTACAATAATACAATTACATAACATTGACTCCGAACAATCAAAACCTGGTGATAATTTTGTTTATATTCTGAAATATTACTAATCATAATAGATTCAGATACCCAAGAAAATTACAATAATACAATTACATAACATTGACTCCGAACAATCAAAACCTGGTGATAATTTTGTTTTCTCTCGATTTCCGACTCAAAATGGTAAATATTAAAAACTTATTTTGGACAAGAAATGTTCCTCAGCATTTGATGCCATTCTGCAAGCCAAGGCATGGACAAGAAATGTTCTTCGAATTGATCCTCGTCTTGGTCGAATGAGACGAAAGGCGATCTGCTTTCGGATTTCAAAGTATGGTAGAGTTGCATGGAGCTGTGGAGCAAAAGTTTTGCATGGCCTGCACCAGTTGGCCGAGAACAAGAGGCAAACTACTCTGCTTTCTTCCCATGCTGATGATATTGGCACCTGTTCACCACAAGATTGCACCTCAAGTTAGTTCATAGTTCTTTCAAAAGAAAACAAAGGGTTGTTTTGGAAGGAAATAAACTACCTGCCCTTGGGAAGAGAGAAGGAAATTGATTCCTCGAGATGCTAAGAGGTTGAAGAAGTCCTTGCTTCCATCTTTCAGCAGTGCTATCCCCTGCCATTGGTGACTGTCCAACTGCCTGCATCCAATCTTCTGATTTTTATAGGTTTTTCCCACTGTTGGCACACCTGTTGATGGAAGCCACAGAAATGTAGGCCATTATAAGAAGAGTGTGACTCACAACAGAAATCAACAGACAGTAGCTTGAGTGGAGTCTTTGAATCTCTTGAAAAGTGTATCCTATGCTGAATCATTTCCTTGATGCGAGGACCAAGTACAAGGTTTGTAACAGTCTGAATATGGTACACAACCAAACTTATGTATGATCCAAGGGATGCAAATAGAGAGGGTACGGGGAAAATAAACCCAGCACTTGTAGAAAGTGGTAACTGAATCTTATTCTGCCAAATAAAAACTAAAATAGTGACTGCATCGAACAAGTTCGAATCACTTCAACCCTCTCCTAACATGAGCATTTGATTGAGAAAAATCAGCAGGAAGTTTCTGATTCTTTTTCTTTCCATGGTCGTTTTCGGGATACAGGGATGATTAGTGTCAATCTGAAGCAACCTGAAGGCAACCATGGATAAAGAGAATCCCCCCCAACTTGAAAAACATAGAAGGTAGTCCCGATCCCGAAGAATGACAGAGCTAACGGACACATGAAGTTCCAACAAGGACCAAAAAAAAAAAAAAGCTCGGCCATTGATAGTGGACAACGTGTTTCTGTAAGTCCAGGATCTGTCACATAAGGCCAACCAAGACAGGACAGAAACCAGAATGCTGAGGAACAGGGGTACCTTGGGGTTTCAGGAGAAAGGTTACCAAAATTGCCAATGCATTATTTAACCTTACGCCATTTGTCCACGTACAGAATCAGGCAGACGACAAGGCAAGCCTTCATCGGTGTGAGTTCTGACAAACAAAAACAAGCATCTTGGAGGATCTTTGGTTTCTTCTGCCATGTTCCTTTTGCACGCCTGCATAGAACAATCCATAGTGGAGTATCTAAGAGTTCTGCCAACCAACCAATCTATGCAAGTGTAGACAATCGATACGGGCAAGAACTGTATACATTATATTTATCTACAGTTGGTAACAGGGAAGCAACCCTACATAAGAACCCAGCAAATTTCAAGTTGAAAAGAATGAAAAATGGCGGCGCTTTATTACTAGTATCAACAAGTAGGTAAACGAAGCCATGAGAACTGAGAAGCAAGAATCATGGCCTCTCCATTAGGTTCGTTTTCTCCATAAGGGAAAGGAAATGAATCGAGCCAACAAAATTACACAGCTTTTTCAAAACATGAGGGGGAAAATAAACAATAAGCAAAGCGAAAACAAGAACCAGTAGAACATGCATGAGTAAGTTGATCTAAGAACCTAAATAGTACAAACTCCAGTGAATTAATTCTTTCCTATACCCTACAAATTTTCCACACCATGCCGAGAAAGAACAAAAATGGAAAAGAAACCTGCAGCCTGAAGCAGCTTCTGTAATCAGCATTATTAGCTCTTCTTCTACACAGGATCATCGTATTATAGATACACCAATGATGAGTGAATTGATTCAATTCAATGCAGTTCAGTTCAGGCGGTGACGGAGAAGGAGAAGCCTTCATCAGTCATGGCCCTGGAAGAGTAGAGATCACCATCGGAGCTACAATACTCCTCATCATTCTCACAACCTTCTTCCCTCTCTTTCAGCTCCTCGATCTTCGACAGAGCTTCTCTCAAATCCCACCGCCGCTCCACGTTCCACTCGCAGCAGCACATCCCGATCTTGAGCAGCTTCAGCATCTCGCCTTCCCCGTTCTTGGTCCCTTTCATGTCCTTGTCGAACACCTCCCCTGTCCACTCTTCCCTCACCACCGAATTCACCCACGCCGCCAGGTCCGCATTCGCCGCCGCCCCTCTCCCTTGCCGGAGGTAATTCGCCGGGAACTTCCCCGTCAAGAGCTCCAGGATCAGGATCCCCAAACTCCACACGTCCGTCTTCCCCGTCGTCCGACCCGTCTGGATGAACTCCGGCGACTTGTACGCCACCATCACCCCCTGCGCCTGGTCCCGATTCACCACCGGCGACAGCGCGTAGTCGGTGAGCACTGGCTGAAACGCGTGGTCGACGAGGACGTTGGACGATTTCAGGTGGCCGTGCGGCAGGGGCAAATCGGGAAGCTCCTTGTACAGAAACCCTAACCCCTTCGCTACTCCCTTGATAATCTTCAGCCGCGTCGGCCATGAAAGCCCTGGCTCCCCGGGCCGTCGCTTCCCTGCAACAAATTGAAATTGGATCGATCAATTTCCAAAACTGGAGAGAAAAAAAATTGACAAGTAGTGCGGTCAATAATTACCATGGAGATGACTAGCGAGGCTGCCATTGTCGACGAAATCGGAAACTAAAAGCTTCTCTTCCTTCCTGTAGTAGAAAGCAACGAGGGGAAGCAGATTCGGGTGCGACAAATCTCCCAGCCGCTTCATATGCTCGTAAAACTCCTCTTTCCCGACGTTATTCATGTGCCTGAACCTCTTCACCACCATGGCCGGACCTTCGGAGAGAACAGCTTTGTACGAAGACCCAAACGTCCCGCTGCCGAGAACCTCCGCCGAAGACCTCAGCAGTTCGTGCAGGTCGAATGTCTCCTCCCTTTCGCTCCTCACGAACCGGAGCTTCCCGCTCTCCCCTCTCCTCCCTCCGCCACCGGCGGCGGCTGCTTCCTTCGTGGGCTCCGGTTGATGGTTTTTATGGGCCTGCATCTTGGGCCCCATTCGGCCTGCCGCCCCGAATTTCTTCAGGTTTCTTGTGTCGTCAAATTGGGCCTGCTCTCCTCTTCTATATCCGCGGGCCCGGATGAAGGTGCAGGCCAGGATGGCGCCCAGTATTGTCACCACCGCGATAATTGCCACTATGATAAAAATGGTCTTCGTCTTTGTTTTCCCCTTCCCGGCTTTGCACGCCGCCGGCAGCGGCTTCCCGCACAGCTCTTTGTTCCCTGTTCATTGCCCCATAAAAAAAAATTAGTTCTCTTTTTTTTTAAATAACCGAAATGATTAGTTTATTAATCAAGTTATTCTAGTATTTAAGACCAATTTAGTCACAATCCTGTTTTAAAACTTAAAAACTCGCGCTTTTTCATTTTCAGGTCACCACAACACTTCTACGTAAATAGCACTTTTCACTTACAATTATAGTCAAAATCTACGCTTTAAAGGTTAAAATCTTACATATTTACGATTCTATATAGATCACGAAAACACTTTTATGTAGAATCGTGATTTTAACGGCGCGGTTTAATACGCAATGACTAGTGACAAATAAGGTCTCCAAAATACGTGCATACCACTATTAGTTGATTGCTAATCTCTAGCTAATGATAAAATACTGACGTGATTAATTAAGGTGAAAAATGACGATGAGACGGCGGCAATGATAACAAACTAACCGGAGAAAGACGACTGATTAAATCTGTCAGCCAGGTTCCTGGGGATGGGACCTGCCAAATTGTTAACGGAGACGTTAAACACCGTCAACGGCTGTTGAAGGTCAGGAATTCCCCCGGTGAACTGGTTCCCTTCCAGGCCCAACTCGCTGAGCTTGTTCAGCCCAACGAGCGACCCGGGAAGAGGGCCCACGAATTGGTTGTGGCCCAGGTAAAGGTCCTTGAGCGAGGCCATCCCTCTGAACCCATCGGCGGGGATCTCGCCGGAGAATTTGTTCCCGGTGAGGTACAGGTTCTTCAAGGGCAGCCTGCTGAACGGAGGGAACGGCCCGTCGAAGTTGTTCCCCATGGCGCTGAAAGTCCTGAGCTTGGGGAGCTTCGTGAGAGAGTCCACGTCGATGATCCCGGCCAGGCCCATGTTGTCGAGGATCAGCTTCTCGACGGATCCGTCCGTGCAGCGGAGCCCGGCCCATTTAGAGGCGTCGCGGTCGCACGGCGGGGATGACGTGGCGTTCCAGGTCAGGAGGGCGGAGGGGTTGGAGAGGGATTTCTTGAAGGTTAGGAGAACTTCGGCTTCGTTGACGGCGGCGGAGGTTGCCGTGGGCGGGAAGAAACACGGGGATGTAATTACGATGGTGATTATGATTAGTGAGGGGATTAGTGATGGTGGAGGTGGTTTAGTGGTTGTGATCATGGTGGAGATGATTGGTAAGGAGAGGGGTTTTTGTTTATGCTGAGGTGTGGTGGAGGAGATGATGGGGAGACATGAAAGTTTGGGGGAAGGAGAAGAGAGACGACAAAGATGGGAATATGGGAGGGATTGTTGCGGAGGAGTAGAGGAAGCTTTGGCAATGGCGACTCTTTTTGTGTGGTTTGTTGGAGGGGATATGGGGTTTTTTCTATAATTATTGCTTTATTAAAAAGAAATATCCAAAATACAGTATCCTCAAAAATAATTTCAAGGGCAAAATTTGGCAGCAACCCGGGTTGCAGCCTGTAGCTGCTGTTATGCCACACAGCGCCCTGTCTACTACATAACCAAACAACGAAGTCAAACCCAGACAAAGATTTGGGCTACAAAAACCATTGTTGTAAGAATCGAACCGGATCAACGGCCGGGCCAGTAGAACCGTCAAACCAGTTACGATAGCGATTCAGTTCATTGTTTGAAAAGTTATTGATGGACCAAACGGTTTTTCACGGTTCAACATAAAATCAGATGAACCGGCACGGTTTAACTGGTCCACTAGTTCATTATTTTAACAAAAAAAAATTTAACAGAAACTAAGACCATCAAATCATAATTATTAATTTTATATATGCTTCCTCAACCTTATTGTCTATTTTACATTGTCTACTACCAACTAGAACCGTAATTTTTAATTTGAATTAAAAAAATGTGATTTCTTTTGTGAGATGGTTGGAATGATTTATTAAATATTTTCGTGATGATATGAATTTGAACTTGTTTATGGTCAATGATAATTTCATTCTTAAATTAGTGTAATATACAAGTCTTATATACGTTCTATCAATGGTTCACCAACGATTTTATAGCGGTTAACCGGTGAACGCTAAACCACTAACTTTTCCGATTCAACCTCCGGTCCGGTTCCGAAAACAGAGAAAAAAACAAAGCATGATAGTCCACCATATGAGCCACCCTGTTACCTAAACGACCAACAAAACGAAACAAAACTCCTGACATCCGAGTAATCATTTCACCAATTTCCAAGAGAATGTTCTTGCTCTCCCGTCCGAGAATTTACGATCCGTACACTTATCAAATAAGAGATTTTGCGTCACCCCCAATTGATCCCAATTCAAAACCATGGTGAACGCAAAATGAAAGACAATCCCCTTAATGCCAAAGTTTTCAACGTGAAAGGATCCGAAATCCCCCACATATATTCCTTGCCTGAGCCGCCGATGACATTCAAACTCTCATCCACAAGAACGAATGCAGCTGATCCATGTTGCACCATCAAAAAACCCTGTCTTTCCACCCACCACAAGCGAAACACTCGATCTAGTAGCCGGAGTAGGGCCAAAAGCAGCAGAAACTGGATCAGAAGGAAGCGCTGAAGGATGAGTAGTCTGAAGAAGAGTTTGTTCGATGCGTTCTTTCTCCAACATTTTGGATGGGTCTCGGCCGGGCATGGAGGCTTTCGTGGGATATTAGGCCGGGCTCGAAGAAGGAGCTTATTGGGATGCCATAGCCGAGGTCAGAGGACAGGGTAATAGACAGAGGAGCTCTAATCGACGAAGCCAGGGGAGTAAACGATATCTGGGAAACCTAAACCAGGTTGGAGAAGGATTGCGTTACCCAGATAAAGGAATAATTAGGATTTTCAGATCTCTTTCCGCTCCGGGCTTCTCCTTATAATCCTGGTTTCCGCCTACCACCGAAGCCTTTCTCCTCCGTCGCCGGCGTATATTCCTTCATTCCTACGCCATGGCAACCGAGAACTGCATTTCGGATCGGGAT
This sequence comes from Linum trigynum, assembly GCA_964030455.1. Classification (NCBI taxonomy): domain Eukaryota; kingdom Viridiplantae; phylum Streptophyta; class Magnoliopsida; order Malpighiales; family Linaceae; genus Linum; species Linum trigynum. The sequence continues at coordinate 58,352,789 of OZ034817.1, read as the reverse complement.
CTCCCGGCAACCGATCTCCCTCGCTGTTCCGGGAAACGACAACGAACCAGTTCAGAAGCAGATCTTCCTTCCACGACGATCAGCAAACTCGGAACCGATCTCCTAGTAGAGATTCTGATCCGCCTCCCCAACCCAAGATCCGCCTGCCAGTGTAAAATCGTCTGCAAGCAGTGGGGCTCCCTGATCTGCAGTCCTCGCTTCAACCGCCGTTTCGTATCTCACCACCAGACTATGAATCTGGACCAAGCAACTATGCCGGTGGATCCGTACGAGCTGCTATCGGTAATCCTGAGCTTTCTCCCTCCCATGCCATGCAGTGTTCGAGACTCCCTTAGAGTTTTGGATTGCAACAAGGACTTGGTTTTATGCGGGTTTTGGGATACAGACTGCGACGATGGGGAACGGGGAAGATCGTACTTGGTCTGCAATCCTTTTACGAAGCAGTGGATCGCTCTTCCTTTAGCGCCCAAGAAGAATACGGGTTATGTATCACCGGCCGCAAGGTTAGTTTGCGAACCCCGTATTTCTAATAAGCTTGATCTAGGAGATGATCAAGCATTTGTTTATTCTGAGTATCGATTCCGGGTGGTGTGTATTTATCAAGTCGCTCGACCAAGAGTTGCTATAAAGCTGGATGTCTTTTGTTCGGAATCTGGAGAATGGACCAAGGAAGCTCTTGTCTGTGATGGTCATATTAAAGTTGAATTGAAAAGTACAATTTCGTGCAATAGGGAGCTATTTTGGAGGTATTATGACCTCTACAGTCTCACAAGGTATCATGAGATACTTAATAATTTGGTGGCTGTGTTTAACCCTTTCCGCCTTGATATGCATCCCACATCCATTGATGTTTCCCGATTTCTTGTGAATCCGTATTACTGGTTTGTTTCCGCCTCACAAGGCGTGCTTCATGTAATTCTACAAGAAAATGAGACTATACCTTATCGTTTAAGCGTTTGGAGGCTGGATAAAGACCGTAAATCTTTGATTAAACAATGCGAAGGGTGGGTGAACGAGACAACAAAGTGTGGTAACTATGAAGTTATAAACGGGTGTCACAGACCCTTACTCCATCCACATAATCCGGAAGTCATCTTCTTCAATCCAGGCTATTCTAATGCAAAGAATGCTTTATTCTGCTGCGATTTGAGAAGGGGAGAGCTAGAGTTCTTAGCTAAAGTAGAAGGACGGCCAGATGTCTTTCGCCTTCAGGTGTTCCAGCCAAGGGTTTCTTGCTGGGCTACTCCAATTCCAAGGTATGCGGAGTTGCGAGGCATGTATGATGGAACACACAGCTTTTGGGTCCAGACTCAGAGCAGCAGGGAAGCAAGAACTCCCTCCCTGCCTTCATCCCTCAATATTTGGTAACTGTTTCTGCCTGTTAAAATTTACTTCTTTTCTGGTGTTAAGTTTAGTATTTACTAATGGGACCGAGAAAATCATAAAGAAAGATTTCCTGAGCGAAAAGACATCCTGCACCTGCAACCTCTAATCCCATTACAGGTCGAGGGTTGCAGTTTTGAGTGTGTGACCTAACTAACTACTTCGTCAATGCAACACGTACTAATTAGCACATATACTTACATTACATCTCTTGTCAACTGCTTGGATATTTTGTGTTGGTCACAATCTCTATACCCGATTTTTAAAGCTAAACGTCAACAAAGGCGTGGATGATAAGATGCACATGGTTGTTGTATGTATTTACACTTTCATTCTTTTTATATTGTCTGGTTTCTTTTCCTATATTTCATCTCATTTCTGCTGTGGCTGGTTGAAATGCTCCAACAGGTTGCTGTATCTTCGTTTTGCCTGACTTAGTGTTGGTATTTAGTTGATTGTTTTGTTTACCAACTTAACATCATGCATTTGGAGTTTTTTTTCCCCCAGCAAGGACGAAGCTACGAAATCCGCCCTTTACAAGGACTGTATGGAACATGGCATTGAAGAGGCAACTGAAATCATTCAGCATAAGGAGAACGGAATCAGGGAGACTGTTTTAAGAGGAAGGCAGCAGCCTCATTTTCCACAAGACAAGGAATCGGATGTACTAGAGGCGGATTTGAAAGATGTTGGAGCGAATATTGCCGCTATTAGCAAACCGAAAGAACTGAAGCACAGCCTTTTGTGTGAAACGTCGGCAGAGCGTCCTTCTCCTCAAGGTGAAGTTTTGTTGAGTTTTACTTTCTTTTGTTTACTAATACCTTGGCTTAGTGGATTCTGATTGTGTTTGTTATCCCTTCCAGCCCCTATTACAAGTGTCTTCAAGCGATGGATACCTCCTCATCTACGCGCAGGTAAAACAGCTACCCATTTTAGTCACTCTTGGCAGACTGGTAAAAGGGCTCGAAGATCGTGTTTTTTTTTTCCAGTCAAGGAACGGGGATCGTGTTTTTCAGTTCCGAAGTGTTGTGTCCAAATCCCAAATTTGTTCAAATTGCATGCCAAAGCTTTTATCCAAACAATCGGTCTATTTTCTTCTTCGGTTGCGTTGCATGCATAGTCCATAGTTTTTTGTAATTTTTTTCTTTTTCTTGGTTGGTTGTATTGTGATTTTTGCAGTGATGTTGATGATCGAGAAAGGGGAAAAATATGAGCTTGAACTTTTGGAAAATAACTGAATGATCTTTGAGGCTGTTTGGTTGATGGGGATCACGCCATCGCAGTCGCTGAGGCTGCAGCGGAAGCTCTGTTGCAGCAGCTGCTCAGGCCGGCCGCAGCTAAAGTCTTGCAACTCGCTCATTCAATCCCTCTACACCGTGGGCTGATTGATGTCTTGAGTGTTTTGTATTAACTTATTTTCGTTTTTTTATATATTGCATGCTACTGAGTGATTTGTAGTAACTTATGTGCGCAAGAATTACTGTTTGGATGGATGTATTTATAACTATTCTTGAGCCGGGTGTATTTTTCATAAGTTAAGCCACTAGGACAGACTCATCTAATATATAGGGGCGGCGGAGGTTGCCGTGGGCGGGAAGAAACACGGGGATGTAATTACGATAGTGATTATGATTAGTGAGGGGATTAGTGATGGTGGAGGTGGTTTAGTGGTTGTGATCATGGTGGAGATGATTGGTAAGGAGAGGGGTTTTTGTTTATGGTGAGGTGTGGTGGAGGAGATGGTGAGGAGACCTGAAACTTTGGGGGAAGGAGAAGAGAGACGACAAAGATGGGAATATGGGAGGGATTGTTGCGGAGGAGTAGAGGAAGCTTTTGGCAATGGCGACTCTTTTTGTGTGGTTTGTTGGAGGGGATATGGGGTTTTTTTCTATAATTATTGCTTTGTTAAAAAGAATTATCCAAAATACGGTATCCTCAAAAATAATTTCAAGGGAAAAATTTGGCAGCAACCTGGGTTGCAGCCCGTAGCTGCTGCTATGCCACACGGCGCCCTGTCTACTACATAACCAAACAACGAAATCAAACCCAGACAAAGATTTGGGCTACAAAAACAGAGCATGACAGCCCACCATATGAGCCACCATGTTACCTAAACGACCAACAAAACGAAACAAGACTCCTGGCATCCGAGTAATCATTTCACCAATTTCCAAGAGAATGTTCTTGCTCTCCCGTCCGAGAATTTACGATCCGTACACTTATCAATAAGAGATTTTGCGTCACCCCCAATTGATCCCAATTCAAAACCATGGTGAACGCAAAATGAAAGACAATCCCTTAATGCCAAAGCTTTCAATGTGTGATTCAGCTCAGTTTCTACTTCTCTCATTTGCCCCCATCTTATGGATATGCTTTTGATTCCTGGGTAGTAGAGAGAATCATTCTGATGTTTTCTTTTTTGTCTTTCCTTGGTGATTCATTGAGATACCTGCCACAGAGAGGAGTTAGTTATTAAGAAGCTGAGGATAGGTGGGATTAACCAAATTTTCCTTTTCAGAATATCTCACTTGTATATGAAATTTTGGGGAACAAAGAGCTATTATACAACTGTAATAGGACGTATTAATGCGAATTGGAGCTTTGTTTCTGCTTTATTCTAGCATCTTCTAATTCTGTCAATTATGAGCATCCTTATTTGGTTCAAGTTCTATACTACTTTGATGTCGAAATCCAAGTTCTAGCTTGCTTATAAGTGCAGAATGATTTTAACCATTATGATTTCAATTGCAGAGATAAGCATGATTTGAGGAACTTTGTGGTAGCTACTCTCAAAAAATATGTGAATAATTCTGCACATGGTTTTTTCTTCACTAGGAACAAAATTCCCAACAATGAAGATGTCTCTTTTACAGGCATATACTGAAGGGCAGGCTACTGTTAGTACTTTTCTTATCTACTCTCTCTCATCTGTCTATAACCTTGGCCTGAGATAAATTTTCAGACAGCATTTGAAGACAATAGAGCAGTGGATTCAATATCTTCAAAGGTCTCCTAAGGAGTTGGTTCGAGCTCCGTCTTTGGCTTAGACAGTGGCAACATCTTCTTCTCTTTTTTGGTCTCCTTCAAGTTGAGCGAAGTGTAAACCGACATTCCTCCAATTGCTACCACAGCTCCACAGATGCTGATGAGAACATCAAAAGAAAAGATTACACTATGAATCTCAAATCAAAATTTCTATGCGACTCCACAACTCCATTTGCTACCACAGCTCCACAGATGCTGATGAGAACATCGAAAGAAAAGATTACACTATGAATCTCAAATCAAAATTTCTATGCGACTCCACAACTCATAAATAAACTTAATTTATAATAATCCATACAGTATCTTATGTGCAAGTTAAAACATGGTTAACATTATTAACCTCAAAATCATAATTTCTTAGTCCATGATTATTAATGATGATCTAAATTAAACTAACTCATTTTCAGTTTTTGGATTAAAAAACTAACCTTTTGGCTGAGAATGCATAATAGCTAACCTTTTGGCTGAGAAGCGCAATATCCCTTGGGCTGATGCTCAATCCTACATATTTTCAAAGTTGAATTGTATTAGCAATGCTCCTAAGGTCTATCATGCATGTAGGAGCAATAGTGAGAAAATGGCACTTCAGCACAAAAATCATGCACATGAATCTGATCAGAATAACAAATTACCATGAGCAGCAGCAATGGCGGATATGCTTGCGACTTCCACAGAGGCAGAAGAAGAAACACCTTTGCCTTCAGGGACTTCAGAAGAAACATGCAGATTAGTACAAGGAGCCTCGATATAACACCATTCTGGATGTATGTCAAAACGGATTATAGAACATAACATCATGAGATCACAATCTCGACATTTGCTTTCCAGTAATTATATCCCTTAGCCCAACAGAGGTTCAAAAGTTCAGAAAGCATTAAAAAAGCTCCAACAGAGATAAGCATGATTTGAGGAACTTTGTGATAGCTACTGTGAAAAAATATGTAAAACAGACTATACATGATTTTTTCTTCACTCGGAACAAAATTCCCAACAATGAAAATGTCCCTTTTTCAGGCATATACTGAAGGGCAGGCTACTGTTGGTACTTTTCTTATATCTACTCTCTCTCTGTTCTGTCTATATCCTTGGACTGAGATAAATTTTCAGACAGCATTGGAAGACAATAGAGCAGTGGTTTCAATATCTTCAGAGGTCTCCTTAGGAGGATGCTTCGAGCTCGTCTTTGGATTAGACAGTGGCAAAGTCTGCTTCTCTTTTTTGGTCTCCTCCAAGTGCTGCCACAGCTCCACAGATGCTGATGAGAACATCGAAAGAAAAGATTACAAAATGAATCTCAAATTAAAATTTCTATGTGACTCCAACAACTCATATATTAACTTAATTTGTAATAATCCATACAGCATCTTATGTGCAAGTCAAAACATGGTTAACATTATTAACCTCATAATCATAATTTCTTAGTCCATGATTATTAATGATGATCTATATAAACTAACTCATTTTCAGTTTTTGGACTGAAAATTTGTGTTTTGATACACAAATCAACGAAGAAAAGGGCGTAGAAGAAGGCCATTAAAGCTGAAGATGAAGTACCTTCTCAATCTTCATAGGGATACAAAACGCTCCTCATATCATCGACAATAGAAGTCAAACTAAACCCAGTCTTCAACCTTTCAAGGAGGTGCTTCAAGGATTTAAGATCTTCTTTCAAAAGTTGGAATTCGACCTCAGATTCTTCATCATCCCTAGATGGCTCCAAAAAATCAATTCTTTCTTTCATCGCATACACTTGCAGCTGCAATGCGGAGATTGCCCCAGCGGTCGAGAGTGACAATTTTACATCACTTCTTCGGAAGAAGGCTCCAACCCGCTCACTTACACTCTGTTTGGGAAGAGGGGTAAATGGGAGGAGGGTGCAAATGTGAGGGGTAAATACAGTTTCCAACACATTTGCACCTGTTTGGTTAATTTGGAACAGTAGGGGGGTGCAAAACGGGAGTGCAAATTTACTGTTTCGGCTTACCCCCCGAATTGGGGTGCAAGGGAATGAAGGAAGAGAGGGGGAGGGGGGAATTATGGAATTTTAATTTTCTAATTGTGTTATATATAATTATATAATAATTAATATTATCAATTTCTTCTTTTTATAAATATCATTAATGTAAACATTATTCGGGGTTGACCATTTGACTCTGGAAACAAGTTTATCAATGTTCGTCAAGTCAAATCTAGATCTCTTGGTTGAATCGAATTTGCATTGAAAATTAGAGATACGAGGTGTTTGTGGAAAAGATAGAGAGAAATTGTTTGGTTAACTCAGTTTATTTGACTAAATAGTTAAAACTTACAAATTCGAACGTGTTTGACTAAGTTTGACAATTTAAGATTAAACTAAATACGAAAACCCTATATAGGATGACCAGTTACGAGTTGAGCTTCGAGTTTTGAGATCGCTCGATCAATGATTATTACAATTGTTATAATTAATTATTATTTGAGCATTATTATATAATAACTATTTTTAGTAAAGTATATTTATTATTATATAGTAATATTTATTTTATTATTTTATGATAATATTTTAAATCTTAAAATCTATTTTAAAATTTTAAAATCTACTTTAAAATAATATAATTACTTACTTTTCACTCTATTTGCACCCCCTACTTTTTCATCCAAACAACAATTTACCCCTCCACTTACAACCCCAGCAATTTGCACCCCCCAGCAATTTACCCCTCAACTTACACCCCCCTGCAATTTGCACCCCCTTGTTGCCAAACAGAGCGTTAAGGTTAATCCATAGTCTGCAAAAATTACAAACCATAATTTCAATGAACGGCTGCAACAAAAAGAGAGAAGAAGATAAAACAAAAATAAAAACATACCAGCAGGAATACAACCACTAGCCAACGTTTGGCGGACCTTATCCCCATCAAAATCCACACTCTCAGCAGACAAACTTGGATCGGTCTGTTCTATTTCATTTACTTCACCAACATCCAAACCACGATAAGGATAAGGGATGTAACGAAATCCACCTCCTAAAACATCCCACAAAGCAGTAGCCTGAGATTCTTGAACATTCACAACAGCCCCCACAATCTGCATATCAGTTTTAACATCCAGTCTTTCCTCCTCCAGCTTAGCTATTGCCTCAGCAGTATTTGGGTCAAGATTAAATTTCTGCAAATAAGAAATAACCCTGCCAAATCGAGCAATCATTACATCACTCAGAAAATCGAGCGATTTACGACCGAGATCAAGAGCAATCCATTGAGCATGCTCATTGATCTTCCTGAATGCTATACAGGACAACACAAGATCAACTGTCCATTCGAGCTCCAGAGATGGCATTCGCAGAAGAATCTTGCTAGCATGTTTGGAATCTGCAGACTTTCGCTTCCTATAAAACCGGATGTTTACATAGATGAAATGAAAGAATATAATCATTAACCAAAAACCCAGAAAAGGAAAAATCATTACAAAGAAGGAAACCTACCCATAGTCCCCATTATCAGGATCACCATCATCAGACTTTTGAGGAGAACCATCATTAGACTTTTGAGGAGAACCATCGGATTCAAGTCTGTTAGACAAATAAGAACAATATATCATTAGCAAAGTAAAGCTAGAGAAATAGAAGATTTTATAGAATTTAGAGGATAACTTACTCTTGTGAATCTTCTTCAGATACAGCGTTGTGCATGTAAAAAAAAAAAGATTAAACCATACACTATGAAGAAATACAAGACTGAGTGTTGAACCCAAGCAATGATTTAGCTGAGATCTGGATCGACTTCGCGATCATCATCATCATCCATGGTTCTTGAGGAGAAAAAGGAATAAAGAAAACGAATTGAGTCCTGAGAAAAGGAAACGGATTTCTACAATTAGCAACGCAAATCATCATCATCTAACAGGACATGCCAATTGAAATTTCAAATAAGCAGAGATGAAGACATTGGAAGGAAAAATAAGTCATCAAAAACATGTGGTAAAGGTGGTGAGGGGAAGAGAGAACAATTGGTTGGGGTAGGTGGTACATCACTGCTTGCTAGACTTTTGAAGGGAAAATCATTCTCATAAAAGACAACTTCTCTGGAGATATAAGTTTCATGAGTATTAAGGTCCTAAATCAGATAACCCTTAATCCCTGAAGTGAACCCTATAAAAACACTCTTTCTAGCTCTAGGTTGGAACCTAGTTCGGTGGTTACCTAGAGTGCTAGGAAAGGATTAACAGCCAAAAACCCTTAACTGAGAAAGATCTGTTCGTTTGTTGTGTAGAAGTTCATAGGAAGTCGGCCAGTTGAAATTTCAATTGGCATGCCCTGATATCATCCATGTTTCTTAAGGAGAAGAAATAATAAATAAAACGAATTGAGTCCTGGGAAAAGGCAACGGATTTCTACGATTAGGAACCCAGATCGCTAAAGTACGAAGGAAGAAACGGAAACGGATTTCTACAATTAGCAACACAAATCATCATCATCCATGTTTCTTAAGGAGAAGAAATAATAAAGAAAACGAATTGAGTCCTGGGAAAAGGCAACGGATTTCTACGATTAGGAACCCAGATCGCTAAAGTAGGCAGGAAGAAACGGAAACGGATTTCAACAATTAGCAACGCAAATCATCATCATCCATGTTTCTTAAGGAGAAGAAATAATAAAAAAAACGAATTGAGTCCTGGAAAAAGGCAACGGATTTCTACGATTAGGAACCATTCATACTATAACATATGTAATAAAATAAGTAATGAAAATGATATCAACACATAATTAAATTATTTTACTATTACATAACTAATAAAATAACATATATATCACACTTCCCAATATACTTTTTCTCTCTAACCTTTACCTTCACTTTCCTCCATAAAACAACATTTTCCCTTTCCCTCCACTTTTCCTTTCTCTCCATTTCTCTCCCATCCAAATTTTCCTTCACTTCCATTTTCCTCCCTTCCTTCGGAAACAGAGTGTTACACTTCTTAACACATGCAACACTACACCTTATGAATTATCATTACTTTCCTGTATAACGACTGATTAAACTACTTTTATCGTGTACATGTAGTATCCCATAAAATGATTTTACAAGCCATGTAAAAACCTTACATAAACAGGCAATACCATTTCCGGGTAATGGTATGTAAATCAATCAAAATATCTATACATGCATCTACATAATTAAAAGAGTAATTCCCTAAAATTTAAACCATCAACCATTTGCAGAATTATATCTCTATGTTCATAGCGGGTGACTATCCTCCAAAAGTAATTTAAGATGAAGGGGGCTTCCTTGGATTTGGATATTGTTGGTTTAGCTTTAGCTTATTAGCAACAGAGGATCAACTCAAAACCGGAAGAAGGGTCTTATAAAGAGCTAATTTTTACTTATTATGCGTTCCACCAACTGGCCACTACATCCATTGTTATTGCCTTTATCTATTCGACTTGGGCTAAGTTCAGGTCCTTAAACTCTCTTTTTTAAGGAGGATCTTAAAGTGTTGTGATTGATTGATTCAATTTTAGGTATTTAGAGGGAGTTATTAGTTATTTAGTCATTAAGAGTATTTAGGGAATTGTAAATAATTAAAAAAACATAACCCTAACTGTGTATATACCCTCGTTATTTTTTTTCCTCATTCGCAGCCGAACCGTTTCTCTTCTCGTCAAAGGACGTTCTCCGACCATCTTGTCCGCTACAGCCGTCGGTCGTCCCTTCCCTCTCCCCCTCTTTCCATCTCTTCGAAATCTACCCACCCCAAATCCTATTCCACCCCTATTCACTCATTCCTCCCGCAACGGCAAGTTCATCATCATCTCCGACATTCTTTTGCTGCCTGCGACCCAGGGAAGGAAAGAAAGCAAAGAGTAGAGCTTTAACATACATTCAACCCACCTCCTTTTGCTGCAGGCCATTGTAAAAAAAAAAAAAATTCTTTTGCTGCATGCAAGACTAGGAAAGGAAAGAAAGCAACATCTGCAAAAGAACCCCACATCTACTAAACTTTTTTTTTAATCAACATCGTTAACAAAGTTTACGTTATATAGATTTCATTAAAAAATGACGAGAAATCGTTAATAATGGTATCATAAAACACTAAATATTAATTTGAAAGTGATAATAATGATGTTATACCATGCATAACATTGATAACAATATGATCGATCGAGAAAAAATTGTCCATAAATATTGATAATACCTTGAAGCAACGTTATCATGTGCTATTGCATCACTGTAGTGATAATTAACTTTTTATAGTTGATTGTTAATGTGTTTACGTTGATAACCATTTAGCGAGGAGCCAAGCATTGTTAACATTTTTGTTCTCCTTTGAACAGTTTACAACAATGTTGTTAATGTTTTTATATAGGTATTGTTAATAAATTACGCAATGATTATTAAAATTTTCCAAATAAATATTATCATAATTCTCATCATTATTAAGGGGTGAGTATGAGCATATCCATGTTTGAGAAATAACTTTTAATAATATGCCTTATGCTTGGCGATCATTAAATCCGATCGTTATCAATATTTTATTTGTATTTTAAATAGCACACAACTTAGATTTTGATATTTTTTGTATCGTTATCAGCTTTTTTGAGAAGATAGTTTGTTAATAACATGTATTATGTGTATTACCCATTTTGATGCAATCATTATCAATGATTTTGCTTGTATTTTCAACACCAACACAATTTAGTTATTATAATGATTAAGATTGTCAATATTTTTATGTAAACTCTTGTAATATTGAGCATTGATTAGTATACTAAAACCGTTAATCATAATAGGCGTATCAGTAATAATTCAATTCATTGACGTTAATAATGTAATTGGAAATCGTTGTAAGAGGCTATGATTGACTAATTATGAACATGACGTGATAACGTGAATCGTTAATAAAGATGTTGTAGATCAATGATAGTGTTATTCAAATCATTAATGATAATATTACATAACTTTAATAATCCACTCATAAGAGTTGATGTCGAAAATGTAAATCTTTAACAAATCGATCTAAAATTATTAATAATCTCAAAGCATTGATTAGTTTTGTACAATCCCACAAAAATGTTTTTAGTTTCGAACGAAATACAATATTGTCTTAAAAAATATTGTTTTGATTGTTTTCAATGAAAACAATTTCGTTATCAACGATTTGAACCTCACTCATCCATTATTATTAATTCCAGTGTCATTGTCAATCTGTTTAAACATGGACTATTATTAAACATTTGTACCATTAACTTTCACCATTGATCAATCTGGCTAATTATTAACATTTCTTTGCCTATTTTTATTAATTTGGCTTCTGTTATCAATATCTTTTTAAAGAGACATAAAAAATGTTTCTTTGTCCATCATCAATTTTTAAAGCTCGTGTTATTATTAAATATTGGAATCATTATCAACGTTTCTTTGTCGATCATCACTCTTTCTAACAGTTTGATTACTTACGTCTTATCAATATTTTTAACCTTGCCCATTATAATTATTAACGTTTTTGTACCATTTTCAATATTTTCCTCCGCATTATGAAGCGGGAAGATTGGACAAGGCGAAGTCAGTGCTGACAAAAGTGACGTCGGAAATGGCAACCGACGAGGGAGATGCGTTGTTTGGCAGTTGCCAGCTAGCAGTCAAGGAATGGACGTACCTGGGTTCTTATGTGTTTTGGTGGCTTTAGTTGGTTTGTTGGTTACCGCGCCATTGCCGTCAATTCAAACCACCAATCAGTTTGTTGTGCGACACATAAGGAGATATCTATGGCAGAAAAGAACTCTCGCCTTCGCTCGCTGGCCGTAGAACGACCCTCAACTCCCGTCATACTCATAACTCATCCGCTGCAACTCCTCCACTTGCAGGGCTTCCTTACCACCGATAAATCAAGCTCAAAACTTATGGATGGTACCAGGACAAATTGATATTTGCAAATAAAAAATTGATTGAACGAATGATTAGTTTGTAACAAGAACACAAAACAGGTAGAAACATCATCCATAGACCAATCCTAGTTTGTTACAAGAACACAAAACTGATGGAAACTGTCCATAGACCAATCCATCGATAAACAGCCTGGAAAGCCTGACCGTGCTTGCTGCGCTTCTTCCGTCCAAATTCAAGAGCCTGAAAAACAAACAACAAAAAATCTTACTAACACACTTTGCTCTTCAAGAAAGGAGATCAGAGTTCAAGACAGGTACCTTCTCCATATGAACAAGAGAAAGCAACAGATTTAAATTCCTCAACAATATCTTCTGATTGATTCCTCTCACCCAACTTCTCCGACCAGAACATCAAGATTCCAATATCAGTTTTCAATAGTTTCACCTCAGCCTCCATTTTCACGGCATTCTGAGACTGTCGTGGGGTATCCAAAGATTGCTCCAAAAAATCCCGTCTTTGCCTCATTGTAAAGATCTGAAGCCCCACCATACTAATTGTTCCGGCAGTCGAGAGGAACTTGTTGACAGTGCTTCCTTTGAAGTTTGAAGTACGCTGCAGCACGCTTGGACATGATCTGGCCATGCTCTGCCAAATTAGAAATCGACTATTCAATGATGATGAACTACTTCAACATGAATATAGAATACCATACAAAAAAGAAAACATACCAAATTCTTTACAAACGCTGGCCAACTTCATGCATACTCGAGCCTCATCGAACTTCACAGATAACATTCTCGCCAAAGGATTCATTTCATCTTGTTCCACCACTTCACCACCAGCAGGAATAGCTCTGTAAGGGTAAGAAAGCTCTCCAAATCCTCCCTCAAAAGCTCTCCACAACTCATTAGCCTCGATTCTGTGAGCCTTATAAACTTCATCAACAATCTCCATATTTTCAGTTAAAGCAACATCTTCATCAAGATACTTGTGAAAATGAGAGGGAGGAACGAGAGAAATGGGGATGAGAGAGGATAAATAATCCTTATAGATGAACCACAGATAAGGTCGGGTTAAATAAATACAAAATTTTTGAAAATGGTGGTCCACTCCTTTGTCTCGGATATTACTTTATTCCATTGATACGTTAATCTTAATCTTAAAATATTATAAAGCACTTTAAAATTAGTTCTGGTAAGTTTTACACTGAAAGGGTTTCAGGCAGTTCTCCATAATAGTTAGATTAGCTTAATTAACCTGGAACATTTTCCATGAATCCAACAAAGAACGAACTTTAAATAAAGCAGAGAAAGGGTTTCGGGCAGCAATGCTTAAAGATTTTTTTATAAGGGTGATATAGGTTTCATTTTTTGTGATTAAAATGCTTCAAGAACTTTAAATGCACTCACCACATCTGCAACAACAAGATTCAATCCAACACCACCAAGACGAACTTTAAATGCACTCACCTCCCAATTTGATAACCATTTTGCCATGAATTAAATTGTAAATGAAAACAAAATCTTATCTATGAATTTTAGATATGTTTGAATTAGCTTGGTGGGGATCGAATTAGCATCATATAAATGATGAGAAAGTAGCGATGAAGATCTACTTTCGCAGGCCAGAAAAGAGAACTCTAAATAAGACATTATAGTGATTACTTTGATAATTTATGAACAAGTTTGCAAGTTCTTGTTTATATTTGTGTACATAAAGACAAATATTTTCCTTTATAAAGAGTGCAAGATTATGTGCATGTTGGTCTTCCCTCACTCTTATATAAGGGTGATACTCGATTTGGTTCGTTAAATATTTTAACTATTGTTCAAGTAGTCTTACTACTCTTAAAAATATTTGCCTTTATAAAAAAAATACTCCAAACTTATAAAAGAAATGGTGCTAAAAATCTAGATATAATTCAAACCACTCAAACCATTGTAATGACCCAATAGAATAATATTGCATGTTGTCACATGTAAGTTTGATTAAAAAACTTAATGGAAAGAATAAGCATACGAGAGGCCGTTAAATTCAAATTCAATACCCCAAACATCACTACTAGATACATGTCAACCATCTCGATTATGATATGGTTTACAATATGCTAGTACATGTCACACGGAGAAGAGAACCCGAGAATCCTATTTCATATTGTGATTCTTACCATCAATTTTTGTGAATTTTTTTTCTTTTTCTACCGTGTCTCCCCTTTGTAGTGTTATTAACAAGTCAAAAGGCTAGACATGAAACAACTAAATTTCATAAGTCCCAAAAATTCATCTATCACTCTCTTATTCTCCGTTTCCTACGCCCTCCCGCCCATTGCAATTCTCCCGAAAGCTATGGAATGGACGAGCAATTGTTACGGAAATTTTGAGACGTATTATTATACACGATTTTGTATACAGTGTTGATCAACAATACATATACATGTTTTCTTCTTCTTTCTTTATTCATGATTTTCTTCCTTTCCCATTGATCACCACTCTCTTTCTACATAGTTTCATCTCATTTAGGTATCACATTTCCCCGTTAATCATGGCCTCAATTTCTCAACAGGTCAGTAATCTTTTTTTTTGTTTCGTTTGATTCCTCTTGTATATTCCGCGTGACCTTAATTTTATTGTGAGTGAATATTGTGCTTATTTTTATTTGAATTTTGTGCTAGATAAGCTTTAAGCATCCACGTATCTATAGTTCGTTATAATTTAGTACTTAGGCTATTGGATATATAATCATGTAACACACTACTTCTAATGCGGTGCTTATTACAAGTCAAATAATTAAGTATGGTTAAGTTAGATCCGATGTGATGTCCCAATTCGACAACCATTTTGCCATGAATTAAATTGTAAATGAAAAAAATATTGTCTATGAATTTAAGAGATTTTCAAATTAGCTTGTCGGGATCGATTTATATGGAACCTAGTGTAACAACTAGCATAACATAAATGACGAGAAAGTAGCGATGACAATCTATGTTCGCAGCCATAAAAAAAACTCGAAATACTACATTACATTGATTACTTTGACAATTTTATGAACTCAGAAGAAACATTTTTTTTGTTCTTAAGAATAAGTTTACAAGTTGTTGCTTATATTTGTGTGCATAAAGACTAGTTATTTCTATCTTTCCTCGACTATGTTAGTAAAAAATATAAGTGAACAAGAAATCAGTTTAGTGGTAATATCACTAATTTCGTACCTGGAGATTTTAGATTCGAATTATTTTCGTAGCACTTAACTATACAAATAATCTAAGTTTCAGGCCATTAGGCCCATGATTTCTTTATACCGCAAGACCATTGGACAAGATTCATGGATTCGAAGCCCATGTACTAACAACCTAAGTTCAAACGGAACGAGTACTGGCATGTAGCAGGTAAGCGAATGACGACGACGTTATAATAGCATATTAGAAGCCTAGAAGGAAATGCCCTTATCTTCATTCGACACTGTCGACGCCAGCTGACCTTAGCAGGCATCTGCCACCGCTACCGTCCGCAGTCAGGTTTGATGCGTCCTTCAGCTTCGTCATCCTCCCCCGCCGCTGCCCCTTATGCAGAGACCGGGAATAATTAATTGGTGCCGAAATTGAGAGAGGGGAAGCGATGAGAGAAAGAGAGAGAATACATTAGCAATTTAGCATATGTTGTTGCATCTATCACAGTCGCGATTAACGCACATTGATTACCTTAACATACGTTGTTGCAGCCTTCAAATGGTTTCAGAGAAGAGCGAGACACATTTGGACCAATTCAAGTTCCCGCGGATAAGTACGTTTGCATGATTCTCGATTTCCCTTTTCCATAATGCCTTGTTTCATAATCAATTTCTCTCTGACTCGCTACAACAATCTTCCTTCACTTCTGTAGGTTGTGGGGCGCGCAAACGCAAAGATCATTGCAGAATTTTGAAATTGGCGGGGAGCGAGAGCGGATGCCAGAGCCAATAATCCGTGCATTCGGTGTCCTCAAGAAATGTGTGGCAAAGGTCTCGAGTTCTTGCTCTAAACCAATCCAATTGCTTCCATGATTCAAATTGTAGTTCTGAAATGGGAACTCTTCTATGGTGTGTATGTACTGGTTTCAGGTGAACATGGAATATGGGCTTGATCCAGCAATTGGCAAGGTCATCATGCAGGCTTCTCAAGAGGTGGCTGATGGAATGCTAAATGAACATTTTCCACTCGTCATTTGGCAGACTGGTAGTGGCACTCAAAGCAACATGAATGCCAATGAGGTCAGCGTTATGTTCTATTTTCTATTGATCTAGCATAGTCAACAAAGTTTAAAATTTACTTCGCACTTGTCGACATGTTGACCATTATTAGTTAGTGGCCATCAGATTAGTGCTAAAATGTGAACGGAATCTGATGCTTCTAAACGAGACACAGAACATATAGCTCTACCAAGTTTATTCATCTAAAGATGGTTGAATGTGTGTTATCATTATGAAGTTAATTGATCTGCTTTGAGTTTTTTTTCTATTAGTTGATCATGTTCATTACACATTTTCCAGGTTATTGCCAATAGAGCTGCTGAAATCCTTGGCCATAAGCGTGGCGAGAAGTATGTGCACCCAAATGACCATGTTAATAGATCACAATCTTCCAATGACACTTTTCCAACTGTAAGCACAATTCACTATTTAATCTTCTACTTTACTCCCTAATATGTTTTACTTTATGCTCTTTATGTGTATTTTCCATGTTGAATTTGAAATTGTTCGTTTTTCATGTTGGTCATCTATATGTAGGTGATGCACATATCAGCTGCAATGGAAATAAACTCAAGATTGTTGCCAAATTTGAAGACTTTGTATGCTACTGTACATGCAAAGGTAACTGTTGTCATCAAGTTTAACTGTTCCAGCTGCCTATCTCTTAGTTTTCCTGCATTATCTATGGTTTTTCCATGTGAAAAATCTTTCTGGTGTCCATGTGTTTGTTTCAACTTCATAAGTTGCATTCTCAGTAGTACATCTTTATGCTTTCAACATGAATGTTACGGCTACTGCTCAACTTTTGAGTCACTTTGTGTATCTTCTTCTGCCTCAGTCTATTGAATTCAAGGATATCGTTAAGATTGGGCGTACTCATACTCAAGATGCAACCCCATTGACGCTTGGTCAAGAGTTTAGTGGCTATAGCACCCAAGTGAGATCCATCATCACTTTTCATTTTGCCTTCACCTTTTTCGTAATAGGTTGTCCTTTCCTCATCCTTTTGTGTTGTTTCCAGTTGCAATATGGAATTGATCGTGTCACTTGCACTCTGCCCCGCATGTATCAGGTTGGCTACTGTTCCACATTTGTAATTCACAATTTTGTTTTTCCCATTCCCCTATTCCATAGAAGAAATGACAACTTGGGAATTTTGAATGCAGCTTGCTCAAGGTGGAACCGCAGTTGGAACTGGCTTGAACACCAAGAAAGGGTAAGATATTTTCTCTATGCTTTTTGGCCCCTGCAAGTGCCTCTCTGCTAGTGTTTGCATGTGTCTGACTGTTTGTTATGGGACAATCCAAGTACCATATCGGTAATACAAGGAAGGAGACCCTTGTATATTAGTGTCCACCAAGTCCAATTAGTACGAGGCCTTTTGGGGAGGATATCCAAAGGTAAAATCGTACAGGCTTTGCCCAAAGCGTACAATATCGTACTAATGGGCTGCCCAGTTATGACAAGTGGTATCAGAGCCTGGTACGGTGCTGGGCGGTGGACGTAAGTTTGGTGGGACCCTCATTCGGTGACCTCGAGATTTGAGATCTGCATTTTCCTGGCGGGTCAAAGGTGATTCGCGTCTGTTTGGTGGATCCGGGAGAGATCCACATTTGGGCTTGGCGGATCAAAGAGAGTTCCACATTTGTGAAGCAGATCAAAGAGGGTTTTGCGTCTGGAAAAATCCTTGTACCAAGAAGCCCATCGATACAAGGTGTCTGGCGGATCAAGATAATCGCCAAGGAGAGGAAACAAAGTTAGTGGTCAATGTCTTGAGGGGAGGATTGTTATGGGACAATCCAAGTACCACATCAGTAATACAAGGAAAGAGACCCTTGTATATTAGTGTCCACCAAGTCCAATTAGTACGAGACCATTTGGGGAGGATATCCAAAGATAAAACCGTGCGGGCTTTGCCCAAAGCGGACAATATCGTACTAATGGGCTACCCAGTTATGACATTGTTTTTGTCACTAGAGTTCTGTTTACATATAGTTTAACATTACTATTACATATACCTTATTAGATAAACGAACTCCAAAAAAAGGGTAAAGATCCACTCTAGTTACATGTAGTTTAACATTACTATTACATATACCTTATTAGATAAACAACCACGAAAGAATGTTAAGATCCATGTCTAATGCTCTTATTATACATTTTTTTAATATTGTAACGAAATATGGAATATCTTTTGCTGCAATCATGGCTCGGGAATGCACCATTTTATTTCGGGCAATACCTCATTTGTAGTTGTTATGTTTCAAAAAGGACCTTAAACTTTTTTTAGTCGGATCTAAATGGTTCACAGGGCATTCATTGGCCTTTTGATGGATATGTTCTTTATGAACCTATAGGTTTGATACAAAGATTGCTCAAGCTATAGCGGAAGAAACTAGACTACCATTTGTTACAGCAGAGAACAAATTTGAAGCGCTGGTTAGTTTTAGTTTTGTTTCTTATATTAAAGACTTTGTGATTTTCCTTTCGTTATTGTTTGTGCTACATTAAGCCGGGGAGAAAACAACTATGCTTTGCTAAAAAGACTTGAAACTTGTTAGGCTGCACATGATGCTTTTGTTGAATGTAGTGGAGCTCTCAACACCATTGCTACTTCATTGATGAAGATTGCCAATGACATACGCTTCCTAGGAAGGTGAATATACAATATCTAGAGAATAAACTCTTCTGTCTCTGAATTTCTTCCCACGTTTTCACGAAGTTCTTTCATCGTTTCATTTGATCAGCGGTCCAAGATGTGGACTTGGCGAACTTACTCTTCCAGAAAATGAGCCTGGTAGCAGTATCATGCCGGTATATATATATAAATAAAAAGATATTTTCATACACAAATGTTTTTGTTGACTGATGAACTTGGATTGACGATTTTCACTCATTATGGTTCGACTTATTGCAGGGTAAGGTTAATCCCACTCAATGTGAGGCACTTACTATGGTCTGTGCTCAGGTAAATTCAATTTTTGTTTTCTTTTTCATCTTTAGCTGCAGAGCTTCTTCCTTAATTATTGTTGTTCATCTTCGTACTTCTGACAATATGATCCAGGTTGTGATTATGTATGTTCTCTCCATTCACATGATTGTTATATCCATACAGGTTATGGGGAACCATGTTGCCTTAACTGTTGGTGGATCAAATGGCCACTTTGAGTTAAATGTATTCAAGCCTATGATTGCTAGTAACCTCCTTCATGTATGTTATGTTCCTAAAATTATCTTGTTGTTTTGTGCCTAGTATTTATAAAACTAAGTTGTATTGCATACTCAGTGCATTGTCTTGTTCAAAACTTGTGAAACAGTCGGTAAGATTGCTTGGAGACGCATCTGCCTCGTTTGAAAAGAACTGCGTGAAGGGAATTCAAGCTAACAAGGAAAGAATTTCCAAGTTGCTGCATGAGGTAAGTAATTGGAATGAATTGTAGAAACTACCTATATGTATTGGATTGCAATGGCTAATGAACCCTAATGGATTTTTCTTTTGTCGGCTTTTTTCAGTCACTGATGCTCGTTACATCCCTGAATCCTGTAAGTTACTCTCGGTCCACTCGAATAATAATATCATTCAAAACTCAGCCTTCACTTTCTTAACCTGCTGATTGCTGATTTCCCCGTAGAAAATTGGGTATGACAATGCCGCTGCACTTGCTAAGCTTGCTCACAAGGAAGGACTTACTCTGAAGGTTATTATTCCTCCCCCCAACTTTTTGTGTGCTTCTGCGATTCTTTATCGTCTTTTCTTTAGTAACAAGAACCGGGTAGTGGCGTTCTATTTTGTTTTGTGTTTTTCTCACTGACATGAGGGAACTTGAATATATAAACCGGTAATGATGTCTGCAGGAAGCTGCGCTGAAATTGGCAGTTTTGACCGGTGATGAGTTTGATCAGCTGGTTGTACCTCAGAAGATGATTGGACCATCCGACTGAAGCAAACACACATCTTTAAGACAAAAGAGTTCCTCCCTAAGCAATTTTGGTAGTAGAGCACTGGGAAAGGCTTGCAACGTCGTTCTAGGTCCTTTGATATGTAGAATTCTTGTTGTACTTGTGGCATAATGGTTTGAAGAAATGAATTTTACTCACAAGCTAATTCAAGGCACACTGTGTCAACCTTGCTTATTGTGTTAGGAACGTTTAAGCGCTATACTTCGATTTTAATATAATTTGTTCATGACATAGAATACAAGCAAATCATATTATTGAATTGCATAAATGTGTTTTAGGGCACTATCACCAACAATATCGCCATTGTTATGGCACGAGGACACCATTCAACGATGTTAGCTTTGAGAGTTGATTAACTTATATTCTCTTGGGGACCTAAGTCATGTTGGTCTTAATGAAGCTCTCGTAGAGCATCACCTAGTCGTCTTTTGACACGAAGCCAATACAATAAGTTTCTTCTTCTTGTTCAACGACATGCAAATTTTCCATAACAATGTCGTCTCTATGTTTTACATCTCTTTCCTTCGAGGACAATTTTCATTTTCTTCTATATATGATTATGTAACGACGAGTTAATACTTACCTTTCGACAATATACTGCAATCATTAATGTAGAGCTTTCGTGGTAGCAAAATGAAAGGAGAGGAGTATTGGATAATTGACTTACATCCAGTTTTGCTAGAACAATTCTATAATCTTCAGTCTCTTAGATGATCACTCAACAATCAACATAATTTGTCCATTATACATGCTTAATGTCAAACCCAATTAAAATTAGCAGAAAAAGGCTCGTTCAGGAATCGTCAACAAGTTCAAGGGTCAATTAAGAGTAAATCATAGTTCAAGGGCCACTTTTGTTAAATATATAAAATTTAGGTGCTAAATTTGGCATTTACCCTAAACAGAAAATGGAAATTGATAACTCTTATTCAGTTATTCTCTTACTTGTTCTCTACGAAGCATTAGGTCTAAAAATATAAATCAGAAACACAGTATCATCGAACTCGAGAGCTTATTTACTTCCATCAATCGAAAATATCCCTTCCCGCTTATCGTCGCTAGGATTTGCTACCATGGATACGACTCTCCAGGATCTGAATGCTCCCCACTCGATGGGCACCACCATCATCGGCGTCACTTACAACGGCGGCGTCATCCTCGGTGCAGATTCCCGTACCAGCACCGGTAGGTTAAGCACAGAACTCGTCCTGCTAAATTTATTAGTGTTGGGGTTTCTCGTTCATTCATAGATCTGAGGATGTCGCTGATGTTGATTTGATTGTGAAAAGAGAGGACATTTTTGTTGGGTATGGACTCGATCAAAGAATTATGTGCTTTTAGGGTTTTAGTTCTGACGAATTCCGGTGTCTGCAATTTGTAGGAATGTACGTCGCTAACAGGGCTTCGGACAAGATTACCCAGCTCACCGACAACGTCTACGTCTGTCGTTCTGGATCGGTACTAATGGCAGCTTTGCAATTATTGTGAACACTAGTGCTTGTTGAACTTTGGCGTAGATGCTTGGAATAGTTTGTTCTGGGGCATTTGCTCTCCAATTTCAGCTCAAGCATCAATTGCATTACTCTTAATGATCCTCTCAAAGCTGTTTGTGGGCTTTGGAATTTACGATTATGTTCTCCTATGATGCAGGCTGCTGATTCCCAGATTGTTTCGGACTATGTACGATACTTCTTGCATCAACACACGTGAGTTGACCTGCCTTATGATGCTTTGCTTACATTCTTGTGCCTTCATCTATTTTAGCCCATTATGAAAATATCGGGGCTTAGCTTATCACTGTTATGTGACTGGCGGTTTGTGAACCAGTTACTCCGTCATATGCTCGAGACTACATGTTAGAAAGAATAACCAGAGTTAGGAACTAGTGATATAGAAAAACTACCCTCTTGAAAATATTGTCCGTATGGTTCTGCATTCAGCTCCCAAGAACCAACAATTACTGACAAATTTTAGAACTCGGGCGAAACCCTATAGTTATCAGGGATAAGAAAAACCACTGCTTGCCATTGTGTGGCTGCATTATCTACACCAGGATGCTGGTTCATATTTAGCAGGGTAAAGCTTTGTTGGATTATGTGCATCATAGTTGTTGACAGATACTCCATTTGATGCCTAAACGTGATGATATTCTGGGGAGATTTCTTATTTCATATGTAGTTGTTTCTGTTTGCCAATGTAGAAGCAGGCAGCTTTCAGTCCTTGTTAAGCTTATCTTTTAGAAGTCTTATCTACTATGTTTCATTTCTTTTGCAGAATACAACTGGGACAGCCTGCAACAGTGAAAGTTGCTGCAAACCTTGTCCGATTAATATCTTATGGCAATAAGGTTGGTTTCGAGTTGTCTTTCCTGCTATAAAGTATCTAGTGAAAAAAGGGTTCTCTGAGAGGAGATGGTGAAAAAATCTGGTTACGAAGTAGAGTGTTTTGGTAGGTAGAGAGCTGCTTGTTGCTTTACCTATTTTTCTTTGGGTACTAACTTTGACTTCATGTTTTCTCTGAACTTCCAGAACATGCTACAAACTGGTCTCATTATTGGTGGATGGGACAAGTATGAAGGCGGGAAAATTTATGGAGTTCCTCTTGGTGGAACATTGGTAGAGGCACCCTTTGCTATTGGAGGTACTTCTTTTTGTAGTTATCTGCGTGGAGAATGATGTGCATATCTTCTTGTTTCGGCTTCTATTCATGTTCCATTTATGAATGGTCTGATAAGATTTTTCATGGGTAACCATAATTAGGTTGATTAAATTGTAGCCTAGGCAACACTTTCTTAAGCTTTTACTGTGTGTATGCTTCTTTCGTCATTTGCCTATGTATTCCTCCTCTTCAATTCTTTTGGGTTTTGGTACACATAATAAGATGTTACACTTCTAAAGTTATGAATATTGGGTTGAGTAAGAGGACAAACTAGTCTGGATGAAGTAGGGAATCGAGCAAGGATTAAACCGACTATAACCATGGTTGGCAGATCTCATTAATGTTATCATATTAAAGAAGTAGGAATGTATTATCGTGATAGTTGTAGGCAATGGGAAGATAATGAATGATATTTTGTAGGATCTGGCTCCAGTTACTTATATGGGTTCTTTGATCAAGTTTGGAAAGAAGGCATGACCAAAGAGGAAGCTGAGGTAACAGACTGTTAAAGAACCCTCCTGCCTCCCATAATGGGAACGAATCGATAACATCAGCAATGTTTTTATTCTTCCTTCTGCTTTGGTGCATGCAGCAATTAGTGGTGAAGGCAGTTTCCCTTGCCATAGCAAGAGATGGCGCTAGTGGCGGTGTTGTTCGCACTGTAGTTGTAAGTACCTGGCTTCAGAGCTCTTTACAGTTTGGAGTTTGTTTATGAGAATGCAACTGAAAAACCCCTTTTCCTTTTTCTGGGCAGATTAACTCTGATGGAGTGACGAGAAACTTCTACCCTGGTGACACTCTACCTCTGTGGCATGAAGAGTTGGAGGCGCAGAACTCGTTGTTGGATATACTCAATGCACAAGGGCAAAGCCCTGAGCCAATGAACATCTGAAGGAAGGTATGAGGGTGGTAGACGCTGTTGCCATTTGGTAGTTACGCCGTAAAACCCCTTTTTCAGTATCAGTTGGTTTGGTTCTATGTACTCCTTCCATTTCAAAAAGGTTATGGGTTTATGAATATCCTGCTGAGCTGCTGCATTTGTAATTTACTGTGTTGGATCTTTTACAGTCGTTAGTGAATTCCTTCAGATGTTCTGTTTAACCCTGATGGAATGAATTGCTTCATCCCTCTTCACATCCAACTGTTAAGCATATAAGATATGGTCCTTCAACATTGGCTCGGGTATCTCGTGCTTACAACACCATCGTCCATCTGTAGACTGTAAAGGTGTCCTTACAGCTTCCGCTGCAGTTCTCAGGCTGGGTAGTTGATATGATCGATTGGTACATTAGTATGGTGTATATGAACACACTTTGTTTACTGTGGAGGATGTGCTGTTCTGTGACACCTTCAAATGGTGTTTTCTCTAGGTGTCGGTGTTGAGTTTCGTGTGGCCTCGAGATCACCAATCGAACGACCAGTGTGCACTGTGCAATGTCATTTCTCTGTCTAATCTAGAACCGTCTTCGATTGATTTTTGTTAACCATCTGATCGATGGTGACGTGTATGTGATAGAGAGTCCAATTTGCGTATATTTTACCTACACTGATTCGACCTAGAATGCTTGTATCTTAAGTTAAGTCCTAGAATGCGTGTATGGGACCTGATGTCGCGGAGAACAAGGCACTAGAACGCATAAAAGTTGCAGTCTTTAGCTAAATGAATCAGAGAGCAATAACTGGAGCTTAATGAATCATAAAAGGTAGACTGGCATTGGCTTCTACTTTCAACGTGAATGGAAGACACAGTCATGAATTGGATTTGGAGCTGAGCTGGTTCAATAATTGGAGCATACAATATTGGGACTTGGATCCACAAAGCTAAAATGCACAAATAAGAAAATGAAAAGATGAAAGTGATGAATGAATGAACGAACGAAGAGAAAGCCACCACACTGTCTTTAGTTTGGTGGGTGGTTCAATAGTCATAATTATGGATAGTTGTTCGAATTCAATTTGAATAGGATAAGATCCGAATTAAATAAAATATCTGGTAGCATGGGTATGAACTCGAATAATCACGAATAATTAGTGAGTATGATTTTCTCACTATTCAATATGAATCCGTCAGATTATACATGCATATACAATGTTTTGTATGAGTCCTTATAGTATACCCTATTGCTTCTCATGAACTAGTGTTCCTTTTTATTATTCCTTTTTGTATGAGTGGTTTGTTATTTATAATTTTCCACTTATGTAATGTTAATATACTTGTGATTAGTGACCCAACAGTTGTGATTAATGACACAAAAGTTCAAGACTTAGTTATCACATTTTGGAAAAAATTGTAAAATACGTGTTATAAACGCGCTGCTACGGATTGGGAAATCGCAGGAATCGACAAAGCAAGAATACGAAAGCGAGAATCGAAAACACGACACACGATTTACGTGGTTCACTAACACGATGTGTGTTAGCTACGTCCACGGGCGAGAGAGAGCCAGTTTCACTATATTGAGGAGATTACAGATTACAGAGGAGTATGAGAAGTATTTATAGTACTTCTCCATGTGGGTCCAAACCTAATCCAATCTGGCAAAGGAAACGGTTACAGACCAGGCCCAGAACCCGAACCCAAATAACATTGAGCCCATACACCGTGGGCCGGGGGCGTTGCCCCCGCACCCCCACCGGGGCGTTGCCCCTGGACCCCACTCGCTGACCCCCCCGATTACCAGTCGTAGCGGCTGATAATCCGATTCAAGTCATATCAACAATACGCTCATTGTCTACATCGCTCAACAAATCTAAATCAATATATCATACAAGACAATCATTCACGAACTGATAGCCATTCGATTCTGAAACTTGTTTTTTATGTAACCCAAAGTTGAAAAAGCTCTCTCGACATTTGGAGTTGCAACCGATAAAATCAATACAACTTTGAGGAGCAAATAGACTCGTGGATATGATAGATTCAATTTCGTCTCCCCATCAACTCAACCAATTCATCTGTCTTTTTAATCCACAAAATAACTCTTCATTTTGATCACAATGATAATAATTCTCCGAATCCTGTAGAAGAAAAGAATAAAAAAGATGACCAAACTCTTTAGGATAAAACAGTGTGTTAAAATACGATGGAGATAAGGGATAGTTCATGAGTTTATTTTAGTTTTTGGAAAAATTGAGAATAAGGGCTACACGTTTATAGTTACATTTATGACAAAATTACAACAACAAACGAATGCAACCAGATAGAAAAGATGTTCATTAATAACTATTGTGTTATAGATACGAATTACATATACCACCATTTATTTTTTTCCTACTCAAACTACTACTTGTGGTTTGTCAATCCCCCCCCCCCCCCCAAATTTTAGTACCTCCACTATTGGGTCCACCCATACCCGAAACCGAATTGTGTATGGATTATGGACATATGTTTGATTTACTATCTGAATCTTAATTAAGTATGAACACAAATAAAATCAGAACTAATTAGAGTGGGTTAATATATATTTACTATCTGCCCGATCTGAACCGTTTTCTAGATCCAAATTAATATGATAATGAGATCAGGTGGGACAAATAATCCAATTCAAATTTAATAATGTTAGTGGTTCATGTATGGCATTCTGTCTCTGTGTGCGCTTTGTTCTATGCATTTCCTTTATAATTACCTTATTGTCACGACTTGATTTAAATAAACAGTATTTGTCGATTGGCTTTCCTTTTTTTTTTTTTTTTTTTTTTGTGTGTGTGAAAAGATTTCCTTTCCTTGGTCTACGTAAGTGTGCATGGGAGCGTGTTAATCATGGTTGTTTGCTTAAACGCTACGTTATTTAGAAAGCCCTAAATTGATTAACTTCCAAGCAATCGACATGATGTCTCCATTCTCCAATGTGTACTTAGCTGGAAATTTTGGAGATTAAATAAGTGTCTACTGTCCACCTAGCCCAATTAGTACGAGGCCTTTTGGGGAGGAGACCCAAGAGTAAAATCGTGTGGGCTTGGCCCAAAGCGGACAATATCGTACTAATTGAGCAACCTGGTTTCGACAAGTGGTATCAGAGCCTGGTTCGGTTGGGGCGGTGGACGTCAGTTTGGTGGACCCTCATTCGGTGGCCTCGAGATTTGCGATTCGCGTCTGTTTGGCGGATCAAGGGAGATCTGCGTCTGGGCTGTTTGGTGGATCCAGGAGAGATCCACGTTTGGGTTGGGCGGATCAAAGAGAGTTTCGCGTCTGGAAAAAATCCTTGTACCGAGAAGCCCATCGATACAAGGTGTCTGGCAAATCAAGTTAATCGCTGAGGTGAGGACACGAAGTTCGTGGTCCTTGGCTTGAGGGGAGGATTGTTATGGGACAATCCAAGTACCACATCAGAAATACAAGGGAAGGAACCCTTGTATATAAGTGTCCACCTAGCCACGAGGCCTTTTGGGGAGAACACACAAGAGTAAAACCGTGCGGGCTTGGCCCAAAGCGGACAATATCGTACTAATTGAGCTCCCCGGTTATGACAATAACCCTATTGAAGCAACAGTAATGAATAGGAGATCAGACGATTAAATTTTATTAATCGAAACTAATCCGATGAATTCAATATCTTTTACCGCTTTATAGCGCGATACGTAACCAATATACCTACTAGTTTTTTTTTTCTTTTTCTAATCAATGTAGAGGTGGCAATTGGATCGGATTCGTGGATTCGTGGATTGGATTGGTGGATCCATGGATCAAATGGATTAGATCCAATGGATTGGTGGATTCATGGATTGGATCAAGTGGATTGGTGGATTGATCCATGAATCCAAATGACATCCAAGGCTTGGACCAAAATGTAAATTTTGAAAAGTTTAGGTACTAAAATGTCATAATGAAAAATTTTAGGTACCAAAATTTAATTTTCCAATGATATTTTTCGTATAAAAATATAAATTTTAGGTACCAAAATGTAAAATATAAAAAATATAGGTACCAAATCATAATTTGCCATTTGGATCCATGGATTGATCCATGAATCCACCAATCCAATTGGATTTGGATCAAATGGATTGGATTTAAATGGATTGGATTAGGTGGATAATTTGGTGGATGGATTGGATTGGATTCATGGATTTGGATCATAATTGCCACCTCTAAATCAATGACTATTTTCGTCATTTTCATGTAAAGGAAACGTGATCCACGTCTCAATAATTAGCCACTAATGGTTTAAATAAGGTGGCAGGCTGGCAGCCAGCCTCTGGACGTAG
The DNA here is from genome assembly GCA_964030455.1 of Linum trigynum. Lineage (NCBI taxonomy): Eukaryota > Viridiplantae > Streptophyta > Magnoliopsida > Malpighiales > Linaceae > Linum > Linum trigynum. The sequence continues at coordinate 58,324,452 of OZ034817.1, read as the reverse complement.
CCCAATCTCACAACTAATTCGAAAGCGAACCAAGATTTTGGAGAGGCAGAGTACTCAAGGAAAGGAAGAAGGAGATGGGCTCTGTAGCAGCAGCAGCCATGGATGCTCACATGGTGTTTGTGTACGGCAGCCTAATGGCCGACGAAGTTCTTCACGTCCTGCTGAACCGCGTCCCTCAATCCTCCTCCGCCATCCTCAATAACCAGTATGTTCCTCTCTGTTTCTCTGCCCTCGTTTTCTACCGTTTTTTTTTTTCAATTGGGAAAGTGTTGCAGACCAACTGTTTGATGATTTGCCTCTGACAGTCACAGGTGTAGCATCAAAGGGCGGGTTTATCCGGCCATTATACCCGTCGAGAACAAGAGCGTTGAAGGTAGAGTTCTGTATGAGGTCACCCAGCCTGAGCTTGAAATCCTGGATAAGTTCGAGGCTGTTGAGTACGAGCGTCGCACTGTTGAAGTTTCGCTCCCGGTAAAACACAGTGATCATCGCTTTGCCAAAGTTGTTTTTTTCTTCTTCTTTTTCTAAGAACCCATCTGCCATTTGGTTATCATTCATTTTCCTTTCCTTAAAAATGGAATCTTTTTTGTTTTTTGTATTTTTGTAGGTGGAGAAGAAGGTACAAGTGAATGCCTATGTCTGGGGGAACAAAGACGATCCTGTCTTGTATGGAGAGTGGGATTTTGAGGTACTATCTCGTTGTTTCTTTCTTCCATTTAGTTTGGCGCTTGAATGGGAAGTGCTTCGTTGTTTGAAGCTTCTTCTGATCTTTACTTGTTTTGGTGGGTGGAAGGAGTGGAAGAAATCACACATGGGTGATTTTGTGAAGATGACAGCAGAATTCATGAAAGAAGTGCTGCAGCCTGATTCTAAGACCAGGATAGCATCAAAAGATAGATTCACCTCCCCAATAATAAACGGTAACGCGATTTCCTTCATAACCAAACTGCTCCAAAATCTGAACCTTACTCTTCCGTTGACATTTCAGAGCCTGCAACTTCAGCAGCTGTGGCTATGAATGGTGCAAGCAATGATGGTCACAAGGTGTTCGTTTACGGAAGTCTAATGGCTGATGAAGTTGTTAGCATCCTGCTGAAGCGCGTCCCTCCATCCTCTCCCGCCATTCTCTACGGCTAGTGTGTTATTTTACTTTGCTTTTCCCTTCCCCTGTTTCGTATGGTTCTGAACTCTGATGGTGAATTTGATGAATGTGGGCAGTCACAGGTTCAGCATAAGAGAAAAAGTCTACCCTGCCATTTTACCGGTAGTAGGAGACAAGCAAGTTCAAGTTCATGTTCAAGGGAGGGTGTTGTTTGGAATCACAGATCCTGAACTACGAGTGTTTGATGCATTCGAAGATCAGTATGAGCGTCTCGTCCTTGAAGTTTCACTCCCGGTAAAGAACAATCTAGTGTTCTGATCTACTTGCTTCACCAGCCCTGCATCTCTCTGTAGTTAACTGACGTTTTTTTCATGACAGGAAAAGAAGCTAGAAGTGAATACCTACATTTGGCTGAAGAAAGACGATCCTGACTTGTATGGAGAGTGGGATGTTGAGGTAATCAATATTTTAAGGTAATTCATAATAGTCTACCTGGAATCGATGTCATGTCGACGAAATCTCATTTCTAGGTTTTGCCTGGTAGGAGTGGAGAAGATTGCACATGAGCGAGTTTCTGGAGATGACTGTTGGGTTCATTAAAGAGTTGCAGTCTGCAACCGCCTGATTCAAAGACTGAGATAGTGAAACTTTCTATAGCACATGTTTTCCCATCACAAGGCCTTGATGAGATGGATCCCAATTTGGGAGATGTGGTCATATCATACTTAAGTTATTGGGATGAACTATCCCAATTTGTATTGAAAGACCTTACCGGTTAAACCACGTAACAATGATCAAGCTGGTATGGAATTGTCGATACTTTTACGAGATTTCACAATACTATAAAGTACCCTTTGATCAACCAACGCCAAACACGTTTTAACGTTAAATGCACGGGCTTGTATAACAAGAGGATTTGTTCATCCTTCTCAACTTACTGAATCCTCTCTTCTGACATAGCCACACAGGGCTTCATTGCTACCTAGTAATCTTATTGCACAACTAACTAAGCTATAACTATGCCTATATCTAGTGACCAGAATTCCATTTCGTCGTTATCGTGTGTGGAAGAATTCGCGACACTCGACTGAAGGGGGCTAACTATAGGGAGCAGCAGAAATAAATAGGTCATCAGTGGGAAAGGCGTGGTGGGCTACCGTCGACGAATTCGCAGGTACCCAAACTTCCCAGCTCCAGGAGACGACCCCTCAAAAATAAATGGCAAATACCCAGTTGCTATTTTGTACTTCTGCTGAACCTGATGAGACAAAACGTGGGAGAGAATCCATCAGGTGGTAATAACTCAGTCAGTTCCTCTATGCAGAAAGGTATTGAAAAAAGCACTCTTATAGACTATGCTACTACTTTCGTATTGGACACATATATACATACCTCTAGAATTTGTTGGCTGCTGCACAAGGAGTTCCTACCAATAACACAAACGGTGCCACCAGAGCCGCCACCGGTGATTTTGGCTCCATATAACGTCCCACCTTCAGATTTCGACTTGGAACTGTGCTGAATTTCCTGGACCATCCTTACAAGCCTATCTGTTCCATCAGTGCCTAGCCCGCAAGCACTGTAGCTGTAATGACACTGAAAAACAGTTCAAAGTTCCACATGCCATTAGGGTTTAACTGATTTTGTTGCTTCTTTCTGGAGATCCTTTATCCATGTAACAAAGCCACTGTTGAGAAATCAAATACCTGATACAGTAATTCTCCTAGAGCCGTCAGTTGGTCATCCGAAGTAGCAGAGGTAAGCAATGCTTTGAAGTTCTGGTATAACAAAATGATTTGGGGTTACATAAGACTGGACTGTAGTGTTAGCAATTTCTTGCAAATATTTGTGAAAAAGTTAGAGCCAGCTAATAACTGACCTTCACTCGGAAATTCTCATAGATGGGATGTGTTGCTGGCGCTCTCACCACATACTTCCTGTTCGTATCAATCACTGTAACGGGATCGCTGTGATCAATGTACCTGTCCAGGAATTCTTGACCCAGCAGCGTCTCAGGAAGCATCTTTGCATATAGGGCTTCATATCTGCAGAGTCAAGATGGAGAAACCATAATAGGGACTGCCCGGAATAATGAAAAGCCAATGGTTCTGTTTTGTCTTAAAATGCTAAGTAATAAGGACTAATCTGTCCACAGACCTGTGTGGTGTCAAGTTGCATAAGTAGTCTAGTGGTGCTTCAGCTTCTAGTAGTGCCACACCATCATCTTCCAGCTCGTCATGGATGAACCCGTTACTGAAGTCAGATGATTTAGACACTACATCAGATGCTAAGGATTTTATGATCTTCCGACCCATGAAGGCCCCAATTCTCACAGACCCGTAGTCCGCACCACCAACACTGCCAAAATAAAAGAAGCCAAGTTTTATCTCCATAGGAAAGGCTGCAGGAGGAGTTTGACGCATGTATCTTCAGGTAGAGTGCAAGACAAGTTACCTGTGACGTATTCCAGAATCAATGCCCCAGAAACGAATATGGTTAGGAATTTCAACTAGCCCAATCACCTCAGCAGGCTGCAGAAACAATGATATTACAGCGTAACGAAAAAAAACAATGATATTACTGTACAGTCCAGATTCCAGAAAGCACCTTCCTGAAGGAGAGTCGGCTCATTAACTGAGGAATTAGCATACCTGGCAAACCATCGCCAGAAGCTTGTCAGCTTCACCACATGACGAAGTCATCTGATCCATTACACCACAAGGGGCTCCAACGATATGGTTCTCCACCTGTTAAAGGATTTAGGATCTAAATAACTCTGAGAGAAAATCTGAATCTGTGGAACAGGGATTTATGTGAGAATGCATAATAGCTAACCTTTTGGCTGAGAAGCGCAATATCTCTTGGGCTGATGCTCAATCCTACATATTTCAAAGTTGAATTGTATTAGCAATGCTCCTAAGGTCTATCATGCATGTAGGAGTAATAGCGAGAAAATGGCACTTCAGCACAAAAATCATGTACATGAAGATGATCAGAATAATAAATTACCATGAGCAGCAGCAATGGCAGACATGCTTGCGACTTCCACAGAGGCAGAAGAAGAAACACCTTTGCCTTCAGGGACAGCAGAAGAAACCTGCAGATCGGTACAAGGAAAACTTGCTTTTACGAATTTCATAACTGATGGAATGTACAATATCAGATATGATAACAAGTATGAATATTGATCCGAAAAGATTTAAAATCTAAAAGTGACTCATTGGATCATTGGGTATTCCATTAGCCATGCCTTGTATCTATTCTGGCAACACGAGTGAAAGTCATCAAATTCTAGCCTATTAGAAGGAAGTTGTGGAGCATTATACTAACTTTCAGGAGGGAATAATGAAGAAGCAAAGATCAGAATCAGACAACATTGCAGCTAAACATTAGCACAACGATACAAAACAGGAAAACATTCACCAAGTCAGAGCTTAAGATTATACCAGCATGCTTATGCTATCTTCAAACCGCACGCCTAGTTCTTTCATCAAAACCAAAATGGTCCCTGCAACATATGCTGCCCACCTGAAAAGGAACATGGTCAGTAAGATGTATAAATCATAAACAGACATCACCAAAATACAAAAGAGCAACCCACTTTTGTGAGGGATCTTGAGCAAAGTATTTATTTGCTTTCTCATACGCCATTGGCTTCCCATCTTCAAGGAAATCAGATAAGTCCATGTCAAAGGTTGGGCTGCGATTGCTTAATTCAGACCCATAAGACACCTGATAAAAAGGAAATGGACATAAGAGTGGTGCTTAAAAGAGTGTATCAACCAATGTACTCCTATAGTGAGTTCTGCTTGCCTTTGTTCTTCTGTTTCATTGTCATAAGTTAGTAATAAGTGGCATAAGTTGGCTGGGGAAGGATGAGTGGAGAAACATGGAAGACTAGAGCTTTAGGCAACAACTTACAATTTGAAGAACAGGGGTAGGTCCTTGGCCCTTTGCATTTTGCCTTGCCTGGGCATGTTTCCAGAGCTTATGTTTGCTAGGATCATTCCTTTGTACAGCAACATGGCAAGCTTCTCTTGTAGGCAACTGTAAGAAGAAATAGTAATAAACGGAAATCAAGTCACCTTAGCCATTTCATAAGATGCATCAGACATTTGGAAGCAACATTCAGTCGCGCTGAGTAGTTGGGAGCAAAAATATGCCAAAGTAAATATGTGCATAGAAGCTAGAGAAGGCACAAAATTTGAAACTGCATCTAATGCCAAACAAAAGTCTACAATAACTAGAAGCATTTCATTTTTTTCACAAGGTTAAACTGTGAACTAGAAATCCAACCTGCAAGACAAGGCTTCCTGAATAGTCAGCTATTCCTCCCATCACATCCAACCTCCCGGGCGCTCTTGCCACATAGATATCTTCCTGCTTGAAAAGAACAGACCAAAAACAAAAGCTTGTTAATTTCGGAATCCACTGAGAGGACCCCATAATGATCAGCTTGTTCACGTTTAAATTGCACATGAGGAGGACACAACTTGGTCCGTTCATAACAAAGCAGTACAATATAGCCAACACTCCAGGATGAGGTAAGATAACAGAGATATAAGTTTTGTTTGAATAAGGACCTCCCAATTGAAAAGTCCTGCAGCAGCTTTACGTTCCCGCATTTGGCGCTTCTCTGAATTCTTTTCATATTCATTTATAGCATCTAGCTCTGCCATGCTCTTCAAGAAGCTCATTGTATCTGGCAGGCCTTGAAGGTCACCATGAAGAATTTCAAAATCTTCTATATATCTGAAATAATCAGAGTATTATATAACAATTATAAAATGCATAAAGCTTAATTAAGTAGAAAAGAAGTAGGATATATAACTCACGAGTTCATTAAAGGTCCTCCCTCAGCTGCTTGAACAGTTAGTGAACCTGTAGACTTACTAAGTTCAGTTGCAGCATTTGCATACCATTCTGGGACGAGTATATCCCTTCCAGGGACCCTTTGTAGCTGATATCCAAGAACTATTGCATCCCGTAATCTTCTTGCACCACTGAGCTACATATCCATGTGGAAATTTCAAACAAAAGTACATTAAAAAATGTTGAAATGCTGCAAACAGACGTTTTCAGTTCATGCATGGAGGTAACATCTAGTGTGACACGTGAAAATGAGATAATAGCCAGGTAATTAAGTGCAACACACCCAAGAAGCCTCGATATAACACCCTTAGTCCCTTATGGATGTATGCCAAAACGGATTATAGAAGATAACATCACGAGAACATCATCTCGACATTTTCCTTCCAGAACAGTTCAATACTTGATGAACAATGAACAACAGAATTGGAATGAGTAATCACAATCCAATAATTAACATCCTTAGCCCAACAGAGATTCAAAAGTTCAGAAAGCATTAAGAATGCTCCATAATTTATTCATCATCATCACCCACCCACTGCTCTCTCATTTCATCATCTTTTGTTCATGCTTGGGATAAAATCAATAGGCTCTTACTTTTGTTCATAACGTGTTCGAAATGTACTGAAAGGACGGCTGATAAGATCTTCAGTTCAATAAATTAAGCTAGCCGGCAATGTACCTTATCTGAGGCATAGTTCTTCCCAATAGCTGTCTCTTGTATAATATGAGCTGCAACCTGCAATTTTTAACATGTATGTATCAGCAAGCAATCTATCCATGTCTGCATAAAGTTCAGGAAGTGAATAGACATAAATATTGAAGGAAGGATATCACTCTTGCATTTACAACAAGGAAAACATTCTTAGTCATAGTAAAACATTCAATAAGTTCAACCAGAGTAAATATAACGACTCAAATCTACTAAAACTCTATATCGTGTCTTTGTACCCCTAGTGAAAGGAAAACGATGCAGCATGTGTCTACTAATTTCAGCCTAGAAAAATACATAAGATACCGCAATTCTCTTCTTTGCATTAACTTGTTCTCTAAAGACAGTTCTCAAATTCTGAACAGAGCCAGCCAGTAAAGTAGCAGTATGATATATTTATTTGAGCAAAGTAGAGGAAAAGAGTACAATACCTCACCACCATTAATCCCGCCCTCATAACATGGTTTTAAGCTGATTGCACGTTCAAGGTAAGGCTTCCAGTGACCAGTAAGCAAATCCCTTCGTATCATCTCGACACCACCTTGATAATACTGTTCACATAATTTGCTTGCATTAAAATCAGACAAAGAAAGTAGTACAATAAGAAAAGATGCAGAGGAAGAAATAATGGCATCAATAGGCAACGATTGTGGGAAATATACAGAAACGAACCTCAAGCATATTCCGTAAGAAAGGCTCTTCATTAAAATAATCTCTCCGTACAAACACAAATGGTAACTTGTACGCCAAGGCTTCGCTAACAGTACCATACCCAATCTTCCCTGAAACGAAAACATAATCACTGAGAAGTGAGGACCATGATCACTTAATGTAGTGAAGTTATCAAAGTATAGCATACAGACCTAGCATGCAGTCCGATGCCGCCATAACATCAGGGGTGTAGGCATCTTTTGCTAGTTTTATGAAATTTGGTGGAAGTTCTTGGGTATCAGATGCACCACAAACCTAGATCAACCAAAAGGAGAAAAGGCGGAGAAAGTGGTGTCAGTGAAGCATGATTCTAAGATATAAGAAACATATTCTGTTTATCACCTAGACATTGCTATGAAAGTTACCAGGCACAACCAACCAGGAGGCAAAAACTCCTCCTTCAGCTTCCAGCCAGACGGCTGCAAAACAGCAAAAGTACTTCAAAGTTAGTGCTAATTACATGTCTTGGTGGATTATTCTTCTGTGTTGGTGCTAAACAGGGGAGCAGAGAGGCAGTAAAAATAGAAATCAACCAATTAATGTTGTATGATTATAGTATCCTTACCTGTCCACCAAAGTTAAGGATAACAACTTTGACATCCTCTCCAATGGCAAGTTCTTTTCTTATCTGTAACAAAAGCACCAACAAGGATCTGTATAAATCATTAAATATAAGATGAAAGAGTTTATCATTGGCACAGTACGAACCTCTTTGCGGGACTTGTGCAACCTCCTGACAACGAGGGGTACATCAATGACATCACGGAATGCTGGCACTGCAAAGAGAGAAAACATGAAGTTAGCAATCTTACAACCAAAGTTAACCTTTTCCAAGTCTTCAAATTGATGCTAAACGATAAGTAACATACTGGGGCAATATCCAGGGAGACGGATCAGGAACTCGCAATGAGAATAGTCCTCTGCAATCTACACGAAATTGGAAAAGGGTTGATTAGTTAGCTTAGATCTGTACACCCTGAGATCATACAGTATAACAAAAGGAAACATAAAGGTCTTGAATTCCAAAAGATAAAGTTCAACATGCAAATAGGGAAGGTTTACAAGCACTTCGATCAGCTAACATCAAAGGTGCTAATGGCCTTGTCCTGGTGCACATTCTTCATACCAGATCAGGACCGACCCAGATAATCGTGCATACAAATTGCCAAGTAAACTGCCTAAAAGTAAATTTTAGGAACAATCTCATGCAGGGAAAAAGAAAACCACCTGCCAAACTATTGAACGGTGATGATTCCCAGCCGCCATCACATACTCCGCATATATGAAATCCCAACTGCAGCCATAGCAAAACTTGAGCAAATTTTCATGTGTTTTCAGCAAACATTTACAAAATGACAGGGTAAGAGTAAGATTGATAAGCTCAAAATATACAGACTCGTCAATATGACATGACAAATTCATCATGAAAAATTATTTAAATCATGAAGAAGAACTGTTTTGCGACTTCGAAAATCCATCAGGGCATACATGCATATACAGTAAGGACCCAACAAAAATAACTGAACTGCATGTAACACTGCAATATGACCCAGGGTGCTTCAGCTTAATAAGTTAAGAACAAAAGGGCTTGGCTTGCCAACACAATTCCTTTCCCCGATAGGGAGTTCAAAAAACGATCAACCCCCCAAAATAGTAAACAGTAATGACAAGTACCTAAAGTTGGTTACACAAACAGATCGAATACCAGCTTCAGCTGCAGCACGACAAGCAACTGGAACAACATCTGAAACCTGCAGTACCAACCCAAACCAACATCAGAGACCCCATTTCACCTTATGCTATAACATTTACAATCCGAAGAAATCATCGTCAATTAAGTGGCCGCACTAGCATAGTCAGCTGAGAGACAGGTATGACGCACCACTAAGTCAACTTTGATGGTATTGAGCCACTCAACCTCAGTAGCCAAAATAGATTCCCGGGGTTTAACTGCCGTCTCTGAATACTAAAATAGCATTCAAAAGACACCAAAACAAGAAGAATCAATAATCAAAGTACACAAAAAGTAAAAAAGGTAAAAGTAATCTAATCAAGGGAAGAACAAGAAACAGCATCTATTACACCATGAGAAACCATTGTCCCAAACGAGTCAGCTAATACACAAAGCTATATGCTGTGAAATGAGTACCTTCTCCAAGGAAGCAAGCCGATCAACTGTTAATGCATCAGCTTGAACAGCACCGCAGTCCAGAAGTACCTGAAAGCTCAAAACTTCATTAGTTTTTCCCAAGACCCACAAGTCGAAACCTCCAAAGCAGCAACCTTTCACAAGATCAACAAAAGGCGAAACAGGACATAGCTATCTACCTTGCGGATAAACAGACGGGGAGACTGTATCTCTGAAGTGAACACAAAATCAGGAGCACCCGTCACCACATGGACATCATGCCCTGCCAGAATCAGATTCCTTACTACCTGCCATCACACACAGAGACACGAATACCCATATCAGAATCGAGAAGCTTAAGGAAACATGATCGATCACTCGATTACAGACGTGATCACAGCCGCAATTCTACCGTTAGCATAGCTAAAAAAAACCCATTATACACTGTCTTTGATCAATCCGATTAGGAAACCCATATATGCACAACTAGCTTTGTGCCCGGCCCGTTGGCCGGGTGAATTTCGTATTGGTATCTAATTAATCAAATATTTTTTCATTATGGTTAGACTATTATAAAATTTTAAGTAATTTATGTTTTAACAATTCATTTTCACAAATATATTTGTGGTCTCTTAATATATGTATGAAATCTAAGTAATTTTTTATTTCTCAACTGAACAACCAACATTCAATCAATAATTGTGTAGTATTAGATTTACACAATTCACATTTCTCACTTAAACGTTCGATTTATTTTTTGATAAATATTGACTTGTGGTTAATTTTATTCATCTGATTTTGAAGATAGAGAATAATGTCCAATATTATTTGTGTGATATTAAGGATTGCTAATTTCCTTATGCTGGTAGTTTTCTCTCTCTCAACCTAAAGAGTAAACATTTACCCTCCATTCTAATACATGTCACATTGAATTTGAAAACTCTACTAACATTTATCATGCACACATAATGGTTCAACCTCTCTAATTTATATTGATGTCATCTAAGGAGGTTTAAAAAGTTCCATTGTATGAATTTATGTTCTAAATTTTTAATTAAAGCACTCAAACTCATCATATTATATCTAAGCTAAAAAAAACATTGGTTTGTAAAGTTAGTTAACTCTTATTTAATAAAGTCTCACTTTTGTACTACTTGATTTTCTGTTTATCTTTTAATTGTATATATTTATTTATGCCCTATTAGACCTTTTTTGGATTTTTTTGTTCATACACATTTTTTGCGTAAGTTTGTAACTAAAGCTTATGATTATATCTTTTTTGTGTGTGAGAAAGCGGAGCGCTAAAAGGCGCCCCCAACCTTTAATTAGAAGACGGAGCTTATGATTATATCTGATAATGTTTAAAAAAATTCAACGGCTGAAAAAATTATTAAATAATTAATTCTTTATTGTAAAATCCCATTATGCATAATTAAGTATTCAACAGTTGTTTGTAGTTTAATGAAATATTCTTATTTTAATTAAGTATTACGCAGGGTTAAATAATTTTGAGTAACCCACTTAAACTATACGTCCCAAGAGTCAAAAGAAGAAGAAAAAAAGAACATATAAAATAGAAAGATAAAGGTGATATTAAGTATTCACTCATAAAACGGATAAGTCATTATCGTTAGTTTTTTTTCCAAACGGCCACAAATAATAAATACTATTAAAAAAGTGTGTGGGGTTACCGCACGGAGGGGATTTTGGAAACGAATTGTCATTGGTTAATGCTCGCTGACGTGGAAGCGCAGATGAATGGGAAATTTGAATCCCTGAACGTCATTTTGGGAAAACGCTTATATGTTTTTTTAGATTGACGGGAACGAATTGAGGGAGTGAAAGAGAGAGAAAGGGGACCTCAACAACACGAGTGGCATGGCCGAAGCCATGGCCGGTGACGTAGTAAGCGAAGACGAGGTGCTTCCTCGACGCCGAGACGCCTTCGCTCTCCTCAAACCGCATGTCTTTCTTCTTCTACACGCCACACTCCTCCAATTCGGTGATTTATGACAGGGGTGAAAACAGGAAGAAGAGATTTTGACTGAGGGGGGACGATGGTGCCTGGAAAAGGGAAGAAAGGAGGGGACTTTAAATGTGGGAATTGAAGAACGGATAAGAATGGGTGACGACGCATTTACCGGAATTGGGAAGGATTTGATTTGCAGTATCGGGAAAGAAGATTATGCAAAGCTGCGGGGGAGGAGTTATCGATTAGGTACGGTAAAATGCATACTGTTTTCTGATCTGTTGAACCGAACTCTAAACCGGCGAACTCGGGTCGAGACACACTTCTTATCCGATGGATAAACAGGTAGGAGTTCTGTTACAACTTCGAGCAAATCCTGGGAAGATTTTCCCTCCATAAAACAAAAAATAAAATCGTCCTTGGAAGAGCAAACGGCAGAGACTGCTATGTTTCGCAGCCCAATCAACACATGCATATCTTATGATGATTATTGTTTGTAAGGTTGCTGCAAGTACAATACATTCCATGAAATACAGAATCCTGATAATGTGAATCCATGGATATGGGGTTTTGAATGATAGAGGTATATAGTTTAGTGGATTAACATGCTATAATTTTGTAATGATCTCTTGTAAATTGTATACTTAAACACATGTTATCGCTAATAAAGTTGCTGACTCTTCTCTTATGAGTTATAATATAAGTTATAACAAAGTATTAGAGCAACCTACAACGATAGTTAGTCCGTTAGAATACGGAAATAAGATGGTTATAAATTTTAATATAATTTGAAGAATAAAATCTTCAACAAAAACCAATGTAGAGGTAGATTGTGAATATTGGCTACGCAGACTTGTGAATATTAGGGTGGATAAGTGGGTGGTGAATCTACGGGTTGACATAGATCCATCAACAAATAATCCACAATGTTGCGTGGGTGATCGATGTGGAAAGATAATGGGCGATAAATATAATGTTCACACTTATTTGAGTGAATGGGTTGGAGATTAATTTGATGATTCGCAACCACGGTTACATGACAAAAGAGTTGGGGTTTTTTTTTCCATTCTATCGAAGGACCATCATATTATCCAATCTTCCCACACACTAATCATTGACTCTAAAGTCCGATAAACAAAGATTTTGAATTACTAGTATTAGTTACTATGTTGGCTAGTGTTGGTTAGATATTGAGATGCAGTTATAAATAGATAATTGTATAAAAGTCACCATAAGCGTTATTTTTCTCTACATTTATTTTATGGATTAGTGTGATCACTGATAACATCTACTAAAAAAACGTGAAATCTACATGTGTGAGAAGTAGTTGATAAAATTTGAGACAAAATCCACCCAACCCTCCAAGTGCTCACCTCTAATAAAGCTTAGATGTATTTCATTCATGTCAACTTTTATGGTTAACCACATCGTTGAAGTAAAGTTTTTCCTCTTGACTTAAATTTATGTAGTAATCACTCTCTTTTTTCACAAGTCGTAAAGGTTCGGACACACAAGTGTATTTGACCTGAATTGAAACAAGAGTTTCAAAATTAAAATTTTTATGTACTAGAAGGATGAAATCGAAGAAACGTAAGAGGTCAATTGATATTATTTGCTAAAGGAGAGCCGTATCATGCAAATGAAAGTAATTTGAGGGCTAATTCGTAATTGTGTTATGAAATCGAGAAAAGGGTTTTCGCCGGTACTGCCCAAATGTTGTATATATATACATCTTAACTCCAACTGCAAAGAGAAATCTTCCGCCTCCAACGATGCAGAGCTTCCGTAATTAGGGTTTCGTATTTGTTCGCCGCATGGCGTCTCCTCTTCTTCTTCACACCCGGCAATTTACAGGCTCTGTTCCTCTTCTTGTTTATTGTTTGGGTGTTTACAGGCTCTGTTCCTCTTCTTGTTTATTGTTTGGGTGTTTGGGAAAGATGGGTTCTTTTAACTAAAACGGGGCTGAAGTTTGGCTCTTTGGCTCATGTTTTAATGCCATAGAGATGAATGCAGCTACCCAATAACAAATTCAATTCTTTTCATCCTTTTCTTCTCAGTCTGGTTTCTGGGTTGATATCTAAGGGGATGGAAGGGTTGATACATCTCCTTCCATTGCCTATCTGGTTTTCTCAGTTCCATAAATACGCTTTCTCTTAATGTCTTTAATTCATTCGAGTGGTGATTCAGGCAGCCTCTTTGCCAATAAACAGATGGCGAAGAAGGTGTTTAACTGCTCGTAAAGTAATGTCTTTTGACTCTTCAGACTTGCTGAGAATTTTCTCTATGAAGCTGGTCTAGTAAGCTTAAGCACATCCCCGAAGTCTTTGGACCATGGTTTTTTGCCATTTCTTTTGGGATCTTCTCCCCTGTTCTGGATTTGAGCTGGTTAATCTTTCCAAAGTGACCAACAACGTTGGGAATAGACAGTCGGTTCCATGGTGTAGTGGTGAGCACTCTTGGCTTTGACCTGGGTTCGAATCCCGGTGGGACCTGTCAATTTCTTATTATACCAGCACACATAGTTTTGCAAATTTTGACAGAACCATAACAGAACTGAGACAAATAATAAGAACTGTATTGAAAATGAACTGGAACCAAGAATATAACTATCAGTCAACTCAGGTAAATATACAACTGTGAAAATTTTGACAGAAACTAGTCATTACAAAGCCTCACTGCACGTGAAACAAGAACTACTCTGTACTATAATTGCATTCCGAAGAAACTACTATATACATCATCTATGACATTTTCACGGTGTAGACGTGTAGTTATGTTTAGGACTACTGGTAAGATCATCCATGGCGGCGTTGGCTGCCAATAAAAATGCGATTCCTTAGTCTCTGTTGTTCCAACGACGCAAAGATCTTTCACTGTACCTAGCCGGAGATTCATCTGTATCCATCATTTTAGTATCTTTTGCCTCCATGGCTTCTGAACACGTTGTGGCTTATCCATCTGAGTTCATGTTTGGTTGGTCATCATACATTGATTCCTACTGGCACAACCCGACCTACCTCCTCATTAGTGACTAGGCCCCTACTTGATCCAAAAACACTGGAAATACATCAAATGGGAATAACAGTTGACAGGTAGTAAGGTTCTGGAATCTGAATTAGCAGTTATCATCATCACTTGCTTAATCCAAAAACTAATTCTTGCAGAAAAAAACATTGGCTTTTTATCTGGACACTCTTCAGGACGAAAGGAGATAGAAACAGGGCTGTGCCCTCAAGCAGAATTATGGTCATAAAATAGAGTACCAAAGATGTTACATTAATAACAGTTCACGTTTAATTCATAACATCCATGAGCACAACTTATGCACCAAAATCAAGCTCCAATGATCATTGTCAAGCTAAAACTAGTTGCTTATGCAACAAACGTAACGCTAAGCACAGGACCAACAATGTCACTTAGATAATCAAAGAAGCAAGAAGACCCTTTAAGGCAGCAAGCGACAGAAATACTTGCCTCCTAGCTCTGGAATCAAATTGGAATCTAGCACAATGGAGAAGGCAGGGGAGCGTGGCAGCACCGGCGGCTGATATAGCACAATTGCCACTGCCTCCACCAGTCACAGAAACGGGCTCTTCACTAGAAAGAAGAGCACGAGAGCGCACCAGTCTCCTGCACTTCGCGGGGGTGAGAGTTGAAAGGAGAAGAGAAATCTTCCTCGATTTCTTGAAAGCCCTTGCGCTTCATTGCCGACGATTACTGTCGATCGAACACTTGGAACTCGAGCCTTAAGGCAAACACAACCCTAGATTCTCTGATGATACCTCAGATACCCAAACTAGATCACCGGAACGGCTACCGACGCCGGCTTTCAGGTCGTCATACTTCCGGTACGTTGAGGATTAATGCGCCTGCACGAATAAATCAATCGTTCTAGCGATCGGTAGTCAGTATGTTACTGTGTTTCCTCTCTGTATCTTCTGGTACTTTCTTGTTGTCCTTCCCGCGGTTTTCCTCTACCGAGCGCGCGCCTAACACTAAACCAGGCCGAGAGTCCTAATGGGCCTTGAGATTGAGCTACATTGGGCCTTCTATTCCCCAAATACTGACAGCCCATCGCCATCTGCGACTGCGAGAGTTCAGAGCTCGCAGACTCGAGTCTCAATTTTCACGACTATCTGTGCTAGGCCGGCGGTGGTGCTCACTTCCTGGGAAATGGCGACGCCGACCTCCGTCTTCAGATTGAAGTTTATGCCTGCGGCGACTCTCCGTCTCTTCCAGGTTAGGATTCTCGTTTTCGTAATTTTTTTTTTCCGATTTCTGAACTGAAAAACTCAGGTAGGTAGGGGGTTTCCCGTCTCCATCTTGTCAGGTAGAAAATGTAAATACGCCGGCCAATCAGTGGTAATGGAGAAAAGATGAACACTTACGATTCCGTTGTTTACAATTCCCGGCAGAGAGCTTTACACTGTGCAAATCATGTCTGAGCGGACGAATTTTCCGGCGGGAAGTTGAGCAAAGAAATCGTTCACCATAGATTAGAATTCCGTTCTAGTGATATAAAGAAGATGTTACTTTGTTAGTGGACGGTGGAGGGCGGCGGAGCAGAAATAGCGGGAAATTAAAATCTGCGGGACTGTTTGCGTAATTAGAAGGAAGGATAGGGGCTGTTTTGAAAATTATGCTTTCGTGGACGGGTTATCGGATGATGGGTGGCGGGAGGAAGAACTAACTGAGCAAAGTTAACGGAAAGAGGGATGGCGCTGGTAGCGGCAACGGCGCTCTGAAGACTGCAATTCCGGGGAAGGAAATGAGAATGGAAATGTTAATTTTAGCTCCGGCGAAGGTGAATGTGAATTGCTGGAGTATGGAGAAGTTTCCGTCGTTGCCGTCAAGTAGTGGCTCGTCAAAGCATTTATTGAAGTCTGTAAATTGCGCTTCTTCTTCTTCTTCATCTGTCCAGCAGGTCCAAGAACAACGAGAGGTAAGTTGGTTACTTGGTTTCCTTCTTCATTATCCAATTTCTCATTCGGAGAAGAAGAAGCTGTTTCCTTATGAGATAAATGGTTTTGTTGAAGGTTGATTCGGGGATTATATGCGAACCTTGCAACGGGCAAGGATGGGTAGTTTGTGATTTCTGCAAAGGGCAGAAAACTAACGTGAAAGCCGAGAACAAACGAGTATACCGCCGGTGTCCATCTTGCAAAGCGGTAAGTAAATGTGACCACGTACCAGCTTTGAGAAAAGCCATTGAATTCTTAGCTTTCTGAGTGTTTGCCGTGCCTACTTTTTGTTCATGGTCGATGAATGGTTTTGCTTAAATGGTACTGCAGGTTGGATACCTCTTGTGTTCAAAGTGCAAAGTGTTCAAATGTGTTACATTTCCGAATTACAGTGACGGAGAGCAGCTGTCCTTCTAATCAACCCGCCTGTCTATTGCCATTGCCAAGTGCAATCCTTGTGAGTAGTGGAACAATACAGAATACTGTTAGTTTGTTGAAGTGTTGGGAAATCTTGATTCGCAGGTTCCTATCATTTTCCTCACTTGTGCATATTGTTATTGATGTAAATTGAATTCGATGGCGATTCATGAATCCATTTTTTTTTTCGTATTTGATTGTGAAAGGTGTCCCTTGTTGACTTATTAGATCAGTTCTGTGTCCTCTGCCTTCACTAACTAAGAATCTTTGTGCCTATGATTGCTGAGGCTCTGCATTTTTTACTGTAAACCATGTTCATAACTTCTCAAGTATTGTCAATCCTTCCTGATATTTACATAGTTCGTTAAGCACTTGAACATAACAGAACATTATCCCATCAGAACCAAGTGGTTTGAAGTAGCTTAAGTACAATTAGGCATTGTAATATATAGACATAACCACTCTCATCTGCCAAGAATATGCTTCCTAACTGTGATACAGCTAGTTGTCCCAATTTCAATGATAAGCCCATGTCGGGCTGAATCGGATGAGATTGTTGGGATGTTCGGCTATCAGACTAAACCATTTTTCTTAGATTGCCTTGCTATAGATTGATTGGCATGTGTTCTCTTATCTGCATGTCCCAATGTTTCTTTGGCTTTCCTAAAATGTGTAACTTGTATACCATTTTTATGACGATGGACTTAGTGCAAACGTCCGAGACTACCCCAGGTTACAGTACCGCCAGCATGAGCACAAAGGGTTTTCCCGTAATGTGTACACTATAACAGAGATCAATTCAACACGCTTTGATTCCGAGTCTCTATAAGTAACGGCATCTAGTTCCAGGTTCTAGGTTTTAATGCAATCTTTCCTCTGCATTGTTTTCTTCATGCTTACAGTTGCTTAGCTTTTACTTATTAATGACTAACTTTTGCTTGCTTTGTTGGCCAATCTCTTACCCGAATCAAGGTGGTGGCCTCCTAGTTGATTAAGTCGTTAGAGAAGTAGTTACAGACTGACTTTTTGGGCTGTAGACTTCAGAGTCCATTAGAAACCCTTTTACACTTTTCAACAGGGGTTCTCTGTACCTCAGCTCCATTGCGTTATACTGATAGATGGTGACATTAACTTATTAAACTTAGTTGTTCTAATGTATCAATATCAGTTGCCGATTTATGCGGTGTATTCCTTATGCAGGACCATGCGAATCTTCTTTATATCGTTCCAATTTAATCGAACATCTCAAAATAAATCTAATGTATGAATCATTTGACTCTACTTTTCCCTGCCCTTCTTGTTATGCCATTGACCGACGAGGATGTTCATCTAATGATCACTAAACAATATATATGCTAACCTTTTGGATTTTGGTGAACAATGCTAATTAAATTTGTCTCCATTAGCTGTTAGTCAATTCTGTATCAGAAGTTGGTATGTACAGCTCTGGCATGAATTTAGTTTTCTGTGACTGCAAGTCTGGTTTATTAATAATCATATATTATCAGGATATTTAATTTCCCATTTGGCATGATGATTGATTTCGGGTTGTGGCACCGATAAGGGCATCGAGATTTGTCAGGAGAAATGGTGTGTATTGAAATGATAACATGTGAGTTCCCCTTTTTTAATGGATCTCATTATCATTTCCCCTTGTAGTACAAGTCTCATTATTAGCATTGTTATTATTATTTTGCCCAAGAAGAAAGTCATATGGAGTCCTACAGACTTCTTTCTTTCTTTCATTTTGGGCCTCTCATGGTGAGGACCATAAGAGGGGATTTGGCGTGCCATTTCCTGGTCTCACCATGTGGATTATACATGTGAATGCTCTGCAAATGGATGAGTATTTTATGCACGACTTGGTTTGTGCACTAAGCTAGCTAAGCTAGCTGCTGTAATTATGCATCTGCTGCTGTACAGGTTTCCGTATTCAAATTGCATAGGATGCTGTACTGTTATACCACTTATCATTGGTACCAATGTTTGGCCAGCTTAAATAAGAAATGTTTTTTTATCCAAGTGCAGTAACGTGTGTTTTCCACAGCATTTCGTACCCAAAAAGTTTTCCTGAACTTGTTCAAAATTTTCAGAATTGGGTTTACGACGCTCATGGGAGTTGGCATAACGATGTATATCCTTATCGGTTGATTGATCGCGATCCATAATCGTTAGTTGATTGTCATGCATGCACCCAACGGCTGTGATATTTAGATTTGCAGACCGAATATGGCTGGCTGGTTATATTGAATTAGTTCACAGTGTCATCTATCATGTTGGTTGTTCTTGCATTTACCCCATCATCATCCCCAGTCTCAGATACCCTGAAACTGTTTGTAACTTGATAAAGTCGGTTTGTTACGAAGCTGTCGCCTGTCGGTGGCAAGGAATTCCTGATGAAGAATGATTTAACAATTGGGAGGTTGGGGTTTCCCTAGGTTTTCAGGGTTCTGGACTTGGTAGTTTGAAAAATGCTGAGTCAGGTTGTTGAATGCTAGGAATCTTTGATGGATTAACTTTGTTCAGATTTTAGCCTCTATTGAAGGGGTAAAGCTAATTTTTTCTTACTAGATAATTGTTGACGTCAAAGTAAAAGGCGCAGGCTATCATTTGTGTATTGCCGTCCGCTTGTAACAGAGTTACTGGAAAGTATTGCATGTCTGTTTGGTTACCTCCACTGAGTCTTTGATAGAGCCAAACAACCAGTCACCGGTGGTGCTTTTCCATGCGCCGGAGAAAATTGGAGTAGAAACAGAAATGTGAATCACAGATGGATATTTTATCTGGGTTGTTTCTGCAGATTTGGAAGAAACAGTGATCTCTTACAAGGACATCTCTCTCTCTCTTTCTCAAACATTGAAGAATCGAAGTTATTGAACTACCTCCCGCAGGATCTGTCTCTCTCTCTACCAATTACATGACCTCATCCAACAAGAAGAAAAAAGTGGAACGAGGGTCACACAAGAAAAAAGGGGGGAAAAAAGAAGAAGTGAAAAACAATGACATTGTCAATACAGAAATCATCTGCACATAGGGCTTTGAGGGTGGTGAGCCGGAGCACTGCCCTGCTGCCCTGGCAATGAACAGTAACCATACCCTCCTGCTGCACCATCTTCAAAGTCAAACCTGCAATCCTGCTGCTGCTGCGTGAAGTAGACAGCACCACCTTTCTTCTCCTCGACGATCTTCACCACGCTCTCGAACACCGAGACCTCGCAAGGGATCCTCAGGACCCCGGCCTGCTGGAACCCGAACTCCTCCTCTGCCTCCCTCAGCAGGATGTGGAATGCAGGGTGGCTCAGGTACTCCGTCGGGATCGTGAACCGCTTCTGCTCCAGCCCGACGCTGATCGCCAGGTAACCCTTCGGCACTGTGCCATCGTCGCTGCTGCTGCTGCTTCTCTCTGACAATGACAGAGTTCTCTTCAGGAACTTTATGCTCTTGCTGCCGCTGCTGCTGTTGGTGGTGGTTGTAGGCGAACCGGTGATGGTGGTGGTGGTGATGGAGGTGGGCTTGGATGAGTTGGCAACCTTTCTCCATTTCTTCAGGATTTGTTGCAGCCTGACGATTTCTCTGATCTTGTTGGACTTCTTGCACTCCATTTTCTTCTTCTTCTTTGTTCAGGTTGGTGAAAGAAGGCTTGCTGGGGGGAAAGGGAGCTGCTTTCTTTGTTTTTTGAGGGTTTGGTGTAACAATGGGAGCTGTGTACTTATAGGCATGGAGGTGAGGCTTCAGAATTCTAATTTGTTTCCCCTTTTTTTTTAAAAATCCTATGCATAATATATTTGTTCATACTAACTGTATATAGCTCAATAAAATATACAGGCTTGAAGAAGTCATCACCCACTGCCAGAGAGAAGGCTGGCTGTAGGGTCTTTTTTTTTTTTTTTAAGTTGGTCGAGAAATAAATAAACAAGAATGTCGACGAATTTAAATCAAATGCATATTTCTATGCGCAACGACGTGAACTGGGCATGGTGTGTTCACAAGCTGAATTCCTCCAGACTATTGGATTGTTGTTCTGAGAAGAGTTTTTTTTTTTTTTATGTGATCGTAATTAGGATTGTAAACGGATTTCTCGTGTATTTGTCAGATACTGATACGATTGGGGTCGTATTAAACATGTGCGTACATCGAACTTGTGACCCCGTGGTGAAAAAACATGACCTGCAGAGAGTATGTATGAATTCAGGGGATAGGGTTTGTAATTTGCTGTTTCCCCATGGAGGAGGAGTGGTTGTCTGGTGGATGGATAGAGTTTTTTTCGTTTGTTTCTGTAGAAGTTAGAACTCTTCCTTGCAGGTGCAGAAATGAGGCAGGAAAATGGCATGGCACTCATGACTCAAGAGGTGGTGAGGAATTGATTAATTTAATAAATTACTTGTGGGGAATTGTGGTTTGCAGTTTTTTCAGTTCTTTTGTTTTTTGGGCACCGGAAAAGTTATATTAGGCGCAAAAATCTAGTAATAATAAGTTTATTTTATTTGTGTAATTTGTGTGTTTACCAACTGTCGCAACGACTAGCTAGCTAGCATTCCGATGGTCAAAGCTACTTGTTAAAAAGGGTTAAGGCGGATTAGTTTTCTCAAACGGTGCCCTTTTCTTGGAAAGGGGAAGGAGATTATGAGGAAAATCAGTGGCCGTGGGTGTGGTCCTCACTAATAACTAGGGCCGGGAAACGGTGGTTTAGATTTAGAGGTTTAAGTATAGAACATAGACCAGATCACAGACTATACGGTCTGGTCCAAATCACGTTTGTACGGTCTGGTTCGGTTTGATCTGGCACAGATAGATCACACTTAACAAAAAATGAATAATTTGTTTAGTCAACCACACAAAAAATTGAACCAATAACCAAGAAAAATAATTGTTATTTGCCTTAAAACATTAATCCTAACATATGAGTAATTTGATACCCGAAATCTTAGTACATAACAAAGATACAAAGTAAAAGCATCTCAACTTGCACCATAATGTTATATGGAGACACGATTATCTCTACTCTCTGGTTAAATGTGGTTGTGAATGAAGGAGGGACGAGATTCACAAAACTAAGGTTGAGACTTGGGTGTCGTTATGGGAGTTGGGAGAGTGGTCGAATGGGATGTTGACACGTATTGACAAGTCGGTTGGATCAACGGTTTGGTCCGGTAAACCGCGGTCTAGACCAGACCAGACCAAGAGATCAAAATATAAAATAATACAGACCATGGACCAGACCAGACTTAACGGTCTACGGTCCGGACCAAACTGTGCGGTATGATTTTGACCACAGTTTTTCTAACGGTCTGGTCTATTTTCCCAGCCCTACTAATAACCGGTATTATCAAGAGAATTAGATAATTGGCTAATAAGGGTTTGGACAAGTGGTAGTACCACAAATTTTGACTTTGAAATTTTCAGTTTCGAATTCGTTAATTAATACATAATTTCAAAATTTATCAATTGTTTTAAAAAATAATTCATGTTAAAGTAAACAAACCATTGATCTTAAGTAGGAGTGATAATTTTGTCTTGATCAACTTGTCTCGTACTTTCTCTAATAATTGTATCTCATTACGCTAATATACATTGCCTCGTATTTTCTCTCATGCAACAAAAACGTAAGTTTCCATCTCTATCTCACCGAATTAATTTCCTCAATTCTCTCTATTTTTATGCAAAACCAAATAGTTTGCACATATTTTCTTTACCGATCAAGACCACCAATTAATTGTCCCATGCCCTTTGGGCTTGCTTTGGGGGAAAAAAAAATTAGGTTGCACATATTTTCTTTACCGATCAAGACCACCTCAACAAGCTACCCTGCTCTGATTTATTCCTCACGCTAATTACCTCAAAACAATGCAAAATAACGCTCGATTTGGCGACAAAATGGTTAACCTTCGACATAGAGGTCACCCGTTTCAAATATGTTGAGCAGTAGCACCTAACATCAAATGAAAAAATATATAACTCTTTTAAAAAAGAAAAAATTTCCTCCAAATAAGTCCAACATGAGTATGAATATTAAGCTATCATCATGGTCTAAAATCGTCTAAAATCTAAATCCACCCTAAATTGTGGCTGACAATCCACTAATCCAAACCCCTTTAAAGAAAAAGGGCAAACTGAAGAGAGAAAGGTCCTGGTCCGTACCCTTCCAACTTCCAAGATTCCTTTTTCATGGATCTGGCTTGGCTTCCGCAGCTTTCTCTTTCTCATTGAAGGAAGGAAGGTAGGAAGGGTAGCTTCAATTTCAAGGAACTGACAAACTCCCAATAGAAATTAGAAAGGCCAAAGGCCCATGTGAGACCGTTAGCATGGGCTTTTTTTTTTTTTTTAAAATAATGGCCTTCTCATTCTTTAATGTTCGCAATCTCCAGAAATAGTGTTTTATTAGCTCAACTTAGGCCGGTGCCTGCCAGTCAAACTCAAATCCCAGTGGCAGTAAAATTAAATGGTTGTGATTCTTTGAATGTCAGTGCGTAATCAGTATTTAATTAATGACAGTTGTTAAATTCTTCTTTGGGCCCAAGCATGGTTGTCATGTCTGTGGTATGCCGGCTGGTTGAGCCAGGTGAAACCGGCTGGAATGTCACCGGTGGGTTGCTCTGGTCAATTCCGGTCAGAATCAAAAATTTCGGTTGGTTCAACCAGAATCAGATACCAGTCTCTAGCTTAAAACGCTCGCGTTTTTATCTGATTGTTTAAAAGAAAAAAAATAAACCAAAGCTTCTCCAGGCCCTCTCGGTCTCATCGACTGCCGCAGGCACTCATTCTCGCCATTTTTACAGTCCGAATTCACGATTCCCATCAAATCGAACAAGGGCATTTCCCCTTTGCGTTTCTTCCCGGCAAATCGGGGGTGGGGGTTTGCTTCTGCCCCTTGTATTGACTTTCCTTTCCCCAGTCTTTGGCCGAAATTGATTGGCCGCCCCTTATGTCCGATCCCGCCGTCTGTTTGTTTTACCATCGCCACCTCCGATTTTCAAGCTTCATTCTATGCTTGCGGGTGAGAGTAGGAGCTTCTCGGTTGTGAATTCTGGTTGATACATGCGGGTGAGAGCAAGAGTCTCCGATTACTCTTCTAATTCATCACAAATGGCGGCTTGTCGTTGCCACGGATGAGGAGATCTATAGGCTTTAGGCTCCTTGTTTAATTGTGTTGGCGTCCAAAAGCTGTTAGCTTGGCCTTGGCTAACCTTTTTACGGGTGAAATAGTGGGTTTCCCACTTAGGTTGGTTTTTTGTCTTCTGATAAATGATGATGGTTGCTGATTTGCATAGGGAAGGTTGGCTTAGTATATTCATACACTAGAATTTTATTCAAACTGGCATAAACCGGTATAACTGGTTGTACCACTAGTAGAACCATTCCACTTGTGAAACCAGCGTATCGGTATAAACCGGTTTGTGTGTGTGGTTCAGGTTGGCGTATGCTGAATATTAGTATTTTGGTTGACAAATTTTGACATAAGTTATAAATGGGACATGATAGTGACATCACTTATGATTAG
The DNA here is from genome assembly GCA_964030455.1 of Linum trigynum. NCBI lineage: Eukaryota > Viridiplantae > Streptophyta > Magnoliopsida > Malpighiales > Linaceae > Linum > Linum trigynum. The sequence continues at coordinate 58,300,085 of OZ034817.1, read as the reverse complement.
AAACCCGAAGCATCAAAAGTGAGTGTGCTAAATATTAGAAATTTTCAATATAAACATACTACAAACTCTATTATGAATCAAGAACACAAAATATGTAGACAATCCAAAATAATTTAAACATATAAAGAAGTTAATTAATATAAATTATAAAATAAATCTCTCCAGCCAACAGGCAGGGTAAAAAGCTAGTAATAATAATTAGGTAGTTGGCTCATGTAACTAATTGCCACATGGTAATTGTGGTATGGACATCCACCTAATATACATATGTATGTATATTCATAATATCCCCCTTGGATATCCATTGACAAAGAACATGCCTCGTTAAAACCTTATTAGGAAAAACCCTGTGGGATAAAACCCAGTTAAGGAAAAAGAGTACATCATTCTTGTATACGTGTTTATATACCGCCTCATTAAAAACCTTACCAGAAAAATCCAGTGAAAAAAACCATGATTAAGGGAAAAAGAGTGTAGTGCGTATTGTCTCCCCCTCATAGAGACATCCGTCAAGTTTGGGAGTAATCAATCTCTAATACAATTAGGACTAGTTTTCTTGTTCATATAATATAATATGTTCATTGTTGCTCAAACATACCAGCTGAACTTCTAATTCACCATTCTTTTAAGGGTAAATACAATTTAATATCCAAACCTTTCATTTTAAACAATATAATAGCCAAACCTTTTCGAAAACAATCTAATATCCAAATCGTCAACTTTCCGTTCGTTTGACCGTTAGTTGACACTTCAAAAAAGTTCGAAGTACGACGCTTCATCAATATCCATCGATATCTTCTCTGAAAAACCACCAACATGTCGTGGTTGCAAACCCGAGAAGTCCATGACTCCACCATGATGGTATAGAATATCTAAATATTCAGTCATCTGCAATGCCAAAACAAGAAAACAAAGTTGTATTGTGAAATTTCCCCTAAACAAAGCTTTTTTGAAGTGTCAACCAACGGTCAAACGGACGGAAAGTTGACGATTTGGATATTAGATTGTTTTCGAAAAGGTTTGACTATTATATTGTTTAAAATGAAAGGTTTGGATATTAAATTGTATTTACCCTTCTTTTAAATATGGTTTACCATATCTCCCTTAAATTATATAGTTGGTACGTCAATTGCGAGTAATAGATGACGTCATCTTTGTATAATGATCGTCAAGATCCTTTCCTTTAAGGGTAAATTACTTTCTTTGATGAGACATATTCATAACTTCTCACACTTGTGACTATGATCACACGATGTATACATTTCATATTGCTTTCTCGAGTACAACGAGAAAATTTGTTTCAGCTCAAATTAGTTGGCAACCTTCTCAAAATAAGAGGCTAACTGTCATTTGCCACTAACATACCAAATCATAGTTCATTGGTACTATGAGTATAGTATGATATGGTCTAAGTAGACCATTATTGTATTACCATGGATATATTTATCCTCTCTCATTTGAGCATATTTGTTGCATATACTTTCCATGCACAATACTTAGCATTTACAAATACTTAATTTGTAATCCAATATGCAATATTGTCTCTTCAATCAACAACTTATTACAATTGAACACTCTTTAAGAGTTCCAATCTTATTCATATATTTCATCTCCATTTGAAATCATTACTAGCTTTTTACCCGGCCCGTTGGTCGGAGAGATTTATTTTATAATTTATATTAATTAAATTATTTATATGATTAAATCATTTTGGATCTTCTAATTATTTTGTGTTCTTATTCATAACAGAGTTTTTAGTATGTCCATATTGAAAATTCCAATATTTAGCACACTCACTTGTGATGCTTCGGTTTTCTAATCATAAATTATGTCGCTGTCACGTCCCATTTAGAATTTACGAAAAATTTGTCAACCAAAACACTCATATTTGGCGTACGCCAACCCGAACCACACACACACATATCTATATAGTTCAAACTAGCGTGCGGCAGGAGTACGCTATACTCTTGCGTTCACACTACCATACGATTATTGAGATTTTCTAGCAGACCAGCAATTGTCCTAAGCCTTTCATCTATTTACACCCCGAATTAACCGGAGTTTTTTGGGGCATGATATTATACCATAACTTGGGGAACTCCAGTCCATAATTCACTAACCTCTAATTTATGCACATAATTAGCCATATCTATCTTCTATTGTACCTTGAGTAAGATCAAAAGTATAGTATAACTTGATATTATATATATATATATATATATATATATATATGTGTGTGTGTGTACATATATATATATATGACTCAAAATTATCCAGATACTTCGTCAGACCTATCTTATCTCGCCTAATACTCATATTAAGAGTACTACTTGCCTATCCCCCACTCATGTGATAGAGATATCGCTTTTACCCCCATAACGTCGGACAACCATTGGAGGTTATGTTCTTTTTTGCCATTTTTGGGATTCTTTCCATTCTTCTTTGGCACCTATGGTTGTGATAAGAGGTATTTAGACCCCGAAAGGGATTGCGATTTTAGGTCCTTTGGAAATCCAATACACATTCATGGTCCTCGAGTTTCGACGAACTCTAGACAAATGTTGTAAAGATTAGGACTTTTTAGTGAGAAATTCTTAGTAAAGATACTTCAGTATTGGATCAATTTATTCATCCATATTGAAACTTGACACACACCGTAGCCCTCATGATGATTAAATTCTATAATCTTGACTCATTCCATTTTGGATGTTAGTTTTTTTATCAAGACACTTAAATTTAGTATATTATACAATATGTATCGATTGTTAATTGATGAAGTTTAGACCAAACCTCTATTCGTGGTCATTGTTTATATGTTGGTTTAGAATCTCAATCTAAGACACTCACACACACTACCGAGGATTTTGGTCTTAATATGGTAGTTGAATGAGTAATTACAAAGATTTTATCACTTATATATTAATAATTGATAAAGAGTGTCTACAATACACACATATTTCAAGTGCATTCAAAATGTCTTATCATTAGAAGAATATCGATGGATTTCATTTGATTATTTGCATTAACTTATAATCTTATACAACATATATAAATTCGTGTTTCTCGAGTTTGGACAAACTGACAACCAATTTTGAGAGTTGAGATTTTTGGATAAAGATACTTGATTGCTGGATAAATATGTTTATCCCAATTGACTGTCTTACTAAAAATTGTCAGCCTTTATTTGGTAAATGTTTAGGTTAGTAGTTGATGAAACGTGATGTTTATCGTAGATTCTCAACAAAGATTTCTCTAACCTTCACATATGTTATCTTTCAAGGAATCTTATGTCTCATCCTATGGTATGAAGTCAAAGTTTGTCAATAATTATACTTAAGTTATTTTGAAAATTTTGATTTATAATCGTCGATGATAACTCCAATTAAAGAAAAAAATTTAGCATACGACTTATGAACTCAATAGAGCTTGTTCAATCAACATGATATAAAGCAAATAGTAGTAATTTGAACTTAGGACACATTATAAAATTATTGCACATACGATTCCTCTTCATTTGAGGAGTTCAAGGTAAAACATAATCTGAATGAATAAGAAGTCTTTTTTAAATAAATAAATGTAACTACTTGATCAAGATTATACTCTGACATTTTGCTAAATAATACTTGTTTTATTTTCTAGACATATACTTTACGAATAAGAGTTGTTTCATTGCAACAAAATATAAAGTAATATAGTTTATTTTTCAAAGGTAATTGAATGTCAAATATTTATTTTCTCTCTTTTCATATATATTTTGTTTAATCGATAAAAACATTACTGTTTCTGTGTATGTTTGTTTAATTTTTTCATCAAAATGTAAATTATCTTTCAATTTTGAAAATTTTCTTCATAAGGTTTAATCAGATATTTTTTATTTAAACAAATGTGATCTATGTCACTCTCTATTTTCTTATTTATATTTTTTTTACTTGAAAAAAGTTATTATTTATGTGTGTTTGGTTAAGTTTATCAATATCAGTTTTCAACAGTTTCACGGCATTCTGAGACTGTCGTGGGGTATCCAAAGACTGCTCCAAAAAATCCCGTACGTCTTTGCCTCATTGCAAAGATCTGAAGCCCCACAACACTAATTGATCCAGCAGTCGAGAGGAACTTGTTGACAGTGCTTCCTTTGAAGTTTGAAGTACGCTGCAGCACGCTTTGACATGATCTGGCCATGCTCTGCCAAATTAGAAATCGACTATTCAATGATAATGAACTGAATCAACATGAATATAGTACCATACAAAAAAGAAAACATACCAAATTCTTTACAAACGCTGGCCAACTTCCCGTAGACTCGAGTCTCATCAAACTTCACAGATAACATTCTCGCCAAAGGATTCATTTCATCTTGTTCCACCACTTCACCACCAGCAGGTATAGCTATGTAAGGGTAAGAAAGCTCTCCAAATCCTCTCTCAAAAGCTCTCCACAACTCATTAGCCTCTATTCTGTGAGCCTTATAAACTTAATCAACAATCTCCATATTTTCAGTCAAAGCAACATCTTCATCAAGATACTTGCGAAAAGCTTCAGTCGGATAATCATTTTCACCCTCAAACTTGCTCATATCAAATCTGCCCAAAAAACTTTTAACCCTTGATTGTTTATCAAGCATAAAGTCACGAAGCAGCTCTAGAGATACACAATCAACGTCAGTAGCCAAGTACACAGCATGTTGTGGCATACTCCTGAACACCTCCAAAGACCTCACAATTGCAACAGTCAATTGGGGCTCTGGAGGTGGAATGATGATCAAATTCCTACAAATACGTTAATCTTAATCTTAATCTTAAAATATTATAAAGCACTTTAAGATTAGCACCTATCACACGTAAGCCTGGGAGATCAGCCCGTCATTTTCTGTATTTAGTGTTTATTTTTGTGTGTACTCCTGGCGCATGCTAGCTAGAACTATATATTTGTGTGTGTGGTTCAGGTTGACGTACGCTGAATAATTTTTTTTCTATAGAAGCCCAAAAAATTAACTCAGCCTGGAGAATGATCCAAGCCCAATGGAACTATAATGACCCAGTGGTCCATTAAGCCCATTAGTGTCACCAAAATCATCTCAATATGTTTGATTCCAATAACTCGAATAGTTGAGAGATGTTCAATCATGCTTTGTGAAAAATTCACTATCGAATCTACAATAATTATGACGAGCTTATCTTCTGTTCCCAAATTCTCCGTGTTTTCTCAATGAGTGCATCACCACCAGCTCCAAAGTGTTGATTTCATGGTGTTTCCGAATTCAATCGACTTCTCCAACGCACTCAATCGTCATTTATTTTAATTTCTTACTATCAATGTCGACGGATGACCTAATTGAAACATACACATAAACGAACGTCGGTTATTACGAAGCTCACACGATTTTTCATTAATTCTCTGCACTAAACCCTATAGATCTCACAATAAAGAAAGCAACAACATCATCCTCTATATATATGGCCAACAAACGAATATCAATTACCGGAACTCGAATGAGACAAGTTTCATCCCCCTAAGCTTGACGTGAAGGAACTGGAATCCATATCAGTTAGAGAATGTTAGACGTACGGAACCTCCATAGTCTCCTTAATTTCTCGACCACGCATATCTCTGTTTACACCATAAATTTTGTCTTGTACCACATTGGTGAGTTACAAGATAATCAAGGAGTTTATAAGGCCACACCCATTATAACAATTAATGTTGTTTAAATTGGGCCTTATGGATATTGATTTTAAACCCAAGTCACTAGCTCATTAATGAGCATGGACATGATTCAATAAGGGACATGGGCCTCTCGTAAGAGGCCATGCCATGCCACGAGATGGCATGATAATTTCTAAGTATGAGAAGTCCATGACCATGAATGAAGAGGCCATGCCGCCTCATAACCAAGACCAAACGACACAAAAACATGTCCATCTAGAATTTAGAAGCACATGCCATCACAAGGAAGACCTCGATACGGTCAAAAATATTCTAAGTCTCGAGATGGGCATGCCACTTCACGAAGAGGCCATGCCACTTCACGAAGAGGCCATGCCGCCCCATGACCAAGGCCTAATGGCTGAAAAATAAACTAAGTCTGGAAGAGGTACATGCCACTTCAAGGAGAAGCACGTGCCGCCTCACGAGAAGGGGCATGGACGCGAGAAAAAAGGCCCTAGGTATGATTGAAAAATGCTAAGTATGAGAAAGTTATGCCACCTCAAGAGAAGAGCCATGTGCATGATTGGGAGATCCATGGCCGTGTCACGAAAGGGGCCATGGACGCAAGGCCGTGAATCACACTTCAAAGAAGACAAAGATATTCTAAGTGTGGAGAAGGACTTTCGCTTTAACGAGGAGGGTCATGTCCCTCTAGAGATTGAGAAGATCATGCCGTGTCACAAGAGGGGCCATGTGCACGATTGAGAGATCCATGCCGCCGCATGAGAGGGGCCATGGACACAAATAAAAAGGGTGTGGTGATGGAGCATTATATCACTAGTGAATATGACTCAAGAGGTCCACGAGCGTTAGACAAGAAGGCCATGGACATGAGTAAAAAGTCCATGGCCGCGAGGCAAGAAGACCACGACCCCCTTTGTGAGACACCACATGCTTATCAAAAGACTAGCATGACACAAGATTCAGAACAATACCAGGCGAGGCAAGCTACACTCCAAGACCCACGACGGTTACAAGAGAGGCCCCTAGGCGGTTGAAGGAGTAACCACCCCTCCGAGGAAGCAGGGAGCAGTTCTTTTTGGGAGTTATCCAAGAGGCGGTTTTCTACCGAAGAAGGGGGAGCGGTTCTTAGTAGCAGTTATCCAACAAGAGGTTTTCTATGGCGGTTACCTCATCGGGGCTATAAATAAGAGGAGGGGTCGACAGAGACATGGGGTCCCAAAACCAACTATTTGACACACATGTCAAGTTTATCCCTTTTCTTTTCTCTATCATGTAGCCATAGATGTAGTTCGTAGTTTGGAGCTCTCGTCGAACCTCCATAGGAGTAGAAGTAATTTAATTTAGCTCTCGTTCCCAAAAAACCATCAATCAAACACCCTCGTTCGAACTTTGTTTGAAGAGGTGTGAGCCGTGTCTTAGTAATCGTTGCCCAAAGAAGTCAAAGGTGCATTAATCTCATTTCAACGCAAGTTTTCTCGCCGGAAAACAAATTTGGCACACCCGGTGGGACCTTGTGTTTGATATGATGGTTCCACGACATAGACAACAAGATGAAGATCTTCTACAAGTCTTTGTAGAAGAGGATCAAGTGACTAGCTTCAAAGTTGGTCGAGTGGATGTTGTTGCCGGAAACAATGGCGGGATGAAGGCTCTGCCAGCACCGGCGACAAGTTTGGATGAAGCAGCTTCCATCACTTCGCTCCATCAATCCATTGAGGAGGGTATGGTTGACCCCCAACAGGTAAACCGACGTTTAACTTCTCATATTAAGCGCCATGCTTCTCTTATTGAACGTATCGATTCTCTCATTGAACGTCATGATTCTCTCATTGAGCGTCATGATTCTCTCATTGAGCGTCATGATTCTCTCATTTCTTGGATGGATACATGCCTATATAATTGGTTTGGCAACTTGAGCAAGACTCAAAGCCATTTTTATGAGTCTAGACATGTCTCGGACATATCTGTGGTTCAATCAAGGACTTTGCCAATAAATAGCAAAGATCCACCACTAAACAGTGTTACATGGTGTAAGAATCTTTCTTCCACTGGTTTTCAAAATGGTCGATCATGGAAAGGAACATTGCCAACATCGGTAACAAGCCAACTGCCATCTCAACATGGGAGTTGTGGCCAAAATTTGGCCTTCACGTTCACGACCCATGATTGTGACTTGTCTGTACAATATGGAGTTCAGCCGACCATGCTAGATAAAAGAACCCCTGTGGATGACGTAGGTGGTGGCGTTTCTTCCAAAATGGATCAAGTACCACGATCTGCTCACCCACCCCCAATGCCACCCCCAGTGAGTAGGCAAGGAATGGATTATGAAGAACTCAAACCATCTAGAGCTCAGCAAGGGGTGCATGAAAGTCTAACTTCCCACAAGGTGAATCCTAAAAGTCCATCTAGGGGGCATGTGATGTGTAAGAGGCCACATCAATCACAAGCAACACATGTTTGTGATAAGCATGCTAGTTTGGATAAGTCTACACATGGGGGCATGTCAGTGTCACCCATCATGAAGTATGAAGTAGGGGGCATGTCTTGGAAGACACAACAGCTCCAAGCCACCCATGGCTTTTATAAGTGTAAAACTATGGTTAAGTCTGGACAAGAGGATATGCAACCAATCACAAACAGTGGATATGAGGTCAAGTCCAACAAGAAAAGACGTGGGAAAGCCAAAAAGAGTTCTCATAGTGTTCAAAATTTAGCTAAGTATGGGCAAGGAGGCATGTCACCCACCATGAATAATGGAGTAGGGGGCATGTCCAAGAATCTAAAAGAATTCCAACCTACACATGCTTGTGATAAGTATGCAAGTTTGGCTAAGTGTGGACAGGGGGGCAAGTCCATGTCCATGAGTAGTAAGTACATGCCATCAATCATGAATGATGGACATAGGGGCATGCATAAGAAGGTATCATACGCACAAACCAGACATGGCCTCACAAAGAACCAAGGATGGTCGTGTGCTAAGGGTAGGAGCTAACAAGGTTTGGAGGTTGAAAGACAAAGTCAAGTGGGCCACATGGGTGGTCGCCCACTTGTCAAGACTGGACATCGTCTCCAACAACATGAGGAGAGTAAGCATGTCTCAACCATGAGGAAACCAAGGCAGAGGAAAAGCCATGGTCGTCTTAACATGTCTAGTGATGTGGCTAAAGCATATGAGCATGAGACCCCATGCAAGGCCACCAAGGCTAGACATGCTGATCATATACCACCCACTGGTAAGCTAGAAGATTCAAAATTAATGTATGGAGAATCATGTTCCATGAAGGAAAAGAAGCATGTGGTATATGGATGGCTTGCATGTTTTAATCCATGGACTTGGCAGTGGGTGTACACCTTTGGCGCATTAGTTGTTGCCAGAGGCGATGGAGAGCAGTGACGTTTGTCTCCTTGTTATCTTAAATAAATAAATAAATAAAGATCATATATATTAATAAATAAATAAAAGCCAATCATGGCTATATAAGAAAAATAGAGAGAAAATAACAAAGTGGAAATTTTGAGTTGAAGTTATTAGACTTTGATGAGAAGATCTTACCACCAAGTCGTAGTGATGGCTTGGCATACCGAGTCGTAGATTGCATCTTGCCATGCTATGTCGTCTTGTCCCAAGTGACCACCAGTTTGGATGTTGGACACGACCTAAGGGCATCGTGGGTTGGAGATGAGTGATGGCCAGCTTGAGCAGGTAAAATAAGAAAAGTGTAGGGGCCTCACTGAATTGTTGACGAGAAGCCAACAAGGCAAGGGTTTCTCGTGGCTACACATGAATGAAGACAACATAGGCGGCATAGCTAGCCACTTGAAAGACGTAGGTACCATGGTGATGTTTTAGAGGAAAAAATTTCAAGTTTTATTGAACTCGTGGTCATGGGTGATTAGAGACAAGCCTTGTTATCTAGGACCAGTTAGAGAAGGGATATAAGTGGTCAAGTTGGTCTCAACTACTTAGTCCATAATCCTTATGCACTAAGTAGTTGGGGGGCATTTGTTTACACCATAAATTTTGTCTTGTACCACATTGGTGAGTTACAAGATAATCAAGGAGTTTATAAGGCCACACCCATTATAACAATTACTGTTGTTTAAATTGGGCCTTATGGATATTGATTTTAAACCCAAGTCACTAGCTCATTAATGAGCATGGACATGGGCCTCTCGTAAGAGGCCATGCCATGCCATGAGATGGCATGAAAATTTCTAAGTATGAGAAGTCAATGGCCATGAATGAAGAGGCCATGCCGCCTCATAACCAAGACCAAACGACACAAAAACATGTCCATCTAGAATTTAGAAGCACATGCCATCTCAAGGAAGACCTCGATACGGTCAAAAATATTCTAAGTCTCGAGAAGGGCATGCCACTTCACGAAGAGGCCATGCCGCCCCATGACCAAGGCCTAATGGCTGAAAAATAAACTAAGTCTGGAAGAGGTACATGCCACTTCAAGGAGAAGCACGTGCCGCCTCACGAGAAGGGGCATGGACGCAAGAAAAGATGCCCTAGGTATGATTGAAAAATGCTAAGTATGAGAAAGTTATGCCACCTCAAGAGAAGAGCCATGTGCATGATTGGGAGATCCATGGCCGTGTCACGAAAGGGGCCATGGACGCAAGGCCTCGAATCACACTTCAAAGAAGACAAAGATATTCTAAGTGTGGAGAAGGACTTGTCGCTTTAACGAGGAGGGTCATGTCCCTCTAGAGATCGAGAAGGTCATGCCGTGTCACAAGAGGGGCCATGTGCACGATTGAGAGGTCCATGCCGCCTCATGAGAGCGGCCATGGACACAAATAAAAAGGGTGTGGTGATGGAGCATTATATCACTAGTGAATATGTCTCAAGAGGTCCACGACCGTTAGATAAGAAGGCCATGGACATGAGTAAGAAGTCCATGGCCGTGAGGCAAGAAGACCACGACCCCCTTTGTGAGACACCACATGCTTATCAAAAGACTAGCATGACACAAGATTCAGAACAAGACCAGGCGAGGCAAGCTACACTCCAAGACCCACGACGGTTACAAGAGAGGCCCCTAGGCGGTTGAAGGAGTAACCACCACTCCGAGGAAGCAGGGAGCGGTTCTTTTTGGGAGTTATCCAAGAGGCGGTTTTCTACCGAAGAAGGGGGAGCGGTTCTTAGTAGCAGTTATCCAACAAGCGGTTTTCTATGGCGGTTACCTCATCGGGGCTATAAATAAGAGGAGGGGTCGACAGAGACAAAGGGTCCCAAAACCAACTATTTGACACACATGTCAAGTTTATCCCTTTTCTTTTCTCTATCATGTAGCCATAGATGTAGTTCGTAGTTTGGAGCTCTCGTCGAACCTCCATAGGAGTAGAAGTAATTTAATTTAGATCTCGTTCCCAAAAATCATCAATCAAACACCCTCATTCGAACTTTGTTTGAAGAGGTTTGAGCCGTGTCTTAGAAATCGTTTTCCATAGAAGTCAAAGGTGCAATCCATCTCAACTCAACAGAAGTTTTCTCGCCGGAAAACAATTTCATTACTACGTCTTATAAGCATATACATGAACTGTGGAAGAATCACAAAATTCACTATCCTCCAAACCCTCGCTTATTAGGGTTATTGTCCATGCTTAGGTGGAAGTAGTGGAACACCTAAGATAGCACAATCAATATCTAGCTTTTTACCCGCCCATTGGGCGGCGCATTCATATCAGTGTTTTATTTTTTGTTCTATTTTTTTGTATGATTTATGTATGTTAAACCATTATACATTGAATTGTTAATCTCAATTACTTGATTTTAGGTATTGTTACACACTTTTAAACCTTTTGTTTATTTATGAAAATTTGATTTTATTAAATGAGCTCTCGGTAGACCTTTCTTTGTTTAATTATAAGTTGGTATCGAAACCACAATTTAGGATATAAACATAAGAGATTATTAATTTTTTAGCAAACAATAGTAACAAAGAAGTTTAAACAAATTAAACAAGCAAATATATTTTAATTATGAAAAAATAATCAAAGAGCTTTTCATTTCTTCTTCCTTCTCGTATGTTGGTATATGATAATACATACTATCGTGCTCGGGATCCTACGAACATCGTGCACTATCAGTTATTTGTGCAATTTTGGAAGAATGAGAAAACACAGTAGCATCCACATCATCCATCTTCTGCTTATTCTTTTAATTTATCTTTAAAATGTTCTAGCAAAATCAACCAAAAATAGAACTATCAATTGTCACTAATTTATTAAAACGATATTTTCAGCAAACTAAACTGCACATAAACACATTTTATATTCGTAGAGAGCTACATGCCCCCTTTAAAAAACAATGGTGTATTTTTTTACCTAATAACAACATAGACGAATTGTAAAAGCTGCATACTTCAATAAAACTCAGCTCATTGTATCTTTTAAAATCTTCATTCATGAACACGATTGATGCATCAATCAAAATAGTTGTTCTAAAAAAATGATCGGGCCAAAATCAAGTTTTAGTTAGTGATTTAATGAGGCAAAAATTCACGCTAATGAAACAAATACTGTCATTGCAAACGCGTAAAAATTGAAAGAACGTCGACATAGACAATTTAGAGACTACCACCACCATTTTCTTTCTTCTTCGCACCTTTATAAAACCTCACATGTGTTCCCTTCTACTTATAACCCTCTGCTACGTTTTACTTACTGACCAAATCATAATCATATAGCTAGTAGCATCTCACTCATGAAAGAGCATACTGCAGGGAAGATTTAATATATAAATTTATATATTTCATTTTTCAAAGTCGATTGATTGTCAAACGCTTGATTTGTCTCTTTGTGTCGTTATATTTTATTTAATAGACAAAGATATTATTATTTATGTGTGTACTTCTTTAAATTTTTCATTAAAATGTAACTTATTATTAAGTTTTGGTTAAAATGAGTAGATAATTTACTTGATAACATTTAATCATATATTTTTTGTTTAAACAAACCCGATATATGTCATTTTTTGTTTCCATCTTTATATTTTGTTTAATTGACAAAAATATTATTATTTTTTACATGTTTTTATTTACATTCTCAATGTCACTTATTATTAATGTTGAGTAAAAGTGAGCATAAATACTAAATGAAGAGAGAGATAGCTTCATAAATAGATCAATAATAATTTTTTTTGTTAGTAAAAAAATGTCCACCTAGGCAACTTGTTACATCTCCAAGTGCTTATGTGGCAAGAAGTTACTTTTGAATTGCCATAATATATAGGATAGATAGATAGATAGATAGATAGATAGATAGATAATATCCCACGCCATGGAATATTCTCTTAATTTGCTTCCGCAATATCATGTGTCCAACAAATAGAGTGATCACCACCCGAAGTCAAAATAAATCATGTAAAAAAAGGTAAATACCATATTTGGTCATTGAGATTACTAAATTGTGTCATGTTTTAGTCATTAGAAAAAATTTAATATCAATTTTGGTCACTCGAATTACTGAAACAGGTCACATTTGGTCACTCTCTCGTGAGTTTCCATCAAACTTCATTAATGGAGTTGGACGGAAATTAATGAGAAAGTGACTAAATATGACATGTTTGAGTAATTCGAGTGACTAAATGTGACATGTTTCAGTAATTTGAGTGATCGAAGTTGGACGGAGGATAATGGGAGAGTGACTAAATGCGACTTGTTTCAGTAATTCGAGTGACCAAAATTGATATTAAATTTTTCTAGTGACTAAACATGACACAATTTAGTAATCTCAGTGACCCAATGTGGCAATAAAAAATTAAATAATTCCAGTTATTAAAAGACTGTAGCATTTAAATAACATATCATATACCACACGTTACCATAATAAACAAATGATAAATTCTTTTTTTTTTTTGACAAAAGATAATCTTCATTGATCAGAAAAATAGATAGTTACATTCTGGACAAAAGCCAGGCACTGAAATCAACAGAACGACTCATGGCCTGGTACAAAGAGAGGGCTTTTCTAGCCACCAAATGGGCTACCCTATTACTACGCCGACGTACAAATCGCACACTAAACCTTGGCTGACTAGCAAACTGATGAACAACTTCAGCTAGAATCGCCCCCACCCTATTATCCCTGGTGTCTGCCTGATTGATTTTGTCAATAATAACCTTAGCATCCCCTTCAAAACATACCTTTGTGATTCCCCGATTTAGACACCACACCACAGCTTCACGAAGGGCCATCATCTCCACAACCATTGGATCCTCAATACCAGGGAATTGAAAACCCACAGCCACCAGGATTTCCCTGGATGGGGTCATAATAACCATCCCCCCCCCCCCCCCCCCCCCCCCCCCCCCCGAAGGAGACCCCCTTCTAGTGGCTCCATCCCACATACACACAAGCCTATCCGCCTCCCCCAGGGCCATTGGATGCTGGGCAATACCACCAGCAGAATCTCCCTGATCCCGTGGTAACCTAACCCATTCCTCATACTGCTGGTTATACTAGCGCATCAACGCTTGGAAGTCAAACTGCTTCCCCTCAAAGACGACCCAATTACGAGACCGCCATATCCGCCAGAGCACTGCAACCACTGCCATGAGGGAGGAAGGCTCTCTCAGTACAGACTTCAGCCGCTTCAACCAGAGAGGGAAAGTGTGTCTGGGCAACCCCTCACCCAGAGCTTCCAACCCCGAATAATCCCACATAGCCCTCGCCACCGGACAATAGAAGAATAGGTGTTCCAAAGTCTCTGACGCATCCCAACAAACCGGACACCTAGGTAGAACCTGAACCCCCTTATCAATGAGTGCCTCCGTCGTAGGAAGGACACATAAAAGTAAAACAATTTAAAGTTAAAGTTACTCCCAAAACCCCTTATATTACAAAATATTCCTATTTTGAAAATTTATTCCTAGTAAATGTTATAGTACTCAAAAAATTATGCAAAATAAAAAAATATTGCGACGTTCGGATTGCGGAGCACAAAGTTATGATACTCCAAAGTTTGACAAATTCGGAAATTTGCTCGTTTATGGGTAGCAAATGACGTTTTCTCGGAAGATAGTCATCCAAAAATTTCTCGTATGGAAAAATATTGCTCTTTTGGCAGAAATTCCCTATATATAAAAAAATTCTCGTGCCTTCGCCCCGAGAAAACGTCATTTGTTACCCCTAAACGAGCAATTTTTCGATTTTGCCAAACTTTGGAGGATCATAACTTTGTGCTCTGCAATCCGAACGTCGCAAAGTTTTCTTTTATTTGGCATAATTTTTTGAGTACTACAACATTTACTAGGAATACATTTTCAAAATAGGAATATTTTTAAATATAAGGGGTTTTGGAGTAACTTTAACTTTAATTTTCACATTTTCATATATATTCTGAAAATATTTCTATTATAAAAGTTGTAGTCCTCGAAAAGTTATGCGAAATGAAAAAATAGTTTGCTACAATCAGATAACCGAGCACACAGTTAAGGTTGTTGGAAATTTCAAAGGAGTAGTTCGAGTTCACTTGAACTCGAACCACTTCAGCCCCACATGGTTTGAGACTTATATCATCGATCTACGACTAGATCGAGTCTCCCACACTCGAACCGGTTGGTAGTTCGAGTTCCTCAAACTCAAACCACTCCAAACTTAGGTATTTTGGGAATTTTTTTTTTATATAAGTGTGGTAGTTTAGGAATTTGTTTTACTTTTATGTGTATTTAGGGAATTATTCCGTCTGTGTGTTAGTACAAGCCAGGGGGGGATACATGAGGGTTTAGGGGTGTCCCGTGACACCCCTAAAATTCAGGAATACGATTATTCAACCCCCTGTAATAGTTTTGTATGGATAAAAAAATTATACTTAGTGATTCGGGACATCGCTACAACGATAATACTATCCCCAGTATTAGTTTGCGTATACTTAAAAAAATAAGCGATAGTCTGTGTTATTCAAACTTAGGATATACTATATTTTTTAAACATTGTCCTCCATTGAGTTGCAACTCATTTGTTGTTCTATTTTAAACACTACATAATAGTTAAAAGTTATTCCTTATCCCCGAATATTTCCAAAACCTAACAATTAAACTAATTACGGGCTACCCTTAATTTGAATTGATTTTATGGTTACACAACAAGTGTTGAAAGAGTCTTTTCAACTTTGAGTTACATCAATAACAAGGTTAGAAATCCATACTCAGTTCGTGAACTATTGTCTAGTAAGATATACATATTTGTTGAGCAATTTACCAAGCCTATTTTTTATTCTTTTTCAGAATATAAAAACACGTCGTGGCCATATGTTAAAATTTGTACTAGTTTGATATTTTTTTATTTATGATTTTTTTTTTTTTAAGAGGACACCCTGTTAAAAATTTCTAGATCTGGTACAAGCAAATCATCAAATAAGCGACACCACGTAAATAAAACATACACCCACTCAATTATCAAAATGTCACATAATACACAACCACCGATGGATAATAATAATAATTATGATTCAACAACACTTTGAAAGTTAAAAAACAGCCGATCCAGCATTACGTTACGTGCCCACCACAGACATTACTTTCTACACCAAACTCGAGCCCTGACGACGGTGGTCGGCGGCGGGTTTCCTCTTCCCACCAGCTCCGTCACCGCCGACACCAAACAGAAAGTCGAGGTTGTAGAGGACGGGGACCATGGCGACGGAGCAGAGGAACACAAGCACCGGGCCGAAGATCCAGAGAAGAAGCGGCAGCGCGGCGTAGAAGAGTCGGTTGCCCACCGTGTTGAGTACGAAACCCTTCTCCAGGAGGTCGGCGACGTACTCCGGGGTGACGATAACGTGGCCGTCGGCGGCGGGATCTTGACTTTGAGGCGTGTTGATGAGGAGGTTGACCTGGTTGACGAAGCGGATGGAGAGGGAGTGGCAGAAGAAGGAGAAGAGGAAGATGGTGAGGATGGTGACGTATTTCACGGCCATCATGAAGTCACCCTGGGCACCGAAAACGGTGTCGTTTAGGGGCCGCTTGACGCTGTAGGTGCTGCTGATGATGGCGGCTAAGCCCGCCGAGAGGAGGATCGACGTCGTGGCCATCAGCGTGGAGCCCATGATCAGGTTCCTCAGTGTTTGAACCGCCAGGATGTTCTTCTTCTCGTTGTCCTGCAACCAATTAATTGCACTCAGTTCAGTCAGTCAGCAAAACATACTTACGTCGTCGTTGTGTGTTGATGTTGTTGGATCGTTCTTTCTATATTGCAGGTTCTAACTGCTAAAAAAACGGAGCGGACGTTGTTAGAATGCGGATGATTTGGGTGGTAGTTTCAAGAACCAACAATAGGTTTTAATTAGTGGTGTTGGTTCGGTTCAATTAACCGAACCGAAATTATTAAAAAATTGAGCTAGATTGTTTTCTCAAAATCGAAACACCCGTGCACTCCAATCGAATATGAAACTCCCTACACCTCTCATCTAGTGTTCTTTGTATATTGCAGGTTCTAACGGCTAAAAACGACATCGTTAGAATGTGGATGATTTGGGTGGTAGTTTCAAGAACCAAGAATAGGTTTTAATTAGTGGCGTTGGTTCGGTTCAGTTAACCGAACCAAGATAATTTAAAAGAACAAAAAATTGAGCTGGGCAGTTTTCCCAAAATCGAAACACCCGTGCACTCCAACCGAATTTGAAACTCCCTACACCTCTTATATAGTGTTTATTTATTTATTTTGGTTTCTTATTTAGTTTTTTTTTTGTTTAAACCCAAATCAATAAGATAATATCCTTATCGGTTTGATTTTGATTTTTAAACCGAAACCGATAGGCCAACTCTAGTCTTAGTAACTCGAGTGGTTGAGAGATGTTCAATAATGAATTTTTATATACTACATACTATAACATGCTCTTTCACACTCAAGTCGCTCATATAAGTTTAAAGTTTACCCAATACGAAAAAACGGGATCCAAACACATAAGACTATGATATCACGAGAAAGAACTAATCGTAACTTGAATTAAGACTTGAATGAAGCAGAAACCCGGAAGAAATCTAAAAAAAAACAGAGTTCCGATATGAAATGAAAGAAATGAGATATGCATATAGTATACTCTCTATAGAGCTTGTTTTCTGGTGGTACCTTCATCATGGCGGCGACCCAGTATCGGCGGCCGGCGGCGTTGGTGCCGAGGGTGGTGGAGAGGGGCTGGGTGCGGACCTTGTGCCAGAGCCAGGCGTGGTAGCCGGCGATCACCATCAAGGCCATCGGAACCAGGATCACGTCCAGATCGCTCTGCCTCCACTTCATCATTGTGGTGATGATTGGTTTATTGCTTCTGGTTCCGAACTCGGTTTCTTGTATGTTTGTTGCGGCCTGGGAAAAAGGGTACTGTTTTGGGTTGGAGGGAGGGACTCGTGTACGTGTAAGTAAGTAACTCTTTTCTCTTTGTGTGTTTGTTGGAGTTACTTAAACACGAGTTTGGCACTGTGTTTATACTTTATATATAGAGTCAGAAAGAGAGAGAGAGAGAGCTTGCTAATGGTTAGTGGCCATGGCCCATGAGGATCCACAATCCAGGGGCCCAGATAATGCATTTGGACTTGTTCACATTCCCAGATTCATAGTGACATGGCGCGTTGACAACGGTCAACGCGTTTGACCGTTAACTTGAACGAAGTCGGATTTGGCCAAATTGTTTATTTTAGTGTATAGTTCGGGCCATGATGTTATAGATCGAAAAGATTGGCCAGGATGTTTATTTTGATGTCGATGGGGAGGGTCGCTGGTGTGACATCAACTTTGTGGTCAGGTGAAGATTGGCCAGGATGTTTATTTTGGTCATACGAAAATATTAACCCTTTTTAATTACCCTATATAGGATGGAAAAAGAAATGTTCGTATAAGGGTGCAACCTCAACTTTGTGAAGAATGCGTTCTCATCGTAGTATCAGAATTATTTTCGACCGCCAGTAGTATTGTATCTAGAATTCGATGGTTTTCAACATTTGTTGGTTGTTAATGTATACATAAATTGCACATTTTTTTCAAGTTTTAAGTTTTTGAATGGGCTCAATTTGAATGATCACAATGAACGGACTATTCACGAGTTACCTTTGTAACTGAAGTTGTTAGAATATGGAATCTTAGCAAGAAACACACTAGCTATAGCCTATAAGCTATCACATTAAGCGTGTTAGTGTACTGTGTTTTCCCTGTCTTTATCTTGACTTGCTTTTTGTTTTCTGCGCTTATTTTATTTTCTGCAGGGCCAATGAAAATTATCATGCAAACCCTAAAGCTTCCCTCCATGATAAGCTTGATTATTTAATTTTGCGTATTGCTTGGGACTTTAAAAAAATTGACTGTGTTTGCCACTTCTGCACTTCATGTGTGCCATTTTTCTTTCAGTTTATTTTTCTACTTTTGGATTTGCACACAAATTGATATCATAGTTCCACAGCCACAATTTATAAGTATTATGATGGAGAGGATTTTGTACTTTCCTATTTATTAAGATTTAATTAAGATAGAGCACTATTTTTTTTGTAAGTTATCGATATTTATCTTTCATCTATTACGATGGTTGTTGTGGTAATGGTGATCTTTTTATTCTTCTCTCTTTTTTCTATCTTGAGATTACCATCTCATCCTACACCTATATTTCTCAAACACATATCATCCACGCTTCCCTCCCTCAATACTCTTGTGTTATCATGTATTATGTTGCTCTGACGTCATTTTAACCAAAACACACGACCTCGTATCTCTAGTTGCCTAGCGGGCGATGGAAGGAGAGGTCGTCTAGGAACATAGTAAAGACGAGACTCGCGGTGCAAGAGCAAAGACGCTATAAGTCAAGCACATAATTGCACACTGACATGGATCTCACGGGATCGATGTCTGGGATCACTATGGCCTCGTCATAGATTGTCGACACAACCACACGACCATATGGTTCATTGGTAATCAAGCACATTCGCAAGGTTGATTTGTAACGATCGAGGGGGATTGATTAGTAAAGTAAACCTCATGAGTTGATTGACCATGAGTTAGAGAAGGACATGACTAAATTTTAGGGAGCCAATTAAGGGCAACTATTTTTGCTCCTATATGTTTAGTCACCTAACACAATCCATAGTTGCATTACGGGATTGTGTTTGTAGTGGTGGAAGCCGATAACCATGGGAAAGGAAAATGTCTAGTGGTGATCCGACTTGGACAGCATTTTAAGGAAAGGGTGGAGAGTGGAGACACAAACAAAACACAAGATAGATATAACAGAATCTAAGTGTGCCTCCTGTTTTGGTAAAGGGTCAGTTGTCCATTTTGCTTGATCGTGGAGGCCGGCAGCAGTGAAAATTCGACTCCCCGCAATATCATATTGCTGGTTTTAATGGTTGTTGGTAGCCAGTGGTCAAATGGTCCGAGCTGTAAACCATCCACGAGCCTCTTTTTTCCCTTCTTCTTTCCTTTCATAAAGCAAGGAGTTGATAATCATGGTGTCACGAGCTTATACAAATTTGTTTTACTCTTTTGGGTCTGGTTTGTAACGTTTTCCTTTCTATGGTGGATTAGGGTTAGGCCACTTGGAGAAGATGATATATATCTTCTCTCTCATATCTGTCATTTGCATTTCTTCAAGTATAGTAAGAACTGGCCGCTGTTGTCCGTAAATTAACCAACACAGATCATATTAGTGAACCACGTAAATATATATGTATTAGTATGGAATGATTGTACTCAAAATTCTCTACTTTCCCTTATTGGGTGGGTAACATTTCTCTTTTGTGTCTCTTGATTGGAGTTATGGTCCAAGATGAGAGTTTTTTTATTTTTATGATTGAATGCGAGGAGTTAATGATGCCTCTAAAAGAGTATTGATGAGAGATGATTGCATCGGAATTTGAGATGTGTCTAACTAGGTGAGTTGGGCGTCTCAACTATTTCGATTACAATTTTGTTAGGTTGAAAGAACGACATGCGGAGTATGATAACGTAATACAAACTAATAAATTTTCTATTAAATATGAACTAAATATATCCGTAACTCTGCTCAGGGCTCCCATAATGACATAATATACTTGTTGATAAAATGAAGGTTGTGCCCAAAATGTCTCGGGATGCCGTTGGTGGGAGGATTCTCGGGTGCATCCAATTTCATAATGGGGAGGTTAAAATAATTTTTCTTTTGATTTTGCTTCTAAAATAACGCATTTTGGATGAAAAACAGTGACTCACTGTGTGTTATTTGTAAAATCGACATAATTTCTATCTGTAAGGACCAAATTGCAAAATTCACAACCTCAGAGCCCGTTTGTAGAAAAAGCATAATTTAGGGGCGAAAAGGTAACCCTCTGAATTCCTAGTTCTTTTCTGCCTCTCTTTTCGTTTTTTGCAGTCTCTAGTCCTTTCTCTACCGAGTATCGGCTGTGAAGTTGGAGTCGGGCACAAGCTAGAGGCAAATACTCTGCAGTCTGCACCGTCGACGACCAAAGAGATTTAAGTTCGACGAGCAGAGGCCGCCACCGCGCAAGGAGTAGCGTTGAGGGCTTGGTGAAAAGTAAGAAACTTTTTCGATTTCAGCAGATCTATCAAATTTTCCAACGCAGTCATTCTGGCATTGCCCGTTGCTCTTCTTACTGAAAGAGAATAGATTGGAGAAGGGATGTGCCTATTCCGAGTCCTGACTGTAGCTTGACTGTCCTGAATTCATAGCCTCTATTTCTAGGGTTTAGAGGATTGATTTGTCTGGTAAAGATCCGATTTTTTTTTTCTTTCTTCCTGTAATTGAACTTCGTTTAGGGTTCTTGTGTCTTCGTAAAGTCCGAAGCTTTTGTCTTCAAATTTGATTGGGTTTTTGCCGTATTGATGTCTCTTTGTACGCCTGAAAGGCCGCTGATACCATAGCTCGGTCATCATGTTGTTACGTCGTCAGGGAAATTTAAGTTGAAGTTCACTGAAGGAAAACATGGAATTGGTTGATTGCCGCTGCAGTAACGATAGTCTCATGATACCTCCATTGCAGCTAGTATTGTGTGTTCAGTTAGTCCCTGGATATTTGTCATAGCAGCAGAGTTTGTGCCGCTTTCTGATTCAATTTCAGAGTGCTTTGTGCTCTCTCTGGGGTTCTTTGCCAGACTTTGATGCATGCAAATGGATTGTTAAGAATTCATTGTCCTTGTCTGTTGAATTGACTTAGTTCTGGTTGTATTGTATGGTTCAGTTTTGATACTTTGTGAACTTGTGCGGTTTCGATCAGTGGTACGGGTTTGATCTATGATTCTGCTTCTGTCTCACTTACAGTCTCAGTTTTGTAGTCGACATTTTAGCATTTGTGTTTGTGTTCACCCCTTCATCAGCTGATGTGCGAGAAAGTTGGCATGACACATTTTGGAACTCTTATGTTTCAGGACTTTAATTAGGACTGCAGACATGTCTACCTCTTACCTTCCTGCGACGAAAGACTCTATTTCGCAGGCTATGGAAGCTGATGCTCCATCTGAATCCATCTCCATGCTCTACCGTGTAATTGAAAATCCTTCCTCATCTCCAGAAGCTCTGCGAATTAAAGAACAAGCCATTACAGATCTCACTGATCTGCTTAGGCAAGAGAATAGGGCTGAGGATCTTCGCAGTCTTCTGACTCAGCTGCGACCCTTTTTTGCTGTGATTCCCAAGGCTAAAACTGCAAAAATTGTCAGAGGAGTAATCGATGCTGTTGCCAAAATACCCGGCACGTCCGACCTGCAAATCGCCCTGTGCAAGGAAATGGTGCAGTGGACCCGTGCAGAGAAGAGGACATTCCTCAGGCAGCGAGTCGAATCAAGGCTTGCAGCACTTCTGATGGAGAACAAGGAGTATACAGAAGCATTAACCCTTCTTACCGACTTGGTAAAAGAGGTAAGGAGGTTAGATGACAAGCTACTCCTTGTGGACATAGACTTGCTAGAGAGCAAGCTTCACTTTTCACTGAGGAACCTGCCCAAGGCAAAAGCTGCACTAACAGCTGCAAGAACTGCTGCAAATGCAATATATGTACCTCCGGCCCAGCAAGGCACTATCGATTTGCAGAGCGGGATTCTTCATGCGGAGGAGAAGGATTACAAGACTGCCTACAGCTACTTCTTTGAGGCATTCGAGTCTTTCAATGCTCTTGAGGACCCCAGGGCAGTTTTCAGTCTTAAGTACATGCTACTGTGCAAGATCATGGTGAGTCAGGCTGATGATGTCGCCGGCATAATTTCCTCCAAAGCTGGACTCCAGTATGTGGGGCCAGAGCTGGATGCTATGAAAGCTGTTGCTGATGCTCACTCCAAGAGATCATTGATGTCGTTCGAGACGGCACTGCGTGATTACAAGGCTCAGCTGGAGGAAGACCCCATTGTTCATCGGCATCTGTCTTCTCTGTATGACACGTTATTGGAGCAAAACTTGTGCAGGCTGATTGAGCCTTTCTCCAGGGTTGAGATTGGACACATTGCTGAGCTCATTGAGCTGCCTACCGATCATGTGGAGAAGAAGCTCTCACAGATGATTCTGGACAAGAAGTTTGCCGGGACCTTGGATCAAGGCGCCGGCTGTCTCGTGATCTTTGATGATCCCAAGACGGATGCTATATATCCCGATACATTAGAAACCATCGCCAATATGGGGAAGGTCGTCGACAGCCTTTTTGTGAGGTCTGCCAAGATCATGGCGTGAATAGGATGCTGTATCCTTATCGGGACATTGCCAATAGATCTTTCTGCCTAGCAATACCCGGAAGAAAGACATTAAATTTATGTGGGGTTTGACTCCACCATGCTCTTTCTCCCCTCCATCGTTTAGCTGTAGAAGAAATCATGGTTACTCTATGGAGAGTTACTGGTACATTTGTTTGCTTTTTACCTTGCTTTCTTGTTCATCTGATGGACCTTCTCAGTGGTGGAACTTATGGTTGGATGATGGCTAAGTAGTGGCATCTCCGTTTTCTTAGCTATGTGATCCATGATACTATCTTTCCAGGTGATGAATTTGTCAGTTCATTTTAGTGCCCCCTCTGAACTCGATTCATCTGTCCATCTATGTGTGCTGACAGTGGAAGAAATCTCAATTTCTGATGCCTGCTATAGTTGACAGGATGTTGCAGAGATGCAAAGTACATTCAAAGTTTCTGCCTTTTCTGAGTAGGGCTTTATGTATTTTTCAATTTGGAAAGGGAAGTACTTGATTGGTGGAACCAACGTGCATGGAATGGCCTGTTTTGCCTTTGTCGTAACCCACTAGCTCAGGCAGCTTAGAACGGGTGTCGGGTGATAGAGCAAAGTAACGCAAAGCAGATCCATCATCAGTTCAGTCCAACAAGTAAAGCTACGGTCTAACCCACGACTCTGCTTTGACTGCTTTTGGAACTCTAATAATAGAGAATACCAAAAGCACTGTGGAGATTGGAGAATGCTTTCTATCGAATTGGAATGGTGACGTTTCTCATGTCTCCTCAGATGTCCAATTTGTGATAAGGTGCGTGACTATGATGTATTTGCGTTAGTTTCGTGCACACCACAATTGTCCGATCACGTATCTAATAACCAAGAAAGTGTAATCACATGCGCCATTTCGAGCATGTGCTTACACGTATTCGGCTTTTAGATCCGTCGCTAGATGATTCGCAGATGAGTGTAGCTTCAGTACCAAAGATGACATTGGGGTTGTTTGCTGGCGCCTATTCAGATCAGGTGTGCTTCCGAAAGCAGAAGATGGTGGTCAAATGCGTTTGTGACAAAAGTTGCTGAGGACTTGCAGTAGTACATACTGTTCCTGAAAGCGTACTTCCACCAAACATTCCATTGTGGACAAGAAAAACCATTTGTCCTCCTCTGCTTTTACTGCCATTCTAGAGGTGGTTTCCTTTAGTGATGATGTTAATTTTAATTTTGCTGTTGCTGGCCGCGTTGTCATCTATGCACACAACAAAAAGACATCTTACTGCTCTCTTGTCCTAAGTTACCGTCTCCCTCTGTCTTTTAGGTTCGATTCATAAAAACCAGAACATCCATCGAATAGGTTGGCTGTGTGGAATGTGGGTGTTCGTTTTGTCCCCTGGCAATGGCGGGCATGTTATTTCTGTAGAAAGCCCAACCCAATTGTCCATGTAATCAGCCAAACATTTCATTACTGTTAGAAAAAGAAAGCCCGAAAGCCAATCTCTGCTACTCTCCTGAATCGGATTTCAAGTATCGACCTTTCTTCCCCAACTTTGTTATTCATTTCCTTTTCCCCTCTTCTTCCCCTGCTTTCCTGTTTCATGCAGCTCTTCTTTCTGGATTTCCCTGCGTTTGTTTTGAGTTCTCTAGTCGCCTCCATCTTTAGCCACTCTTCCTTGTCTGGTTATCCTTAGTCTCTGCTGTCTTGTTAGAAGTCGCCCCAATACCATTCCTTTCCCGGCGGCTCTTCTTGCTCGGTGGTTGAGGCAGAGGTACTCTGTTCATCTTCTATCGGAATCATTGTGCCTTTTCTTTTAGCTGTGGGTTGTTGTTCTTGCGAAGCTTTCATGAGTTCGTTGAAATTCAGATTATTTATTCATCACACTTAACCTAAATGTTCTGCAATGCAATAACGCATCCATGGGAATGATGATCACTTGCTGACATTAGTTGACAGGGTAATGGGTTTAGCAACAGTTCACTTGGCTTAGTTATGTAGAATTTTTGTTTCGTCCTTTGTGCAAATACAGGGTTCCATGGATGGATTTGCAGCTTGTGGTGGGTTAGCAGATTCTTTACTATGGTTGCATGATGATTTCAACCCCCAGCAATACAACAATTCAGTTTCTATCGATGCTCAGCCATCAAGTTATGGTATATAACCTTTGTGCTATACCTTTTTGTAGTTTTCATATGGTTTTTGCTAAGATCATGGCATGGCATAGGTGATTTGTTCTTGCTTAGTGGTAGCTTCCCTTTGAAGGTTTATAATCAGTGAGAGATTTTGGTCTGCTTGAGTTTCTCTGGTTAGTTGATTGACATTTCCCCTCCAAAAAATGGGTAATCAATTGATCAGTTGGGAGTCCAATATCAGCTAAGCGAAAAGTGAGAGAGATAGAACGAAGAGTTACATGGAGCGGTTCATCAGAACCATCAAATGAGGACGAAGAAGATGCTGAAACAGAAGCAGGACCTTCTGAGCAGAGCACTAACCCTGCTGTTGATGTCAAACGTGTTAGAAGGTGATTAAAAATCACTATGTCTTGAAGAGATCACAGATGTATAGTTACTCCAGATTGGCCTTATCTTCTATCTGCTATTGCTTTTCTTAATTAGGATGGTTTCCAACCGGGAGTCTGCTAGACGATCGCGAAGAAGGAAACAAGCTCATTTGGCTGAACTGGAATCGCAGGTTGTACTTGGATTTCTGATATCAATTGTTGAGTCAAATTGTTAGTTAATCAAAAGGGTCGCAATTAGGAATAATCAAGCAACTTGAGGAACTGATTGATAGGAGATGATTGAAAAGTTGTGGTCATTTGGTGTCTTCAGGTAGAACAACTGATAGGAGAAAATGCAGCTATGTACAAACAGCTTTCCGAAGCTACTCAACAGTATCGTGATGCTGATACGAGTCATCAGGTGCTGAAATCGGATGTTGAAGCCTTGAGAGCCAAGGTAAACCAGTACTAGCATGATGTGATGAAAATGGCCCCACCCTTAAGGAGATCTCGCAATTATCTTAAGACGTTAAACCTGATATTAGCTTGAATTTGACACCAGGTTAAGTTGGCTGAAGACATGGTAGCTCGTGGAACGTTTAGCAGTACCATGAACATGCTCCATCCAAATAACCCACCTGCTGTAACACCTCAGCTTCTGAACACTCCCGACCTTCATCCTCCTCGAATGGCAAACGTGTCGCCAACCATAACAGTACAAGGAGATGAGATATCGTACGACGGACTCAAGATTCCAGCACAGAATTCTGGACTCGGGATGGGGATTAATAACGTCGACCTCAGCAATGGAAGTATCAACAACGCTGTTCTTAACGAGGTTGTCAGCTGTGTATCAACAGATATCTGGCCTTGAACCAGGTTCCTTCACATCACCATCTTCTTACAATGTACAGTCTGGTAATTGGTTATCTGTTGTTATGCATCACATTTGAATAAGTGTGCCTCCGTGCAGTTTCTAGTTTTATGAGGACGATGGACTTATTATTGCAAAAGGAATTATACAATTTGGGGACATGAGTAGAAATGTAGAACTTAAAGGTATCATCATCATTATTAGTCTTACAAATCGAGTAGAACGAAATCAAAACTAATTAAAGTCAACATAAATTCGAGTAGCAAGACATTACAACAACGAACAAATGAACGAATGGTACAAAACCTGACTATGGTCCTAACGCCCTTCGAGGTTAGGATCGTAGCCCGATTCTAATGGGGTGTTCATGACGAGGAGGGCACCATCATCATGAGCTGAAACTCATTGAAATCAACCTTACCATCTGAGTTCAAATCCACACACTTGAGCATGGCGTTGAAGTCAGAGAGATCCCAGCTGCTGCCTCGATCCAGACCCAAGCAATGGAGGACTCGCTTCAGCTCGTCTGGCTCGATGTACCCATTGCCATCCTGGTCGAATATCCTGAACGCATCTCTCAGCAACGACGAACAATACACATCGCTTAGCACTTCCTCCACTCCAACCTCTCCTCCTTCTTCATCTCCTTCTCCTTCTTCTTCCTCCCCTGCAACGAGGCCAAGGTTCTCGACCACCTCACGAGCCTTGACCTTGTCGATCTTGCCATTGTTGGCCATCCCAAACACCGCTGTCAACGCCCTCATCATCACCTCGTCTTCCTCGTGATCATGTCCTGTCCTGGTCTGCTTCTGCTCCCCTGGAGCATCCTTCTGTTCCTCGTTGTGGCGGCGGCT
Organism: Linum trigynum; assembly: GCA_964030455.1. NCBI lineage: Eukaryota > Viridiplantae > Streptophyta > Magnoliopsida > Malpighiales > Linaceae > Linum > Linum trigynum. The sequence continues at coordinate 58,272,556 of OZ034817.1, read as the reverse complement.
GGAGGCTACCATGTTCTGCAGGATGTCTCCCACCAACCTGGAGCAAACTCCGGTGATGCTGCTGATCCCTATCGTCATTTCTTCTTCTTCCACGCTGAATTCACTCTACTTACTTACACTGTCAAAATGTCAACTCTTATCTTTTTGTGGGTTTTGTTTTTCTCATGACACCCAAATCACTTGGAGGTTTATATATACGAGGAGAAGGGTACTATCATTAATTAATTAATTAACAGATGATTAATTCCACTTAATGACCTTATTGCTTGCGAGCTGTTATTTGTGATTGGATCTGGAAATAAATATTTAGTTTATGCGCATACTGGGAGGTGTTTTAGTACGTAGCTGGCCGTCGATTTATATAGTTTTAGTGCTATAATAATGGTGATCAATTTTCAGAATCCGTTGACAAATCGGATTAGATGATATTCTGCCGTTTGATGGGAGTACATGTGGTGGAGAAGAACGCGTTTTAGGAGTAGCCTGTCACTGACTGTCTGGCTGTCAAGTGAATCGGCCATGCAGTACATTGAACACTCTAGCTGTAGCATACATAATTCTCCTTGCCGCTCCCCAACCCTGCCCTGCCCACACCTCTGTTTTTTATTGCTCAATCATGTAGATAAGGGTTTGACTTTTGTGTTGGCAATCGTTTCGTGATTTCGTATTATACGTCTTGTAGTTAAATCAATTGATAATATTGAGGATTGTGAAGATTCATACACAAACTTCTTAATGAACGCTTGAATATCAGGACAAGAAACAGTTCATCTCGAACGATTGACGTTGTTAAGCGACACTTTACAAGTCTAACCGAAGGGAGAATAGGGTTGAACAGCCTAACTATACTTCGATCCTCTTTAACCCTTACAACAAGTCAATAGGGTTGAGCAGCCAAACTATAGTTCAATGCTCTTTAACTTGTGCAACAATCAATCCAATGTAGCCCACAAATGAACACTAAAAGTAAGACTGCACAGTTTGAAAACTGAGTATTGGGATAGGTTGCTAAACCAGCTAAGAACTTAAACTCATAAAAAGTTGCCTAGTTAGGGTTCTAATTGGGAGAGTACAAAATGGGTTACCCCTTTAAATAGACTAGCCAACTTGAGGTCCATATTATCAGTTGTGCATGTGTTCACTATATACAAGGTTGTGTCTGTACATGGGCAATTATCCTTGTGCTCAGTTAATTAGAGGCGTTCCTAAGCTCGACTCTAACTCTTCTGGTAAAGGCAGGTTCAACTCGGAACAAACCAACTCGATGATCTTCCTAGTTGCATACCCTAACGACATCTTGTTCACTGTCACTGCTATGGCAAACCTATCCTTCGTGTAGCAAAAACCGGTCGACCCACCCATCCCAGAGTGTCCAAACCCAACAATCGTCCCATCCTTGGTTTTCATCCTTTTAAAACCTAACCCAAATGCCCCATTTGCCAAAGCCAACCTACCATGCTCCTCTCCAATGCCTAAGAATGCTTCATGAATCCTAGGGTTACTATACATACGAGTTGCCCCACTTCCAAGTAACTCCCCGTGACCATCATCACTACTGCAATTTTCCTCATCCAGCTTGGTGTAACTGTGGTTCTGTCGAGGCTTCCTAGCAGTAGTGTCACTTTTCTCATCGTCTCCGTTCGATTTGTTCTTCAAAGGATAGACCGCTCGAATGCGTCTCTTTCCTTTCGGTTTGGAGGATTTCTTCTTCATGCCGCCTAATTTGGGGATGTGGGGGTGGCTTCCAAGAGGTGGATCATGTGATGAAGAGGAATGTAGAGGTGGTACAATGCCACCATCGACAAGAGCTGCGTAGTATCGTGCAAGAGCGCGAGCCGAGCAATGTCCATTCGCTGCAGGAATAATGGCACGACGAGCCATCAATGTGTTGAACAGAGCAGGAATGGCAGCCAGTAAATGGCCAGCCATGTCCGGTTGGAACGTTGAAGGTAGATCGAGACGGTTGGTGACCTGTGGCAGCTTGCTCATATCATTTGTGTCTAACGTGAGGCTGGCAAGTCTGGATTCCACACCTGTCGATTGCAAAGCTCAATTTGCTTAGTTAGCAGTAAAGGTTACATGTTCAACAGTTCTGCAAATATTGAAATGATACAAGCAAATTGTACATGGCCATACCAGGAGGTATTCCGACGTATAGCTCGCCTTCAATATTGAGGGGTTTAACAACTGCTTCTTCAAGAATCTCCTGAAATGTCTTCCTGGAAGCATTCTGCTCCATTTAAGAACACTGTTAAACTAAGCAGGCACAGTAAATTCTCCTCATTCTAGCAATAACAAAAATTAAAAGAACAGTACCTCAATAATCCCACCACATAGCCAACCATAAGAAAGATAGTGATACAACTGCTTCTGCCCGGGTTCTGTCTCGGGTTCTGCCTCTGCAATTTGATTGAGGCAGTCTTTCCAATCACACAATGACAAGGGATTTCCACCTCTGAGATTGGCCATAGCATTATGCAAACCAGATGTATGGTTAAGAACGTGATTGACCTTGATAACCTCTTTTCCTTTCTTTCCGAATTCTGGCCAGATCTTCACGACATTGTCGTCAAGCTTGAGTTTTCTACAAGAAAAACCATACTGTGTAAGAGCTACGGAAAAGAGGGAATGCTACCTGGTCGATCCTGCCAGTATCAACACGAGCTATCTGGTTTTTTCCATTAGAATACACACCCGTTATCCGCAAGCCAGTGCAGTAAACCAGCTGTGACACCCTTTGTTGCAGAGAAAACTGGGAAGAGGCTATCTAGTTGAACTGGGCGAGGGTCGTATCTCCCAAGTACTCCAGCAGCCGTATCAATAATGACCTTGCCATCTTTATAAGCACAAACCTTAACATAACAGAATTTAGAAGAAAACCCATCAACACCATAAGTTGTTTCCCAAAACTGTAACAGTCTGATACTTTGTTACAGACCTGGATTCCAAGTATCTTCTCCTCTTTCCCAAGCTCGACCAACAGCTGCCTTAACTTGACCTCCACGTCAGAATGAATCGGTGTGTCATGGATCCATTCTGTACTTTCTGCTGGTGCCTTGTGAAGAACTGACCCTTGTAATGCATGTTCAGCAAACGGTCTCATGATTTCATGGTATACTATGCGAACATTCAGAGTGGATGAAAGTCCTGAAGGAATCGACACATAAAATATCAGCAGAAGGAAGTTCTGACTCTCGAGATTAGGAAAAGTTGAAGCAATGGATTCTCGTTTCTGTCACACCTCTGAGAAGATTAAGCACCCGACCGAATATGACAATGTCGCCGGGAAATGCATCGATCTGGAAGTATGAAATGTTATTTTGGTGCACGATATAAGCCGATGTATATGAAATGTTTGGATTTTTTTTCCCCTTGCTGTACATAACTTACTGGATTAAACCGCTTAGCTTCTTTCTGGTTCAGTTTCATCTTTTCCTGGACCACCTTCATATGCCTTGATCTTTGTGCAGACAAAGATCTCATATTTGCCTACACAAGAGTACTGGCAAATCAATGCAGGATTTTCTTAAAAGCTTACGTTTTTACGATTCTAGCTCACCAAAACGCTTCTGGCACACTTACGGTAGGATCATTAGCTGGATTTGCAGTACGGAAGAACACATTAGCTGCCTCCATTGCTTGCTCTGGGACGTCCAAGCGAAGCTTGAGACCCATTTCTGACAAAGCAGACAAAAGAGCCACATGGTCACCCTATAAACCCAAAAGACATTGAAGAGATCATAGTTAGGCTATGAAAATCAAAGCAGCAACAATGAGGGAATGTACAACACAGACAGAGGAAAATCGAAACTTACTTCGACAGATGCAAGGAACAGTTTTGCCAGTGCCTGTTTCAGGGTGTTCGACAGTTTCTTTGTCAATCCAAAGTCCAGCAAGATTGGACGATGGGGAGCTTCCTTGCTAACCAAGAAATTTCCTAAACCATGAATCATACGACGATTACAGCGATTCGAGGTTAGAAAAGCCGAAGACACTTATTCTGAATCTTATTTAGTATTGACTGTGAGATTGTATACCAGGATGGGGATCACCGTTGAACATTCCGTCGATATATATTTGATGAGCATAAGCACGTGTAATTTCTTCAACGATTCTCTGTTTAGTAACACCAGCAGCTTCCAAAGCGACATGATCATTCAAACGAATCCCGTCCATGTACTCCAAAACCAGAACCCTCTCACTGGACTGGCAGTCAAAAAAGCAAGACAATGACTTTAAGGTAACAGGAAATGACAATTACATCTAAGCAAATGAACCCATTGAAGTTAAAGAGACATACAGTACTACCTCAATCACCTCTGGGATAAGAACATCCACTTTACTGTCTTGTTTTTTGTTATCATCCTTGTTCTTGCATCCTAGATTTTTAGCCACTGTTTTAGTGTTCTCTGCAAATGAAAGCCAACAGTGCAAAATGTGAGATCTAATTCAAAGATGAGAGGCAAAAAAGACATGAAATTTACCAACGACGACATACCAGCTTCATGGTTGAAATCAAGCTCTTTTGGAGCTTCTCTGCACCACTCATCAATCACGGGATTGAAGTTGTATTGTGGCTCTGCCCATGCTATCCAGTCAATAATTGCTTTAGCATTCTTCAAATCCTCGAGTATAACAGTTTTTATGCCTCGATGCTGAACTTTTACAACCACTTTTCGTCCGCTGATCAAAGTTGCTCGATGAACCTGCGCGATCTGTTTAAGAAACAGGCAGCAGTATGATATCTACGTATTTATGTTGGCGAAATAACATGGTTACAAATCATTGTTGTGACAAATCCATCTTGCACTGTTGCACAACATATCTCACCGACGCGGTTGCTAAAGGGGTTTCGTCAAAATAGGAAAAGAGATCATCAGTGGCCCGTCCCAGCTCCTTCTTTATAGTAGTGTGAATCTGTGACATTGAACAATAAATTTTTCAGCAGATCATTGTGCTTCTTATGCTGATCATAACAAATATGAATACATAAGATTTTATTTAGGGATGGGGAAAATATATGCAATCGTGGAAATCAATCTGAATTCGACCTAATTGGGTAGGGTAAACTCGAATCCGAAAGATTTTTGGTGGGTATGGGTACAAACCCGAACCCGAATATTACGGGTGGTGGGCATGGTTTTCTCATCATGCAAACTGAATCCGTCCGATTATACATATGCATATGTATTTTTTTTTTAAAAATGATCATTATTTTTCGCATCATATTTTATATTTAGAACATGAATATAATATCTTCATATAACCGGTGAATCCGCCCGTACTTTTCCTCTTATGTAATGCAAGTATACGTGTGAATGTTAACATGTTGGTTGGAGTTATAAAGAGAACTTATTATCCACGGATTCCTAAAATCCGAACAGGTATGAGCTTGGTTTTGATTTTCTACCCGATTCTTATGTGGGTATGGTATGAGTGAAACTCGACCTACTTTGAATAGGGTAACGGATATGCACTATCTGCCCCTGTCCCGACTCGATCCATTGTCGTCCTTAGTTATATTCGTGAAGGTAATAGAGTATTTCATTTCATCTTTATTTTCATTAAATAAGCTATATAACCTCTTGCAATGAACGAGGAGGAAGGGCATCCTGTAGCTGTTTGAGAAGTGATATGTAAGCACGAGGAAGCACATCCGCACGAGTCGATAAGTACTGCCCAAATTTCACCCACAAACCTTCCAGTTCGATCATCGCATTCAGCAGGCGTCTGGCATTCCTCTCGTGTGCTTTGTCCCATAGAGCTGCTCTTTTAGATGGTCGAGTCCATTTCTCTCTTTGTTGTAAAGTCTGCAACATTAGAAGTATATTTGATATGTATAGTTATTCATCACAAGATTATCTTATAAATGTAACAATGGCGATTGAGAGTCTTTACCTTGTAATCAAGGTAAATAAGTACAGCCAGTGTAAACACTCTCAAGCGTCTTAGGTAGATGTTAGCCCATTGGATGAAAGGCAACATTTTCAACCAGTAACAATAGAACCTATGAAATTTTGCTGATGACATATCACAAAACAAGACACGCATTTTCGTATTAGAATTTCAGAAATATGCGCATTAAAAACTTCATCTTCCACATCATTGACATTGCCCATAACCTCACTTTGAGTGTAGTAAAAAGAATTCATTTGCTTAATTTAGGGTTCTAACCCATAAGAACTTAGAAGAAGAAAAATCTAATGACACGAAGCTCGGGTTATCCTTGTTCTGATCCTATCTCAAGGATTTCTCACAGTAGATAGATGACGCAAGGATCTTCGAAAATTAGTGAGGAAACCAGCCTGTGATTGGAGAGAGCAAACTATTAGAACCCACAAGCAACCTTTTAAAAGACTTTAAATGCAAGTTGTTGAGTAATTAACATATCAAGAACATTATCTAAGCAGTTATCATATTAGCAACATTTCAATACTGCATGCAATGGTTCTTAGTAATTCGGTTGCAACATTTCGTGCACGGGGTTGAAGTTTATCTAAAAAATGTCTCAGATAACCGACCTACTTAACTCTCAAGAACAAAATCTCAAACGAGTACATAAATTCCTAACCCTAAACGACAATCAACAAGTATATCTCTCTGTATTACCAAAGTACAATTCTTATCCAACCGCGGTAGCAATAAGAAGGCATTGAAAACGTTCAAATTAACAAGGAAGAGAGGATATTACCATTTGTTGTTTCGATGTCATTTCTCCTTGAGGCTTTAGGGTCCTGATTCTCCTCCTTCGATCCCCGTCACAGTTGATACGGATTAAAACATATTCTAAACATTACATATCATTTCAAGCGGGACAATTCCACCTTTTTCATTGCTATTTCAACCAAAAATGACAAGCTCGAACCAATATAGAGCACATTATGCAGAACATAGTCGAGAACAAACCCTTCACAAATAAGTATAGATTGCTTTTCTTGCTTTCTTTTTTTGGTAAAAAGCTTTTCTTGCTTCTCGACAATGAAAATCAAAACATGTAAAGGAAACAATAAAAAACATTTTATGAAGTACCATAATGGGTAAATGATGGAAAAGAAGACTCACATGCCATATGGCGAAGAACACGAACGATACAAATTGACCAAAAGGAACAGAAGGAAAGACGAAAGAAATTGCTATCCATTCTTCATAAGGAGAAATGAACACAAATCATGAGCTTGCCCATTATCTAGAGATTTGATGAACGAGGAGAAAGGAATCTATAAAAACATTAAAAGACATATGACAATAAGGCTTTGAGAAAGAGAGAAAAAATTCTCTTTATTTTTTCAACCTTTCAGTTTTATCCCTAAGAATCTGCTTATTTTAGCATTATTATTTTTCCTCCAAAAAATCATCTCGCCTCTTTGTTCAAAAGTATCCTAAAGATTTTTTTCTTTATTCTTTATTTAGTGAACTAGATTGCAAGCAACATTAACCTTTTTTCTTTGTATCTTTCAGGAAGAACAAAACTCTACTGACTAATGGTTATTCACTATATCAATTATCAAGGTCTATGATTATTTTAATTTTAAAAATATTCATTTGTTTCTTACATTCTTCGCAAATGAAGATATTTAAGTAACAATGTTCCATAATTTTTCATTGGCATAAAAGGGCTACGAAAAATCAACATTAAAAGATAATTAGTAAAGAGCAAACCGTGATTATTTGTCCAATCTTAAACATAAGTAGAGGTTGATGTTGAAGTTTTTATGAGATGATTAGCTAAATCAAGGTTTTACCGACAGATTATCCAAAAGTTGGTAATGGCGGAGAAGATTAATATGGAGATTGGTACAATATGCATAAGTATTCTGCGGTACCTTTGTGAGATGAAGAATGAGTCTTGGTGCTCCACCCCTCTATAAGGCAACACATCAGCACATGTGTTGGCCCACTCGGAAATGAAATGAAATGAGACGGTGATTTTCCTTAATAGGACGTCTGTTTTTTTGTTAATCAAATTAATAGGGACAATGTAATCGCAAACTCTCATTAATGAAAATCTAGAAAGATTTTAATAAAACAAAAGGATTTTAAGATAATAAGGTGAGTGGTTAGTATAATGACTTATATCAACAAAATACTTGATATAGTGTTACAGAAATAGGATGGACATAGATTCTCCATGAAACTAAATTGCATGTTACACCTCCTTAAAAAAATACTTATAACTTAGCAAGAACTGATTGTTTTGTTCTTGAATTTACATGGATAAATTATTGAAGCATATTTAACTATATTGTAAAAATAAGTATTGTTATACTTATAGTCAAAATAATTGAACAACATAGATTATAACTATGGTGGCTACTTCGGTGCACTCACTTTTTTGGGTGCATTCAGTGCACCAAAGTGGTCATAATACATCAAATTTTGAAATTTAATGGGTAGCCTAACCTATTAACATTTAATTTTGAATCTAAATCCAAAATCCCAAATTGTAAACCCTAACCCTAAATTCCTAAACCCTGAATCATTCAAATTAAAGTGAATCTTGAATGATTTTTGTACAAATTCATGTGGTTCTTGTTCATCATACTACAAGGGATGATTGACATCGTCTTCACATGAATCGTCTACTCAGAATGACGATTATGAGGCGGGTGCATTGAATGCACCCAAAAAAGTGAGTGCACAGAAGACATAACCTTATAAGTTATAACTATATATATTAATAAATTATATTATAAAAATTAAAAGAAAAATCTTACATGTCCAAAGGGCAGGGTCTAGGCTAGTATCTCTTGAAATATCTTATAAGACTTTCCACGTACTCCTTCATGCAATCCCATGCTAATAAATGCCGAATATTTTTTAACACAAGTTTGCTAAATATTTAGGCAAAAGTTAATGTTAGACAATTAGGAGTTGAATATGTTCACTTATAAAGATGTACCACGACAATTAGTGCAAATATATCATGGAGTATTGGAGTATTAGATTTTGTGTATAAAACTTATCATATATTAGGTAACAAATTTATGAGCATGCGAGGAGGTACAACAAATATTTATGAACAATGTATAAGCCCGATTCATACCATGAGAATCACGAATCAAATAGTAGAAGAGTTTCGATGACCTAGAAACAAACAATTACTGCATTCGGTATGGTAGGTTCGATTCAAATATCAATTTGGTCCATTTTTTTATTCTACATTCATACAATCCATGAAAGTATGAAACCGACAACATCGTAATCGATCCGATAATAACATTAATTAACCTCGCTTTTCATCCATTTGCTCGATCCAACAAACTGGGCTAAACCGGGTTGACAACCCTGGTAATTACCAAAACTCAAGCAGCTAGCTGGCGAGGCTTGACTATGCTGTCGACATAGCTGTAAGGAGTATAGCTAGTGATGAGTGGGAGGTGCTCTATCTATATATCGATCTCTGATCCCACTAGCTACTGCTCAGCTTTTTTCCCTGTCTTTTACCCTTTGGGATGCTAGCTAATCGGCGCCACTTGCTTACAAAAGCTTATAAATAGCTAGCATTCAACCCAGATATGTAACAATTGAAAGCATACTGTCCTTCACGAATAATGCTATATATTTCACAGATCCGCGAGGTTAGGCCTGGCATGGAGACGAAGATAGAGGGCTTGGTTTAGCCAAGGATGACTTGCCGGCCGACGGCCAGCTGAGGGTGGCCGGCCGGCGAGTTAGCCTTGGCTACATTATGCTCCCTTCTTACCATGCTAGACCATGTATTCCTCTCCTCTCCTTTGGCGCGCCGGACGGCGGCCTCTGAGTACGGTAAGAAGTTCTTGTAATCATGATTGTAGGCCGTGAATAACGTGTCAAGAAGAAACGTACCACGAAGAAATGAATAAAAGAATAAGAGAAATGAAATGGGTGATGTACTCTTCAGTAGAGGTTCACTGATCGACAAAAAAAATTGAATGTATTGAGTGAGTAATATCACTCAAAAGCAACAAACCAGGATTAATAATTTTTTGGTAAAGATAGAATATCTTGATTGAAAACTTTGCTAGTGGTATAGGTTAGGGTTAGAATTTTATGAACTCATTGAACAAAAGATTGTAAAATATTTTTATTAAATTACAGATACAAATCATATAAAAATAAGATACTCGCTAGATGGGCCGGCTACAGATCCATACACCCGATATAAAAGAAATTAGTCGGCCCACAAGTCGAGCCCATCGCTAGTAGGGTAGTGTTCGTCAGAGTAACCGCCGTTCGTTCGTCGCCGACTTAAATCCAACCAAACGTATCAAATGACGTGGCGGTGTTCCTCTGATTCATATTTTTTACATCTATATAATTTAATTTTATTATATTCATTGATTTTCTCTTCAATTCTATCGATCCGATCCGACCGTCCGAAAATCTTTAATACAATCAACTACCAAAATATCAAATTGGATTCCTTACTGGTCGTCTTCCTTACACTTCTTCTACTTTCTCCCCTCCGTCGTGACTTTCGGGTGACGGATCCGGCGGTTCATGGCGGCCGCTAAGTTTCTGGTTTTCTCGCTCTTCCTCGCCCTAGTTCTCACCACTGCTTGGGCGGACGCCTCGGCCGATAGCGACGGCGATGTTGCTGCGCCGGTGAGTCAAGTCACTGGATCTAAAGACCTCGAGACCTCCGCTCTGAAGATCGAACTCGACCAGCTCACGTCCAAGATCCAATCCCTTGGTCAGTTCCAACTCTTCAGAAATTCTTCACTGATTGATTGATGCCGACTTGTACTGAATCAGCAGCAAAGTCTTATGTTCTATTGGGGGAACTGTGAAGTCGTGGTTAGGTTTTTCCGATTTCGTTTCAGGAATTGAACTGCCCGCTATTTCATGGACGGTTCTCCCCCTGATTCTGTGTGTTTCTAACTGCTTGACTGAGCAGTTCAGCCATGCGCTGCAACTGTTGATGCTTGAATTCGCTTCCTAGTTTATGTGCTGCTGCTAATGCGGACAAAGGTTCTGAATTTGTGCTTGCTCTGTTGCTTTTGGTTTTTATGGGTGGTGTAAAGAGTCCAAGATCAATAAGAAGACAAAGGAATTGAAGGCGAAAGATGAGAAATTGGCTGAGAAGGATAAACTCATCAAAGATAAAGCAGATATCGTTGGGTCCCTGCTGAGTGAAATATCCTCCCTTCAGGTTTGTAGCTTAGGATCGTCATCTTTCTTCTATGTTCATATACATTTCATTTCCGTGCGATGGATGTAACGATATCCTTAGTTTGGTAATTGAAGTATGCATTTTGCTGGTCGTCCTCAGTTCCTTTCTGATAAGATAGATGCCCCTGTAATGCATCATAAGCTTGTTCTTTCTTTTTGTTATACAGAAAAGAGGGAAGTTGGATGACGCTGAACAGCTGAACAAGGCCAATGCACGAGCTGCAGAGTTGCAGAAGCAGGTTTGTAAAAATTTGGAGAATGAAGTACTAAATTTCAGGAAGTCGTTTTGCATTTTCTGAAGTTTTCCCCACTTCTGCAGTTTGAGAAACTTAAAAATGAATTTGAAGCACAAAATGCTGAGAAAGAGGCTCTGGGTACCAAAGCTAGTGAAGGTGAAAGGAAGGTTGATGAGTTGAACTTGAAACTAAAGAATGTAAGTTCCTTTTTATTACTTCCTTCGGTCTCGTTTCTTCAATGTTGTTGTTTACTTCTTCTTGCCATTAATTCTTCCTTTAAACATAACTGGAATCTGCTTTCTTCTGATTTCAATTGGATTAATACATACACCCATCTCTTACAAATTTTTTAGGGCGTCTGTTGCAGACTGAATTTGGGTGGTAACCGAAAACCTTTTGTGCTATGTGGAACTGAAGTTGTAGTTTTGAGTATAAGATAACATTCTAGGACATTTTATCTTGTCCGTATCTTGATGCCAAAAACAAATGTACTTATTATAGGTTCTTGACTTGTTGTAGAAATCACTCTTGATTTACTTGGTCCTCATCTAACAGTTTGTTGTTTTCTCTAGATACAACAGCCTTCTTTAAAATGGACTGTAGTTTCTATAGGCTATACACCATCTGATATTACTGTTGCTCAAAATTGTTCGATGTGCAGCTTCAAAAGATCAGCGATGATCAAAAGAGCCAAATCCGCAAAACAGAGCGTGCTCTTAAAGTTGCTGAGGTATATTTGTCTTAGACAACAAACGGTGCAAACATTTATCTCAGTGATTAGTCCTTCCGAGAATTCCTGTTCATCTTCTCCTTTCTTTCTATCAGGAAGAAATGCTGAAGGCAAAATTAGAGGTCAGCTCGAGAACTAAAGAGTTGATGGAGGTAAGAACTGGTGTTGGTTTCACATACCCTTGAAGGGCTTTACGCATTAGTGAAGTTGGAAGCTTGTTGTCCTCCTTAATAAAGCCAAGACATGATGCAACTTATGATGATCTTTGTGTCATCCAAGAATTCTACTCTCAGTTTTTGTTTGACGTTGTGGGCGGTGAATTAATTTTTTTTTTTAATTTACACATCATCTTAGCTATATGTCTTTTACCTGTATTATTGGATCAACTGTTTGTAGGATCACGTAGTTTATGTCTTAGCACATCTACTGTGTTGAATAATGCATTTAACTACTCCACTGGTTCTAATTTGAGCTTGTGGTACTTGTTTAGGTTCATGGTGCCTGGCTTCCTCCTTGGCTTGCTGTGCAATTAGTTCGTTTTCAGGTAATCTATTATGAACTCTGCCTACATCATTTATCAAAAGAAACAGATTATGAACTTTGCTGTGACAGTCAATAATGAATATGTGGTTCTGTTGAAGGTTAACAACAAATGTATTGTTTGTTGCATATTCAAAAACCTGTTTCGGGGTCCCCATAAAACTCCTTGTACACTGTTTTTGGGGACATTTGTTTAAGTTTGTGATTAGATCAATATAGGCTTCTTTGTATGCTCGGCCAGTTGACCTGCTTATAAATCTAACAAGATTCTTCCTGTTCCAGTCGTTGGCACAGAAGCATTGGAATGACCATGGCAAGCCTAGACTGGAATTAGTCATCCAAAAGGTAAGCAGTTGCTTTCTTTTGTTTTTGAATCGTTGGGTACACCAAAGTGCTCTTGGTTTTCTCTTCATGTTTAATTTAATCTTGCATGTACATTATTTTGGCATAAAGATAACTTATTGAAATCTGATTCAGGCCCAAGAAAACAAGGTTAAGGCTGCAAAGTGGGCTGAGCCACACCTAGAGACAGTTAAAACTGTAAGTTTTTTTCTTGCATCTCCTATTGCTACTAGTAATCATTTAGGTATAAGTGCTGCATCTGAGAAGTTGGAACGTATTACCCTGGACCTAGTGGCAATGGTTAGCCCTTTGCCTGAGCAATTCATTTCACTCTAACATGATTTCGTTTTCCATATAGAATGTGTATATTTTGAGCTATTGTATTCTTGATATGTCGTGTTTAAGTGAAAACAGTTGCTCGTAGTTGTCAGGGGTAGTAACTGTCTGTGATTTCAGTTTCTTGCTAGCCTGACATCTTTTAATTCCTAGCATGCCTCTTATATTTATTAGTCTATTCTTCTTTTTTCCCCGTTTGTCATCTCAATGCAGAAATGGATCCCAACTGTGAAGGATCAGTGGGTGGTGGTAACAACTCAGGCTGAACCTCATGTGCGGTCATTGTGTGCAAAAAGCGTGGAAGCTTATGAGACCTCCAAGACTGCAGTTACTGTTCACTTAGTTCGAGTACAAGAGATTGTGGACCCTTACTTTCAGGTGAATTTCAACTACACTCATGTTTGTTGTTGTATGCTTGTTTGTTGCTGTCCTCTAAACTGGTTACTACTTATCACAGGAGGCTAAGAAGTTCAGTAAGCCATATATTGATCATGTTGCCACCATTACTAAACCCCATGTCGACAAAATTAGGGTTGTCGTGAAACCTTACACAAAGAAAGCAGTTCGGGCATATGGGAAGTTCCTGGAGTCGGCCACTACCTATCATCATCAGGTTGGTGTAAATTTTTGTTTTTATTGTTTAGGCTTTCAGAACTATATCAAGAAATATTAGTTGTGTACTTTGCTTTTGGAAGATCATCTTAGGATGACCTCTCTCGATGCTTTTCCACAAATATTATACCTTGAGCAGACTTGTTCGCATTTCTCATTAGGTGCAAGAAACTGTTCAAGATATCCTGAAAAGGCATGAATTGACAGAAACCCTTGCAACGAAAGAATTCGTCTGGTTTGTGGTATGTACTTGTTACTGTGTATAATCCATCAAACATATCATTATTCAATCATGAAAATCAGCTCAATAATTTTGTTTAGTACATTAGAACTAACAAATTATGGCTACTTGAACTGTTGTAGGCGTCAGCAATATTGGCCCTGCCTATCATTCTCCTGTCCAGAGTCTGTTCAGCTGTTTTCTGGTTGGTTTCAGAACTCTTATCAAATGTTTCTCCTTTGTCCAGTATGATTTTTTGAAATTGCCTCTCAATATGGTTCAATGATCTTGCAGTAAGAAATCAAAGAGACCAGCTAGAAGTGCCCATTCCAGCCACTCCAGGCGGAAGGGTAAAAGGGCCCATGCAGAAAAGTGAAATTAGCTGAAGGTCGTGTTTGGTGCCTTCGATCATGGCGCGTTCGAGGTATGCTTGATCATCGTGATTGTTGCTGTCAATAAGCTACATGTTATGGTTGTTCTAACCCCTGTTGACTTTCCCTACTGCAGATGGCACTAGTGGTCTTCATGGCTATTTCGTTTGTAGGGGGTATATTCTTCAAGCTCGTGGGCGAAAATTCGAGATTGGTTCGAGGCTCTGGAGCTCCTCCTTCAGTTTTTATCTTTGTTGCCAATGCCAGTTGTCTGTGAGAAAGTGTAGAAGAACGAACACCCCAGTTTCAACACAATAGTTGCTGTAGTTTTTTGTACCGAGAAGATTTAGAGAGAGATGTATTTTATGGGGCTAGAGATGTAGTTATCACTCAGAGTCAGTGAGTCAGTGTCACACATTGTATTTCTTTCTTTGCACGGAAAAGGTCATATTTCATTCACAAAGTCGAAAATAGCTTCAAACGTGTTGTGGTAAACTGGTAGTTATGGAATCTCTCTTTTATGTACACGAACGAATTTTACTCTTTTTACTGGTTTTTCCATGTCTTCGGAGATGCTAAATGTGATTCATCATTTGATTCGATGAAGCGATTGGATGAGCTCGGTCGTTAAACTTTCTACCTGAGGTTAAATTGGCGGACGGGTTTTTTTTTTTATAGAGAAAACTTGTAATTATAATTTGACTAGTTCATATTTTGCTATGTCTTACATGTACAAAATTCGAATTTTGAGTACTCATGGATAGTATGGTTTAACTTAATATATACTAGGTTTTCTTTTCCCGCGCTCTGCGACGGAATGGGCGTGCTAATTTAGTTATTATAGTTCAATTTTATGGATGCCTACTCAGATATAATGAATATGATCAATGAGTTTATCTAATAAGAAATTCTTAATCAAGATGCTCATTTTAACACTACCCAAATTCAATGGGCGAGTATCAAGCTTGAATCGGATGCTATACGGTTGTAAATATATAATAAAAGTTTGGTACCTAATTTGAATAGAAATGTTTGAACTTAATATTCTTTTTTGGCAACATGATCGTATACTCACTCAAATGAATGGAAAATGTCAGTAAAAAATGTCAATGTTTAACTGGGCCAATGATGCTCACGGGCTTTCATTGATCAATTTCTAAGTTTGACCAAATAAATAACTTAGAGCCCTTGTAGCCATCGATCAAAGTTTGTTCTCCAACTAATTAACTATGAAATTGGTCAGAACATGCGAGCTAGAGTACATATTACATAATTTAAAGTATGCATATCTATGCAACTACTTCCAGTTCCAAAATTTAGAAGCGCACATAATAATAATATTATTATTATTATTATTATTATTATTATTATATATACATGTCGAGAACAAAACATAACTTGATGAAACAAAACATAGGCAGATAGTTCCATTTGATTGCCCAGATTGCATTACCTGAAAAGATTAACAGTATTATGACTATCAGCAGACTTATATTCTTGAAATTGTATTGGACATAACATCGGGAGCATCAGTGTATAAAGTATTAGATCCTTGGAAGTTGGAACCACTACTGATGACGGGAAAAAGCGCCATATAGTAGATAGTTTCTAGGAAAAGAACTATGCTTATATGGATCAGCTACAATCAAACCATTGCTCAATTGATTTTGACGGAAATATGCTACTGCTAATAGTTTGAAAAATGAACTAAGGAATATCCTAGACATTAGGAAAACTATCAAAATCTACAGACCAGTATGAATAATGGGAAAAATGAAAAGAGTTTGGAAAGAAAAAGAAACAGATAATTTGACCACTCCCTATCAAAGTCTCGAAGAAGAAACAATTGTACTTAAGTGAATACAATGCAGTGTAAGAACTCTTTATAGAAAATACCATTTATGGTGAATGGATGGGAAGTCGATGAACCTAGATTCATAGGAAGACTATGTGCATAAAACCATTAAAGATTTGTTCCGGATGTGTTTCTTCGATCAATGAAAAGGGCAGGAAAAACAGAGGATGTTAAGAAAGGTAGAAAACTCAATAGTGAGGATTCAAATATAATCACCCCAAACCCTGCTCACACCCGAAAGGGATAGTTAATTAAAAATATGAGGATTTGGGTATTCTCCGGAAGCTCTGTAGTACTCTAATTTTCGCCATTACCTTGTCCTATGGGCCTTTCTGGGATTTGAGGACAACCGGTATGTTGAGAAGCAAAATCGCCATTAGGAGAAACTGATAAGAAAAAAAAAAGATGCAGCAGAGGAATCAAGGGATGAGAGCACACAACCATCAAAGAAGATAGAACCTTCGAGAACACCACCAACTAATTCAGGATATCGCCTCTTGAGATTGCACAACAGCGCTCCATCCATCCTTCCTAAGCATCAAAGACTCCAACACGAACTGATTACAATCTCTAGCAAGTAGCAACACTGTAGGCTGCAGCACACAAAGAGAGAGAAACCAACAACTTTCAAGTTAGAAAGTTGGGCAAAACCGCATCCAAACAGCTAGCAAAACTCATGGACAATTAATAATACAAAACAACACCAAATATAAAACCGTAAAATAGGGGAGAAGGATACGTGGCATATTAGAACAACCAACAACCAATACCACCGCTATATTAGAATGCATTCGATTTCTTCGAAGATGTAGACAAACACAATACTGAGATCGTGAATAAACTGAGCTTACAATCTGCAGAAAATTAGTTCGAGAAAAGGAATCATAACCCACAAATACATAATCAGAAAACACCATAGAAGATAAAGATGGATAACTTACTGTTTGCTCCTACTATTCTCTCGATTCTGATCATAGCAGATTAGGAAGATTGAGAAAGAGAGTGCTAATCCAGAAGTTATCCTGCTGAGGGATCTTTGACAAATAAAAAATTGATTCTGACGGGAGTCTCGGAGATGAAAATGCATCGGATCTGAGGGAAAAGATTTAGAGTTAGTAACTTAGATGTTCCACCAAAAACTATGAAGAAAAGCTCATAAAGAAAGCTCACCAAGGGCTTTCTGTTTCAAGCCTTCTCTGCCTTACTTTGCGATCCCCATCCCTGTATAGCCCTCGAACACATCAAACAAAAGACAGAGATGTCAAAAAAGAAAACTGATATAGATCACAGAGGGTTGAGAGAGTGGGAAAATAGATGGATGGAACCATAAGGAAAAAAAGAATACCTTTGACGATGTCTTTGGTCAGGATAATTGTGCGGACCCTTGATCAATATGTGGATTAGAAGCTACTAACCCCCTTTCTTGTTTCTGATGGCTTGAACGGGAACTTACAACCACCCCGACCGCATGATAAATCCCATTCCGAAGCCGAATCGCCAGTATTTGAGAAAGCAGAGAAAACAAACTCATGAGAGTGATGAACCATCTGAAACCAAAGGAAAAAATCCGGATATGAGGCTTCTCTTAATCGGTCAGGATAGAGAGAGAGAGAGGAAGGGATAACAGTCACCTCACACCCAAAAGTGAATATGCGGATATCGACTTGAACATCTCCGCTGCCGCCAAGGCGTTGCCGCTGCACCGAGGTGAAGAGCCACCGCCACAATTCTGTTTGGTTGATTTCTTCGGATAAGGATTCGAAGTTGTGCATCTCTCCCACACCGTCGTGAGCTAGACACCGCCAAAAAAGTTGATCTACCTAGAGACTCACACTATGTTTGGCAACAAGGGGGGTGCAAGTTCGAGGGGGTACAAGTTGAGGGGTAAATTGTTGGGGGGTGCAACTTGGTGGAGGGTGTAAGTGGAGGGGTAAATTGTTGTTTGGATGAAAAAGTAGGGGGGTGCAAATAGAGTAAAAAGTAAGTAATTATATTATTATAAAATAGATTTATCAATTTATAAAATATTATCACAAACATGAAAATTCAATATATAATAATAAAAATAATAAATAAAAATAATAAATAAAAATAATTATTATATAATAATGCTCAAATATAATTATTTATAACAACAATAATAATCATTGGTCGAGCAACCTCGAAACTCGAAATCCAACTCGTAACTGGTCATCCTAAGGGGGTTCTCGTGCCTAACTTTAAATTGAATATGGTCAAACTTAGTCAAACACGTTCGAATCTGTAAGTTTTAACTACTTATTAAAGTAAATCGAGTTAACTAAACTGTTCCTCTCTATCTTTTCAACAAATGCTTCTTATCTCTAATTTTCAATGCAAATTCGGGTCAACTAAGAGATATCGATTTGACGAGGCGAACATTGACAAACTTGCTCTCTGAGTCAAACGGTCAACCCCAAACAACTTCTACACTAATATAGATATAAGAAAAATTAATAATATTAATTATTATGTAATTATAGTCTAATTAAAAATTCATAATTCCCCTCCTCCCCCTTCCCCCTCCCTTCCTTCCTTCCCTTGCACCCCAATTTGGGGGGTAAGCCGAAACAGTGAATTTACGCTCACGTTTTGCACCCCCCTACTGTTACAAAATAACCAAACGGGGGTAAACACCTTGGAACTTGTGTTTACCCCTCCAAACTTGCACCCCCTTCCATTTACACCCCTTCCCAAACATAGTGTCAGAGATTATGAGCGAGTCTAGAGAGAATCGAGATTGGAGAGAGAGAGAGAGAGAGAGAGAGAGAGAGAGAGAGAGAGGAGGGAGAAATCGAAAAGAAGAATGGTGGAAAATGCAAAGAGAGAGAAATGGAACAGATGTTTAATGTGATCTCTCACCTCCCACTAAGCGAAGCTCTTCTCCCAATAGAGAAAGCACCCTCAGACCCCAACTCTCACACTACTTCAATGAGTGACCCCAGTCCCCTCAATGGTCTCTACAATCAAAACAGAGACATCAGTTCCTATCTCAGACCTCCAAACCCCAGTATCCTAGCTCCTCACTGTTTCCAGGCAGGTTACTCTGTCCATCGCCGAAGACTGAAGACTCTCTCTCTCTCAACAATCGCTCGGGAATCGATGGTGCAAAAGGCCACATCGGGTACACCTAGGCCTAGCCCACTTGCAGCCAACGCGAGAGAGGATACTCAAGAAACCATCAGTTCCATCCCACTTGCGCCCAAAAAAACTGAATAGCTCTCGATCCGCGCACATGTGCAGGCTCCAGTCACATAGAGTGCTCTAGTGACCAACGCGTTCGGGAACCCCAATCGATCCAACAGACAAACACAGCCAACAACCAGTTTCATCTTAACTTTCAATCAGCTTTCCAGTCCCTCGCATGGCCTACCATCTCTGAGCTATCCCATCTCCAAGCACAGTCTCTCCCTACCCAGCAGAACACCCACAGAGCAGCCGAAACCCTCGGTCCGCGTGCCCACTCGGGCCAAAGTCACATACCGATCTCTGATGACCAACGCGCGCCCGGGCCACCAAACGACCGCAACTAAGGCCAACCAGAAGCCAACGACCAGTCCCACCCCGACCGAGCCCCCAAACTCCGTCAGATCCCAATGAGGCCTCACCCAACAACAGCCCACACGCCATCCCACGCCAGTTTGAAACAGTAATTCTCAGTCACGTTGTACAGTAAAAGGTGTCTGCGTGTACAGTACCAGGGGCTGCGGTGGGTTTCTTTCTTTCAATTACTCATGAGTCAAGAAACAGTTCATCGAAATTCATTTGGATCCATGTCGAACGAATTGACAAGTTTTGATTATGTGTGAACGCGACTCGTGAATATTAACAAAGACGTCGATCGCTTGACATCTACATTTAGGGCTAGGAATCTAGACCAAACCGTATGGGAAATCGCAGTCTAGACCGTATCGTATGGTTTGGTTTGGTCCGCGTGACCAAAACTATGGACTTGTCTGGTTTGCGGTCTCCTATTTAGTGTGTGGTCTGATGTGGTCTGGACCACGGTCTACCGTAGTAAACCATAACAGACCATGACACACTACCTACTAATTCGTACAAAAAAAAGTAAATAACACTAAATTAAACATCAATTTCTATATTTGGAGAACAAAGTAAGTTGATTCTTCATCTAGTTGAGAGCCAATAGAATGCCCAAATGATCACTTATGCGTTACCTCTTTATCAAAGAACCACACAAAAATCAGAAAGATTCATAAATAATATTCACCGACAATGTCTAGACTATGGAGTGGATAAAACATAAACACTAGACAAAATTCATTCACCTTGATGAGATAAGAAAAATTATTGAGAGATAAGCCACCATGTTAGTAGTTCAAAACGACCTCGACGTCATCTTGAAGGTGATCGACCACGAGAATCATCGGATCACCCAAGAGAGGGAGAGAAGCGGTAGCACAAAGAAGAAGAGGGGAACAAGGCTATTTGATGTATATTTTTTTCAATGGATACTGGATAGAGCCGTGGAGACTGAAAAGAGAGTTTGAAGAATAAGAGTGAATTTTTTTAACATGGTCTGTCTGGTCCAGCCGTACCGGAACGCACCGCACAAGCGTGTTCTGGTCTGGACCATATAGTATATGGTATGGTCTATGGTCTGTATTCAACATCTCAGTCTGGAACACAGACCATATCTACGGTCTGATCTAGTCCGGACCGTACCGTTTTCCACCCCTATCTTATACTAATGTCAACTGAGTTGTAACTTTACACGCAATGTGGTGAACTACCTATTAGGCGACCTAAATGTCGTTCCGGCCTATAAATAGAGGCCCAAACTAATTGGGCCACCATGACCCCTTGGCCTTACACATATTGCCTCAAAATAGTCCAGCCTACAGGCCCATCTATTTGGCAATGGCTTTGTATCTCTGATTTTCTGCTTACAGTCTTCCGCGATTCCGCCAATCTCCTGGGCTCCTTTTTCCAACAGGGACATACTCGAAATCAAAGATTACCAATTCAACTCTCGCAAACCCTAATCCCCCGAGCTAGCGACCATCCACCGTCCAATTCCGAATCTTCTAGGCGGCTTCCCCGTCTCCTCGCCGTCGCTCAGAGCTTCCCGGCGAATCACCAGTCTGTTTCGTCGCATCAGGTAACCGAATTTCCTCCCCTTCTAATTATTTGCTCCCAACCGCTATTGGTAGTTTCTTCACGGCCATTGCTTGATTCAACCAATGATAGGACTGTTAGATATTAGCTTAAGTCTTGTGGAGAAAATGATCTCGTCTTCTTGATGGAATTAGTGATCAGAATTTCTTAACAGACTAAAATTAGGAGTCTTGAGTCAATTGCCTAGAGGGACGTATCCTTCTCTAGAACAACCGATCAAGGCGTTCTGAAATAGACTCCCTCTATCGAAAGAGGTTCTCAATCGATACAAAGCATTGAATCAACCCTCGACTAAAGCAATCGATCCAATACTATCAATCTATGGTGCTCTATTGACATAATCAGGTATTCGCTCTCATAGGATCAAAGCAGAATCAATAATCTCGACTAAAGCAGAATTGAATCGTGAAAACATGCATAGATTGAATATGAACTCAAGATTATCAAGTAGGAGTACTCATACAATCATCCAATCAAACAACTATAGCTAGGGTTCCTCAAAACCTAAGTGAAGGGAAGTTACTCCATAGAGAAAAGAGAGACTGAAGTAAGAATCTTCATATGATCAGTCTTCAAGTCCGGGCTTGTTTCTCGAGCTTCCAAGGCGAAGAAATCCTCCAATTTCACTCCAAGAATGCCCTCAAATCGCCCTCTATTTCATTGGTTCGTCCCTTGGGTGTTTGGGATCCAAAACCCAGCTCCCTCTTGCAAAAACGCACAAAACAGGCTTTTAACAGCCTGCGTTCGCGATCCTCGGTCAGAATCCCCTGTTGGGTATTTTTGGTTCACGACCGGGGATTTTTGGTTCACGACCGGGGATTTTTGGTTCACGATAGGGGATTTTTTGTTCACGACCGGGGATTTTTGGTTCACGATAGGGGATTTTTTGTTCACGATAGGGGATTTTTGGTTCACGATAGGGCCCCCTTCTGTTTCTCAGAGAAGCCCGAAACCAATTTTCCCCTATCTTTGACTCTTCGTTTCTCCCTCGTTTGGACTCCAAATCAGGTGCCGTTTGATCCCAGACGCTCGTAGTCTCGTCCTCTTTCTTCTCATGACAAGATTACATGATTATATGGTCACAAACGTAGGTAGAAATCCATCTTCTTCAAGTCATACCTGAGTTTCTTCCCCCGAGTCGCTAATTGATCTCCGATTGACTTGAAACTTGCGCCTACGCTTCACTTTATGTGCTAGGACCTGAAATGTGACAAAGGAACACAACCTAGCGTAAAATAGGCCAAAGAAGCGATAATGCAAGCTTAAATGATCAAGAAACAAAGGGGAAAACATGTGCAAATATCGAGTCATCAATTATACAGTATTCAATGCTGATGTGTATGTTCAATTCTGATATATGATGATAAGAAGAATAAACTTGGTATGTTTGTAATGACCATGCATATGGTAAGAGTGATGAGAGTGCTAATTGGTTTCGATAAGAAATTAGATGTTATCGAAGTGCTATCATGTGACAAGTAGGTTAATCTTATGTCTGCATTCCATCTATGCCCTTGAAAATACAATTGAAATTAGATGTTATCGAAGTGCTATCGTGCGTGCGACAAGTACGTTTATCGATTGCAATATTTCAATTGAGACTTACATCTATGCCATTGAAAATACAATTGCATTTCCATTGTCACATCACTTTGCAATTCAATATGATAGTTTTATGTGGATGATCTGAGTCTAATGGTGTCGGCATGACTTGGACCCTGTGGTGACGTGGATTTGTTTGATGCATTCTTTCTCTAACATTTGGATGGGCCTAGGCCGGGTATGGAGACTTTCGTGGGATATTGGGTCGGGCTCGTCTTAACTATGATGACCTACAAACTTAAAACGCGAGCCCAATTTTCGTTGCGCCGCATTGTGGTACGAGGATAAGATAGATTGTATGTGACCAAATCCAGCTCCAAACTTCGTCGTCCTAATAGGATAACCCGATCCATGTCGACCAGACCTGAATCGACCCACCTACACCCCCTGCCTGACTGCATCCACCCCTAAAATACATTTTTTTACTAGTGCGTAGCACGACCCGTTGTCCGGGTAGGCTTCGCAACATTGTATCATTTCGTGGTAGTTGTCTCGTTAGCTAGAATTATGAGAAAGTAGAATCCAAAATTTGGAAATCTCTGAGTGCGCTGGCATGGTAATAATAGATTGAACGTTCTTAGATGCTAATTGTTTCTTATGGTAAAAGTGCTATAAAAAGTACATGTGTCTTCCCATATAACATGCATAATAAAGTCTAAGCATGAAACTATATGATTTCCCTCGGATGGATTTGAGAGCATCAATGAAGTGTTTGTACCAATCTTAATCATCCTTGGTTGGTAACACGACATGAGATATAGCTCTAAAATTGATTGTTATAAATGAGACGTCGCACGCTGCAAAGTGATCAAAAACAGGGGCGGAGTCAGGATTTAAGTTTTGGGGGGTCGGAGTTTGACTCCATAATCGCAAAAGGTTGAAAAATAATATAAGAAAATCAATATATTTCTATGATATAAAGGGAGAAAAATGTTATTTGAGATAACCAAATCACATTAACCTAAATTTTCTGTTGTGTTATGTATAAAACAAATTAGTAAATTATGAATAAAAATCAATCACTCCTTTCAATTTGTAGCATGTTTTTCAATATTCTTATGTTTGGAAAACGGATGTCCGTCATCTTAAAAGGATCAATCTTTCATTTGCTAATTGTTTGTGAGTTGATCTCGCTCTCTTCCCATGCACAACTCACGATCTGATTCGTCTTAATTGATTGTTTGTGAAAAAAATACTTATTATATGCAAAAAAATCAATAATCATAAGAATGTAAAAGTTGAAAAACTTGATAAAGTACATGATTTATAAAAAAACATGTGAAATTGTGTTATGTTTAAAACAAGTTAGTAAATTATGAATAAAAATCAATCATTCATTTCAATTTGTAGCATGTTTTTCAATATTCTTATGTTTGGAAAACGAATATCCGTCATCTTAAAAGGATTGATCCTTCATTTTCTAATCGTTTGTGAGTTGATCTCGCTCTCTTCCCATGCACAACACACGATCTGGTTCGTCTTAAATGGATTGTCTGTGAAAAAAATACTTATATGCAAAAAAAAATTGATAAACATAAGAATATAAAAGTTAAAGAACTTGATAAAATACATGATTTATAAAACAAAATGTGAAAGTTAAATGTGGTTATAGAATCTTTAAACATACAAATTTAGAAATTAAAATAATTAACTGATCTAGTTTTAGTTTAAAAGGACATGACTTATAGAAGAAAATGTTAGTGAAAGAATTAAATTGACTAATTGGTTAAATTAACTTACAGAATGAGAAATGTGAATAAAAAATTGATTGATCGAATGATTAGTTTGTTACAAGAGCACAAAACTGATTCATCCATAAACATCATCCATAATTTCAGCACAACTTACTCTTGAAAGATTAACTAGAACATTCAATCCATCGATAAACGGCTTGGAAAGCCTGACCACCACTCCTAGCAACTTTCACCCCTTCTTCCGTCCAAACTCAAGAGCCTGAAGAAACAAACAACAAACAATCTTACTCCCACACTTTGCTCGTCAAGTAAGGGGATCAAAGTTCAAGACAGTTACCTTCTCCATATGGACAAGAGAAAGCAGCAGATTTAAATTCCTAGATAATATCTTCTGATTGATTCCTATCCTCAAACTTCTCCGACCAGAAATTAAAATTTTATGTATCAGCTTTCAACAGTTTCATCTCAGCCTCCATTTTCACTGCATTCTGAGACTGTCGAGAAGTTGCTAGAGACTGCTACAAAAATTCCCGTCTTTGCTTCATTGCAAAGAGCTGCCCCACAACACTAATTACTCCAGCGGTCGAGAGCAACAAGTTGACCTTTTTTTTTTTTTGAAGTAGGCTGCAGCACGCTTGGATATGATATGTTCATACTTGTGCCCATACTCCAATCATTTATCGACAGTGATAAACGTATTAACTTTGTGTCTTTTCTCCAGAGTAAATTTCATGTCATGTCTTTATTAGATGTCTTTATTACTATATAGATGCACAAATGATGGACACTCGAACAAAGAACAAACCTTGATACCCTTCTCAATAAGATGATAGACTTTAACTTTTTAAGGAATGACGTAGAGGATAGGTATCAAAGTTTAAGATGCACTAGCTTCTCCATAGAGATAAGAAACAACAATAAGATAAAGAATGAAAAAAATCTTTAAAAAAGGAAAAACGAGAGCAAGAGCCATGAACAAGTAAAACACAAAATTGAATACTATAATTAATACCTTAGTCACCGTTATCAGGCTTGTGAGACCAAACTAGGGCATTAAATTAGTAAACAAGAAACCTAGCGAATCACAAGAAACCTATGCGGGAAGTTGATACACAAATCAATGAAGAAAAGGGCGTAGAAGAAGGCTATTAAAGCTGATGAAGTACCTTCTCAATCTTCGTAGGGATACAAAACGCTACTTCATCCATCCAACTCAAGAGCCTCTGAAAACAAACAACAAAAATTCTTACTAACACTTTGCTCTTCAAAAAAGTAAATCAGAGTTCAAGAACAGTTTACCTTCACCATATGCACAAAATTGAACCACTGAATGTATCTCTTTCAAAGAATCTTCTGATTCATTCCTATCAGCCAACTTCTGGAACCAAAACTTCAAGATTCGAATATCAGCAGTCAAAATGTTTAGCTAAGCGCCCATGTCCACAGTATTCTGAGCTTGTCGATTGGTAGCCAAATCCAAAGATTGCTTCAAAAATTCGCGCCTCTGCTCCATTGCAGAGTGTTGAAGCCCCATGACACATATTGCTAAAGCAGTGGAGAGGTACTGTTTGACAAATCTTCCTTTGCTGCAGCACGCTTGGACAAGTTATGGCCATGCTCTGCAAAATAAGAAATAAACTATTCAAAGATAATAAAGAGCTTCAACATGAATTAAAATACCATACAAAAAAAAAAGAGACCAGATTCGGTACAACAGCGGGCCAACTTCCCGCATACTCTAACCTCATCGAACTCCACAGACAACAATCTCATCAAAGGATTCAGTTCAGCTTGTTCGACCACTTGACCAGTAGCAGCTATATCTCTGTAAGGGTAGGAAAGGTCATTAAATCCACCCTGCAATTCCAAGGTATGCGGAGTTGCGAGGCATGTATGATGGAACATACAGCTTTTGGGTCCAGACTCAGAGCAGCAGGGAAGCAAGAACTCCCTCCCTGCCTTCATCCCTCAATATTTGGTAACTGTTTCTGCCTGTTAAAATTTACTTATTTTCTGGTATTAAGTTTAGTATTTACTAATGGGACCGAGAAAATCATAAAGAAAGTTTTCCTGAGCGAAAAGACATCCTGCACCTAGGGCTGCAAATATAGGTGTCAAAACATAGCCCGACCCGATTAACCCGCCCGATCAACCCGACCCGTAACCCGACCGCAACCCGAATTGACTAAAAGTCAACAACCCGTAACCCGCCCGACCCGCAACCCTATTGACCCGCAACCCAACTAACTCGCAACCCGACTAACCCGCAACCCGATTAACCCGAACCCAATTGACCCGAACCCGACTAACCCGTAACCCGACCGACTCAACCCGAATATCATCTAATCCACTTGAATAATTATAAAAATATACAATACATAGTTTTTCAAAATAAAGTTTTTCATTCTAAACTTAAGTAAAATTATTTTTTCATTTCGTATAAGAAATTTAAAAAATATGAAACTCACTTGATATTACGTATTTTAAGAAAATTACAAAAATTGAAACATGAAGGTCACTTGAGATCATGACAATATTAATATAATATATAAATTAAAATTTTGGTTAATTTAACTATTCAATAAATTATCAATTAAATATAAATAAAGTAAAGCAATGTATTTGGTAATTTGATGTTTTTAAAAGAAGAGGGAAATTTTGGTGTATTCAAGTTTTTGGGAAGAGAAAGAAGAGGAAAATTTGGTTTTTTGAATTTTTTAGAAAAGAAACAAGTGGAAATTTTGGTGGTTTTGATTCGTGGGAAGAGAAAGAAGTGGGAAAGTTTGATTCTTTTGATTATGAAAGAGAAATAAGGAGGGAAACTTTTGACTTTTCAACTTTTTGTAGAAGGAAAAAAGAGGGTAATTTGGTTCTTTCAATTTTATGGAAGAGAAAGAGGAGGGAAAATTGAGTTTTTCTAATGTATGGAAGGAGAAAGAAGGAGGGAAATTTTAGTATTTTTGTGAAAAGAAAGAAGGGAACAAATTTGGTGTTTTCAATTTTTTTGTTTTTCATAATTTTAGCTTTTGAAATATGAATCTTTAACTTTTATTATATGGAGGGCATGACTAGTTAAAATTATTCTTATATGCTTTGAAGGCTAATATGTATATATGTATGTAATTTTTTATGGGCTAATAAATAAATTAACCATTAGTTACAACAATTTATACTAAACTTGATAAGTAATCTTTAACGGTTCGTTGTTTAGGATATAAAGTATATGGTTAGGGTATAAGGTATAAGGTACATATGGTTTAGGGTGTATATGGTTAGGGTATAAGATATTGATGGTTTTGACGGTTCTAAGTTTTTTATTAACATATGTTCACTTGAAGTCATTTGAAGTCTTTAACGGCAGGAGATCCCTTTTTAATTTACTAGCTTATAATCCGGCCCGTTGGCCGGAATGTTTATATTTTGATATTTAAATTTTTTATGTTACGTTTAAGTCTATTAATTTGTTTAAGTTTATTGAAAATTATTCAATCGAGATTCTACACAAAGAATGAATATATAGGTCGAATATTCAGGAAAATACCCTCCTCATTTAAGAATATAAAAATGTATCATTAATCCCATTTTCATAATGATAATTGAGCCCCCATTAAAATGATATTGCTTAATAGATTGTCCAGAAATATATAAATAAAAGCTCATTGTAATTCTCACACGATCCATAGATAGTTTGAAACTGAAATGAAACCTCACAATCCCACATAAATTGTTCAAAGCTCTCCTCTATGAATAACATGCCACTAATAAAAAGGAAATGGATTTATAATAATAATAAAAAAAAGAAATGAAGAGTTGTTGATTCAAGGAAATCATATGCTAACAACTCAACTAAAAGGAAACCATCAAAACTTGAAAGCAAATGACAAAATTAGAGTTACATCCAATATGCTAATAGACTCGATCAAAGTAATGAGCACAAATTTAGACACTCCTTATCTACAGGTTCCAGTAGTTTGAATAGTGCTCGACCTTAACTTTAGTAAATCAATCAATGATTCCTCGTTTTAACATAAACATAGGTTGTGGTAGTTGCAACAACCATAACACCTAAAGATCCAATAGTTTCTACTCTCCGTTGTACAACCAACTTTTTATCCCCTCCATCTTCAATCTCTCGACGTATATGTTTTAAACCAAAAATCAATTTTTAATCCTCCTTCTACAACTCCATTTATGCTACTTTGATGGACCTTCTCTCCATGAACCTGAATTTCTCTTTCAATTGAGTTTATTGTCAGTTTGATCTCCAACTCCTAATTCCTCTTTCTTGTATTTGGCCAACTCATCTTCCTCGGGCCAGTTTTAATAAGCTCGTAAAACCGACACTCATCTTCAATTCCATCAATATGCTTTTCTCCTCCTTCTATGCCTTCACCTGATCCAGTTCACTTCCATGCCCTTCAATACCCTCTCCATTTTCATTAATATCCTGATCATCTACCACTTCTCTCTCTTCAACTGCTCCGATTTTGCTTCTATGTCTTTCAATACCCTCTTTGGTTCAATCACTACCCTGACCAACTGCCTCTTCACTGCCTTCACTTGTTGCAAACTACTTCCATGACTTTTATACACCTTCCTCTAAATCACAATCAACTAACCAATATCAATCCATGGCCTTGGATCAGTTTTAGACTCTCTATGAACATCTCAATACCACCAAGTCTAAATCTAAATATTCTTTCAGTTAACATGAACTTGAGTTTATCAAAATCTAATCCACTCCTTCTAAGTTAGAATTCCCATCCCCAAGCTCATTTTTGGTTCATTTGATCCCGCATAACCATGATATTATACCTCTAACTAAATAAATCAAAGCATTTTACGAAAAGAAACTGAACCATGAACTTTACCTGCTACCAAATCCAAACACAATTTCTTCTCCTCACCACTTCCCTTAATCCCTTCCCAAACCCAATATCAACTTTTACTCCAAGTACGCACCCCCAACTCCCAGTGTGTTGAGTGAAAGCTTAATTTTAGCAATCATTATGCTTGCAATTAGATTAATGGACACCAGCAAACGCCAAAATTCCACCAGACGATGAGTTGTCTTCACTTTGAGTTTTGTCATAAAATTGTTGGCCCCATATGTTTATCAGTTTGGAGGCCATATGAAGAGCAATACCGAATAAGTTGCAGCGAAGTTACCGGTCACAGTAATGACAATGTGAAACATGTGTTAACAAACGCGAATATGGGTTACTTTAATGGATTGACATTAGAATGATGGGATTGGACAATGAGATCGTCCTTAGTTAAGCGACATGTAAATTGGTCATTTGGTATGGAGGACACAAACCGTTAAAATTCTAAATTATTTGGGTAAGTTTGTATTTAGTGTTTTCAAAATCGTGGGATATGAGTTAGGTGATTAAAATATCTAAACCCGAATGAACCAACCCACGCACACCCCTAGGAAGAGTTTCAAAACTTAGTATTTATCCGGACAAAAATGTTTAGAGAACCGGTCTCCTATAGTTTGCATAAAGATATGATTGCTTCACTATAGTTAGGGAAATTAATGATAATTTAAGAATTCTATATCGCTTCTACATATTCAATACTATAATTCGATATGAAATATTGGAACCAACAATATTTTGGTTGCAAATTTATGGTTATTGTCTATTTATAATATAGATAAAATTTAAATTAAGTATTAAACTATAATTAAATAAAAATATCAAACTTTAAGTATCAAACAGTGAAAACACCAAATAAGTACTTGCGGAATATTTATTGGGCTAGCTAAATGTTAAAAAGTTTTGTGATTTCATATTTTAGATTCGTATATATTTTTAATTTAAAAAAAAACAACAAATCTACATAGTCTGATTGATTTTAAACCTTTACTTTGTTTGAAGTGACCATGGTTCAAATCTCAATATGTCTATCTTTTTCTGTAAATAAATAAAAAAATACAGATAATTGTGAAGACAAAAATGTCCTTCCTAATTTCGTTCTCATTGCAGCAAATTGAAAAAGGGAGATTAAGTTTCAAATAATTAAATCTTATACCCTAAACCTATAGAACTTAAACCCTAATATCACATATATTAAGAACATAATCAATGATTCCGATTCGCCAAGATGTATACAACATATCATATGCACTATATTAGGATTTAGAGAATTATGATATAGGGTTTAGTTACGTGATTAATCTATGGTCCAGATAATGTTATTTAACTAAGGGGATGCAATAACCCTCAATCCATCGAGCGTACCGTATAATTCCCAATGTATATACACATACCATTGTTTGTTAAATTTAGTCAATGATAATTGGCTCATTTGTCAATGGTATTTAGTCTTTCAATTCTATGCTCATAATTCTCAACCATTAGGGAAATTGTTAGCCAATGATTTTTGGTCATTCACTTGTAGCATTGAAAATGTCTCGTTACAAAATCATAGATCACAAATGTCAAATTTTATGTTTTGAAATAAAATTTTGTATAGCACTTTTGTAAACAATCCTTGTATTCCTACAAACTGCAAAGTCATGTAACCTAATAAATGTAAAAGTTGTAAGACATACATAAACTCAAAATGTACTATTTGATTCTTGGTGAAGAATTGTGTGATTAGAGGAACTCACTTAGTTGATTCATAAAGCTAGGTATATCATGATGATTCACTTTGTAAATAATTATAATTATTAATTAATTCTATGATTGATTGTTGCGGTGGATAGTCCTATGATTTTGAGATATTTCAGTATTTTGTCTCTTTAATTCAAAAAATACATAAACATTGTTGTAGTCCAGTTGGTTAGGGATATTGACTGTCAATTTGAAGGACTCGAGTTCAAGTCTTGGTATTGACATTTTTTTTGAGTAGTTGCTGGGACGTGTGTACTGATTTCCCAAATAATAAAATAAGCCCGAAAGTGGAACATATGATTAGGGTATAGGTTATGTGGTTAGTGTATAATGTATTGATGGTTTAGGGTATACAATCAACAACATATACTAACTTAATATTGTTGATTGAGGGTAAAGCTAAGTGTATAGGATATATGCTATTGAGTAAGTTATGATTGAAGTCACAATAATTTTACTAAATTTGATAGCTAATCTTTAATGGTTCAATTTTTAGGATAATTCGAACAATTTTACAAATAACTCGTTTGGCAACAGTTTACTAAAGTTATTTGGGCAATGAGTTATTTTGAAATAACTCCTTTTATCACTATGCTTTTGCCAAATACCACACGCCAAATACCAGATTTGCATGGTTATACTAAACGAAATACTTTAATCCAATTACTACTGAATTAATACTAAAATATCAAATAAACAATTAACGATGTCTTTTGGTTGCAAATATTGATATCACCATTACTATTAGCTATAATACTGTACCAATTATGATTAATTACATAACAAGTTTGCAAGTCATACAAATTGATTTAACATTTTGACTAGTTTTTTTTTCAAAAAAATAAAGTATATATATACGAGGTAGAAATAAATTGGTTAAAAAGTTGAGAAAATATTTTAAATTAGTGTAATAAAATGTGTAAGTTGGTAATGAGTAATGAGTTAAGTTACTTGATGCGCTGGCCCGAACAACCCGAAACCCTACCCGCTCGCAACCCGCCCGACCCAAAACCCGATGAACCCGCAACCCGATTGAATCCGAACCCGATGAACCCGCAACCCGACTAACCCGCAACCCGTTTGAACCCGAACCCGATGAACCCGCAACCCGACTAACCCACAACCCGTTTGAACCCGAACCCGATTGAACCCAGCCCGAACCCGCCCGATTGACACCTATAGCTGCACACGAGCCCGAGTCGAGTCGAGTTTTTGCTTAGCTTGAGCTCGGCTCGTTTATTAATTTTTCAGCTCGAGCTCGGCTCGAACTCGAATTTTGATAATCCAGCTCGAGCTCGGCTTGAATAAAAATAATCTAGCTCGAGCTCGACTCGGTAGAGCTCGATAAATGCTCATTAACATAGCTTGTCAAGCTAAGTACAAGCTCGGCTCAAGATGAGCTCGATTTAAAATCATTTTTGCTGGAAAAAATGTATAAACATAAGAATTTAAATGATAGAAAGAACACTAGAAACTAGAAATAACATCTAAATTTCATACACATCTGTATTATAAGATAATGTTCATGTTTAAAAGAGTAATTCATCCTTCCACAAGCTCAAAACAAGGCAGCTCGCGAGCTTAGCTCGACAAGCCACCAAATCAAGCTAGCTCGCGAGCTTATCAAGCTGAGCATGGTCTAGCTCAGGCTTGGCTCGTTAACTAACGAGTTGGCTCGCGAGCCGGCTTGTTAAATAACGAGTCGAGTGTCGAACGAATTTTTCCCGATTCGAACGCCGAGTTGCTCGCGAACGACTTGGCTCATTTGCAGCCCTACACGTACCCCTTGCTAGCATTTTACGCGGCCACGTCAGCCGATTTATTTCCCCAACCGTCCCAACTATACCGCTGCGTTTTCTTTTCCTCTCTGCCTCCGCTATTACGGTATTACGATTACCCCATGTCGAGCAAGAATAACATATTCAAGCCCAACCGCCGCTCGGCCGCTGCTTCTTCTAATCTTACTCCCGACAGATCTCGCCGCCGATTCTGCACCATCATTTCCACCATGCTGGCTATTTACTTTGTCATTCCATGCTTCGATTCTTTCTCTGCCTCTGTTCTGCTCCCCTTTGTCATTCATAATCAAATTTCAATTTCCCGCATGTTCGCCCCAACCCAACCACTCTCCATCGCTTCTATCGAAATTCTTATCGGTTCCAACTTCTATGAAGCGACCCAAGCGGAGGTACGGCGGAATTTATACGCCACTTCCTCACGTTCATTTTTCCCGCCGCCCACTGCTCAAAATCATGGTCCATGAAACCGTACCATATCGGTGGTTCAACTATATGAAATAACAATATTGAAGGCTAAATCGGTAGGCGGTATTTAACGGTGCTAATGATTGAGCTATGGTTAAACCACGATTTTACCATAACGTACCATGCCGCTGACTATCCAAATACAATCTCCGATACAAATTCATGGATCATGCTCAAAACCCTTACTTCTATCTCTACCACTGGGCAGATCTGCGATTCTTGGTTGGAGATTGAATATCTTTACTCTGGAACCTCTGCGGAGGGACGAATTGTAAACTCACTGACAAAGGGCTTTCTCTACCCTCCAATTTTGCTCAAAATTTCAACCGCAACTTTTAGCATGGATAATCACCTTTAAGAGTTCAAAATTATAATTTAGTCACCTAAGATTAAAGAACTAATTAATTAGTTAACTATTTTACATTAGTAGGCTTGAACATTTATATATTACCATTCACCAATATGTTTCAAGCTAGCGTATATCTGACATACGCTTAGTTTGTCATACACCTGTCCATTTTTATATTTAGATATTGAATTAGTCGTAGTTTGAAGCATAATACTATATTTGACTTCTAATGGGTGAACCTCAATCATCAATTCCTGAACCAAAACTTTAAGTTTATTTAATCTCAAAATAAAAATCAATGATTATGATTCATCGGAATTATCCAAGTACACTTCTAATTCGTCTGAATTATCCAAACAAGGATGAACACAGACTTGCACTAGCTTTTGCCATATATGTATATGGTCTAAAAAATTCATTAATCAATTGGCACAAAAGTTTATATGTAGTAAAAATCTGTAGTATGTTGTAATCGTTTGAAACACAAGTATAAAAATAATGATATAAGTTCATCACTATTATAAAAAAAAAAACGATTTAAGAACTAGAGACAATAAATACATGTCAAATCAACCCCGGCCAAAGGCCGGGCAAAAAGCTAGTTTTCAATATGTGTTCTATTACGTGCGGCAGACAACAAGGGGGTCGTTTGGAAGTTGCGATTGTTAAATAGATATATTGTTGAGAATGCATGTATAATATTATACATGTATTGTCGAATTTGATGCATTGTAGAATACAATGTTTGGTATGTGTGATTGTGTATGTCGCATCAGCTAAAAGCTTAGACAAAAAAATCTCAACTCAACTATCTCAACAATCACAACTAAAAGTTGAGATTTAACAATCACTCAAAATGAGTGATAGTTTCTGTCACATCACAGAAACAATCCATGTATTGTTTCTGCTAAAAAACAAAAAAAAACAATGCATTGTAAACAATACATGCATAATGACAATCTCAACAAAACAATCGCAGCTTCCAAACAACCCCAAGGATTCTGAATTTATTTTTAATTTCCTTTTTTTTTTGGGTCCTTGAACCCGCGTAGTCGGTCGCTATCATATTTATATCACAACCGTTCTGCCCCTTGTTGCATTCATCCCCGTCCTTCCAACGAGCAGCATCGTCGGAAACAAACAAAGAAAACTCCGACGGAGGCATCGCCGGAGGGAAATTGGAGAGGGGGACGCTCGCAAATTTTTCCACCGGATCTGAGAATCTCAAATTCCAATCCGCGAAACCTAAAACCCGTCGTCCCTCCTCTCTTTCTCTCGCTGCAACCCCGCCGACCAAATTTGCTTCAATCGTCGGTGGCCGTGATTTGCAATACCATTCCGATCCGGTTTACTTGGCGATCTTCCGGCGGCGTTTCTTTCTCCATTCTTGTAAGACCTCCTATCCTTCACTTATTATCCTCTTCTCCGCTTAATGCCTGAGCTGCAGAATGTGTGTTCCTGATTCGATTTCTCCCGAACTGTAATCTGTTTCCTGATTTCTGATTTCATTGCACTCGGAAGCTTCACTTTTGTTTGTTTTGAGTTTGGTGTGGCGCTAATTTTGTCGGGGTAGGTCGACTGACGGGGTGTAGTATTTGGTTTCCCCGCTTCATTTTGTTTAGCTGTCCAGTTGCAATGTTAGGGTTTCATTTTTGTTCTTGTTGGTGATATTCATGGATGCATTTAGGATGGTATCTGTAGTTAGTTCGTTTGTAACTGCTGTTTCTGCTGTTGTTGCTGCTGCTTGCCCTGATGTTTTCTTCTCTGGCAATTTTCAGATAAGGAACCAATGCCGGAAAGCGAGGCAAACCCAACTTTCAGCAAGTCGACTGGCCTTCCTAGGAAACGCTTCTATCGAGCAAGAGCACACAGCAACCCGTTAAGTGATTCGCATTTCCCTGTCCCGGTCTCTCCTCGTCATGTCGACTACACTGCCCACTTCCCAGAACTCTTTCCTTCGTCCGATCAAGTTGACAGTAGTTCCAAAAGAATTCAGTTTGCAGATGTTGGTTGTGGGTTTGGAGGTTTGCTGATCAGTCTGGCCACCCTTTTCCCTGAAACTTTGATGGTTGGGATGGAGCTCAGAGATAAGGTGACAGAGTATGTCAAAGAACGAATCTTGGCATTGAGGGTAACGAATCCTGGACAGTACCGAAATGTTTCGGTTTTTAGGACGAATTCGATGAAGTACATCCCTAATTACTTTGAGAAAGGGCAGCTGTCGAAGATGTTCTTCCTTTTCCCCGATCCCCACTTCAAGGAGAAGAATCACCGGAGGCGAGTGATCAGCCCGCACTTGTTGGACGAGTACGCATATGTGCTCCAGGTTGGTGGGATCGTATACACCATCACTGATGTGGAAGAGCTCGGGGAGTGGATGAAGGCTTGTTTGGAGCAGCACCCCATGTTCGAGTCCCTGACACCTGAAGAACTTGAAGCGGATCCTGTTGTCAAGCTCTTGAGTACTGCGACGGAAGAAGGGCAGAAAGTTGCTAGGAATGGGGGACAGACGTTCCAAGCCATGTATAGACGGATTGCATGCTCTAGTTGATTTTTTTAGAGTAAGCTGTTCTGAAATTCAAGCTAGTTGGAGCTAGATCTTTCGTGTTAGTGTTATCAGATAGAATTTGGGGCTGGTTTGCCTTGCATCCCACAGTTTGAATTGGATTATGTACACTGATGTGTCTATCAGTTTTGTTTTTCTGTAGCAAACTAAGCATTCAATCTATCAATTTTGATTCGCACTTCGCATTCTATCCTGGTTCTTGAATATAATTCAGTGCAATTACATTAGAAGCATAAATGGGCAAAGGTGAAGCAAACAGCCAATTCAGTGTTTGGTAGCAATCTTTGTTCTCTCATCACATTCCACTCTCTTAATCCCCACTTTGAAATTCCCTCTTTTGGATCTCTTTTTAGCAGAATTCTGAAACAGCAAGCACCCAACTCCCTCTCCTCTCTTTTCCCCCTCTCATCATTTATCCGCCCCACATGATAAAAAGCAGGCTTCTGCACTTCCCGCCTCCCACGTTACTGCCCATCCAGAGCCTGTCCACGTTACTGCCCATCCAGAGCCTGTCCACGTTACTGCCCCAAATCCGCTGTTCGTACGACAAGCACTAGGAAATCTACAACGAAGCCATGGACTGGATCATGGCCATCGACGGTTTATACTTGTTCGACTATCTTTGCAACTACGACCATATCCTCTGCTGTTATTTGACTTCTGTTGCAAGCTGTCGCCTTTTGACCTACACGAGACATACCAGGAAGTAGGCATTATCAAGCCGTGGCACCTGCTGGATGTTACGTGCCAGTTGACTTGGCTGAAAGAGAAACCTCTGGATGAACAGCAGAAAAAGGGGGAGAACAAATAAGGCTGCAGTGAGAATAGCAGGGGAAGATGGTGGAGCTATTTGCTGGGATGGCAGGGAGTGGTGATCCGGAAGACAAGACGGGTTTTGATGATTATGTCAAGGGAGTGAATGAGCACTACAACAGCCATAGGAAGATCAAGATGCCAAAGGTGGTGAAGAAGTATATGAATGTTTCGTGGGGTGTTGCTAAGGTGATGGCTGTTGTGTTGCTGTTGGCGATGTTGGCTGTTCAGACGTTTTGCAGATGTGTATAAGTGCCGTTGAAGTATGGTGGGGTTATTGGCTGGGCAGTGTTTATGGGGTTGATTTTCAGCGTTGTAAGATTATCCGTCTCACGATCTGCAAAACAATGTCAACTGTCATGTCAAGACAAAGACTGCAATCTTGGAACATGGATCCACTCCTTTGTCCGACTCGTGTAATGAAAATAATCTTTAGCGTTTAGCCTACTATTTGATTTTCAGAGCACAGCTTATTACCTGCACATATCATCTGATCCAAACTGGGTGGCACCAGTCCTTGATCATTAACGACCTCCTGCAAAAGATAACCACTTCATTTTGCTAGAAATTTTGCATATGACAGTATTCAGAAGGAAACAGGAACATAATAACTACTATTAATGCTTGTTTAATTATCACATTATCTTTGATACAGAGAGAGTAAATTCAATCAAGCAGTTAAGCTAAGTAGATGCAAGCACCAAAAAAGATACAGGGTAACACAATATAATTTTTTTTTTTTGAAGAATATTCAAGCATGAAAAGGCTAACTTGATATGCTCACTGACATGCTAGCCAGCAAAAAATATGTACCTGAATAAGCTTTTAAGCCATCTCAGACCTGATAACTGCTGCTCTTGACTTCTGCAGTGATCTCATCTGATAAACATCTTACTCTCTGCACTTGTGAGAACTGCTCACCTGACACAGAAATACAGGCAATATCCAACCCATAAATTTCAATGGGGTCCTTTGCATATGCGAGAGAACTTCCCGCATGGTTTTGCCACCTGAAGCATAATTGCATTACGGACAAATAAGTAAAGGATTAAATTCATGTTTGGAGAAAATACAATGAGAAAACCAACAGAGAAAGCCAAGTTCAATCTGTGCATGTTTACCTCGAATATGGAATAAAGTTTTAAACCCACTAACTTGTTTGGCACTGTGACTCAAATTCCTGTAAGCAAAAGCACATATCAGCAGTCCGTTGATGTGGATAAAACGTAACTACATTCGATCTTGAGCTGCAACTGTACTCAGTGGGGTAAAACAGAAATTTGGCAATGCCACCAGAATTGTTATCCCACCCAATAAATAATGTTGCATCAAGGGACATGAGTTAAAGGAAAACTGGAAAATGGGTTATATAAACGCTGCTAAGAAGATAAATAGCCCTTCTAGAAAATTTCACAATCACTAGCCCCTTCAGTGTAATCACTGCCCAAAAAGCAATGAGAGGTGGCATTGCGGACTTACAATTATCAGCTTGCTATCAGCAGAGCATTCAGGTGTCATTGTTGCACTGCAAGGAGCACGCTATTAGTTTGTATTATCAAAATGGGTCTGCTACTTACATAACAATATTGGGTCTGCTACTTACAGTTTTCTCAAAATAGGGATGAAGGTATAATAGACTCGTAAGATCTCAGCCGTTGCAGCAATGCTTTCAGAACCTTGAAACTTCACTACAGATTAACCTTGAAAATTCACCATGAAGCTCTTCGACTTCTCATCCTAAGCAGCTAGGCCAATTTATCTAGAAGACAAAACTGCCACCATTACAATTTTCATTTACTTAGAAAGGGAGCAGAAGAATTTATGATCCATCACAAAGAGATCTTACAGTGGACAACTGTGTATATTATACAGAACCTCCACAGTGCAGTGCTACAAAAGGGTAGCCATCAACCCGTTACAACGAACGTTTAACTAGAAGCGTCTACAGCCTCTCCCTGAATAGCCAAGATTCCATGATTCCTCTCCCGCCACTTTATATAACGGTCTAACTGTCTCATATTTTTATAACTCTTGGTAAGTATCAGAGATGAAACACGATCTACAGCTAAACCAG
This sequence comes from Linum trigynum, assembly GCA_964030455.1. NCBI lineage: Eukaryota > Viridiplantae > Streptophyta > Magnoliopsida > Malpighiales > Linaceae > Linum > Linum trigynum. The sequence goes on along the minus strand of OZ034817.1, from coordinate 58,233,018 downwards.
ACTTACTTAAGTAGGAAAATACTTCCTGTGCGGCATTCAAGTTACCGCTCATAAAGTGAGCTCGGATCAGTTTTGTGTAAGTTATCATATCTGGTTCCAGATTTCTTAGCTGCATTTCATAAAGTAATAGATATGCATGCCGGATATCCTGTCCAATGCAAGCTGCACCTATCAAGAGATTATATGTCACCACATCAGGATTAATCCCTTTAGAAAGCATGTCTTTTTTCCAACTAACTGCAGCATTGATGCCTCCTTTTCTCATACATGCAAGAAACAATGCATTGTAGGTATACACATTTGGTTCAACACCCTTTGACAGCATCTGTTTCAAAATTTCGTCTGCTGTATCAAGATCTCCGAGTCTACCAAGACCATCTATTACAAGGTTCCACACAAGAGGTTCGGGTACTATTTCCTGTTGCAACATATAAATTAGGTAATCTTTTGCCTGATAAACATCCCGGAGACATAAGCTGCGAATAATAATTTTGCATGAAATTTGAGCTGGAGCGACGCCCATACTTAGCATCACATTCTGGATGTATTTCACTTCATCAAACTTTCCCACTCTACAAAGGCCAGATATGATGGTGTTATATGTAAAGATATCAGGAAGAATACCTCTTTTAAGCATTTGACAAGAATAGCTATATACAAGTTCCATCTCGCCAGCCAGCAAAGTCCATGGAGAAGAACGGTATATGCAACAACATCCATATGAAGATTGTTTTCCAACATTACTTCCCAAACAACAATGGCTTGACCAAAATGTTTGCTCTTGAGGTAGCCATCCATGAAGATGGTGAAGGTTTCCAAATTCGGTTTTGCTGTTAGATTTTCCTCCAATATTTTATAAGCTTCTTCAAAAATACCCTCCTTACAGAATGCATCCACAAGTATATTAATTGTAACCGTGTTCACCCTGACACCAGTTCTACTCATATGAGAGAGCAGATCGCAAGCTCTTTGAGGATTAATCATGAGACAGTACCACTTGACAAGGATATTATAGGTGGCAGAGTTGGGAAGCGGACCCTTCTCCAACATTTCGCTAATAAGCCTACCTGCCATGTCCAGCTCCCCCCTCCTACATAGTCCATTCACAATATGATTGTGGGTGAAAACATCAGCCACGAAACCTTTCTGCATCATTTTTCTCCTCAGCGACAAAGCAGCTCCCAACTTACCCCCTAAACATAAATTCCTAATCGCAGATGAATGCTCTCTAAGATCAACAGTAGCAATTCCATCTAGATTAATGTTTTCTTTGATAGGTGCAACTACATCAATGTTCATCACACTCACAGACATGCTTTCCCTGCAAAAATAAACCGAGAAGGGCTAAAAAATTTAACGCTTCTCTAACTCAACAAATTTGCAAGTAATCCAAATCATTCAACCAATAAATATCACCTTCAATTGATGCATCTTGCTACAAACCATGTGTAATATAAAAGGGAATCCAAAAAGGTCAGCCCTCACCTCATCGATTTCAATTGTTCCAGACGTTCCCTTAGCATATCATCCAACACACTGAAAACAGCCTGTGAATTTCCTCCATTATTATTATCTTCACTATTGTTTGAGAACCAGTCCTCAGATCTTAACTGGCAATGACGCCCTATAGAGTTCATGACGTCTTCCAAAGAGCCATTACCAAGCACATTGCCGTGCCTGACGATATTTGAGGTTCAGACTGGAAAATGTTAATTGAGGGGCAGAATGTAATGGAATCAAATTTTGACCTCTCGCCAAAAATAGGCAATTCTTACCTCAGATATGAATCTGTGATAGCTTTGCAACAGCTCATATCGGCGATTATATCATCAAACTTGCGCCTGATGTTCCCAACAGCTTGGTCCAGAAACTGAATGAAAGAGATTTGAATTGCCACCATTGACGATTCTCCACGAGCCAAGAATAACTGTAATCTCAAAAACAACCACGTAATTAGCATACGGAGTCTAAGATACGCTGGAAAAATCCACCACTACAGGATTCCAAGACCAATATCATTCAGGTTAACGTACCAGGGCCATCGCTGCCGGAGTCGGATGATGAAGGAGGGTAAGGCACCAGCAGCGTGCCGTCAGCTGAATCATTTAACCAGCGCCTTCGAATTAGGTCGCAGAAACGACGGCCGGGGTTAGGATCGTGTGAAATCAAAAGAAATCTAACTTATGAACCAAATTCAGAAACCAGCGGGCGAGCGGGCGGGTGGCTGCCTTTGGGCTGTTGGCTGTTGCAGAGAACGAAGAGATGCGGCACAAAGCAAAGAGCTGAAGTAGGGGATTTAGGCGACGGCAAGGTGAACAAACGTGGTTTACTGGTTTTTATCCTTCAAGCTCTTCGACAAAGTTGATATTTGCAGTATGAAGCCATGACGAGATAATAAAAAAAATGTTCGCCAAATTGCATTACAGTTCGGAAGCTCACTTCAGTCAATAGAGTGACATTCACGCACATTTCAAAAAAATGCATATAACCAAAAAAATTCATGCAATATTGCAATCTCATCGATTTCGCCAATCAACACAACACTTGCAATCGAACGGGGTAAACAATTCGCTAACTCGACTAAAGTTAAAATCTGGAGGCAAAGGAATGATAATTTACAGATATATGTTCTATGTTATGAAAAAAGTTCAACCACAGAAGCCACTACAGAAACATGCATTCAGGCCGTGAGTGAAAGCAGCTCAGTAGATTTGATTACATTACAACATGGTTATTATTCAATATCTGTAACCGCTATAGCCTCCTAATCCTAACGCAGGGGAACCATAAGCTCCTCCTTCACCTAGTCTAGGAGAGTAAGAAGATGGATAGTTGGTCTCTGACAACTGTTGTGAGTATGAACTGTATCCTGCATCGACCTTCCCGTACGAACTCGGTGGTGCCACCACCGGATCCTTGTGATTACCTACAAACTCCTGCAAAACAAATTACGACAACCGTTTTTGTTTTAGCTACTCCAGCAACAGAAGAATGATTGTATTAGTACAAGCTCTGACGTTCTAATCGAGGGAAACGTTGTAAACGAACCTGAATTAGCTGTTGAGCCCTCTCGACCTGGGAAGTACTGCCCTTGATTTCCACGATGATCTCATCAGGATAACCTCTGCTCTCTTGAATTGTGAGAACTGCTCCACTGACACGGCGAATGTAGGCAATGTTCGTCCCATTAACTCCAATTATATTCCCTGCATATGAGAGGGGCACTTGCATAGTTTGCGTCACCTGAAACAAAAAGCCCATAACAATTTCATACTTGAATGTTCCAGATTTCTTGAGTAACAATTTAACAGAACAAAATAGTGTAAAGATCACTGAAACTGTGATTTAAAAGACTACCATGAGCAATTCCAGACCCTACCTGAGTGACTATGGGTACATTAGCGTGACCAAGACCCGTTGAACGCAATCCAAGTGCATGTGCATGTTTTTGTTGTTCAATGCGTGCCTCGCGCTCAAATAGTAAAGGATCCCGCTTTATAGACAGGGAATATTCAGAACTGATACTCCCTGCATGAGAAGCAGAAACAGTCTGCCGCATTGAGGGCTGTACCCTATCAGGCTTGGAATCAGCAGAGCGCTCCTGTGTCTGCAGCAGACACAGCATATTAGCATAACGCTTTTTTAATTCCTAAACCAAGATCAAGTAAGGTCTAACATTACAACTTACAATTTTCTCAAATATGGGAATGACACTCTGGTCAACCAAGAACTTCCTCAGTTGTCCAATTACTGCTTCTAGAGCACTTAGTACCTTCAGTGTTTCCCCGTGTATCTCAACAAGTCGCTCTTCTGAAGCAGCATATGATGGCGATTGATCTACAAAGAGAAGCATGCATATTAAGATTTTTCCTTTCCCGGAAATAAAGAAGGTGAAAAAAAAAAAGTTAGCGACTTCCAGACATAGTTTTGAGATAACCATGCTGATAAGGTAAGCATTGAGTTTAAATTAGTACATGCTCGACTCAGAAAACCATGCTGATCCTAAAGAGGTTCTGGAAAAGGAATACTGTCAAAACAGTTTTCCCAATTTGTTATGCTAAATTGATAGCAAACAACACCACATAGGCATAGGCATGATTAGTCAAGCATGTAAAAAAGAGACTATAGATGAATAAATAGTCATATGTTGTTACGTTGGAAATGGAAAGATTCGTCTAAAAAACTTCAACTAATTCATTTGAAGATGAAGAGCAACAAAAAGATACTATTTGAGGGTCACCTTCTGCTAACACCCTTACAGCTGCACCACTACTCTCCTGTATCGATCTGATTATGGATCCCTGCTTTCCAATTAAATTAATTGCTTGTGAGCTTGCAACTAATAACTTAATGGAACAAATTGCAGCGCCGGCAGCTGCAGCATTTGTGTTGTCACCTTCACCAGAAGATGGACCATTGACACGTTTGCATACTCTTAACACCGCATCCATTGCAGGTGATAGTGGTGCTTCTGGATCTTCTTTTCCAGTTATCAAAACCTAGCAAGGACGAACAAAGAAAAAAGAATTTCATCCCCTATTTCCATAACAGATTCAGTATGCTCCATAATTCAGCCAGAATGTAGATAACCTTCCCAAAATCCGGATACAAGAATGAGAAAAAATTCATGACAAGAGAACAGAAACCATATGCAAGTAACTAGCAAATGCCCATGGCCGGTCACTTCTCTCTCCCAACATTTCACCTATGAGCAAATAGATACTTCGGGAACCACAATCAAATCCACAGTTCACAACATTTGTGGGTCAGATAGTAAGTAAAGCTTATTAAATATCACCAACATCTATCATGTTCTCTAACATAACTTCTTTACATGGGAGAAATCAGAAATGCACAGTGGAGTAGATTGATTAACCACCATTTGGACCCCTTCCAGAAATGCACGAAAAAAAGAAATCACTTCCACTTTCTTGTTATCTACATGACGAGCAACAGAAATGGAGGGAAATTGCAAGACAATTTCATAAAGACCTAGAAATTCTCATTAGTTTCTCACTTACCACACACAATTGTAGATAACTTAGATCACAAGACAGAACTACAGATTACTGTACCCTAGACCAAAAGATCAGTAACATTACCCAGCTAAATTCTGTACCTTAAGCATTTTCCAGGAAAAAATCTAACCAGAAGAACATGGGGAATGATTATGCTTTATACTACAAACTACACTGCAAGAAAATTAATCGAAAGGCAACTTAGTTCCCAGCTTCTCCACAACTAGATCATCAGCCTCCTGGAATCCAATTTGCTAGAACTTTGACAATCTAGGTATTTGCAGATAGACTTTGGAAGAGGGCTCTCAAAACTGGTGTTTGAAATAATTATATAGAGGAACTACCAGCTTTTTCATGCATTCAGTTCAGCACAGAACTAGCAGAAAGACAAAAGGTTTCCAACTAAACTCAAGTAGCTGAAACAAATCAAAGCTCACTTAGTAGCCAATCTATCAGCCAGGCTAAACTCAATCGCAACCATGATTTTCCAAATAAGAAAAATCCTAGATAGAAAGCTCAACAATCCTGGATTCGATAATGGTATAAGCTGAATAAGCACAAAAGAAAAGAAAACCTAAATACAATGGCTTTGCCCCAGCTAACTATCGTTCAGCTAGCAACATTCATAAAATACCTAAAACCACACTCCGTTATCTCATTCAGGCGCCATTGATGGTTCTCAATCCGACAACTGGACACGACGACCAAGTACTAGGGTTTGCATACTAACAATCTCAATTCGCAATTGAACAACGAAACCCAATCAAAGCTCAAACCTTTCAATCACAAAGTAAACAAGGATCAAATTTCGCAAACGATAATAGGATTGAAAGGGGAAGGGAGGGATACTGACGATTCGATAGGGAGTACTTAGGGGGCCTTCGAGGATGCGAACTCGTGCTCGTGTTTCCTCGCACATCTTTTTAATCAGCTCGCCCTTTCTTCCGATAATGCTACCTACTTTCAGTACCGGAACTATCAGCCTGAACACGTTATGCCCTGGCCATCCCGGCCACTTCTCCTCAGCTAGTGCTTGTGGTTGCGCCGCCGCGACCTCGCCCTGCTGCGCTTCTGCTCCAGCTTCAATCCCTTGCTCAGCCTCCGCTGTCGCCGCCGCCGCCGCCATCCCTGGAAGGAAATCCGGTTCTGATTGCTCGACTACAAGATCCCCAGCCGATACCGAAGTCATTATTGCTGCCGGAGATTGATAGAGGCCGACGATGGTGTAAGAGAGAGGTTATTGCTGTCGTTATTCTCTCAGGGGTCTTATAATTTTCTTTTTCCATTTAATTAATTTTTTGGGCCGACCGACTGGATTTCCGTTAGGTCACGGAAACGTCAATGAGTTTTGAGTGACGTCGCCTTCTGCTGCCGTTTATAATTCTGCAGCGGTTATTTTTTCATCTCTGGTCCCTCTACTAATGTTCTAGAACAAACGAAGCCTTGTACTGTATAGTTTTTGACAAATCAGTCCTTTCATTCATTTCTTTAACCGCCTTTCCCCATTTTTGCTCACCTCCTCCTCCTCCCGCCTCAATCACAGTGACAGAGTCCCGCAGAAGGAAAAGCAGCTTCGGAGAAGATGATGGGATACGAGCAGCGATTACTAACGGCGGCGAAGATCATTCTCAACGCAGACGAGCAAGATACCGCCGCCGCCGCCGCAGCCGAGTCTACCGTAGAACCTCGAGAAATCGGGGTTGAAGCGACCTTGAAGCCTCACCAGGTGGAAGGTGTTGCCTGGCTCATACGGAGGTACCTTCTTGGCGTCAATGTTGTTCTAGGTGAGCATCTTCGTTCCGTGATTCTCTCTTAGGAGGCATCTTGTTCAGCTGAAGCCCGACGATTTGACTCATTTTTTTTCCCGCGTTTTTTGCCTGCTTGGTCTTCCATTTTGTTTGTTCTACTGAAATACAGGCGTGATTGAATTTGAACTTAGGGTTGAAACACTGAATTATTGATTTGTACCCGCATTGTCGTTGCAGGGGATGAGGTATATGCTCTGCATCCCTTCAATTGCCCACTGGAAGTTACTGTTATTCGTGAACCGAGCTCCGGATTTGTGCCGAACTTTTCCTCTTCGTAATATGTAATCAATTTGAACTGTCATTGGCAGATGGGGTTGGGGAAAACGCTGCAAGCTATATCTTTCCTTAGTTACTTGAAAGTTATGCAGAAGTCGCCTGGCCCATTTTGTAAGTCTCGAGAATCGTTTTTGTTTAACTTTTGAGCCAAAGATTATCAATTTGTTAGAACTAATTTGATGAAGTTGCGTTATTCAATTTATGGGCAGTGGTGTTGTGTCCTCTAAGCGTGACAGATGGTTGGGTGTTGGAGATGGCCAACTTCACTCCGATGCTTAAAATCCTTAGGTATGTTGGTGATAAAGAACATAGGCGTTCTTTGCGAATGACAATGTATAAGCATGTAGAAGAACAGACTTCTTCATCTAATGTGAGTTCGCGACTCATTGATTTCCTCGAGAGGTTATAAGAACTTTCACTTTAAAAGTTAAGTGTAGTTTTACATGTTCGTTTCCTACCTTTTAGGTAACATTGCCTTTTGACGTGTTGTTGACGACTTATGAGACTGCATTGATGGACCAAGATTTTCTCTCTCAAATCCCATGGCAATATGCAGTTATTGATGAAGCTCAAAGACTGAAAAATCCTTCCAGTGTATGTGATTAGAGATTCCATTTTCGTTCATTAGAGATGATTATGTGTCTAATTCTGGTGTTGATTTTGTTGATCTTTTGATGCTGAATCATGTCAATTGGATTTTTTATTTTATTTTATATGTATCTTGAGCTCTCCTTATTTGGCATCTGAATGAGTTCTTCTATACACTTGCCCTGAGACATTTAGAAATTAGGTACTTGCATGTCAAACTGGTATGCAATTTTACAGTTGACAGTGCTAAGAGCAGGGCTCTCGTTATCCTGTTATTCTACCTGTTCTATTGAAATTTACCATATATCTGGAGTATTCGAAACTGACTCACTGTGTATACAAATTTCCTGTTTCACTGCTGCAAAACTCCAGGTCCTGTATGGTGTTCTTAGCGATCGCTTTCTCTTGCCAAGGCGACTGTTGATGACTGGCACTCCCATTCAGAATAATCTCACTGAACTTTGGTCTTTGATGCATTTTTGTATGCCTTCGGTATTTGGGACGCTAGAACAGTTCCTTTCAACATTCGAGGAAGCTACTCATTCTATGACAGGTTGTCTCCTTAGTCCTTATCTTCAATTACTACGGATGCTATCTTTCTCATGCTTGAAAATTCTCTCCAAAGTCGATTATTTGACTACTCATTGGTTCGTTTCTCTGATAAGCTTTATTGCATACACTGACTTATCTTCGAAATAACAGTAGATACGAGCACGATGTTTCTCATGTTGTCACTTTATATTGCCAGCTGATATGGTGCCATGGCTGTTGGTTTATTTACATATGCTAATAATTCAGCTGAAATGTTGTGTTGATCTTGATGATCCCAAAGTCAAAGAGCAGTTTAAGTCTCTAAAGCAGATATTGAAAGCCTTCATGCTTCGGAGGACAAAAGCTAAGCTTATTGAGTGTGGAAACCTCAGGCTGCCACCGCTGACCGAGATTACCGTGTAAGTTGTTTTGCGATTTTAAATTGGGGATCTGCTGAAAGCTCAATCATTTTATTAATTGGTCAAACAAGAACATCACATGAAGTAAATGCATTGTCGTTATAGGATGGCTCCGTTGGTTAGCCTGCAAAAGAAGGTTTATACTTCACTATTGAGGAAAGAGCTTCCGAAGCTTCTTGCACTAACATCTGCAGCTTCTAATCAGCCATCATTGCAGAATATTGTATGCAACCGATGAGCTCCTTCATATAAGTAATTTTGACTTTCCGTGATAACCATGTTCTACTTGACAATCTCATTCTGTAAATAACCTTCATTTGTTCGCCTTGCTTCTTCTCTCCAGGTGATACAACTAAGAAAAGCATGTAGCCACCCTTACCTTTTTCCTGGAATTGAGCCTGAGCCCTATGAAGAGGGTGAACACTTAGTTCAGGTATATCTTGATTTTCAAATAGAGAGAGCAAAGAAATTAAACTTCTAAGCTGGTTCGTTCTTGGTATAACATTAACTGCATGATGGCATTGAAATAAGAAAACTTAGGTATAATCAAAGAGATGGGATAGTTTTAAGCTTATTTTTAGTCAAAGGTTGTTTCTTAATTGGACGAAGAGCATGTGATAAAATTGAAGTTCTTGTTCTTTTCCAGATGAGAATTGTATAGTACTAATGTGTATTGTTACTGTTTTTACTATCAATGAATAACATGTTTGTGGACAGAATATGCGGAATACATGTAGAAGCTTGCATTGAGAAGTGTGTTCATGGGAATTTTATATGGGGTCCTTAATCCTTCTATGTACTTTTATAACAACAAACATTACACAGGACAAACTCATTATAACAAACTAATGTCTAACCATATGAAAACAAGTAACTTACCTCTTCATGTTTATCTGAGTATTGGAAGCACGTGATTGCTTGGTTATGATGGTGATGTCTTTTACATGGAAATAGAATCTTGAAGTATAATCTCAGTGTTGAACTGCTGAGTGCTGATGGTTTGACTCCCCTATTTTGTCTGCACTTCTCATTTTTAGGCCTGTGGGAAACTCTTGATTCTGGATCACATACTTCAGAAGCTACATGCGTTTGGGCATCGAGTCCTGCTCTTTGCTCAGATGACCAACACACTAGACATTTTGCAGGTATGTGATCCACCTGGCTTTCTTGCTCATTTGGCATGATTTGGTTCAGAGTTTAAGATTACAGTCTGAATCTATATAACTTTACAACTCGGATGAAACATAGGATTATTTGGAGTTACGCAAGTACTCGTACGAGCGTCTTGATGGTTCCATTCGGGCAGAAGAGCGGTTTGCTGCAATAAGAAGTTTCAGCCGGAAATCGGGAAGCGAAAGTTCTGCATCTGATGAAAGCACTGCTTTCGTTTTCATGATTTCTACAAGAGCTGGTGGTGTTGGCTTGAATCTTGTTGCTGCAGATACTGTGAGTGCGTTTAAGGTTCTTGGAGCATTGCTGTCTGAAACCCTTTATCTGCTTTCTTTAAAGTTCTTTCTTCATTGGATTCATGGGAAATGTTCCATGTTAATTAAGCTAATCTAACTATTATGAGGAACTGTCTTCTCAAATTGAAATTTTAAAACTTGCAAGGATTCCTGTCATGATTAACAGTATTTTAATTTACATGCAGAGTTAGTGGATTATTGATGATACCTTATGAAATTTTTTGGACGTTTAGGTTATATTCTATGAGCAAGACTGGAATCCCCAAGTTGACAAGCAGGCCCTGCAACGAGCGCATCGAATTGGTCAAATGAATCACGTGTTGTGCATAAACTTGGTTACAAGGCATTCCGTGGAGGAGGTAATCAACTATTAACTAGATCAAGATCACAGATTTTTCGAAAAAAAAGGTATTCAGTCAGCTTTGTATGGTTGTGGATGTAGATTATTATGCGAAGGGCGGAAAGGAAATTGCAGCTTAGCCATAACGTCATTGGAGATGAAACTGTAGATCACACGGGAGAAGAAGCAACTGGAGCTGACATTGGTGACATGCGATCCATCATATTTGGGTTGCACATGTTTGATCCTTCTCCGGATATCCATCGTGAAAAATCAGGTGAACTAAGTGAGGAAGAGTTGCTTGCTGTTGCAGAAAAAGCAATTGCTACCCGCCATAACCGCGGACTGGGGAAGGATGATCAGAAAGTTGAGCTTATTAATCCAGTTGGGGAAGATGCTGCTTTAGTCAACTATGATCCTGGTCTCGATGAGGCATCATATCTTGCTTGGGTTGAAAAGTTCAAAAAAGAATCAGAATCAACTTGCAGCCCATTGATCGATTTAGAGAACAAGTATAATTTGATCCAGGAGAGACATGTTAGACTTGAGGAGGCAAGGAAGAAGGCAGAGGAGAAGAAGTTAGCAAAGTGGGAAGCCCATGGATATCATTCCTTGTCCCTCAAAGATCCGAATCCCCCTGAGAATGGCAATCTATTGTCAGATTCAGGTTCTGTTCATTTTGTTTCTGGAGATTGTACGCATCCAACGCAAGTTTGCCAGTCCGAACCCACTATCATATTCAGGTTGTCGAACCTTACATTATCCTTCATTTTGTTCTCTCAAACTATAGCAATTGTTAATCTGATTTACCTATAGGAGTTCGCGAAGAGTATCTTTTTTCTTTTTTCAATTCTTAACGTCTGTTTATTCACTCAAAAACATATGCAGTTGTGTGGATGATTCTGGAAACTGGGGACATGGAGGTTTGTTTGATGCCCTGACTAGAATTTCTCCTGCTATCCCGGAGGCTTATCAACGGGCTTCAGAATTCGGTGACTTGCATCTTGGGGATCTGCATTTCATAAAAATAAATGGTCAAGTTTTCCCTCTTCTGTCTCTTTCCAGAGCTTTATTCACTATAGTTATCCATACTCGATGTCAGAAACCAGCTCTAACACCCGATACATCTTTGTCCATGACTGAAAATACTTCTCCAGATGGAGATAGTGGCAGTGGAGAGGGCAATGAGCTGCAGTGGGTGGCATTAGGTGTTGTACAGTCATATAATCCCAGACGCAAAGTTCCTCGTAGTGACATCTCCATTCCCGACTTGGAAAGCTGCTTATCCAAGGTATTGTTTGCAGCAGCACAACATTCTGGTACGTTTCTCTCACACCTATGCACCTAACACTAATGAATGTCTGGATAATAATACAACAGCTGATCTCATTTTTTGGTTACCCTGTATTCTCAACATGGGGGGAGCGCAGCATCAGTCCACATGCCTCGAATAGGGTATCAGGATGGATCAGATCGCTCGCAATGGTACACCGTGGAGCGTCTGCTACGCAAATATGCTTCCGCTTACGGTGTAAACGTATACGTGTACGTCCTTCTCTCGCCGCGGCTTCCATGTTGGATGTATCAAACCATGCTAGATCTCTTATTTCTGGGTTTATCGTTCTGCAGGTATTACTATCGACGATCATCTTGAAGATTTGCGTGACGTAAATGTTGGGGGTGCTTCCTTTGGTTGAACTTACTTGTGTATGTTAGTCCTCATATGGGTGTAGCCTATAGGACAGTGTCTTCTTGTCTATGCTTACCAATGCATCTGTAAATCAGTCTGGTTAGGGTTGGAATCAGTTGGGAACTCTCTGTTTGTGTTTATTCCATCAATGTTGTTGTCTAGCTTATTCAACACTCGAGTTTATTGGCATCTACTAGACTTACTCGAAAAAGCTCCAACCAAACTTCCCGAGCATTTAATTTTGTGAACTTTCATCTTAAAATAACATGCATTACTTTAGCTTTAATTTAAAAGCTAATATCTAACTTGGATGCATGGGTTTGGTTGTGAAGGTAACTTAATTTGTTATGATAATTACTAAATTAGATGTCATCCTTGCAAATGGAGGCGATCGACCTCTCATTGTGATCATTACATCAATATTCGTCACTCAATACAATGGTCAATGGTAATAAAACATATTGGTTGCTTTATTATCAATCTACCAATTGACAAATAAAATCATGTCGGTTAATTAAATGGCCGTCAATTTTGCAGTGAGAATACCTTCTCCTCATAGAGAGCGACCTTGGTGTCTGGAGAATTCAAGAATTTCAAAAGTCATTAGCTTTGGGATAAGGTGAAATTTACGATAATTTAATCCACGTGTTCTGTTGTGCATTATATTTATAAGTATGAAGTTACACAAAAATAGGTTACTTTTCATTATTTTATGAAAAATGGCGACGGATATTAATATGAGCACATTTGTGCTTGTTTGAGATCAAAGCGCGGAACTCAAATCTCCCTCGACAAGGACTTGAATTTGATCAACTTAAAACAAAAGAAAATGGAACAAATGTGCAATCTTTCACGTGGAAGAAGGCTCGATTGGTTTGAGGTAAAGCTCGACCACGATTGATGTGGTTTCAATCGATACGAAGCAAGCTTGTTGCTGGAATTCAACCAACACACAAGAATTTGGTGACGAAGTCACAACTTTTCATTCAATCTTCTCTGCTTGTACACGAGGCTTTCAAGCCCTTAAATAGACAACAATTATCCTAATTATAACTCTAACCAAACAAGGAAATACGAGTTCTAGTTCTAGCTTAACAAGGAAACAGAATCCTAACTTGAAAAGGAAACAAAACTCAATTACTTCATACCCAAGTTGCTGCCTTCCTGCGCAAGCAACCATTCCAGCATCCAGAGCCACTTTGAAGCTCTCGATCGTAGCCTTCCAGGGAAAGTCGATCCAAACCGGCTTAAGTCGTTTGTTCTTGATGACTCGGTATATGCACATGTTTTCCCCTTTGTTTCTTGATTGTTTGAGCTTGAATTATTGCGTCTTTGGCCTATTTTATGCTAGGTTGTGTTCCTGTGTCCCATTTCAGGTCCTAGCACATAAAGTGAAGCATAGGCGCAAGTTTCAAGTCAATCAGAGATCAATTGACGATTCGAGAGAAGAAACTCGGGCATGACCTGAAGAAGAATGGATTTCTACCTCACTTTATGGACAAAGAATCATGCAAGCTTGTTATGAAACGAAAGAGGACGAGACTACGAGCGTCTGGGATCAAACGGCGATTGATTCGGAGTCCGGACGAGGGAGAAACGAAGCATTAAACAGAGGCTGAGCAAGCTGCACGGGCAGACCAGCGTGGCCACGCACGGCCGTGCAAGTGACCAGTTTGGCCGTGCGGGATTGTGCGTGGGCACGCACGGGCACAAGTGAAATCCGCACGGCCGTGCAACATACAATTCTGGCCGTGCGAGTTGGCTGAGGTTCAACTAATTGATACGCCGCGTTTTGAGGTGCACGGCCAGAATGGTGATGTGCACGGCCGTGCACCCTGGCCGTGCGAGTCGGGATTTCCTGGTTTTAAGCCAAATTCCGAACCAAAGAAGAGGGAGCTGGGTTTTGGATCCCAAACACCCAAGGGACGAACCCTAGAGAGAGAGGGCGATTTGAGGGCATTCTTGGAGTAGAGAAGGAGGATTTCTTCGCCTTGGAAGCTCGAGGAACAAGCCCGGACTTGAAGACTGATCATCTGAAGATTCTTACTGCAGTCTCTCTCTTCTCTATGGAGTAACTTCCCTTCACTTAGGTTTTGAGGAACCCTAGCTATGTTTGTTTGATTGGATGATTGTATGAGTACTCTGACTGGTTAATCTTGAGTTCATATTCAATCTATGCATGTTTTCATGATTCAATTCTGCTTTAGTCGAGATTATTGATTCTGCTTTGATTCTATGAGAGGGAATACCTGATTAGGTCAATAGAGCACCATAGATTGATAGTAGTGGATCGATTGCTTTAGTCGAGGGTTGATTCACTGCTTTGTATCGATTGAGAACCTCTTTCGATAGAGGGAGTCTAGTTCAGAACGCCTTGATCAGTTGTTCTAGAGAAGGATACGTCCCTCTAGGCAATTGACTCAAGAGGGCCTTGTTCCTTTAGTCGAGACTCAAGGTCTAGTCAAGGATTCTCCGCATTGTGAATGAAAGTGAAACAGGTTAGAGATCATCAATCATTAATCTGGCTAGTGGCTAGGGGGAATCATACCTAAGTGAGTTCCCAACCTGTAATTAGATTAACTTTAACTGTAGTTTGCTAGAGTAGTTTTAGTTCTTTCATCTTAATCTGGTTTGCTAAATAATAAACTGAAGTTGAGTAATAGTAACTCTAGAGACCCGTGGATTCGATATTTATCACTTGAGCCACTATACTGCAGTCCCTTCCATTGGTTACACTTGGCCTTTGTTAGGTGTTGTGTTTTAGAGCAGTCAAGTTTTTGGCGCCGTTGCCGGGGACTTTCTAGAGTATTAGGAAAGGCAGAAGTTTGTTACTTTAGCGTTTTTCTTTTCTTTTCTTTCCCACCCTTGCTTTTCACTTGGGTGTTTTTGTTTTTGTTGGTGCATATCTGAATCATGGATCCTAATGGCTTCTTCAATCATTGGGGGTATCCACCGCCATCTGGGTGGTATTACCCCGAGACTCCCTGGAGCAATCAAGGCAGAGAAGACTATGGATTCGGGTTCCAGTACCAACCCCCTTACTACGGAGAACAACCGGACCCCTGGGCATATCAAGAACAACCTCATTATCAAGAAGAATTTCTCCCACAACCAGAAGGGCCATCGGCGCTGGAGTTACTCATGGAGCAGTATGCTCGAGACTGTGAGAGAACATGCTCCAGGATGGATCAGTGTGTCCAGGCCTATCGTGAAACAGATGAGATCCTCCTGAGCCTTAAGAAGAGCGTCGATGATCTTGAGCGATCTTGGGCGCAACCTGCTCCAGATCACCCTTCTGCTACCATACAAGAAGAGGAGGAGGAAGAAGAAGGCTACAAGGGCATTGTGGAACACACTGAAGTTGTCACGGAGAGCTCCCGTGATGATCATGATCAGGCCTGTCATGTCGTAGCCGACCACACCTTCCCACACCCCAAACTGAGCTTTGAAGAGGCGGGCATGAGTGAGGAGATGCAAGAAGATCTCATGAAAGAAATTGCTTGGCAACTTGCTCTCCAATCCGTGCTAGAAGAAGAAGAGCAAGAAAGGGTGCAGAAAGAAGTTGTGGAGGATGACGAAAGTGAAGCTGGAGGAGTTCTTGATCATTTCCCAGGGGTGATACCACATGAAGAAGGAAGGGAGGTTGAAGAAGCAATTGGCGTCCAGGCTGAGGACGAAGTTGAGGTGGAAGAGGCTTGCACCGGCCATGAGTTACATGTGATATCTCCACCAAACTTCGAGGAACTGCTTAGCAAGGACCCATTTGCAGTGTCTCTTTGCCAGACCAAGGCCACCTCGACATCGGTCCCTCTTGGTGGACGCGATGGTGGCCAATCGATGCTTTCTTATCTGGTTTGGGGCAATGAGACGAGAGAAGAGAAGAAGAGGTCTCGAGGGTGGAGACTTCATCTGCATCAAGTACATGAGCCTTCCTCACCTGCCACACCACATGCTCGTGACTTGAGACTCCACCTCATCGACGAGAACCTCAACTTCAAGGAGGTTCTAGCATGGACCGAAACTTAGGAGCCATCGTCCGGCTCACGACGTGAAAGAAGCGCTTGTTGGGAGGCAACCCAACCAGTCGGTTTGCATTTCTTTCTCTATTTCTCCTCGGTTGAGTCAGTTTTGTTATTTGATTTTAGAGTCAATAACTCAACCTTTGTGAGATTTTGTGTGGTGTTTGTGTTCTGATTACTCTCTCTTCCTGGACTGCACTGCCTGACCCGTACATCATCATTCACCCTTGATCTGGTAACTTCGTTCAACCCTCCTTATCTTTCCTCCATTGAGGACAATGTCGTGCTTAAGTGTGGGGGGGTGTTCGATTATGTATGCGGGTGAATGTTTGGCTGTTTGTGTGCTTGGAGCCTAGTCCACTGTCCAAATTTTTAAATTTGAGGGCTCCAAGTACGTGTTCCATGCAATTGCCTGCTCAGTATGCTTTGAATTGACAGTCTTTACAGTAATATGCAACCTAGGGAGGTAGTGTAGCACTATGGAGGATGTTGATGCATTTAAGAAGTCTCATTTCTTCTTCATATAAAGTTGGTTGATTGAGTGAATTAGTGATCTTAGGACCCTTGAATTGTGTGGTGTTGTGGATTCTCTACCTGTCATGGACTCTTGTATCATGTTTTGAAAGTAACAGGTGCTCGAAAATGTGCTTCAAAATAAACGTCTCCCGTGCGAATAGGGCGAAAGTGTGTAAGGGGAGACGGGAATTCGTTCCCAATTTCCACCTACTACCTCCAGCCCCCTTACATGTCTTTCCCCCGCACGAGGCTCGAGACATCCGCTCCTGGCATGGCCGGTAAGAGCAGGTTGGGACCCTTGAAAAAGAAAAGAAAAGAAAAATATCAGAAAACAAGCAAAACAAAAAAAAAGGGGTCTCAACCATCTTCAAGAAGCAGAAAATAGAGCACCTTGAAAAATGTGAGTCCATGATCTGTTGTTTTTGAGAATCTCCTCATCCACAATTCATTTGTCCTCTGTTCACTATTTGCCATGATGCCGACTCGCCGAAGAAGTTATGAGATGACTTGTGCGTCGGTTGACCTCGTAAGCTGCTAAATGATCTAGGAAGTCCTCTACCTACGATCTGGGTTGTTTGTTGCTATAGAGGTCTGGAGAGTTGCATTGGTTTGAGTTAGGTTTGCTTGGGGACAAGCAAACAGTTAAGTGTGGGGGGATTTGATGACTCGGTATTTGCACATGTTTTCCCCTTTGTTTCTTGATTGTTTGAGCTTGAATTATTGCGTCTTTGGCCTATTTTATGCTAGGTTGTGTTCCTCTGTCCCATTTCAGGTCCTAGCACATAAAGTGAAGCATAGGCGCAAGTTTCAAGTCAATCAGAGATCAATTGACGATTCGAGAGAAGAAACTCGGGCATGACCTGAAGAAGAATGGATTTCTACCTCACTTTATGAACAAAGAATCATGCAAGCTTGTTATGAAACGAAAGAGGACGAGACTACGAGCGTCTGGGATCAAACGGCGATTGATTCGGAGTCCGGACGAGGGAGAAACGAAGCATTAAACAGAGGCTGAGCAAGCTGCACGGGCAGACCAGCGTGGCCACGCACGGCCGTGCAAGTGACCAGTTTGGCCGTGCGGGATTGTGCGTGGGCACGCACGGGCACAAGTGAAATCCGCACGGCCGTGCAACATACAATTCTGGCCGTGCGAGTTGGCTGAGGTTCAACTAATTGATACGCCGCGTTTTGAGGTGCACGGCCAGAATGGTGATGTGCACGGCCATGCACCCTGGCCGTGCGAGTCGGGATTTCCTGGTTTTAAGCCAAATTCCGAACCAAAGAAGAGGGAGCTGGGTTTTGGATCCCAAACACCCAAGGGACGAACCCTAGAGAGAGAGGGCGATTTGAGGGCATTCTTGGAGTAGAGAAGGAGGATTTCTTCGCCTTGGAAGCTCGAGGAACAAGCCCGGACTTGAAGACTGATCATCTGAAGATTCTTACTGCAGTCTCTCTCTTCTCTATGGAGTAACTTCCCTTCACTTAGGTTTTGAGGAACCCTAGCTATGTTTGTTTGATTGGATGATTGTATGAGTACTCTGACTGGTTAATCTTGAGTTCATATTCAATCTATGCATGTTTTCATGATTCAATTCTGCTTTAGTCGAGATTATTGATTCTGCTTTGATTCTATGAGAGGGAATACCTGATTAGGTCAATAGAGCACCATAGATTGATAGTAGTGGATCGATTGCTTTAGTCGAGGGTTGATTCACTGCTTTGTATCGATTGAGAACCTCTTTCGATAGAGGGAGTCTAGTTCAGAACGCCTTGATCAGTTGTTCTAGAGAAGGATACGTCCCTCTAGGCAATTGACTCAAGAGGGCCTTGTTCCTTTAGTCGAGACTCAAGGTCTAGTCAAGGATTCTCCGCATTGTGAATGAAAGTGAAACAGGTTAGAGATCATCAATCATTAATCTGGCTAGTGGCTAGGGGGAATCATACCTAAGTGAGTTCCCAACCTGTAATTAGATTAACTTTAACTGTAGTTTGCTAGAGTAGTTTTAGTTCTTTCATCTTAATCTGGTTTGCTAAATAATAAACTGAAGTTGAGTAATAGTAACTCTAGAGACCCGTGGATTCGATATTTATCACTTGAGCCACTATACTGCAGTCCCTTCCATTGGTTACACTTGGCCTTTGTTAGGTGTTGTGTTTTAGAGCAGTCAGTTCTCCTATCCTCGTAGTACAAGTTCCAACTCACCTCTTCCCTCGACGATGCTCCATCTGTATTGAATAAGCTCCCAAAGATGGTCTCTTGAACTGCTTCCAGACTTGGCCAAAACCAGCCAATTTCCCAGTTTCACCCTGGCTACTTGATGATCCTCGTCCATGTACTTAGAGACTTGGAATTGTGAAAATAACCATCCAGACTTGTACATAAACACTTGTTCTTCAATCTCCACCCTTCCGCTTGCATTTCCAATCAATCATAATGTAAGATATGAACATGTAAAGTAAGCACCACGAAACAACCCAAACACTTAACCAAATTCTTCCATTTTTTCAATCAAACATTGATGGATCCTTTGGCAAGCAATTGATTCGTGTTTAAGGGCCAATCTAGGATTATATCATATATGAACTACCCAGTGGAGGAGCTATTCACAGAGGAGGGGGGTGCAAGCACCCCCCTTAGGCTGGAGAAAAAAATTAACGGGTATAGGGAGTTTCTATCCCTAGGTTGCCACTTTATTCATTGAAACTACAGAAAGTAATCAACCCCTTATTTGTATTGAATCGAATGCCCTCCACCACCCCTGCCACCCTGTCAATCCAATTGCTCCCTGCTATATAACCTTCAGAGATAAAAACCAGCCACCCATCGAATTTGTTATAAGAGGGAAGTCAGCAAGCTAAGATTTCTATTCATCCATCCTCTTATATCACATAAAGAAACTGAACCCACCTTTGTTTACCCCTTGCTCTCATTCCAACCGTCTAAACTCTGAAGTTGTATTCTTTTTGGGTTATGGCGTCACACTTGACACTCATTCTTCAAGCAAGTTAGGAGGGATCGTTTTCATCCATGAAATACACTCATTCTTCAAGCAAGTGAGGAGGATCATTTTCATCCATGAAATATATAAAAAATGATCTTCGATGCCGAATAAACAATAAGTGGTTGAACGACACATTTATAACATATATTAAATAATATTTGCTATATAGTTCGAACAAATAATGTGTTATTGAATGCTTTCAAAACATGAAATCTCATCGCAGCTCGTTGTAAGTCGCGTACATCAAACTATTTTGTAATTATAGGAAATTTGGGCACTACGTTATTGACTTCTTATTACGTTTAGTTGACTTTTTTATTACATAGTTCATTTTTTATGATACGGAAAAGGCACCCCCTTGGCTAATTTTCTGGCTCCGCCACTGGAACTACCTTCTCAGGCGAGAACCAAAGTCACAACCCGAGAATTAATCACAACCATAACATTGCATGAAATTTGTGAACGAAAATTGACGATGGAGAAGAGGCGATTACCAATTTAAATCAAATAATTCATTATCAAATGCTAACACTTTATATAATATGATGCTTATTCCATCAAATGTAAGGTTGTCAAAGTTACAAATGAGTGTTATGCCGGATGTGGAACATGTTCACAAAAACTCAAAGACACAAATGAGTTCTTATGTGCGAATTGTACAATGCCATCAAATATAACAACAGAACAAACTATTAAAATTGCAACCATTATTAATATAAACATGGGTTGATATATAGTGCGGTGATGAATATATGTGACACATAGTTGGTTGTTTAATTCTCTCACACTCATATTATCAACGAAACAATAGATCGTTTGTTAATAATTGGTAAAACATGAAAATGATTCAGTAGGAAGCGAGAGAACCTCCTTATAGATTCAAATTGATGAACTTTTTTTTTCCTCTTCTTTTGACTGGATGGATTGATCAAATTTGAGTTACATGTTTAAGGAAGGAAAAACAGCAGGTTGAATTGAATTAATATATATTTTATAGAGTTATCTAACATTTTTGGAGCACACAACCTTTGATTAGTTAAAATTAAGTTGCCAAAGCATGTCAAGGTCCCACATCATCTACTTATATATTATCAAAAGTTTGTAAGTAGGAGATTGTTAAAGCTATCAATTTTTATAACATGCTTACAAGATCTGAGGTTATGCTCTTTCTACATCTTCATTTATTTAGCTGAGTCATGTTTCAGTTAGGAACATATTTGTAGTTGGATTACTTTCGTTTATTTCCCACCAACATGCGTACAATTGTAAATGACATCAATTCGTTACTTCAATGTATTAATCGCTCATGATAGAATACAAATTCTTCATATGTAGCGTTTTTTGTGTTCAATGAAATATATGGGAAGAGACTATCGAAATGTAATAAAACAAGAGAAATTTGATAATAGAGAATCTATACACCTGTCACTTGAAGAGTTAAATGTGATGTTACTGGTGGAATTGATGACATGTTGTGTTTTTATTGGGAGGTTGTTTTGTTTTTCCGTTTTATAGTTATTATATAAGATAGGTTCGAAGTCGATCCACTAAAACCCGTTTCCGTAATTGAATAATTTAAATCCACTCCAACTTGCTTAACAATTGTTGTTATGGTTGTTCAGTTGGGTTTTGTCTTATTCATTTTTTTTCTTTTTGCTCAATCGTCTTATTCATTCACCAATCACCATCAATCACCTTTTCCCCCCTCTCTTTGTTGCCAGCTATGACAGACACAGCTTACTAGTTACAAGCGGAGCATGATAAGTATTCACAACTCACAAGACATGAAAGTAAAAAATTGATATGACGGTAATAAATTAAAGGAAAAAGAAAAGACCGTTGGATTTGATAAATTATATGTTAAAATGCAAGAGAACATCTCCTTTAATAAATGCTAATGAATTGGTGAAATAAAACAAAGTCCTTTGTTTGTCTTCTTCATCAGGACTTACATACTCCTCATGCCAAAATTTATCTACTCTCCATTCCATCGAGGTTCATCCTCCCCTTCTTAGTTAGTAATCAACATTAATCTACACTTGTGAGTTGTGACTAGTACTAATTTGAAACCGGGTTTGATAAAGTGCGGTGGTAAATATATGTGGGAAATGGTTGGTGATTCAATTAATTAATTAATTAATTCTCACACACTAATATTCTCAACCCACTATAAATACAAATGGGGCTTGGTTCGGTTGGACAGATGGATTTGGTTATATCTTTTTTCTGATTTACTCCTTTCTTCTTTATTGTCAATCTCGAATATATAATTAGTGATAAACTTTAACTGCACCAACCCAACTTTATTGTCACGGTTAACTTTAACAACGCACTTCTTTCAATTCGAATTGACAGTAAAAGAAAGAACGGACACAACATACAAAGAACCACCCTCATAGGTGTTCGCAGCTTACAAGTAAAAAAGTAGTTAGAATTTAGAGACATAACATGAATACATTAAAGGAAAAAGAAAATAACGTTGATTTGAAAATAAATTAATACAAGAGAACACCTCTATTAATAAATTAATGAAAGAAAATAAAATTATTTGTTCGTCTTCTTCATCGGGACTTACTCCTCAAATTGATCTACTATCCATTCAATCAAGGTTCACCCTCCCCTTCTTAATTAGTAATCAACATTAATCTGCACTTGTGACTAATATTAATCTGAAATCGGGCTTTATTTGAATGCGGACATTTGAGGATAATAGTTGAAATACGGGTTGCGTCGGATATGTATAAATACATACTCACACAAAAGAGACGGATTGTATAAAGGACAATATTCATCCAACATTAAACCTACATCTTAGTGATAAATACAATTGAGGTTGGTCGGGTTGGACATATGAGATGAAGGTAAAAAAAATGAAGTGACTGGACATTTTAATTGGCTCGTGGTCAATAGTAAACTAACAAATATTATTTTTGTTTGGCCGTTAGTCAAAAGAATGAAACGACCTTTATCTTATGTTGATCTTTGGATAAATATATAAGCATAAATTGAAACGATGTATTACATTATTTCGAATTCAATTCTTAATCGAAAGACATTAACTCTTGGATAAATATATAAGCATAATTTTTTAGTGTTTGTCATCATACTTATAAAGTCATAATAGTTCATTTATCTAGTTTTCAATCATGTGAGTCTTCAATTATGCGAGGATAAATGTTTTTAAGAAAAACAATTTTCAAATGGTGGATTATGAACGGTCTTTACATGAAGATTCGTTAACCAAAACAATAAAAAGAAATATGAACAATATATTTAATTCCATAATTTTATATATTTAGACTAACTTGCAACTAATGCTTGCTATATTTGAACTCACCCCCACCAAGCATACTCAAATTATTTATATTATGTCATATATAAAATAATATTCAAAATACACATGAAAGTAACTCTTTCTGAGAAAATTTATATACACTTTTAATCTTATAATATACTGAACAAATTTTCTTAGATGGTAACAAACAGAATTGATATCTAAAGGACAAAAAACTATGCATAAAGAAAAAAAAAAGCATGCAAAGGGAAAACATAGAAAAAAGAATTTGATGGAGATTAAATTGGAAGAATGGAATACTAAAAAACGGAAATTGAGGGGGGCAGTTACCGCAGGATCCCCCCCCCCCCCCCTCCCCCCTCTTTTCCTAGAGAAGATATGATTGGCTAATAGTGTATGTTGATGTGGAAATGTAAAGAGAAGGGAAATTTGAATCCCAAAAACTTAAAATGAGAAAATCTTTAATATAGTCTTTAGACTTGAAAACATTTTTCGAGGAAAATAGTTTTTAAAGTATTAGTTTTCGAAAAAAGCCCGTAAAAATGATTTAAAAAGTCCATTTGAAGACAGGGAAAGTAAAAGACGATTTGACAGCCAACCAATAAATGGCAGGAAATCAAAAGGTTACGTTCGTTTGATAATAAAAGAATAATAATAGTACTAATAATAATAATAATAAAATTTATTAATAATTAATACGTTATGTGTAGAAAACGTATTCTATTCTGGCCAACCGTTGATTCCGGTAAGGGCCATTAATTGAGGAGTAACGGATTCCCCTGCTAGTTTCTCTCTTTCACTCTCTCTCTTCCCTAATACCGGGATCGACCCAATTAGTCTCATCTCCCAAACCCTAAACCCCCAGAGACCTCCGCCTTTGTTCTTCCCTCCATCTCTCTAGGTTTTCTTTGTTCGTATCAGATCAATAGCCGCCTTGAGAATAAGATGCAGTCGAGGAGAAGATCTTTAAGGTGTCCTTTACAATTCTCTCTTTTGTCTTTGTATTCTCTGTTTCATTCGGTTGATCTTTTCCCTCTCTTCTCTCTGTTATTATCCTTACTTTGTTTTCCGGTTCTCCGTCTTCTTGTCCAGACTTGAGAACACCAAATCAATGGTGAACAATGGCGATTCAACACCATGGTATTTCGTTTTCGATATTTGTATTTCAATCTTCCTGTTTATCATACCTTACTTTACTCTGTTTAAGCTATGGTTCTTGTGATGATGAACCCTCTAGATAAATTCAATTTTTATTTCCATCCCTTTTATCGAGAATTAAGGTTTCTTTGTTTGATTTTTATTATTTTCATCCATTCTTTTGGCTCGCAGTTCTGATCCCGACGAGCGCTTCCCAAAACAAGAGTATGAAGTGTAAGATTTTTCTTTCCCCTTTTTTACCACGATTTTTCCTTCCTTCGTTTCTTTGTTTTGCAAACCCTAAATATAACTAGCTACAAATCTGCAGATCTGGGTATGTACCTCGTCCTTTGTCTTTTGATGACGAAGGCTATCCTGATGATGATTCTGAGTATTCCGGAAATAAGAGGCAGAGAGTATAACCTTTTGAGCTGATAAATTCTTTGATTAGAAGCTGCATACATTTTAGATTCATTCCTCAAGTAATTAGTTCTTACAATGCCTGGACCGCATATGAAGCTCTGAATCACCGCTGAAAGCTATGACAAGCCGAATTACTTGGATTAATAGTGAATCTGGCACGTTAAATCATCCTCCTACTTAGGAGAATGAGCTCTTTGCTCTAATTGAAGATAAGAAGATTGTATCTGACCTATGTCAGATTCACTGGAACAGTTTTATAGGTCTCGTATAGTTGATCCCCCCATGGTGAAGATATGGTCTACCGCTATGTTGGAGTTGAGCAGGAAAAATTTGATATGCATGCCACTAGTTGTTTGTTATTTTGCACCAGTTTTAACGGAGCTGGAGCTTTTAGTCACCTCTATGGTACGTACGATTGGTGAGAAATTTCCAGACTTGTTTACTTCACTTTCTCAACTACCAAACAACCAGTCTCGCTGTTCATCTTGTCCCAATCACCGGCGGACGTGGCAAGGACGCCGAGTAGAGGAAGTGGAGTGGACGAACGCAATCTTTGCAGTATGAGTTCTAATCAAGAACCTGGAAACAATGGAGGGGACGGACATAGGTAGTTTTCTTTCTCGGTTTTCTCACTTCGTTTTTTGAATCTATTCGAGAATTGACAATCTATGTGATTTTGCGTATATCAATCACCGTCGGACGTTGCAAGGACACCGCGCAGAAGCAATGGAGAAGACGAACGCAACCTCTCCGGTACGAGTTCTGATCAAGAACCTGGAAACAATGGAGGGGAAGGACAGAGGTAGTTTTCTTTCTCGTTTTTCTCCCTTCGTTTTCAGAATCTATTCTCGAATTGACAATCTATTTGATTTTGCGTATATCACTCACCGTCGGACTTTGCAAGGACACCGCGCAGAAGCAGTGGAGAAGATGAACGCAACCTCTCCAGTACAAGTTCTGTTCAAGAATCTGGAAGCAAAGATGGTCAAGGGGAGAGGTAGCATCCCTTCGCCTTTTTCTCTCTTGTTCTTGGAATTCATTCGAGAATGGAAAATCTGTATGATATTATATATGTCAATTTGTGATTCAGTAACTTTTGCATGCCTTGTTTTGGTATTCGTCTCTTACTGGTTATCAGGGTTTCTGCAAGTGATACATTAGGGTTTTGGTAATCAATTTTCGTTTGATGGTGTCTGGATTAATTGAAGAATGTCGGATCTGTTTGATGTTGTATGTAAATCTGTGAATCAGTAACATACTGTACTCTTGATTTTAGGGTTTCTTAGATGATAGAGCTTGTGGATAAGTTTTCTTTGGTTCTATTTCTTCATTCGGTAAATTCTTTAGGAATCTGAATCAATTACTCTTTTTTCACTGATTTGCCAATTTCATGGTTTTTCGTATTTAGGTCTGTTGGAACTGTGGAAGGGCAAAATCTACAATTTTTTCGAATTTCATATGGTCAAATGTCCTTGGCATTTGATTTGTTGGAATCTGGCTTTCAAAGGTTGCCTTACCCCTATTTTGGTTGTCATGGTTCACACCAACTCGAACCAGAGTTTGGCGAACTTGAAGAATCTGAGCTTTGCGTTAAGCTATGTGGATCATTACATTGGACATGTATTAGTTATGCTAGTTCTTTGTCATTTATTATTTCCATTAGTGCAGCTTGTTGATCCAACTTTTGTGCGTTTTGCAGATTTGTCACATTTATTGATATTCAAACGATCTGCATATTTTCGCAGAGTAAATTCTGTTAGATTACATCTGCTTAATGCAAGAGCATACACTGCTATAGAAAGGCACATTTATATTATGTCATATATAAAATAATATTCCAAATACATATGAAAGTAACTCTTTCTGAGACAATTTATATACACTTTTAATCTTATAATATACTAAACAAAGTTTCTTAGAAGGTAACAAACAAAATTGATATCTAAAGGAAAAAAAACTATGTATAAAGAAAGAAAAAAGCATGTAAACGGAAAACATAGAAAAAAGAATTTGATGGAGATTAAATTGCAAGAATGGAAAACTAAAAAAGGAAATTGAGGGGGCAGTTACTGCAGGTAGTTTTCTTTCTCGTTTTTCTCCCTTCGTTTTCAGAATCTATTCTCGAATTGACAATCTATTTGATTTTGCGTATATCACTCACCGTCGGACTTTGCAAGGACACCGCGCAGAAGCAGTGGAGAAGATGAACGCAACCTCTCCAGTACAAGTTCTGTTCAAGAATCTGGAAGCAAAGATGGTCAAGGGGAGAGGTAGCATCCCTTCGCCTTTTTCTCTCTTGTTCTTGGAATTCATTCGAGAATGGAAAATCTGTATGATATTATATATGTCAATTTGTGATTCAGTAACTTTTGCATGCCTTGTTTTGGTATTCGTCTCTTACTGGTTATCAGGGTTTCTGCAAGTGATACATTAGGGTTTTGGTAATCAATTTTCGTTTGATGGTGTCTGGATTAATTGAAGAATGTCGGATCTGTTTGATGTTGTATGTAAATCTGTGAATCAGTAACATACTGTACTCTTGATTTTAGGGTTTCTTAGATGATAGAGCTTGTGGATAAGTTTTCTTTGGTTCTATTTCTTCATTCGGTAAATTCTTTAGGAATCTGAATCAATTACTCTTTTTTCACTGATTTGCCAATTTCATGGTTTTTCGTATTTAGGTCTGTTGGAACTGTGGAAGGGCAAAATCTACAATTTTTTCGAATTTCATATGGTCAAATGTCCTTGGCATTTGATTTGTTGGAATCTGGCTTTCAAAGGTTGCCTTACCCCTATTTTGGTTGTCATGGTTCACACCAACTCGAACCAGAGTTTGGCGAACTTGAAGAATCTGAGCTTTGCGTTAAGCTATGTGGATCATTACATTGGACATGTATTAGTTATGCTAGTTCTTTGTCATTTATTATTTCCATTAGTGCAGCTTGTTGATCCAACTTTTGTGCGTTTTGCAGATTTGTCACATTTATTGATATTCAAACGATCTGCATATTTTCGCAGAGTAAATTCTGTTAGATTACATCTGCTTAATGCAAGAGCATACACTGCTATAGAAAGGCACATTTATATTATGTCATATATAAAATAATATTCCAAATACATATGAAAGTAACTCTTTCTGAGACAATTTATATACACTTTTAATCTTATAATATACTAAACAAAGTTTCTTAGAAGGTAACAAACAAAATTGATATCTAAAGGAAAAAAAACTATGTATAAAGAAAGAAAAAAGCATGTAAACGGAAAACATAGAAAAAAGAATTTGATGGAGATTAAATTGCAAGAATGGAAAACTAAAAAAGGAAATTGAGGGGGCAGTTACTGCAGGATTCCCCCCCCCCCCCCCCCCCCCTTCCTAGAGAAGATATGATTGACTAATAGTGTATGTTGATGTGGAAATGTAAAGAGAAGGGAAATTTGAATCCCTGAAACTTAAAATGAGAAAAATCTTTAATATATTCTTTAGACTTGAAAACATTTTTCGAGGAAAATAGTTTTTAAAGTATCAGTTTTCGAAAAAAAACCCGTTTCTCTGTTGTAAGATTTGCAACGAATCGAAAGAACAAACGGGTTTAACGTGGTATCCTCGATCAAGTGATGACCGAGACTAATCCACGGGAGAGCGGAAAGCTCTCCAGCTGCAACTATTATTGATGATCAATTAACTTGGCCGAAGCCAATGAGTACACGTACATATATATCCCTTTCTACAATAAGTAACTAGGGTTTCACCCTTGCTAGACTCGACAGACATTCCAATGACAGCATGGGCTTGGTGGGCTGTACGTGACTCGTGCATGGACTGGGGAACATGGGTCGAAGATCCATCCAATATCTGTTGATGTTCTTATCGAAGAATTGAACTCAATCCCTTATCCATATACCAGCACTTAGTTTGCAGATATGATTTTACTATCCAATGAGTTGCATTGAGGTCGGGATGGCAACAAAACACGAACCCACGGGTACCCATCCGACCCAACCCGATCAACGCGGGTAAAATTCATGTTGACGGGTTTTGGACCGGGTTTGGGTTTTAACCCGTTCACTATTCACCGGGTTGGATTTGGGTTTAGGTAAACCCGGCCCATGGGTACCCGCCCACACTCATATAATTAATTTTCTCGGTATATTTAATATTCTAAACAACTAATCTTATTTATGTTTGTGGAGACATGTCTAATTTTTCTTTCTAATTGTGTGGAATGAAGTTGATGCTATCGAGTGGAGAGTGAAGAAACTTAATTGAAAGGAAGAAACTTTCAATTAATCATGTTATTTATGGATAATTTGTGATTTACTTCATTTTCTTGAGTTTTCTAGATTGATGTTGAACAATTTGTATAGTTAATTTGTGATTTGCTTGAATTTTCTAGAATTGTGTTTTATATATGGATAATTTGTATTGAGAGATTGATATTTGACTTTAATTTTGATAGGAACTTGTTATTGTAAATTTTTTACGACAAAAAACTCATGGGTACCCATGAACCCGCGGATACCAACCGGGTTGGGTTGGGTTTGAGTTTTTCAAACCCAATGGGTTTTACCCCAGGTTTTTTTCACGGATAAACCCATGGGTTTGGCAAAACCCGACCGAACCCGACTCATTGCCATCCATGGACATGTTTTTGGTCATAGGTGGACTGATATTCATTTTGAAACTTTATTTGCTGGAATCGAGAGAGATGGGTGTGTGAATCCAGAACAGATAGTAAATGATTTTCGCAATGTAGGGCTACAAGAGAACGTCCATGAAATTAGAAACAGGTGTTTGATACTTCGTGAAGCTCCAGCAGACCAAGTCCTGGCAGCTTATGATTCTGCAGGTAGTAATGTTATTATTTTAATTTTATCTTATATTGTAGTCTTAATATGTTGTACTATGTTTTAGAAATATCAAACGAAATTTTTGTCACTCATCAGCTTTGGTTTTGTTGCAGATTTTCCTACACATATGTTGGCCCGGATTGAGACCCTTAGGAATGGTGGCTATCATATTGGAAATAGTAATCGGGTTGATTGATTGATCCTAATCTGTCTGTTTTTTTTTATATATAATAATCAAAGCACAGGGGCGCTTTAACCCTTAAGTATTATTCAAGCGAGGAGTATAGACAGATTAGGATTATCAAAATCGATAACACATAAAACAAAGAATGACCAACCGACGTTAGGTAATCCGTTATAAAGTAGCTCTCTCGAAAAACATTTGTAATCTGAACTTTCCAATCTCTCCCTACCCAGCTATGGATTGAGGACTCTAGGATGAAATGAGGGTGATAATGCCACGTCTACAGATTGGACCGAACCGTGAGCTCGAAAAAAAGGACTAGTGTCACAATCAAACCACCCAAGAGATAGTGGCTCGAATTGAAAACCGAGAGGGTCAAGACGCTATAAAATCATGCCATTTTTTAATTTATTTGCAAACTAACTTCAACGGGCCGACCCAATGCGTTCAAGTGCAATTATCATCCACGCGCATTAGCTATTTTAAGCTCACCTACAATTATTGGTTTGTCGAAATACAACACAAGTAGGACGAGCAACGAATGAGTCGGTTCGAGTCAAGTTTTGACATAGCTTGGAATCAACTTGTAAATAAATATGCAGGGCTCAATCTTGTTTCATTTACCGAAACATCAGCTCATGTTTGATTTGAACTCAACTCGTTAATAAGCTCATAAGCTTTACTCGAGCTCGAGGCTCATCAACACGCTCATAAGCTCGTGAGCAGCTCGACTCTTTTGCAGCCCTAAATACAAGCTGATCTCTTTATTCATTACATTAGGACAATGCATCTTCTTCTTCTTCCTGGATTCCATTAGACACAATTTGTTACACTCACTCTACTTTCACATTCCTTCGCTTCTGCAAAACATAATCCTAGATCGATGTTTCTTGCAAACATTAGCCTTGGGCCAAGAGGATCAGTGACGACATCAGCTTGCAAAACCTAATCACCAGTGCACCACTATCTCTTTCAACAAGCAAATCCCAGGGTTCCCTTATGAACGGCAGGTTCAGAAAGTAATGACTTGTTTCGGTTGGCTCCCAAGCTTTCCAAGTGCTCTATCCAATGCTACATTGAAATTGTCAAAAGGAACCAGCTCCATCCTGCAGAGTGAGTGATCCACACCCCCAGAATCGAATCATCATTAGGAGAGAAAAACCCAAGAAAGTGGCCAAAACTGGGGAAGCGATGTGATGGTAGGCTTACTCGTATCTCAGCTTCCCTTCCTTCGCTAACGAGAGAAGATAATCGATCCGTCTCCCACGTTCAGTTGCCTTATCACTGCCCAACCACTTCTGCAACCAGAATCCTCTCAAGGAGAGTTCCTGCAACCATATTGGGCAGCTAGTATTATATGTTGTAGTATTGCGTGCAGTCATCGGACAAACACCCTTATTGAGAGATTAACCTATTCACCACATATTTAGTGTTGATGCCATTCAAGAGTATGCAAAACAGAAAACACAGCATAGAGATATGACTTGCTTTGAAAATGAAGGCTGATGTTGATACTGTGACAGGCTTTTTTGACATGCCCCCATATGTTACCATCGTTCCTCCCAGCCTGAATAGTGCAAGACATTATCAGATCAACACGTATTATATAAACCTTGATAGAATGTGTTCTATTGGACTCAAAAGTTTTACCTCAGAAATTTGAGAACCAAAGAAGCAGAATTACCACCGACACAGTTAAATCCCAGAGCAGGTTCCGATAAACTATTCTGGCATAGAAATGAGATAATTTAGTATCTAACATTATGTACTAAAATGATGTACATGTCATGCATTCCAATGCTCTGCTGCTCGTGAGTTGGCAAATATGCTTATGCAATGAGAATCCATTGATACAAAAAATGTGCAGAAGATAATAACCACTCTAACCCAGTAACTATGAATTGCGAATTGTCAAAAGGTTTGAAGATCATGATACCAGGAGACTCTTCACATTTTTCACATTCAATTGGCTTTCAGTGAAAACTTCATCGGCACCAAGCTTTTTCAACATTTCCTTTGCATCATCTGACCCAACCCTGGAGCAAGCAGAAATCGTGGAATGAAATGAGTCCAGCCTGGTGCACTAGCAGAATATAGTATTTCACCTAGAGAAAGACCATCAACATAACTCTTCTTGTTACTCCTTGTCAAGATTTAACCACTAAAGCACAGGAAAAAAGTGATGAATCTATCCTTAACAATAGATCTTATCACGAAATACTGACTAGTTGAATTTCTAATTTCAGGAGAAAGTCATGCTATGCGGCTCAACTTCAGCTAAAACCGAGGAGAAGGTGAAATAAAAGAACAACAAAAGATTCTTAGACTTCTACCAATCATTTGGCAACAGAAGATTGAAGCCTTTCGCCCAAAGTCATCAATCATTTTGACAATTCACAATCTTTTCCAAATCTGCCTCATACATAGCAGCTGACATTTCCAGCATCGGGAACGATATTAGGTGCATTGAACCACGCAATTGAAATATAATTCAAACTCAAGAATTCCAAACCCCCAAAAGGAAAGGTAAAACAAGAGATGCATGCAAACCCCAACTCCCTCTCACTCTCTAAAAGAAGCCAACTTCACATAATCAAAATTTGAAGATGCACCTGTCCCTTATAATATTAATGCTATTGATGCCTCGAAGTTGGGCAAGCTGGACAATACACTGGCCTACTATACTTGTAGCTCCATTTTGGACAACCGAATCTCCTGCTTGAACACGGTCAAACTTAAGTAAGACACAATCGTTTGGGGTAAAGATTCCAACTTCCATAGTATCAACCTTAAGAAGTATACCCACCTGAATTTAAAGTAATGATATCATCAAGCATTAGCAAAGCAGTCAGCGGATTAACAATGATCGTGGCAGCATATTCAATCGGACAATCTTTATCAACTTTGTGCCAGACGCCCTGCTCCTTCACAACGTAAGTCTGCCATGTCCCTAACCATCAACAAAACCACCTATTAAAGCCACCGGGAAACCTACATTTGATACTTCTGATCAAGGCTACTACCAAGGCAATGGATCATTACTAAGTTCGCATTTCTTCTCAAACTGAACAGAAGTTGCAACTTGCAAGTCAATACATTATGTCAATTTCACATTCTGTACTTCTTCAACAGACTACTAATTGGCTTTATAGCAGGCCTAATACTGACAGTTTTTCATTTCAATGCGAGAGAGCCGCATACCGGAAGAGGGAGGAGACGGGATAACACGATCACCGGGCGAGAACTCCTTCACCGCCGAGCCCACTGAATACACCTCTCCAACGCCTTCGTATCCTCCAACTGCAGGCACCGGCGGCCGCACAGGATACACTCCTACGACCAACCAAAGACGAAAACAATTTCAGAAACAAGGGGATTGCGACAAAATAGACTTCATAGGTTAACTCCCGACCTTCAATTCGATTGATATCAGAAGGATTGATCGGCGCGGCAAGCATCCTAACGCAGACGTCGTTCTCTTTCACTTCCACCGGCGGCAACTCAACCATCCTGAGCCCAAACAACTACCCGGTCAGCCCGACGTCGACCGTTATCCTAACTGCGCCACCGAATTTCAGAGAGCGGATTTACCTAACAACAGAATCGGGCGGGCCGTGCTGATCGTAAACAACCGCCTTGGACGGCGGCGACATGAGAGCCGAGAACGCACGAACAGATTGCAGTTGCGGCCGAGCAGTACCGATCCGCCGTAGAAATTTGAATACAGATAGCGACGGCTCATTGAGAGCTCTAGCTGCCAGTGACCGCACCATCGCCGTTCAGACTTCCTTTCCTCTTTCAACTACAAACAACTACACTCTCTAGTCTAGTCTCTTCTTGTTCTTGTTGACTCGCCGTATGATCCACGTGTCCGTTAGGCGGGCCGCAGCAAGTCAGGCCACGGCCCATAGATAGAAATCCGTATACGCACTTCTTGGATCGCCGGCCCGCCATAACTGGACGGGACCTCTCCTGCCCTGAAAACTGGCTGCA
Organism: Linum trigynum; assembly: GCA_964030455.1. Taxonomy (NCBI): domain Eukaryota; kingdom Viridiplantae; phylum Streptophyta; class Magnoliopsida; order Malpighiales; family Linaceae; genus Linum; species Linum trigynum. The sequence goes on along the minus strand of OZ034817.1, from coordinate 58,199,462 downwards.
AGAAATATTACAGGTCACTCTCTCCATTATTACTACCTAGTATTTGACTTCTTCTCCATCAATGGAAGTTTAGTTCCCGTCCATGGCTTCCCGTAGATTTGATGGTATCGTAAGCTCGTTAAACAGGTCGCTTTCTCTCTCGCTCTGAGAAATGGGTTCTTTGTTAGTGCCGTCCCTGTTTCGATCGAACCATTGTCTCTTTGTTTTTGGGTTGGTTCCATCGATGTAGCTAGAAAGTCCTTTGTAGCTGTCCTGTGTGGGCGCCTCCAGGGCTCGCCGTCCCCTAAAAGCCAAGACCGAGTTTCTCTGAAAGACTATTGTTCATCGATTTTTCCGCATTAGAAAAGTCTAATTCCTATACCCACATCCCCACATCACATATATTCCAATCCACCATAAAATTTTGGCCAGCCGTCCTGCCCGGAAAGAACCTCTCTCTCTCTCTCTCTCTCTATCTATCTATTCCGCTGATATGTAGATTTGGCGCAATAAATTTCTCTTAATTGGGTTGTTTAATCAACTAGCTAGCTGGAGATTCAACCCATCATCTTGGGCTTCACAGTTCCCCCTTCTCTTCTGGTCGTCGGAGCCGATTCTTTATGTGGAGGAAGCGGCCGCCGCCGGGGAATCTACTGTAAGCGCGCAGCTCGATCGTACCGGTTTCCATGTAGGCCGCCGCCGGCCCACTCATCCGGTATGTTGGGTTTGTGGGGAAGGGACATATTATGATTTCCTTGTTGCTTATTACTTGCAAAATGATTTCTTCTTTCTCCGTCGTTCTTGAGCTGATCGGACAGAAAATTATGCCATTTTTCCTTGTTGTTTATCAAATGCATACTTTGTAAATGAAAATATGATTGCATAAGCTATTTACCACGTTTTTATCAGAAAAATGTCTGAAATTGTCTCCAATTACGCATGATTAGTCGGCTTAATTACGTGTGCCATGTAGTTTATTGACTTTTCTTAGCAGGAAAAATAAATTCGTCGTCAAAATGATATTTTTTTCTGATTATTTGTCCAAATTTCGAATTTATATGTCTAGTAGTTGTTGTAACTAGTAAACCATATTTAATCACAATTCACAAGTAATTAGGGATCCAGACAGTGATAATTATTAGAAAACAACTGAATTGTTCTATAGCTTTGTTTAATGAACTGGGGATCAATTATTGCCGTCTTTCTCAATTCAAAATTTTCTCTAATCTTACATTAATAATAATTACAAAATTTTACATCTCTTGCAGCTCATGCTTCAGATTCCATTTCTCTTCCTCCTTCCTCCTGTCGACAAATCCACAGCTACTGCAATTTTAATTTTTCCAGGTACTTTCGATCCCGCCATTGTCGTTTTCTTGATCCACTTATCTGTCCCTTCTCCTGGTTTCCAATCAGTCTGGAATGCTTGATTGTTCAATTCACAACTATGGGCATCACATTACTCGCATTAATGGAGTTTTTTTTTTTTTTTCTTTCTTCTGGGTGGCATCATTGTTAATGGTAACGTTTTGATTAGTAGGCAGAGATTTGCATTCTTTTGGATCAAAGTAAATGAAGACGAGTCGTTCATGGTGGATGGGTACGAGGGATTACCTGATAACGCCTGCCACCTCAAGACAGAGAGCTCATGTGAAGCGGACGCCAAGATGGATTCTGCTGTTCGTCTCCCTCGCCGCCATCTTCCTCATCAGTGCCTACTACCTCTACCAGCCCAGAAGCACGGTCTCCGCCGCCCCTTGCTCTGTCTTCGATCAGGGCGGGTGCACCACCACTTACGACGGGGACCGAGTCGTTCCGGCGAAAGTGTTCACCGACGAGGAGACCTCGGCTCACGTCGTGATCCGCGAGATCCTCAACACGCCCCCTCCGCTCTCCAGGTCCCCCAAGATCGCCTTCATGTTCTTGACGCCTTCCTCGCTCCCTTTCGAGATGCTCTGGGAGAGATTCTTTCAGGTATCGTCGAGTAGTAAGTTCTTGACTCTTATGGTTGTCTTGTTTTCTTCCTTCGTTGGTGTTTTTCTAGCACATTTTCATGGAGCGGGACTAAGAAAGTTTGATCAACTGGTGGCAGGGTCACGAAGACAAGTTCACCGTTTACATACATTCCTCCAGAGACAAACCGATTCATAGCAGTCGTTACTTCGTGGGCAGAGAAATCCGCAGTGAAAAGGTATCATCATTCTATCAAGAACCAGTTGGTTATCAGGCCTTATACCACGTACTAACACATTCATATCGGCCGTTGAACAATTGCTAAGTAGCAAGATGTTTGAGAACAACTTGACCATCTAGACATGTGAATCAATTTATGTATCTGGGTTTTCTTTGTAACAGGTGGAGTGGGGGAGAATCTCCATGGTTGATGCAGAGAGGAGGCTACTAGCACATGCACTTCTGGATCCAGATAACCATCAGTTTGTCTTGCTCTCTGAGAGGTAAACTTCTTACCATCTCTGTGTTAACTAATGTAACTATCAAAAAGTGTGTACTAAACTAATTGCACTGCCTGTCTTGCTGCTGATTTCCTTTTGCAGCTGCGTACCACTCCGTACCTTCAACTATGTGTATCACCATCTGATGTTCACTAATGTCAGCTATATCGATAGGTAACTTATCAGTCCCAGTTTTGGGTATCATTGGCTCCGATGTTATGTCGAGAACCAACATGTTTTAGTAGATTGAGTTGTTGGCAGAGGTTGAGCGAGCGGTGAACCTTATTGTATTGACATTTTGTTACAAAATGAATTACTTCACTGTTTGTCTGTTTCATTTTTTCTCTTCAGCTATGTGGATCCCGGTCCGCATGGCAGTGGCAGATACTCAAACCGCATGATGCCAGAGGTTCGATACTCCGATTTCCGAAAGGGTGCTCAGGTAGATAAAATGCAGTTGATTCACTAGTTTCTTTCCTTTCGCTGTTACTGATCTGTACATGCTGCGAAACTTGGATTGCAGTGGTTCTCCATGAAGCGACAACATGCTATCATAGTCATGGCCGATAGCTTGTACTACAAGAAATTCAAGCTCTACTGCAGAGTCAGTTACATCCTAACATGAACCACATGATCAATCTGGGTGATTATCTTGAGAAGGGGATGATTAACTGGTTTAATCTGGTACCCTATTTTGCAGCCGAATATGGATGGGAAGAACTGCTACTCTGATGAGCATTATCTGCAAACATTTTTCACTGTGAGCATACTGAATGCTGTCATGATTCATCTTCACTCCAATCTACTGTAGGTACCCATTAATTCTTGGTCTTTGTACAGATGATTGATCCTGAAGGGATTGCAAAGTGGTCGGTTACACATGTCGACTGGTCCGAGGGGAAGTGGCATCCAAGATCTTATAGAGCTTCTGACATTACCTACGAGCTCCTCAAGAACCTTACTGTAATATCCACAACCTTATTGTAATTAGTGTAACTAGTCTCTCTTAATTGCGCTAGCATGCTGTTGATCATGGGGCGATCAGTAGGTTTTTACATTGTTGGATTGATCTTGGCGCGTTTTCAGTCGTTGAATTAGTATATCGCGGTGTATTCTCAACGTACGAAATGCACAAGATGACGATCCAAATAATGTTAGCACACGCTGATAGCCCACATGATAGGCAGATTTTCATATGATCTAGTTGTGAAATAACTTTATTTACTTCTCATGTTGTTGCTTACAGACCATCGACGAGGCCATACATGTCACAAGTGAAGGAAAGGTACAAACACTTTCTATTTTTCTTTCTTTAAGTTTTCGTCAATGGTATTGGTGATTGACATTCTGACAACTATGAACAGAAAGTAACGACGTGGAGACCTTGCTTCTGGAATGGAGTGAAGCGACCTTGTTATTTGTTTGCCAGAAAGTTTAACCCAGACACTTTAGATAAATTATTGTACCATTTTTCAAATTATACGACAAATTAGAGATATTAATACACCTGCATTTCTTTATATACTGAAAAGTAGTAGATTATTATTCATTTATAGTGACTAAACCCTTTTTCTATAATTTTTTATTAGTTTCTCCATAATGTAGAATTCTTAAACGGGTGTGGTGTTTTAGTTTGTACAAATGAAGTGGATTGTGCACAAGTACTTTCAGAGCGACAAAATCCAATGGAGAAAACAAGGTTAAAACCCACTTAAGTCTATTAATTGGAGGAGTTGTGTTGAATGTTTGAGGATGAAAGAAAATGTAAAGAAAATGAAAGAAAATGTCAAAGCGAAGGTAAAATAGGCTTTTAGGAAACAATAAAACCCTAGATGCCAGATGGGCATATACGAATAAAATGAATATTCATCCAATGACCAAAAAAAGTATATGCATATCATGCTCAGAAACCTCTATATTTATGGTAGTGAACAAACAATTATCAACAAGTAGGGCCTAAGCTAGAGTAGTTAGTCGGGTGACTATACGGTCCGGTCCGGTTAAATTGGAACAAATTGATCCGGTCTCAGTCCGGTCTTTTCGAGAATGTAAGGACCAAAGATTGGAATGGATACACTCCGGTCTTGATCCGGTCCGGTCTTGACCCGGTCCGGTCCCAATTTGATTTTGATTTTAGATTGAGCTTTTGGGGATTTGAGTGTTGGGGTCTCTTATTCGGTCTTTATCCGGGATTCCGGGATTTTTTTACCTCAAATCTAAGCCCGAATATGAGATTGGATTGTTTGCTATCCGATCCCAGTCCGGTCTCGGTCCGGTTTCGGGTAAAACCAAACAGTCATGGACCAAATTGCCAGCCCTAAGTTAGGAATAAATCAATATAAAAGATAAATTAATAAATAAATAATCATGTAGTAGAAGAATAAGAATTTATTGATCATTAATAGTTAATTACCTTTACAGTCAACATGTATAAGGTTTCTTATGTAATGAATCAAAATTTACCGCGATCGAATATTTTGAATGTGAAATCTCATTAACATCATATCAAAATTTAGATAAAAATATGGTGGGTCGCATTCTAAGAACACAACTGCTACATCTAAAAAATGATGGTGGTGATGATATCTCGCTCTATAGATCTGTGCTAAGCAACTTACTGAATTCTTTACCGACCACCAAACTTGTTTCGACAATAGGACAACATTAAACATGTCAAATTTCCTAAATTCCCTAAATCCCAAACCGAATTATAATTCGGTTCGGTTCGTTTTTTCATACAAAACCGAACTTGTGAGGTTAGGCTGTATCTTCTCTCTTTTAAATTATTTTTCACCCCTAATGTACACAATAAATATGCATTATCAATGATAAAATCAAACATTTCAATACATAAGTCATAAAACATTAACATGATTCAAATATTTAAGCCTCGTAATAAGTAGAAACTTAAAAATCCACCATTTGGAGCTTACAATTATAACAATTTGGTTTTTCGGTTTGGAATTCAGAAATTCGGTTCGGTCGAAAGGACCCTGATTTCCAAAATATACCATTTTCTCTTTCAAATTCCGAACTGAATAACATTAATTCGATTTCAATTCAATTTACATTCGGTTCCGAACCGTATGCCCACCCCTACCTTAAAGATAATAAAAAAAGATATTTTCCATCATCCATTCTTTTCCGCCACTATTTTGATGGAAAAGCCCTAGGGCCTAGGGTATGGACTATGGATCCTAAACCTCTCCATCTTTACACGTGGTGCAGTTATAGCCATCCAGATCGAAATTTTCATAAGTATGTTTGATCCAAGCCGTCCATTCAAAATCAACCAGAACAAAACCGCGGGAAATCGAAGAGATTGCAAGAAGCCAAGAACCTGTCACGCAAAACGTCATTCTCATTTCCCAGTAGCAGAAGCGAGTCCGAGAAGTGAGAACGAAGAGAGAGAGAGAGAAAGAAAGAGAGCGGTCCTCTGCTAGATTTTGCCCTTTCTGCCTCCGTCAATGGCTCCGAAGAAGCGTCCGGCTGTCGAAGGAGAGAAGCGGGCGACCCGCGGCTCTACGGTGACTGCGGCAAGGGCGACCCGTAGCCAGACTGCTGTGGGGAAACTGAATCTAACCCCTCCCCTCGGCCACGAGTCTTCGCCTAAGAAGAAGAAGGCGAAAACCCCAACTCCGAAGGAGCAGGAGGCGAAGCCCGAGGAGGAAGTCCCAGCGCCGCCCTCGGACCCGGAGCAAACGGAGGAGAAGCCGGCAGGTGACGGTGCGGCGGAAGGAGTTGTTGATAAAGCTGCTAAACCGGAGGATGACGCTGAGAAGGCCGGTAGCGACGGAGAAGCTAAGGATGATGTTGGCGAGGCCGAGAAAGTTGGCAAGGGGGTGGAAGCGCCGGAGCAGGACAACGGTGGCAGTGCCGCGGCGAGGACTGTGGTCATCGAGCACTGGTGATTGTTTCTCTCTCTCTCTCATTTTCTGTTTCTTTCCGTCTACTGCGTCTCGTTTCTGGTCTGTTTGGCTTCTGAGAAAGCTGACTACTAGATTTTCGAGATTTATCTGCTCTAGTTCGTAGCTCTTGAGTGAGTATTTAGGTCTTGCTTTGTTACGAATAGCTATTTTCCAGATTGGAGAATTTCGTTCCTGCTAGCTCTCGTTTTCTTTTTCCCCCGAGAACTTCTTCGTCTCGTTCGATGTATCAGGTACGTTTGGCTTCTGAGAAAGTTAGGGTACAGATATTTCTAGATTTCTCTGTTCTAGTTCTTGTCTCTGAGTGCTGTGAAGCTATGGCTCCTTTACTAGAAACGAACTCTAGGAGATTCTGGAAGATTTTAGTTCATTGTTTTGGCTTCCATTGATATCCATGGTTGATAGCGACCTAAAGAAACGCAAATTGGAAAGTGATATCCAGGATTAACGCTTACAGATTGGCTTGAGGGGCGGCATTAGACTTCGTTGCCTGCTTATTAGGGTTTCGTGTGTGGTCATGTTTTTATGATGTAGCTCTGAATAAGATTCCATCGATGAAGGGTACACAGGTTTTGTAATTTGTGTTGGTCCTGACCATGGATTTGTCAAACGATTTGAGTCTAAGTTTGCCTACGTACTAAATTATGTTTGGTCCTGAATCCTGATCAAAGTAACGGTTTGAAAGAAATGGAAGTTCTGAGAAATCTATTTTTATTCTTGTCCAGGGATGGAAAATTGGTAAAGCTCACTAATCAAAAGAAAGTTTAACCCCTTGTGGTGGTGGTGTTAGAACCTCTAGAACTCATTCTGGCCCTTGGAGTTGTTGTTCAAATTGTATATTGCAGAATCACAAACTTCTTTCTTCTTGTTTCATGCTTTTTTTCATCGCAGAATCATAACTTCTTTTCATCTTTCTATCTGGAAAGAAATGGAAGATGATGATTACAAAAATCTCTGCCTGATGTGTGGCTTGCCCTGCAAACAGCCTCTGCTATTGTCTTTTGCGTCATTGTTTAGCTTGGAGCCTAGGATAAGGTTCATTATTTTGAGGAGCTGTGGAAATTTTGAAGGAAATATGACATTCAGGGATGTGGATGTTGTATAAGTCATGAACATTGTAATTAGTGCAATCTTCAGCTTCAACTAAACAGTTGGAGATGAAGATTGAAGAACAGGAAAACCCCAATTTTCAATCTATTGAAGACATTTGGGCTCGTTTGTCTACTTTCTGTTGCTTTCATTCCGTTCTTGGTATCTTTCTTTGGTACACATGGTGAATGTTTCTTGGTTCATGCAGCAAACAATGCAGACAATTCAAGGTGAGGGCTGATAAGGTGAAAGATGGCTTGGTGGAAGCTGTACCTGGGATTACTGTGCTGCTCAATCCTCATGGGCCGGTACGTCGACAAGCTTTTAGTTTTTCTTCTTCCTTTCCGTGCTCCTGATTGGTGAACTTAATCTTTAGCCGCTGAACGTCTTCTTATGACTAATATTCCAAATATAAACTGCCACAACTTTGATTCTGTCGCTGTGAAATTTTGTACTAATACCAAGTCGTTGTTTCGTTTCTGTCATTCATCGGGATGTTCACAACTAGAATACAAAATGCGTGTGGTTTACTTGCATCAGTCAAAACTGTGAATGCGCGTCATTTCCAGTCTGTCCCTTCGTTAGATGTTAGTCCAATTGTTGGTTTAGAACTCAACAATGGTCTGAATTTTACCATATAAATGTCTTGCATCGCCTTTACTTGGAAGGTTGCTAGTTATAGTAGTTTTGGGGACGACAATTTGTCTTTCAGTCGATGTCTAATTGTTGATAAATTTCTCATCACCAGCCTAGGAGGGGTTGCTTCGAGGTACGAGAGGAAGGAGGCAGAGTCTTCATCAGTCTTCTGGTAAAAACAATGGCCATACATCTGTTCAATTATGTGTTCAAACTTTTATCACGTTGCAGTTGCTTTATTTCTGGTGTTCCCTGTTAACTTTTTGGTCACCTCTATTTCAGGGTATGAAGCGCCCATTCCAGCCAATGAAGGATCTTGACATGGATCAAGTTGTGGCAGACATTGCTAGCAAGCTCAAATGACAGCCAAATCCAGTGGCGGAGCAGGTTGGTTCGCTGCTCGGGAGGGTATCTTTTTTGGAGTGAGCAGCGGAAAGGGTTTTAACTTGTGTTGGTCCTTGGGGAGGCATTTTATTAGAGTACCAACTACATGTCATTTCTTGCTACGGAGGTACATATATATAACTCAATTGCTTTAGATTGGTTGCTCTGAAACTTCTTGCGGCTGGTTTACAAGCTCAGTTCCGTAGCTTTAACACAGACACAGAGCTCATTTTGGATGAATTCATCGTCAGAAACTGTCAGTTCTGTCATTGGTCTGTATTCTGATTGCTGTTGGGCAGAGATCAAACATTTGTGTAGCTGCAACTCTGCTACACAGTCTCTCTGCCCTAGCCTTGCCCTGGTATCAACTTCAATGAAAAATTCCATTCTTGAATTCCTTCCTTCTGCTCTTAACTTTTGATATTCCTGCACTGTATATCTTGAGTTACATTACATGTTTAGCTTGGTGTTGGATTGGCTTGAGTGGCTTTGATTTACGCTGTAAAACGTCGAGAAGGGTAACCCGTGAGACCGAGACAGAGTTCTTGATGCAAGCTTTCCATTTTGAAAATTTTATTTCTCTAATGCTGCTTACATAAATGGGAGGAAATAAGAGAGGATGAAGATCAGAATGGCGGATACATAAAAAAAAAGCTGTGGTGTATGCTAATAATAGGAAAGTGAAAGCCGATCACTCTATGATCATATTATTGCAGTTTGCTAACGCCCAGCCTTTTCAACCCTTTTACTGTGTTTTCTTCCTCGTCACGGCAAGCTTCAGAAACCCGTAGCAAATGCCATCAATCCGAGAAGCACGGCGCAGGCAGCCGCAGGGGCGGAGGGAGAAGAAGCGGCAGAATGGGCGCCTCCAGGTGCCGGAGCCGGTGTATCGGAGGATTCAGCATCGGCGTCAGGCTGTGGAGGGGAGTCAGCTTCCGGTGACTCGGCCGACTGAGGAGCCTCCTTCCTGTGCCTCCTGGACGGCGCCGGCGCGTTGGATGGGCTCGGCGACGTAGCCTTCTTTGGCGACGAAGCCTTCTTGTTGTAAATCCACTGAGGCTGGATCAGGTTGCTGATCTCGATGACGGAGAGCGGCGACACCGCCGTCACCACCTTCTGCATCGTGGCGGTGAGCTGCGCGTCTGCCCCGCCGTTGCCGAACTGGACCTGGTTGTTGTCAGACTTGGTTATGTTGATCTGGCCCTGGTCGCCGCTGGCCTCGCCGGTCCTCTGGTACATGGTCGTGAACGTCACCGAGCGCCTCTTCCAGCTCTTGATCTTGTTGCTGTCGAGGTAGTCCATGATTACGTTCAGCATCAGGGTGTTCTTGATCACCTGCTTCGACTGGCCGGAAATGGAGCCGGCGCCGCCGTCGTTGACGACGAGAACGGTGGCCGTGCCGAGGTTGTTGATATCATCGGCGAGGCCGGTTTGGGAGAGGAGCTGGTTGAATTGGTTGTAGTCGGAGTACTTGGCGAGCGTCTCGGTGATGTTGAAGCTGCCGCCGGCGGCGGACGCCGAGGAAATGGACAGGAGGCAGACCGCCGCGAAGAAGAGCCAGTTCTGAGTCTCCATTTCTCTCCGATTTCTTCCCTTTCTGCCTTGGGGGATTATTCGTCTCCTATTCAAACAAAAGCCCTGGAAAAAAAAAAAAAAGTTTAGCCCTGGTGTTTATTATTGTCGGTTTATTATTCCGGCGGGGATGCGATTGTTGAAGGTGGGAGAGAGATCGATCAAGTAAGGCTCTTGATGATGACGATGGAGAGGATTGGGGTAGCCATTTTATAGCAACAAATTGGACCCTATTTTTTGACAGAGTGTGGGTTAGTGTATATTTAGTAAACGAGAACTCTGTTATTTTCTTAGGTTGGAGCTTGTTTTGGGGAGAGCTTAGTGAGAACGGGAGAGTAGGAAGTTGGGGACTAAATAAAGAAAGTGGCCGGAAAAAAGAATGGACGATTTGGAGTCCGGTTGGTTGGTTGGCCGGAAAGTTGTTCGTCTGAGCAGAATTCGGAAGTCCGCATTGGATCGGGATTGGTATTCGGCCATATTTGTGTGGTCGGTCATGCAAGTGAAGTGACGAGGATCAGTGTGGGCCTGCCTTGGGTTCGATTGATGGGCCAGAATGGGCCTCCTTTTGGTTTCTTTCAGCCTGGGATCAGTGCGGGCCTGCATTCGTTCAAATGATGGGCCAGTTCTGTTCGCCCAAAGAAGCCCAAGCCCGTCTGATGTTATTGATCGAGAATGAAGATGCTATATCATGGAAACGTTATCTCTACTATATCTAGATAAAATAAATTCGATCTAATATGTTTTATTCGACTTGTTTGACGTATTTTGGGAAGGGTAATATCCGTTTCGTAGACGGGACAAGGCGAACATGAGTACTTTTTTAGATCTGACCTGTCCCGACTCACTCAACTCTCAACTTGTTTTTGTCTGAATTACATGCAATTTAGTCAACTTAATTAGCCTTCTACATTTATGATCTCATATTTTAGCTATAACGAAGTTGTAAATAGGTGAGAACCTCTTTCTCAAATAATATAACTGTACTTTTATATATATATATATATATATATATATATATATATATTATAGTTTGTTTCTTGATATTTAATGAAAAATAAATATTCCAATGTTTTCTTTTTAAATTGCATATCTAAATGGGTCGACCTTTCCTCGACCCGTGCCCCATGATAAGTTATCTGAGCTGCCATGAATATATGTATCGAAATATCAACCTCAGACTTTCTAATACTTCCACTTGTTTTATTGTCTTTTTTCCTTATTTTTCATTCATTTCTTGTTGGTTACTAACGCATTCCAAATTGTTTATTACTAATCATCGATCCCTTTATTCACCTCAAGGTATAGATCAATTAACTATACAGATTAATAAAGATATTATTCGGTATAGATCCCATGAAAGATATTTAAGGTTTCAATTCTTTGGAACCCATTTCGCAAGCAATGATTCACGGCTCCACGCCACTAAGGTTGGGAGCCACCACTAAACTAGTACTTAAGCTTAAATATTTGCACTAATATTTTGTGTTGGGATACTTTACTCGGCAATTAAGTAGGGCGATAAAAGGTCACTTAATCTATGTGTCGCATGTTTCAACCTAAAAATTAGTACTGATGCTCATCTCCAGGGGCGGACCCAGGTAGGTGTGTCACCCGACACACCATGGTGCAAAAATTTTGTGAATAACCCGTATTTTTCAGGTTTAAAAAATCTGAACACGGAACCTCGCCGACACACCTTCGATAATTGTAACCGACAAATCTTGTTTTTTTTATAGTGGCGATGAACTTTTATTGCTAAAGGGAACAGAAAAAAAAAAACAAAAGACTATACACGCAAGGGAGATCACAAGGATTGATCTCACGATGCAACGAGTAACAAAACTAAAAGGAACAAAAAGAACGAAATGCAAAACAAAGAACACACAAAAAACGGCAAAGAAAAGCGGACCAGACCGCTCCTACTTGCCGACAAATCTTGTTACGTTACAAAATTTTTGTTGTCATAATATTATTAAAATATGTAAATATAGAAGTTATCGGACTTTAGACTAGGTAGTTAATTAGTTGGTTGTACAAGAGTAATTGGTCACTTAGTATGTAGTGAGCATTTAGAGAGATAGTTATCACCTTAGAGGTAACCTAGCTTGGTAATTTGTGTGAGAATTGAATTGATTAATAAGCTGGTTGAGTCAAGTAATTAGATAATGAATTACATGTCGTCTTTCCCCGTAGCTTCTTCCTTAGATTTTTCTTTAAGTTAATTTCCAACTTACTTTCTAATTTAGTTATTGATTTCCACGTTGACATCTGTCGCCACCCTCCAATTGCCGGTGTCGACGACATCCTCATTCTCATTCAAACTTCCATTTTGACGCTTGCGGCCACCTTTCGAGCTTCTCATTCCAGCTTTCCCATCTTAAATTTGTGTTTATTTTACCTCTTGCAACTGCCAGCTACAAAATGACATTTTTCATATATGAGCATAATCAAGAATGATATTTGGTATCAGTTGAGTGTTGAGTGACCAATTTATGATATTGTTTAGTTGTTTACATAAAAAAGGTTTGATTGCAACCCAATGGACAAATGTAATTAAGAAATCTTTCAGAATATGAAAACTCATCATGGTTCACTATAAAAAATAATGAATCTAGGTGAAATTTATGAATAAAATTTTATATTAATTTTAATTTTTTAATTTATTTTTATAAGCTGACACACCTATCCCAAAATCCTCGGTCCGCCACTGCTCATCTCAATACACTCTGTTCTCCCAAGCCTCTCAAAAGCAGCTGTCACAGTCAGAGGGGGCAACTTGCTCCCTCTCTTGCATTTCCTTTTTAGCATAGAACAACAACATCATCCAACTGGACATTTTCTCTGGAAAAAAAAAAAGGAGAGGAAAAAAGCAGAGAAAATGTCCAGTTGTGAGGCTACAGTTCGTGTGCATGGTGGGTCGGATCACCACAGGACTGGGGACGTAAAGAAAGATGGAACCAGAATGGACCATTTAAGCCCAGCCCATGTGATCTCATGTGGAAACATTGAGCAAACTGCATGCCATGCAGTGAAGATTAATCATGAAGTGATATACAGATGACATTCATATATTCTCGAAAGAGCTAGCTAGCTAGCTAGGTTTGAAAAGAATATTTTGCATGTCGCGACGGCGAAAGCATGCAAGACACGAGTTGATGCGGTATTCAACGTTAGAACGCACGCGACTACCCCTCCAATAATACGAAGACCGATCGAAAGAAAATAAGGAAAATTGAGACAATGAAATTCGCTTCTTTCCATATCCTAAGCGGATAATAAGTGAATTACAAGCTAAGTAACACCTTAGAGCCCTAATAGTGGGAACGATCGATTTGGCCACAAAGAACAAAACCCTAGCTAACATAAATAGATCCCAACAATTGTCACGCGGTAGCCTTCCGAGAAGAAACGGAGAAATTTAAAGCAGATGAGTGCCCGTCGCTTGCTTCACGTGGACTGCTCGTGCGCTAATGTGGGTCGAAAGCGACGTCGTTCCTTTATTGTTGGATTGACTTGTATACCTGCAATTAGCTATGTAAACCTATATAACCTGTAGATAGGGTTGGAGGTTCGGTTATCGGTTGCCGGTTAACCGGCAGGTTAAACCAATAATCGGCAGTTATCAGTTAACCGACTAACCGAAAAATCGTCCCTCAGTCGGTGTTCGGTAGGAGGATTAGTTGTGGCGGTTAACCGGCTAACCGACCGGTGATAACCGCCGGATAATCGGCTAACCGACACAAATAACCCCCTCATTTTACACAAAACGATGCCGCCAAGCCACTGTCTCCAGCCCTAACCCTAAATCGTCGACGCCGCCCACAGCCTCCCCAATTCCCTTCTGGCCGCCTCTGCATCGCGACATGCGTTTCCCAGTTCGTCCTTCTCGTTCACTCTTCTTCCCAAATCTCAGGCCCCAACGGTGACTTCAGACGCCGCCGCGACCAGAGTGCCACCGGCATACCGCGCGCTACCTTTCATATGTGCTTCCTCAAGTTTCTCTTTGCACGAAATTGGCCGAGCTTGTCCCTCCAATCCGCGACCAGAGCGACACGGCACGCCGCGACCAGTGCGCCGCCGCGACCTTGCTTTCCCTGCTCCACCATCTCCCTCTTCGACCCGCGCCCCTGCTCCGCCGTCTCCTCCCCGATCAGCTTCCTGACTCGCCTTCAGCCACAGTCCCCGGCCGCCGGCCGAGCCTACTGTGGTGTTGCGATTATCTCGGTTAACCGAACAACTAACCGGTAACCGACCGATCGGTTATCGAATAACCGATGGGATCTGTCGGTCGGTTGACGGTAGAGTCGACTGCCCTCGCAATTAATTTGGTAACGGTCGATTACCGATTATAACCGAAATAACCGAACTTCCAGCCCTACCCGTAGATATCTCCTAGATAGCACTTCATGATTCTCCCCCGGCCACTCCTTCCAAAGAAGAGAATCTCCCATTCAGAAAAGCAAAACCATAAGCTATCACCCACTAGATCGATCAGGATAGAGAGGGCCGGAGAGACAGAGAATATTGGGCTTGATGAACCCTTTAAGACTTTATGGTTTTAGGGCATCTTGGTGGGTCCTGCAATATTTATCTAGATTCCATCCTCCTCTCCTTGTAATATTATATAAATACCTTCACCATCTTCCCCTTTCTCCCTCATCACCACCAACACTAGCTACCTACTTCTCTTCAAGAACCTTCTCTCACACACAGACATCATCATCTACATACCTCGCTCGATTATATATATACACATAATGTCAGGAGTGTGGATGTTCAAGAGCAACGGGGTGATCCGCCTGGTGGAGAACCCCAGCAACGACATGGAATCTGGCGGCAGGAGGACAAAGGTGCTGGTGCACTTGCCGAGCGGTCAGGCGGTGACTTCCTACTCGGCGCTGGAGCGCATCCTGTTCGGGCTGGGTTGGGAGCGGTACTACGGCGGCGGCGGCGGCGGAGAGCCGGAGCTCTTGCAGTTCCACAAGAGGTCTTCCATCGACCTCATCTCCCTGCCGCGAGACTTCCAGAGGTTCAGCTCCGTCTACATGTACGACATCGTCGTCAAGAATCCCAACCTCTTCCACGTCCGTGATGAGTACATCCACTAGCTCGCTATTACGTACAGAGCTGCATGCATGCATGCATGCGTGGCTAACTGTATGATTTGTTATCACGAATGGGTTTCTGTGTTCTTGTACGTACACTATATATCTACTATATACAAGGTTCTTTTTCCCCCTCCTTCTATTGAGTGAATTCTGGTTTCTCCAGCAGTTTGATTTATAGATATTCATTTAAAAAAATTTAACAACTTTCTTAGCACCCCTTCTAACGAAAATAAACAAAAATATTATGGACTCGAAGTTTGAACAATCCGACATGTCATGTGTGCTTCAAAACAAAAGGACAAACGACCGACGAGCTCTCTAGCTAATACTATGACATAAACTAACTAATCCCAATAAATCGAGTTATTGAAAAACGTCCGCGCGCGTGTATGAATTATATGCTAACCCCTTCCTTTGATAGTGGTATACATATATATATATGGTGTCTTCTTCTACTGGCTTTTGCGATTATGTTTTTGGCTCGTTGTCTTTTTCTTGTTTCCCGGCCATATGCCATAGCTCATTCAATCAGATCAGTCTCGGTAAGTGAAAAACGAAGTATGAAAGATGATGGTGAGGGGGAAATTTGGTTGAACCGAACTAATTACCAAGTTAAACCGGGTATCCTAGCTCGTCCCAAAAAGTCCCAACAGGAAGATGCTATGGGTCAATGATTAATTAGTAATACTGGATAAGGTAGTTAATTAGTTTGCAATCTGATGAGTGCATGCGAGTGACAATTAGCACTGCACGACTGCAACGTTCCTTCCGATCCACGTGTTGGTATCGGCCGGGTGACAATTTTATATATGCAATCATTTGATAATCTGATCATCTTCTTCTTTGCTTGCCCTAATATTTCTGCCAATGACGACGACAATGACATCTGCCCGGATTGTGGCCGTGTGGGGCGGCGCCGGAGAGGTGGAGAGGTGGTGGGCTATCACGTGAACAGTGTCCTCCCTTGGGCCCCACAATGCCACGTGTCAACATCTTACATCCCGGATTTCCAGGGGGTGACCTAGAGATCAGTATCTTTACATTCACGATTCCCCCATCCACAATCATTTTACATGAATGGTGAACAAAACAAATCCAGAACCGAATGATCCGTCTAAGACAGATTCATTCATATATGAGAATATTAAGTTTTATGGGTAGATTTGTGTTACAATTTTTTTTAAAAAAAATCGAAGTCTTATGGTTGATTGGGTGCGGATTTGAATGGTTATAACCCGTGAATGTCCAAACTAATGTGTGATACTAAGTTCCCCCAATCACAAATCTATTATATATATGCTTTAATTGTTACTCATATCATTTGTTTATATGTATCGTGTTAAGTAAAAATTTTGTTTTATATAATGGATTACTTTTAATCCAACCTGACCCCAAATCACGACTCGAAATTGTTTATTCTAAATGAAGATGATATCCCCGGAAGAGGAATTTTACAATGCTATAGAGCTGGCATGCAGATCATTTTGTTTATGAGATACAAAATAGAACTTTTGTCTTGTATCTCTAAATATATACCAATACTTTAAAGTATAGTAGAATATGAAGGCTCTTCCAATAGACATTATATGTACTATACATATCAAATTAAACCACTCTAAAAAAAACCAAATTAAACCACTCTAAATTGTGTGCGCTATTTTAGTAAAATGCTTTCCCATTTGGGTAGGGATAGAATTAGAATTTTCTTAAACAGGAATATTGGGCTTTGGTCTCACAAGAAAACGACTGCTATGGCTACTTTCAATTTCCCTTCCAACCTCTTTCCAGTTTCCACTACCGGACCACATACAAGCTGGCTGGTTATTCTCCTTCCACTCTAATTAAATTATTTGATTATCCAGAAATCCATACAGAGTATTGTGTAAAATATGCGTATTTCCCTGTCATTCCTCAGATGTTAAAACTACTACAACATGGATATGTTATCATTTATATTTATATGTATAAAGTACGTACGTAGTCTTAAAGTATATACAGTACTTTTATCTGATTTGATCGTTGAATGTACTTTACTACATTTTGACGCGTGTGTACGTATGTACAATACATATAGTTGCCAAGTAAAAAAAAAAAAAGTCCCACATCCAAGAATCAATAGATTCACAAAACATCAGTAGCAATCACAGTTAGAGATGACACTTTTGGCCACCCTCTACCATAAAGCCTCTCTTCTCATATGAATAGTCTCTTTGTCCTTCCAAAGCCTCTCAAAATTAATTAAGCAGTGAGGGGGGCAACTTGTTTCCTCTCTTGCATTTCCTTTTTAGCACAGAACAACAACATTATCCAACTTGCAGAAAAAAGGAAAAAAGCAGTGAAAAATATCCAGTTGTGAGCCTTCAGTGTATGGACCATTTTAGCCCATGTGATCTCATGTGGAAGCATTGAGCAACTGCATGCCATGCAATGCATACAATATTTAGATATAATAATAAACCTCATACTTAGTTTATTGAACTATTGATCATGGTGGTCACCTGGTCGCGACCTGCTTGATTATATTTGTCATAATCGGGGTGCTCAATTAGTACGATATTGCCCGCTTTGGGCCAAGCCCGCATTGTTTTACTCTTGGGTGTCCTCCCCAAAAGGCCTCGTACTAATGAGCTTGGTGGACACTAACATACAAGGGTTCGTTCCCTTATATTACCGATATGGTACTTGGATTGTCCCATAACAATATCATATCATACTAGTTCATAACCTTATACACATGTTTGTTTTACCGTTTTGTACATTCGTTGTGTAGCTTTTCTCCTTTCCTAAGTTGGATTAGGGTTTGGCCGCATGCATTTGGAGAGAATATGTTATATATACATTTCCAATCTCTGAAATCTCTATATATCATCAAATATAGTGACCAAATTCGCATATATTATCAGCAAGTATATTGATCAATGGAGTCGTACGTGGGGTTTGATCAATGGCCCGCCCAAGGGAGAAATTAAAGGAGATGATGAGAGTAGTATAAGTAAGTTGTCGTATTCATTGGGCGGCCCATCGCTTGCTTCACGTGGACAGCTCGTGCGACAATGTGGGTTGAAAACGACGTCGTTCAATTGTTGTTGGATTGACTTCTCTCGATCTATACCTGCAATAACATATAGCTATATCATTTCATGATTCTCCCCCCGGCCACTCCTTACAAAGAAAGAATCTCCCATGCACAAAAAGCAAAACCCAAAGCTATAACCCAAGAGAGGGAGACAAAGAATATTGGGCACGTAACACTTTAATCTTTATTATGGGTTTAGGGCATCCAGGTTGGTCCTGGCTACAATATTATCTAGATTCCATCCTCTTCTCCTTGTAATATAAATACCTTCATCATCATCTCCCCTTCTTCCTCATCACCACCAACATTACCTACTTCTGTTCAAGAACCTTCTCTCTTACTCAAACACAAACAGACTGATCACACATATCATTGTATAGCACATAATGTCAGGAGTGTGGGTGTTCAAGAACAACGGGGTGATCCGCTTGGTGGAGAACCCTAACTGCAGCGACATGGACGGAGGCAGCCGCCAGAGCAGCAGCAGGAGGACAAAGGTTTTGGTGCACCTGCCGAGCGGGCAGGCGGTGACTTCCTACTCGGCGCTGGAGCACATCCTGTTCGGTTTGGGGTGGGAGAGGTACTACGGCGGCGGCGGCGGCGGAGAGCCGGAGCTGCTGCAGTTCCACAAGAGGTCTTCCATCGACCTCATCTCCCTCCCGCGAGACTTCCAGAGGTTCAGCTCCGTCTACATGTACGACATCGTCGTCAAGAACCCCAACCTCTTCCACGTCCGTGATGAGTACATCCAATAACTATATTATATTATATTGCAGTCAGCAAAGAGCTGCATGCGTGCATGCATGGATCCATGCAAATACAAATAATTGAGTGTCTCTGTTGGTTGGTCGGTTGTTTTATGCTTGGAAGGTAAGTTTGTGTATAGGTTGTCAGCTGTGGCTAGCTGTGATTTGATATCACGAATGGGTTTCTGTGTTCTTGTACACTTTCTACTATATACAAGGGTTTTTTTTTTTAAATAGTGAATTCTGGTTTCTCCATCTTTGATTTTGTCATGAACCAACCATATAGTTACGTTTCAAATAACTCGAGTTATATGGAGATATGTTCATGTACAGATTTTGAAGTTTGAACAAGTCCGTCATACCATATGCTTTAAGATCACGGGTATTGGTGGGTCGTGAAGACTTGAAAAAGTGACATCAAATACAAACAGCTATGATACCATGTCATAAACGAATTGGTCCCATAAAACACGAGTTATTAGTAGGCCCGATGGCGGAGCCAATGTAAAAAGAGCGTGTGGGTCGTCCCGTGACCCACCCCTTAATGCGGAAGATCGCGAAGAACGCGTAAATATAAATACAGTTTTTAAGTGTCACTGAAATTTGAACCATAAATCTTATCAATATTAGTCAATATTTCTACTACCAGTAATATCATACGAATATATGTCTTGCAAATTTTTCAAAATATGAAAACACGTCGCAGGACTAAGTTCTGAAATTATCTTAAGATTTTTTTTTCTTCTGAAAAACAAACTTATCTCACCTTTATCTAAAAAAATATAATCCACCTAATACGAAATTCTAGCTACGCCACTCTGAGCATGCCATTCGCTCACTTGTTGTTTTCTAAAGCTTAATGGCGCCCACTGGACCTTTCTCTGCCTGGGTCATTCAATCAGACCATGAGTAGGTGAAAAACATTGTATATAGTCGACGATTCATTATGGAAGATGATATGGGCGAATGATTAGTGGATAAGGAAGTTCGTTTGCAGTCCCTGACTCCATGCAGTAACAATTATGCATGCAATCATTTGGTAATCATCACCCGTCGATGTAGTGAGACATGGTTGTTCACGTGAAGAGTGGCCACACGTGTTCCCCGCCCTCAGCCCCTCTAGGCCCCACCATAAAAGCCACGTGTCAACATCTCAGATTCCAATGGAGAGTCAGCCGCCGTTACTATGAAGTGAGTTGAGTGAGTGCGACATCCCCGGATCCCCCCCGCCTTTCAAGGGAATGATAAGGATTCCGTATCTAGTCTTTTTCCTGGCAATTTGAATGTATAAGCCATAAGGTCACTTGGTTATGCGGATTGTGGCCGTGTGTGTAGGGCTGGCTATACGGTCTAGTCCGGTTAAATTGGACCAAATTGATCCGGTCCCAGTCCGATTTTTTCGGGAATATAAGGACCAAAGATGGACTTGGATACAATCCTGTCCGGTTCCAATTTTATCTTAATTTAAGGTGTTGGGAGTCTCTTATCCGGTTTTTTACCTCGAATCTAAGCCCGAATATGAGATTGCATTGTTTGCTATCCGGTCCCGATCCGGGTTATACGGTCCGGTTTCGGGTAAAACCAAACAGTCCGGGACCAAATAGCCAACTCTACGTGTGTGGGCGCCGGACCTATACACTCTCTTTAACAGAAAAAAAAAAAAGTAGGTTTCACTAAGCAAGCTGAGCCGACGAACCTCCAGCCGTGTGCAAGTGAGAAAGATAGCAGAGGAGGGGTGGATAGGTGGTGGGCTATCACGTGAACAGTGTCGCCATTGTCCCCCAAAATGCCACGTGTCGACGACATCCCAGATTCCAGCGGGAGACACAGTATCAGTATCCTTACTTTCTTTCTGTGCAAGCTAGCTGTCCAATCGAGTGAGACATTCGCGATTCCCCTCATCCACAATCATTCATGATCCAGCCCATGAAAGAGACGGGAGAATCACTTCGTGTTGGATATTTTGGGCTTCGATCCGGTGATCACACGGGATGGTGCACAAGTGGGCCGACTCGAATTGGCCCAATCACTTGGTGGGCTTGCTTGTTTTTCCCGGATGACGATATGTGCCAAATGGAAAACGAATGATGAAATGGTGTCGCTTGTCACACACGGCATATGTCTGTCTACTGCACCTACTAGTACTACTATCAAATCAAGACCCAACAGGACAGAAGAGAGATAAGGACTTTATCAGAAGGTTGCTGTGTAATGGAGATCGTCGATCGTCGCGCGAGTATACGAGACCATCGTGTTCAAGAGACCTAATAGAATCCCTGCCAAAACAGAAACAATTGGATGAATGGTGTAGGCGAAATAGGGTGAAAGGTGGAGATGAGATAAGCAGCTTAATTACCATGATCTTCTCTAATGGGAGTTTCAGATGTTTGCACACCTCAGTCGATATGCATGCCTTCCTCTTGTTCCCTGGAAACATTTGAGCAACCATCCACTTGCCAGAGCTCGTCGTCTAGGGTTGGGTATTGGTTTGACCAAACCGCTCCAAATCGCCCCAAACCGTTTATGCGGTCAATCCAAACCGCATCATTAAACTAACGGTTTCATTTGCGGTCTGATCGTTAAGTGCTTGGCGGTTTACGGTTCGGATTGACCCAAACCGCGCGGTTGCGGTTTGAAACCACAATCCGCTAAGATTGAGTACGCAGAAGTGAGAAGTTGAAACCACAATCTGATTGAGTACGCCTCTGCACCTCGCGAGCTGCTTCCGCCGTCGGCTTCGACCAGTCGGCGATCTCCCCGTCGGTTTCCGCTATCGCAGCAGCGGCCTCGTCTGCGAACACTCTGTTCCAGCCGTTTCCGTCGATCCAGTCTCCGTTCCCGTCGGCCGCTCAGTCGACGCCGATTCCACAGCCTCAGCAGCAGTCGGCCGTCTCTGCTCGCAGCCTGATCCGAAGCAGCAACTCCGTCAGAAGAAGAATCCATTCCCTCGGCAGCAGAAGAAGATTTCTGCGCAGTATCATCAAGAAACTTCTGGCTCATGGAGTAACAAAGCTCGAGAGCCGGCAACGAATTGCAAAGCTCGGGGATCTCGTCGTAGCTAAACCCACCGAATCCAAGATCCAAACACCCTTTCAGCTCATCGAGATCGTCGTCCGTCAAGCTCTTTGCCCTCTTCAAATCCAGGGTCGCACTCAATTGAAATTGGTCAAGCTCTTTCTTCTCCATCGCCATTTTTATGCTGCATTGTCTCTTTGCTTATCAAGAACGTTTGGAACTGTAGGCAGTACAAAAGAGTACTGGAAGAGACAGGATAGAAACCAGTAAGCCTAATTGAAATTGGTAAAGCTCTTTCTTCTCCATCACCATTTTTATGTTGCGGTTTCCAGGTCTTTCTTCTCTAGAGTTGCAATTCATGCTTTCTTGACTTAGTTGGTTTCTGTGTAATTGTGAGTGAAGTGCACCAAATAGGTTTTAGTGTACTGGTTTCACAAAATTTAGAGGCAATTACCACTACATCAGCTCTTTAGATTACTCTAGAAATGGTGAGTCATCAGTCTATACTTAACTTTTGCTTATGCTATGTTACCCACATTAACAGTCTTTCTCTTTCGTAATGAGATGTTAATGGAGAGCTACTCTGTGGAACTTAGTTTCAGTTGGGTGGGTTTGAGTTTTATTTAATTATGTACAAACCGTAATGAATTGCGGTCTAGATGCGGTGCGGTTTAAACCGTATCAAACCGTTAATTTATGCGGTTTGATTTGACCGCACCGATAACTTAGCGGTCGAAATGCGGTGCGGCTCGATTAAGATGCGGTGCGGCTCGATTAAGATGCGGTGCGGTGCGGTTTATATCAATGCGGTGCGATGCGGTCCAAACCGCACTGATACCCACCCCTATCGTCGTCAATATACGTTGTTTTGGAATTGGAAGAGGTTAGAAACAGAATGTAGATGTGCATAGCGGTGGCCGGTGGGGAATATTTGGAGCTCCAAAACCAAACTTACATGTCAAGAGTTTTGTTTCAGACATTCAAGGACCAACAGGACAGAAGAGAGATAATGACTTTATCAGAAGGTCGCTGTGTAATGGACATCGTCGATCGTCGCGAGTATGCGAGACCTTCATGTCCTTTCTATTTTCATTCTGAATGCAGGAAATTTGAAATGGAGCTTCAAGTTTTCTCATTTGGCTTTTATGTATTGTATAGATTTTTTTCAACCTCATCCATCTTCTTACATATTTTTTTTCCTAATTACATGTACTTAGTATTCAAAATTCTGAGAATTTTACATTTCCTTGTATCACTTTTAGCTATGATAAAGTTGTAAATACGTGAGAAGCTAAATTTCTGGAATAATTTAACTGTATTTATTTTCTTATAATTTTTTCTTAATATTTAATGAAAAAATAATAATATTACTAATGTTTTTTCTCGAAATTTCATGTTCATATGTTCAACTCGATCTCCAAAATAAAATTAACCGACCTAAAATCCATAAAAAGTATGAGTATGGAGATACCACCCAACCCGCGCCATTAGGGAGGAGTTACGGTGCTAATTGTACAATAGCTAGCACCGTCCTAACCAAGGGAAAAACTACTACTAGTTTGAATTAGTAGTGATTTAGCTTAGATGTTGTATTGATTTTATAATAATCCGTAGTGATTTCGTTATTTTTAGTAGCGTTTTTTGCTAGTTATCACATAAGGGTTAGCACCTAATCCCATCCCGCCCCATTATCATTCCTACTACACCTTATTACTTGATTAAAAAAGACCTAAATAAAAATATCAAATGTATTGCCTAAAATGGAAAACAAGAAGGGTAGCTCCACATCCATTGATTTTGTTGGGCCGGGTCGGGCGTCGACATGGGTACGTAGCCCACTTCAAAACCATACAATCTAGTAGCGCTCTACAAAAAAAAAAAGATTTTTTTTTAAAAACTAAAACCATACGATCGGCACTTTCCGGAAACAGGTACATAATGCGTGGATGTTGAAAAGGAGCGGCTTTCAAATTCCGTAGCAAAATCCCCTTTTTCCTGTCCTCTGTTCGTTGCAGTTGCTGTCACCATTTCCAGTTTATCCGAACTGCGTGGTTATGGTACTGGTTGGTTGTAGCGTCACCAATTCCAATTCCTTCGAGCTAGCTTTCTCTCTTTCTCTCCTCAGCTGCCGCTAGGAATCATGGAGTTGATTAATCCAAATTTGATCAACGCTTGTCCTTTCCGCACCAGCCGCCGTAGCGATGTGCAGCTCCGAACTCCGGGTTTCCCCTCCGCGGTCTCCAGGAATCGGCTGTCGCCGGCGTTTCGAGTTTCTGCTGCTGTGACCACCACCGGTCCGACCTCGAGAAATGGAAACGGGGCCAGCACGAGCAGGAGCGTGGCAGTTGCCAAGGAAGCCAACGGGGCAGCTGCCGCTGCTGTGCAATTAAGCAAGGCTATGGAGCAGCTCGACTTCGAGCGCGGCGTCTGCGTGCCTTTCCGCAAGTACTCCCCGGAGACAGTAATGAATTGTTCCTTGTAATTCGAATTCCATAAGATTCATTTCGTTTCCCCCAATTCCAGCTCTCCGATTCAGTAGTGGCTAAGTTTGATTTTGTCGGGATTGATTTTTGATTGATTGGTGATTTTTGTGGCTGTGGAATTAGGTGAGGAATAAGGTGTTGGAAACCAGAGGGAGCACTTTGTCTCTGCTGCTAAGAGGAGTGGAGATTGTGTGGAGTCTGGGGTTTTATTGGTCGACCTTGATGTATGATTACTTCGTTGGAAGGGATGAAGAGGTGGTTCCTTTTCGTGCTCGTCAGCTTAGGAATCTCCTGTGTGATTTGGGGCCTTCCTTCATTAAAGCCGGTCAGGTTCGTCGTCAGTGTGATCTCAAATTGTGGTACTTGTTTGAATTTGGATGTAGTTCATGGGGTTTGATTGAGTCTCTGGTTGTGTATGGAGTTGGTTTGAAAGTTAAGTTTGTATCATTTGCGCAATGGCAGGTTCTTGCCAACAGACCTGATATAATCAGAGAAGATTATATGAACGAATTGTGTATTCTTCAAGATGATGTGCCTTCGTTCCCTAATCAGGCAAGAACTATATGCCTTTTTTCTCCCTGATGTGGTGATTATTTGCTTTTCTGGTAGACTGTACCACATTAGATTGTTTTGCCTAACTGTTGAGTGTTTTGTTAGATTGCTTTCAATATCATAGAAGAAGATTTGGGTCAACCGCTTGAGGCTGTTTTCAGTCAGATTTCATCAGAGACAATTGCAGCTGCAAGCTTGGGTCAAGTTTATCGTGCTACCTTAAGGGAAACTGGTGCTGAAGTTGCAATCAAGGTAGGATAATGCTAATCCATTGCTATCACATTCTCTGCCCTGATGGTCACCAGGTTGCAACAGTGTGTGAATATAACTTGCATAGTTCATCCACTTGGTAGTCCATTGGATGGATAGTTGCAGACAGCAAGGAAGAATAGTGTAACAGATGCTGTACCTTAGTTCTTATACCACATAATATGCAGTGATGTTTGGATGGATAGTTGCAGACAGCAAGGAAGAATAGTGTAACAGATGCTGTACCTTAGTTCTTATACCACATAATATGCAGTGATGTGATGATCATTCCTAAAAGTTAGATTATTCTATTCCATCTAGTCTTTGTATATAAACTATTAAGCACAGTTTGTACTTGCGAGGTGAATCTCTCATAATATTTCCTTTTCATGCAGGTCCAACGGCCTAACATAGAGCCTATAATCTACCGGGACCTTTTCCTTTTCAGAACTCTTGCTTCATTCCTAAATGGGATCAGCTTACAGAAGTTGGGATGCAATGCCGAGCTCATTGTAGATGAATTTGGAGAGAAGCTTCTTGAAGAGCTTGATTACACCTTGGTATACCTAAAAGTTACTTTTTTTTGTCAATTTTTTTCTATGCATTGTTAATCAAATAAAGTATTCAACTTGCTTGGTTCTATCAATTTTCAATCAAAATGGTGAAAGAAGCTCCTATCTTCAGTCCTGACTTGGCCACTTCTTATATATTCAGGAAGCCCGGAATATCGAAGACTTTCTGGAGAACTTCAAAGATGATCCAACTGTTAAGATTCCTAAGGTTTACAGAAAGCTTTCAGGATCACGTGTTATAGTTATGGAATGGATTGACGGTATTCGGTGTACTGACCCACAGGTATTGATAACCTGAAACCTGTGCGCTTTTATTTTGGACATTCTTCTCCTATTGCCAGCAATAATGCATTGTTCAAAATATCATGCAGGCAATCAAGGATGCAGGCATTGATGTTAATGGATTCTTAACACTTGGGGTTAGTGCTGCTTTGCGGCAGTTGCTTGAATTCGGTTTATTTCATGGGGACCCACATCCTGGAAATATTTTTGCCATGCGGGATGGCCGTATTGCGTATGTAGATTTTGGGAATGTTGCTGTGCTTAGTCAGGTATGATATGCATTTCCAACCTCATGCAGTGTCAGTGATGCATGGTGTTACCAACAACTGACAATTGTGAACTTCTGTGTAAACTGTAAATTCTCATTTTGTTTAATATATTGTCATATTTGCAGCAAAATAAGCAGATACTGATTGATGCCGTCGTTCATGCTGTGAATGAGGACTATGCCGAGATGGCAAATGACTTCACCAGGCTTGGTTTCCTGGCTAGTGGAACAGATGTGGCTCCTCTCGTTCCAGCCCTGGAAGCCATTTGGCAGAACTCAGTTGGGAAAGGACTTGCTGATTTTAACTTCAGAAGTGTTACAGGTAAGTGGTATATCTCGCCCAGCTTTCCAAGAGTTGTCTTTCTTTGTGTCTCTATTAAACAAAATGAATCCCTGATGCCCAACTGGGTTAACTTGCGTGTCAACATTCTGCAGGGAAATTCAACCAGCTGGTTTACAATTACCCCATTCGCATACCGGATAGATTTTCTCTTGTTATCCGGTCTTTGTTAACTCAAGAGGGTATTTGCTTCACCCTGCAGCCAGATTTTAAATTTCTTGAGGTAAATATATGTTTTTCCTTTAGTAATCTCTAGTCTCTACAAGAGTTCAGCTTTGCATTTGTGCTATAAGCTGTTTGCGAGCCAGCAATGTTAATGTTATGGAACAAATGTGATGTGGGACTTATCTCTATTGAACTGTTTTAAGCCAGGGGATAGAATTTGCATATAGTCTTTATTAGTAGTCTTTGATTAGTATGCTGCTCTGCTTTCTCTCTAATTCCAGATTTTGTCAATGTACCTTTACAGGTTGCCTACCCTTATGTGGCAAAGCGCCTTCTAACTGATCCAAATCCAGCTCTCCGTGAGCGCCTCATACAGGTACTCTCTTATTTTGAATATATTTGTTTTATTTGGTTTGTATCTTTGATCCTCTCTAGCTGTTCATGACGATCTAGATCATTCTTTTTCAGAACTTGAGGAAATCGTTACAATTGTTCATAATTTTTGTGTTAGGCTTCCGAGGTCAGAAGAACTCACTAGAAATGGGCTTCTTTGTTTCAGGTTCTTTTCAAGGACGGCGTTTTCCAGTGGAAGCGGCTGGAGAATCTCATTGTCCTTGCAAAAGAGAACGTAGCCAAGATGAGCACCAACCCCGCTATACAAACAAAGAACACATCTGTGTAATTCTTTATCATCTCGACTAAATTCTGCTGTCGTATATTTGTTAATTAACCTTTTCCAGGACTCGCATTATCGTTCTGGGTTTGCAGGAAAAGTACCAAAGACTGGCAATCACAAAGCAAGCTAGATTTGACTGATACCATCAAAGATGGAGCTCGTCTATTCTTTATCGACGAGGGAATTCGGAGACAGCTCCTTTTGGCTTTCACTGAAGACTCAAAGCTTCACATACAAGAGGTGAGCTGGATAGAAATCTAGTCGTTTGATCATGCTGCTTTTCGAATTCCTTCTGACACCACCGTGTCCTTTTGTGTTTCTATTAGCTTGTGGATGTATACAGACTGCTTGAAGGTGAAATAGATATACCTACAGTTGCTACGGAGGTTGTAAGAGGTACATTTCAATCTTTTGACTTGCCAACCTAGATATTAGCTCTGAATTTCCATGCATATCTTGGCTTTGCTTCTGAATGTTTTGCGCCTTTCCATGGATAGATTTTCCGACGATTGTCCGGGATCTCATGCTCTCATGGACCGATTCAGTCCTATCGGACAGGCGGTAATGATGGCGCTCGTTTGTCGATGGTAACAAAATCTGCATAGCTAGCTGCCCAAGGGTTTAGGCAATTCTTATTTTGGCCATTGTGTAGAGATTGTATATGAGCAGTGAAAATGTATAGTAAGATTTTCAATACAGACCGGCATTCTGAAGAGTGTGCAAAGATATCAGCCTTCTGAATTTTCCTGATGAATATATAAAGGTGGGTAGAAAACTTTTTTGACGGTTCGTCTAGAAGGAGCAATTTTACAACAAAACTACGGACTTATTTGTTCAGAATTGTTAATGTGAAGGTCCTAATTGTTAAAAATTCAAAATATAGGGGATCTGTAAGGATAATAAACAACTCAATCCAAAAGATATACGGAGAAGAGACTTCGCCTGCTGCCCCTACTTCGACTTTCGAAACTCACCACTGATCGCTCAGTGCGCTCGCAGCAAGAGAGTCAGAGGACCTCCGGCGTCTGTCTCCTCGTCGAAACCTTGTCGGCGATCTTCGTTGTGCCCCTCAAACGAAAGCCGATGCCGAATTGTGGATTTTTACGGTTTGCACAGGTTGAACCCTGGATTTGTGCTGATGCTGCTCGCTACTCTGGATTTCCGACTGTTTTTGTGCTCCTTCAGCCCTTTTTAACTTGAGCAGTAGAATTAATGCCGAAAATAAATGGGAATCGGTTTTCTGTGTGAATTGATATTTCTATGATTTAATTTCATGGCATTATGAGCTATTATCCCTTTTTACAGTTGGATTAAGTGTCTTAATATTTTTTTTAGATCTATTTGTCAAGGACCCTAAACCACATCACCTCACCATGCAGTACTAGCTTTGAAGAATGGGGAAGGAGATGCATGGCAGTTTCGATCTTCGAAGCAAGGGATAGAATAGAAAGGAGGAAACATTTCTTATTTGACACACCGTTTTGAACAATATAGTTATTAATTGGTTGTTTTTAACATTGTAAACGGATGTAACTACACGTTTTTAGCTTAATTAGTTTAAATTTTTTTAGAGCCAGACCAAATGTTGAACCGGAAAGTTTAATGAGATATGATTCAAGGGTTAATTGTTATAAAAGCGTTAGTTATTCGTTCATGCATTAACACGTAAAAGTCGTATAATACACTGATTTAGAACTGAAGTAATCATTAACCATAAACATTTTCAAATCCATATCATCTATCAACAAAAATTCAGAAAAATAGTTCAACTATCTCACAAAAAAATCATAAATTTTAAAATTCAAGTTAATAAGCATGATGGCGATTGGTTTTGGACCACGTAAAGCCGATTTGGAGATAGAAAACAAAGGAAAGGAAGACTAAATAGAATTAGTAATTGAGGTGAATGATATTAGTTTACTTTAAAGTATATTTTGTGTGGTCAAAATAGTGAATAAGTGGACAAGTCAAATTAGGATGGTTCATGAGGTTTTATGTCAAACCGTTCGGTCCATTCATAACCATCCAAGCAAAGCAAATGAACGGGACCACTATTGTAATTGGTTTATCAAAAATGATAAACATGGTGCACAAAAATAACAAAGTTTACAAACATTACAAAAGAAACCGACAAACATTACAAAATAACAAAGCGTACAAACATTACAAAATAAACCGACAAACAGTACAAAGCATACTAACCGTACAAAATGCCACTAAAAATGACAAACAAAAATGATAAACAATACAAACCTAATCTATACAAATATTACAAAATAAGTCACCAAACATCACAAATCCAGCACTGTCGCCGGAAAGTCTCCTCCGATCAGTAGAAAATATATATCTCTCTCTCTCACAGCAAAGCATAAATGGTGCCAAAAAAGCCACCGCCGGGGAATTCAAAAAAGGCCGGCTCTCCGCCGGGAAGAATTAATCGCCCCATGAGTGCGGCAACTTCGCCAGTGGGCCCATCATATTTTTATTTTAATGATTAAATAAATAACTTGTATAATTACTACAATATCCTTAATTAAAATGGATTAATCTTAGCTATTGAATTTTAATGAGGTGGAATGGTTGAGATTCACTTAGTCATGTGACTAAGCCCCCCTAGTCACCTGATCCTAACCCCAGTTTTACATACATTTTCATTTTACAATTTTATCATATTTCACCCCAAAAATAACAAATCTTACAATTTGATACTTCAAGTTTTAAAATCAGTCTTTTTGTTGTCTTACAATTTGATACCTCAAGTTTTTAATCGGCCTTTATGTTTCTTTTTGTTTGCAATTTACACAATGTTTGAATTACATATCATTTCTAATTTTCTTCTACTAGTAAAATTAGGTCATATATAATTCATGTTGAACGATAATTATTTCAAATTCTCATTGGAATATCTTATCCCAAAATTTACAAGTCATTACAATATTTGAGTACACATTTTCCTCTAATTTTATATTTTAATCCCTAATATTCTAAAATTTTGAGATATAGATTATGATTGGTAATTGAAGTTTTTTTCACCAATGCCTCCATTCTTTATTGACAATTGAATCCCTCTTCTAGTTTTTTTGTAATCCATGCAGATGTAATAATGTTTGAGTTACATATCATGTCTAACTCTACTAATTAAAATAATACTATATATGTATTTCATGTTGAATGAGAATTATTCTAATAACCATTTAATGTATTTCCTAATTTAGATGATTTTAAAGATTTAAAGAACGGAAATAAAATAAAATAAAATTCACACAAATTATAGGTTTTCAATATTAAATTATTTTAAAAAAATTGCCCCACCCCAAAATTCCTTGCCAAGGTGATGCAAATGACCTACCTTGGCCTCAACTCAAGTGACTCCACTGGTGGTGAAGCATTGAATGATGTGAAGATAGAAGACGAGTACATGATATGAGAGGCATAGCCGAGGCACAACAAGGTGGGTGTTGGTATATATAAAAGTCGGTAGAATTTGCACTGTTATAGCTTAAGTAAAAGGTAGAAGTAGCAGATTACCTAGTTAGGTCTATTTCAGCCTAAGAAACCCTATACGTGAGAGCATCATCGATTACAAAAATCTGATAGAACTATGCAAGAGCATGGCAATTAACATAATTCCAATGGAAGGGAACAAGATGCCTTCTAGAGCTCTCTCTATACTCCAAATATTGCAACCATGTCCAGTTGTGAATGCTGAGCAAAGTTTGCGCATGTAATGGTTGTACTGAACAATATTATGATTATGAAGATATTGGGTGTTTGTTAAACAACACAATGTTAAGAAACCATATTGAGTTTCACATGTCTTTGAGTTGTGTTGGGTAATTTCTATTTTTTATTCAATTTTTTTTCAGATTTTTTTATATTATTCAAGCTTACCGAAATACTAAGAATTATCTAAATGTTAACTTCCAGTTAGCAATTTTGTTAGTAATATTCACTTGGCAACGTGATACTGATTTGGAAGAGACACGTGATGGTCAACATTCCAAAATTTTAGTATTTTAACTATAAAAAAAGTTACAAAATTATAACGATAATATAAAAATGGATAATATTTTGATGTATTACGTAAGATTTGGCTAACTAATAGCATTTTTAATAGATTTGGATAAATATAAAGGAATCTGAAAAAAGGTTTGGATAAAAACAGACATTAACCTATAATAAAAGATGGGGTTAATTGCATGGTTGGTCACTGAGATTATAAAAAACGTTCAAGTTTGGTCACTCGAAATATTTAAATTTATTGGTGGTACTTCAATTTATTAAAACCATTCACGTTTGGTCACTCTCCGTCCAACTCCGTTCACTTTTGCTTACGTGGCGGTCAACTTTAAAAGTTGACCGTTAAGTGAGTGATGTGGCAATTAAAAAATTAAAAAATTAAAACAAATTAATACTTTATAATTTCCACCTCATTTCTAACTATTAAAAATATAAAAACAAAAGGGATTTTTCCAATAATAGCACGTTTAAAAAAAATACAAAACTAGCACTCATCCGAAAAAATTGACATAAATAGCACCATTTTTAATGGAACGCACCCCTAAGGTGCGTTTTATAAGTAAACCGCATCCCACAGGTGCGTTTTACATATAAACCGCACCTTAGGGGTGCGTTCCATGCCACGTCACCACGTGAACCGCACTAGGAAGGTGTGGTGTGCTTTCTCTGCGGAACGGTCTTCAAGAGTACCGTTGGGTGGAGGAGCGATCGGACCGCGGATCGCGCCCCAGCAGAGCGATCTGCGCCATGGATCGGGGACCGCACCTGCAAGGAGCGGTCGGCGCCTCGTGACTCACAAACCGCATCGGAAGGGAGCGGTTTCTGCGAGGGGAAAATTACCAGACCGCCCCTGAAGGGTGCGGTCTGATAAGTATAAATACCCCCTCTCCCCCTCTCATTTCTTCACACCACAACCCATTCTTCCTTCTCTCACTAGAATTTATCTCTCTAAACCCTCCCCTCCCAAAAGTCTAGGAAATAGTGGTATGTTGGTTGCGGCTAAGTCCGATCTGCCATAAGAAAACATTTCTTAGGTTTTTTCCTCAAAACCCGCCGAGCCTAGCCGAATATCTGTCCGAATTTCCCGAAAAAATGAGCGATTGGTGGCAAGGAGAGGGAGTTTATGTTGATGAATTTCTAGCGGTACGTACTCATTATTCTGGTTTAATTTTTATTGTTGTTATAAGCTTTTTAATTAATCTATGTACTAACCTCATTGTTATTTTCTCGTAGGTTGGGGACGACGTGGATATATACAACCAACAGTATTATCTCGAGCAAGGACCGTTGGATCCAACCGACTTGTACGACCAACCCAACCATCGGTCAAGGGATAGTTTGGAACGATCACCCGGTACATACAATTCTTCACGATTTGTCTTTCTTTTATTTTGCTAATGTATTTAGTGGAATATAAAATAAATTTATGTTGAATTTTTAATCGTGTTGGTTGTTTTCAATAATTTAATCGAATACATAGCGCAACTTACTTCAACTCTTTATAAAGAGATGCACGTCTAAGGAAATTGGGTTTTAAACGATTATCATATCCTCCCATTCCCTGGGAAAATCGGATATTAAGAGATCTTCAGATCCCCCCTTTCTGTCAAAAGACTGCGTTTCTAAGAACATGTATACCTCTACTAAGAGTCTAACGAGTGTTGCTCTGTATTCGATTAAATTATTTAAAACAACCAATACGATTAAATTATCTACCAAACAACCAAACAGCTAACCTATGGACACCAAACAACACAAATAGCTAACATATGGACACCAAACAGCTAAACACAGGCAAACTCGAATATACATTCCTGGTTTCCTCACGCTACACACCCTCACCGATGTTCATCACTATATCCTTTCCACATTTTTCGGCAGCCAATCAAACAGCAAATTAACGAACAAAAGCGACTGAATCTGAAGTCCGTACCACAAACCGAAACACTCAGAACTCAAACCACAACAGGAATCCACAAATTCAACAATGAAACACCCCAGATTGAATCAGAGAGAAAACGGTGACAAAGGGAAACAAGATAAGAGAGAAACGAGACGCTTCGTGATGAAGAAAAGCGTACGTTAGTCCGATTTGAGAGTTTTCAACTGTCGTTCTCGCAGAACTCCATGAAGCTTAATCTAGATAACATTCATCATGGTAAGATACGCAAATTCCATCATACTACTAGAAGTTCTCTGCGGCTAAAAAAGAAAGAGTGAATATTCATAACATTCTAAGAGTAAATACTCCCATACATCTCATTTTTCAAGTAACAATGTATGTTTAAAATTCAATCCAAACGATCCATTCACGTCTTCATCCACACAGATCGCACGTCTGGCCACTCGACGGTTATCTTCATCAAGTCCATCGGGACGCTCATGAGTAGGTGGAGCAACTCCTCCACTAGAAGCTCTCTTTTCATCTCCCAAGTTAAACCAGCGAGATTCGAACGTAGGGCCTACAAGATAAGAAACAAAAGGAATTGTTAAGACGATATAAGAAATCACAAAAGTTATTAAATCCTTGAGAAATTTACTTACAACATGGTCGCCTAGCCCATGTTCAAGGGCATTTCGGATGAACGCTAACAAGTGCAGTAATGTGCTGCAATTCTTCAGGAGACCAGCTAACTTCCTACGTGACGTCCCCTCAACTTGTTTATAAAAAACTGAGACGCTTGCTTCCCAATGTTTGAATTGTACTCCAATCGTCTTAACAATATCTATTCCGTTCAAAGAAGCAGGAAGAGGGTGGTTGTCAAGTATCTCCTTTCTCCCGCCAATCTCCTGGGGCAGCCCGATGTAGTATTGGTAGAAAAATCCGAAGAACTAAGAAGCGTCATTGCCCGTCCACAGACAAGGATGGTGGAACACAAGCTGCTCCGACTGCCTGCACAAACAAACAGCAAAAACAATCAGATCATAATCTCAATTACGGTTAATTTAAAAACTAAAACGCTACACGTTACCTACCACATTTGATCTGCCGCCATCCTATCTGGGGGTCCCGTTGACAAATGCCTCATTAAGTCAAGCATATTCTTCAGTGGAGTAGAGCCAGACCCGGACGGGACACATGCAAGCACGACATTAGTGATATTCAGAAGACCCACCATGTCGTTCTGAATCGTGGCAGTAGTTAGATCATGATATTCCGCCCCCTCAATCCTGACACCGATAATGAATGAACTTTGGTCGTCCTTGTCAATCTCCAAATTGAGAATCACGTTCTCAAGGCTGATGTTGCCGTGAACCTTCTGAGAGTTGTGGATAATCTTAACCTCATTGTAGAGGAATCAGAAAATCGGATGATAAAATAAGCACATATTTGAGGATCTAGAGTAATGACAATGAATATACTGGGTTTGCTATACTAGAGATGAAACATGGTAAGTTAATTTTGAATCAAATCAACATTTGTCAACTAAGCACATATTTGAGGATCTAGAGTAATGACAATGAATATACTGGGTTTGCTATACTAGAGATGAAACATGGTAAGTTAATTTTGAATCAAATCAACATTTGCCAACTAAGCACATATTTGAGGATCTAGAGTAATGACAATGAATATACTGGGTTTGCTATACTAGAGATGAAACATGGTAATTTAATTTTGAATCAAATCAACATTTGCCAACTAAGCAAATTGAAGAAAGATTCTTCAAAACTAGTTGGATGTAAATTTTGTCCAAACAAACATCTATCTATCTATACATAATATTATGGCAATTCAAAAGTAGTTTGTTGCCACATAAGCATTTGGAGAATTTACAAGGTGCCATGGTGGACACTTTTTTTTACAAACAAAAAATTTAATTAATGATCAATTAGTGTAGCTATATCTATCTTCTTTTAATATTTTTCTTTTATTTTAATGATCATTTATGTATCTATCTCTATCTTCTTTTAATGTTTTATTTTTTTATTCAATAATTTTTTGCAATATATATGTGTAGCAGCAGTATACTTACGTTTGGAGAGTAACATATATTGTAATTTTAAAAAAAAATATTTGATTAAATCTGATCAATTAATTTTTATTTTTATTAGAACTTAATATAGTGAAGTTTATATAATAAACATTAAATAATCAATTGAATTTGAAAAACCAACTATATAATTTTATGTTTTGGTTATCAAACACTATCTTTTTCTAATATTTGTATCTATCAACAAAAACAAGTATTAAATAGCAAAATACTTGAAAAGTTGTTGTTTTCATTTTAATAGAAACATGACGAAGCCATAATGTAGTACCTGATTGTACAAATGAAGACGATAAAGAAAGACAACTTTTCTTCTCTCTTATAATGCATGTTTCCATACCTTATTTTCTCTTACATTTGTTCATATTCCCCTTATTTTTCTTAACAGTTTACATATTTCGGTCAAACAAAGGTGTTAATTACACTTAAAAATATATTAAACTCTTTATATTTATATATGTCTATTATGGCATACCTTGAGTAAGAAAATGATATATAGACCTTGAATTGACTAGAGTTTGGCATATGGTATTATTCTCAAAGCCTTAAAGATTGAAATCTAGGTCTTAAATTTATAAATCTCATGCACTAAGATCAATTTAATTATAAACAAAAATCAACGGTCATGATTCGACAAAATATATGCAACAAATTACCTGCACAATCTTAGGGGTTAAGCTCTATGATTTAGATAACTAAGACCTCGGGTTCACTTAACAAGGGTTAGGGTATAGTATCATGCCCACAAATCCGGTTAATTCGTGATTCTAATAGCGTTTTCTTACTTAGAGTATAGTATCATGCTTAGATATTGTTAACAAACACCAAAGATAAATAAATTTTAGCAAATGCATATTTGATAAGATAGAAAATTATACACTAATGGACCATGTTAAGATTAGAACCCTCGACAGTGTGTGAGTATCTTGGACCGAGATTCTAAACAACGACCATGAGTTGAGGGTGAGTAAAAATTAAACTTTAGGTATT
Source organism: Linum trigynum (assembly GCA_964030455.1). NCBI lineage: Eukaryota > Viridiplantae > Streptophyta > Magnoliopsida > Malpighiales > Linaceae > Linum > Linum trigynum. The sequence continues at coordinate 58,162,889 of OZ034817.1, read as the reverse complement.
AACAATTGGTACATATTGTATAAGATATTAAATTGAGTGTCTTGATCGACAAATATGATCATACACTTAGATAGTAAACTTTCAATTGGGATGACCAAATTTATCTAATATTGAAGTACCTTTATAAAAAAATTCTAACTAAGTTGTCGTCATCTAAGCAACATAATTGGTTGAGAGTTCGTCCAAACTCGAGATTCATTGAATGGCATATATTGTACAAGATAAAAAAAATTGAGTATCGTTGTTGAGAAATCTTGACATAAGATTCTATATGGGACGTGATATATCTTTGCGACATGATTTATGATCAGAGAATCGAAACATCATAAGTGAATGTGCTAAGTATTGAGAATTTTTAATTTATAGACGCACTGCATACTCACATATGAATGCAAATGTAAAAAATTTAGAAGATCCAAAATAGTTTAAACATATAGATAAATTGATTAATGTAAATGATAAAATGAAACTTACCGGCCAACGGGCCGGGTAAAAAGCTAGTATATTATAGAGGAGAAGGATGAAACATGGTAGTTAATTTTGAATCAAAACAGCATATTGTAGAAAGATCCTTCAAAGCTGGTTGGATGTAAATTGTGTCCAAACAAACATATATCATAGGGGAGAAGGATGCATACCGTAACAGGAGCTTTCCCTCGTCGGTTAGAATATAGTAGAACCCTCCGTCTCTCCGAAATTTGGATGATATGAAGTTTTTTGGAATCTTCCGCAAAGACTGGCCGTTTGTCACATCGGCTAAATAGTCTTTTAACCTTATAGGCCAACCCTGGATCAACAATAAGGGTCACACAAAGAATGAAGGCTAAGCCAGCCATTAAAACAATGTTAAGATTAGTGCAGCAAAGGTATACCTTTAAATCATGGTCCATGTAATAAGTTTGAAAGTCGGCAGACATCATTGTTTCTGTCATTTTGTTGATGTAACCTCCTAATAGGGTCTTGTCGGAGGGCTTATCCTATCAATTAGAAAAGGGTAAACTGAAAATAAAGAACACAGGAAGAACATAAATGGATATAAACAGTGGACCACAGAAACAATGATGTCTGCCGACTTTCAAACTTATTACATGGACCATGATTTAAAGGTATACCTTTGCTGCACTAATCTTAACATTGTTTTAATGGCTGGCTTAGCCTTCATTCTTTGTGTGACCCTTCTTACTGATCCAGGGTTGGCCTATGAGGTTAAAAGACTATTTAGCCGATGTGACTGTCTAACCAAATCATCCGTGTATTGTGTTTCATGAAAAAAAAGTTTATTGTTGCTAAAAAGAAGGCCAACAAATCGAAACTCTTGCTAGTTTCGGGTAATTCACTATTCCACTATTTATTTTGGGTTTCTTTATGTGTTTCTTTTGATGGGTCTCATAAATATTTTTCTTAATCATTTTTATAATATTTGTTTGGACTTGTTATATCTTGTGTAAGTTATTTTGTAATTCTTGTCTCAAATTCTATTTCAAATTTTTGATTTCCTCCATAATTTTGACTAATTAATTTCACTTTGTATGTTAGATTTATAATGGTGGATAAGCAAAAGAGCCTAATTTCAAATTGTATGTTAGATTTATCATTGTTCAAACCTTTGTCGCACCAATTGACTCCAACATTGTCTTAGCTGCTGGCTTAGCTTTATTCTTTGCGGCCCTTCTTGTTGTTGTAGGTGTGGCTTATGAGACTAATTGACTACTTACATGTTCGGGTAAACCGCATGTCTTTGTTGGAGATTCCACAAAGCTTCAAAATTCGAGGAGGGGGGGGGGGGGGGAGGGGGGGGGGGGCACTACTACAGTCTAAAGGGCGATGGAAAGTTTCTAATTCGGTAGAGGGGCATGTTTGATAAAACGACATAGTAGAGGGGCATATTATACCTATAACCCTATGTTTGTTTGGACAAAATTTACATCCAACTAGTTTTGAAGAATCTTTCTTCAATTTGCTTAGTTGGCAAATGTTGATTTGATTCAAAATTAACTTACCAGGTTCCATCTCTAGTATAGCAAACCCAGTATATTCATTGTCATTACTCTAGATCCTCAAATATGTGCTTAGTTGGTAAATGTTGATTTGATTCAAAATTAACTTACCATGTTTCATCTCTAGTATAACAAACCCAGTATATTCATTGTCATTACTCTAGATCCTCAAATATGTGCTTAGTTGACAAATATTGATTTGATTCAAAATTAATTTACCATGATTCATCTCTAGTATAGCAAACCTAGTATATTCATTGTCATTACTCTAGATCCTCAAATATGTGCTTATTTTATCATCCGATTTTCAGATTCCTCTACAATGAGGTTAAGATTATCCACAACTCTCAGAAGGTTCACGGCAACATCAGCCTTGAGAACGTGATTCTCAATTTGGAGATTGACAAGGACGACCAAAGTTCATTCATTATCGGTGTCAGGATTGAGGGGGCGGAATATCATGATCTAACTACTGCCACGATGCAGAACGACATGGCGGGTCTTCTGAATATCACTAATGTCGTGCTCGCATGTGTCCCGTCCGGGTCTGGCTCCACTCCACTGAAGAATATGCTTGACTTAATGAAGCATTTGTCAACGGGACCCCCAGATAGGATGACGGCAGATCAAATGTGGCAGGTAACGTGTAGCGTTTTAGTTTTTAAATTAACCGTAATTGAGATTATGATCTGATTGTTTTTGTTGTTTGTTTGTGCAGGCAGTCGGAGCAGCTTGTGTTCCACCATCCTTGTCTGTGGACGGGCAATGACGCTTCTTAGTTCTTCGGATTTTTCTACCAATACTACATCGGGCTGCCCCAGGAGATTGGCGGGAGAAAGGAGATACTTGACAACCACCCTCTTCCTGCTTCTTTGAACGGAATAGATATTGTTAAGACGATTGGAGTACAATTCAAACATTGGGAAGCAAGCATCTCAGTTTTTTATAAACAAGTTGAGGGGACGTCACGTAGGAAGTTAGCTGGTCTCCTGAAGAATTGCAGCACATTACTGCACTTGTTAGCGTTCATCCGAAATGCCCTTGAACATGGGCTAGGCGACCATGGTGTAAGTAAATTTCTCAAGGATTTAATAACTTTTGTGATTTCTTATATCGTCTTAACAATTCCTTTTGTTTCTTATCTTGTAGGCCCTACGTTCGGATCTCGCTGGTTTAACTTGGGAGATGAAAAGAAAGCTTCTAGTGGAGGAGTTGCTCCACCTACTCATGAGCGTCCCGATGGAGTTGATGAAGATAACCGTCGAGTGGCCAGACGTGCGATCTGTGTGGATGAAGACGTGAATGGATCGGTTGCTCCAACAAAGACATGCGGTTTGCCCGAACATGTAAGTAGTCAATTAGTCTCATAGGCCACACCTACAACAACAAGAAGGGCCGCAAAGAATAAAGCTAAGCCAGCAGCTAAGAAAATGTTGGAGTCAATTGGTGCAACAAAGGTTTGGACAATGATAAATCTAACATACAAAGTGAAATTAGGCTCTTTTGCTTATCCACCATTATAAATCTAACATACAAAGTGAAATTAATTAGTCAAAATTATGGGGGAAATAAAAAATTTGAAATAGAATTTGAGACAAGAATTACAAAATAACTTACACAAGATATAACAAGTCCAAACAAATATTATAAAAATGATTAAGAAAAATATTTATGAGACCCATCAAAAGAAACACATAAAGAAACCCAAAATAAATAGTGGAATAGTGAATTACCCGAAACTAGCAAGAGTTTCGATTTGTTGGCCTTCTTTTTAGCAACAATAAACTTTTTTTCATGAAACACAATACACGGATGATTTGGTTAGACAATCATATTTTTTTCATGAAAACCCCTTTCTTTGTACCCAGTCTCGTGTCAATGTTATGATTTTGGTGTATGGTTTCGTGTTGGGATGTAATTGCGTGATCTATTCTTCTATCTATATATATATACTCACACACGATATCTTTTGTAAAAAAAATGTTTTCCATGGATGTAAGAGGGTTTTTGTATATAAGAGTTAGCTTGACTATTAAGTTTTGTCTAGATATAAATTCGTTCATGATTCATGAAGTTCTATAAATTTATTAATGAATAAGGTGGTGAGGATTTAATGACTTCAATTTGGGAGGGTTTTTTTCAAGATGAACATGCTAATTTTTTCTTTGCATAAATTGTCTGTGTACTTATCATTATTATTGAGGATGTTTTTTCATAATCAATTAGAGAGGGTTTAGTTTGTGTATATGTAATCAATTGAAAAAGATTTTTTTTATAAAAAAAGAGAGCAATATGACTAAGTACATAATGCATATGTTTTAATAAGGTGAATAAGATAATTAACTTTTGTTATTAAAAATAGGATTAATAGCATTTTGTATCCATTATACTACTGGAAGTTAACAAATATAATCATATACTATATTTTTGCACAAACGCATCCTTTTATTATAAAAATGTAATAAACTTACCTTTTCATCCAACATTTCGTTAGTTTACCGTTAAGGGGGCTGAAAATGATTAAAGTCACTTACTGAATAAGCTTTTTTCTATTTTTCAGCAGAAATACAAAAAAAACTAAAAATAAATAAAATGAGAAGAAAATGAACATTTTATAATTAGGTACAAAAAATAAATAATTAAATAGTTTATGTTAAATTTTAAATAAAAATAAAATGTATATAATAAGTGTGTGGCAATTTGGTCATTTCAATCATTTTTAATGGACAATTAACGGAATTTTGGACAGAAGGGTATGATTGTATGTTTCAATAATATAGGGGTACATTTATACTAACAAAATAGTAGAGGGGTATGTTTGTTAACTTGCAATAGTAGAAGGGTATAAAATGTTATTAATCCTTAAAAATAATAGTGATGTGATCCCATTTGTATCATTCAACAAGTTTCTATGGCTTGAACAAGAAGCAATCTTAATCATTATGAATAACCCTGATTTTTGGCTAAGTCCTTTTCCAGTTTCAGGTTGCATACTTTGCAAGCTTGGTCATCACAATTTGCTCGATGAAAATTTGAAGTTAAGGGTTTGTTTTGAAGCTCGAGAGTTCCTCTACACATTGGAATGCTTGGAGTCTTGTCAGCCTGCTTTGCAAAACCGAATCTTTCTCTGATTAGGATTATTTTGAATTGTTTTCCTTTGCCTGTTTTTAGTTGTTTACCGAGTTCTTTTGTGTTTAGGTTTTCCTTTGAGATTTTGCAGCTTAGCCTAATTCTATTTAAAGCTTTGTCTTGCATTGTAATAGTACATTATGATTAATTGAATAGAACTTTCAAGTTTTTGATTCACAAGTTTGCTTCGTGAGCTGGTTGGATTGCTTGGTGGATTTCAAGTGGTTCATGTGCTTGTATTGAACAAGTAGACACCTTGTACGCGGGCTGGCTTTTACCTATCTATTTCGAGTCTTCTCTCATGTGAGAGATTGCACGAAATTGACCACCCAAACACACCAAATCATCACCCTGTTTTTGTGTGTCCTTGTCTGAGGAATTGAATTGATTATGCTGCATAATTCTGATCTAACAGACTCATCTAGGGCTTATCAAATAGGATAAAATTATAGAAATAAATAGGTCTTCTGGACCCAAAATTTCTTTATAAATATGATCCAAAACGGCAACATATTGCTAGACAAATAGATGGGACATTTTATATGGAAAGTCTAGTCCTAAGTTGAAGGACAAGTCTGAGTTGAAGGAAATGACTATAACCGTTCGGATCTTAGTGTAAACAATTAATAGTATGAGTATGTAAATATAAATAATAATAAAAATGATGTATTTTGTGTGAGTGGCCAGCTGGCAGAGAAACACCTAGCTACTTAAGATAGTCGTACAAAATTTTCCCTCCTCTTCTCTAGTTCTTCTCTCTTTATATACGTTGAGTAAGACAAAAAAAATCATGATAATATATTTCTCTTTCTCGAATCTCGACGCAGACACAGTTGATATCATGTAACGCAAATTTTAGGGTTTGAGAGGAGGGCACGATCGGAGAATAAAAATGGGAAATGCCTTCAACAAATTCTTACCCACCCCTCTATCTGCCACTTAGTTTCACCATCTCTTTTCATCCATTCTTGTTACAATTCTTACGTGTAAATTCGCCTATAGTAAAAGATTGAGAGAGAGTATAGCCCCTCCTGTTACATGGATTTCTTTGGTAGAAACCCTTCGCATTTTATGTCGTAATAATCAAACGATAAAATGAAAGAAACAGAGTTAGAACGAAGAGAATTGGGATGAGAGAACTAAAACTTTAAAATTAATTTGGATTTCATTCTTTTATTCCGCTAAACGAAAGAAAAGGTACATAGTTATAACTCAAACCCTAAATTAGTCATAATTCTACTCGGCTGTAATTCAAGATCTCGTTCTACTTCTTAAAAAAAATATTATCAACTCTCGAAGTTGTAGGTGGATGAGCATGAGTTTTATAAATTTACCTACATTTTAAAAATTTAGAGAGTGTATAGCCCATCATGTTATATCAATTTCTTTGCTAGAAACCTTCCCAACGTATGTCATAATAATCGAACTATAAAATGAAAGAAATAGAGTTAGAACAAAGAGAATTGAGATGCCAGGACTAAACCTTTAAAAGTAATTTGGATTCCAATCTTTTATTCCATTTACAAAAGAAGAAGTGCATATTTACAAAACTTAATTCCTAAATTAGTCATATTTTACTCAGCTATAATTTAGGATCCCATTCTACTTGTTAAAAAAAGAATTATCAACTCTCGAGTTAGTTGGTGGATGAGTATGAGTTGTATAATTTAGGTTAGCTATCGTCTCATTCATTGTAGCAATGTCAACCTCTTTATTCCCAACTCCAAAATATAACGTACCATAAAACTTCATCTTATGTGAGTCCTTACGTTCTTAATAAGACATTTCTTGGAAAGAACAAATCAAGTTACCCATTACAATAAATCTAACGTACAAATGGAATTAATTAGTCAAATAATGAAAAGAATCAAGAATTTGAAATAGTATTTGGGACAAGAATTTCAAAAGAAATTATACAAGATATATAAAGTACAAACAAATATTAAAAAAACTATTAAGAAAAATCTCTATAAGACTCAACAAAAAGAACACAGAAAGGATCCCAAAGTAAACAATAACATAGTGAATTCCCCGAAACTAGCAAGAGATTCGAGTTGTTGGGCTTCTTTTTATCAACGGTCAAATTTTAGAGGATGTTTTTGTTAGACAATAATGTTTCTTTGATTGCTTGGATGCTTTCCATTGATATAAGAGAGTTTTTTTATACAAGAGTTAGCTTGACTATTAAGTTTACCCTAGATATAAATTCATTTCTGATTCATGAAGTTCTATATATTTATTCATGAATCTTTTTATGGCAATGAGGATTTAGTGAATTCATTTTGGGAGGGGTGTTTTCAAGATGACCATGTTAATTTTTTCTTTGTATCAATCTTATGTGTACTTAGCATTATTAATGTGAGGGTTTTTTCTCAATAAATTGGGGAGGGTTAGCATTATTAATGTGAGGGTTCTTTCTCAATAAATTGGGGAGGGTTCAGTGCATGTATATGTAATCAATTGGAAGAGAATATTTACAATGAAAAGAGCTATATGGCTAAGTGTTGAATGCATATGACTTAATAAGATGAAAAGATAATTAACTTATGCTATCAAAACAAATGGATGGATCATTTCATGGAAAATGTCTAGTCTTAATTCATAAACAAATGGGCCACCAGGTTTGTCAAACTAGGCAATCAAACCTTGGCATAGACTAGAGGGACTAATAGCCCTTGGTTTTACTACTAGAAGAACTTAGTCATTAAGCACATACATAGTTTATAACATACTAGGTGGCGATGCCGCGCCTTGTCGCGAGGTGGAGATGGCCTATGAACATGTATTATATGACCCGTTATGTTGTTTTGTTAGTATTATTAGTCTAAAATTAATTTTTCGTTAGCAGTTTGTTAGTAATATTGACTTGAAAATATGATATTATGCGAGAAGAGATATATGATGGTTAACATCCCATTTAAAATTTTTGAATTTTTTTGTTGATATATGATATTTACCTAAACCCATATTGACCCATTAATTATTGGTAGGGTATGAGTGACTTATATATGGGTTTGGAAGTTTGTAGATGGGTTTGGGTAGGGTATGGATATTTAATTTCATAATCTAAATGTGTATGAGTTGGGTATAGATACCCATTTATTTGAGGGTGTTTTAATTACACATACAAAAATTAGACCTATTTGTATAACTTCAAAAGTTCAAGTACTAAAATGTAATACAAAAAAAATTTAGGTACTAAAATATAATGTTCCATCAATATTTTGGGAAAAAATCCCAAGTTACACATGTTTTTAAAAAAATTCTCAAAATACACATGTTATGAAAAAAATTCCCAATCTACGCATGTTTGGGCCTTCACCGCGTTAGAGAAGGGCGGTGATTGCTTCACCGCGTGAGAGCAAGGTGGTGATTGCTTCATCGCGTCAGTCTAAGGCGATGATTGTATCACCGCTGTAGAGGAAGGCGACGATGCAATCACCGCTGTAGAGAAAGGCGGTGAAGCACTGACCTACGTCAAAACTTTAAAAAAACATAACTTTGTGCTCGGTTATGCGGAATAAAAAAAATTTCGCTACGATCGGATAACCGAGCACAAAGTTACGTTTGTTTAAAGTTTCGACGCAGTTCAGGCCTTCACCGCGGCCATGTACAGCGGTGATGCAATCACCGTCTTCATCTACAGCGGTGATGCAATCACCGCCTTCCTCTGCCGCGGTGATGCAATCACCGCCCTTCTCTGCCGCGGTGAATACCCAAACATGCGTAGATTGTGAATTATTTTCATAACGTGTGTATTTTTAGATTTTTTTTTTAAAACATGTGTAACTTGGGATTTTTTCCCAATATTTTGAGGACTTATATGCCAAAAAAATTAGGTTATAAATGTAACGATTTATTAAGTTTAGGTACCCAACTATAATTTGCATAGTTGAGACTTAATTCCTTTTATGGTGATGTATTTAATACTATAATTATTTACTATTTATTTGATATGTATAATTGTTGAAATCCCATGTATAATTGTTGAAAATTCTAGCTCGGGTTAAAGACAAAAACTCTAGAGAGAAGCAAAAGGAATACAAACTGGAACTCGCTTAAAATTTCATGTCTTCGAATCCCGTAGTGCAAAATGACGACTTTCTAATAAGTAATAACCCTATATATTTGTTCTTAATTGGACTCGACATTGAGCTGAAAAAGTTAGTGGCTCATGGTTCAATTATTAATTCTCTAGATTGTTGGTCAGTCGTGTATGAACCCGGGTTCATACTTATGATTAGTATACATAAAAATAGTATACTAATTAGGGTTAGACGAAGAAGGTAAAGGAAAAAAAAAGGGTTATGGAAGGCAAGTGAAAAATGAAACGAAGAGGAAGTAGATGGTGGAAAGGTTTTGACCAATTCTTTTAGTTTGTCGTCAATCAATACAAGAGTCAACCCTTTTCGCCGTAGCAATTTATTGACACTTGCTTAGGTAAATGTCGTTTTGTCACATGTAGTTAGTAAAAGTTTGTTTAGTACCCCATAAATGTACTAAATGAGTTTATAAATTCGCTCTTGCAATATTTTAGAATCATCTCTCTTTTATTATCTTTTTAATGTTTCACGTCATGAGAAAATATAAAATGGTTGAATCTCTTCCTATAGTTAAGTGATAAAACATCTTGTATGATACAAACTAAATTTATACTTTTATGTTATGGTGGATTGGATTCATGGTTTGGTTCAAAAGGATTGGTGGATTGGAATCATGGATTCAAGTGAAATATAAACATTGAACCAATATGTAAATATAAAAATTGTAGGTATGAAAATCTCATAAAACTTAGATACCAAAACATAATTGTTCAATAATTTTACACTAAAATTAAATTTGGGGTATCAACATGTAAAATGTACACTATAGTGACTAAGTTATAATTTAATAAAATTTGAGGTAGCAGTGACTATTAACAATGTGATAAGAATATATTGAATTCCACTCGATGATTATTGTCTACCGCGTGTGTGTTATATTATCGATCTTATTCATAATAAGAGTGGGAATTGTATTGGCAAAAGATTCCAAATTGGCTTGAGAATGTTTATACTCCTACCATGACTTGGAAATTGGGATCCTTATAAGAGAATTGTAAAACACATCTGGTACACATATTCCTTATTCCTTATTAGAGAAGAAATTCTATTGGACTAGAAATTTCTCAATTACTATCATTGAATTTGAATTACATACATAAATGAACAAAAAGAAAGTGAATCAACATTTTGTTGTATCATGGATCAAAATTTTAATAATATTTTGATGGTTCGTCTAGATTCTAGGAGTAATTACTAATTTCACAACAAAACAAACTCTATAGACTCATTGTTCAAAATTGTTAATATGAGGGTCGTCTTTGTTAAAACCCATAATATAAGGGATCCGAAGAATAATAAACAACCTATTCCAAAAGAATAGGTTGTCAACCCGCGGGTCGACCCACTTTAACTCTGACCCGGTGAGAAAAACGGGCCGCACGTACCCGCCGGGTCGACCGCTACAAGGTATCGGGTTGGAGGTCAAATTGTGTCATTTTTTTCTTTGATTTGCAAAATGCGCCTATTTTTCGATTTTTCTTTTCGCCTAACTCTATCTTTGGAATCCTAAGTTAAACATTTGAATATATATGTTGTATATAAGTGTGTGTAAATTTTCAATATATGTTGGATCTAAGTACGACATGTTATTTTGGTGGAATATTATATGTTATAACTCATATGTTAGATGAGATTTGATATAATTTATCAGGATAAGTACAATATAATGACTATTTACATATTTTTCGGGCTAAACCGGGCTAAATCGGATCACCCATCAACTCTTGACCCATTAGCTCCACCGGATCTGGGTCAACCAGCGGGTTGACAACCTTAAGATATTCGAAGAGAAGAGAGAGAGAGAGAGGAGGTTGCTTCGCTTATCGTTTTGCTTTTGCCGACTCCGAGTTTCGAAACTCGCCACTGATCCGACAGCGCGCTCGCAGCATTCTGAAGAGAGGACTTCCGGCGGCGTCTCCTCGTCGAAACCTTGTCGGCGCTCTTTCTTTGTCTTACTAGCCGCCTGTGCTCCCAGTTTTGCCCATCCCAACTTCATCGCCTGCCGCTCCAAGGTAAAAGTTTCCTATCTTCCCATTGCCTTCCGCGGCTTCACTTCCTCTCCCGTTCTTCTGCAGCTTCACCTTCGCCGCTTCTTCGGGGTTTTCCGTTCGTTGTTCTTATGGCGGGGGCACCTTCTCATTCTTGCATTCATTTATTTACTCAATCCTTTTTGCTCATTCTTCCGCTTTGTTTAGAATTGGGAAATCAGTTCCTTCCATTCTGAATTGAATGTTTTGATATAGAAGATTGCGCCGGTGGTGTGCTTGGATACCGACGAGGATTGAGTTAATAAGTACTTAGGGGGTTTGTTTTACGCCGATTGTTTCTGGGCATGTCCAGCCGTTAAAGCTCTCTCCCCCGCGCTTGAATAAAACCTTTGGGGTATGGAATTCGCTGATGTCCCTTCTTCTCATCTTGTCTTTGCATGTTTGGGTTGTGATGAATTAATGAAATAGTTATGCATTTACCATTCTAAGAGAGCTGTGCCTTCGGCTTTGATTTTTTGTATTCCAGGGCAATGCCTCGTAAAGTTAACCGCGGAGTTGATTACGATGAAGCCTATGATAGTTATGATGATTATGACTATGAAGATGACAATGATTGTAGCGTAGATAGCCCTGGTGAGTCCGATTCTCTATTTCCATGTAGGAGCTTTATCAATTCCAAATTTGAAGGTGGAGCTTGTGAGTTATTATCTGGCATGCTACATTGGATGGTACATTCTTGATGGAACTTCTCAAACAAAGCTTGTTAAGTAGTTGTACCCAGGTCACATTTGTTGCAACAAGTTTATTCAAAACTCGGGTCGGGTGTTCTTCCTCCATTGGTGCCTGTTACTCTCTTGGTGTACTCATTCTTCTCTTTAGCATCTTTTAGCGAACATAGTTATAGAAGTCTCCCTGTGGTTGAGATGGAAATAAATGGTATTGAGAATCGAGGGATTAAGTGAGAATACAGACAAGAGAGTATGTTTTGTGTCTGGTACACTGATAAGGTATAGAAAGAACCTTTTCATTACCTTTTTGGAAGTGTAACATTCAAGGTATGCATAGGTGCACTGTGATCAAAGGTTACCTATATGCGATAATTTCCTCTCTTTCTCAACAAATTTATGTCTTATGGTCTCAAAATCGCACTATTATCACCTTTAAATGGGTTGCACATCAGGGTTATTTGTAGGTTAGTTTTTATCCAATAGGGGTAGCATGGTAGGTATTCTACACTTCCAATCAGGGATCAATCTAAGGATCTAAGGAAGGCTGCTGGAATAAACTGTCGCGCTAAACCCTAGGACCCCGCCTATGTCGTTTTCCTTTCACTATATTAGAAAGTGAACACCTCCTGTTGCTAATCAAACCAATACAAAAGAAGTTTGTTGTAAAAGCAAAAATTCTGAATGTTTGTTTCTGGTTTAAAATTATACTTTGGTTGTCTGGCTGCCGCTGTACAAATGTTATAATCTAACTATTCGACTTTGTATTAATGATAGCAAAAGTTGAAGAGCCTCAGCAAAAAGTTAAAAAGCTTTGGAGTTGCTCTATTTGTACATATGACAACGAGGAGGGCATGTCTGTATGTGATATTTGTGGTGTTATTCGCAACCCCGTGGCTGGTGATTTCAAGAACAGCAATAAGAAAACAGGTTTGAGTCTTCCACGGTTCCACCCCCCCCCCCCCCCCCCCCCCCCTCCCCACATTTTCTGTCTTAGTGTTTTGAATTCTCATCTCTATGTCTCTCTTGAATGTGAAAACCAAGCTGACTAATATTTTTGACATTTTGGGTTTAATATGCATTATTGTTGCTATAACTATGTTTTACTGTTATGGAACTCATCTTCCCTTATTTAACTTGATGTTGTCATTATTAAACCAACTCCAGTTTGAAACAATCAAGAAAAAACAAAAGACTGCAAACAGTCAATTTCTTTTGAAAGCTGAAAGCCCATATCTTGTGTGTTTTTGGCATTAAGCGATATGCCAAAACTTGGTTTGCTAACTTTGATATTTAGGAATCCTTTCGAGTGGATCATACCATCATAGATTAGATGTGTTTGTTGCAGCTGACAGTGAGGGCAAATGCTCTGGAGTATCATTGTTGGCAAAGTCTCTTTTTGGATCATTGCCACATCAGACATCCCAGAAGGCCGTGGTTGGTCAGCTGCAGAAGAATGATTTTGTGATGGAAAGTAGGAATGACTTTCACAAATGTGGAAGTTCCCAAGGAAATTTCCTTGCTTTCCATAGTGCTTGTAGTTCCTATAGCCATTCTCATGTTAATATAGGTCTGAACTGTTCTAGAGCAATGAGTGTTGCCTTTATTTTGCCTGGGAATCATTTAAGCTCAGCAGTTATTTGTATGTGATGGCTAGTTCGGAGCTGACCTGTCAACCTGTTATTATCGCCATCTAACCTCCTTGGTATTGACCATGCAGCTGCTTTCAAGTTCGATGCTCCATCTCCTGATGACATGGTTTCAACTAGATTACAGTCCTCAAAACTTAATACACAAGGTATGCTTTTTTTGTTTTTTTGTTTTTTTTGTATTGATTGCAGTCTGTTGCCTGGATTTTAACCATTCAGTGTCTGCTTGGGTCATCTATAGAGCAATGAGTGTTGCCTTTATTTTGCCTGGGAATCATTTAAGCTCAGCAGTTATTTGTGTGAGATGGCTAGTTCGGAGTTGACCTGTCAACCTGTTATTATCGCCATCTAACCTCCTTGGCATTGAGCATGCAGCTGCTTTCAAGTTCGATGCTCCATCTCCTGATGACATGGTTTCAACTAGATTACAGTCCTCGAAACTTAATACACAAGGTATGTTTTTATTTTATTTTTGTATTGATTGCAGTCTGTTGCCTGGATTTTAATCATTCAGTGTCTGCTTGGGATATCTAATATACATGACATCTTAATAGCAGGAGAATCTTTAGTCGAGCATGATAATCTTCGGTATCAGATATCTCTTGGAAATAGTTGGTGCTGTTACTTGAACCCTCTCCAGCTGGTCTTGGATTCTCAAAACACCATTTTCGTCTTGATTTAGGAATCTGATACTTGAGATATCAAAGTGCCTTCAGATATTTGTTGTGTTTTGATTTAGACTTTTGCTTCAACTGGTACCCATTTTTAAATCGGTGAAATGGATATGCTGCACACGAGTATGCCATATGTTGTCCTTTTTCCTGAAGTGCTTAGATTTGTGCAGGTAATGTAAAGCCTTCAACAGTAGCTGAAGATGGCAATGGTGCAGAAAGTGTACATTCTACCATGCAAAGGTCTGAAATGTCATCCAAGTCGAAAGGGAAGCGAGGTAAACAGAATGCAAGCAATTCAACAGACACAGCAGTCAATGGAAAATTAGATTCCAAATATTCAGATCGTCCTCCTGCAGAAACACTTCATGGAAGTAGTGGTAGTATAGAGGGACACAATTCTTTAAAGAAGGGCATCCTCAGTGGTCAACTTAGTGATGAAGCTTCTGGTAGTTCTAACCCATTGAAGATTGAAGGAACACAAGGGAATGCAGATGATGACTTCAGTGGTCAAAAGCAAACTGCCCCAGCCAGCAATTTCGGGAAGATGTCTTTGTCTGACAAACCCGGAAATTCCAATGCTCTTGATTCCAGAAAACACAAGTCAACTGCAGAATACCATCCTGATAAATGGATGCTTCCTGACAAGGCTAACGACACATTAACTCAATTGAACCTTGCAATTGTAAGTTCTTTTTTTGGTTGGAACCTAGCAATTGTAAGTTATGTGTTGTATAGTGTAAGGAACCTTATGTGGGTTTAATTTCTATTGTTTTAACTTTTTTTTTTCTTTCTTTTTTGCTGAAGTTTTTACCAAGACTGTCTTATCTGTCATTTCAGGTTGGTCATGTTGATTCAGGAAAATCAACATTGTCAGGAAGACTGCTTCATCTTTTGGGAAGAATCACTAAGAAAGAAATGCACAAATATGAAAAAGATGCCAAGATACAGGTGATGGTGTTTAGACTTGTTTTTCTTCTTGCATTTATACCTTGGCAAACTTATCAATTTATGGGATTGACAAGGCCTCTATTTGAGCAGGGAAAGAGTTCCTTTGCTTATGCGTGGGCTTTAGATGAGAGCCATGAAGAGCGAGAAAGGGGAATTACCATGAACGTGGCAGTTGCATATTTTGATTCCAAAAAGTATCATGTTGTCATCCTCGATTCTCCTGGTCATAAAGATTTTGTTCCAAACATGATATCTGGTGCAACACAAGCGGATGCTGCTATTCTAGTGATTGATGCATCTAATGGTGCCTTCGAAGCTGGATTCGATGGTTCCAAAGGGCAAACGCGTGAGCATGCTCTACTGATTAGAAGCTTTGGTGTGGAACAACTTATAGTTGCTGTCAACAAAATGGATGTTGTGGGGTACTCAAAGGATCGTTTTGATCTTATAGTTACACAACTTGGTACATTTTTTCGTTCTTGCGGCTTCAAGGAATCATGTATTTTGTGGATTCCTTTAAGCGCTATAGAAAACCAAAATCTAGTGGCTGCTCCTTCTGATGCTCGTTTATCGTCCTGGTGGGTTTTTCTTTTTTCCTTCTGCAGCCACTTCATTTGTCCCTTGTGCTTTTTGTTGGATCATGTACGGATGATCCACCTCGGCCTTGATGATTATTGATTAGCTGAGTGAATTTCAGGTACAGAGGACCTTATTTGTTTGATGCAATTGATTCTCTCCAACCTCCAGCAAGAGATTTTGCCAAACCGCTGCTGATGCCCATATGTGATGTAACTAAATCATCTTCACAAGGCCAAGTGTCAGTCTGCGGTAAATTAGTGGCTGGAGCACTTCGCAGTGGATTGAAGGTGCATAATTCATCAACCCTACTTTTCCTTGATAAACTCTTAGTTTGATATAGGGCGGATGCAAAAATTTGTAAGTCTGTATGACTTCCATATCCGCTTTTGAGTTTTGTTGCTCATTTAGTGTGGCCACCTCTCTGGGTATGGGAGCATGTATGTGTTAGAAAGATTACTGCTTTTGAGTGTGTACCCACATTGTTGCTTGCCACTTTTGATTGTAGGTGATGGTGATGCCATCTGGAGAAGTGGGAACAATAAAGTCCTTAGAGCGTGATTCTCAAAGTTCTGCTGTTGCAAGAGCAGGAGACAATGTAACTGTCAATCTCCAAGGAATCGATCTGAGTAACAATGTCATGCCTGGAGGAGTTGTATGCCACCCTGACTATCCCGTCGCTGTTGCAAGGCATTTGGAGCTGAAAGTGCGCGCCTTAGAAGAATTAGCAGTCCCTATTCTCAACGGCTCTCAGGTAAATAGCCAGCTCATTTCCCCCTCCCCCTTCTCCCCTGAATTTCAATGCCGTCTTATTATCGTTTCACCGTCTCCAATTTGCAATCCTTTGTGTTGAGCGCACACAGGTGGAGTTTCACATACATCATGCACAAGAGGCAGGAAAAGTAGCCAAAATACTATCGATACTGGATCCAAAGTCGGGGAAGGAGACGAAGAGATCACCCCGATGCCTTCTCTCCAAGCAAAGCGCAGTGATTGAGGTGAGAAAACTCGAGATCCATTGAAAAAGACAAGAAAACTTACAAACCATTGTCTTCCCTCTCTTTTGGGCGAATGCTTTTTCGTGGCGAACTGAACTGGACCTAATCGGCTGGTATGCAGGTTGTTTTGAATACTCCGGTCTGCGTGGAAGAATACTCCAACTGCAGAGCCCTGGGGAGGGTGTCCCTTCGAGCCATGGGTAGAACCATTGCCATTGGCATTGTGACCCGGATAATCCAGTAGTGAGGAGGACCTGCACTTTTGTGCTGTGTTCTTTTGAGCATAGCTAACGTAGATAACTTACTGAAACTCTGTAAGTGCTCGAGGAAATGACAGGAATAGTCTGCAGTCTACACATTTTGGGTGAACGACGACGTTCTGTATAGAGTCTTCAGTCTTGCATGTATGCTTTCTATTGATTTATTATTGTTTTCTTTCTTGGCTTACTCGTTTGTTTCCCCTTGTTTTGTGGGAAAGGTTGAATGGAAATGGAGGGTAAGAGGCTGTCTGATGTAATCAAGGTTGTCAACCCGCAAGTTGACCCGGGTTGGCCCGCACCCGACCTTGAAAATGGATTAAAATAGCACATTTGAGAGTTAGCCCGGAATGGTCAAATTCGGGCGGTTGGCCTATTCGAGCGGATCACCGGGCTGCTCGTTTCAAAGTGTCGTTGAATTTTTACTATGTTGAATTTAAGTTGATGTTATTTAAGTGTGTTGGAGTTTAAGTACTGTTGTTTTTTATGTTGAATTCAAAATAAGTATAATATAATGACTTTTCATATCTTTTGGCTAAACAGGGGTAAAATGAGTGACCCATTAACTCTTAACTCACTAGCTCGATCGGGTCTGGGTCGACCCGTGGATTGACAATCTTGAATATAATATAATAACTTAATAAGTAATAGGGTCAAATTAGGAAGATGTGTCTTTTAGTAAAAGTCGAATATATTACTGGGAAGTTTGAATAGACTTTTCTTTCTAAAATGTACGAATGGAATTAGAAATCCACACATTGGGTATGTTATTACCTAGATATGGCTTGTGAATCTTTAGTATGAGAAATTAATGAAGAAAGAATCGGACTAGCAGGTGTTTCGATGTGAGCATTTGGTTGTCTGGTTGGAGATAACGTGATTTGGAATTGGGTTTTGAATTTTACAAAGGTTCTTGGAGATAACGTGATTTGAAATATGATAGTTCTATCTATGTAATGAAAAAATGAGTGAAAATTTATTACATTTAACAAAGAAGATAATGATATGAGGAAAAAATAAATCGATTTTGGTTAATCTTTAATCTCCACAATCTAGCTATCTTTCGACTAATCTTCGTTAAAATAGTAGCAACTAAAAACACGGTAGTGCAATCTTGTCTCCACAAGAATAGTACGATCTAACTTATTGAAGACCAAAATGGGGGCATAATGGCTACCCAAAAAAAAACCCCCCGACTTATTCAACTAGTATAAAAAAGTATATGGTTTATAAATTTACATTGAATTTACAACATCCATTTATTTTATCGAGGATTTACCATTCATGTTTTTAATGTGGGTACCACTTGGAATTTTGTAGGTCAACCTTAAATTAAAAAACACTTGATCCAATAATATTATTTGGGGCAATGTCTATTTTTTACCCAAACTTTTTTCAGATTCTTTTATTTTAACCAAACTTATAGAAATTCTATTTATTATCCAAACGTATTATAATTTATCAAAGTCTGGGCATTTATTCTGTTACCGTTACTTATTTCGTCCACGTGAGGAGTGGGATTTTGTTTTTTTTATAATCTTTTTATTAAAAATAGTAAATGATGGTATTCTGACCCCCACGTAGGAAGTCAACTCATTATGGTCATACTTAGTCAGCATTACTAACAGAAAAATTGACGAAAAGTTAACGTTTGGATAATTTTTAGAAATTCAATAAGTTTGGATAAAATAAAAGAATCTGAAAAAGATTTGGGTAAAAAATAGACATTGCCCTATTTTTTTTCCTAAGCACATTATCTTTGACCTAACAAACTATTCAAATAATTTGACATTTGTCCATTTTATAAACCAAGGAATTAGAAAATCAATGGCATCGGAAAACGGGAGTAGACGAGGCCACAAATACATTATTGCCTCTCAAAAACTCAACTCACCTACTACGTAATTCACTTCACTAGTTCACTTTGTCCCCTCGATCACACTTCACGCGCCCCCGCGCGTATGCTCAAGAACAAGTCCTCCTTCCTTTCTTCCCATCTCCCGTCTTCTTCTTCTTCTTCTTCTTCTTCTTCCCAGCTTCCGATTTCCCCCTTCCCCTGTTAGCTAGCTTTCGCTCTCTCACAGAGGTACGATTCCGGATTCTCCTTCTACTTCCTCTCTCTATCATTTCCGATTGCTTCATTTCTCGCGGCAGAGTCTGGCTCTGGCTCTGATTGGTCTTCTTCTTTACTAATTGACTGAGATTGCTCTGCTCGGTTTGGTTATGGTGGAATCTTCGATCACCTTCCTTCGATTTTGCTTTTGATTTCGCGGCTCACTTCTGAACGTTCTGCGGCGGTTGAATGTCAGTTGGTTGATACTTTTCAAACGACTTACCTGGTACTTCTCTTAAA
The DNA here is from genome assembly GCA_964030455.1 of Linum trigynum. Classification (NCBI taxonomy): domain Eukaryota; kingdom Viridiplantae; phylum Streptophyta; class Magnoliopsida; order Malpighiales; family Linaceae; genus Linum; species Linum trigynum. Next base: position 58,143,492 of record OZ034817.1, on the reverse strand, counting down.
AGGAAAAGAAAAAAAAAAAAAAAAACTCAACGGCATATTCTTCTTTGTAGCCACAGTTTTATCATTTATGACTTTGTTTTTTCCCCGGTACAATTACTTCTTAGTTTAGAACTTGACAAGAATGGTAATTCATGTTTTCATTTCTATGATCCTTCCGTTGATTTCAGTTTGTTTTCAATTTTCTGCACGGTAAGTGGGATCCAGGAAATGAATGATCTTGATAAGAGATGGCCTACTTCTGGCCTTTGGGTTGGTCTGGAATCTGGATTTCATTTGGGATAGATGGATTGTGCTTGACTTGTTTTCGTAGTTTCTGGCTATGGCTAATGGCTATTTATCTGTTACAACTACGAGTGATCTTTTTGATTTGGTGCTTGCAGTTTTCAGCGGATGGATGTCTGTGCCAAGTTCAGGCTTATACTTGGATTCAGCCTGATTTAACGGATCAGATTAGTTGCATCCTTTGGTGGGTTTTCATAATTTTGTGTAGTAGTTTGACATCTGAAGTGAGAAGTGGAAGAGGAGTAATTATACTGGCCATGCCCTTTGTAGACTCTCACTGATGGCGATTGCACACTATTTTCGAAAAGGGTTCACTGCTAAAAGTTTTCACATGGAAGAGATTGAGTTGGATACTGACTGGGAAGATGTAGTGTGTCCAATTTGTTTGGATTTCCCTCATAACTCTGTGCTCCTCCAATGTTCATCATATCACAAGGGTTGCAGGCCATTTGTATGTGACACTGACCACTTGCATTCCAATTGTTTGGACCGCTTCAAGAGTGCATGTGGTATGTCACCTCCTTCAGCAGACTCTGACAAGCCATCATCAGAAGCAGATGAAGATGTCAAACTGGCTTGTCCCTTGTGTAGAGGGGAAGTTACTGGCTGGATTGTTGTCCAGAAAGCTCGATTGCTTTTGGATGAGAAGAAGCGGTGTTGTGAGGAACATCGATGTGGATTTTCAGGTGCGTATTTGGAACTTCAGCAACATGCCAAACTAGAGCACCCACATGCTCGTCCTTCTAAAATCGACCCTGCTCGCCAGCTGGACTGGGATAATTTCCAGCAGTCATCTGAGATCATAGATGTTTTGAGCACCATACATTCGGAAGTGCCACGTGGAGTGGTTTTGGGAGACTATGTAATTGAGTATGGGGATGATGACAATACTGGAGATGAGTTTGATGACTTCCGTGGGGATGAAGGCAACTGGTGGACGTCCTGCATCTTCTATAAGGTCTTTGACAATTTCAGAAACTCAAGGAACAGAAGAAGATCTAGAGTAGCCGATACCGGAAGGGGGAGCCGCCGATCGAGTTATGACACTTCAAACTCAGATGAGGGCTCTGTTGTGTCTGTTGACTTTGCAGAGTATAGATTAGATGAGATGGATGATGAATTTCCAAGTGCAAGCAGGGGCCATTCTACTCATCGCAGGTCAGATTAACCCTTTTTCTCAAGTCAAATGCTTACGCTTGCATTCTCTTTTTCAACTGTTTGGGAATTTTTATGTGCCAAGACATGGCCAACTGGGCAAAGAAGGTGTTAAGCGAACTGCACTGTGAAAAGGGTCCAGTGGACTATCCCCTGGAGAAATGCAAAGAAAAAGATTCCAGATTGGACTCAGAAGATTGAGCCGTGTTGTTAGATGTTAGTTTTAGTACCCTAGTTTTCTTTGCCCACTGGTTGCAGTGCTAATTTGTTGTGAAGCTATTAACCTTGGGGTAGGTGGTTAAGGTTGCAGAGCTGTAATCACATTTATTTGAATTATGTTTGAATGAATACTGGCACATAACACACACATATCGTTAGTATAAGATTCATATTGCAGAATTTTGATTAAGTGATTCTGGTTAGCTGCAGGATAATTGAATTTGCACTCATCAATCTACTCCTGGTGGCTCTTGTTTTACAGTTCTCGCAGGCGCCATTCTCGGTTCTATGATGGCTAGGTATGCATAACGGGGCAAAGCTTGTGAGTTTGGCACTTAAAGATTGGTCCATACATCTTGTTTGGAACCTCAGTTCACCTCCTACCTCGATGCCTGACTCAATGCACCGACGAAACTGAAGCAAGTCAAGCAGGATCACAATGAGAAGTGGGGATGGTCCTGTTAGCGTTCAGACATCATTTTGAAAAAGAAAGCTGCTTACAGTGTTGCATCTTTGTTGCTTTAGGTAGCTGGATTGCTGTTGAAAGATGTGATTCAGAAATGGCGCTAGGCCGATATAGGCAGATGTAATGTGGATAAGATGGTGACTGGGTGTTTTCCCTTCTCTTGCTGTTGTGGTTGTCAGTGGGACTTTTGTTTTGGGAGGAGAAATGGGGTTTGTTTAATGTGATTAGATTTGTTTCCTTTCGTGTTTTCCCTTCTCTTCCAGTAATGGTCTGTTTTCCTGCTATAAGTTTGAGTAGACTTGAAAGTTAACACACTGGCTGTATAAATTGAAAATCGTTGGGGTGATTCAGCTATCAAATTGAAAACCCAGCTAATGTCCGTAAGTGTAGTCCTAATGCTTACTTGAGTGTGTGCATCCTTCGATTGTGAAAAGCGTACATTTAACCGCTATAAAAAGCTGAATCACGATCCAACAACGGTGAATTATTATTCGAATAGTATGATCCGTCGGTCCTAACATCGATGTCATCGAGTGGTGGTGGATTACTAGAACGATGGTGTAAGCTGAGGGACTGTGGCATTTCCCTGGTGATGGTGGCTTGATGATGCGACTGGGCAGCATTAGCTTTCTAGGCTGATGTGACCACATCTGTGTTTGTGTCTCCTTGTTTGATCTTCCTACATTATTTTATGGCCTAACAGAACAAATATTACGTACTAGCAGATCTAAATAATTAAAGTTTGTCCTTTGAGTTTATGCTAGGCCACGCTGACCCATTATTGCCGCCCAATATATTGACCCGGAAGAACACTGTAGCTGTTCCCGCTCTGGCCTCTAAAAGACTTGTAGGATCAAAGCTTTCAAACACTTCTCTCCCCGAAGAGTTCAAAGTTCTTCTGGCATCCACAATGGGTCATATCGTATTAGTATCTGAGCCTCCCCAGTTCTCCAAACGAGTCCTGATTGGCACATCTGCATCTAGTGAGAGGATCTCAGCGCTCGCTCATCTCGAACACACATCTCTGATTGAGGAATCAGTTCAGTCTTTCGGTGTTAGGGGGTCGGGCCATACAGAAGTCCGGCAGCACAAGACAATCCTGATTTCAGTTCAAATACAAATGCCATTGACATGGTCACATAACGGAAATAAGAAGCAGCTAGGCAAATTCGCATCCAACTAAACAAAATCCAGAATACCAGGCTCTGATTCCCAGTGCAAATCCAATTTAAGGAAAAATAACGTCGGTGTAGAAACTGCTGTTAGGCTTTTACCAAGACACATAGACCAGTACATGTAGAGACCAACCAGTAGCATCAGCTGTAGCTGTAGCTGTAACTGAAGCTGTATTTCTTGTGTGGCATGACTAATACGGGACATTATTGGGCAGGTTCCTTATAACGTTGCTTTTCATGCCAATCTTAGAGCGCATCACCTCGACATCTGATCGCTTCATTGCCTTCATCACTTTCATCCTCACAAACTGCTCTTTCGACTGTACCGTTGCCAACCCCATGCTCCTATACCTGGAAGCATTCGCCCACAAGAGAGAATCAGTGCCATGTTTGAAGATTGCAGAATATTCTAACCAGAGAAGGGGAAAGGGGAGGGAATGCAAACCTAGCAGCTAAGGTGGCAGTCATGGGGACATCACTTGCAGGTGGTCGTGGCTTCTGGCGATAATAACGGAGGAATTCTCGGGAACCAAGTGTTTTAGATAGTACTTTACCATCAGTCCTCGAAGTGATAATTAGCTCAGAACCACTACCCCCGAGATCCAGGGTGTTGTCCATATCCCCTGAAGCAACCAGCTGTTTTCCATCCTCATCCATGTAACTACACGGATGATGTAGCACAGTGTTATTTTCAATCATAGCCAAACCAACACAAAGGTTATAAGAAAGAATGTCATAGAGCAAAACCTGCTACTATAATCATAAAACTCCTCCAACTCGACTTCCTCTTCATCATCCCCATCACCATAATGGACTTTGCAGTGACTTTTTGCTTCCATGTGCTTCCTAACTGCTTCTACGCTGCTAAATGGCTGACGTTGATCGTTGCAGTATAAACAAATGAAATCCCTCGTCACCTGGGAAAAAAGGGCAGAAACAGAATCGATTGAGCAAAACAAGATACAAGAGGACAAATATAAAGAAAGAAATCAAACATATGGAACTCAGGGCTACCTTGAGACCAAGATAAGTAAGGAACCCCTTCGGATCCTTCAAATACTCTAAATCAGGAATAAAGAACCCATGCTGCTTATGCATGTGCACCATGCACCCTTCTGTATTGTCATGCTCTTGATCACACATGAAGCAAACACTAGGATCAAACAAATCAGCATCTTCTTCTTCCTCCTCATCTTCATCCATATCATTGCTGGCGCCTACTCCATCCACATTCAAACCAGTCATTGACTTGGTGGCATCACCAACCAATACTTCATCTGGGTCAACCTCTTCCCACTCATCATCATCCTCATCACTTTCTTCACTCTCCTCTTTCTGCGGAGGTCTGTTCACTACCCGTTGAGGACGTGGCTTGATTATTGTTTCCTCTTCTTCCAACATTGTGCCCTGAGAAGCCCTCAAGATGTGGCCCCTCGACTTAAGGTGTTGCTCGTGAGCTTTCATGCTTCGATAACCCTTGCCACAAAGGGTGCAAGTATACAGCATCGGGGTCTCACGAGACTTATCTTTCTCTTGAGCAATTGCAGACTGTCTAGCCTCAAATAATGCTTCCGTAACTCCTGGAACCCCAGCCACCTGATAGTTTCCGATGTACAACACAAAGCAGAGCTATTGTCAGATTCCCATATTAACAACAGCTGCAATTGGCAATTCAAGGGCGAGTATTGTTCTTTCTCTACAGTGCAAAAAAATTGAACTTTCCCAGAAAGCAGTGATTCAAACAGACATGATCGAAGTAGTTCTTTTTGGGAAAGCAGGCAGTAGAAACAGTCATGAAACCGCTGCAATCGAACGGGAAAGCAAAACCCAGAACTCTACTCTAGTCTTTATAAGGAATTGCCATAGAATCAATCAATAACCCGAAGAGCAGTAAACCCTAGTCCACCCCAAAGGCAAAGCCGCCATCATTCATGTCCTTATTCTGGAGTCGAGGTTGATGGGAAGAGTGAAGAAAGAGGAGAAACCTTGCGTTTGAGATTGTAGCGATGCCAATCAGACTTGTAATGGAGCTTCTGCTCAGCATCGTCTTGGAATTCTTTGTTGCAAGAGTTGCAGGTCAGGCCCGACATTTTGGCACTCTCCGGCTGGATGGAGACTGCGAGAAGAGAAAGAAGGAGGCAGAGTGTATAAGAAGGGAAACGCAAAAACGGAGAAAGAAGGCGCCGGCGGGCCAAATTTTATACGACTGGCGGGCGGCGGCTCCAATCGGTCGGTTGATAACGGTGGTAAGGAATGAAGAGAAATCTTTGCGCGTAAATGCTTACCTAAGCCATTACGAAAGAGATCGTTGTGTTGTTCCAATTGGGCTGAGCCCATTCTAATACCCAGTATCTATGGGCTTCACTGATGGTTCGTTGCCATTTGTATGGGCCATACCGTCCTTCGGACCCAATCTCACCATTGGGCCCAGAGAAAAGCAACATTTATACGTCCTTCCCTCTTAAATCTCAGTTGTCGAGAGTTCAACTTCAACCCGCAAAATTCACCGGAGCGACGCCATGGATCCCTACCCTTCCTCCTCTCAAATCGCGCAGAAGACCTGGGAACTCGAGAACGATATCGTCTCCGTCGACGCTCCGGCGACGTCGTCCAGCTCCGACGCAGCTTCCGATGCCATCTTCTACTACGACGATGCGGCTCAGGCCAAGTTCCAGCAGGAGAAGCCCTGGGCCAACGATCCTCACTACTTCCGCCGGGTGAAGATCTCCGCTCTCGCCCTCCTCAAGATGGTCGTCCACGCTCGATCCGGCGGAACAATCGAGGTCATGGGGCTTATGCAAGGGAAGACTGACGGCGACGCCATTATCGTTATGGACGCCTTTGCTTTGCCTGTTGAAGGGACTGAGACTAGGGTTAATGCCCAGGCTGATGCGTACGAGTACATGGTTGATTATTCGCAGACTAACAAGCAGGTTAGAGCTTTTCTTTGCCCTTCCTATAATCTTCCTTTTATTCAATTGGGTTTTCGTTTGCATATAGCTAACTGCTGCTAGGGTTTATGTCTCGCAGTAGGAGTTTCTATTGTGGAACTCGATTTCGTAGACTTAAATAGAAATTGAAGGATTTATAAGTGTAGCATTAGCTTGGATAAAGAAGTTCGTTGTGTGAAAGTAGTTGGTCTCGAGTGGACTTGATTGAGTTGCTCGTACGTGTTCTTTGATCTATGCTTAGCTAGTCTCTTTGTAACAAAGATGCTGTTTTTGTAGGCTGGGCGGCTAGAGAATGTTGTGGGGTGGTATCATTCGCATCCTGGTTATGGATGCTGGCTCTCCGGAATTGATGTGTCAACCCAGATGCTAAATCAGCAGTTTCAGGAGCCCTTTCTAGCAGTTGTTATTGATCCAACTAGGACGGTATCAGCTGGGAAGGTTGAAATCGGGGCCTTCAGGACATACCCCGAGGGATACAAACCTCCAGATGACCCAGTTTCCGAATACCAGACCATTCCTCTGAACAAAATTGAGGACTTTGGTGTGCACTGCAAGCAGGTTGTCATCTTGATTTTGACTGTTATATCTTTTGGCGATTCGTATGACTGCAATTGTATTGCTAATGCTTTTCTGCTTCTGCAGTATTACTCTCTAGATATCACTTACTTCAAGTCATCCCTCGATAGCCACCTCTTGGATCTTTTGTGGAACAAATACTGGGTGAACACACTTTCTTCTTCGCCTCTCTTGGGCAATGGGGACTATGTGGCTGGACAAATTTCAGATTTAGGTAATGTGTTACATTGTTGATTGCATTTCATAGAGCTGCACTTCAAGACGAAAGTTGGAATGTTGGTTAGCTATGGGGAAACCAGCAAATATTGGCCTTCCCTCATTATGAATTAACACATCCTGTGTCTTTCACAGCTGAAAAGCTGGAGCAAGCAGAGAATCAACTGGCTCACTCTCGATTTGGATCCTTGATAGCACCGCCCCAGAGGAAGAAAGAGGTGAGGACTCTTTTTCTGTTGCTTTTGAATCATGAAGATATCTGTTGAACATGAGAGCCTGTGATGAATGCTTCTACTTCTTCCTTACATATAAAGTTTCCACGTTTGATTTGAAGAGAGTCATGTGTGATAAGTGACTGCTCCCTCCCTTATCTCTAGTGGTCAAACCTTTTTCTGGTTTAAAGTTGTATTATGGTGGTCTTATAATATCATTATGGTTGTTCATGCATATGCCTCGTTGGAGTGGGCTTGGTTACTGAACAACCTCATTTTGTGAGTTGCAGGAAGAATCACAGCTTGCTAAAATCACCCGAGACAGTGCTAAGATTACCGTGGAACAGGTCCATGGTCTAATGTCACAGGTGAGGTCCCTGGCATACTTTGATCTCTTCATAGAAAAATGCTCTTATTCATACATTCGTGTTATCTGTGTTAGGTTATCAAGGACATCCTTTTCAATTCAGTGCGACAATCAAGTAGGTCTCGTGCAGAGACAGCAGAGACATCGGAGCCGGAGCCAATGGTGGAGTCGTGAGTGATTTTGTTGCGACATTTTGTGTTCCTGATCTTTTCATGCTAGGGGCTAAATGAAAACTTTTATATGATAGCTTGAGGATAGCAAACAAAAGTAGCTTGAGTTGGTCTTTAACTTGTCCAGGCATATGTAAATTCTTTTTGTCAGCTCCATTCCTTCATCAATTTGCTTCTGTTGCAAAATTGCTGGATTATTGGAAATGCTTGGTAATGGTGAATGATCGGAGACTATTGTTCCCCCATCGGAAATTGTTCTTATGCCTACTAATTGCTTGTCTGAGTACTTCTGCTGTTCCATTGCTCAAGCAATTAGTAGGTATCTTCATGTTGTACCAAAACTCCTCCTTACTCTCTAGGGGTGTCGACGTTCGGTAATTCGGGTTTACCCGAAATGACCCGATTATATACATTTTCGGTTTTTCGGGTTCGTTTCGGGTTTTCGGTTTCGGTTTTGCTTATCGGTTTTTCTGGTTTCGGCTAAAAACCTCTAATGAATAGAACTCAGCCCGTATTTTTAGGCATTCGGGGTTTCGAGTTTCGGTTTTGCTTTAACCGAACCCGATAAGGAATTTTCGGGTTTCTGGTACTCGAAACCGAAAATCACTAAAACTGAATCCGAACCTGATAAGGAATTTTCGGGTTTCAGGTAACCGAAACCCGCAAGTCCTTATCAGGTTCGGGTTCAGTTTTAGTGATTTTCGGTTTCGAGTTTTTTCGGGTTTCGGTTTGAGTATCCGAACCCGACCTGAACTGACACCCCTATTCTCCAGCCTGCTCCTCCTCTACAGATAGATAGGAATATGAGTGCTCACAGTATCATCTCTGAAAACTGTTCAAAATACCAAAGTCGTCTGATCAATTGTTGAGCACCCTGTAATCGTTGTATAGATACAATATCACTTTAATTTACTTCATCTACCAAAAAAGTCACTAATGATATAATTTATACTAAAATTACGGTTTAATCATAATTAATCATTAAAATAGCCTATCAATTTTGGATGTATCCGATATTTTCAATCCCACCTACATACATGTTTCAGCAAAAGAATCCAAGTTACCGGCGGAACAGCGAAGCTAACTCTCCGGTCCCTTTACTTACCGGCGCGTGCGCGGCGATATATTAATAAAATAATAATAAAATTATTCTAAAAAGAAATCCTAACATCTCAACAATTAGGGGTGTACATGGGTCGGGTGATCCGGGTTTAGACATTTTAATCACCCGATTCGTGAACTACGGTTTGAAAAATATTAAATCCAAACCCATCCAAAAAAATCTAAACCCTACGGTTTGTTTCTAATTGGGTTGGGTCGGGTTGGCCATTTTTTTAAGTAAAAACCAAATCCAACACAAAATATGTAGTTATTCTATACCATAAAAATATTTTATAACTAATTACAAATTCAAACGAATAAATCGAGGTGAAAGGTATCAAAATTCACAAATGTTGTTTGAATTTTAATAAAATTTGATTTACTTCAACTTATGTCTAGTTTTTTTCCACGATATTTGTTGAAATAGGGTAAAAATGTTACAAATGAACACATCCATAATATGTTATTCTATTAAAATTGTCCACAAGAAAAAGAATTACGCGAATCATAGTTATATTAAATTTATGTCTAAACTTTAAGCCAAAGAATGCATTAGATTAGAGAGACCTTAAGAGAAAAATATGACGAAATATCTTAATTTTCTCATAAGTATGACTATATACGACATAAATATTTTTTTCTATACGAACTCATACTAATAATTGGAATACGGGTTGGGTCGGGTTCTACAGATTGTGTAATCCAAAATCCAAACCAAACCCAGAAGAAGCGGGTTGTACAAAAGAAATCCTCACTCAACCCAAAATCTTTGTTTTGATGATAAATACGAATGAGTTGGATCGGATTGAACGGATGGGTCGGTTTTGCGGGGTGTTGCAAGTAGCAACAACAACAACTATACTGCTCTGCTCGGAAAAAGCGCGAAGGCAGCAAATTTTCACGGGTGGGACCTACCTACCCTAGTACTGCCCGGTACTCATCATCGACGGACGTCCTATTCCTTCTCCCCCAACTTTTTTGGTATATAATCGCTCCCCCGCAACCAAACTCAAAATTCGCCTCTGCATTTTACCCCGCGCCGCCTCTCTCTTCTTCTCTTCCGCTGTATCATGATTTCACTCTAAGCGCGCCGCTCTCCGACTATCTAGCTAGTATTTTTCCCGGTGATCGCCCGACGTCCGCGTAAACATGGCGGCGAAATATGGCATCAGCCTTGAAGAAGTAAAAAACGAGGCCGTTGATCTGGTACTCCCTCCTCCTTCCCCTTCTTCTTCTTCTTCTTCGTCTTAGTTTGAAAACATTCCAGCTGACACAGTGCGATTGATTCGTGGAGTTGTTTACTTGTTTTACGATATATTCCATCTGTTTGGTTTCGAACTTTTCGTTTTGTCGCGAGGCCGAGAGCTTCTTGCGTTTTGTTGAGCTTTTACTGTTCGGAGACGACTGCTAGTATTATTTTCGTTTGAATTGCCAGATCTGTTCTTCGTTCTTCTAGTTACTCTGTAACGTGATTTTATTTTGAATCGTCTTCTCGATTTTGATTTATGTTAATGAGAAACTGCGGTTGAAATAGTAGCAGAGGTGTGCAATTAGCTATAGCTTCGTCTGGAGAGGTCTGGGAATCGGATGAACAGAGAATTAGATATAAAACTGTTGCTATCATCGTTAGTCTTTTTGTTGCAGAACAGTAGTGGTTGTGACGGATTGGTAGGGACGACGACTGCCTGGCTATCGGAAGCAACTCGATCTCGGAGAAAATTGTAATTAATTGGAAATACAGGAGAGCAAGCTAAAAACACGTTTCCCTTCTCCCCTAATTATTCGTAATCACGTTAATTCTTGGATGGCTCGGCCCCCAAAGAGTCGGGGTGGATGGTCAAATTTTGTTTTATTTCCTAATTATTGTCAATTTTATTGATTACAAGATAATTAAGTATTTTTTTACAAAAAAGAAAGTAGGAAGGAGAGGGAAAATTCGATTGTACAGAATTTTCATCGATTTGCTTCTCAATCCCCACGCGCACCACCGGCGCGGGCGCGTCTGTGAGCTTAGTCATTTTTCTCAAATAACAAACAAACAAGGCCTTTTCTATAGCTTGCAAGCAAATAATAAAATCAGAACTGAATCAGTGAATCACATTTGCAGGAAAGGATTCCCATCGAGGAGGTGTTTGAGCAGCTGAAATGTTCACGGGAAGGTCTCACCGGCGGTGAGGGGGCCAACAGGCTTCAAGTTTTTGGACCCAACAAATTGGAAGAGAGGAAGGTTTGTGAGATTGTGACTCTGATCTATTACCCGTTTCACTTCAGTTTTTTTTCTCGGGGAATGATTGATTCGTGTAAATTTGGTTACAGGAGAGCAAATTTCTGAAGTTTCTGGGTTTTATGTGGAACCCGCTGTCATGGGTCATGGAAGCTGCAGCTGTCATGGCCTTACTCTTGGCCAACGATGGACGAAGGCCTCCAGACTGGCAGGACTTCATCGGTATAGTTACCCTGCTGGTCATCAACTCCACCATCAGTTTCGTTGAGGAAAATAACGCTGGAAATGCAGCGGCTGCACTTATGGCTGGCCTTGCTCCCAAGACCAAGGTGGGTAATCTTTCATCTCTACTTCTAGCTGCTGCTTCAGTTTGCATGTATCTGACTTACTGTTGCGAACTCATAATGATAGGTTCTTCGAGATGGGTGCTGGACGGAGCAAGAAGCTGCAATCTTGGTTCCAGGAGACATTATCAGCATCAAGTTGGGAGATATTGTCCCTGCTGATGCTCGTCTTCTTGAGGGTGATCCTCTAAAGATCGATCAATCTGCTCTTACTGGGGAGTCGCTTCCTGTCACTAAGAACCCTTACGATGAAGTCTTCTCTGGGTCGACCTGTAAGCAAGGCGAAATCGAAGCTGTTGTCATTGCCACTGGTGTGCACACCTTCTTTGGTAAAGCTGCTCATCTCGTGGACAGCACCAATCAAGTTGGCCATTTCCAGGCCGTCCTTACTGCTATTGGTAACTTCTGTATTTGCTCGATTGCTGCCGGAATACTTGTTGAGATTATAGTGATGTACCCCATACAGCACCGCAAGTACAGAGACGGGATTGACAACTTGCTTGTTCTCTTGATTGGGGGAATACCTATTGCTATGCCAACCGTTTTATCTGTCACCATGGCTATTGGCTCTCACAGGCTGTCTCAGCAGGGGGCTATTACCAAGAGAATGACTGCCATTGAGGAGATGGCCGGTATGGATGTGCTGTGCAGTGATAAGACCGGGACTCTTACGTTGAACAAGCTGTCTGTTGATAGGACCTTGATTGAGGTGTTCGTTAAGGGTATGGACACAGAGCATGTCATTCTTCTTGCTTCCAGAGCTTCAAGGACTGAGAATCAGGATGCTATTGATGCGGCTATTGTAGGAATGCTTGCAGACCCTAAGGAGGTGTGTAGTATTCAACTTAGCTATCTGGCCACAAATCTCCTGATCGAAGTCTGCTGATTGGTTTTGAGTAAAATAAAACCTGAATTTTTTTGCAGGCGCGAGCTGGAGTTAGGGAGGTTCATTTTCTTCCATTCAATCCTGTCGACAAGAGGACTGCTTTGACCTATGTTGATTTGGACGATAACTGGCACCGGGCAAGCAAAGGTGCTCCTGAGCAGGTAATATTTATTCTGCTTCAGTTTTTAGCACATGGATCATTTGGTGACGACAGCGAAGTTAATGTGTGTGTTCATTTTTTGAGGCAGATATTGAACTTGTGCAATTGCAAGGAGGATGTTAGAAGGAAGGTTCATGCAGTGATTGATAAGTTTGCTGAACGTGGGCTTCGATCTTTAGGAGTAGCACGACAGGTCTGTACCAGTTTTCATTTTTAACTGCTGGCCTTTGACATTCGTGTGTTGAACTAATCGTTTACCCATCCCATGAGAATATAGGAAGTACCAGAGAAGAACAAAGACAGTCCAGGTGGTCCATGGCAGTTGGTTGGTTTGTTGCCTCTATTTGATCCTCCAAGGCATGACAGTGCTGAAACAATCAGAAGAGCTCTTCACCTTGGAGTCAATGTCAAGATGATTACTGGTAAAGACTTTGGGTTGCTTATCTTGTAACTGCAATAGTTAGTCTGTGTTTAAGCTCTTAATGTTTTTTATTTATTTATTGTTATTCAGGTGATCAGCTTGCAATTGCCAAGGAAACAGGAAGGAGGCTTGGGATGGGAACCAACATGTATCCTTCATCTTCATTGCTTGGCCAAAGCAAGGATGCCTCCATTGCGTCCCTCCCTGTGGATGAGTTGATTGAAAAGGCTGATGGATTTGCTGGAGTTTTCCCAGGTATCTCCTCTGCCCTAATAGTCACTAACAAGGGCGGGAACGTCTGTAATATGATCTAAAGTAACTTAAAACTTGTTGCCTTTGACAGAGCACAAGTATGAGATTGTGAAGAGGCTACAAGAGAAGAAACACATCTGCGGAATGACGGGAGATGGTGTGAACGATGCTCCTGCACTGAAGAAGGCTGATATCGGGATTGCTGTTGCTGATGCCACTGATGCAGCTAGGGGTGCTTCTGACATTGTCCTCACTGAACCGGGGCTCAGCGTGATCATAAGTGCAGTGCTTACCAGCAGGGCTATTTTCCAGAGAATGAAAAATTACACGGTTTTCCCTTCTACACCATTTGTCCTTCTGTTAATAGTCGCCACTCATTAATAAAATGCCCCATACTGAGACTCTCTTATTCTGTATCTCATGTTCTTTGCAGATATATGCTGTCTCCATCACCATCCGTATTGTTGTAAGTTCTCTATATATATAAACATAAATTTGTCTAGCTGTATTTGTAACAACTCAGTTTTGGATTCATGTGGGATTGCCTGTTTGGTATTTTGGCAGCTTGGGTTCATGTTGATTGCCTTGATATGGAAGTTCGATTTCTCTCCATTCATGGTTTTGATCATTGCTGTACTCAATGACGGTGAGTCTAATTAATCGGATTTTCTTTTCTCATGTTTGCTAGAGAGCAGGAAGCTAAATTCTGTCAATTCGTGATACAGGAACGATAATGACGATATCAAAGGATCGAGTTAAGCCATCTCCGCTGCCAGACAGCTGGAAGCTGAAAGAGATCTTCAGTACTGGAGTGGTACTGGGAACTTACATGGCAATAATGACAGTTCTTTTCTTCTGGGCCATGCGGGAGACTAATTTCTTCTCGGTAAAAGAACAGCCACAATATTATTACTTCGTTGGAGATTTTGGATAAACAATAAAGCAACGGATGAGTTTTGTTGATTGTTTGCTTTCTGAATAATTTGTTCGCAGGACAAGTTCCATGTAAGGCCGTTGCATGATAGACCAGAACAGATGATGTCTGCACTATACTTGCAAGTGAGCATAGTGAGCCAAGCACTGATATTCGTGACGAGATCTCGCAGCTGGTCCTTTGTGGAAGTCCCCGGGAAGCTCCTCCTCCTTGCTTTCATGGTTGCTCAACTGATTGCAACAATGATTGCGGTGTATGCCAACTGGCCGTTTGCGAGAATAAGGGGCTGCGGCTGGGGTTGGGCTGGCGTCATCTGGCTCTACAGCTTGGTTACTTACATCCCACTCGACATCCTCAAGTTCGCCATTCGCTATGTTCTCAGCGGCAAGGCCTGGGATAATCTCTTGGAGAACAAGGTAAACTGTTTCCCTTCATTCCTCGTCATGAAATGTGGGCTGGCGTTATGGTATTATATTAAACTTGGTAATTTTCCTTCACAGACGGCGTTTACTACTAAGACGAATTACGGGAAAGAGGAAAGGGAAGCACAGTGGGCTACTGCGCAGAGAACTCTCCACGGGCTTCAGCCTCCTGAGACCACCAACTTCTTTGCTGACAAGAACAGTTACAGTGAGCCTTCTGAGATTGCTGAGCAAGCCAAGCGCCGAGCTGAGGTTGCTAGGTACGTAACAGAGAGAATTAGTTTTCGTTTATTGTCGATGATTTAGCTGGTATTCATCACGGGGTTCGTTGCTTCTGATGCATGAATGAACAGGTTGAGGGAGCTGACTACACTGAAGGGGCACGTCGAGTCGGTAGTGAAGCTTAAAGGACTCGACATTGACACCATTCAACAACATTACACAGTTTAGAGAGGCAAAGCAACTTGACCAACACTTACGATGACGAAACAACACCGGCATGTGTGTAGCCGCCACCATGCCTAGAGTATATAGATTTCTGGCAATGTTTGTTAGCCTTCTTAGTAGCAAAAAATTTGAACTTAGGCAGTGTTCTTAGTTTAGATAAAACTCTGAATCTCATTTTGATGTCGTTGTTTCGCCGTCTTAGTATCTATCTATCTCCATCGCCGATCTCTCTCTCGTTCAGTCACTCCGATTGGTTTTGGTTCGGGTGAAAAATTTCTCCTTTCTCGAATTGGTATTCGTTATAGTGGTATTGACAATACTTATACCAATAGCAAAGGTTAACCTGCCGGAAATTATCAGTATGAACAGTATCAAATCAAACCACAAACAACGGTAGGGAACAGCTGCTTGTTTATCATCGGTAAAAAATAGCCTCTCTTTGCTTGAGAATTCAAGATTGCTGCAAATGGGCTCTCTTTTATATACATGCATTGAGGTAGTAGGGGAAAGCTCTTTAAGCCCTAACTCAAGTCAAGTCAAGCATTATCAAGTCAGTCGCGGTGGATGGCATATCAAGTCCATCCCAAATCAGTGTTTAGCAGACTCAATCACGGTAAAGAATAGTCTCAGACCGAATTCGTGATCTGTTGTCTTTAAAATTTAAGGAAAATGGTTTTTGGAAAAATCGACAAAAAAGTTACGAAAATATGATCCGAAAAAAAATCAGCCCAAATCGGCGATTAAGAGACTTCATCATCGGTGGAGAATAGCCTCGAGCCGAATCCGTGATCCGGGGCCTTAAAAATCAAAGAAAAATGGCTTTTGAAAAAATTGCATACAGTGATGGTACCCCTTTGAAATTTACCAAAAAAAGCCCGAAAAACTACGACCAAATCGATGCTTATTAGTCTTAATCAATAGTGAAGAATACCTTCAGGTCGAATATGTGATATGTAACCTTCAGAATCAAAGGAAAATGGTCTCTCGGAAAAATTGTTAGAAATATGTGATGGTACCCCTTTGGAATATGCCAAAAATAGACGCGAAAAAATCCGCTCAACTTGCTGCTCAATATACTTAATCATTGGTGAAGAATAGGCTCGGGACGAATGTGTGGCATGTAGCCTTCTAAATATAAGAAAAATGATATTTCGAAAACAATTGACAAAATTACAAAAATGCCCTCCGATATATTTTTTTTTTGCCAAAATTGGCTATTAATATACTTCATCATCGATGTAGAACAAGACCAAGCTGAATCCATGAACTGTAGCATTCAAAATCCAAAAAATTGGCCTTTAAAAAAATTGCACGAAACCCCTTTGGAATCTGCCACAAATGAACTCGGAAAAAATCGGTCAAATTGGTGCTTAATAGGCTTCATCATCGGTGGAAAATAGCCTCAAGCCAATTCCGTGATTTCTATCCTTCAAAATTGGTCCTTCAAAAAATCGTCTGAAATCTATGATGGTATCCCTTTTGAATCCTTCAAAAAAGGCTGAATCCGTGATTTGTAGCATTCAAAATCAAAGAAAAATGAAATTTCGAAAAACTCTCCCAAAATATTATGAAACTACCCTCTGGAAAAAAATCTTCCCAAACCAATGATTGATAGACTTCATCATCGGTGGAGATTAGCCTAAGGACGAATCCGTGATCTGTTGCCTTAAAAATCCAAGAAAATAGTTTTTCGAAAAAATCGCCTGAAATTTGTGATGCCTATAGAACCTACAAAAAATGGTCCCGGGAATTTTTTGTCAAAATTGTTGTTTAATAGACTTAATCATCGATAAAGAATAGTCTTAGACCAAATCTGTTATTTGTAGTCGTCAAAATATAAGGAAAATGGCTTTTCAAAATATAAGGAAAACGGGTTTTTAAAAAAACCCTAAAAATTACTAAAATGTCATCCAGAAAAAATCCACTAAAATCATATATTCATAGACTTCATCATTGATTGAGAATAGCTTCATACCGAATCCGTGATCTGTAGTCTTTAAAATGCAAGTAAAATGGTTTTTGGAAAATATATGTTCTTCACATCTTCTATCATACGTTCTTTCCCTTGCCACTTCCAGGATAAACCCCTTTCAATCCGTACTCTACAAATCCCAACTTATAATTCTGTGTAGGACTGTGATGCGGCGGAACGGGTTCATAAATCGGTTCGGAATTCGAACGATCGGTTCAGTTAATTTTGAAACGAAATTCGAACACCAACCTCATCATTTCTGATTCGCATATTGTATTAATTTGTTTCATACAATTAAGAATGTGGTTTGGTTCGGTTCGGTTCGGGTAAACCAAACATGATGTCCACCCCGACTTATATGTTCGTACCATATATGGAGGGAAAAACCACAAAAAATGTTGATACTTGTAGGAGTAAGCAGCATAATTAAAATCTTCATAGGTCTCAGTGAAAAAACGACAAACATAATGTCAAGACACAAGAGACCTACAAAATAAAACTACATTGTCACGTAAATACTGGTAAACGAATTGATATCATTGTTATCATTACCAGAAACACACTATCACTAATTCACTATAATTGTGTTACCATGGAGACCTAGACCCTGATAATATGTTTATATGAGGGAAAATTGGAATAATAAGAAAGGCAAATGTGAACTAAGTCAACGTGTGCTTCGAACGCCAAAAGTTTGGAAGATCAGTTTTCCTCACTCGTGTGAAAATGCAAGTACAAATAGAAAACATGAAGACACGAAAATGAAATTGACCAAAACATGAAGACATGTTTGTAAAATGAAAGCAAAAAATAACAAAGCTAGAAGAAGAGAGGGAGAAGAGAAGAGTGTGTGAAATAGAAAGAAAAATGAAAACCAAAAATTGAAACAAATCCAACAAAAAAAAAGCAAAAGTAATAGCAGCGAAGGGAGGGAGAGCGAGAGTGCGAGCGATCGAGGGAGCTAAGTCGAAGGCAAAGAGCGAGCTCAGACACAGAGAGGGAGGAAAGGAAAAGGGAAAACCCCGAGCTTCTGGGCTTTCTTCTCAAATCCAAAAGGCCGAAAGAAATAGGAAAAAAGTGGGAACTCTGAATGCGCTCGAAATAGAAATTTTGAGGAAAGTAATAAGAGGCGCGAAGAAGGAAGAATCGAAGCTGGCAAAGAAGAAGAAAGATTCGAGGAAGCCCCAAACTCAGTGAGCTCTTCGGATTTCTTCTTCCCCGTGTCGCCCCCCGAAATTTCGTGAACTGGGTTCAGGTTAGATAGCTCAAATCAATCTCCAAGCTTCGAGCTTTTTTTTTTACTCTCTCTCAGTTTACTTCTCCTACTCTTCATTGTGCTTTCTTCAATTCGAATTTTTTTTATTGGGTTTCCCCCTTTTTTCATCTCTTCAATTCCTGCTCTGTTCGTAATTCAATCCTCCTAACTCAATGATCTCTGTTTCTCAACTTCAAAATTTCCCCCAATTCGAAGTTCGCTGCTTTTTTGAATTTCGTGACATTAGTTTCGTAGTGTGTGGTTTCTAATGGGTGGGTTCTTATGATTTGGCGGTGCCTGCAGGTTTTCACTACAGTACGAGGGTGCCCAAAGTTTCAAACTTAGGGTTTTGATTCATTATGCCTTAGGGATTATATTTGGGTTGGTTGCGGGCCTCCCATAACTTTGTTGTAAGTGGGTTTTGATCTCTAGGGTTTTGGATCTTTGCCAAGATGAGATTTGCTGTCGCAATGTGCTGCTTGTGGGTTGGTAAATTTGGAGTCATTTGGAAGCGAAGGTAACTTACATTTCGGAATCTGCATTTCTGGCACCACAGTGTATGGTTTGTGAATCTGCTTATTCTGAGGTACAAAGGTCAAAGAGGAGGTTGTTGCTTCATTTGTATTGAAATGATACGATGATGGCAGTTGAATTCGAAGTTGATTGGCTGCAGCAATAACAGTAGCATCCACAACAGCTATCTGGGGGAGTTTTAGGGTTTTTTCCCCATCTGTTGAATGTGGTATTAAACTGTCTCTTGAGAAATGCAGCTTCAACAGAGCTCCAGAATTGATTTGGTCGAACTAAAGACTCAGCTTGTGAAGAAGATTGGGGCTGAGAGGTCAAAGAAGTATTTCTTTAACTTAAATAGGTTTCTTAGTCAGAGACAAAGTAAGAGTGACTTCGACAAGTCTTGTTTTCGGTTGCTTGGTAGGGAGAATCTCCCTCTACACAACCAGCTAATCCGTGGGATTCTGAAGAATGCATGCCTGGCAAAGACCCCTCCGCCGCCAGCTTATGATGTGGGCCCCACAAAATCTGCAACAATTCAGACAGCAAAAAGTTCTCCTTCTGGCAGAGAGGATGTTCACGAACAAAGTGGGGCCCTTCTCCCAAATCAGGGTCAAAACGTTTCCATTTGGTCAAATGGTGTTTTGCCTGTATCGCCACGGAAAATTAGGTCAGGTACTACGCATAGGAAGATTAGAGATCGGCCTAGCGCACTTGGAACAAATGGAAAAGTCGAATGTTTCCCACATCAATCCATTGGTGCAGAAGATGGCGGAAGTAATAAGATCGTTATGGAGAATGGGGCGTTCAGTCCATGTGATTACCAGAGACCTCTGCCTCAGCAACTTCAAGCAGTGGCCGAGCAACCTGAGAATGGAAGGGAAGCCTTGATCCAACGATCCACTGAGAAACCAATGACGCATAGCAAAGACAGAAGGACCACATTTATTGATGAGGGTGAAGAGGTCGAGCAAGCAAACCACTTGACCTTCTCTAGAAATCATGTCCATGCACCACTTGGTCTTCCATTTTGCCTGGCTAGTAGCATTTCTGGTGGTACCCGCAAAGCTCCAGCAGCGTTATGTTCTGATGATGAATTTGGTATTTGTTACAACAGCGGTGTCTTGTCTGATACAGAGATGCTGAGAAAACGCATGGAGCAGATTGCAGTTTCGCAGGGCCTTGGAGGGGTTTCAATGGAATGTGCAAATATGTTGAATAACATGTTAGATGTGTACTTAAAGAGGATGATCAAGTCCTGTGTTGAATTGGTTGGAGCAAGGGCTCCTCAGGACCAG
This sequence comes from Linum trigynum, assembly GCA_964030455.1. NCBI lineage: Eukaryota > Viridiplantae > Streptophyta > Magnoliopsida > Malpighiales > Linaceae > Linum > Linum trigynum. Next base: position 58,123,477 of record OZ034817.1, on the reverse strand, counting down.
AGAAAGCAGCAGGCAGGCCTCAAGCAGCAGTTTCTTCCGGGGAAAGTTGTCAATGGAGTATGGCCCAGTAGTAATCACTTGCACATGCAAAATGCCAGTGGATCCCTAGAAGTAATGCAAGAACAACAAAGGCCACAATGTTCGATATCTTTGCGTGATTTCAAAGTCGCCATGGAGTTAAATCCGCAGCAACTTGGTGAAGATTGGCCTTTACTACTGGAGAGAATCTGCATGCAGTCATACGAGGATTGAAGAATTAATCTTAAAGGAGGATCTCTTTATATCAGCGTTGTTCATTGATCTGCCTGCCCGGTTCAAAAGCCTTGGCCACTGTTGTTGAACATTATCGACATACACAGTTCTCTTATTGCCTGATTGAACCAAACGGCTCTCGTGCAGATGAAGATCTGCCCTTCGAAATTTGAGCTTCTGGGTTTGACCCAAATGTCTGTACTCTCTCCGGCTGCAGATCCTGCACTGATCGGGATATCATTTGATGGCGACTAAGCTAGGGAAACTCCAAAGTAGAATGCCCAATGGCTGGTTGCCTTTGTTGTACGATAAGCATTGGTGTTGGCTGTCTCTTGCCATTGCAGATCTCAAAGTTCTTTTGTATAATTTACAGCCAACAGTGAGAAATCTATGACAGTTTTGCAGGGATACTCGTATGTAGCTTGGTGAAAAGGTAAATCCACTGGTGTAACAGCCCTTAGTGTTGCTCTTATGTATTTCTAAAGTCTCAGAATTGATTTGTTTTCGATATGAATAATACATCGATATCCAGTGACCTCTTGACTTTTCCTTGGAATTGAGCCTGATGATTCTTGAAGGATATCACTGATAACTGAGTTTTGATATAATGGATATCACTGACTAAACTGTTAATTACCATGCCCGCATTTTTGTGCGAACGCAGTAAAGCTTACTACTTTAGCTTTTACCATAACGACCCTCAGAGAAATAGATGGTTTCTCTTACTACATGTGATATAATTAATGCCCATCTCAAGGTTTAGTAAGAGACTGTCTTCACCAACTCTTGTTGATGATATGGTACTATATATAACCTGGAACTCAGAGGGAGTAAAAAATTGTAGAATTCAAATTGGAAAACAGCACTCTTTATATATTTGACTGTAAGTATTCATGTGTGCATTTAAACTCTCTTAGTTGTTGATTAACGGACTCCTTCAGAGCTTCATACTCTATATACAAGATACATTTAAACTGGATATAACCTAACTGATTTCAGCGTCAATGCATATCTGAGCTCCAGGCAAACTCAAATGTGGCTGAAGTCAACGCCATTAGACTTACATTGATGTCTTATTTCTGGAAATCATCATGGAAGATAAGTAATTTGCCACGAACAAGTGGGCCTTTTGACCAATCTGCTATCTTAAGATGCAGTACCACATGCTTGCTATATATTCAAGTATCAGTAGAAGGTGAAGACCAAGAATGAGATGTCAACCTCTTTTGCGCAGGCAAGATCAGAACAATGCTCCTCCATTGAAGATTGACACGGAGTTTGTGAAAATCTGGTACTTGAAAAATGATTCACTGGTACTCGATGTAGGAGTATGTTGTCAAGTCTTTGTAAGATTGTGGTAGAAGTAACTTGTTAATCGGATCAGACAATACCCTTTTCCTGTTTCTTGTGCTTGTTCAAATGTCTTTTACACTTATTGATGTTTGAAACTGCCTCATGTGTACTTAGTGCGCAGGATGTTGAGAGTTGCAGTGATGCCAAATATTTTTATGCAGCTGCTTATCCTTTGAATAAATCTGAAGAAAGTAAGAAAATGATTCGACAACTTGTTTGGGCTTGCTCAAACCAACATTTTCTGCTGGTATGAGTGTGTTGTTTATCAAACAAGACTGTTATTTGTTCGAAACTCACTGTCTCATTTGGGTAAACACTTGTGATGTATTTTTCTTTCTTGGAGATGCTCAAAAGGTGGAACAGGCATACCGCCTCTTAAGGTAATGCCTCATCATTCTCCCTTGATGTTTGATAAGGTACAAAGTCTTCGGCATTGTTTTACAGATAAAACTGTTTTTGAACAGCATTGGTTGCTCTTTCTTCCTAACATATGCATAAGACTTTTCTGCTCTACTTGTTTTCTGATTTCTATGATGTGACTTGCATAGTAGCAGTGTTTGGTTCATTGTATTGGCCGCATCCGCACTCTGTGCCCACCTTTTTCTTCTTTTAACCACCATAAAAGTCTTGTCAAAATTAGCTCATGTGTGCTTCAGAATTGATTTGGCATCCAGCTCTTGCTCTCTCTGACTTTCAGAAGCTTAGATTGAATTGTGGAGATTTCTTCTAGACAAGATGAAATCTTTATCATGCATATTGATTGAAGAGCTGGCTTACAGGTTCAGACTTTGTAGTTCGATCTTGCAGTAGTAATACTCGTTAGGGAAAAGAGAATTGCAGGTGCTGTACATAAGGAATCTTCTCCTGGATTCAGTTGTGCTAATACTGGTCATGCGACCATTATGGGTACCGGCTCGTAGCTCGTTGTGTCTCCGGTAACAGGATATTTTCCCTCCATTTTGGCTATCTTCCCTGGGAAATCATTGTTCTGAGATTTTCCTAGATATGCCCAGATGTAAGTTCTACTTACTGACACTAAAAAGTATTAACCATTGTTCGGTGTTCAGAAATTGCCTACACTATGCGCTTGCGTGTCGAATTGTTTCTTTTCGGGAGTGTTTTAATCTTTGAATCAAGAGGGTATCAACAAGAAGCAGCAATCAGTGTACAAAAAAGGAAACCTGCAGAAGTCTCAGCTGCAAGAAACCCTCTTTATTAGCAACAGCAGCAGGCAATCAAACAATAGTTAGCTTTGCCTCTGGAGGTTGTTTTAGCAATCTTACTATGAATTAGGCCTAGTAATCTAGCATGATTGCTTGTAGCTTTCTGGTACGACATTACTGAAAGTGCAGTGTCTGAGAAAGCACCAATCCACTACTCCTGGTGACTGTAAGAATCTAGGATAGATCGAATGACGTGATCGTGTTTTGATATATCCCACGTGTTCTAACACACATGTAGATCCCATGTTTCACGTGTGGTTTTTATGTCTACTGACTTCTGAAGACAATAGTCAAAAGTACATATCTTCTCTCTACTCCGTTTATTTTCTTCTTATTTTCTGTTGTGCTTATATTTTAATCAAATGTTTGCGTGAAATCCATGTCTGTCACAAATGACCAACTCAAAATTGGCTGGACAAAAAATCAGTATTTGGAGTAGCCGATTTGCATTACGAGAATCAAGACGTAATCCGGTCAAACAAGTTACCAACTACAATCATTTCCTTAAACAAACCCCAATTATACCCTAAACATTTGTGAAGGAATCAAGCAAAATCTGAAGGATTTCCATTGACAAGCTTTCTTTCTTAGTCACAAGATATTTTCTTTTTCATTATATCAATGTTGAGGCAATGAGTTGCCACAACTTATTAGTCTTTTCTATCAAAATCACCATTATATCCTCTATGTACACAAAACCCAGAAACCAAAAACCAAAGAGAAAAAAAAACTTGAAATCTTCTTCAAGAAGAGTGGAGAGGGGGAGAAGGAAGCGACCCGAAACATGAAATTTTTGTACAAAATGAAGAAATGTCATCAAGAACCATCAAAGTAATGACGACGAGGGAGACAAAGGAGATGATGCGAGCTCGGTGGGCACTACTGCTGCTGACTTACAGACTGGGCACCAGTTCTTCAGCCTCAACCATTGATGTATGCAGTTCAAATGATACTCGTGCTCACATCGTAACCGCCCCAGTTCATCTCCATCGCCATACTCCTCCTGTAATCGCAGAACAATCAATACGGCCACAACTTGACAAGAAAGAATATCCCAGATCTATGGTGGGAGTTCCTTGAAATGAAGCTCTAGTCTAGTTCATGACACATGGAAACAGTGGGGGAAATTCGATTCAGTCTCGACAACCAAGCATTTACATCTGAACCAATTCGCTTGTTACTCAAGTCAAATCCAGCATATTAGCAAACAAGGTAATTCCTACACCTATCTGGAAACAGACATGTTCAACTGGTCAAAACCTAAATTTCCCGCGATAGTTCTGCAGCAGTGTGCATGCAGTTTGGAAGCAAATTAATTAAATGGGATTAGAGGAGGTAAGGAAGTAACTGAGAGACACAGACCTGGCAAATGCTGCATTTAATATCCTCCCTATCCGCGCCAGGGTTCCTAGATGAGCGCTCCATGGATACCAACTGATAGATGCTAGTCTTCAGGCAATCTGACAATTCGTCCTCCTTCACTGCTGTGCTCACATTACCCATTCTCTCTTCCAAAGCTAACAATTCCTGACCACAATTGATACAAATAGAATAGCATCAGGAACTTGCTACATAAAACACAGGAAAATGACAGATGATCAAATAATTAACATAAACAGACCTCGTAAGACATGTTATCTATGTCCAGCCGCATATCACGGTGCTGGTCGTGGAAGTTCAGCCCGCTAAGGAACAAGTTGGTCTCCAGAACAAGCAATTGCTGCATAAATTATAAGAAATCAAGACAATGATGACCAACGAACTACTTAAATGAGTATTTCAAGTTGCCAACTAGCTGCCTGGCTACCTCATATGTGAGCTCTTCATCCTGTTCAATCCTCTCAAGTGCCAACAGTACCTGCACAAATTCATCAATTAGCAACATTGAAAAAAGAAAGCACATAACCAGGTAAATCAAAGCAATGTGGGCCAGCTACCTCAGCAACTCCATCCATGTTGTAGCGTCTGAAATTCTCCCTGTTTAGAAAGGATCTCATGTTGCTGATATCTGCAGTAGGACTAGATGGCCTAATACCCCTTGAACTTGCACTGCTGCTACCAGGTCGACTAAATGAAGGGTGACCTAGGGAAGGTTCCATTAAGAACTGATGTGATGAAGTAGTAGGGCTACTGAGGTCAATACTCATGTCATGCTGCGGAATTTGCGGGACCAAAGCATGCGCTTCAGTGAGAGATAAATTGTTTCTAGCCCCTTGAGGTCTATTGTAATTGAAACCAGTTACTGATCTTCTAGTCCTAACAGATGACACCGGATTATCCCTAATAGGAGGCACAGTTCTGGCTCTTCTAGAATCCGAAATGGAAATGCCTGAAGTAGGAGTAGAAATCCGCCCTTCTGGAAGTGAGTTAGCCATCTTTTTACCCCTGGCAGAGGAACTACTACTCTCTGCATGACAGACTCTTTTCTTCACTGGGTCCTTTCTTTTGTTAAGGCTCGAGTCTGAAGATGATGATGAACCTGAGACTACATCCGATACTGAATTGCACCTAAAATTTCTCAGACCATTCCTTCCCACATTTGAGCGTCTTCCTTGTACTGTGTTCTTCAGTGACAGTGAACTAGAAGAGCTTGCTAGAGTCTGTGGATGGCCTAATATTGACCTCTGATGAAAATCCCCATGGGACATAGTACTGGATGCTAAACTTGAGCTTCCTAGTTGTGCAGAGGAGGCCGTCTCACCGGTATGAGCTTCTAAAGAAGAGGACTGGTTACCCTTATGAATCTTTCTTGAGGGAGGTTCGAGTTCTGGAACATCAGGGTCATCCTGAATGCCACCACTCTCAGAAGAAGAATCAGGTTCTACCCGAGAAGACAATTTCTTCCGACATTCCGGCAACGTTTTCCTAGTGCTGATGGCTGAATAAGTCCTAGAGGAACTCCCAACAATTTCCTTGCCACTTGAGGAAGGACGAATGGATGCCCTTGAGGATTGGGGTTTGCCAGAAAAGTTAATTTGTGTAGAACCTTTTGCAGGGTTTAATCTGCCACTGCACCCTATCCGACTGCAGAACTGGCCATTCTTGTCTTTGTTATTGCCAGTGTCTCGTAGAACAAGCGAAGATCCTTTCCTGGAGACCAAGAGGCCATCAGGCCCTCTCTTACCAGAGTACTCATCCATGAATCACGTATTTCCTACAAAAAAGCGATCGATACAAAAAGAGTATTGTTCAGAGGAGCAGAACATCTTCCAAAAAGTTCCAACTTTCCAAATTTGGAAAAGACCACCCCTTATTATCAACCAGACGATCATGGAGCAGGAAACTTATACAGAACAAAAGAGAACCCAAATGATCATAATTCATAACATCATTCCAGCAAACCAGAAAAAAGCCATGACACCAGAACATTCATAACAACGGAATCAAAGGTTTCCAAGGGGAAGAAAAGCATATCCAAACAAAACCCACTAAAAATTCCAAATACCGGATACACATGACAAGGCGAGGAAACAGAAGGAAACTCTACTAAAAGGGTAAGCATCATCATCATCATCGTCATAAAACGTCCATATTCAATTCACAAAGTGGGACTGATTAAGACCTGGCTTCCGAACGACAATCGCATCGCGGTTGATCATACAAAGGAGCGGGAAACGAAAGGGGAAAAGGATGAACATGCAGCGAATGAAACGAAGGTCAAACTTCGCCTTACACCCAACAAAAAGGCAGCAAAGCGTCTCCGCTTTCGTAATTTAAGGGGTAGGAAGCGATTTTTTACTTTGCGAATTTCGCATTCAATTGTTCTCCACACGCTAAAAATACCACCTGTTTCCTCCGCCATTTCAGGCTCAATTTCAATTGGGAGTGACCGCAAACACAAACAAAAATAAATCAAGTTAAAAAAAATTAAATAAATAAATAAAAACGTCCCGGAGCTCTCCCCCGCCATATCTTCCAGAAACGCCCAAAACCGATTCCCCACCAATCTCCGTGTTCAGAATTTCCACGGAAATCCTCAGAGAAACTCCGCCTCCGCCGTGAGTTCATCGGAGAGAGGAAAACAAAACGGAAATGATCACAATCGCAGGTGTTAGTATTAGTAGCAGTACCTCGCGGCGGCGGCGGTCTCCTCCGTCGTCCAATAAACTGAGCGAGAAAAGAAAAAGAAGAGAGGGGAAGATTCAGCTCTCGCTCGTCTGTTGATTCAAAGACTGGCGACCTGCCTTTTTACAGGGGCCTTTGTTGCCTTCTTCTTCTTCACTTCTCTGGCAAGACGAAGAAGAAACAGAATAGAATTGGAATATAGAGAGAGAAAGAGTGCCGTCCCAAATACTAGCGTTAGAGCTAGAAATGAAAATGGGGAAAAAAAAAACAGACAACAACAATAAAACTGGGGGTGGGAAAGCCGAGCTGAGCTCAGCGAAGCGGTCTGTGGGCCGTCGGATGAGTGGAGTCAAGAATGGACGGCCCATGATCAATTATTACGTCATTCTTTAACTGTTTTCAACTTTTTTTTTTTGAAAAAGAAAATCATTTCCCGATCCTTTATTAAATTTTGTTTTTTTCCATCCTTTTTGTGGAGGGGGAAAAGAAAAGACTAAAAAAAGGAAAATGAACCAGTGGCTAACCAACCGCAGGCCAGCCTGCTTCCAATGGAACCTCTTACCCAACTTTGGCTAGGCACGCACTCCACCCACTCTCATGCAAGCTAGCTATGGTTCAATTTCGTGGTTAGGTTAAGCCAACTAGATTTTGATGGCTAGTTGTGGTCATCTACACTGGGGTGTGCAACCGTCCATATCGGACCGAATCAAATTTATGAGAATCGCGATCTAGTAGTAGGAGACTTTTTATGGACGAATGACCGGATCAACAGTGCATTCGGTTCACTTTGGTTCGGTCCAAATGTCACTCCAGTCCATTTTTTTTCTTTAGTGTTTATAAAATTCATTGTGCGAGAGACCGGATCATATTATACTCGGTTTGGTGCAGTCCGGTCCAAGCGCCGGTTTGGTCTGGTACAAAACGAACAGTTGCACACTCCTATTCTAGACGCTTGTCGAATTCGAACATAGAGACGCTGCTAGAGGTTCCATGGTGTTGATGGTGGTTGCAAATTGCAATTGCCAAAAGCTATTGGTGGAGGCGGGGAAGCTCCGGGAGTCTGAAGGAAGGAAGGACATGATTCTCGGACGATTTTTGGCTCTTCCTCTCGTAGGGAGGGCGACGGAGCCCGGGGAGGAGACGAATCGCTTTGGAAAGGGGATGAGACATAACTGTTATTATGAGCAGTAGTTACCAAACTACCATTCATGGGGTTATGTTAACATGATGTCAACATTTAAAGTGTTAGCACCATATCTGATCCCTTCAAACAGTTTTAGATAATGTAGTTCTTTTTCACCAATCGTAACAAGCCTAACTCTCTTAGGTGGGCTAATGTTGCCAGCTAATATGCATTTGGCGGATGTAATTGCCGTTTTAGTCGTGCTTCGATTCATGTACTTGTTACTGGCTCATTATTATCGCGATTGAAGATGAACGTCCTAATAAGTAAACGTTATATGAGTCGATGTCTATGCGGGTCAATAGGAGAGAATAATATGGTTAAGGAAGTAAACTGCAGAGCTATCATAGCTAATTGGCAAAAGCAACAGACTTTTTAATTTATGATGACGAATCAATTACAATTTACAATCAACTAATTAATTGATGGGACTGCCTTTTTTTTTAATGACACTGCTTAATGACTTTACACTTGTTGGAAAATGATAACAAGGTAGGCGAGTTGCTCGTGGAGTACTTTCCCTTACATTGTGTCTTCCTGGCAAAAAGGACACGACAAAAACCCACTACTAAACCGGCAATCTGGGCACTAACAATTAGTGTTAACAACAAGAAATCGAGAAAAAACAAAACAAAAGAAAGAAGTGCCGTTTTACCAACAACAACAACACTACCAATTTGTGATCCCACAATTTGGTGTGTCTTTTGATTTGTTTGATTGTATTGTGTTAATTGTTACTTAATTGGCTTGAACCAATTAATTAATCCACCATTTTGATTGACTAAAGAAACTTGTACACATAAGTATGTGGGACACAATTAATCTTGTTTAAGGAAGAACAAGGGACCATGTTACAGGTTGTCACTACTCACCAGTTCTTTGTAGTTGGGGGATGCATTAATTTGTTTATATGTCCAAAAAAAGTTCCATAATAAAAGGACCATAACTAATAATTAAGGAGATGGGCATGGGGTATTGCTCCTATTTGAATCCACAAATTAGGACTACAGAAACAATTATTATTTTGAGAATTTCACTTATTGTATTATTTAATATAGCATGCATAACAAATAGAAAATGTAAAAGTGAAAAGTGTCAAATGGGCAAAAGAAAATACCGAATATTTTTGGGTTTTAAGGGGTTAGGAACGTGTCGTATGGGCAAAGCCTAATCCAATATAAGCGGGGTGGGCCGTGGGCCCAAACGAATTAGGAAGTGACCGTGACCCGTATACCAAAACCAGCCTGACATTTCTTCCCCCTTCTTCTCATTACCAAAAAAATACAATGGATTCTACAAAAAAAAAAAAAAAAAAAATACAATGGAGACATGCTTATCCACCAAGGTTGTCAACCCGCGGGTTGACCCGGACCCAGTTGAGCTAGTGGGTTAAGGGTTAATGGGTCACCCGTTTTAGTCCGTTTTAGCCCGGAAATATGGAAAGCGTCACTATATTGTACTTATCCTGATAAATTATATATAATCTCATCTAACATATGAGTTATAACATATAATATTACACCAAAATAACATGTCGTACTTAGATTTAACATATAGTGAAAATTCACAGACACTTATATAACATTAATATTCAAATGTTCAACTTAGGATTCCAAAGATTAAGTTAGGCGAAAAGAAAAATCGAAAAATAGGCGCATTTCGCAAAACAAAAAAAAAGACACAATTTGACCTCCAACCCGGTACCTTGTAGCGGTCGACCCGATGAGTGCGTGCGTTCCGTTTTTCTCACCGGGTCAGGGTCAAAGTGGGTCAACCCGCGGGTTTAACATTGTTATCCACATTCCGCTATTCAATTTTGAGCTCTTTATTGGAGTTGGAAAACGAAATCGAGTTTGTAATTAATGATCCACTGAAACGGCGACTGGGACGTGAAGGATAGCTGCGTTTAACGTTTCCTACCTTAAATTCTGAATTCTTTTCAGCGGGCCATTCCTAAATTTCCCTATCCTTTTCGTTATTGTTTTGGTCCAACATAAATCTAGTTCCGTTTGTCCTAAATTCACCTTTTTATCGCCAAAAACTTCTATAATTTTTTCATTGGATTTTGGGTGTAAGTACGTGTGGGCATCGATCTGGTCCGGATCGAATTGGACAAAACTCAGAAAAACTATGGTCCAATAGCGAAAGATATCTTAGGATGAAGGACTCATCAATAGTACATTCGGTTCGCTTTGGTCTATTTGGTCAGGTCCTAATGTAAATTCGATTCATTTTTCTTCGGTATTTATGAAATTCATAGGACCAAAGACCGGACAATATAAAATTCGATTCGGAGTGATCCGGTCCAAACATCGATTCGGTCTGATGTGGTCCGGTATGGACCAACCCATTGCTCACCCTTAGGTATAAGATCAGCTGATTTCTTCTATTTATGTGTCAACACATGTCGCTCGGTAGATTATTTGAATTCAATCTATCAATACAGTCCAATACATTCTGTAAAAAAGTCAAAGTAATTGAATAAGTTTAAATCTAAATTCAATTGGATTTATGAATATTTGTAAAATTACAATTTAGTACTCATAAAATTGCAAGCCAATGCTCCCAATCCCATTGATTGTATTTGGGGTTTCTGGATCAAGCCAATAAATAGAAAATAAAAGATAGAACAAACAAGTTTGGCTTTAATTAGGGGTCTTTCTTTTTGGTTCTATCATTTTCTTGTGTAAGACAAGGTCAACATTTCCCCTGCAAAACCCTTTCCTTACCTTCTCCGGCCCTTTGCTAAATTTCACCCCGTCTTCTTCTTCTTCGTTCCCTGCCGTCCTCACAATCCAGAGAGAGAGAGAGAGAGAGAGAGAGAGAGAGAGAGATCATTGGTCCTTCTCTCTCGAAAGTAGAAACTACAAAAAACTACATAACTGTTTTTTGTCTTTGGTCCTGGTCTAGTCTCCATCCATCGCCATAGCTTCTTCATTCGGTTGTGACGTTTCTGCTGTCCTCCATTATTACCCTCCATTGCCAAATTCTCTACATTTACCGTCTGTTTTAACCACTTTTCGATTCCCCTCCACACTTCCTTCCTCTTCTCCTCATTCGCCGATCCATCTTCTCCAAAGGTACCGCCTTTTCTTATCTTAACTTCCCTTACATTTCTTTCATTGGGTTCCTCTGTTTCATGGAGGAAACCGCCATTAGAGATCATGAATTTGCAGCTTGTTCTTGCAACATACTGCTATCATGCATTCAAAATGGGAATGTATGAATCCATGAAGAAGGAAGAAAAAGAAGTTTAGTTTTATGCCTTTGTAATTTGATCCTACTTCTTCTCCGTCCCCCTGTTTCCGTTTTGTTCCGATTGCAGGATTATTCCGTCTTCTATCCTTCTCCGGCCACTTACATTGGGTAACTGATGGCGACGAAGCCCAAGGAGACCACTCCAAAGAAGGATGGCGGCAACAACAAGAAGGTTATAACAACCACAACAACCACCACCACTACCACAAATCGGAACTTCCACCGCCAACAGAGTAGCACCGCCGCTGCGAACCGCCACTCCCCATCTTCCTCCTCGCCGACGGCGGCGACAACAACAAACTCCTCCCCGCGATCCGGCCCAAGCTACCTGAGGCCCACGGCGAGCTCCAAGCCCGACTCCCAATCCAAAGCCACAGCCGGCTCCAAAACCAGCACAACCAAGCCAACCGACCAGAAGGCCGCCGCCGCCGCCGCGGCAGCGACCCTTCGAAGGAGATCGTTCGACAAGCCCGCTCCTTCCGCCGTCAATTCCCGTCTGCAGAGGTCCGTCACTTCTCCCGATCCCGCCGCCCGCTCACCCGCCCCGGTCAGGACTACCTCTTTTAGCCCCAAAACCGCCGGAGCCTCCTCCAGGGCCAATTTCCAGAGAAGCGCCACCACACTCCGACCCAATGCGAGCAAAACCATCGCCGCCGTCGTGGCGGCGACCGCCAAGCAAAGAAGCGGCAGCCCTGCCAGGGGCAGAGCAGTACTTAATCCCAACACCACCACCACCGCCGCCGCGACTAGTCGCGGCGGCGGTGGTGGTGTTGGCAAAAGTACCGGCGCAGGGAACCTTAGAGGTAAAAACAGAGCAACCACTGCTGGCCGCGGCGGCAAGGCGACGACGGCGGCGCGGGGGAAGTCATCAGGCGCCGGTAAGCGGAACAATACTAATAAAGAGGATGTAAAAGAGAGTTTGGATAACGAGATACATCAGGTGAGCGAAGATGAGCAGGGCGTCAATCCTGACAATTTGGAGATCGAGTCTCCGGCGAGCCCCCACATTCCCAAATCACCATCACCACTTCCATCGTCGCTTGAAAAAATCATTACTAGCGTCGATGATGATCACGTTGATGAAGTCCCTTCCAAGGAATACGATGTTGTCATCGACAATGTGAATAACCAGGAGGGAAAAGATGACGGTGAGAAGGTCTTCTCTTCCGGTGATACTCCGGCGGCAGAGGAACGAAAAGGTTTAGATGAGAAGGTAGAAGTGCTCAGTGATCGCCAAGTTGCAGCGGCCGACGAGAAAGGTGAGAGGGAGATCGCCATGACTACTGCTACTACTACTACTTCTCAAAATGGCCACGAAGATAATCATAATCATGATAAAGTGGATGACAATGGAGATGACAGTGAGACGTTGCCCAAAGAAGAACTAAAGCTGGCTGATGCTGCCGCCGATGATCAAGAACCAGGTGGTGTCAATGGGGAATATGAGGAGAGGGAGAAGGGACAGGAGGCACCTGAAGAAGAAGCAGTTGATCAGGAAGAGACAAAGGCCATGATGGCGGCGAATGATGATGACGAGAAGAAGAGAGAAGGAGAAAGCGGGAAGGCTATGGAGGGGAAGAATGATTCTCCGGCCGCGGCTTACAATGAGGTGATCGAGGAGACGAAGAACAAGCTGATGGAGAAGAGGAAGAACAAGGTGAAGGCGTTGGTGGGTGCTTTTCAGACTGTTATCGACTACGAATCTGCTGGCACTGCGACTTCTCCTTCGAAGTCGAGCTAATTAATCAACTAACACTAGCTGCTGAACTTCTTCTTCTTCTATCTTTGTCCATGCATCTCAACGAACTCGTAACTGAGGATACTATACTGTTCATATCCTCCATTTATAATGTTAGTGATTTTCATCCATTTCCTTTATCTCCTCCTATACGAAATGGAGAATCAATGGATCCATCTGTATATTGTATAACCAACTTAATACAATCAGTTAATATCAATGCAAGTTTGAGAAGATTATGATCAATGGGGTGCGTCCAAAGCTCCATGACGCGACGAGGGTATGCAACGCAGAAGGGTCCTTCCTTCTGGGTTAAGGCATAAGTTTCCAGGACCTCGAAAACCGGCAGGTCATTGATGATCTTACAGTGCAAGCACCATGAATTACAGGAACAAAGAAACAAATCTGCCTCACAGAGTACAACTGGGTACTGGGTAAAAACAGAACCTTCTAAGCGGGGGTATCAAACTGTGTAACCTACCTAGCTCATTGCTCTTTCGTATAACCAGAACGAAAGAAGAGCAAATCCTCAAGCTTGGATTTAACAGGGAAAAGACAGTGGACAATGCGTGCGGATCACATTCTTCTTTGTCAACCCCCAAGGATACACATAGCCGCAATCAAGCAGCAGCATCTTTCTTCGAAACAGCAATTACGTTGAAGTTGAGGGAGTCGGGGTTCTTCTGGATCATGCCCTTAATGACTTTAGCTGCATCCTGTCGTTTGCAAAATGGATGAAAGGCAGCGTTATCAGGAGTCACAATGATGAAAGTGCATCATGCTAGTGTATACAGGCTTTATATGTCTGTGTATTGAATTCGATAACTCTGCCCTAAGTGCAGATATTTCAAATCAATAGCTAAATAACTGAAAGAATGCAGCATAGACCAGAATAAACCATCCAAAGAAAACACTAAACTGATCATTTCACAATCCACCTTTTCAAGCTTCTCTGTAATCCTTACTAATGCGTAATAACCATCTCGAGACAGTGGATATCTGTTTAACCGAGAGACAAGATCCCCTGTCGTTCTGTTGACAACTACGTGAACAAAGATATGGGAAAAATGAACTCAAAAGACAAACCTGCAACAAGCTTTCCGGTGAAGATGAGCCATGTAATACAGGTCCTGCTTTTCTGCCGTCAAGCTCATAGAGTTCCCCTGTATAACACAGAACTGGGGATTAAGCAGGCTGCTTGGGTAAGTATGGTAGCAGCAACGCCACATGTGCTTTGTCGTTTGATGTCAGTATCCAATATAATTGTTCTATGTTCTACATCTAAAATTGTATAAAAATGCTAGAAGTGTTCATTACCATCCACACAGGCAAAGCAGATAAAATGAGTGTCCACATTGTCTGATGCCTGCACAAAGCAAAGTAGGCAGGTAAAGAGGATAATCACTTTAAACGTGAAGTCTGCTTCCCGAGATTTATCTCTCCGTATTAGCCAATGAAATCCCTCCATGGATTTGCATATTAACATCCCACCAATGCTAAATTAACATAATGGAAACATCAAGTCTTACCTCGGTTTCACCACCTGTAGCAGCTACAGAATGGGCAGTTTCCATTTCTCGATCGTTCTCCAGGAATTTTGCACGCTATAGAGAGTATATGAAACTGATATTAATAAACAAGCTATAGTCAAAGCAGAAAAGCCTTTTTGAACATTAAACATCTAATTTATCCTTGATAACTGGAGGGAGAGAATGAACAAGTGTAGAAAGGGATAAACAACGCTGAGTGAGGAAAAGTGAAAACCTCTAATGGGTCCATGTTAGCTGTTGATTTGAAGAATCGGTCCAAGAATGATCCCTCAGCTGAAAAGAAATTAAAATGCTGAAAGTCAACAGAACTCGATTTTGCAAGGGTGAAATTTTAGAAACTTGCTGTGCCAAGTAGAAAAACAATCTAAGGATATGGTGAGTAATACTAATACCACATGGTTTTTCTCAGGTAAAACACATGTTTATACCATGATGGTATAGGTTTATGAATTTTGTTTTTGCTTTGCTTTTAGGTAGACCAGAGTTCGTTTATATCACCTACATCACAGTATCAAGCACTAATTTCTAGGTCAAGTTTGTTCATATAACTCCTAAGGTCTAGTATGCTTTAATTTCGTGTTCTATGCAGCTTCAAGAACCCCACAGTACTCTCATCTCAGGAAAGGACAATGGCAAGAGAATATAATTAATCATCTAGTAGAACGTGAACCAACTAGCCAGTATAGTTTACTCATTACTACTACCACCTCACTTTTACCATTGCTTGGCTTCCCGAAGAAAGAAGCAGATGGCGGCAATGTATAGAATTCGATGTCAGGGTATAGAATTGAGCTATGACACACTATTATAGTTGGAACAAAGTAATGTCAAATACATAGGAAAAAGATTGACCAACTTACACAAATGGAGCTTTGACTTGATGTTCCCAACGGCATGAAGAAGGCCAATTGTTCCACAGGCATTACCAACAGTTTGTTTCATGAAATAAACGTTTCCATTAGGTTCCTACATCAGACAATATGGAGAACATATGAGGATCTTACCTTGACATAACAAACTTTAAACAGATAAAAAGAATGATGTAGCCCTTGCAAGTACATACCATAAAGAAATTACTTCAGGTTCATTCAATTGTTAGTCAAGACAATTTGTGTATAATTTGCAGACAAGACAATTGGAAATTTTGTGGGCTGTGCATTATTCATCACAGTAGATTCTACTGAACTTGCCGAAAACCAATCATATGCTTAAAACATAAGCTAAATCAACTCAAACACATTATGAGAGCCCAGATATAAATGGACAAAGACAACTATTTGGAAGTGGGAAAGCTGGGCCTTTGCACAGCACAAGCCATAAACGGACAAGTTCTACACCTATGATTTTATCATGAACACTTAATAAATAATGAATAGAACTCAAATTTCACATTTGGATGGTAGTGTTATTCAAAGTTGTAACATATAGAGTCATACCATCACTTCAAACTGATGAAAAAAAGTATGCAGATCAACACACATAACTGATACCATAGAAACTTCAATGATTGTAAAAAAAAAGCATAAGCATCATTTCAATATGATACAGTGAATTTTTTCATTGTTGAATATGAGTGTAACTCATCAATATTTTGTAAAAAAAGTATTTAACGGTACGTACCTTCACAACACCTTCCTGCTGCAGTCTCTCCTGTTCATTCTGGAAAAGAAAAAATAAAACCAAGCTCTCCAACATCAGCATAGTAAGTACAGTCTCATCACCATCATCAAAACTGGTTCTAGCCCCACACAACTCACCAACCAAAATGCATAAACCCAAATTACTAAACTATCTAAGCAACTAAACTCCAATTTTCGTAATAGAACTAGCAGGGAAGTCACCAACAAATGGCCAGAGAACCGAGAAGAATGCTAAATCAAACGCACCTGTGCAGTTAGCGGGTAGAGGAAGATAACTGCAAGCACAGGCTGTGGAACCATAGCCAAGAGTTCCTCGTCCAAGCCATAAACATCAACACACTCCGCCTCATTCTCGGGAAGGCCTAGCCCCCAAAGGAACTGAAACAAATAGAACACAAACAATTTTTTAAACTTCTTAAACTCTTGCACATAAAACAAACTCCTCCATCACGTGCAACACTATTTCCTTCTATGAAGAGCATACAGGAACAGTAATCTCTTGTCGCAAGCAATTAGATTACAGCACTTAGTTCAAGTGACCAGCCTTACGATTTTAAACAAGACGAAGGAGCTAACTCCGCCATTGATTATCAAACAACAAGACGATGCAATTCAAGGTTAAGTGAAAGCCAAGGCCTCCAGTTCTCATCAAATCATCGCAGCATCCAGTTAAGCTAGCCATCGCGCGAAACGAAAACTGGAAGATGAATGGTTCCCGTGTACATACCTGGTTCATAACATCAGGATTAGCTTCTAGAGGAAGCCACCGTTTAGCAGAGGGACTTTCGTCTAAGGTCGCCATTTTCGAATAAAGACGAGAGGCGAGCAAAACCAGAGAAAACTACAGAAGAGAATTAAGGCATTAGGTTCGGATGTGGAAGAAGAAACGCTATCGGTGAGTGTTGTACTAGATCATACATAGATACTTTGCTTGATAGGAATATACAAAGAGTTAGAGATTGAGAGATTTTGATGAGAGAAACGATGTCAGTTCAAATAGATTGAGTATCACACCGTTTCTGGGAAAGGAGGAAGGCAAACCTGCCGACGGACGAGCGAAGCTGGCTGATGACGGGAAACGGCGACTGAGACTGAGAGCTGTGGCGAAAAAGCCGATGAGTTCTTTCGAGAAGGTAGAACTAGACAACTGAATCTTTATATTTACCTTTTATTTTTTTTTAAGTTATTTTCGTAGATATTCAGAATTTAAGATAGGTACGACCAAACGGCCGAACCCACCATTGAACCGGAACAACGATTGCGAATTAGACCGGGTTGATTTTGGAGTATGGTTGTCAAATCAGTGGCATACTGGCAGACACAATGGAAAAACCGATATGGGACACAAACTGATTGGAAAAACCCATATGAAAAAGCAGTCAAAATAGGTAAAAGTTTATCGAAGCTGATCAAAATCAGGAAAATTAATGGTCCGACTAGAAAGATTAATTAACAAAAATGGGATTTTTTTTTGGGTTCATCATGTATAAACATTGGATATTGCGTTATCTGTCATTTTGTTTGTAATATGGATATAGATTATAGAAAGATATCTTCAAGTTAAAACTGACATATACATGTGTTAGTGATTTCTCGTTTTACTAACATATTTTGTTAAAACAGATTTATAAATTGATTGTACTCTGATCAGATCATACTGTTTGTGAAAACTTGTATGGCAATTTAAATTGATTTGCCAATGTTGGTCGAGTGTGTTACATTGGGTTGTTAAAACAGATATATAAATTGATTGTACTCCGATCAGATCACATGCCGTTTGCGAAAATGACAATTTAAATTGATTTAACAATGTTGGTCGAGTGTGTTATATTTGGGTTGGGTCACTAGCCCAAAATCAAACCCTCTTATAGATTAGTGAGTAGTCCGCTTCCCACATTTCTCCCTTCCCCAGGGTCCAATCCAGCGCATCAGTATTTTACAGTTGCGACTTCTAACTCGTAGGGTCGTCTTCTTCCCTCCTATTTCCAATCCTTCTCTCGCACATGAGATCTTGGATCTGAGAAAACCTTACACCACAGTGAACACAGGCCACTGGGCGTTCGTTTCTTCAACTCATATCCACTCTTAGCTTGTGAACATCTTCGCTTCCTTCGCCTTCTTCTCCGATCCGATCTCCCGCAAGGTTCGTTTCGTCTATTTCTCTTCCCCAATTCCCTGGATCTGTTTGTATTTTCGGTAATTCCTCGGTACGCATTGCTGTTTCTGCGCATTTTGTTTGGTTGCTTGGTATACGAGATGATGGATTTGGATTTTGAATTGGATTGTCGGGGGTGCAATCTTTTTGGGAGGAGAAACGTTTTATCTTATGGGAATTCAGTGTCGAACGCCGTTGCTCGGGTGTTTTCTAATGGCTGTTATTGGGGAGTAAGCGCAGTGATCTGTGTGGTTTGAATTCTCCGGCGTGATCTGTTAACATGTTACTTCAGAAGGGCGCATTCCAGTTCTTTTCTTATAAGCAATAGTGAATTTCTTCCTCGGAGCTGATTCTATTCAGTCCTATGTTAGGCTTCTGCTTCTGAATTCAAAGGTTTATAGATTTGAATGGTTTAGCAAAACTGAAAGGGCTTGATGTTGCTTGGTAATTGTAGTATATTGATATACTCAGTGAGTATAATGAGTATTTGGTCTATAAAAACTTCTGTTGTTACATGACTTTGTATAGTATTTGCATCCATACTGTTTCTGTGATTCTTGAGAGCATTTCTCATGATGCTCTCGATTTGGTTAAGCTAACATGGGTTTTCTGGAATTAACCAGAGAGGAAGTGCGAGATGGAGAAATCGTGTTCTCTGCTTGTGCACTTTGACAAAGGGACTCCAGCAATTGCAAATGAGATTAAGGAAGCCTTGGAAGGCAATGATGTTACAGCAAAAGTGGACGCCATGAAGAAAGCAATCAGCCTTCTATTGAATGGAGAAACCCTACCCCAGCTTTTCATCACGATCCTCAGATATGTTTTGCCTTCTGAGGATCACACGATCCAAAAGCTCCTCCTTTTATACTTGGAGATTATCGATAAAAAAGATGCTTCTGGGAAGCTTCTGCCGGAGATGATCCTGATCTGCCAAAATTTGAGGAACAATCTTCAACACCCAAATGAATATATCCGTGGGGTCACTTTGAGGTTTCTGTGCCGCCTCAACGAGACAGAAATTATCGAGCCGTTGATCCCTTCGGTATTGCAAAATCTGGAGCATAGACATCCATTTATAAGAAGGAATGCTATCTTCACCGTGATGTCTATTTATAAGCTTCCCCAGGGTGATCAGCTTTTGGTTGATGCTCCTGAAATGATTGAAAAGGTTCTTTCATCAGAGCACGATCCATCAGCTAAACGTAATGCATTCCTCATGCTCTTTACCTGTGACCAGGATCGAGCTGTTAAGTATCTATTTGAACACATTGATAAGATCTCTGAATGGGCTGAGCAGCTTCAGATGGTTGTTTTGGAGTTGATTCGTAAAGTTTGTAGAACAAATAGATTGGAGAAGGGGAAATACATAAAGATAATCATATCTTTGTTGAATGCCACTTCCAGTGCAGTGGTTTATGAGTGTGCTGGAACACTTGTCTCTCTATCATCTGCACCTACTGCAATTAAAGCTGCTGCCAACACATATGGCCAGCTCCTTCTATCTCAGAGCGACAACAACGTCAAGCTTATTGTTCTTGATCGACTGAGTGAGCTCAAATCTTCTCACAGGGAAATTATGGTTGATATGGTCATGGATGTACTTAGGGCTCTCTCTAGCCCCAATGTTGATATACGCCGTAAGACCCTTGATATTATCCTTGACTTGATAACCCCCAGGAATGTTAATGAAGTTGTTCTCATGTTGAAGAAGGAAGTTGTGAAGACCCAGAGTGGAGAGCTTGAGAAGAATGGTGAATACAGGCAGATGCTCATCCAAGCCATCCATTCTTGTGCTATTAAGTTCCCAGAGGTTGCAAGCACGGTGGTTCATCTTTTGATGGATTTCCTAGGAGATAGCAATGTTGCTTCAGCTGTTGATGTGGTTGTTTTTGTCAGAGAGATCATTGAGACTAACCCAAAACTGAGAGTTTCAATAATAACAAGGCTCTTGGATACTTTCTACCAGATCCGAGCTGCTAGGGTATGTGTTTGTGCTCTGTGGATCATAGGTGAGTATTGTCTTTCTCTTTCCGAAGTTGAGAGCGGTTTAGCAACCATCAAGCAGTGTCTCGGAGAACTGCCCTTCTTCTCTGTTTCTGAAGAAGGGGAAGTTTCTGATGGTTCCAAGAAGCCTCCACAAGCTAATTCCATCACAGTGTCTTCAAGAAGGCCTGCTATCCTTGCTGATGGGACTTATGCGACACAGAATGCTGCCTCTGAAACTGCCTTTTCCCCTCCTACTATTGTTCAGGGTTCATTGTCCTCTGGAAATCTGAGATCACTTCTTCTCACTGGTGATTTTTTTCTTGGAGCAGTTGTGGCTTGCACTCTAACGAAATTAGTGCTGCGATTGGAAGAGGTCCAATCTTCTAAGTTGGAGGTGAATAAAGCATCTACACAGGCTTTGTTGATTATGGTCTCGATGCTACAATTGGGACAATCTTCTGTTCTTCCGCACCCAATTGATAGTGATTCGTATGATAGGATGCTTCTCTGCATAAGGTTGCTGTGCAATACTGGTGATGACATCCGGAAAATATGGTTGAAGTCATGCCGTCAAAGTTTTATGAAAATGCTTTCAGAGAAGCAGTTGAGAGAGACTGAGGAATTGAAGGCAAAGGCTCAGGTTTCTCATGCCCAACCAGATGATCTGATTGACTTCTACCATTTGAAGAGCCGGAAGGTAAGAACCTCGGAGAAGCAGTTGAGAGAGACTGGGTTCCATTGCTATGTTTATCTTTGTATCAAATGCTAGCTCTGTATGATTCAGAGGTCGAGTTGGACAGTTCCCACACTTTTAGGTTGTCATTGAGCATCTAGATCGATCAATCTGAAGACAATAATTGTGTGGTCTATCACTTGTTTTTCAATCTTCGTTTTTGCATCTTATCTTGTTTTGTTATATATTTTTTCTTCTATCCTAGTTGCTAAAGGTCAGAAGTACTGTTTGTTGGCTTTGACTCAAATTAGGGCATGAGTCAGCTGGAGTTGGAAGATGAAGTTCAAGACGATTTGAAACGTGCAACTGGGGAGTTTATCAAGGATGGCAATGATGCAAACAAGCTTAACCGCATCCTTCAACTCACTGGATTTAGTGACCCTGTGTATGCTGAAGCATATGTGACAGTTCATCACTATGATATTGTACTTGATGTCACTGTCATCAACAGGACAAAGGAAACTCTCCAAAACTTATGCTTGGAGTTGGCCACCATGGGTGATCTTAAACTAGTCGAGCGCCCTCAGAATTATGCATTGGCTCCAGAATCAAGCAAACAGATTAAGGCTAACATCAAAGTCTCTTCAACTGAGACTGGAGTGATATTTGGTAACATTGTTTATGAGACATCAAATGTGCTCGAAAGAAATGTTGTCGTCCTCAATGATATCCACATCGATATCATGGATTACATTTCTCCTGCGTATTGTACCGATTCAGCATTTAGAACAATGTGGGCAGAGTTTGAATGGGAGAACAAGGTACCCCTCTAAAATCATTTTTTGGTTGAAGTTATTATGATTATCAGTTCAAACACTTCATTCACCTGCCTTCAGTATGTACATTTGTTAAGATGGGAAGTAGTCATCCGAAGTGTGATATGTTGGTTTTACAATCTGGTCTCTGCTTTGTCAGGTTGCTGTTAACACAACAATTCAGAATGAGAAGGAATTCCTGGACCATATCATTACCTCAACAAACATGAAGTGCCTCACTGCACCGTAAGTTTCTTGTATTAGCCTCTTCCCTTGTCATGCTTGTTCAACTTACGACAAGTATCCAACTAACCTAAGCTCTCATTTCAGGTCTGCACTGGATGGAGAGTGTGGATTCCTAGCAGCCAACTTGTACGCCAAGAGCGTGTTTGGCGAGGACGCATTGGTAAACGTGAGTCTCGAGAAGCAGGGAGATGGGAAGCTCAGCGGGTACATTAGGATACGTAGCAAGACCCAGGGAATCGCACTCAGCCTGGGCGATAAAATCACTCTAAAGCAGAAGGGTGGTAGTTGATGTGGATGAATCATGTCTTTTTGTATCAAAATTATACAGGTGAACTCTCTAATACCCCCATCAGTTACCTCTTGCTAATTACCAAGCGATCTCTTTATCCGAAGTCCTTTTTCGAGCGACGAGCATGAATTCGTGTGTTTCAGGTAACTTGGGGGTTATTTCAAGCTGGAAGATTGTCTCTGCGCGATATTTTGTTGTTTCTCATTTGTATGTAATTTGAGGGGTAGCGGGTTTCTTTGTTTTTGGAGCCTGTGTACGGGTCAGGCAAAGTTGTTGAACATTGGGGGCTTAGAATTTGCGGCATTTTTTCATGTTGAAACTTCAAACAGAGAGTACCATTTTCTTGTTTGCGTTTGGTTAATCTTTCTTGTTAGTGTATTAAAATTAAGCTAGCTTTGTAGTTCAATTACGGGCGAATCCATTCGATAATTCTTTGGCAGTTGATCTTGATGAGCTGTGGTTACCCTGGTTGCTAATGTATCATCAAACAAGAAAACCAGAGAGCAGAGACCACTGGAGCTCGAACTTGAGGAAGCCGAAGAGCATATCGACCAGCTAAATGTTCGTCCGACGCCCAAACCAGTCTCTACCTCACCGTTGCAAGAGAATCGCATTGCAAATGTGTCGTGTTCGTCCTATGAATCTTTAGCACAGAATCGAAGAGAGGCCAAATAAGCAAAATATCATATTCCATTCTTCCAAAGAACTAGGAAACAATTCCGGAGCTCGAACGTAATTCGATTTAGAGCAGACCAGAATGAGCACGACTAGTCTGAATCAATCCACAACTCGAATTTGTATCTGCCATTGCATTGATGTCGCCGAAAATGTAACAAAAAAAAAAAATTCCATCCTCGCTTCACTTGCAGAGCTTGAGCTTCTTGAAAAACGAAGCCACCTGGGATTTAGGGTAAGGCTTGGTAGCAATGCAGGTGGGAATGTTCTCCGGCTGTTCAATCCACAGCTTGTGAGCAATCCCTCCACCTCTCAGCTTCTCCGCCAGATTCAACATCTGCGTTTCCCCTTTCACCTCCAACGTCACCTGCCAGCGAGAGATCGTCGTCTCAATTACAGATCGCCTAAAAGATTCCGAAGAAGAGACAGAACTCAACAGCCATTATTAATCAGCGCACCTTGTGCATAGAATCGATGTTCTCCGGCCCGCAGTACCGGACAGTTTCGGCGTCGTCCCTGTGGGACCAGATGGCCGCCACGGCGGCGTGGCATCCCTGCGTCACCACGCTTCCCATCGGCCACGTATCGATCAGGTCTCGCCGCAGCACCACGTACTGGACTATCACTTCCTCGCCGCCGCCGCCGGCGTTCTTCGCCGGATCTGAATCCGCCATCTCCGGAGTTGTAGTGGTGCTCATTGACTTCGATCGGAGAGTGAGGCGGATAGGAAGGAGATGGAGATTGGCAGCCCGAGGTTTTGTTGTCGAGGAGTGGAGAAAGTGGCGGCGAGTGAGAGAAGCTGCCTGTAAACGACAAGGCAAGAACAGCAGCAACTCAGTCGCCATTGATCGATTCTTTCCTTTTTCTCCTTTTTCTTTTTGGGGGAAGTTTGGATTGGGTTTGAGAAGACGACCGGCTCGATGCAGGCTTCTCGATATACCGGATGGGCTTACGGGCCCGATGTTGGGCCGGCATATCTGTTCATTATACCACTCCGGTACAAATTCTTTGAAAGCCCATGATATCGTAATTCTACGATTTCATCCTATTGGTTCCACGTGGCTAAGTCCAGTTGGTAGTAGACGATTTGTTTTGGTTTGGTTTGGTATATGCTTGTTTGGGAAGAAAAGGTATGTAACATGTTGGACACGTTCAAGGATAAAACGGTCAATCTCCATTCATAGACAAAAAGGGTTGTCAATTGTGATTGTCAAAACCCAAAAGCAACCCTTAGTGGGCCAAGGGCCCAATCGGACGTGTCCAAAATGAACATCCACGTCATGATGACACAACGTTTTTTTCTTTTTTCTTTTGTGCGAGTGTGAAAGGTGACCATTTTCAAGATTTTATAATTCTCCTTCCTCGAAATCATAATCTGAAAGGATGAAGAGATAAGATATAAGATGGGTTGGTCTTCACATTTAATTATTGTCGTTAGCTGGCTGGCACGCAATTACTATAACACATTATCCTCTCCTTTAATCCATTTTCCTTTTTCTTAATTACCACCGGAAGGAAGGAAAAATTCTATACAGTCTAGCTCCGCATCTTTGACCATTTCAAGAAGGGCATAATTATTAAAATCACAATTATGGATAAAGATAAAACACACAAACAAATAAAGTAATAATATATACGCAGAGGAAGCTTGCATTTATCTGTACAAAGAAACGGAAATAATAAAGCGACAACAATTTTATTATTTTATATTAATAATCCCCAGCCGAGCTCAAAGGGTAATTAGTACTTTACTAATTAACAAATTCATGAAAAAGGAAATTACGGATCTTCACCGCCGAGGCGGCAGATTGATGATCTCTCGCTGCCGCCGTTGCTGCTCTTGCAGATCTGTAAGCGAGAAGCAGCTATGAGACTTGAAGCTGTTGTTGAATTTCCTCTCCTGCAGCAGCTTCCTCTGCGCTCGTCTCCCATCCTCTTCATCCTTGTCCGACGACGAGGACGACGAGGGGCTTTCGCGGCGGTCTCCTTCCTCTTCGTCGTCTTCTTCGTTCCCCCGGCGGCGATTGTGGTCGCCGCTTTCGTCGTCGTCGTCTTCGTTCAAGGTGAGCAGCGGCATGGATTTGGGGTTATGCCAGCTGTAGAACGACGATCTCCTCGACCATTTGTTCGCCATCAGAATTCTCCTCCGCTTGTTGAACGGGTGCTCCGGCTTCTCCAGATCCTTCGCTTGGCTCACCGCCAAGCACGCATCGGACAAGCTCGCGAACGACTTCGATTTCCCGGCGAAGTAATTCGATAATCCCTTCCTGCAATTTTGAGAAATCAAAATCACCCCACCCCAATTAATAATCGGGTAGTAGAGAGATCCGAATCCAAATCGAGCAGGAGCACAAACTCACTTTGTGGGGAGAGAGTCCTCCAGGGCGTCCATGGATCCGAGAGAGCCGATGCCTTTCTTCATAGACGACGAGGCACCGCTGCTGCTATTGCTCTCTCCGTCGTCTTCCTCTTCCTCGTCGCTGTCGTCGGGAGCGCCGACGGATGAAGACGAGCTATCGGAAGAATCTTCGAGCGATTTCCCAGATCTAGCCATCGGAAGGCCCAAACGACTGCGATTGGAGATCGAGATCGAACCCACTAACCCATCCTCGTCTTCTTCTCCCTCCACAACGGACGAAACCCTATGCTTCAGAAACAACCGCTGGGTCTCCGGCTGGGAGAGGGAGTAAGCCGCCGCCGCAGCCGCCTGAGGAGGAGAAACGTCGATGGTGAAGGTAGGACCGACAAGGATATCCATGTGATAGTCAGGAAGGCAGCCTTATCCTTCGCTTCTCTTTTCTATTTTTTTCAGACGACCAAAAAATAGAGAAGGTAAAGTTCACCAATGATAGAGATGAGAGAAGATCCGAGAGAGACTGAAACGGATCGGCGTTCAAGTAACCGCTCCTTTGGCTCGCCGGAGCTCTACCCTCCTGACCTTTCCGGTGTTGGTGTCCGTCTTCCAGAGAGGCTTCGTTGTCATCAATCGGAGGAGAGATTGAGAGTACAGGGAGGAACAGAAGGGAAAGGGGGAAAAAGGAAGAAATTTTTGACAGATTGGAGGGGAAAGTAAACAAAGGAGTTATCCGCTTATTCCATTGGAGTGAGAAAGGAGAAGATAGAGAGCTTTTTTAAAGAGAGAAACCATAAAATAGATGGATGAGAAGGAGAGAGAGTGGGAAAGGAAAGAGAAAAGACAACTCCCACAATACAAAAAAGGCGAGAAATTTATTATTTTAATTTTGGGGGAAAAGGTTTTTTTATATATATACGGTGGGAGATAAGTATGTAGCTGATAAGATACTGTATACGAATACGTACATGGGCAGTATGGATTACGGGATAGGGGGAGGGGTGTTCATGAAACAGTACAGGATATCGTATCGGAAAAGTCAACAATATGATATTTTATGATAAAATTGTGGTTTAATCGTAGTTCAATCGATAGACCGTTAAATATTATTTACCGGTTTAACCTTTAGTACTGGTCGTGGTTGAACTGTCAATACGGTACGGTTTCAAGGACCATGGTCAGAATTAGTTAATTAATTAACGAAAATTAAAGGAGGTGGAGATGGGGTTACGACTTATGATTAGATTAGATTGGTCGATTATGAGTTTTGAAGAGAAGGATTAGGAGTTATGACTTTGTTAAGGTTTAATTTTTTTTGGGTATTTTTTATCCAAATCTTTTTCAGATTTTTTTTATATTATCAAAACCTATCGAAATACTAAGAATTAGCCAAATGCTAACTTCCAATTAGCAATTTTGTTAGTAATATTGACTTGGCAACATGATACTAACTTGGAAGAGACACATGAAGGCCGAAATTCCAAAATTTTAGCATTTTGACTAAGAAAATGAGTTACAAAATTATTAACGATAACATAAAAATGACTAATATTTTGACGAATTACGAAAGATTTGACTAATTAATAACATTTTAATAGGTTTGAACAATATAAAAAAATATGAAAAAGATTTGAATAAAAAATAGACATTACCTTTTTTTCCCTCTTCTTCCTGGTTAATATTTATTTTTCTCTGAAGCTATTGTAATTTTCTTATTTAATAAATATTTTTTGGTACACATTTAATAATAAATAAATAAACAGGCTTAGAATGTAAAAGAGATTAAAAAGTTGGGCCTTAAAACGTATGGCCCTAGATGGATTCTCTCAGCCCATCTTTAGATGAAAATTGGAGCCTATATTTTCTGCTTCTTATGAGCTCATTTGACGTTTCATTTGGATCCCTGGCTGGAGGCGAATGCAGTAGCAGTAAGCAGATGAACGATGAACAGCAACAACTCTTACTTCTTCACTCCATTTCTGCAAAATGGGAAACCGTATGATGTCAGCAACCAAAGAGTCACCTAGCAGTAGCTCGATCTCAGTTCTCGACTCCTCCACAGCTCAACTTCCTCATGTACCTCATCCATCAATGATGCCACTTCTCTCTGGCAACAATGGCTTCACAGCAACAGCTTCTCCGGCGAAATCCCTCCCGGAATCACCAGATTGGCAAGCCTCCTTACCCTCAATCTCCTCACAGGCTATACGGGGGAATGGAAAGGCAGCTGCTGCAAGTCTGCAACAGCTTGGAAGAATGATGAACTCCCGGTAATTGCCACGATAGCGAGCATGGCTACGTTTTTAGCAAGCTCAAGAATGGAGCTAAAAGCTCAAACTCGTATCAACGGCATTGATCTCCCACCATCTGATGATGATGTTGACAACGTACGAGTATGCCCTGGGCGAAGAGGGAAACCGATCTGTCGTTAAGAGATCCAAATCAGCAGCCTGAAAAACCTCAGACTGGAAGCCCCGCATTGGAATCTCTTCTCTTGCATGCACTAGCAATCATATGCAAGATTGTCGCTCCTGGTCAGGTAATACCTGAACGGGATAGATCAGGACGAGCAGGTAAACCAAAATTATGCTAATGAGTTCCCAAACAGACCAAGATGGAGTAGGAACGGTTGCTTTGGAAGATTCAGAGATCCACAACGGGCCAGAGAGATGAGATAAAGCAAATAACGTTCTCAAAAGCATATGGATGCATGCTGTCTTTACAGCAAAGGATCCATTTAGAATCTGAATACGAGAATATAAAGCAAATGGGAAGCTACTGCGACAAAGAGAAATGGAGAGACTATCTTATTGTGAAAAGTGCTTTCAGTAGTAAATTCATGGCTGAACAAGGCCTCTAGCATCCATTACATCACTAAAAGGTAAAACCCCCCATTAAAGGGTACCGTACCTCAGTATAATGACTACTGCTCAAGGTGACAATTTAAGTTAATCCCTGCTAGACAATCTAAACGGTTGCAGGTGCAGAGAGCCATATTATGGCAAATATTGAATAAATGGGGTAATAAAATGAGATAAAGCTATACCTCAAAAGTATTATCTACTGTTCCAGTATTTAGGAACATATTCCATATGCCTGGAGCTGCTCAGATCAACAAAGCTTTCCAGAATGAGCCAGGCATTGGAGACGCGCACTCTCTCGGTTGCCATGTGTCTTATGGAACTTCAGCTGATGGGGGAAAACTTGGGCAGCAGCATTCAGAGGAGCCACAACGTGAGAGAGGACTATATGACATCATTTCACGCCTGTAAGGACCTCCATCCCTTATGTACAGAGAAAGGGGTTGATCATCTGGAATTTGAGAGGACAACCAAACAAACCAACACAAGTGACCACACGACAATCACACAATTGCAGAGGCAGCACGATGCAGAGCCGGTACGCCATTATCGAATTTGTCGCTGACCCTCCTATTAACTTTAAAGCTTCCATACCTCCCAGGTTTAGGCAGAAACAATGAGCTAAGCATTTGCTCCAAAGACTGGACCGAGTATTTTGCATACTTACTGGAGGAATTTCCTTCCTGCTCAACTAAAGGCCCATAGTTCTGCATATAGCTTCTGTAAACAGGCACAACAGACTGCACAATCAGCTGGCTTGTCTTCTCTCTCAGGTCTCTGTCTGGCACAACCCAGTTCGACTGCTTGTTATACATCTCATCAAAAGCTTCATTGAAAGTCTTTAGCCTTTTCTTGACAAGGTCCCGGGCAGTGGCACGCCCACCTGAGAAGAGAATCAAACCTTCCCGGCTCAAATGACTAGGAAGCTTACCCCAACTGTCTCTCAAGAAGATTGCAGCATAGTAGTCCTTGTACTGTTCGTGTTCTCTCAACCAAGAATCTCCCAGTATTTCCCCTAGTTTTGTCCCCTTCAAATGCTTGTACAAGTGGTAATGGTTATTCATGGCGAAAAAATTGGATAGGGTATTGTCTTCATAAGATTTCATCCACGTTTCCAAATTGAGCTCGATGGCCTTAATTATGCTCAACATTTCCTTAACAAGAAGCTTATCCTGGAACTTCTCGTGCTTCCAACTTCGGTGAATATGCAGAACATGCGTCAGTATAGGCTTGTAGTCATCCCCAAGAAGCTTGTTACAGTACTCGGTCACAAAGGTCACTGGTCTGGGAACACCTCCATCAGCTGGAGGTGGAATCTTCCTTTGTAATTCCACCTGAACCAGAAGCTCCCAGAAAATCTCAGCCGCTCCATCAATAACGCTCTTTATGAGATCCCTCGTTAGATTTTGGATCTCAGCACAAGCTGCCCCACCAAAGAGCCGATTGAAATCCAATCTTAATTTGTTAAGAGATGCAAATATGTCCAGTAACTTAAGAAGCTTGATAGGATCATTTTTACTCTCTGTAACAGTCTTCCCAAATTGTAGAAATGCTAGAATGCCAGCCTGAGCAGCTATTTTAGCAAAGCAACCCATCCACACATCCAATCCTATCCTCTCGAAGACATCATTACAAAGCTTGTACTCTGCTTCAAACAAATGCTTGACAGCAAACTCTAAATGCTTGCCCCACTGGGCAATATAACCCTCAATGCTCTGTACATCATTGAACTCAGCGATCGAAATTTCAAGGTAGTCCAAATTGAGCGCCTGCAAGCTAGACCTAACATTTGAACTACGGACATCAACATATATCGAAATGCATTTCTCAAGTCTGTTATTTGCAATAAGCCTGCCAAGAATGGCCTGCAACTTCTGAATTACCGCCACAGGCAATTGTGAGGGTGCAATGGCCGCCGCCTGTTCGTCAGCAGATGAAGATGACATTTCTAGTGGCACACTGTGTTCCGCCAACAGCCGCCTGAACTCTCCTTCCAACTTATCCAATGCAGCATCCAGCAGCCCGCCATCAAGACGGGACCTTTCATCATCGTTCTGCAGTTCCCTTAGACACTTCTTCAAATTCGACAGGTACTTCTCATCCGCAACCGAATTATCCTCCAAATACTCCACTATATCCTCCAACCACTGAATTGCCAATCCACAATTCTCCCCGAGAAACTTCAATGCCTCCTCCAGGCGCTTGAGCACAGACAAATAACCAGGGAGATCATTCCGAGGATCCGAAAGCAGCGATTTTTCAAGCCCGTGAACCGCATCAAACACCTTGAGCACCGCAGCAGCAGGACCCACAGCACGGTTAATGTGACCTCCAACTGCAACAAGGGCGTCTTTGTCTGCACGAATGGGGCGCACCGAAGCTTCCAGAGAAGGCAGCCGTTGATTAATCTCGTCCAGTCTAGGCCCAGCTTTACCTAGGGCAAGCCCCAGCGATTTGGACTTCTCCAAGCTCAGCTTCAGTGACTTCCTCGCAGCTATCAGATTCTGAATCTTATCATTGGAAGCGCCTTTACCGGATTCCGCCATTCCGGTCCCCAAATCTACAGCTCAAAAAACCCCTCAAAAACTTCCCCAATCCAGGAGCTGATCGGAAAGAAAGTAACCAACTTTGGAGCTTCCAATCTGAGGAAACTTGTGCTGGAACAAGGAAGGAAGCTAGGAAACGAGCTTGGCAGCTGGATTAACACGTTGTCGGATCAACCAGGAGTTGTACTTGAGCAAATCTTCATGATTTTTCTTGTTCCTTCCTTCCTTCCTTCCTTCCTTTATCCTACCCAATAATTTCCATCAAACTCACACCAGAACTGACAGAGCAATCTCAAATCGGAAAGCACACACAAAAAGGAAACCCACAAACCAGGGGAGAGTAAAAAGTTTGGTGGAAAAGTAGATGGGATACGCGAGAGGAAAAAGGGAGCAATAATGGGAATTGGGTTAATCAAGCGTCTTGACTGAGTCGGTGAGCGAGAGCAAGCTGGCTTGAAGACAAAAGCTTCAGAACCCAGATGAAGCAGGGGGGAGAAGAGAATTGAGCGAGCTGTGTGGGGAAGTGAAGAGGGTGGGAGTGAAACCCTAGACCAAAATACCCGATTGAGATTGATTGATTTTGCAGAGAGAATGAGAGGGAGAGAGCGTCTATGGTGTCGAGGGAGGAATATTGTTAAAGGAAATTAGTAAAGTTTTGTAGCTTTTGCAGTGTTGATGGATGCACGACAACAGTAATGTAATGCTGAAAATGCTTGACAGTTGGGCTCTCTGTTTCCGGAACTCCCAACCAAAGTCCCCACCACACAGGTGAATTAGCCAAAGTGTCACCTCACACCTGAATGAATGTGAACTTTATAACAAACAAATGACCTATTAGTATTAGCCGTTTAGTTTTGTTAAACAATTTATGTTCCTTAAATGTGCTCGGATTTCAATGGGTGAAAATCAATTAGGTGTCGTTTGGATTGAGTATTTGGGGTCAAATAACACAAAAATCTGTTATATGACCCAAATAACATGTTTGGTTCGCAAAAAGTGGGATGCGTTATTTGAATGTAGTGTTTTACCAAATAACAGATTTGAGACCAAATAACATAAAAAGTGTTGTTTGTCAAATACTTGGGAGGGGCAGGTATTTGCCAATTAACAAGTTTGAGACCAAATATCACATACCAAATAACAGGTTTTAATTATGTGGTATTTGTGTGGTAATTGGCCCCAAACAACAAGTTTGTCAAATACTCAATCCAAATGATACATGTATTGTACACAATGTATCGTTTTTTTGAATTTTTTGCACAAAGAATACATGCATTGTTTGCTTGATTTGACACAAACTATCACTCAAAATGAGTGATAGTTAAATCTCAAGTTTTGGTTGAGATTGTTTGGGTTTTGTTTTGTTCCAACTATGTCCCTATTTTTTTTATGTGTGTTGCTTTTTTAATATTAAAAACAAAGGGTAAAAGTGACATTTCATCGAAAAAGTAATATAACTTATTTCAATATTTGAATAACTATCATAGAAACCAAACAATGTAAACTACAATACACCAATTTTCTTATATACGTGTATATTATTATGCATGCATTGATAACAATGTATCAATTTAACTATCACCAAAACCAAACGACCCTAGAGTTTGATTTTTCGAACAAAATTCAGTTGATTTTGATGATTGTTTGGTTGGGATAGTTACAATGCATGCATCCACAATGTATTGTTTGTTTGATTTGACACAAACTATTACTCAAAATGAGTGATAGTTAAATCTCAAGTTTTTTGTGGGATTGTTGAGTTTTTTTCTTCCAAATATGCTCCTACATTTTTATGTGTGGTGCTTTCTCATATAAAAAATAAAAGATAAAAGTAACATTTCACCCGAAAAGTAATATAACATATTTAAATACTATAATAACTAACACATAAATCAAACGATGTAAATTACAATACATCAATCTTCTTATATACATATATATTATTATACATGCATGATGACAATGCATCAATTTAACTATCACCAAAACCAAAAGAAATGATAGTTCACATGTTCACGACTGATTATTCTTATTAGGGGTGGGTAACAATCTTACCTATACCATACATAATTGTACGGAATCGAAATTTGGATCAAATCGAATGGATTCGAATATATTTTGATTCGATTTCGAACCTACAAATTAACTTACATATGGAAAATAGGACCACAATTGAATTTAGACCGAATTGAACCAAACGAATCAAACATGATTCTGATCTGATTCTGATTCCTCGATTATATCTAATTCTAGACTGAATCGACCGATGCTTACCCTTAATTATATGAAAAAATGTTTTCATGAAGAGTTGTAAGATTAGATTCTCTACTCTACAACTTAACTGTAGTCTTAATTTTAAGTATTCATAAGTGAATTTGTCCTTTTAACACAAAAAATAATAATTTGAACGTTGTTGTATGTTAATATACCTTCATTTCGTAGATCTGCATTGCTACTGGGGTTTTCTGCTACAAACATCGGGGAGGCTTAGCCTCCGATATCAAGAGTGTCGCTGGGAACGCTCAAATAGCGCCACTAGAAATCGAACTTAGGACCTCCCACATCCAGAGCTCAATTGGTCCAGTGGTCTCACCAGGCCATGTTAACTTTGGCAAAGTTCTCTTGAAGTATTCCATAATATGAAGGAATGAAACCCTATTGCCTAGTTCTTAGTTGTTAGAATGGTGGGCGGGATTCAAAAGGAAGGGGAATCTCTTTGGTATATAACCTGATGAGGTTGCTTTGCTGCTTCACCTGAAGTTGGGATTCCTGGTTTGAATTGGCAGTCACCGGTGTCAGTGGCGGATTCAGAAAATTTTCATAGGGGTGTCCTCTTCAAAAATTAAATTTAATTATATAATAAATTAAATAATTCGTATATTAAAAATATCATACTTGTATAATTTGTATAAATTTTTTATTAAATAATAAATTAAAATTCATATTTTGAAAAAATAATATAAATAAACTCCGTGTCTGCATTGTTCAAAAAAAATCTACATATCCTACTAGACAATACTTCACGAACTTACACATATTCGATTTCTAACATTGTTCTTAATGTAGCTCAAAGTAGAAAAGACTCTTTCAACACTTGCCGTGTAACCATAAAATCAATTCAAAGTTAAGGATAGTGTGTACTTAGTTTAATTATTAGGTATTGAAAATAGTTGGGGATAAAGAAATAGCGTTTTTTAGTTGCATGATGTTTAAAATAGAATAACAAATGAGTAGCAACATAATTAGAATATGTTTGATAATAGTAGTGTCCTAGGTTGGAATAACACGGACTACCACTTATATTTTGTTAATCATAAGCAAACTATTATCGAGGGTAGGATAATCATCTTTTCAAATGTTAGGATGTCCCGGATTACCAATTATATATTGTATACCCATACGAAACTACTACCGGAGGTTGGATAATCGTTTCCCCAAATTTTAGGGGTGTCCCGGGACACCCGTAGAGGTCCATGTATCCGCCCCTGACCGGTGTTACAGAACATGTAATGGCGGTTCGGGTTGGGTTGGTTACTTGGTTTCGGAGATGTTTAGTTGGTTATGGTGTATGTCGTGAGTTGATTGAGCTAGTGTTTATTGTTTCATCGAATACAGGACGGTTTTGGTCATGGGCCGGTTGGAATCGGGGTGAGATTCTGTGCATACAATTGCCAGAAGACATGTAGGTTCAATGGTGCAACCAACACAAGCAATTTGACTCGGTTTCCTGCAAAACCATGATCAACCCAACTAGTCTATTTCACTTATCTTCAGTTTAAACCATAACGAGGCGAAAGGGAAAATGACCCACAACCAACACCCAACCCAATTAAAATCCTGACGGTTTCTGGTTTACTATCAATTTCACATTCTGGACATATCTCCATCTTTTGTCATCTTCCGTTTCATTTCCAAACTACCTTCCTAACCAAACATTAAAAATCTTAGCTCTGTACTCACGTTGACTCAAACACCAGTCCTACTCCGCCTTGAGAAGCAGCTACCACCGCCGGCTGCGCGTGGCGGTGCTCGCCTTCGTAGGTTAGGATCAGCATCGACGGATCGTCGGTTCGCCCTCTCTACGTGCTTCCTCGCCGGACACCCCCGCATCGTGCTGCACTTGTCATATCCCCTTAAACACAAACCAAGAAAACTTTTAACTATAGCTTCATTGACCTTAGAGTACTTGAACTTCACTAGTATATTTTTCAATGTAGTGATATTTGTGACTTAACTTAGGGTTTAGGTAAAGCCCCTATGTTTCCACACCATGTTTTTCTAATCATGTTCATTTCCTTACTATTAACGTCATATGCCACATGAGTCTTTCTCAGACTTAACCAACTTACATAGTTTAGTCTTTCTCTAGACTCACTCAAAATGACATTCAACTAAGTGACAATGAAAGTCTATCTCTGGAATCAACCAAACAACATTCAACATCACTTCTTTCCAATATATCCTCACATTTCAACTATTTCGTCATAGTTGTTGAAAATCCTAAAGCCTTCTATATGATGAATGTTGTTCATATGCATTCATGTATATGATGGACATTATATTTCTTTTGGAAAGAGTATATCAACATCTCTAATAAAATTATTTCAGATTTCTTAAACTAGCTCTTTCATATGAATGTCAAACTCTACCCCTCTCCTCTCTAGTAGAGTGTATGACGAAATTCTACTTGTTATTCCTAATATAAGAATCATAGTTTATGACATTTACATGTATACATATCGCGCGTTGCATCGAGCTAGTCAATCACTGTATTGTTGTGGTTGCTCGTTGAAATTTGATTATCCTTACGATGATATATTTACAATGACAGTTTATTTTAGAAAATGATAATTATTTCTTGAAGATTCTTTTTTTGTATGCATATACATACCCAAACATTTCATGTTCAATTACCGAAAAATCTAGCACAAATAGGAAAGAGAAGTTATAGAGAAAGAAACAAAGGTAATACAAAGTGGAAATCAACTTAAAATTTCATGGCTTCCAATCTCGAGGAAGAAAACGATGACCATTTATTTAATAAGTAAAAAACATATTTTTTTCTAATTGAACCAGACATTTAGCTAGATAGAAAATTTACTGGTTATAGACCCGATGGCGAGTCTATTATGGAACCATATATTAGGATACATATAATTATTATACGAATTAGGGTTGGATGAAGAAAGCAAATGTGAAAATAAAGAAAGGGAGATGGAGGGTGATTGAAGAATGAAACGATGAAGTAGGAAAAAATTATTATGGTATTAATAAGCTTTTCACGTTCTGCCTCCCATAATATTTTTTAATGTTTTAATTTGTTTGGGCAACAACATTATACCACCGAACCATTTAAATCAAAGCCACTCTTGTCATTCAATGTCCAATTGCAAACAACCGGTCGGTCCATAGATGACCGATCCAATCCAAGATCCAGTTTGATCTTGTAAGCGATTCACGATTTTACTAATTGAGTTCGGTTCTAATTAAAAAGTTGAAAAATAACCTATACCTTTTTAATTGAACTTGATATTGAGTTAGAAAAGTTAGTAATTCATAATTCGGTTATTATTTTTTATAGA
This sequence comes from Linum trigynum, assembly GCA_964030455.1. Taxonomy (NCBI): domain Eukaryota; kingdom Viridiplantae; phylum Streptophyta; class Magnoliopsida; order Malpighiales; family Linaceae; genus Linum; species Linum trigynum. The sequence goes on along the minus strand of OZ034817.1, from coordinate 58,087,034 downwards.
TCTCTTGGTGAGTCGTATTAGTTGTTATAGACCTATTGATGAGTCGTTTATCGAATGGTTCACACTTGTAAATTATTATATGTATAAATATGATACCAATTAGGACTAGATGAAGAAGATATTATGGAAATAAAGAAATGGAGATGGAGGGAAAGTGAAAGGGAAAGGGAAAGGGAAGAATGAAACAAAGAGGAAGTATGGAAAATATTATGGTAATTAATAAGTTTTTCAAGTTGTTCTTCTATAATATATTTTTTCAATTGTTTACTTTATTTGGCAAAAACATTAAACCAGTGAACCATTTAGATTGAAGTGAGTTTTGTTGTTCAATGTCCAATTGCAAACAACCGACAGATCCACATATGACCGAACCAATCAAAGAATCGATTCTATATTTTTATTGGTTCACATTCTACTAATCGAGCTCGTTTCTAATTAAAAGTTCCATTGTTAAATTTTTTAATACGTGATTCTTTTTTCTCTTTTTGTCTGGTTTTGTCATCATCTATGGCTACTTAGTAGCTAGCTTTATCCTTCTTCCCCCCTGTGTGTTGCAGACGGTAATTGTTTAACGAAAATAATAAGGCAAAATATCATAATTTTAGAGAACAGTAACTGTACTTTAGGTTTATATATAGTAATATATATACCACAAATAATTCTTCCAACTAAATATCTCTTCCCTAATCTTCACATGTCGTGCATTGTATATAAGCATAGACACATATTTTCCTACACCGCTTAGTAGCAACTCATTGTTCCATTTTGCAATTGATCCTTCCGCCTAAATCAACTTAATTATTCCCTCCTCATAATCCTCTACTAGAGTTTACATACTATCCTTCTTTCCTTCTACAAAACACTTGACCACTTACAAAAAAAAGAAGAAATCCATACCTTAATTGCTTGATCCATCCATTAATCACTACTGCCAAAAGATAATATTTGGAATTGAGTTGTCACCTCTCTCATCAGGAGTTAATGGGTGAAACTATAAGTCTTCTTATTATTATTCTTACCTTTTTTTTTTAACTCTAGAACCATGGTGAACTATGAATTTGGCTTGGGAGAGTATTTGGTTACTAGATGGTTAGATGGCATAGAAGGCAAGTACAAGACTTGTAGTATGATTCTCTTTAAAATAACACTAATAATTCATTTTTAACAAGTTTTTTTTACCATTATTTGAATTAACCATATGAATGGTTTGTTCCATGTCTAACAACTTTCTATATTAAATAAGTGTCCATAGCTTGATACTTAATTCATCCATTAATCACTACTCCCATAAGATAAGTTTTGGAATTGAGTTGTCACCCCTCTCATCAGGAGTTAATTGGTGAAACTAGAAGTCTTTCTTATTTTTATTATTATCCTTTTTATAACTCTAGAACCGTGGTGAACTAGGAATATGATTTGTGGAAGTATTTGATTACTCGATGATTAGTTGGTATCGAAGGTAAGTACAAGACTTGTAGTACAATTCCCTTAACAAAATACTAATAATTTCTTTTATCAAAATTTTTTACCATTATCCGAGTTAACGGTATGAATGACTTGTCCTATGTCTAACAACTTTCTATATTAAATGTGTTTAACGAATCATGAAAATGAGACGTGACAAAAAATAATTATACTTTTATGAAAATAATCACATAAATGAGATGAAAGACTATATTCAACCAACTATTGCTAATGCCACAAAAATCATTATACTTTTAAAATATATAGAAAAGATTCAAACATCACAAATGTCATTAATAAACTAATTATTACAAGTTATTTCAACGTAAAAAGCAAAGTTTTATACTTCTAGACAAATGTTTTTGCCATTTAGAATATGTATCTTCAAATTTTTTAATACTTTTTATGAACTTCATTTTTTTTTCTTTGTCGGATTGGTTGGATGTTAATTTTGATATATTACTACTTTTTACTATCTGCGTTTTTTGCTTAGCTAGATTGTTGGAAGATAATTTTTATACATTACTACTTTTTATGAACTTCTTTTTTGCTTTGTCGGGATGGTTGGATAATCTATCTTTGACGAAGTTAAGATAATCCATAATTGTCAGAAGGTTCACGACAACATAACTCTTGAGAATGTGATCCTCAACATGGAGATTGGCAAGAGGGGTCAAAATTCAATCATTGTCGGTGTCAGGATTGAGGGAGTAGAATATCATACTCAAACTACCGCCACGATGCAAAATGACATGTTGTGTCTTCTGAATATCTCCAATGCCGTGCTCGCATGTTTCCAATCCAAGTGTCACTCTATTTCACAACCCTTGTTGTGGGCAACTACTCTTGCTAGTTCTTCGGCTATCTCTACCAATACTTCATCGGGCTGCTCTCGATGAAAAGCAGGAGAAGACATAGACTTGATAGCCTCCGTCTTTTCTATTCTTTGGACGGAACAAATCTTGTTTCGAGGATTAGAAGATGATTCTGCTACTGAGAAGGAGTTGTCTCAGCCTTTTATGACAAGTAGAAAATACGATACATATGAGGTTCTAGTGGATGAGTTGCTCCACCTCCATGAGTATTCCTATTGAGTTGATGAAGATAACAGTCGAGTGGCCAGATATGCGCTCTTTGTGGATGAAGACATAAGTTGTTCCACAGAGAAACTTCTAATCAATAAGCAATACTCTAGTAATTTATTTTTACCAAGTTTTTTTTACCATTATCCGTGTTAAGGGTATTTATGGTTTGTCCCATGTCTAAAAACACTCTATATTAAACATGCGTTTAACGAAACACAAAAATGAGATGTGACAGACTACCTAATGAAAGACAACATTCAACCAACTATTGTTAGTGCCACAAAAATAATTATACTTCTAAACTATATACAAAAGATTCAAAAATCACAAATATTATAAATAAACTAATTATTACAAGTTATTTCAATGTAAAAAGCAAATTTTTATATTTCTAAACAAATATTTTTGCCGTTTTAGAAGATATATCTTCAAATTGTTTACGACTTTTTAAGAAATTCATTTTTTTTCTTTGTTAGATTGGTTGGATGATAATTTTGGTGCATTACTACTTTTTACGATCTTCATTTTTTTCTTAGTCAGATTGGTTGGATTATAATTTTTTCATATTACTACTTTTGATGAACTTCTTTTTTCTTTGTCGGATGATAATTTTGATACTTGCGTTTTTAGAATATGTATTTCATTAAGTAATAAAATTTCAATTCAAAAGTTTCAAAATTATCATCCAATCAATCCGATAAAGCAAAATATGAAGTTTGTAAAAATAATATCCAATTTGAAATTTTATATTTTAAAAATTTACTGTAAAAGCTTGTATTTGACGAGGGGCTAATCCAAATTTGAAGTTGGTCATTGTGTGTATAGGGGGGGGGGGAATTATATGAAGTAAGATAATAATTTTTATTACCATACCGACACAATGTGATTTGAAAAGAAAAAAAAGGAAACTCAATCAAAATAGAACTAGTTTTTAGCCGCCCGTTGGGCGGTGTGTTTTGTTTGATTGTTCTTTGTTGTTGTATTCTTATTTGTTTATTGTTCATGTAAATTATAATAATATGCATGTAATTTTTAATCTTAATTACCTTATTTCAGCTACGTTTTGCACGTTTTTATCTATTGTTTATTTATTAATAAAGTTAATTTTTCTAAATTAACTATTTGTAGACCTTTTGTTTATTAATTTATATTTTGGTATTGAAACTGCTGCATAAGCCATACTGTCAGAATTACAAAAATATAAATAATTGTATCACACGTTGATTTTTTATTGGACTCATAAAAATATTACTATCTAAATTATTTTGTATATCATGCAACAGTTGTCTTTATTCTTTTGAAAGAGAGAGGAACCACATTTTCATCCACATCGTCGATCTTCAGTCTACTAATTTAATTTGCCTTGAAACTATTTAACAAAACCAACAACAAAACTATCTATCAGTTGCCAAAAAAAAAACATAAAAGAATATATTCAGCAAACCAAACCGCTTATACACACAATTTATATTTAGTAGAGAACTACAAATTCCTTGCGCTGCATATTGGTGCTTTTTTATCTAATATATTCGCAGAGATGAATCATGAAAGTCGCGAACTTCAATACAACTCATATCATTCTATCTTTCATAGTATTCATTCATGAACCGGGTTTGATGCATCAATCAACTTCAAAAATAGTAGATAAAAAAATAGTTAGGCCAAAATCAAAGTTTTAATTAGGGATTCAATTAGGCCAAAATCAACACTAAGAAAATAAACAATTGTCATTGGAAATGTGTAGAAATTTAACATCGACACAAACAACCTAGAGATCACCACCACCATTTTTTCTTCATCACCGTTAAAAATCCCACATATATTTCCTTCTATTTATAACCCCACTGCTACATACTACTCACTTATCGTATCATCATTATATGGCTATGTAGTAGCATGTTGCTCTTGAACATAACAAACATAAACAAACATCCTCTAATGGAGTTTGGCAAGATGACAACCCTCATAACTCTGTTTTCCATTTAGCATTCAAGGAATCATGTTGCGATAGGCCTCCAAGGAAAATGATCAATTATTTAACCCAAAGAGAGATTCTCTAAGTCCCATAAATTAACCCTTCCAAATATCTATTACCTATATTTATAAAAGTATAAGGCAAGAGAGAAAATCATATCAAACTACTTGGAAACCACCAACAGATGGTGGAGGTGGTAAAGACGCATGATTGTGTCTAGGAGGTCCTTGATCGATCCTTGACAGTCGCCACTTTTGTGTTACCCCTTGGTGGCCACCGCCAAAGGTGTAAGCTCGTATTAAACTTTCCCAGAGTTTTTGGGTATCTATGGTGTTTGAGGTTTGCTATCGCAAGATGGATTTCTTCTCATATAGAATAAACTACTTGAAAAATGAAGAAGAAATACATTTGCAAAATCTAGTGGAAAACTTACGACCCCACCTTCACAATCCAAAATAAATTAAGAAAAGAATGGGAAGAAATACATGATGGGCAAAATAGTAGAACTAGGCTAGTTAATCGCCAGTAACCACAGATTGTTGTGGAAGAGAGATCAATAACCTGTTGTGCATCAAGGGGAAAAGAAAACAGTCGACAATGCTTTGTGGTCACAAATATATGATGAACTTTTTCCCCGTCAACAACTAAAAAATATGTTACAACTACTCAATCATTTTCCATCTAACCATTGCTTCATGTAACTCCCTCCCTATTATCCACAAACAAACAAAACCACATATGCAGTATTATTTCCTTCCTTTATCATTGTGTAAAAGTGATCCAATTTTTTCCCTTTTCAATGTTGGATTTTCTTTTGAGGGAGAGAAGCTTTCAACAAAGAGATAGAAGAAAACCAAAGATTGCATTGATTGAAAATTTAACATTGTTATTAACTCAATTTATGTTTTATTTTTAAAAATGATGCATTAAAGTGCAAGAAAAAAATATTTCAATTATTATTAGAAGTTATCCAATGAATGAGAGCTAGCCATGTGCTTATGTGGCACTAATTTAGTTTTGAATTCCTATAGTATTAAGTAAGGATAAGGATAAGGATATAAGCTAAGTGTATTAACAGGCCAATTTTTTTCTGATCCGGTATAGTAATTGTCATTAGTTTAGATGCTTAAATATGGTCAATCGTTGTCTATATCTCATTTGACGAGATTAGCAGGATTATCCACAATTCTAAGAGGGTTCACGACAACGTGAGCCTTGAGAATGTGATTATCAACATGGATTTGAGCAATGGCGATAGCGTTTCGTCATTGTCGACGTGCAAATAATAGAGTGGCCAGATAATAGGGGGATTTGAGCAAGGTTGTCAGCCGCGGGTTGACCCAGACTGTGTGAGAAAATGTGTGCCAACACCCGTAGGTCGATGTGTAGTAAGGTTTTCGAGTTGGAGGTCACACTATATCGTTTTTCAACTTGTGATACAATATAATCACGTTTAACATATATCCAGGCTAAATCAGATATAATTTATAAATTTTATATGTTTCCCCAATCCCTTAGTATAAAGTATTTTCGTTTCCAAGTGAAATCCCATAGTACTTTCGTTGTTCTAGAATAAGAACTATACAATATGGTAATGAGATTTTATATAATTTATATATATGAACTATACAATTTTTTTATATATACAAGCTAAACCGGACTAAAGCGATCAGACCATTGACTCTCAACCTACTTGCTCGATCTGGCCAACAAGCTAAATCGGGTTCACAACCTTGGGTTTGAGCCGCCAATGCTAGTGTTATAATTTTCATGAGAGTGAATGGTTTTCTTAATGTTGATGAATGGGAAGAAGAAATTTAAATTTTATATTTTGTTACACATATGATAAATGAGATTTAATATAATTAGGTTGACAACCTTGGGTTCGAGTCACCAATGCTATTGACTATTGTTATAATTTTTGGGAGAGTGAAAGGCTTTTTTTGTATGTTGATGAATGGGCGGAAAATTTATATATTTTGTTACATATATGGTAGATGAACTTTAGTATAATTTATAAATATATTAACAATATGATAATTTTTCATATAGACAGACTAAATCAAACTAAAGCGATCGGACTATAGCAGGTTTTTTGATTGACAATAGGAAAGGACATTGAAGTGGGGGGAAAGAAGTAAAGAACTCAATATTGCTAGAAATCTATATATATACTCTAGGTGTAGCGGCTAAACCCATGCCGGACTGCCGGTGTTGTTTCCTCTACAACTGTGTTGTCTTGTTGAATGGTGCCATGGAGTTCGACGCAGTAAAACAAACCTGGAGCATGGAGTTCGAAATTTGAGCAAAAATGGAAATCCTCCGTTCGCATTGTCGCTCGCGCGGTAACTTGTTGTGCAAGAGAAAGCTAAAACGTCACCGTTCGGGGCCTAACAAACAGAGTGCCCCACCAGTTCGTTTCGTTTTGTCTGTCTTCGTCGCTTTGCCCCGCACAGAAAAGCAGAGAGCAAAGAGCAGAGGCCACAAAGAAGAAAAAGAACGGAAGCTTGCGTTAGATCCAATATACAGAGACCGGCAAGCAGCAAACGGAGGGAGGCAGATCGATCCTACAACACGCCATTGACGTTCTTTGGAAACGAAGCAACTTCGCACGGAACGGCCCCCTTTAACACCCGGCGGCGTCCGCGAGAACGGCAGTTGAAAACTCTTTAGATCGGACTAACGTACGCTTTTCTTCATCACGAAGCGTCTCGTTTCTCTCTTATCTTGTTTCCCTTTGTTACCGTTTTCTCTCTGATACAATCCCGGGTGTTTCATTGTTGAATATGTGGATTCCTGTCGTGGTTTGAGTTCTGAGTGTTTCGGTTTGTGGTAAGGACTTCAGATTCGGCCGCTTTTGTTCGTTAATTTGCTGTTTGATTGGCTGCCGAAGAAATGTGGAAAGGATATAGTGATGAGCATATCGGTGAGGGTGTGTAGCGTGAGGAAACCAGGAATGTATATTCGAGTTTTTGCCTGTGTTTAGCTGTTTGGTGTCCATATGCTAGCTATTTGTGTGGAGTTATTGAGATTTGAGATTGTCTTGTTGCCACTTTGCTCCCGAGTTCCTGCAGTGTGCTGAATTTTGTTTTGTTCGGGATGGTACAGCAGTGAGAGGAGCTAATGGTGAGTGAGAGTTGCAAGAGGAGGTGGTGATTGATTATCCCGGGAGGCCTGAAACCAGAGGGTGCGGATGGAAAAGAACAAGAACCGCACCGATCTGCTTGCAGCTGGGCGTAAAAGGGTATTGATTCATTTTCTCGGCACCTTGATTCCTTGCACTTAGTTAACTGTCTTCATTTATGCTGGGACTAGTTCATAGAAAGCTATAGCAACTAGGTATGGACTCATTAAGAACTTCAAAATCATTCAGATAGGAGTAGTTTTGGCCGTATGTTGGCGTGCATCTAGTGGCTAGCTTCATTTTTCCTAGATCCAAAGGAAGCCATTTGTGGACGGATTTGTTGCTCATCTCAATGTGTGATCTAGCTTCACATAATTGTTGTCCCAATTTCTGGTTTGGCATTATGCTTTATTAATTGGATGATAGATCTGCTTAAACGAAGGGAAGTGAAATATAACACCCTTAGTTTTATACCCTTTTACTTGAAGGAAAACTATGTGTCTGATGACCTAACTTAGGTGAAAAGTTTCAGAAAACTGACAGGATTTTCATACGATCAGTAGTTCGTTAGATGATGGTTTTGTTGCTTTTGTTTCTTTTAGTTGGTTGATACTTGCTAGCTAGATTATAGTAACTAAGATCAGTTTGAAGCTGAACTTTCTCCTTTTCCCCATCATTAGCTTCAGCAATTTCGGCAGAAGAAGGATGTTAAAGGCAGCAGTAGTAATGCAAAATCTGGGAAAAAATCTGGCAAATCTGAACCCCGGGAAGCTGATGCTGATATGACATCTAAGGAGCCTGAATCCGCAGGACTGCGGCAGGTTCTCGAAGAAGAAAATATGACTCATCTGGATTCAAATTCAGGAAGTTTGGACTCTTTGCAGAATTCAGTTGCTACTACTGATCATGTTACAGATGTCAGTCAGTCAGCGATTTCTCCTGAACTTGAATTTGTAGAAGATTGGATGATGCCTGCTCATATATCTGAGTTGTCTGCTCAGGATGTGAGATCTCTTGATAATGCTAATGATCATGCCGAGTCCAACAAGAGCACCATTATGGCTATTGAGGAAAGTTCTATGCCTGTAGTGATATCAGAAACTCAGGATCCTAACATTGTAAGTGGCAGTACAGCTAGTACTGATGTTACAAATGAAAAAAATATGGCTGACAAGGAAGAGAAGAAGGACTCAGTGCACGAAGGTGCATCCACTGTGCCTTTGTTGCCTGAAGGTGAACTTCAGGCAACCAATGTAGATGCTGTTATAACTGAAAAAAATATGACTCTTAGGGAGGAGAATGAGGAGTCAGTGCAATCAGAAGAAGGTGCTTCCACTGTGCTTACGGGCACGGAAGGTGAACTTCAGGTTACCAATGTAGATGCTGTTATAACTGAAAAAAATATGACTCTCAGGGAAGAGAATAAGGAATCAGTGCAATCAGAAGGAGGTGGTTCCATTTTGCCTTTCGTGCTTGAAGGGGAACCTCAGATAACCAATCTGGGTGTCTCCACAGCTGAAGAAAATATGATGCACATGGAAGAGAATGTGCAATCAGAACAAGGTGGTTATGTCCCTTTGGTGCTTGAAGGGGAACCTGAGGTAACTGATTTAAGTGCCTCCACAACTGAAGAAAATATGATGCACAGGGAAGATAATAAGGAATCAGCGGAATCAGAAGACGGTGCTTCCACTGCGCCTTTGGTCCTTGAAGGGGAACTTCAGGTAACCGATGTAGGTTGTGCTCTTGCATTCCTTTTTCTTAATAATAATAATAACAATAATTTTGTCCATTTTTATAACAATGTTTTGGCGGTTTTCTTTCCTTAGCACCTTTTTGTGAAATGGGAATGCATGGTCTGATGTTTGTTAAATTCTCACTTGTTTCTGGGTAGGGGCAATGCAGGAAGCTCATGGTTTGGTCTCAAGACAACTTGATAGTAGTTATAGGACAATCCCTAAAAGTGACGGGCAACCTAGTGCATCTGAAAGCAGTGTACCTGCTGGAACTGTAAAAGGGGAAGCTGGGATAGATGTTGGTGTAGAGCAAGCAGCGACCCTGTCAGAAAAGATTCATGCTGATGCATCTGCACTAACTTTAAGAATGGAAAGGTCAGATGGACTCATGCAGTCTGTTTTACCTGTCTCTGAAGAATATTGTACCTCCAGTGCTTCATCTGTCGTGGACATAACAGGAATGCAGTCTCAATCCGATCATTGCAGCAAAGAACATGACGGATCTGAAAGAGAAAAAGAAAAGTCCATGGGGTTTGTCAACAAAAGGTCTGACAAGCCTCCACCTGATGGAACTATAAGGCTATCTGAATCGGGCCCGACCCCGACCCCGACCCCGATCACATTGGTGCAACTTATTGAGGCGATAAAGGGGCTTAATGAAGATGATTTTGGGCTACTAATAAAGTCAAGAGCTTCAGTATCTGAAGTGGAGTTAGATACTGATGATTTGACAGGACCACAACCTGGCTATCATGCTTATCTGGAGAAACTCAGTGAGGAGTTGTTTGTTGCCAGTTGTAGAAGTGATATCTTTCACCTGCAACTTTCTGAGCAGCTTGATTTGCAAAATGAAAACGATCGCCAATTTTTGCAATTGAATGAAGAAATATCAAGAATGAGAGCCTCAGTCAAGGAAGCTCATGCTAAGAATGATAACCTTTTTCAGGAGCTCTCAGCTTGTAGGTCTGACCTCAATGATGCTGTTGGCAGCAAGGAAGAGCTTCAAAGTCAATTAGAAGCATCCAAGGCAGAGGTTGATGAAGTTTCTGCAAGGGCAACTAAATTGCAGAATAGTCTGGAATGCTCAGAATCAGATTTATTAACCGTTTCCAAGGAGTTGGCTCATTTGAAGGACTTGGCAGAATCACTGAAAGTTGAAAGCAGCGAGTTAAATGAATCTCTTGCTTTAGCTACAGATGAGAGGAGGAGTCTAAGTGACGAAAAAGAATTCCTTCTTCAGGAAAATGCTAAGCTGTTGAGGGAGTTAGACATGTCCAAGAACGTGATTGCTGCTTTGAATATTGAAATTTCTGAATTGAGTGGTAATCTTGTTTCTGTGGCAGACGAGAAAAAGAAGCTTGAAGAAGAGAAGGTGCGCTTAGTTGCCTTAAGGACGGAAAACCCCGACTTGAATGAGAACCTTGTGCTGTTAAAAGAGCAGCACAAGAAATTAGAAGATGACAACATGAATATGATCCACGAAAATGAGGGACTTCGATCTGAGGTTCTTGGGCTCCATGCGACGTTGTCAAATCATCAGGTGGAACACATGCAATTAGAAGCTGAAATGCAAGAAATGGCTTTGCGCCTTGAACAACTAGCAACAGAAAACACGAGTCTTCTTAGTAGCTTGGATGTGTATAAAGCAAAGGTAGCAGAAGTTAGTGACACTCAAGTTCAAAATCCCCCCCTAGATGGGGTTGCTGTTTTTCAAGATGGATCTGTGATGGTTGAGCGCACTGATTCTAATGATGCTGCTCAGGATGAGCATCCTCATTCTTCTTATGGTAAGCAAGACAGAAGGAAGCCTATTTCTGATGTCCTTGAAGAAATCTCATCGGTAGACCTGCTTGAACTTGCGGCCCCTGATAATTATCAAGGGTTAGTATCCTTCAATGCACACTTGGAAGAGGCAGAGAGAACGTTGCAACAACTTGAAAAGGAAATTGAACTGACTCACTACCATTTAGCATCCTCAAGTAAATCTGGTGGTAAAGCGGCTACTCCAGCAGTTTCAAAACTGATCCAAGCTTTTGAGTCGAAGTCACAACATGAGGAACAAGAGATGGAGGACAACAATGTTATTCCGGGTCAGTCAACAGCAGGAGACCCTTTATTATCAAGCAAAAAGTTTGCTGGAACTTTAAAGGCGGTGTTGAGGCAATTGTCCCTGGATGCTGAACGTGCCACCTTAGCTTACAAGCGAGAGCAAGATGATTTGACTGCTGCTAATGCCACAATGAGGGACCTCAAGCTTCAAGTTGAGGCCTTGGCTGAACAATATGACAATTTGGAAATGACCAACATTGAGCATGAGGTTCTTCATGAAGCTTTTAAGCAACATATGAGTTCGATTGAGGAGAAGAATATTGAACTTCAAGTTGTATGTGAAAAATTGAGGGGGGAGGACAGCAGTCTCAAAACACACAACTCCGAGCTCCACCGAAAACTGAATATTTACCATAAGAGAATTGAAGAACTTCAGATTCAGTTGCATGAGTTACAGAAGATATCAAATGAGGTGGTCTCTGGTCTACCTAACCAATTAGAAAGCTTCCAGAAGGATATAGCTGAGTGGGCTTTGAAAGTTGAGCAAGAATGGAAATTCACCTTTTCCCAGATCGTTGAAGCAGTAGAGAGACTTGATAACTCTGTTGGAGTCGAGCAAAGATCCGGAGTGTCAGCTGACAGGCATGGGTCCGTGGATATAATTGGTTGGCTTGTTTCTTCTGTTGATGCTACTGTGAAAATGACCCGGCGGTTGAAGAAAGAAACAGAGGCTGCCACTGCTGACAGGGAAGCCACATTCAAAATGTTCTCTGAAGCAAACAATAAGAATGATGAACTACTTGGGAAAAGCAAATGGGCGAATGATATGCTGTGCAAGTTCTATTCTGAACTAAAGAAACTTGTTTCAGATTCAGTGCTCACTGTACCAGAAACAGAGGCGAATATACATAATGAGGAATTGCTTGACCACATACATAGTAATAGCTATCAAACCCTTCTGGAGGAACTGCAAAACTGTTTGGATGAGAGGCAGCGACTTCTTGCTGTCAACGAAGAACTTAGTTTGGAGTTGTTGAATAAAACAAAAGATATTGAGGACCTCAGCAGGCAATGTGGTGATTTAAGTTCCATCGAGAAACTTATTGGAGATCTTGAAGGTGTAGTGAGACAGAAAGATGCTAACATTGACTCAGATATTGGTGCTGTTTCTCGTCTTCAGTCACTAATTCATGTCCTTGCTCATAAAAAAGATGCTGATGAGCTGGGCTGCATATCAAGAGAACAGCAGTTGACGGAGTTGGCAGAACTTCAGGATAATATATCTCAGTTAGGTACTTTGAAACTTGAGCATGAAAATGAGATCCTCAGTCTGAAAGAGCAACTAAGCCAATCCAGGGAAGCTCTTAATGCTGCCCATTGCAACTTGCACGAAAAGGCAAAGGAACTTGAACAGTCAGAGCAGAGGGTGTCCTCTGTTAGAGAGAAGCTTAGCATGGCTGTCGCCAAGGGTAAAGGATTGGTTGTCCAGCGTGATGGCCTCAAGCAGTCACTGGCAGAGACATCTAGTGAATTGGAAAGGTGCTCGCAGGAGTTAGAGTTGAAAAATGTTAGACTTCAGGAGTTGGAAACGAAACTAAAGGCTTATTCAGAGGCTGGTGAGCGTGCAGAAGCTCTAGAATCAGAGCTTTCATACATCCGCAACTCAGCCACTGCAATTAGAGAATCCTTCCTGCTCAAGGACTCTGTGCTGCACAGGATAGAAGAAATACTGGAAGATTTGGATCTGCCTGAGCATTTTCACTCAAGGGACATAATTGACAAGGTTGAATGGTTAGCTCGATCTGTGAGTGAAAATTCTGTTCCTCTGCCAGATTGGGACCAGAAGAGTTCTGTGGGCGCTTCCCCTTCTGATACAGGACGCTTTGTTGCTACAGAAGCCTGGAAGGAAGAGGTTCAGATGAGCTCAAGCTCTGTGGATGACTTGAGAAGAAAATGTGAGGACCTTCAAGGGAAGTTTTATGGGTTGGCTGAACAGAATGAAATGCTGGAGCAATCATTAATGGAAAGGAACCAGATGGTGCAGAGATGGGAGGAACTGTTGGACAGGATTGACTTGCCGTCGTCCTTGAGATCATTTGAACCCGAGAATAAAATTGAGTGGATGTGGAATGCATTTTTGGAAGCTAACCAGGATAGGAATTCTTTGCGCCAGAATGTCGATGCTCTTGAGAGCAGTTGTGGTTCTCTTACTGCAGATTTGGAAGATTCAAACAAGCAGATAACGTACCTTGCTGCTGATTTGGAGGAGTTGCAGAAGAAAATATCATTTCTGGGAACAGATCTCCAAGCATCTATTCAAGAGAGGGATAATCTCTCTAAAGAATTGGCAGTATTGACTCATGATAATGAGAACCTTTCGGAAAAGGCAGCCAGGTTTGAACTCGATAGTGAAAAATGGCAAGATGAAGTAACTGTTTTGCGGGAGAAATTGGTTGAGAAAGAAGGTCAGGAGTATCAAATTCAGCATATTAATGACGAGATTGTTAGACTTCAAGATATTGTCTGCAACACATTGCAGGATCCTGGTGCAAAAGATTTGGTTGGTGGAGGTAGTGGTACAGAGTGCTTGGAGGGGCTACTGATGAAGCTTATCTCGAACTATGGGACACATTCAATATTGAGCTCGTCCACTGGGATTGTAGCTGAAGAAGAACAGGGTACAGAAAGAGATGATTCAAGCTTTGTTGAAGGGAGAAGTAGGGTTGCGGAAGCTACTGAGCAGTTGGATGTTGCTCGTCTCGAGCCAGGTACTGTGGATGATCCTGATGGCTCAAGCTGGGATGCGCTAAAGAAAGAGCTGGAGGAGACTTCTAACGAACTTGGTCAGGTGAAGGAAGAAAGAGATGAGTATATAAGTAAGCAAGAATCATTGATTTCTGAACTTGAAGCTCTTGAGAGAAAGAGGATGGAGTTGCAAGACCTACTTACTCAGGAAGAGCAGAAATGCGCATCTGCAAAAGAAAAGTTAAACATTGCAGTGAGGAAGGGGAAGTCCTTAGTGCAACAGCGGGATTCTCTGAAACAAACCATAGAGGAGTTGAATATTGAGTTGGAGCGCTTAAAATCTGAGATTAGACAGCAAGAGAGCACTCTTGTGAACTATGAACAGAAGATAACAGACTTATCATCTACTTATTCTGAGCGGATAGAGGCCCTTGAATCGGAGACTTTGTTCTTCCAGAATCGTTCGGCTGAAGCTGAGCAACTTTTGCATGAACGGGAGCAAAGCTTAGCTAGGGTTGTGGATATTCTGGGCAACATTGATCTTGGTGATGAAGTGGCTAACACTAGTAGTCCATTTGAGAAATTGGAACACATAAGGAAACTGTATCAAGATATGCATGCAGCTCTTGCTTCCTCACAGCAGGAGTCTGCAAAATCTAGAAGAGCATCAGAGCTTCTGCTTGCAGAGCTGAATGAGGTCCAAGAGAGGAACGATGTCCTTCAAGAAGAGCTATCAAGGGCTAACTTTGAGCTTTCGGAGCTGTCTAGGGCCAGAGATCTAGCCGAGACTGCCAAATCTGAGGCTGTATCACGTATCCAAGAGTTATCCATAATACAGTCTGATAAGAAAAAGAAACAAAATGCTGAGCTCATGGTTTTGATATCTTCCATTGATCAACTAAGGAAGATCTTTTCTGATGTCAATAATATAATTGTTGGTCATCTCTCCAAGGATTTAAAGTTTATTCAAAATCTTGATGCTGGTGTGGAGTCATTTCTACAAAAAACAGAAGTCAATGATTTGCCTCAGGCGCCTTTCTTCAGTAATCCTGACAGCAAGGTACTGCTATTTTTCTGTGCAGCTGATATGTCATTTCCCGTTCAGTTGATTATGTTTATTGTAATTGATCTCTGCTGCAGTTACAAAAGCTTGTAAAGTGTATATTTATTTCAAATGGTGGCTTATAGTTATTGATATAAATCACTTCTCTTTTGCAGGACATGTCTCTAGCCGTGGAGCCTTTTTCAGAAGCCATCATGCAAGACAATTTTGATGATAGCATTTCTTTTCATGGAGTTTGTAGTTCGGTACAAGATTGCATGAATGAAATTGTAGCTCTCAAAAAGTTCATTCAGGACCACTCTCTTGCAGCACTGGAGGAAGCCGACAAATTGTGCAAACGGATCCATACTGTTCACAGGGAAATAAGTCATGATAGAGAGTCTTCTCAAACTTTGAAGAGAGATGTTGAATACCTAGAGTCAATTGTAAAACAGAAGGAAAGTGAAGCTGCTGCATTGCACAACAATCTTCTTTTCCTTTATGAAACATGTCTCAGTTCACTGAAGGAAATAGGAACTAGGAAAGCTGAAAGCACTTTGGCTCCTGGAAATTTCTTTGGTCAAGAACTTCTGGATGTTGGACTTCCTGTAAGTGGGAAGATTAATTCTTTGTCAGAGGAGCATATCAGGAGTATCTCAGAAAGAATGATGAACGCCGTGAAGGACTTCATCAGTCTAAACAGTGAGACTGTTGAGGGTGATAGAAAGGAAATGAGGATGACCATAACAAGCTTGCAGAGGGAGCTTCAAGAGAAGGATATTCAGAGAGAGAGGATATGCATGGAACTTGCTGGCCAAATTAAGGAAGCAGAAGCTGTTGCAACCAGACACTCTCTTGATCTTCAAGCGTCCAAAGCTCGTCTAATAGATCTGGAGAAACAGGTAGAGCTTGCAATGGAAGAGAGGAATTCGTTGGAACAGCAGCGAGCAAATGAAATTGAAGATGAACGAAAAATTTCGACCGACTTGAATGAGAAGATCAGCTTACTATCTGATACAATTGCCGCTAAAGACCAAGGTTAGCTCTTTTTATTTGAAAGGCTATGTTTTTTTCATCTGAATTGTTTTGAGCTCTTTAAATTTGAGTTGAAGAAATAGCTCAAACATTTCATTTTTAAAATCTAAATCTAAAATTTTAAAGAACACAACTTTTCATGAACATATATAAATGGTGCCTCGCTCATTATTGGAACTTTGTTTCTAACTCCGTATTTTTATTTTAAAATGAAAGTCTACTCTACCAAATACTGATAAAATAATTTGACAAAACTTGCTCATTTCCTTATTCGTAAAAAAGAACACATCCTAATGCCTATCAACCATTTTCAGTAGTAAAAAGGGTCTATCACGTCTTACTAACTCTGCCTTTTATAAATCTTATCAGACACTAAGTTTTAGCCCCTAAATGTTTAGACTTTAGATAAGGCAAAAAAACACAGCCTTTATCTATTTTATTTCCTGTTTTGTTGTCGAATATTCTGACTCCTTATGATCATATTGTGCCACATACAGAAATAGAAGCATTAACCCAAGCTCTTGATGAAGAAGAGGCTCAGATGGAGGTTTTAACGCGCAAGTGTGAGGAACAAGAAAAAGCTTTGCAGCAGAAGAATTTGGAGTTTGAGAATCTTGAATCCTCTCGTGGGAAGGTTTTGAAGAAGCTTTCAATAACCATGGGCAAGTTTGACGAGCTTCATCGTTTCTCTGAAGGTCTACTTGCCGAGATAGAAAAGCTTCAGTCCCAGTTGCAAGATCGTGATGGTGAGGTCTCGTTCTTAAGGCAAGAGGTCACTAGATGTACCAACGACGTTCTTGTTGCATCTCATTCAAGCGACAAAAGAAATGTGGATGATGAGATTCATCAGTTCTTCCTTTGGCTGGACAATCTGGTTCCTCAAAGTAGGAAGGAAGATGTGAATGTTGGCGACAATGCTGGGTTTCACGAGTACAAAGAAGCAATTCAGAAGAAGATTGCTTCTTTTGTGTCTGAACTGGAGGATCAACGGGTAGCTGCTCAGACAACGGATACTTTACTGCGATTAGAGCGGAATAAAGTTGAGGATTTACTGCAGCGGGAAGAAGTTCTGGAAAAATCATTACATGAGAAAGAATCCCAGTTAAATATGCTTGAAGGTGGTGGAGAAGTTAGAGGGTCAACTGCTTCTGCCACTGAGATTCTTGAATCTGAACCCTTGGTGAGTGGTTTTAATTTTATGTATGTGCCAAAATGCTATTAGCCTACTACCATGTCCCAAGTACACTTTATGTCAGTTGCTGCAGTTTTAAGGTGATTGACTATAAGTTTAAACCATTTTTCATTCATAAAAACAATGCGTAAAGTAACAAGAAGCAGTCTGTGCCCTGCTCAACTCACAGCTTAAGTAAAAATGATCGCTATCTGCCATTTAACTCTCAGTGAGCTCTATTTCGTGGTTAATCTCTGAGGTTCATCTTCTTTTCATTACCAGTAGGCTGTTACCTTTTGAGGTCAGGAAAAGTTTATGTTGTTATAAAATGTCCTAATCTTTACTTATCTTTGGTGTATAGATAAACAAATGGACGGTGGCCGGGCCATCTACTACATCTCAAGTTCGAAGCTTGCGGAAAGCAAACAACGATCAAGTCGCCATTGCTATCGATATGGACCAAGGAGGCAGTGGTCGATTAGAAGATGAAGATGACGATAAAGGTAATTTTTCTTTTGGATTTTGCATGCTTTTTCCTCCATAGAATTGTCATGAGGAGCACTCCTTTTCCTTTCTCGCCGCCTGCTGATTTTGTTGTTTCCTCTCGCTGCAGTTCATGGTTTCAAGTCGCTTACCACGTCTAGGATCGTCCCCAGATTCACAAGGCCCGTCTCTGACGTGATTGATGGTCTATGGTATGCTATACGATTCCCATTCTTCTTTCTTTCTTTCAATCCACAGATTGCCAGGGACGCTGTAACAATAACATTCCATGTTTGATTGACGTTGTCAGGGTTTCCTGTGACCGAGCTCTCATGCGGCAACCTGCCTTCCGGCTTGGGATCATGATGTACTGGGCTGTAATGCATCTACTACTCGTAGCTTTCGTTTTCTGATGAGGGCTCAAAATCAGGTTAGTGTTTCTTCCGTTCATTTCCCCTTCAACTAGCTCAGCAACCGTTGTAAGAGCGACGCCACCTTACGTGTTGCAGAATGCATGCTGCAGATTCAAGCTCTGTTGTGAAAATGGCTTGGAATATTTTGGCGTTGTTTCCCCCCTTTCTTTTTTTTGTTGCGGCGGGGATGAGGTCCGAGCACGCCTTAATACTTAGATCAGTAGAAGACAGTAAACTTAGAACACAAATACTGCTCTCATTGCCATTGATTCATTCCTCCACGGCACGGCTTCTTTCACCTCGCCGTCGACCGCAAGATCGGTCATTTGGAAACAAATCTCTGTATCCAAGACCGCTGATTTTTCGACGATTTGGAAATCTGTAGGAAGGGAGAAACTAGAAATGAAACTACTCTGTTCAACAAGGGGGGAAGTTACTGAAAAATGATTGACAGATTGTTCACTTGTTCTTACTCAATTTTTCTGTGCATATACAAGCTGTATATCGACATTTATCCTTTGCTTATAGAGTCAGAACAAAATGGCAATTTCTGCAAAAATCTCTTTAAGCAGAGCTATTGTATACTTATTGGGTCGACCAAAATGGACAAATTCAATTATTTCTCTTGGATGGAAACAATGGTGTGATTAACTTAACAGAGAAAACATACATAGAAATAAGCAAAAGGCTAGCAATCCACATATGCTGTCGCCTGTCGCAGCCCCACAGAATGTGTTTCAAGGCCATTCTTATTCATTCGCAAAACAGAGGATATAGTAAGTGAGCTAGCTGCCCAGCCAAAGTTAAATTCCTATTAGTGAGTTTAACTTTATTTTATATATTTTAATTATTGATTTATTTAGCATAATAAGAACATTAAATATTAAGAAAAAAGAAAGATGAGTCCACAAATAACAATCTGACACGTGGCTGGTTGGAGCTAAGAATTTTCCTTACATGTGTAATGCATGTAACTAAATCTGAACCCTTCATAGTTCATTTAGATACTCCAGATCTAAGTATGGAGAATTAAATGTTATTTTTATTTTTCCTTATTTTCTTAATCGGTTTATATCCTTCGTTTTAACTCGGATTTCCATGTTTTTGCACAAATGGAACGAGTTCGTTGTGCTCTACAAAACAAGATCAATTTTCAAATTTTTTTGAGGAAATTTTTTTTCTTGTCTCTCGGTACCAACTGCATAACATATGGTATCTGCTTCGTTTTTAATTCATTTTTGAAATTTTTTGTATAGAAGGAACAAGTTCATCATGATCTATTGGATCTACAAATTTCTGGGTGAACAAAATACATGACCAAAAAATACCACACAATAAGAGCATACCACCCGGGTACACTCTTATTTCAATGCTACTATACTAGTTAATACCATATGGTATAGAGTGGTAAAAAATGGCTCAATTTTTTTTTTGTTCCAAAAATATATCAAAGTGGATATCATTTTGCAGAGCACAATTAATCTGATCTAACTGTGCAAAAAAGTTTAAATTTAAACTTAAAACGAGTGAGAAATCGTTCGTTAAAGATTAATGGGGAAAATTAAAGGCTTTTCAAGAGAGAGAAGAGACGTTGATGTGGCGGATGATAATTGGGTTATGCATGGTTATTGACCAGAAGGTTGTGTACAAATAAGTGTTTGTAAGAAAACATATCGTATCAGCGGTTTGACATGAAAATTTTCATATTCGAGTCTAAATTGGTTGGGGCTTTTTAATGATATTTGTAGTTGAACCCTAATTTCAACACTAATTATCACACCGCTAACTTTTTTGGTACAATCTCCTGTACGATTTTACAATATTTGGTATAAGAACTAGATAAAATCAGTGGTCGAACTATGAGAACCGTCCAATCGATTACTATACCGGTTCGGTCCATTTTTTGGACGGTCCAGGATGAATGAAATGGTTTTTCACCACTGCTGGTGGAACCGGACAAACCACTTCGGTTTGACTACTCCACTATTTTAACCACATACAAATGTTTAAGAGAAACGACTTTGTCAAAATGTATGCAAGTTGGTGATTAGATGGAACACGGAGTATCTTGATCATTTAGGCTTGAAGTTTCTCTCTCACTAGATAACAATCAAGTTCGATGTGTTTTGTAAGATTATGAAAAGTACGATTTTCTGCCATGTAAGTAGCAGGTTGCGATTATCACAGTAAAAAAGTAACCGATTAAGAATGAAGACCTAGAAATCTTAAATAAGATAGAGAAGCTATTAAACTTCACATGTAATCAGTGGGGAGCCACTTAAGATCAACGTAGGTAGGGCTGGAAGTTTGGTACCAGTATTTGGGATATACCGAATATCATACCGAATTTGTCTATATTTGGTATTACCGAATACACGTATTATTTTTTGAGATTGGGATTGAGATTGAATTTCAATTGTTATTCGGTATTAGAGATTATGGGATTGGGATCAGTATTATACCGAAATACCGATCAATACCGAAATATAAGCTAGTGTATATTTATCCTCTCAACTAGACTCTCTCATTCACTATTACGTGACCCTCAACCATCAAAATTGTCATTTAATTATAAATAGATCATTACATCACTATTTCATACTAATATTAGTCGTCTCTCAACCTCAAATTCGTCAAATTAAAGATTACCAATTACAAGAACTTGAGATGTTAGCTCTAGGCAACTCAAGACTATTTGCTTAGTCTCTTTGCCCTAAATTAAACAATAAAATCTAATTTATATATTTAATTGCAAAGGTAATTAATTACGTATTCGATAATACCGATTGGGATACCGAGGTACCGATTGGGATACCGAAATTATTTTGAGATTGAGATTGGGATACCAAAATTATTTAGGGATTGAGATTGATTTTAGGGTATAATTCGATATTTTGATATTTGATATTGGGATACGAGATACCGATACCGTACCGATTTCCACCCCTAAACGTAGGTCACTAAATTTATTAAACTTTTGCCGCCTGACAAATTTATTATTCTTAGTAATTGCCTGACTTCAAATCAATATTTCATCATTGGTCAATAACCGTCTACTTTCATTAACATTGTTCTACACGACAGCCAATAATAAGGTTTGTATGTTAAATTGCTGATGTGTCAATTAAAAGTTAATAAACAGAAAATGATTTATTTTAAAACTAAATAGTAAGATTAGAGTAAATTCCATCACATTCACCTATATAGACATTTGTGCTGTCGTCCTTTGCTCGCAATTTCTGCGAAAATCCCTTTACACACACACAAGGATCAGTGGATCGCACTTATAAAGTCAGTCAGCTAAATCGACAAATTTATTAATAATATCTCTTAGATGGAAACAAATCAATGGTTCCTAACTTAACAGACAAAACATACATAGAAGCAAAAAACAGGCTACCAAGTACCAATCGCAAGTGAGCTGTCTAACTGGACGGCGCGCAGTAATCACGCAGACAAACTCGAGAGGGCATATAATTAATTACCGTTACCGGAAATCTCGTCGGAATGTCAAGACCATAAAAATCGTTGAAATTTCCGGTCTCTGGACGAATGGTTACAAGAAACTCATCCTGGTTTAAGTAACTGTAACGATAGTCACAAAACGATAAAAACAACCACTTTAAATTTCTCGAAATTCCGGAGAAGCCCCAAATCCTCTTTTCGGGTGGTGGGTTCGCAATAACTAACAGTTTGGTCCAAGACTCAGGTACCCAATACTTCAAGAGCACCCATATCTCCATAGAAGCTGAGGCATAGCTTCTCACCTCAGCAGCTTCTTTATCTTCAAGGGGAAAGAGAGCTACCATGTACTCCTCGTTCAACAGATATTCCAGTTTACCATACACCTCAATCCCAGAAGGCAAACGCAAATCAATTGTTCTGAACTCGTGGCTGCTAATGGCGAATGACTCAAACTCTAAACACTTCGGGTTCCACTTCTGGCGCCACCAATACAATTTTCCCTTGTTACATTGCAGCAGCATCTGGTCGTAGCAGACGCGCAGGTGATAGCGATTATCATCATCGGTGAGCTTTGTCCAGGAATCAGTCCTTAGACAGTAAACTTCTAAGAAATAACTGCATCCCCAAGAGCCATCGTCCAACTCAAATTGCCTAATGATTTTGTAGTCCTCTGTTTCTGGATCGAAACCAAACCCAACCGTATGAAGATGCCAGTTGGGGCGGAAAGGGGAAGGCGGCACAAGCTTGGTCTCGGAGGTGGCCGGATTCCAAAGAATCAGATCGTAATCACCGTCAGCTATGCAAATCAGGCCGTTACAGGAACCTGCAATTCTTGTAAACCGGGGAATCCAACAATGGTCATTATCTTCGACGACTTTGAGGGGCTTCTCTTCGTTGAAGGGTAGCTGGAGAGGACAAGGAAGGAGGGGCTCGAGTGTGTCGGCAGAGTGCAAACTGTAAACTGACCTCTTGTCGTCGTTGAAGGAGTTGATCAAGATTCGAAGACCAGAATCCACGGGTTTCTCTCGCAGGATGAAGGAGGGATCGGAGAAGAGAGTGCGCCATGATTTGCAGACGCAGCAGAATCGGCCAGTCCACGGGCCGATCGGAAGCCTCCACAGGATGTCAGTGATGAGATCTTGTGGGAAATCTTGGTTCATCGCCGCCGCAGACGCACTCTGAGTTGGGTTTATTTCTCCTCTCCAAGGGTTACGGTGAGTTTAGTTGGTATTTATGCTCAAAGGCCAGAGGTCATGACTCTAGAGTACGATTGAACTCTGCCGTTTGGGATAGAAGCTATACCTAGGGTTAATCTTACACCAGTTGGCAGTTGTCAAACCGGTTTATGTTGTTGTGCAGGTTTTGCAAATAGAATGGTCTGACCGTAGACCTGGCAAATTATAACCTGACTCGTTGACCGGATCCGAACGCGTCCGAAAAGTAGAAGTTTTAATAACATGAAATCCGAATGACCCGAATCTGATAACCCGTGATTTTTGGGTCGGGTTGGGTGGGTTAGCGGGTCGGACCGTTAGACCCGCTCCATTTTATATATCACTCCCAAAATAATTAAATCACTCATAAATTGATGAGATGTTTGAAGAAAATCGCATGGATTTGAATGACACGTTTGAAGTTTAAGGATAATAAAATATCATGTGTTTCTTGTAGTAGCATTACTCTTGTGATTGTTTTTTGACAATTTGTGCAATTTGTATTTCATTTAATTAGTATGGGAGGATTTGAGAATATGTTAATGGACATGTGTTAGGTAAACTATTATCATGCATGTGTGAAAATTTGTGTTCTTTAAGAAAATATGAAGCATGCTTGATATTGTTTCTGAGAGCGCCCACAACCCGAAACGACATGTAACTTGACCTGACCCATAACTGAAGGCCTTGACCCGAAATTATCCAACCCGACTCGATTGCCAGGTACTGTGATACAACCTGTGTTTGTACTGGTCATGAGAAAAATGAACTACGACTAATTAGGGTTAATTTTACACCCGTTGTCAATCAATTCATTTTTGTTTTGAATGAATTGCACGTTTGGTCACTGGATTTTTTAATATCAGGCTGCCATCTCCTCTCTCGATGGTTACAAATTCCTTGAAGGATTCCAATAAATGGCTAAGTCAAGGACTCATCTCAGCCAACGGGTCCTCGAACCAACCTTTCCTTTCCGCATTTTGGAATCAATGTATGCTTACGAATTTATTCTTGCTGCTTAGGCTGAGACGGAACAAAGCCTTTCAGAAGTCTCTGTGCCTGGAATAAGAATTATTCAATTGGGGGACACCCTCTCATTGACTTTTTGTTTTGTACTTTTGTCGTCCATTGCATCCACCAACAGAGGGTCCATCCTCCACCAACTGCTATCATAAATCGCCTCTCTTTGGTTTTACCTACTTTCTCCTAGTGATGGAAATGGGTCGGGGCGGGGCGGGTACCTCAATATCCATGCTCTGCCCCACGCTAGTACGGGTCGGAGTGGGTAATACCCGCGCGGGAACGGGTCGGGTCTGGTCGACCCACTCTTACATTCTATTTGAGAAAAATACATGTACAAATTTACTTTTTATGATAAAACGAAGGGGAAAATACTTGATGAATGAATAATAGTGATAATATAATAAGTAATTGAGTCTATTTAGTTGAAAGATCAAATCTAAATAGTTGAATAAAAGTCAAAATATGAGATATATGAATGGATGGGGTAAAAAATTGACATAGAACGGGGGTAAGAATGGGGTGGGGCGGGGCAGGGCGGGTCGGAAGTTGATACCCATGCCCCTCCCCACGCTAATGCGGATCGGGTAATACCGGCCCCATCGCGGGTCAGGTCGGGTATTACCCGGCGGGGCGGGTTCAAATTCCCATCACTATTTCTCCCAATGTGGGGGAAGAAAACCAGAGGGGTTGAACCACAACCTTGAGCAACTCCCTCTCAAACAGACAAACACTCCAAGATCGGGATTCTCGTTCAAAATCGATGAGGATGGTGAGTCTTCATCTTAGCGTGCCCGATTTTCTCAACGGAGGCCTAGTCTGGTGGGGGAGGGTGTTGAAGGCCGGACTCGTTTCAAAATATTATTGTTAAGGTGGAATGTGGTGCGGGAGGCTAGACGTGTTTAATTATACTTAAACAACTTTTCAAAATGGCCTTTTCAAAATAATTTTACTTCTTTCTTAATTTTAAATTAAATGATTTTAGTTTTTATTATATTTTTAAATTGACACATCAACAATTTAACAGTTAAACATTATCGTTGATTGCCACATAGAACGAAGTTATACATAGATTGTAAAAATTGATCAACAACTCTATGTTTTTCGATTTTTCTTTCATGAGCAATAACCAACTCATTCCACTAAAATAATATGCAATGGTAACGAAATATCTAAAACCATCATAAGAAAAACGTGGATTGGTACCCCATATATCTACGTGAACTAAATAAAAAGGTTGAGTAGCGACAGACTTGCTTTGAGAAAAAGGAATCGTTTTTGTCTTGAAAAATGATAAACATCACAACTGTTAGGTATGGAACCCTAGAATAATAAACATGACCTAGCTTATATTGCCATAAATCAAATGAAGTGGTTGTACTAGAAGTCATGACTTTGAAAGGACGAGTAACAGGTATTCTGTGTATCTTGTAGAGACCATGATAGAGCTCAGCATAACCAGTCACTTTCATCTTTGTCATATCCTAAATGAGACAAAAATCAATGAAGAAAGTCGTACATAGATTGTTGTGCTGAGTAAATTTACTTACTGGCAAGAGATTGAATGCAAATTATGGAACTAACAATACTCCATCAAAAATTATGTCAACCGAGAATCTTACTGGTCCTAAATGTGTTGCCATAAGTTCCTTACCCGTAGACAGAGTATTACGAATGCTCTGAATCTCCACACAAAAAAGAAATAACTTCGGATTACAAATTATGTGATATGAGGCACTTATGAGGATTTAGGAAGAATATATATAATAGTATATTTATCTTTGTTGTCAATATTCTTATTGGTAAAAGTTTTGAGAGAAATGTGATGGATCTTTGTTGATAGAGGAAGAAGTGTCACCACTCAATGATGCATTGACCTTTAAGAAACTCACTATACCTTCATACTAGCGTGGGCCCCGACCATTTGGCCGGAGGAAGACGAGGTATAAAATTTGATAATGTAATGGGGTGTATAGCTTATTGTTGTATAGTTTTTTTGGGAAACACGTGATAAAAATAGTGAATATTAGTAGGAAAGAGACATGAATAATGCAATGAATCAAAAATCAGCCTTATGAACCAAAATCAAGTACATGTTACCTTGTGAAACAATATTGTTTCTGGTAATATGATGAGGTGGAGTAAGTTATATAAAAACCGAATTCCGCCTATCTCGCCGGTTTTCGGGAAGAGCATCTCACAATCGTTGCTAGCTTTTACTCGGCCCGTTGGCCGATTAATTTGCTTTATAAAACTTTCATCTTGTCATCATTGTGCTTTATGGTTTTTTGCCAAGCCATGATAAAATCTAAAGAAATCAAGAATGAACAACACGATTTGGGATATGAACCAACGTTCCTGTACCCTAGAAAATGGTGGTAAACACGGACTCTCCTGCCAAACTGGTTGGATTGAGATTTTTATCGGGTATCAGAGAACCATGTGATTATAAATTAGACTTGATCAAAACGGGCCAAAACTTGAAATTCAGCCTGTTTGACCGACCCATGCCAAACTCTAATTATTCTTTACTTTTAAACTTTCTATTTGAAAATAAAAAATAATGAAAGAAAAGAGATGACTGCAATTCGCCAATTGCACATCACTGATTCGGGAATAAAACTATAGAATTTCGAAAGGAAACTGAAAATGTTTAGGATCGTTTTAATGTTAAAAATAACCAAATAAATCTTTCTATTTAGTTTTTTACTAACAAATACCAAACGATTCCCTATAATATACACTATAATTTAATCATTATGATATCAAATAATTACATAATATATATTTGAAATGATAAAAATTGGACTAATTGGGTTGGTCGAGGTTGAACAATTGAATAACTTTAAAATACATTATATTTTAGCCACTAAGATATAGAATAATAGCATAATATATATTATGCTAGAGAAAATAGCTTGTTTTAGAATGGCAAACCCATGATGTTCATTTGTTTTACTTGATGGGCAAATCCCGTGTAGGTCAGGCCCATTCAACTCTTTTATTTTATGAATAGCGGTTAGCCCATTAGAATCCATGCATTAGTTTATTGTTAATTTTTTTTTCTTTTTAGCAATAAAAAGGAGTATTGTTTTTGTCTTTTCATATATATTTTACCACCACGGAGAAATAAAAGGACTTAAAGAAAAAAATTGACACTCCCGGACCCGTTTAAATCCGCATGTGTACGGTAAGTTGGCTCGTTCCACAGAGAAAAAGAAAAAAATTGTCACTCCCTATTCTACCCTTCCGACAAACGCTCATGGATCAGGGATTTTGAAATGAGGGAAGGGTTTTTTCCTCTCTGCGATTATATGTTTTTAATTTAAAAAGATACAATAAATGTACTTAGTGTGGTTGGTTATGCTCTTTGCTTTTCTTTAAAGTGGTCATGGTTCGAATATTAATAAGTGTCTTTTTAATGAATAAAAAAAAAGTAATTGTGAAGACCAAAATGTCTTTCTTACTTTCACTCTGGATGCTGAAAATTTGAAATGGGGCTTCAAATTTTCTTATTTGGTTTTTATTTATTGTGTAGATTGTTGCTTGCTCATGCTTACATTATGAGGCTCTTGTACGAGAATCTCTTTACCCATACAAACTTGCATAGTCAACTAAATCCACAAATTCAATTATTTCTCTTGGATGGAAACGGTGGTTCGTTACTTAACAGAGAAAACATGTAGTAGAAAAAAGCAAAAAAAAGGATACCAATACATTATATGATGGCACAGCCCAAGAGAATGTGTTTCAAGGCCATTCTTATTCAATCGCAAAACAGAGGACATGAGCCACCGAACAACCCAGAGTCTAACTCGAAACCGCGTAGCAATCACGTATACAAACTTGAGAGGGCACGTAATTAATCACGGTCACCGGAAATTTCTTTGTCGGAATGTCGAGATCACGAAAATCTCTCGAATCTCCAGTCTCCGGACGAATGGCAATGAGGAACTCATCCTTGTCGTAGTAGCCGTTGTCATGATACGTCAAAATCAGCCACTTCAAATTCCTCGAAATTCCGAAGGTAAAAATCCCTATTTCAATTGACGGGCTCGTAACGACGAACAATTTGGTCCAAGACTCTGATACCCAATATTTTAAGAGCACCCATATCTCACAAGACTTGGTGACACATATCCTCGCATCGTCTCTAAGGGGAAAGAGAGCTACCATGTACTCCTCGTTCAACAGATATTCCAGATCAACATACCCATCATCAACCTCGGAAGGCAAACGTAAATCCACTGTTCGGAACTCGTGGCTGCTAATGGCAAATGACTGAAACTCTAAACTCCACGGTTCCCCGCCTGGGTTCCACTTCCAGCGCCACCAATACAACTTTCCCTTGTTACATTGTGGCATCTGGTAATCGTAGGTGTGCAGATAATATCCATTCTTATCGTCGGCTAACTTGGTCCAAGAATCATTCCTCAAACAGTAAACCTCCGCGAAATAACTGCATCCCCAGGAACCATCGTCGTACATGAATTGCCTAATGATTCTGTAGTCCTCTGTTTCAGGATCGAAACCAAACCCAACAGTTTGAAGACACCAGTGGCGACGGAGAGGGGAAGGCGGGACAAGCTTGGTCTCGGAGGTGGCAGGGTTCCAAAGAATCAGATCGTAATTACCGTCGGATATGCAAATCAGGCCGTTACAGGATCCTGCAATTTTTATAGCCCGATCCCAGAAACGGTAATTATCTTGGAGGGGATTCTCTGCGTTGAAGGGTAGCTGGACAGGGGAAGGAAGGAGGGGCTCGAGTGTGTCGGCAGAGTACAAACTGTAAACTGACCTCTGGTTGTCGTTGTTGACGGAATTGATCAAGATTTGAGGACGAGGATCTAGGGGTTTCTCTCGCTGGATGAATGAGGGATCGGAGAAGAGAGTGCGCCATGATTTGCAGACGCAGCAGAATCGGCCAATCCACTGGCCGATCGGAAGCCTCCATAGGATGTCATTGATCAGATCTTCTGGGAATTCTTGATTCATCGCCGCCGTAGACGCACTCTGAGTTGGGTTTTTTTTCTTTCTCTCCAAGGTTACGCTTAGTTGTGTTTGTATTTATATTCAAAGGCGATTGAACTCTACGGTCCAAGGTGAACTATGCCTAGTTAGCAATTAGGGTTAATTTTACCCACGTTGTCAATCAATTTATTTTTGTTTTGGGTCAATTGTATGTTTGGTCATTAGATTGATAATTTTTTTTGGTCACTAGAAAATTTATCCTTGTTAGTAGTAACTAATTTTAAGCCAATGTTTCATTATTGTTAGTAGTAACTAATTTATAATAAGATTGGGTGTAACATTGTAACTAGAAAAATGATTCAGATTGACATATTCAAATCATTCCTATAAATTTAGTCTAGAAATTCTAGCTCCACAGATTATTCTTCTAAAAAACAATGAAATCTAAAAGTCTAAAATGTAAAACGACTATAAGAAATATGAGTTTTGTTCTCTTGAAAATTTACTAAAGCAGCTAGTGCATATAGGTATGAACACACAATGCACGAGTGATTTGTGTGTTCACGAATAGCGGGGATCTCCTTGCCGGAATGTCAAGATCATGAAAATCGGTGAAATTGCCCGTCTTCGGGCGAATGGCAACGAGGGATACATCAGCATCGTCCCGGATGTCATCATTACGAAACGTTAAAAACAACCACTTCAAATTCTTCGAAATCCCAAAGCTCGTAATTGTCTTTTCAGGCGGCGGCCTCGCAATAACGAACAATTTTGTCTAAGACTCTGGCACCCAATACTTCAAGAGCACCCATATCTCCCACGACGTGGTGAGACGTCTGATCATCTCTTAAATAGTAAACCTCTAAGAAATAACGATCAACTACTGAATCATACCATACTAACTTTTTTGGTTCAACGACCGATCCGGTTCTAATAAGAGTAAACTACAAAGTAATATAATTCTCGACCAAAAAATAAAAAAAATGGTGCGTTACATGCTTCTTTATAGAAAGCATGATTTTGCGGTCTTCAGGACTGGAGGGGAAAAAAAACACAATATATGGTCCCAATCAATCGATCAATCTCAACAAGCACTGCGGATCTCTGAGCATAGAACCTCCAATTACATCTAGAAAAAGTCCGCGCATTGCCATAACAGCAACGTGGGAATCAACCCATTGACGAATCTCTAAAGACAAACTACAATTCACTGCCGAAAACTAAAGTTTCCCGAGCCACAAGCTTGGCCTAATCCACCATTGCTACTGATGCTGCTTGTCTCATTTCTTGTGATGCCCTGTTTCTTGGTCCCTGAACTCCCACGTTCTGTTCTTTTTTGCGATTACTACTTACTTAGCAGGAGAAAACACACTTGGAAAGAAGTAAGAGGCTACCTGTCGACATATGATTGTCGCATCCCAAGAGAATGTGTGTTCTAGGCCATTCTCATTCGATCGCCAAACATAGAAGGTAGCAATCGAGCCGAGGAGCAACCCACAGTCTAGCTCGATGCGTAGTAGTCACGTATACTAATTTGAGAAGGCATATAATTAACCACGATGACCTCCCAGTTCCTTGTCGAAACGTCGAGAACATGAAGATCGGTGAGATTTCCAGTCTCTGGGCTACTGGCATGGAGGGGCATCTCACCGACGACACTACAGTCATGAAAGCGAAATGATAAAAACAACCACTTCAAATTCCTCGATATTCCGTCGAACTTCCAAATCATCTTTACAGGGTGCGGGTTCGGAATAACGAACAATTTGGTCCAGGACTCTGGCACCCAGTACTTCAAGAGCACCCATACCTCCCAAGACTTGGTGACAAATCTCCTCACATCATCTCTAATGGGAAAGAGAGCTACCATGTACTCCTCGTTCAACAGATATTCCAGATCACCATACACATCAATCTCAGAAGGCAAGCGCAAGTCCAATGTTCTGAACTCGTGGCTGCTCATGGCAAATGACTTAAAAATTAAACTCTTGTGTTCCCCGACCGAATCCCAGTTCAACCAATACAGTTTCCCCTTGTTACATTGCGCCATCTGCCTATAATAGTCGCGCCGGTAATAGCCATTGTCATCATCGGGTAACTTCGTCCAGGAATCAGTCCTTAAACAGTAAACCTCTGATGAATACAACCCCGGAGGACCTTCGTCGGACACAAATTGCCTAACGATTTTGTAGTCATCCGATTCCGGATCGAAACCGAACCCAACAGCCTCAAGAATCCCGCCGAGATGGAAAGGGGAATTCGGGACAAGCTTGGTCTCGGAGGTGGCCGGATTCCAGAGGATCAGATCGTAAGCACAGTCAGCTATGAAAACCAGGCCGTTACAGGATCCTGCAATTCTTATAGGCCGATTCCAATAACGGTAATTATCTTCGATGGGCTTTTCTGGGTTGAAGGGTAGCTGGACAGGGGAAGGAAGGAGGGGCTCGAGTGTGTCGGCAGAGTACAAATGGTAAACTGACCTGTCGTCGTTATTGTTGATGGAGTTGATCAAGATTTGAAGGCCAGAATCCGCGGATTTCTCTCGCAGGATGAAGGAGGGATCCGAGATGAGAGCGCGCCATGATTTGCAGACGCAGCGGAACCGGCCAGTCCACTGACCGATCGGAACCCTCGACAAGATTTCATTGATCAGATCTTCTGGGAGTTCTTTGTTCATCGCCGCCGCGAAGACGCACTCTGAATTCTGATCTGTGGCTGTTTTCCCAAGTTCGGACTTATATTCAAAGGCGATTGAACTCTACGGTGTCGTTCCGAAGTAAGGGTTCTTTTTCTAAGGGCAAGCTGCGGGATACAAGTTTCATACCCAAGTTTTGACATAAGAGAAGTGAAGGGTGTTGGAGACAACGACTTTGTTGGTGATCAAATGGAACATGGAGTATCTTGATCGCCTAGGCTCGAAGTTCCTCTCTCACTCGATGAAAATCAAGCTCGATCTGTTTTGTAAGTTCATGGCAAGTAGGATTTTATGCGATGTAAGTTGCAGGTCGATTGTCACAGTAAAAATGTAAGTAGGCGGTGCAGCTGCCCATAATTCCGGCCCCGATCACTATGGCATGAAATTGCTCGCGGAAAAGGTCCACCGTGATCAATAAATTCCCCGGAGAAAAGGGTCACTGATATTTTTGACGATTTGGGAATCTAGAGGGGAGGCAGAAAATGAAACTACTCTGTTTAAGATGGAAGCCAGTTCTGAAATGACACAGTTGTTCACTTGTTCTTACTCAATTTCGTCTGCATTTGCAGTCTGAATATGGACCTTTGTTCTCCTAAATGGAACCGGTGGTTGCTAACTTGACATACAAAACATGCATAGAAAGAAACAAAAGGATACCGATACATTATATAATGTAACAGCCCAAGAGAATGTGTTTCAAGGCCATTCTTATTCAATCGCAAAACAGAGGACACGAGCCATCGAACAACCCAGAGTCTAATTCGACGACCCGTAGCAATCACGTATACAAACTTGAGAGGGCATATAATTAATCACGGTCACCGGAAATCTCCTTGTCGAAATGTCGAGATCACGAAAATCTCTCAAATCTCCAGTTTCCGGACGAATGGCACTGAGGAACTCATCATCCTTGTTGTAGTGGCAGTTGTCACGATACGTTAAAATCAGCCACTTCAAATTCCTCGAAATTCCGAAGGTAAGAATCCCCATTTCAGCTGACGGGCTCGCAATGACGAACAATTTGGTCCAAGACTCTGGTACCCAATACTTCAAGAGCACCCATATCTCACAAGACGTGATGACACATCTGAGATCAGAAGGTTTATGGGGAAAGAGAGCTACCATGTACTCCTCGTTCAACAGATATTCCAGTTTACCACGCACATCATCAACCCCAGAGGGCAAACGCAAATCCACTGTTCGGAACTCGTGGCTGCTAATGGCGAATGACACGAACCCTAAACTCCACGGTTCCCCGCCTGGGTTCCACTTCCAGCGCCACCAATACAACTTTCCCTTGTTACATTGTGGCATCTTGTAATCGCAGGTGGGCAGATAATAGCCATTCTCATCGTCGGCTAACTTGGTCCAAGAATCATTCCTCAAACAGTAAACCTCTGAGAAATAACTGCATCCCCAGGAACCATCGTCGTACATAAATTGCCTAATGATTCTGTAGTCCTCTGTTTCAGGATCGAAACCAAACCCAACAGTTTCAAAAAACCAGCGGGGACGGAGAGGGGAAGGCGGGACAAGCTTGGTCTCGGAGGTGGCCGGATTCCAAAGAATCAGATCGGAATTACCGTCAGCTATGCAAATCAGGCCGTTACAGGATCCTGCAATTTCTATAACCCGATTCCTATAATTATAATTATCTCCGAGCGGCTTCTCTTCGTTGAAGGGTAGCCGGACAGGGGAAGGAAGGATGGGCTCGAGGGTGTCGGCAGAGTACAAACTGTAAACTGACCTCTCGTCGTCGTTGTTGACGGAATTGATCAAGATTTGAGGACGAGGATCCACGGATTTCTCTCGCAGGATGAAGGAGGGATCTGAGAAGAGAGCGCGCCACGATTTGCAGACGCAGCGGAATCGGCCAGTCCACTGCCCGATTGGAAGCCTCCACAGGATGTCAGTGATGAGATCTTCTGGGAATTCTTTGTCCATCGCCGCCGAAGACGCAATCTGAGTTACGGTTCTTTTTCTTTTTTCTTTCCATGAAGGGTTACGGTCAGCTTACATCGGGCTTATAGTCAAAGGCGATTGAACTCCGGTGTCGTTTAGGGAAGAACTACGCCAAATTGGCACTTTTTATGATATGAGCACTTGACCCGATTTCAACACAAATTATCTCACCGCTAACTTTATTCGTACAATTTGTTGTACGGTTTTACAGTGATCATCGCGGTATAAGAACCATTATCAAATCAACGGTCGAACTACGAGAACTGTCCAATCAATTACAATACCGGTTCGGTCCATTTTCTTGGATGAATAAAACGGGTTTTCACCATTGCTCGTGGAAATGGATGAACCACTTCGGTCTGACTCCTCCACTATTTTAACCACAGAAAAATGTTTAAGAGAGAAAACGACTTCATCAAAATGTCTGCAAGTTGGTGATTAGATGGAACATGGAATATCTTGATCACCTAGGCTTGAAATTTCTCTCCCACTAGATGACAATCAAGTTCGAAGTGTTTCGTAAGTTCATGAAAAGTACAATTTTCTGCTATGTAAGTAGTAGTTGCGATTATCACAGTAAAAAGGTAACTGGTTGAGGATGAAGAACCTGGAAAAATAACGAGCTTGCCTGCAAAAATAACATGTGATAATCAGTAATCACCATCAATGATCAACGAAGACTAAAAAAAACCAGTGAAGACAAATTAGAATTCAGTGGGAACGGGCGAACGGCTACGGTGCTAATTGTACAATAGTTAGCACCGTTCTAACCAAGGAAAAAACTACTACTAGTTTGAATTAGTAGTGATTTAGCTTAGATGTTGTATTGATTTTATAATAATCCGTAGTGATTTCGTTATTTTTAGTAGCGTTATTTGCTAGTTATCACGGTGCTAACCCCTATAGGGGTTAGCACCTAATCCCATCCCGAATTCAGTTCCGGAAAGGCACACAAGGTTCCATGACTTGGACACATTCTTAATGCCAACAAACTTTCCCCCATTAAAACGACTTCCTCTGCCAAAATGCAGTATCTTACTTGCGTCGCCAATGGAAACTACGCCACAAAGAATTCCCATTAGGGCACGAATTAACCTAACCATCTACCTTATAAAAACCCTAACCCATCCCCCCTTGCTAGCTCTCCAATCAAAACCAGTTCAGAAAGCACATCTGGCATTAAAACGAACAACTGTATACGTAAAATACACATTCGCGGAGGAAATGGCAGGAACTACTAGTATGTTCAGCAACAACATCTCTTTCGTGGCCCTTCTGGCCTTCTGCCTCGCCTGTTCTACGATCTTCACTTCTCCGACGGAAGCTACAGGAAATGATACGGCTGCGTTTTACGACTCTCGCGATGCTTGTAAGCCATTTCCCTTCTATTAGAATTCGACACGAACGGTACGGGATGCACGGGGTGTCTTATTTTTTTTTCTATCCTTTTGATGAACTTTTGTAGCTTCTGCCTGCCCTAACGGTACGGTGACCGGAGGGCGATTCCCGGCTATGGTTCCGACCAAAGTATTCGCTAATGGAGCGGCCTGTGGACGGGTGTACGAAATCCGTTGTGTTGGCGCGGTGAACGCTTTCCCGCGTCCTTGCAAAGGGACGCGTTCGGTGACCGTCACCGTTGCGAATCAGTGCGGCGGAGACTGTGACACTTTCACCGTCTCCGCCGACGCTTTCGATGTAATAGCCAAACGCGAGGCCGGCCGTGTTCGGATCGCTTACAAACGGTAAGCAGAAGAAATTACTAGTGAATTCGTTAAATTTTTCAATGATATTTTACAAAATAACCTACAAAAATATGTACTACTTTTTTTTATTTTACAGAGTATATAATTTATCATATTTGAACTTTGGCGGTAAACTAACGTATTATCGCTGCACTCTGAATGTGCAGATTGGGCTAGAGAGTAGAGAGCCATTCATCAGTGGTTGCGACATGTGGATTTTTATTTTATCGGCTGGAGCTTTGAGTGAGTGACGAATTTTCGTATATGTTGTTTTTGACCTTATAAGTTGTTCTGTGATACTCGTGTATTAGTAACGGGTTTAATATGATTTTATCTTGATTTCGTGACTAATATCGATACTATAAGTCTCTGAAAGATTCGCAGTACTATGACCAAATCGGTCTCTTGCCACGGCGGAAACGGTCACAAAATGTCAAGTTCCGGTTCCAACAGGTTATAGCGATCATTATGTGTGGTTGCAACAGTAGTCACATTTGCCTTGTTGGCAAAACATTTGCTGACCAGTACATTGTGATTGGAGACCAAAACTGAGAATGGTCATTAAATATATCTTATTGCGACCAAACTATAAGCTTCGAACAAGATTTTTTTTGACAAAAGTTAATCATATATTTGATCAAAGAAGAGATAGTTACATCCTGGAATTCAGATAGACCAAAAAATAAAAAAAGCGACACGCAGTCGGGTACAAAAGAAGCGCCTTTCTAGCCACCAAATGGGCTACCCTATTACTACACCGACCTACAAACCGCACACTGGACCCAGGAGAGCCTAACAAGCACACTGTAGAACCTCCACAAGAAGGGCCCCAACCTTAGTATCCCTGGCATCAGACTGGCGAAGCTTATCAATAATCACCTTAGCATCCCTTCGAATCGCACCCCAGTAAAGCCCACTCTTCGGCACACTAGAATAGCCTCACGAAGGGACAGAGCTTCCGCCGCCATTGGGTCAACCACCCCTTCAAACTGAAAACCGTGAGCAAGAAGAATTGCCACAGCCTGGTTCCTAACCACCATTCCCCCAACCGCATGGGACCCATACTTTACAGCCCCATCCCACTGACAAACAAGAAGCGGGGTAGAGACCTCCTCACCCACCGGAAGCGCAACCGGGGCAGGGAATCGCTGGACCCTATCAACTGGCAAATCAAGAAGCGTAGTTTTGTGAAAACAGAACTTGACCAATCTTATACAAGTTTTCTCCTTTGAGTTTCTCTGCAAAACGGTTGATGCTCATCCGTTCTCTGCGTGCGACTCTTTGGAAGGAGCTGCGTCGAGCCCTTCTATCAAGATCATAAAATTTTGAAGCTATGGTGACGAAAAATGGTCCGATTTGATGTAGCATATTATTGCTCAATTTGGTTCGAAAGAGAAGATCCATGCATTAAGTGACTCCTTCCGGCCGATTAACGATTCAATTGTTGAGGCTTTAGTCCCCCAATCTAATTACCTAAGGGTTAAAATCGTTCAAGTACTCTCCTAACCTTCATATTTCTGCCTCACAATCTTGAATGGAAGTGTTTCTGGTGCATATATCGAGGTTTCTTCCATCTTCTCGTACAGAAGTAGACGTCCAATATGTCTTTTGCTTGCTTGCAGGAACCCACTTTTTTACAAGTTTCCCCTTGATTCCAAGCAGCTCTACTGCAACGTCACTGATGCTCATCCGCTGCTCGGGCGATTCTGCCGAAGCAACTACTCCGAGTCTAAGTATTGAGAGAACACATTCTTGAACTATAGTGTTTCTGGCGGCGTATATCATTGTTTCTTCAATCTCATCGAGCAAAAATACGTCCAATATCTCATTTGCTTCCTCCCAGGAATCCACTTTAGCATGCAAGTTCAGGTTCAGACCGTCCTCGAACATCTCATCCGTTGGTCTCCTCCCTGTGAACAACTCCAACAACAACATCCCGTAGCTATACACATCTCCGCTCGTAGATACTTCGTTTCCCATCCCATATTCTGCAAATTCAATTGAAGCAACAAAAAAAAAATATTCATGTTATTTCTGAATCACTACAAATAAATTACCTATGTTAGTAAAGGTTGGGTTGGAAAGCTGCAACAAGTACTAGCTCTCACCTGGAGCTGTGTAGCCTATGGTTCCCCTGACTCCAAAGCTGCAGGACAGGCTGCGACTGATAACTATGGCTTTGGCTTCGGGGAAAAGTCTGGCAAGCCCGAAATCCCCAACCACCCCTGTCATTTCATGATTGAGAAGAACATTGCTCGGCTTCAAATCACAATGAACTATTGGAGTCTTTAGGCCGTGATGAAGATACTCCAACGCGTTCGCCACATCAATTGCCACATTCAATCTATCAAGCAAATTCATCGGCTTCTTCCTCGGAGGGGAAGCAAAGTCCGAGTCTGCTTCGATTTCAAATGCAGGGTCATGATGCAGCCATTCTTCCAGGCTCCCGTTGGGCATGTATTCATAAACCAAGGCCTTGAATTCGTTCCCTTCAGTGTCGATGCTCGAGCACGATGTTAGTAGCTTGAGGAGATTGCGGTGTCTGACGGTTCTCAAAACCTCGCATTCGGCTCTGAAGCTCTTGGAAGCTGCAGGGTGAAGAAGGTTCAGAACTTTCACGGCGATAACTTTCCCATCTTTCGGGTCGATGCCTTTGTAGACGCAACCGAAACTTCCCGTTCCGACCAAATTCCGGGGAGAGAATTCTTCAGTCGCCTTCCTCAGGCTGTGGTAAGAAACTTGGGGAAAAGGACTTGCCGAAGATTCTGCATCTAGGTCCACTCTGTTCTTTCTCTTGATGCAGAGCAGAAACAGGACAGATGAAAACAGAGCCAGGGAAACAAAGACGGAAGCTACGATGATTGCCAAGGAAAGCCTCTTTGCTTTCTTATTGTTGTTGTTGCAGAGAGGCAGTGTGAATTCAGGTATACCACCGCACAGTCGACCGTTTCCTGTAACGGTAGCCGCACTCGAGTTTCTGAACACGCCTTCGTTCGGCACTCTGCCATGGAATTTGTTGTAGGACAGATTCAAGCTTGTCAGTGATTGGAAGCTCCCCAGGAACTGCGGGATTTCTCCGGTCAAATTGTTGTTAGCAAAGTCCAAGACTTGAATTCCCTTCAATGAATTCAGAGACATAGGAATCACTCCCTGAAAAGAATTGTTCTGCAACAGCAGCCCCTCCAAACTACTGCAGCTTCCAAGGCTCGCCGGAATTTCGCCGGATAATAAGTTGTGAGAAACGTTAAGTATCCCCAGATTTTTCAAGGTTCCGACTTGTCTCGGCAGGGAGCCTGTAAATCTGTTTTCAGCCAAACCCAAGTAGATAGTTAGAGACTCAATGCTGAGAATTTCTCCAGGGATTTCTCCGGTGAGATTGTTTCCGTCGAGATTCAGGGATAGCAAATTCCGGCAATTCCCCAAGCTTGATGGAATTCCCCCCTGAATCGAACTCTGCTGCATGCCGAGATGTGTCAGCTGGCTTAAATTCCCAAAAGAAGACGGAATTCTACCCTCGGAGAATTTGTTGCCATGGAGATACAATTTCTTCAGATTCCCCAACTTTCCAAGCTCTTCTGGAACAATACCTGTAAACTGATTGTTACCCAAATGCAGCCATTCCAATTTCTTCAATTTCGCCATCCCTTCAGGTATTTTCCCTGTCATCTTGTTATTATTCACCACCAGACTCGAAAGCTCTGTAAAATTAACGACTGATTGCGGCAATGATCCCCCGAAATTGTTGTTATTCAGAGCAACCAACTGCAGACTCGACAGATTGCTGACGGTGGAAAGGAATTCGAGATCACCCGATTCACCGGTTCCAAGCGAATTCGTCGAAACGCTCAGCCACCAGAGCTTATGCAACTTCTCCAATGACGGCAGAGCTCCAGAGATACGGTTGGCGGTGATTGTAAGCCTCTCCAAGTTTGTAGCATTGGACAGCGAAGCAGGGAAGGTCCCGGTGAACTGATTATCGCCGATGTTGAGCTCGGCGAGATTCGGAAGGAGGTTGCCCAATTCAGCGGGGAGCGTCCCCTGAAGCCTATTCACCGGTAAGAAGAGATAGACGATGGAAGAAATGTTGTAGACTGGAAGCGGGATGGCTCCCGTCAAAGAGTTGCCTCCCATTGAGAGCGCGGATAGCCTCTCGAGGCGGCCGAGCGATTCGGGGATCGTTCCTCCCAGGTTGTTGAACCCCATTCCGATCGCTTCCAGAGAGGAAATGTTCCCGAGCGACGACGGGACGCCGCCGGTGAGATTGTTGAGTTCGAGATTCAGATACCGGAGCTTCGCGGTAGCTAGCCTATCGGGAATCCTTCCGACCAGCTTGTTTTTGCCGAGGCTTAGGAAAATGAGGCTGGACCAGCCGGAGGTGTTCCGCGGGATTTCGCCGGTGAGGAAATTGGTGTGGAGATGGAGCCTCTGGAGGCTCGCCAATCTGCCGATTCCGGCGGGGATTTCGCCCGATAAGCTGTTGTTTTGGAGCAGGAGTTCCCGGAGAGATGTGAGATTGGCGATGGATGGAGAAATCGTGCCCTCGAGGAGTCGAGCGCTGAGGTCGAGCCGGGTGACTCTTTCGCCGCCGCCGTCGTTGTCGCAGGTGACCCCTGCCCATTTG
Source organism: Linum trigynum (assembly GCA_964030455.1). Lineage (NCBI taxonomy): Eukaryota > Viridiplantae > Streptophyta > Magnoliopsida > Malpighiales > Linaceae > Linum > Linum trigynum. Next base: position 58,047,022 of record OZ034817.1, on the reverse strand, counting down.
CAGAAATGGAATGAAGAAGAAGAAGAGTTGGCGTAGCTGGTCCAGGAGTTGAAGATTCCAAGTGGGTCTGAAGTAATCTTGGATTTGAAATCGAGCAGAGCTTGTTCGTCAGTCTGGTTACTGATTCCACCAGCTAGCGACGACCCAAATGAGCACACGAGCAAAAACAGAGTTGGGAGTATGAAATATGCCATCTCTGAAAACAGAGCGATCACGGTCAAGGAAGGAAGATGCCTCGCGGACGCGGGGTTATCCTGAAGCTGAAGGTTGCTGCTAATTAATATTAGTTTCGAAACTCCAAATCGTAATAGGAATATTTGAATGGAGTTTGTTTTGGTGCATTTTGGCTGAAAGTATCGTCGACTGCAATGTCTGGTATCCTGCAAACTAGCAAAGGGAGATCAAATGCTCAATTGCCGGCAATGTCTTGTTACAGTTGGTTGCCGTCCACTGTGAGCAATGCCGGTCTTAGATTCCCTCTTGTTGATTTGGATTCACTCTCCTGTTAAGATTCTCTACACTCATAAATAATAAAAAAATCTGGTTGTTGTCACTCCCCACCATTTTTAAACTGTCAAAATCTTAATCATCACACTTCCCTTTCAAAGAGAAAGAAACTCCGGCAGTCTCCAAAATGTCTCCTACCTACACCGAAGTCCGGCAGTCTTAATATACTCCGGCCGGCTAGCTTGCTACTAACATGTGGCCGGCAGTCTTAATATTCCTCCTCCTCCTGTTCCCCATTTACCTCCCCACAATAAAAAACCTCGAGCTTCCTTCAAAATTTCTCGCAGACCTCTTTCTCCACTCTGTCTTCCATAGGTAGACTAGATGAACACCAACGTAAAACCCCATTAAGCAAGCAAGAGACCGCTGCGTGAAAATGCATGATTAATGAAGGCAACAACGGTGGTTAATAGGCACATTGCAGTGGTTAATACTTTTAGCCACGTTAACAAATACGGTGGGTAATATTTTCGTGGTTAAAAGTCAAAACGGTTGTTAACCACTATGGTGTAGATATTATTGGCTACGGTAAACCCAACGGAGTTTCATAGGGATAATTGATCATGGGTTAAGAAAGATGGTTTGGTCTAGCATATGATTGCTCAATTTGATTCAAAAGAGAAGATCCATGGATTAAGCAACTCTTTCCGACCGATTAACGATTCAAATTGGTCCCCAATCTAATATCAATGGTAAAAATTGCTCAACTTCTGTTCTCCTAACCCTCATGTTTCTTACTCACAATATTTAATTGAAGTGTTTTTGGTGCATGTATCGAGGTTACTTCCATTTCCGCGAAGAGAAGTAGTAGTCCAATATTGCTTTCGCTTGCTCGCAGGAACCCAATTTTTTACAAGTTTCTCCTTGGTTCCAAGCAACTCCACTGCAACGTCAATGGTGCTCATCCGTTGTTGGGGTGACTCTGCCGAAGCAACCACCGCAAGTCTAAGTATCGAGAGAACACATTCCTGAATTATAGTGTTTCTGGCGGCATATATCATTGTTTCTTCAATCTCATCGACCAAAATTACGTCCAATATCTCTTTCGCTTCTTCCCAGGAATCCACCTTACCATGCAAATTCAGGTTCAAGCCGTCCTCGAACATCTCATCCGTTGGTCTCCTCCCTGTGAACAGCTCCAACAACAACATACCATAGCTATACACATCTCCGCTCATGGATACTTCGTTTCCCATCCCATATTCTGCAAATTCAATTGAAGCAACAATAAAATTTTCTTGCTATTTATGAATCCCTACAAATTAATCACCAATGTTAGTAATGGTTGGGTTGGAAAGCTGCAACAAGTAATGGCTCTCACCTGGAGCTGTGTAGCCTATGGTTCCCCTAACTCCGAAGCTTTTAGACATGCTCCGACTAATGACGGCTTTGGCTTTTGGGAAAAGTCTGGCAAGCCCGAAATCGCCGACCACTCCTGTCATTTCATGGTTGAGAAGAACATTGTTGGGCTTCAAATCGCAATGAACTACTGGAGTCTCCAGACCATGATGAAGATACTCCAAAGCGCTCGCCACATCGATTGCCACGTTCAATCTCTCAATCAAATTCAATTGCTTCTTCTTCGGAGGAGGGGACACGTCGTCCGAGTCTGCTTCAATTTCAGATGCTTGGTCATGATGCAGCCATTCGTCCAAGCTCCCGTTGGGCATGAATTCATAAACCAAGGCCTTGAATTCATTCCCTTCGGTGTCGATGCTCGAGCATGAAGTTAGTAGCTTGAGAAGATTGCGGTGTCTGACGGTTCTCAAAACCTCGCATTCGGCTCTGAAGCTCTTGGAAGCTGCCGGGTGAAGAAGGTTCAGAACTTTCACGGCGATGATTTTCCCATCTTTCGGGTCAATGCCTTTGTAGACAGAACCGAAACTTCCTGTTCCGACCAAATTCCGGGGAGAGAATTCTTCAGTCGCCTTCCGCAAGCTGTGGTAAGACACTTGGGGAAAAGGACTTGCCAAAGATTCTGCATCTGGGTCTACTCTGTTTTTTCTCTTGATACAGAGCAGAAACAGAACAGATGAAAACAGAGTAAGGGAAACAAAGATGGAAGCTACGATGATTTCCATGGAAAGTCTCTTTGCTTTTTTATTTCTCATGCAGGGAGGCAGATGGAATTCAGAAATACCGCCGCATAGTTCGCCGTTTCCTGCAACGGAAGCCGCCGTTGAGTTTCTGAACACGCCTTCGTCCGGCACTCTGCCATGGAATCTGTTGATGGACAAATTCAAGGTTGTGAGTGACCGGAAGCTCCCGAGGAACTGCGGGATTTCTCCGGTAAAATTGTTGTTGGCCAAATCCATGAGTTGAATCCCCTTCAACGAACTCAAAGACGAAGGAATGACACCCTGAAAAGAATTGTTCTGCAACACAAGTGCTTCCAGCAGAACGCAGCTTCCGAGACTCGCCGGAATTTCGCCGGACAACAAGTTGTGTGAAACGTTGAGTACTCCTAGATTCTTCAAGGTTCCGACTTGTCTCGGCAGAGATCCCGTGAGTCTGTTTTCGGCCAAGCCCAAGTAGATGGTTAGAGATTCAATGCTGAGAATTTCACCAGGGATTTCACCGGTGAGATTGTTTCCGTTGAGATTAAGCCATAGCAAACTCCGGCAGTTCCCCAAGCTTGATGGAATTCCCCCCTGAATCAAGCTCTGCTCCATATCCAGATGCGTCAGCTGAGTTAAATTCCCAAAAGAAGAAGGAATTCTCCCTTCGGAGAATCTGTTCCCCTGAAGATACAATCTTTTCAATTCCCCCAATTCCCCAATCTCTTCTGGAACAGAGCCCGAAAACTGATTGTTGCTCAACTCCAACCATTCCAATTTCTTCAAATTCGACATCCCTCGCGGTATTCTCCCTGTTATCTTGTTACCCTTCATCCGCAGACTCGAAACCTCTGTAAAATTAACGACCGATTCCGGCAGCGATCCGCCGAAATTGTTGAAACCCAGAGAAACCAACTGTAAACTCGACAGATTGCTGACACTGGAAATGAAATCGAGATCACCCGCTTCACCGGTTCCAAGCAAGTTATACGAAATGCTCAGCCACCAAAGCTTTTGCAGCTTCTCAAAGGACGGCAGAGTTCCAGAGATTCCGTTATCAGTAATAGTTAACCTCTCCAAGTTGGAAGCATTGGCCAACGAAGCAGGGATCGTCCCGGTGAACTGATTTTGTCCGATGTTGAGCTCTGCGAGATTTGGCCAAACGTTCCCCAATTCAGCGGGGAGCGTCCCCTGAAGCTGATTCAGGGGAACAGAGAGATAGACGATCGAAGAAATGTTGTAGATGGAAAGCGGGAAGATTCCCGTCAAAGAGTTGCCTCCCATTGAGAGTACAGATAGCCTCTCGAGGCGGCCGAGCGATTCGGGGATCGTTCCTCCGAGGCTGTTGAAACCCATTCCGATTGTTTCCAGAGAGGAAATGTTGCCGAGCGACGGCGGGATGCCGCCGGTGAGATTGTTCGATTCGAGGTTCAGATACCGGAGCTTCGTAGTATCGAGCCGGTCGGGAATCTTCCCGACCAGCTTGTTGATTCCGAGGTCAAGGTAGATGAGGTCAGACCAGGCGGAGACATTCCGCGGGATTTCGCCTGTGAGGAAATTGGTGTTCAGATGGAGCACCTGGAGGCTTGCCAAGCTGCCGATTCCGGGCGGGATTTCGCCGGTGAAGCTGTTGTGGTGGAGCAGGAGTTGCCGGAGAGAAGTGAGATTGGCGATGGATGGGGAAATTGTGCCCTGGAGGAGACGATTGCCGAGGTCGAGCCGGGTGACTCTTTCGTCGTTGTCGCAGGTGACCCCTGCCCATTTGCAGAAATGGAGTGAAGAAGAAGAGGAAGAGTTGTTGTGGTTGGTCCAGGAGCTGAAGATTCCAAGTGGGTCTGAAGTAATCTTGGATTTGAAATCGAGCAGAGCTTGTTCGTCGGTCTGGTTGCTGATTCCACCAGCTGGGGATGACCCAAATGAGCAAACAAGCAAAAACAGAGTTGGGATTTTGAAATATGACATTGCCATCTCTGAAAAACAGAGCTCTCACGGACAAGGAAGGAAGATGCCTTGCCGACGCTTGTTTTCCTGAAGCTGGAAGTTGTTGCTAATTATTAGTTTCATTACTCAAATCGGAATTAGGAATCTTTGAAAGAAGATACTGATGGCTGATGGAGACTCGAGAGGATTCTGTTTTGGTGCATTTGGAACCAGCCATGTGGAGACGCCATTGGTACACAAGGTGTTTGTTCTTCTACATGATGGTTTGATTGTTGGATGTCTATGCCATGAAAGTATCGAGTTCTATGTCGTCATTCATGTGGATCTTTGGGAGGAAATCGATTAAGGGTCTCCAGCCGAAAGGGTTCTGTTATTGTTAGTTGTTATTTTAAGCCGCGGAAATATTTTTATTTGGTGGGAGCTTTATGTACGTTTGCCTTTGATCGATGAATATATCTACGAGGAATTTACAATGCTTATAGTATCGGTATGTTGGTTTACAAAAATATTATGGTATATTTAAAAAATCAGTTTGTATCTATAACTTATTGTAAGAAAATATTATAGTACAATATGTCAGTGGCGGACCCAGAAATTTTTCATAGGGGTGTCCTCTTTTAAAAAATAAATTAAATAAAAATAAAATTGTAAATATGAAAATACCTTACTCGTACAGGTTAAAAAAGTCCATGATGTGTTTTCATATTCGAAAATAATTGTAGAATACACTTGGTGTCTATAGTGTTAAAAAATTGTCTCTATATACACTACTAGACAATCATTCACGAACTTATCACATATTTGATTTGTAAACTTGTTCTTGATGTAACCCAAAGCTGAAAGACTCTTTCAACACTTGTCGTACAATCATAAAATCAAGACAAATTAAGGGTAGTTTGAAATTAGTTTAATTGTTAGGTTTTTAAAATAATTAGAGATAGGGAATGCCATTTTACTATTACACATTGTTCAAAATCGAACAACAAATGAGTTTAGCTCAACGGAAATTAAGTTTATTAATAATAATAGTGTTCTAGATTTGAATTATCCAACCTACCACTTATATTCCTATACACAAATGACAGTAGGATAATCATTTTTTTCAAATTTAAAGGGTGTCCCTCAGTCCTCACTATCAATTATATTTTTTTGTGCATACGTAAATTACCACCGGGGTTGGATAATCGTTTTCCCAAAATTTAGGGGTGTCCAGGGACACCCCTAAACCCCCTTGGTCCGCCCCTGCAATATGTATTTATATCTTTATGTTATTGTGCAAACCGAACTTGTATCATATATCACATGAATATACAAATTCATTTTATGGTACAAAGTATTAAATATGTGATCCATAATATATTAGATATATGGCTAAATGTCTAATTGATTAATTGGTGATCAATAGTGTTTGAAACCAAATAGACTAATTCAAACAAACTAAAAAATTTAACCAAACCATGCCAGGTTATCCTACCTATTAACGGTAACCACTCCGTATGAACACTTATATTTCTTGCCGTTTTAATATGTACATTATCCTTGGTACGTGGATTCCGATGGATTTATAGCCTAATGACGATTAAATATAAATCTCTAGCTAGCTTAGTAATAAACATTACGTTTGTCACAGAAACTCTCAAGCAAATAGGGTTAGACTCTTGCGATTATTTTCTAGCTCACTCCTCTAATATAAATAGCCACCGGCCTTAACCCAAAGTCGATCATCCCAATTCCCACCAAAGGCCAAAGAGCTCTTCTCCCTCCCCATATATTTTCTTTGACATGGCCGCCCACTGCAACTCCTCCTTCCCGGCCATCTTACCGGCGCTATTATTGCTCTTTGCTTCCACCTTAGCCCTAACCTTGTGCCAAGCTACTATCCCGCATCCGCCACCGCCGGATCAAAAGAAAGGCACCGGGACCGCTGCCTTCACCGCTTCTCCGATTTCTGGTAAGCGGGGGTTCGTCTTCGGTGCATGCATGTTTTCATGTCAAAACGATCTCAATCGTTAGTTGTGATACGATTTGACGAGGAAATAGATGAATATGCATGAGCATGAAAATGATGTAGAATTTACTTGTATTTTAGAGTTTAGGGTTTCAGGGATTAGGACTAGAATTTGGAGTTATAAAGGGTTTAGAAATTTTAGGTTTAGGACTTAGGATAATACATGGATGAATCGGAGCACTGGTTTATATCATCTTATTAGATTGATAATAGCAACTCAAAATTTGACGATTAAAAACTACATTTAATTTATTGCAATGATTGAAATACCGTACTGTACCGACAGATTGACTAGAAAAACCTTCTGCCAGATGCTAAACTTTAGTAGACGGTATTTAGCAGTATAAAAAAGTATATAGTTAGATATAGTAACTTTTTTTTTGAATAAATTGTCTTGTTTAATTAGCTTACACCAAAGTTGTAGGCTATGATTGGAGTATTGAACTCACATAATAGAAGTTTTAAGTTTGAATTACTACTCCATCCTCCCACAAATGGACAAACTTAGGATATGATAGATCGATATTATCATTATCAGCGGCGGATCCAGGACATAGTAGAGCACTGGGCCGCATTTGAATAGAAAATTAGACACCGTTAAAAAAATGATAGCTATAATTTTCATTACAATGTCAATTGTACATGACGATCTTTTAATTTAGCGAATTCATAAAATAATTGAATCTTCGTCCATAACAATAACATACTCTTTCTCAAAGAAAATAGTTATGCAATCCGCGGGAAATTCATCGCTCATTTTTTTGCTTAAATAAGTTTCACATGTTTCATTGATGAAAATATTATCTCCGTAGTAGCCGTTGAAACAAGCTAGGATAACACTAGACGAATCAACTGACAAATCAATGTGTAGTGTGTATCCATTCTTGTTTCCACCAGCTTCTCTAGTAATTTTGCAAGAAAAGAAACTTCATATTCCTGGCTATGAACCACATGAGCGGTATAATATCGTAGATCATTCTTCAAAGAATGCATCTAATAGCCTTCAAAGTCTCGAGGATAAACTCTTGAGCTAGTTTGTTAATATTTTCTTCATAAAAAAACAGAAATAAATTTTAGGATCAAGTGAACCCCTCAACTGAAGCAATTTAAATGATGACTCAACAAGTTTGTTAATATTTTCTTCATCAAAAAACTCGAAAGAAAATTAGCTCCTGACGAACTAGCGAAGGAATCCGTTTCGGGTTCGTTCGTCTCATCGTTCTTTTTTATTTTTTTGGATTGGAGGAATTTTTTGAGTTTTGACAGAGAAGTTTGAGGTTTAGTTTAGAGGTTTTTATTTCAATGAAACTTTATACTTTTAGTCTTTTACGAGTAAGACTTTTAAGTTTCATTGTTCATTTTATTCTTTTCAAATGAAAATTATTTGGGCTAGAATTTTTAGTCTAAATTGACAGTAGTGGTTTGGATATGTTCATCTATACTATTTTTCAAGTTACACAAAATCCTATTATCAAATAATATTGGACCGAATTTAAATAGCACTAGACCGAACACCTAATATCGAAAAATTCATACGTACTATACCAATTCGGAACCGCAAGAGAACTGGGCCGGGGCCCGGGGTGGCCCAGCACTAGATCCGCCACTGATCATTATTACTCTAACAACGCCTTCGACTTTGAGTTATAAAATACGATTAGAAATGTTGATGATTACTTATTTTTAATGGCTTCAAAAAATAGTTGTGTCAATTAATTAATTAATTAATTATAATCTGGTTGCGTACGTGGCGTCGGGCAGACTCGTCTTGCTTCGGCCGGCGGCACTTCGCCGGCTCAATGTTCACGGGGGTAAACGACGTGCTCTACCGCAACGGCAGCGCCTGCGGGCTCCAGTACAAAGTCACTTGCGTCGGCGCGGCCGTCAAAGGCCAGCACAACCCTTGCCGGCGTCGCAACAACACCGTCACGGTGACGGTCACCGACAGCTGTACGCCGGAGCCTGATGCTCCGGGCAGGAAGCCGGAGCCTTGCCCTACTTTCGTGCTCTCCAAGCCGACTTTCCGATCGATTGCAGCCCTCTCTGCTGGGGTCGTCAGCGTTTCCTATGAGTTGTAAGTGTACTCGCGATCGTGACAAATTGGTTCTTGATATGATATCAGAATCTTAATCCGATGAATTTTTATTTCCTGGCAGGGTGAACCTTTGAGATACCTTGGCGGAGAGTCGATCGAGCCCTTTCCTTTGGTTAATTAAGTAACAGAAGAAGAAGAAGAAGAAAAAAAAGGGAGTTAGAGAAATAAATAATAATGTGGATGTTGTCGCGGCTTTGTATTCTTCGTCGCAAATACTCTTTGGTGATTACAAAGCAGGAGTCAGAGTTGACGACGCTTTTAGATACACACTGACAATAATTAGTGACGAAATATGCCAACGGTCATTAAAAGAAAGAAAGGCTGTCTTTGTACTTGCAAGGTGCCGAGAGAAGAGGCACTCTTGAATCTTGGGATGATTCAAATAAACTACATCTGACTTTCTTTACTTTTATTTTTGTTATATGTTCTTCATTTAAATCGAGACCGTCTAAATTTAGAGTCATGAGATTCGATCAAAGTATGTCCATCTGTGATCAATGTATATATATCAACCCAACCCGTCAGCAACTCGCGAATTGATGATGACTCAAGATCCACCCAACATAATTGACTACCTACCTTGGATGTAATTAATTGACCAACAATATAATCAAACTCCTAATTAAACAACATTGTGTGACCTTACCAAAATTTCATTAGCGATAAGTCCTCGCGGTCCTGCTACACCTGCAGCGACAACAATCTTATACTACTTTCGAACGATTATCGAATTAACAACGTCCCTAACACTTATATACTGTTATTGTATCATCGCGTGATATAGTCATTTAGTTTCAATGTATTTCAGTTGCAGTTGTCGCACTACCAATATTGACAACCCTCCTCTCAATATTACTTGCTTACACCTAATATTCTCTCCACTCTAGAAAGAGGCAAACTCCAATAATATCTTAAATATCATCATCAAGATGAGTCTTCACGAAATATTCACTCGGTAATTTAAGAAATTAAAAGGAAAAAAGTGATCGAGAACAAGCTAATTAACTTTTTTTTTTGCAAATCACAATTTTGTTTTCTTTGACTATTAAAGACGTGATTAGTCAGTCGTCCACATGTATAAATCTGAATCTGATGGCCATTTCCGCAAACACCCAACTATGGACAATATAAAAGGGCCTAGGTAGCTCCAAATACATTATTTTTTTAGGAGACAACTCCAACTACTTAGAGAAACAATGACCAACCAAAAGAGGGAATTATTATTATTATTATTATTATTATTATTATTATTATTATTATTATTATTATTATTATTATTATTATTATTATTATAAAGTTAAGGCATATCAATGTTGAAGGACTCCTTTCTCTAACATATAGTTGTCGCCAATGCTTTTATTATTATTATTTTTTATGATCAGTCGTCGCCAATGTTTCTATGCTAGCCATTTAATTTATGCGTTTTCTCGATTACACGTAGGAATGGCAATGGATCAAAGTCAGGTTGAGTCGGGTTCTATCAAATCCAAACCTAATTCATCGAGTATATTCATAAAAAAAAACGTGAAAAAATCCAACGAGTTCTGGAACCTCAAATTCAATCTAACCAACTGGATATTCGTGGGTTCGTGAATATCTATGTGTTCTGATGGACAAGAATGCATAACACAATCTCATATTAAAAAAAAAAGTCTAACACCAATATGCTCATACAAATTATAAAAAAAAAAATCAATCTAGTACATACAAGCAAACCCACAAATTATCCATATATATAATTATTCAATATTATAAATAAACATCCACGAATAACATGATTAATCGACAGATTGTGGGAGCTAGTATGGGTGTGAGTTAATATCCATGAGTCAAATATATGTAAACCCAAACTCGATCCAACTAGGTAAACAATGCAACGGGTTTCAACCCGAACCCCGACCCACAATCAGGTGCATGCATTGACCGGATTAAGCCGGATGAATACCCGTAGATTCAGATTTTGTTTTCTATTCCTAATTCCTCCACCGTGAAGCTAGTCGTCTAAAATCCATCGACCGCGTCCACCCAAATCACATAGCTTTAGTAACGGGATTTCATTCGGCTGAAGATCCACGTCTTTCCCAATACATGCATGTAGCTTAAGATAATGCTTTCACAGATATAGTTTACACCGTTTGCTTAGTTTAGTGACCAAACATTACGTTTGGCAGAGAAACTCTACAGGTCGTGATCATTCTTCAACAATATTCAGTGAATCTGCTTTCTTTCTTTCTTCTTCTTACCACTGCTCCCTGCTTGTTGATATTAGTGACCAGTCGATCGGCGACCGCCATGTCCGGCCTGAATCTTTTCGTGCTGCTAAGCTTATTTATGCTACTCTGCTCGAGTACAGTAGTCAGCTTGGCAGAATATTATGGCGGCACTGCTGGTTTCACCAGTTCTCCTTCTGGTTAGTCATTCTTTAACATATAACAACCAACCATTTATAATAATTAGTGGCGACATTAAAAATAACGGTATTGTGGGTGTTGCAAAAGTATAATTCAAACCCATATTTAAGCACTACGGCAAACATATATAGGATTCCACGACCAATATTTTCCCGAAAGTTAGATGGTATATAATTTAGCGACACGGAAATTTCTATATTGTGACCAGGAATTGGTTGCAAAAAGTAAATTTTCTCGCTACCAATCCTTTTTAATGACGACATTTTTTTCTTTCTTCCTGCGCTTACGTTTAGCACAAGCGTGCACGTGGAGGCCGCCGATAACGACGATGTTCACCGGAGTAAACCAGGCCCACGGTGCCGTATGCGGGCAAAAGTACAGAGTTAGCTGCGTAGGCCGGGGTGGAAGGTCAGCCGTCTCCGTGCAGAACGGCGGAGCCCGTAGTGGTGGCCGTCACGCGACAGCTGCTCGCCGGGAGCCGACAAGAAGCCTTGCCCGACGTTCGTGCTGTCCGAAGAAGCCTTTGCATTTATTGCAAGGCCTCAAGCTGGGTTTGCCAAGGTTTCCTACGAACTGTAAGAGTGTGTGTTAGCCATTGTACGTACGTCCATTTCTTGCTCAAATATTACAGTTTAAATCTTCCCATTAGTTACACTTGGGTGTAAGCTTGGCCCTAGAGATTCACTAACTCACTCCGCCTTGACATGCACGATCCTGAGCGAGTCGTGGCTTGGGTCAATTTGTCTACATGGTCAGTTTAGATCAGGTCATTTTTTGACCCTATGAAAATAAGGTAGGAATGTAGGATAGGGTCTGTGACCCCATGGTAATAAATAGTAATATGAAATTCCTCATACCAACACATTGAAGTTATTTATAAAGTTTTAGAATTTTAGGTATTATAATGCAAGGTAAAAAATATAAACGTACTAAAATATTAATTTTACCACCAAAAAGTATGGACCTATTTATTAAAAAAATGAAGTTTAGGTACAAGAAAAAATAAATTTGAGTACCAAAATGAAATTTTAAAAATTTTATGACCGGAATTGACCCTTGAGAGATGGATCAGACAGAAAGTAGGAACGGATCAAACTAATTTTCAGCCCTAATTGCACTTAACTTCGTGCATGGTTCGTGTTAATTTGTCTAACAAAAATCTCATTTTCTCTGCAGGGACCAATAACCGATCGTATATATATGTCCTTTTACGCCGACAATCGAAAGACGTACTTTTGCTCAATCACAGATTGATCTTGTTGTTCATGGCGACACAAACATGTATTAGTAGTTTACTCTGTATTTCTTTTGGGCTGATCTTTTCTTTCTGATAATGAAACATGCATGTGTTGGTTTAGATGTTGATGGTTTCGATATTTTCGTTTCCTCGATCTTTTCTTGATGATATCAGTACACACCTAGTTGGCTAGTTGGTTGGTTTCCATAGATAACTTATTTTTTTCTCTATAAGAGTAGCCTATCCTTGTATCACCAAAGGGAAGACTTTTATGATTTGGAGAATCCGGACAAATTTATGTGAGAAACCGAACACAAAAATTAGGGTTATCGATCCAATTGAGTTGCAGATTATATTATTTTTTTGTAAAACGTTCGTGTGACACTTCCTCGTAATTAAGCAAAACTCATCCCCATCCCATATTCAAACGGTGCAAGGTTTTTCAAACTCATCCACGTATTTGTGGGTTTCGGATATCCATGGGTAATACCCGCCCCGTACACCCAACATATAATAATACATAAAATTTTACACATAAATTTTCAACAATAACATTAAACGCACCTACTATATCATGAAGTTGACAAAGAGACAATAATTCTTAATACGGTTCAAAGCATCTTATCCTAAAAATATTTATTAATTCATAAGATAGAGTACAATATAATCTTAATTATTATTCTCTTACTCTAATACATCTACTAAATCATAATTAACTAACATTATCTTCTTAACACGAGGAAAAAAGTGAAAGAGGGAAAGGAGAGTTGAGGTAAATGAATTGGATTGTGATTTGGGTGGTCGCTCAATTGCATTTCTACTATTTATTTTCTTATGTTGCCCTCACACTATCATCGATAGGTTACGATTTGATCCATGTATTTTTCATAGGTGAAGAGATGTTCTTGCTGGGGCGGATATGGGTATGGGGCGGGGAGGCTAAAACCATACTGTCCCATACCTATTAAACGTTTTGCGAGTTTTCCCCATATCCAGTCAATACTGGGTTGAGGGCAGTCATGTACCCACGACCATAGGTTTGATAACGCTATACGTTACCAGGCTTGCATTCGGCTGAAGATCCACGTCGATTCCAATATCTACTAATCTAGACCGCTGCGTAATTAGCTAAGGGATAAACATGATTACGTTTGGAAGAGGGAACTCTGACCAGGTTTGTATTCTCCAATCAACGGTCATTAATTTTAACAATTAATTAACAATCAGAATCCCACTAAGCCAACCTTCTTATTCATCCCACTCCTACAAATAGTGCGGCAAATGTGTTGAAGTAATTATCACATCCAATATCCCACAAACACAAATCTATTCCCGACGGTCTGATCGGATTTTCTTCGACGCTGCCTCTTCCGGTGACGGTTTGTTTATATATACAGTCGGTCGATCGCCATGGCCAGAAACCAGAACTCTCTCTTGCTCCTAAGCTTACTTCTGCTGCTCGTCTCAAGTGTCCGCTTGGCGTTGTCTGAGACCGGCACTGCTAGTTTCACCAATGCTCGTTATTCTGGTAGGTCATGATATCAATTATCAACACCTATTAACAGCTAGCCTAACGACAATTTCGATCTGATACATTTTACTCAACGCTTATTTGGCCTGTTTACTCGTTACGTATGTGGGACGGAACGGTTGGATAGGTATTCTCCTCGGCCAGACCTATCCAGACTCACATCATTCTCGACCAGTTTTTACCTGAATTACGTGTAATTTTATCCAAATTATTTAGAATTTTACTCGTATTACCTCAGATTTTAGCTATGATAAAGTTATAACCAGGCGATAACCTCAATTTCTCCAATAATTTAACTATGGTTATCATGTTATAGCTTGTCTCTTGAGTTTTTTAATGGAAAAAAAATTCTTATTTCTGATATTTTCTCTTTAAATTACATACACAAATGTGTGGATATATCCTGACCCGCATTCCAAAATAAATTACCTTATTTTTCATTGCGCTTATAAAAAACCCGTCCAACCTGCCCATTGCAATTTTTTATAGCCTACCGTCAATACGAGGATTTCGCGACCAATCCATTTCCGTCAGTTGGATATTGGTCGCCTGTTAATTTAGCGACACAAATTCTTTTTATTGATGGTGACTAATTCCTTAGTCGACTCATTTTATGGATTTGGTTAGGAAATCAGGGTTTTGGCAACCAGTTATAAAAAGGAAAACAAAAGATGATCAGCTCCTAGTAACACAATTGGTTGCAAAAAAAAAAAAAAAAAAAACTTTTACCTCATATTTCAATAACGCGTTGGCTGCATGCATGCATGTGTACGTAGAGCAATCGTGTACGGAGAAAGCGCCCACAACCCCGATGTTCACCGGAGTGAGCGACAAGCTCTACGGCAACGGCGACATATGCGGGACGAAGTACAGCGTCACTTGCGTCGGCGGGGTGGCCGCCGACCAGCCGTCTCCCTGCAGAACGAGCACGCCCGTCGTGGTGACCGTCACCGACAGCTGCTCGCCGGGATCCGATGAGAAGCCTTGCCCTACGTTTGTGCTGTCCGCAAAAGCTTTCGCATTGATTGCGAATCCTCGAGCAGGAGAAGCTAGGATTACCTACGAACGGTAAGGAGTACGTCCTCCATTTATTTTTTTCTGCTCATCAATATTGTTCAATTTTTGTGTGTCAAGAACCAGTTGATCCCAATAACTCCAGTTGTTGAGAAAGGTTCAATCGTGGATCATTTATCGTTTACTAACATCTGATATCATGTCAAGAACCGGTTGATCCCAATAATTCGAGTTGTTTGAGAGAGGTTCAATCGTTGATCATTATATCGTTTACTAACATTGCAATTCCTACTGAATTGCTTTTTGTTGTCTCTGCAGGACTTATTAGTCTCGAGATAGCTAGTGTGTGCCCTTTTACGGGCCGACGATATCGAAGAGACATGCTCCTTGATCTAATAAAAACACGATCTAAGTTTGTTTAAGAAAATGATATGGTGTTGTTGATTTTGAGATGGTT
This sequence comes from Linum trigynum, assembly GCA_964030455.1. NCBI lineage: Eukaryota > Viridiplantae > Streptophyta > Magnoliopsida > Malpighiales > Linaceae > Linum > Linum trigynum. The sequence goes on along the minus strand of OZ034817.1, from coordinate 58,031,764 downwards.
TTTTAGTGATAGATACGAACTTTTATTGCAATAAGGATGCGACATAGATGAATATGTTTAGCAAGAGTTCTAAGTTTGGGAAGCCTAACTCGATTGGGTTGAAGCTCGACTACCGGTGGGCTATGGGAGTCCCCAAACCCGATTATGGCCATTGTTATAGTTACGACGGAAAATAATAAAATAATACGTATTATTGAGCCGGAGGCATACGTATAAAAATAATAGAATGTTTGAAAGCCAACAATGACACTTGTCTATTCTAGTTGTAATAGTAGTTTGGGTTCAAATAATTTCAAGGAATGACTTTAGAAGAAACACGATAGAAAAATGGACTTATGCACAGTAGTTCGATAAGGATGACAATGGGGTGAATTTGCCTAAATCATCCTCATCCTCGCTTTCAAATATTCAAACTCATACCGGCCCCATACTCATGCTGGGTAAGGTTTTTCAAACCCATCTTTGTACCCGTGGGTTTGAGTACCCATGGGTATTCCTGCCCCGTACATCCAACATTATAATACATATAATTTCACACGTAAATTTTCAATGACAAAATTAAAAGCACATACTATATCATGAAGTTGACAAAGAGACATTCATTATTAATACAGTTCAAAGCATCTTATATTACAACGTCTCTTAATCCATAATATAGAGTACAATGTAATCTAAATCATTATTATCCGACTCTGATAAATCTACTAAGTAATAACTAACATTATATGTTTGTAAAAAAAAAAACTAACATTATCTTCTTAGCACGAGGCAAAAAGTGAAAGAGTAAAAGGGGAGTTGAGGAAAAGGAATTAGGTTTTGATTTGGGTGGCCACTCAATTACAGTTTTACTATTTTATTTTCTTGTGTTACTCTCACTATCATTGATAGGTTACAATTTGATCCATGTATTTTTTACATGTGAAGAAATTCTCTTGGTGGGGCGAGTATGGGTATGGGGCGGGGGCTAAAACCATACTCGCTCATACCCATCAAACGTTTTGTGGGTTTTACCCATACCTGCCCAAAACCCTGTTAGTGCGGGGATTCCCTGCGTTAACTGGGTCGGGGATCTGCAGTCAGGGGTTTGATTGCTATCCCTGCAGCTCGACAATGATGAGCAACATAAAACTTCCATGTAATTTGGTGAGGGTTTATGAGTTGAGTAATTGTTGTTGAGGTAATCTCTTATTCTTGTTTGCTTATTTAATCAAATTTGACCGTAGAATGGTGTTATTATGTACTTGTATTGGATTGAGTTTATTATGAATTGATATCTAGGTTAAATTGTTTTCATTCAATGATAAAAAAAAAAACCTAAAAAAAACATGTATACACATACATAGGGGCAAAAATCTACAAAAAAAATGCATGATTGAAAAAAAGAGGAAAACTAAGTTGATTGTTTTGGTTAGTTACATATCGATTAATTTGATCTAACTTTATCGAATCACTTACATAACAATTATCCAATTAACCAACAAAATTACTTATAGTTAACCGACTAATATAAATGATAACGTAATTAACAGTAAACACAAATGGTTCAATAGTTAACCGATAACCAGTGGCGGACCCAGAAATTTTATATAGGGGTGTCCTCTTTTAAGAAATAAATAATAATAAAAATAAAATTTAATAAATATTAAATAATTCTTAAATAAGAAAATAGCCAATTCTTACAAGTTAAAAAAAAGTTCATAAGTATTTTTCATATTCTGAAAAAATTGTAAAATACACTTGGTGTCTACACTGCTCAACAAAGTTGTCTCGGTATATCCTACTAGACAATCATTCACGAACAAATGCATATTCGACTTCTAAATTTGTTCTTGATGTAACTCAAAGCTGAAAAGACACTTTCAACACTAGTCGTACACCCATAAATTAAGGGTAGCTTGTAATTAGATTAATTGTTAGGTTTTGAAAATAATTAAAGATAGAGACTAGGGTTTTTGAAGGAACTATGATTCTGCGGTAACTTGGGATTAACGTAGCCAGATAGATTAGAAAGAGATTTAGGAATTGAGAGAAATAATTAGGAATTTGAGAAGAATAATTGGGAAATTGAGATAGGAAGAATAGAATTGGGAATTAGAGATTAGGAGAAGAAGAGGGATAAACTGAATAGGGTTTGATTACTGATTTCTGACCAAATCCAACGTAATGACTCAAATACATATTTATAGGGAAATAAGCCTAAAAACCTAATGATACCCTACTAATCTACTTGGCACTAATCGGCTGCCTAACCCCCTAACCACCTCAATATTTATGTTTCCTACAATTTTGCTATTACACAATGTTTAGAATAGAACCACAAAAAAAATTGTAGCCTAATGAAAATTATATTTATTAATAGTAGTAGTGTCCCGGGTTTGAATTATCCAAACTACCACTTATATTCCCATGCACAAACTACAAACGAGAGTAGTATAATAATTTTTTCAATTTTTAGGGTGTCCCAGACTATTAATTATAATTTTTTTTCTATACGTAAATTACCACCGGAAGTTAGATAATCGTTTTTTCAAAATTTAGGGGTGTCCGGGGACACCCCCAAACCTCCCTGGGTCCGCCCCTGCCGATAACCAACTAAAAAGTTACAATTATAATCTAGCCCAACCGACTAAAATCCGGTGACTGCCCCTGTCCAAGTCACAACGCTATACGTTACCAGGCTTGCATTCGGCTGAAGATCCACGTCGATTCCAATGCATGCACGTAGCTTAAGACAATACATTACTCCACAAATATACTAATTTTACACCGCTGCGTAATTAGCTAAGGGATAAACGTGATTACGTTTGGAAGGGAACTCTCAGGTTTAATTTGTATTTTGCAATCAACGGTCAATATTTTTAACAATAATTAACAATCAGAATCCCACTAAGCCAACCTTCTTAATCATCCCACTCCTTCCCCCCTACAAATAATTGGGCAAATGTGTTGGAAGAAATTATCACATACAATATCCCACAACACACAAATCTATTCCTCAGTCTAATTGATCAGTTAGTCGATCGATTCGATTGTAATGGCGGCCCAGAACTCTCTCCTGCTGCTAAGCTTGCTTCTGCTGCTCTCCTCGAGTCTCAGCTTGGCGTTTCGCGTGACTGGCACGGCTGGTTTCACCAATGCTCGTTATTCCAGTAAGTCAGCATTATGAACGCCTAATTTTCTGCCCGTTTATAATGAACTTATCATTATGAGGATTTCGTGACAAAAATATTATTCGCGACCGCTGGTTTCACCAATGCTCGTTATTCCTGTAAGTCGCATTATGAACGCCTAATTTCCTGCCCATTTATAATGAATGGATCGTTATGAGGATTTGCGTGACAAAAAAATTATTCGCGACCGATCGAATACAGCTCTCAAGTGTACGATTCAGCGACACAAATCTTTTCTTATTACATCATGGCACTAATTACGGCCTTACTCGAGTCGTTTTATAAAATGACCGATTTAAAACTGAGTCAATTCAAATTACCTTCCTTACTATAAATAATCGTAATTGTCTCAAAACGAGTCATCAATTCAATTCGAAACTCTCCAAACCAAATTATTTCATCCAAAATTTCATGTTGCCTAATGGATCAACATGTTCCGTTAAAATTCCTTAGTACGAGTCCTTTTTAATAACGTCGTCTGCCTGTGCAGAGCAAGCGTGCACGGATAGAGCACCCGCGATCACGATGTACACCGGAGTGAACGACAAGCTCTACGGCAACGGCGACATATGCGGGGCAAAGTACAGCGTTACTTGCATCGGCGGGGTGGACGGCCAGTCGTCTCCCTGCCGGACGAGCAACCCCGTCGAGGTGACCGTCACCGACAGCTGCTCGCCGGAGGCCGATAACAAGCCTTGCCCTACGTTTGTTCTGTCCGCCAAAGCGTTCGGATTGATTGCCAATCCCCAAGCTGGGTTCGCTACCATTACCTATGAACGGTGAGTACGTAGTTAAGTAGTGTGGGTTTTCTACGCTTTTTTCCTCTAAAAAAAGACAGTAAAAAAAGTCCTTGTACGACTTGAACTCGGATTCCTTCAGCTCGACGAAGTCGTTTTTAGTTTAACTTTTTTATTGTCTCTGCAGGGTCATATCTTCTTGAGATATATATCTATGCCGTTTTATCGGTCAACAATCGAAAAGAGAAGCTAAGGGGAGAAGTTGATGAAGATCGTGTAATAAACAGTTGCCGGGCCGATTGTATTGCTCAATCATATCGCGTCTTAGGGTTTGTTCATGGCAACATGTGTTAGTATGTGACTATGTGCTGTTATTACTGTTGGTTTCATCATTTTCTTTCTGACAATAATGCACGGATGTAGAAGCTGGATCTTCTTCTTTATGAAAATGAGGTGGTGTTTTCTTGGGATGATGTTGATTTTGTGATGGAGATCCCTATATAGCTTACTTCGTGTAGGGGTGGCTATACGGTCTGGTCCGGTTAAATTGGCCCAAATTAATCCGGTCCAGTCCGGTCTTTTTGAAAATATAAGGACCAAAGATTGGATTGGATACAGTTCGATCTTGATCCGGTCCGGTCTCAATTTGGTCTTGATTTTACATTGAGATTGTGGGATTTGAGTGGCCTAAGGCCTTAAAGGGTGAGGAGTTTGTTAAGTTTTGTACAAGTGCAAAGGTTTGTGACCGTTTATGCAAATTACCCTTAAGTTTTGGGTGTTGAGCTCTCTTATCCGGTTTTTATCCGGTTTTTACCTCAAATCTAAGCCCAAAGATTGAATTGGATTGTTTACTATCCGGTCCCGATCCAGTCTCGGTCCGGGTTATACGGTCCAATTTCCGGTTTTTAATCCGGTCCCGATCAAAATAGCCACCCCTAACTTCGTGTCACTTCAACAACAATTTCACTTTTGCATACGGTGAAGTTTCAAAAAACGATTCGAGACAGCATTTACTGCTTCGCAAATCGCAAAACGATAATATAGTTGTGATTGCTTGATTTCAGGGTTCGAGGGTTAATTAGTAGAAATTAGTGGAGTCCGAGTTTGAAAATCTGGCATGTTTACCTATGGTTTGTTTTGTTCATTCAAATACAAATTGTCAGATTGCTTCATTCGTGTTCTACAATGTTCACTACGCAAATCTGAAATGACCCAAACTCGGAATTGTTCATAGTATTTTTGGGCGGATTGAGATACAACCATGCATGTGGCTCTATCTGTATATTTCTTCTGCCCAAAACAACCAACCATGTGGCTCTCACTAGGGGGTGGGCAGTGGGCGGGTTGGGTGGGTTTTGGTGTCATATCGATCCACCCGCTTACTAGCAAGTTGGAATAATTGTGACTCGCAATCCACCCACATTTTTCTGCGGGTTGGATGGGTGGCGGATGGGTGCCGTTGGGTCGCGGGTCAACCCGTAAAAGCAATTTTCCAACTAGCCATTAAGAAAGTTGACTAACACTAATAATAAGTTCATAGCAAATTAGTAAATCTGTATCAATAATTTGTGATTTTGATGCAATTAATAATTTATAGTTTGCATCCCAATATTTAATGGATATTAACAATAATTTGCATACCAATATCCATAATCTAATGGATATTGCACAACACACCAACCAATAATAGTACTCCAAATTATTCTTTGTTTTTCCACCTTTTGAAGTATATGGTCAAACGTAGTGCAGTTCGAAAATATTATAAATATTCGATACTATAAGAAACAACATTTTTTCATGTGAAGATAGGATGGGGTAATACGGGTGACCCGCAATCCACCCACCACCCACTAGGGGTGGCTATACAGTCCGGTCCGGTTAAATTGGACCAAATTGATCCGGTCCCAGTCCGGTCTTTTCGGGAATATAAGGACCAAAGATTGGATTGGATACAGTCCGGTCTTGACCCGGTCCGGTCCCAATTTTATCTTGATTTTAGGTGTTGGGGGTCTATTATCCGGTCTTTATCCGGTTTTTTACCTCAAATCTAAGCCCGAATATGAGATTGCATTGTTTGCTATCCGGTCCCAGTCCGGGTTATACGGTCCGGTTTCGGGTAAAACCAAACAGTCCGGGACCAAATAGCCAGCCCTACCACCCACCCACATAAGTGTGGGTGAGAGATTTATCAATCCGCAATCCACCCACATCATTCACCTACTACGTGCGAGTCGAGTTATTTGCGGGTGGATCGATATCAATCCGCGGATTAACCACCCACGTGCCCACCCCTAGCTCTGACTGTAAAACTATCATTAACGTGCTTCGCTCTCCATCCTCGAGAGGAACTTGGCAAATCATGTCTTGAATCCATTACATGCGCGCTATCCTCTCGCAAAACCATATAATTAGAGTTGAGTTTGTGCACCGTACTTGTAACAAAATGGTTGATTGGGTAGCTAAAGAGGCTTGTAAAGGATCTCTCTCATTGGACTGGATTCACATTCTTGATGTTGTTTTTCCTCTTCTGTAAAGGCCTTATTGCTTGTAACACAATCGCTTATGAATAAAGTTGTCACTTTGTAAAATAAAAAACAACCATAATCTAAATATATGATAAAACGTGTAATTATTATTATTATTATTATTATTATTATTATTAAGTTAAGATAGATTATCAATCGTGAAGGACTCCTCTCTCGAACGTATAATCGTCGCAAATTCTTTTATGCTGTTAATGCTATTCCTCGATTCCACACCACCACCGTCCAAATCACAAAGCTTTATCGACATCACGTTCACATGCTTGCATGATCGGCTGAAGATTACGTCCGACGCCGATCCCGATGCATGCATGCAGCCTAGGGATAAACATTACGTTTGGAAGAGAAACTCTCAAGTTGTAATTTAGTAAATATATTTTGAAAATAATCAGAAATCCCACTAAACCAAACTTGTTAATTAATAATCCCACTCCTTTCCCCCTACAAATAGTTGGGCAAATGTGTTTAGTTATATAGTCGCGTCGGTCGATCGCCATGGCCAGAAACCAAAACTCTCTCTTGCTGCTAAGCTTACTTCTGCTGCTCGCCTCAAGTCCTGTCAGCTTGGCATGGCCTGTGATGGGCATTGCTGGTTTCACCACTTCTCGTTATTCTGGTAAGTCATTAATTATTAACGCCTAATAACACCCTGCACCAGTTATAATGAACTAATCACTACGATGATTTCGCAACTAACACTTTCCGTCACCTAAATATTCGTCACAAGTTCAATTTAGCGACACGATTTTTTTTTTTTTTTGGCTGCGGCATTATCCGCGTTACTAATTCCTTACTTGAATAGTTAGTTTTTTTCGATTTGGTAGGGGAGAATTACGGTTTTGGATGCAAACGATGGGAAAAAAAAAAAACTTAAATTTTCGGGACCAATCGCTTTCGTTGTCTAATGTCCAAGTTTCGGTCACAAAAAGCGGTACTTTTTTTGTGTAGATTACCGCTTTTTTGTGTAGATTAGTTACCGAAAACACAAAAGGTGATAAGCACTTTTAGTAACACTAACACAATTGGTTGAAAAAAAAAAAAAGTAAACGCTTCTTGTAGTTATTATGATTGTCAAGAACCAGTTGGTCCCAATAACTCTAGTGGTTGGGAGAGGTTCAATCGTGGATCATATACCACATATTAACACACCACTTTAAACGAAAGCCACCATATATGGGCTTGAAGTTTGTACAGACATCAGACACGATGTGCTAACAAATGGAGGTTGCCGGGATTCGAACACAAGACATTTCGGTTACAGAAGACTCTGATACCATGTCAAGAACCAGTTGGTCCCAATAACTCGAGTTGTTGGAAGAGGTTCAGTCGTAGATCATATACCACATACTAACAATGATCTCTAATCAATCCACCTAGCTAGCTGATGAGATTAGGAAAAAAATTTGCTGATAAGGTCTCCAAAAAAAATTCCATCAATCAGATCAACGATGACTACGGTTCTTTCATCGATAGTATGGTTGCATACGAGCTATCGCGTATCGTTATTGTCGGTTTTGTTATGTGGTTCTCTTATCCTGCACCTTCTTGACATATCTTGGACGGAAGAAAAAAAAATCAACGACTAAGATACCAATCCTTTTCCAATAACATCGTCGAACGATGATTTATGGACGTGTAGAACAATCGTGTACCGAGAAAGCGCCCACGATCACGATGTTCGCCGGAGTGAGCGACGAACTCTACGGCAACGGCGAGATATGCGGGGCAAAGTACAGCGTTACTTGCATCGGCGCGGTGGACGGCCGTCCGCCGTCTCCCTGCAGAACGAGCAATCCCGTCGTGGTGACCGTCACCGACAGCTGCTCGCCGGAAGCTGCGAAGCCTTGCCCTACGTTTGTGCTGTCTGCAAAAGCGTTTGCGTTGATTGCGAATCCTCGAGCAGGGAAAGCTTTGATTACCTACGATCGGTAAGGAGTAGTCCTCCATTTTTTTTTTGGTTTCATCTTTGCGATCCTACTAAATTTCAATTTATTGTTCTCTGCAGGGCTGATAATTAGTCTTGAGACTTGCTCCTTGATCTAATAAAACACGATGGAATAGCTGGTCGGTCGTATTGGCATCCGTATTCGATAATATAATGATTTAGACGCTCGGACTGAATTATTTTGTATTATGTCTGTCTACCCCACGTAGGGATGTTAACCAGTTATCCTGTTAGCCGTGTAACTGATAATCGATTAAACAATAAACAGTAGGTTATCGATAATCAAATTTAGCTAGTTAGTAACCGACGGCTAAACGACTAGTAATCAATAATCAAACGACGCCTAACCAACTAACCTTTTACGGTCATTGTCACAGTTAGGACCGAAAATAATATATATATCAATGAGTCGCAGGCCTAGACCGAAAAGAATAGGATGTTTGAAAGCCTACAAGATCCCTTGCCTAGACCGAAAAGAAAGATGTACTTACACACAGTAGCTTAACAATCATCAACAACATTAAAACTTTCATATAATTTGGTGGGGGTTTATGAGTTGAGTAATTATTGTTGGGTCTCTTATTCTTATTTGCTTTTTTAACCAAATTTAACAGTAGAATGTTTTTATTGTATTCTTATTTGCTAACCTTATAGGGGTTAGCACCGTGATAACTAGCAAAAATCGCTACTAAAAATAACGAAATCACTACGAATTATTATAAAATCAATACAACATCTAAGCTAAATCACTACTAATTCAAACTAGTAGTACTTTTTCCGTTGGTTAGGACGGTGCTAACTATTGTACAATTAGCACCGTAGCCGTTCCCCTTGTACTGTATTGAGTTGATTATGGATCGATATCTATTTTAAATTATTTTTACTCAATGATAAAAAATATAAAAAAACAAACACATACATGTACAGGGAAAAAAAATCTAGAAACGATGTAATTAACTTACATCGTTAACCATTTACGTATAACTTACAGTTAATTGACTAATATAAACGATGCAATTAACAGTTAAACACAACCCAAAACCAATGTACCACGCCGGCCGGCCGGGCATTAACACTATTTATATTATCGATGCTACCGACAAACTGGCCGACTACTTTACCAGGTTTTCATTCGGCTGAAGATCCACGTCGATTCCAATGCATGCATGTAATTAGCTAAGGGGATTAATTACATGATTGCGTTTGGAAGTTTGCAATCAACGGTCAATATTTTAAAAAATTAACAATCAAAATCCAACTAAGCCACCCCTACATAAAGTTCGGCAAATGTGTTGTAAGTAATTATCACATCCAAAATATCCCACAACGCAAATCTATATTCCTTAGTCGAATCGATCGATTTCCCTCTTAACACTACTAGTTCCGGTAACTGTTTGTTTAATTTTACATAGTCAGTCGATCAATTGTCATGGCCAGAAACCAGAGCTCTCTCCTGCTGATAAGCTTACTTCTGCTGCTCTCCTCATCAAGTGTCAGCTTGGCAACGCCTGTGACTGCCATTGCTGGTTTCACCAATGCTCGTCATTCCAGTAAGTCGCATTATGAACGCCTAATTTTCTGCTATTTTATAATGAACTAATCGCTACGAGGATTTCGCGACAAAAAAAAAGTTATTCGCGACCGGTTAAATATATAGGTCAAGTGTACATTAATTCAGCGACACAAATCTTTTCTTATTGCAGCATGGCCACTAATTCCTTATTACTCGAGTCGTTTTTTTGAATTTGGCAAAGGAAATTAGGGTTTTTGGCTACCAATGATCAAAAGCTTAATTTGTTTTCAGTTGGTCTTCTAATCTCTAAATTTCGGTCACAAAAAAATGGTGCTGATTTCTGTAGATTAGTCACCAAAAACAAAAGGTGAAAAGGTGACCAGCTCTTCTTGTAAGTGAATTGGTTGCAAAAAAAAAAAAGCATCTTTTATAGTCGTGATCATGATAGATTAGACACTAATTTACTCGGTGATGATCAAAGGAGCTGTTTGGATGGATCAATTTCCAAACGAGATAATTATAGTCGTCTCACAACTCTAAATTCCCCGGGCCAAATTGCTTTATCGTCCAAATTTCATTCTAACAAACGGGTCTACATCTTGGCCCAGTATATTATCTCAAAACTAGACAATTGGGTCAAATTGATCTATCAGAATTCTTCATCCACGCGACCGGCCCTAAGTACGAATCGTTTTTTCAATAACGTCGTCTTCGTCGTTTGCCTGTGCAGAACAAGCGTGCACGGATGAAGCACCCGCGATCGCGATGTTCGCCGGAGTGAACAGCAAGCTCTACGGCAACGGCGACATATGCTGGATAAAGTTCAGTATTACTTGCATCGGTGGGGTGGCCGGTCAGTCGTCTCCCTGCCGAACGAGCGATCCCGTGGATGTGACCGTCACCGACAGCTGCTCGCCGGAATCTGATAACAAGCCTTGCCCTACGTTTGTGCTGTCTGAAAAAGCGTTCGCATTGATTGCGAATCCTCAAGCTGGGTTCGCTACCATTTCCTACGACCGGTGAGTAGTAATTACTTTACCCAGCTCGAGGGAATCCATTTTTTTTTTCTTTTGTAAGGAAGTGGTTAAGCACCATACACGGGCCTGTATAAGATCCAGCATAACCTTCTCCCAACAACTTGAGTTATTGGGACCAACTGGTTCATGACATGGTATCAGAGCTGGTTTGTCCTTGAGGTCACGTGTTCAAGTCCTCACGACCCCCAATATTAACCGTTGTCTTTCAAGCACATGGTAGGGCTAGGCCTGTGCAAACTTCAAGACCATGAGTCGGCTTTTGTTTGAGGGGGGCGTGTAAGGAAGTGGTTAAGCACCATACACGGGCCTGTATAAGATCCAACATAACCTTCTCCCAACAACTCGAGTTATTGGGACCAACTGGTTCATGACATGGTATCAGAGCTGGTTTGTCCTTGAGGTCACGTGTTCAAGTCCTCACGACCCCCAATATTAACCGTTGTCTTTCAAGCACATGGTAGGGCTGGGCCTGTGCAAACTTCAAGCCCATGAGTCGGCTTTCGTTTGAGGGGGCGTGTAAGGAAGTGATTAAGCACCATACACTGGCCTGTATAAGATCCAGCATAACCTTCTCCCAACAACTCGAGTTATTGGGACCAACTGGTTCATGACATATTTCTCAATATAATTGGCTTGGGTGATCTGGTACAAAACTCCTGCCTGCAAAATTCCGGTCGTACGCGATCAAATTTTGTAGGTCAAGAATTTATATCATAGTCTCTGCCATCGTAGTTAATTTTTTTTGGCCTCTGCAGGGTCGTGGAGTCTTGAGATAGCTATGCCCTTTTACGGCCGACAATCGAAAAGAGAAGCATGCAAGGGGAGAGAAGTTGATGAAGATCGTGTAGCTCTGGTGTAATAATAAGCAGTTGCCGGACCGATATCGTATTGCTCGATCATGTTGCACCTTAATTAGTGCTGAGAATTCGTTTAGAGAATTGGAAGTTAAATCACTAGATTTTAAAACAATTCAAAAGTCTAAACTTCGGGAATTATTGAAAAAGAATTTTGAACAGTATAGTGTTTGATAGCTATTATTATTGACATTTAACGAGAAAAACTAATTATGTATGCGAGATATTTGAAATCTCTTAACCTAATATATCTAATATATGATAGAAAAAAATATAACAAACAACACGACTTATATTAAATGTAAGAATTTAATGAATTCATACTCAAAATTTCATCTCCAAACTCTTGTGTTCTTTGAACTTAAAAACATATATTTCGTATTGCGCGTAATTGATTAGTCTGTGAAAGGATTGATTTACGTTAGAAGTTAGACAAATTAACTTCGCTTTGGTTACGGTACAAAACTCGGGGGCTAATATTATGCAAGATATGTGTCATGCCACTTCTGATACGAATCATATACTACATCCTGATTTGATCCTATCAGGGGCGGCATGATTCTTATAAGGTTTGGTAAGACATGAAATTTATAAGGGAGCACTTCTACTATGCTATAAAGCGTTGGTGCTTTAATGTATAACTAAAGTTGTACCATAACGTTAAATGTATGAGTTCATGGTGTACCATAAAGGAATTTGTACTCTTATGTTATAGTACAACTTTACAAGTTCAAGTTGTACCGTCACGTAAAGGTACAAGTTCAAGTTGTACCATAAAAGAATTTGTACAAATAGTATAGGTACAATCTGAAGTTGTACCACAACGTTAAAAGTATAAACTTCAAGTTGTACCATAAAAACAAAAACCTATAGCACCGGTGCTACATAACATTGTAAAATTCATGTTTATAAGGTTTTGTTGTTCTGAGTTTTATATCCTTTTCCCATGTATAAATAGTACAACATTTGTACAAAAATAAATACCTGAAAATGCCACTATTAATATTTTTTTTCTAAAAAATTGTTTTTGTTTACCGTGAAAAAGTTGATTATGGTAAGCGTTTCATGACGGTAATATCTCTGATTGCTTAAAAACAATTAGATACCTTTTATGACAGAACTTATTGGGTGCTGATAGCATAGTAAGAAAAGTCAAATGCACTGGTTGTCTATTATATTATTCGTGACCAGTCACTTATTATTAATGACGGATGAGGAATCAACATCACAAAAAGTATATTTGTGGCAGTTTCTCGTTTTGTTCGTCGAAACGAAAGCACAATGTCATTAACCTGAGTTAGTTAAAATACATACCTAATCTATCTTTATCTATTAATTTATTTCTATAATAAACACATACATACAAAAAAGAAGCCGTGGAAAGCAACATTCTTATTCGTCGCTATATGTGCTAAAAAAAAAGCAGACGAAGGCTCAACAAGAGAGGAAAAGATCGAGATCGAGAACTACGTTCTAGTTAAACTGTAGACTTATAGAAAGGGATTAATTAGGTATATGAAGTAGATCATCACATCTTCAGCCACAGACGTCGCTGGTATGTTCGAATCTCCACGACCCCCAATATTAACCGTTGTCTTTAAAGCACATGGTATGACGGGCCTGTGCAAATTTCAAGTACATGGGTTGGTTTTCGTTTGAGGGACATGTTAGAGAGTGGTATAAGATCCAGCATAACATTCTCCCAACAACTCGAGCTATTGGGATCAACTGGTTTATGACAATTGCTACGTATATTCATGAGAAATGAAAGCCCATAATTTTATAAATCTTGAATTATTATCCACTTGCGGAGACGACCACATCGCAGCGAGTAAAAGAAACCGTCACCAAAAAGGACTGGAACAGGAGAAGCCGTCGCAATAAGTTGGCGTCGATCTTCGAAGATTTATGAAATGTGTTCGGCCTTAAATAAAAAGTACCATGCTTCTTCTTCATAAAACACTAACCATTGATCAATCGGCTGTCACGGAGATGCTCTCTAAATATAAAAGGAAACTTTTAACAAACAAGGGGTTTGGTCTAGTGATAATACCATTAGTATTGTTCGAATCCTTTAAGTAGTACTTTAATAAAAAAAATTTAAATCATATATCACTCTAATAAAAAAAAAGAAACTTTAAATGTTCAGGAAGACACCAACAACGTAATTCCATTTGTTCTTTTGCTTACGAAAAAATCCCAAAATTCAAATAATCTTAGTGTATTAATTTATTTCGATAGTAACTAAAAACAGAAGCCGTGGAAAGCAGCATTCTTGTTCGTCGTTATATGTTTTTTTTATTCGTCGCTACATGTATTAAAAAGACGACAAAGGCCAAAAAGAGAGGAATGAGAGCTACGTTTCCAGGGAGACACTAATTCTTTGTTCGACGAAAATTTTCTCCTCGTCGAGAACGGCGATCGTGGCGAAAGCTTCTCTCGACAAGACGATGGTGCCTCGGCAGCCGGAAGGGCATACGTCGACGATCTTCACCGTCACGGTCTCACCCTCTCTGCACTGCACCGCAACGCCGCCGTTCGTCTCGCTTAAGCATTTCACTCTGTAACTCTTCCCGCAGGCGTTGCCGCCGTCCCAAAGGGTGTCCTCGTTTGCTGCCGCTACCATTACTCCGTGATCTTCGTTCCCGTAACACCTCGACGCTGCGATTTGACGGTGAAGATAGATAGATAGTATTAGAGTATGTGTAGTACAAGTAGTATTGTGTTATACTACGAGTACTAGTATGTATTGGGTAGAGTTATATTCCTTATTAGAGTCGTAGAAGTTAGCTTATTTTCGTATTAATGTTAGGGTTATTATAGAAGTCAGTCTCTGTACTCTATATAAATCATATGTGGTATCAGTAATAAGACACAACAGTTCCCACCGTATTCTGATTTACCAACAAATAGATAGATAGTTTATTTCGTGATTAAAAAGAGATAGAAATCGTTAAACAGATGGATCACCGAGAGAGGCTCTTACGTGTGTAAGGAGGAGCATAGAAGGTGGCAGTTGTTTGCGCGGCGCAGGGATGGCACAAGAACAGGCAGAAGGCGGAAAGGGCGACGAGAACGGCCATGATCAACTGCCGTGGTGTTGTCATTTTCTTCCGATGAGAAGCTGGCCGGCCGGGGGACCTGCAGAGAAGTAAGAACTATATTTTAATGGCCGGTGAAGGTTATTATATGGAAACTGAACTGGAGTGAGACCGTATTTATACCAGTGTCCATTAAACCGTACTGTACCGGCGGTTCAACCACGAAATATCAGTATCGGAGGCTAAATCGATATGCGGCATTTACCAGTATAACCGTTGAACTACGGTTAAACCACGGTTTTACCATAAAATACCCTTCCGCTGACTTTTCCGATACGGTCTCCGATACGGTTTCATGGACCATGATTTATACACAGATGTGATACGCGAATACTGACAAGTTAGTCTTCAGTCACTATGGAGTAGATTGGCCAGGTCGGGATCATTTAAAAAAAAAATTAAAAAAAAAATAGTTGAGTGTTTAGCGGAAAAACTATTGAAAGTTCATTCTAATGCAAGAGGTCGTTAAAATTATTAAAAATACATCGAGGATTCAATTAGCGCCGGCCAGCACCTTAGGACATGTTGCTAATTGACAAAAAAAACCGGCGCCAATTATTTGTTGCATCCATCGTGTACATATATGGGACTCTTTGCTTTGTTGGCACTATCAAACAAACATCAGTATCATATCATTGTTTAAAATCGATTGATTTGGATAATTCGAGTTTTTGGGTATAATGTTTAATTGTGGATTTCAACTCGTTTATTAACCCGTCCCTTCAAACAAAAAATGGTTTGAAGTTTGCACAGATGTAAGTACCACATGCTCAACAAATGAAGGTTGTCGTGATTAGAACAGAAGAATTTTCCGATAAAAAAAAAATAGTACGTACCCTGCAAAGACCAATTATTTTCAATAACTCGAGCTCTCATCGCTTTATATCAAGGTCTCATGGCAGGGTGTTGGTTTCAATTAAAAAGATTAAAAAAATATGGATGACGAATTCGATTTTTAGGATACCAAATAATACGATAATCCTTCTATTATCTTTTTAAGTATTGTTGTTTCGAGTTACAAATTGAACTTGTTGTATAACGTGAAAAATATAACTACAATAAAGAAATTTGTATTTTTATGTTATGGTACAAGTTCAGTTTGCGTACCATAAAATAAAGATAAAAATTCAGTTCATAATATAAAAAATATTATTAAAGTCATTGTACAAACTAAATTTTTATCATAAAATTAACCATACAAGTTCAATTTTGTTTTTTTGAACCAAAATGTTAATACTATAAACCATTATAAATTTTCTCTTTAATATGATAGCAAATACTAATTTATGAACCTTTAAAGTTTGGTCGGCCTGTGTATAGATGGCAAAATACTGAAATAGCACATTTGTGGGGGGGAAAAATCCTGAAAAAGCTACTATTGTGGTAAGAGTTCAACGACGGTACGTAATATCTCTGATTACTTAAAGCACAATTAGATATCTTTTATGACGGAACTATCGGGTACCGCTATCATAGTGTCAGTAAAAGTCAAATGCATTGGTTGTCTATTATGTTATTCATGACCATCATTTGTTATTAGTGACGAATGATGAATCATGGTTACAAATAACGTTTGTTGCAGGTTGCAGTTTTGGTCGTCGTAGATCGTTCTTGGTAAAACTAACATACTTTTTCTTCATAAAATACTCTAGCAACTGATCAAACGGCCGTCACGGATCGAGATGTTCTCTATTATAAAAGAAAAACTTTTAAGGTGTTCAGGGAGACAACAACACGTAATTTCATTTGTTGTTTTGCTCACGACCGAAAACTTCCAAAATTCAAGTAGTATAATTTAAGATATGAATTACCATCACAACTCAAATTATCTTATCATTCTATTAATTTATTTCGATAATAAAACACACCAAAAAAAAGCAACATTCTTATTCGTCGCTATATGTACTAAAAAAAAGCAGACGAAGGCCCAACAAGAGAGGAAAGACCGTTAAGAAAATAAACTATATCATAGTATCAAATAATAACGTGCGTGCGTACTCTTCAAGAGAGATAACAAGCGGGGATCGGCAATCTTGGCGAAAGCTTCTGCCGACAAGTCGATGTTCCCCCGGCAGCCGGAAGGGCACAAGTCGACGATCTTCACCGTCACGGACTCACCGGCATTGCACGGCACTCAACGCCTTTGTTCGTCCCGTGCAAGCACTTCACTCTGTAACGCTTCCCGCAAGCGTTGCCGCCGTCCCAAAGTGTGTCCTGGTCGGCTGCCGCTACCATTAACTCCGTGTTCGTGGATCCCATAACACTTGGACGCTGCGATTCTGACGATCTAAGATACATCTCTCGGATAACCAATGACTCGAGTTGTTAAGAGAGATCTGCAGATTCAATTATATATCACTAACGAATACACATTTTTCAAACCAAAAGTCTACTCGTTATGTGGGCTTGGAATTTGCAGCTTGACAAGTGGGGGCTCATTGGAATTCGAACGTATAAAACATCGCGATATCACATAAGGCTCTTCGATATGCTATTTTAAAAATCAGTTAATCACAATAACTCGAGTTGTCGTTGTTATCGCATATGGCCACTTACTTATTTAAAGTTCGTGCATATATAAGCAAGATTGAAAGGGCTCTTACGTGTGTAAGGAGGGGTGTAGAAAGTGGCGAGTAACTTTTCTTTCCCGGCGCAGGGACGGCCTGAGAGCAGGCAGAAGGCAGCAACGGCGACGGGAGCAGCCGTCAAGTGGCGCAACTGCCGTGGAGTAGTTGTCATTTCTTCCGATGATCGGCTGAAGGAACCTGTAAAAGCTTATTATATGGTAATGGTGGACGGAAGGTAAATCAACGCTATAATTTATAGCTGAAAAGTAAAACTGCCCCCATTCAAAATTTCCTGCCCATAGAGTGATTTTAGGAAGCTGATGTGGCAGAGTGTTAAGCGGGAAAAAAAAAGAGTTCCCGCCTGATTTCAGAACCAAAAAACTGTCCACTACCCACCTTTTCTCCTGCCAGGCCACGTTGTCATTTAATTTGTATTTATTTTTTATTTCCCAGAAAGGAAATGGTACACTGAAGAAGCGTGCAAAATAACAAAACCCAGAGGCAAAGCTCCTTCCTTTTCCCCTTCCATAAGTTCATTTGTTTTTTTCTACTGTTATTAAGAGAGAGAGAGAGAAAGGGAATCGCAATTCCAATCACATTACAGAGAGAGAGGGGGAAAGGTGAAAGGGAGAAGGAAGTCGATTGTGAGGTGCGAGCTCCCGCCTGTGAACTACTCCGCCGCCGTGGATTTGCGCCGCCCCGGCGGCAAGGTTTGTGGAAGGGAACTGGATGGCTTCTTCAAGGAGGGCGGCGAATCAGACGGCGGATGAGGAAAATTCCGATTCCGTCCCTGATTGGGGGAAAGTGGTCTACGAGGCGATTCTGGATTGGAACACGGTGGTGGTGTTGGCGAAAGGGTTGAATCTGAAGCCACGGAGGGAAGTCGATCCGGCCGAATTCAGGTGCCATTTCTCGCTGAGCAACAATTTGACCAGAGAGGAGAGCTTCGTCTTCACCACCGAAGCCACCGCCGCGACTCAGGAAGTGGTCCGCTGCTTGCATCCGGAAAAACAACACCGCGTTTGCCGAAGGAATCCGCGTCACCGTCAGCCGCGTCGAAGACTCCGCCGTCTCCCCTGCCTCGGCCTCCCCTGCAGCTCTGCCATCGGTGGCGAAAGTGTACAACCCGAAATCCCACGGAATGAGAGGGAAAGGGGAAGAGAAGTACGAGCTCTGCGCTTGCACGATGCTGTGGAATCAAGCGTCGGTTTTGAAGGAATGGGTGATGTACCACTCGTGGCTGGGAGTGGAGCGATGGTTCATCTACGACAACAACAGCGACGACGGGCTACAAGACGTCGCCGACAAGCTCAACACGCGGAATCACAATGTCTCCAGGCACGTCTGGCCGTGGATCAAAGCGCAGGAGGCAGGGTTCTCGCATTGTGCTCTGAGAGCAAAGTACGAGTGCAAGTGGGTCGGCTTCTTCGACGTCGACGAGTTCTTCTACTTCCCTCACTACAGTGGCCAAACCCCCTTGCCAGGGCAGAACTCGCTCGGCGCCATGGTCTCGAACTACAACGATTAGCCCACGATCGCGGAGGTGAGGACAATGTGCCACAGCTTCGGCCCATCGGGGCTGACAGAACCGCCGAAGCAAGGTGTGACGGTAGGTTACACTTGCAGGCTGCAGGCTCCTGAAAGGCACAAGTCCTTCGTCCGACCGGACCTTCTCGACATGACGCTGCTGAACATTGTGCATCACTTCAAGCTGAGGGAAGGGTACAAGTCAACGAACGTGGCGGAGGGGACGGCGGTGATCAACCAGTACAAGTACCAGGTGTGGGACACTTTCAAGGCCAAGTTTTTCAGGAGGATTTCGACCTATGTGACCAACTGGCAGGACGATCACATGTATTTGTGTTTACACATGTATTTGTGTTGTTTCATTTGGTGCATCGTATATATTTTAATTCCAGGTCATGTGAGGATCATGCTAGCCTAGACAGGGATGGTTCCGCCCATATATGATTATGGTACACCCGTCTTAATGGTCTATTTCGATGGCGGATAGGCAATGATGAGGGAGGTTTGCGGATTTTGACCTTTTTTTTATAAGCTATTGTTTTGGTTGGTTATACCTCAATGTTTTGTTTAATTATTTCTTGACTCCTTTGTTCTCTCTTTGGAGTTACTCACCTTAATTTAGTGGAATCTCTTGGCAATTTTCTGATAATTGACTTGCTGCTCTCAAATGCACAGATTTGCAGGATGGCTTATGGCAATGCACCAGATGCTGCTCAGCTCAGGTTTCGATTATATCTTCCACCCTGCTATCAAAGTTGACCCTTGGCTTCCGAGATATTGAAGTCTCCTCTTTATGGTTTGGCTTTATTTCTTTCTATTTCCTGGCATGGTCCTCCAATTCTTGATTGTGGGTTTTAGTTCTCAAAATCAGGACTTGCTTTTCTTGCCATGATATGGCTTCAATGCATGAACCGCTTCTTTTGGTCGAGTTTTTGTTAGTGGTTTAAACAATTAGCATATTTTCTAAATGTAGGGTAATTTGGTGGGGGAGACTAATCAATTCTACATTTTCAGATACATTAGCCTACTTTCAATATGCAGTGTTTGTATGTATGATTCGAGAGTAGGGGTCTATGATCCATATGTCGTCTTTCAGGCCTGCACTTTCGGCTGATATATGTTTATCACTCCAACGAATGAAGCCTTACAAATTTATGGGGGTTGATGCTTACCCCGGGTGAGTTAGTCGGTGCATTTATGTCCTCTCCTCCCTACTGCTTTATTAGCCGTTTGTCTCACTTTTAGTCGTTCTGCTCTAGAAGGTGACCATTATATCATGTGTGATCTAATCAATTTCAATGTTTTTCATTCACGTGTTTCCTTATTACTAGCTCTATTCCCACACTTCGAAGCGATTAGTTTGAGCCTTCCAGTATATGATCCTATAAACTCATTTACAATTGAATTGTCGGTATAAGCTATTTTACTTGCATTATATAACGCTTTGGAGTTTGGGACATTTTATTCTTAAAGCTTTTAGTCATTTTTGCTATATGGTTTCGATTTTTTTATTTGGTTTAGATATTTATCTAGTTCGATCTGGCTTTCAAGTTGTACGAAATTAAGTCGGCTGAATCTATCACTTAAAAAAAAAAGTTTGCTGAATCTATCTATTTTAGGAGTCAAAAGTTCTATTATCTACTTGAAAAAGAACTCTCAAGGCGTATGTCTATTTCTTTGTAATAACTTGGTTTGTTTTTCCTAATTATTTTCTCTGTCATTGTTGACATGGCCTGCAATTTCTCATTAACAAAAAGGACTATGCATGGTTTCCGACTCCAAACATGCTTTGTAGTGTCTTCCCAGTTCCCACCGCTTCGACATTAGTGAAACACAAAGCTCCTTTGCTATATCACCAACAAAGATGTTTCATTATTATCAAAACTACGCTGGTACGTGCCTAGACTAATTGTTCTTTATCAATGCCCAGTTAGTAACTTTGTTCTAATATGCCTCTTAATTTTCAACAACGACAAGTTTACAGTTTGTTCTCATTCTGTTCAACTTATCTTCCACTATGCTTTCAGTATGCCTCCTTTCGTTGATGTTTTATATGTTCATATGACAAGAATCGTTACCTCATTTTCATCATTGATACAAGATCTCTTGAGGGATCTCTTGCTATTATTTCATAGTAGAACCTTTAAATATACCAAACCAATTTCAGTTACAGACAATCATGTCACCAATTTACCTGAGAAATTTAATGGAAATCACTGTGGTTTTTCAGCCAAACACTTGCTGATTTTGGTTATTCCCCCGTTGTTACTATATTTGCACTTTAGACACCCAGTTGTAATCTTCGACGATTCCAACTTCGTGTGGATGCTAATTCCTCAATCATGACTTAGTAATGATGTAGTCTTTAACTGATAATTTACCCCTCTTTTGGGTACATATGCACCTATTTTTGTTCACAAATTTATTTTTACTTTCACAGCCAAGATAGTCAACTGGGGTCTGGGTGCATTTCCTAATTACAAATGCTTCCCATCACACCCAATGTTCCGCCACCGCCACCATCACTTCCAAGTTCCAACCATGGGCAAGATACAAAACTCAACATCTTCATTTCACCGGCCATGGCCAGATCAGAAACCAAATATGTTAAGAGTTAGATAGATAAATGATGGATGATGTGAGCGCTTGACCGAAAGCGGTGAATTGGTTGGGAAGTTGCCAAGTTTTTCGGCAATAAGGTGGTCAGCCACCCTGCCGATGAATCAGACCCCATAACGTAACATTTAATACAAATAGCCTTGATTCTGCTGATGTTTCTATTTTTAGAATGTGAATTGAAATGCTGCAGCAAAAGAAGGAGAAGGAAAGATCAATATTTTGGCGGGCTAGGGCTGGAACTGAAAGTTGCGATGAGTTTTGATGTGCACATATATTTTCTATTACTGAAACTGCTAGCCTTAGATATTTGTGAAAGCTCTCTTTGAGAACTCAGAGTTGTCTGCTTTATTCATCTAATTTGGGCTCAAACAATTGTGCTAACCTATAGTTTTTATTGTCGGGGGTCATTCTCTTTTCACTGATAAATTGCCTAATAACAAAATTAAATTGACCTACAGTGACTTTTGTTTTCCAGGTTCTTTCACCGTGTGTGGTAGCGAATATGAAATATAACCTGTAGCATTTTGTTCTTTTTTATATTCACTTTAGAAATTTTACATGTTTTTTTTTTTGGAATTCAAGAGGTATGGATCCGTACATCGATAATAACAAATCTTATAAATAAAAACAATTTAAGCAATTTATATTGAATGTAAAAAAGTATAAAATTTTCTTCTAAAATATAAAAAAATATAGATACCAGTAACCTAGGATGGCCACATCACCAGAACTAATTACTTACTAATATAAAATTCAAAAGTAACACAAATATTATTTTCCCTTTATGAATAAACTATTTAAAAGACTGTAAATTTTTTGAAAATATGCAAATTGGTTAATACAAAACAACAAAATATAATACAAAATTCATCCGACCAACGGGTCGGGTAAAAGCTAGTTATATATATTATAACGGATAGTGAAGTGAAGTGAGACAGTAATTATACAGAATGTGATATGCTAATAGCCTAATAATGACAAATTATTAGGCTATCGGTTAACCGAACTGTCGGTTATCGGTTAACCGAAGTGAGAGGGTATTTATACAAATTATTCGGTCGGTTATCGGTTAACCGAATTGTCGGCCCCCCTTATCGACAACCGGCCGAAATAGGGATTTGGACTTCGGTTATCTCAATTTTTGATTAACCGATAACCGATCGAAATTCGATTATCTCTATTATCAGTTAGTGGATAACCGACAGGTTATTGGTTAATGCATCCATCGTGTACATATATGTTTACTTGAAGAGGATTAATGGGGACTCTTTGCTTTGTAAACGCTATCAAACAAACCTTAGGATCATATCATCTCCCACGAATGTGGTGTTGGTTTCGAGCAAATTGAAAGGACAATATTTAAAGAGAGGAAGTTACGGATCGACTTTCAATAAGAGAACAAAAATATCGTAATTGTTGTCTCACTAGCTATATTAAAATATTGGTTTCTACAACCATTTTTTTTTTTAAACATGAAAATTGGATTTTGGTAAGAGTTTCATGACGGTAATATATCTAATTATTTATGAACAACTGAACAAGGGCTTGGACACTAGTCTAGCATCTGCAGGTCTCAAGTTCGTATTTTTTAAATATTACATTAATCATAAAAAAAAGTAGAAACTTATATCACCGTTATAAAAAAAAATATCTCTGAATACTTAAATACTGATTATTGGGTTTTGATAGCATAGTCAATAAAAGTCAAATGCATTGGTTGTCTAGCTATTATATTATTCATGACCAGTCACTTATTATTAGTGACCAATGAGAATCACGGTTACAAATAACATTTGTGGCAGTTTTCATTTTTTTGTCGTAGATTGTTCTGTTTGTGACCAGTCAGACAACTTGGCCAGCGGTCGTTACAACTTGTGGACTAAATATAAAAGGAAACTTTGACGGTGTATTCAGGGCGTCAACAACAACGTAGTTAGGGGTGGCAGTCGGTCGGTTTCGGTTTAATCGAAAACCAAAATTCAGTTATCGATTAAACCGAGCCACCCTGGATACCTGCCGACCACCGACCGTGAGAGTGGTTACGGTTAGCTGGTCAACCGACCGGTCGGTCTCGGTTTTAGGCTCGGTAAGCCGGCCAACCGGAAAATTACCTTTTCTATAAAAAAAAAATTTTAAAAACGAAAATTCTGCACCACTCACTAGTAGGGGTGGCAGACGGTCGGTTTTCGGTTAAGGTCAACCGACCGGTCGGTCTCGGTTTTAGGCTCGGTAAGCCGGCCAACCGGAAAATTACCTTTTCTATAAAAAAAAATTTAAAAAACGAAAATTCTGCACCACTCACTAGTAGGGGTGGCAGACGGTCGGTTTCGGTTTAACCGAAAACCCGGTTATCGGTTAAATCGAGCCACCCTGGATACCTGCCGACCACCGACAGTGAGAGTGGTCACGGTTAGCCGGCCAACCGACCGGTCAGTCTCGGTTTTAGGCTCGGTTAGCCTGCCAACCGGAAAATTACCTTTTCTAAAAAAAAAAAATTTAAAAACGAAAATTCTGCACCACTTACTAGTCACTCCTATCCTAACCCCTCGGCCCTCTCACTTCTCGATTCTTCTTCTTCCTTTCCAGAGAAACCTATCTCTCTCCCTACTCTCTCTCGAATCTCGATTCTCTTCTTCCTTTCTCGACAAACCCGAAATCGCCTCCCTCCCTCACCTCTCTCATTCTGCCCTCTCCCTCAATCGCCATTCCCTCTGCCTCTCCGTTGACGGCGACGGGAACTGCGGTGGAACTCGCCGACATCCTCTCTCCCTCTCTCTCTCTCTCTCGATATTTCTCCTCCAATCTGAAAGAAGAAAGCGAACCAGCAAACCAAGAACAAATCGTTCCCTCTCTCTGCTCTTTCTCACTCTCCCTCGTCTTACCCAGAAAATGAGCCGAAACAAAGCTTCTCCGACGCTCTCATCTTTCATAGGCGAAACCGGGCTCGGGACGCCGACGATGGCCTCCGCCGCGGTGAGTGAAATCCCTCAAGGCTTCAATTTTTCTACAAATTGATTCTTGTTTGATGCATGTTGAGGATTCGCGTTTTAATGATGATTTTTGGGTTATTGGTTTGGTTATGAAGGGAGAAGAAGTAGAGGGCGACCGAAGGAGGAAAAAGCTTCGAATTAGGTAGGATTTTGGATTGCATGTTGGGTTTTTCGATTTGCTTTAGGTGATTTTTTTTTATTCGGCTAATTTTCTTTTGTTTTCTTCATTTCTTGTGGCTCTTGAGGATTGATTTTAGATGAAGGTAAAAGAAGCAGGGCCGCTACCGCCGGAGCGTGTGCCGCCGTCGAGGAAGGAGAAGGAGGGCGACTCGGCGTTAGGGTTGGAGAGGAGAGGGGTCGTTTTGGTCTTTCGGGTGGGTTGGAGCGGGGTCGTCGTTTTGGGGCTGGGGGAAGGGGTCGTTTTGGGGCTGGCTGGCTGGGGGAAGGGGTCGTTTTGGGTAGGGCTGCGGGGTCGTTTTGAGTCGGGTGGGGGTGGTCGGTTAGCCGGTTAACCGCCGGTTACTGACCGCGGTTAATCGGCTATCCGAGCTTCTCCCCCTCTCCCCCGGCAACCGACCGACGCCAATACAGAGCGGTTTTCGGTTTGCCAAAAACCGGTCGATTCGATCGTAACCGACCGGTTAAATGCTAACCGAAAACCGTTCTGCCAGCCCTAAAAGTAGTTTCATTTGTTCTTTTGCTGACGGAGAACTTCCAAAATTCAAGTAGTATAATTTAAGATACGAATTACCAGGAGAAAAAAAAAAGATGCGAATTACCATCACAACTCAAATCATCTCATCGTCTATTAATTTATTTTGATGATAAACAAACAAAAAGCCATGGAAAGCAACATCATTATTCGTCGCTATATGTATTACACGAAAGCAGACAAACGCCGAAAAGAGAGGAAATATCGAGATCGAACTACGTTCTAATTTTTTTTTTTTTTTTGTAAATTAAAAGATAATCCTATAAGGAAACAACAAGATACGAATTGGAAATAGGTCTTTCATGCATTCCCAACCCCATGGGCCGTCGTCCGAATCAAAAGCTCGAACGTGTTCAGTGCGCGTTACGTGATTATTGACAACAAAATTCGAACTCACGGTGATATGGACAATATCATCTGGACGAATTCCTGAGAAAGCGAAGTGTACTTAGAGCCTGAAATGAACAGATCGGAAGCGGTTAGTGACTATGACTGCAAAATCATCTGAGGAAGAAAGAAGAAGAAAAAAAAACTATCAATAACGTTGTGCGTACTCTTCAAGGGAGATAACAATTTTGCCCTCGTCGGGATCGGCGATATGTTTGAAAGCTTCGGCCGACAAGTCGATGTTGCCCCGGCAGCCGGAAGGGCACAGGTCAACGATCTTCACCGTCACGGACCGACCGGCTTTGCACGGCACGTCAACGCCTTTGTTCGTCCCGTGTAAGCATTTCACTCTGTAACGCTTGCCGCAAGCGTTGCCGCCGTCCCAAAGTGTGTCCTGGTCGGCCGCCGCTACCATTACTCCGTGTTCGTCGTTCCCATAACACTTGGACGCTGCGGTTTGATCATATACGAAAATAGATAAGTTTGTTCTCTGTTTTATTGACGGATTCATAAATTTTAAATAATAAATATTCGATTTGTACAAATTATAACAAAAGCACACGCGCGATGTGTTTTCTGACAAAAAAAAATTTGTAAAGTACATTTGGTGTCTAGCACTGCTTTATATGTAAATCGATCTCGCGACATATCCTACTAGACAAGGAGACCTGATGTAATTGAGTTTAATCATCAGCTTTTGAAAATAATTGGAGATCAGGAGTAGCATTTTTTTACTGTTATATTTGGATTTAAAATATAAGAGCAAATGAGTAGTAGTATAATGGGAAAATGTGTTTACTTAGATCCAAGTTCATATCACATAGACTACCACTTAAATGTTTTTATTTATCTATATGCAAACTACTTCTGGGTTTGGATGATCATTTTTTTCAAATTTTAGAGGTGTCTCGTTGCCATTTAAATATTTTTTTTCACCCATACATAAACTATTGTCCGGGGTCGAATAAGTATTTTTCCCAATTTTAGGGGTGTGCTAAAACTCCATGAATCCGCCACTGAATTAATTGGTTTCCAATAACTCAAGTTGTTGGACTTTTGAGAGATTTAATTATTAATCATATACCACTTAATAACACGTCATCACAAACGAAAAAATCTACTCATATCGGTTTGAAAAATCTGCAAATGTCTCGATACCATGTGTTTAACGAATATGGGTCATCAGAGATTCGAACATAAAATATAGGCTCCGAGTCCAAGATACAATTTCAAGAACCAACTACCGGTGCAATAATCCGAGTAATTTGAAAAAGATTCAATTATACATCACATACCACCGTAATAACAGGTTGCGCTTAAAATTATTCATATCATGAGGTTTATCGTTAAAGAGATTGAAAGGGCTCTTACGTATGTAAGGAGGGGTGTAGAAAGTGGCGAGTAACTTTTCTTTCCCGGCGCAGGGATGGCCTGAGAGCAGGCAGAAAGCAGCAACGGCGACGAGAACCGCCGTCAAGTGGTGTAACCGCCGTGGAGTTGCCATTTCTTCCGGTGATCGGCTGGACGTACGAATTAACCTCTAAAAATCTTATACGGTGATTAATGGTGGAAGGGTAAATTATACATGATACTAAACTGAAGTGAGACCGTATTTATATATACATAATGTAATATGCCAATATGGTAATACTGACAAGTTAGTCTTCAGTTGTTATGAACTTATGATTTCTTTCCTCTCTAGATGATAATATATATATATATAACAATTTTGTTATAGTTGCCGGTACGTAAACTATTGGTCGGACCTATCCCCGGCCGGCGGCCTAAGGACAAAAACGACCGGCGCCAATTCGTTAACCCATCCGTCTTGTACATATATGTCTTGCTTGAAGAGGAACGAGGTGTACTCTTTGCTTTGTAGACGCTATCAAACAAACCTTAGGACAATTTTTTTTTTCTTTCTTTTTTGCGTAAAGGAGGCATAAGCCAGGAAGAAGAAACAAACAGGAGAGAGAAATTACAGAATAGCCGAGGCAACTACACTACGCTCAAAGTAATTCCCATCACATCATCCTGAAGCAAACTAGTCACTCCGTGAGGCGGATTAACAAGTTCATACATACTTTAGGACAATTAATATCCGAAGAGGTAGTTACATATGGAGTTTCAATGAGAACAAGAATATTGTATTGTTGTCTCACTAGCTATATGTTATAATAATAAATAAATAAACAGTTTCCGAAACCAAAAATTTTACAAGATTATTGTAGTTGCAAGAGAAGGTTTATGTATTTTGACTTTTGAGCAATTATAATCATATTAAACACCGATTCTCAAAATTCCTCTTAAACAATTTGGTCACCAATTAAAAGAAATTGATGACAAATTGAGTTTTAGGGGACTAGATAATACGGTAACAAATACCAATTAATTAGGAACCTTTAAAGTTTGGTCAATCACACGTGTGACCGAGACCGTTTGGTCCTGTAACGATGTTTTTCGAGACAACCATAGTGCTTCTAGTGACTATTGCCATTGATGCGAACTCAATGGATAGATGGTTAGGATTCATTGTTACAAGAACCAAATCGGATTAATGTTCGGGCTAGTAGAATCGTCAAACCAGTTACGACAACATAAAATTAGATGAATCACCACGGTTTATAACTATTCACTCATTTAATTTTAACCAGAATAATTTTAAGAAAAATACTTTAACATAAGACTATCAAAGCATAACTATTAATTTTATGTATGCTTCCTCTTCTAATTTTCCAACTTTGTTGTCGACTCTACATTGTCCACTATCGATTGGCACCATAATTTTTAATTTGAATTAAAAAATTATGATTTCATTTGTCAGAAGGTTTCAATGATTTAATTATATATTTTAGTGATGATATGAATTTGAATTGTTTATGGTCAATGATAACTTAATTCTTAAATTACTGTAATATACAAGTCTTATATGTTATATATCACGAACGCTTCTATCAACGGTTCACCAACGATTTTGTAACGGTTAACCACTGAACCCTAAATCACTAACTTTTTCAGTTCCGTCTCTCATCTGGTTCTGAAAATATAGATAGGATTAAATGCAATTTTTTTCGAAATTTCAATTTAATATGTATCTATATTTTAGGCTTCATATTTTAATATTTAGTCCTCCAAATGGGTTCAAAAATTACATTTAGTACCTAAAATTTGGTGTGTCACTTTAGCACCTAAAATATTATAATATTGCAACATAATAAAAAAAATTCAACGCAATTGAATTCACGAATCTAACCCACGAATTTCATCCATGATATATAAAGTCTTTCAATTTAAGTCATGAATCCACGAATTCGTTAAAATTTGATCTATGAACGCACAAAACCGGTCCACCAATCCGCAGATATGATCCAGTATTCCAGTTGCCGCCACCTCTAGTTGGATGAGAGAATCCTAAAATTTAGCTGAACGAGCTGGATATATGAATCTCGCCCTTTGCCCATTTATAAACCAATGAATATATACACGTACGATGGCTTGGTAATTCTAACCAAGTAAATTCTACCTTTAAAACCAACCCTTATCACATATTTGAAGTTTGTTGAGGTTCACCCTATCATATATTTAAATCAACTATTATCATGATCGAGTATCATGATGACTTGCACGAGACCTCAAAAGAAAAAAACACTTTGCTGCAATATCGAAAATCGAAAAATTCAAATGATTTGAATTATTGGACCCAATCGATTCCCATCATAATATTATAACTTCTTATGGTCAAGAAATTACATGTTTGAATTCTCAATTTTTCATAAGTCGTAACCCTCAACACGAACCATTGATTTAAATACAAGATATCATGAAATTGAAGTGTATAATAAACCAAAAATAAAACAAAGAGCGGGGGAATCATATTAGTCATTCCCGAACCCCACCCAAACAAAACCAAGTGGAAGCAAAACCACGAAGGCCGGTCGAGTTTGACTTAATCCGTCGTTCACGGCTTGTCGGCTTCATCGGGAAACAAAGCTGTATTCAATCATATTAACCTTCTTTGAAGCTGACATTTATTATTTATTTAGGCCATCGTGTGAGTGTTTTTTAATGCACATGCAAAGTTGTGCAAAGTGATATTTATTTGTGTGTACATATATATATAGTATTGGTGCTTTAATGTACAATTTAAAGTTGTACCATAACATTAAATGTATAAGTTTAGGTTGTACCATAAAGCAATTTGTACTATTATGTTATGGTACAACTTTACAACTTGAAGTTGTACCATCACATAAAGGTACAAGTTCAAGTTGTAACATAAAAGAATTTGTACAAAAAGTATAGGTACAATATGAAGTTGTACCATAATGTAAATGTACAATTTTAAGTTGTACCATAAAGACAAAATCCTATAGCACAAATACTATATAGCATTGTAAAATTTCTCATATATATATATAGTAGTAAAAGATTATAAGTAGTACTTTTATTAATTGGCTTCTAGAAAATATATCTTCACCATAACAACGGGTTATGTGCATGCCCATCACATCCAATACGAATAAGATGTTCATATATTGAATCTCTTTCAACAACTTAAATTATTATCGAGAAATATTGGAGTTGCTCTATTCAATGTCTTTCATACAAATTCCAACAATTAAAAGAGGTGGAAGGGCCAAGGAGGACTCTTTTATATCAATTCATTTTTTATAACACATTAACTAAATCCACCCTTTATATAGATCTATACATGTTTACACCTAAAATTAATTTGAATTAATTAAATGTCGTATTAATGAGTCTCGGCATTTAATTCGACGCCGCATGATACAAAACGATGTCGTTTGGAGTTAAGCGGCGTCGCGGAGAGTTAAAACGGTACCGCAAGGAAGCTCGGCGGTACCGCGGCATGGGAAACGACACCGCTTAATAAAAAGAAAAAGGGCTGCGCGTGTAGTTGGGTTGGAGAAGGGAGTCTTATAATTAATTATTACCTTTATTCCTTGTAGGAAGGGGAAAATCGGTACCGCATGGAGAATTAAAACGGTACCGCAAGGAAGCTCAGCGGTACCGCGGCATCGGTCACCAGAAAATAAAAAAAGGGTCGTGCGTTTAATGAAGGTTGGAGGAGGAGTTTTGATTATTTAATTATTATTTTTATTCCTTGTTGGAAGGGGAAAATCGGTACCGCATGGAGATAAGCGGTATCGCGGAGAGCTAAAACAATACCGCGAGTAGGCCAAACGATGCCGCAGTTGTTAAAACGACAGTGTTAAATTTAAAACAGTGTCGCGAACCTCAAAGCTCAACGGCATCGCGAACTGGGAAACAGTGTCGTTTGGCTAAAAACGGCACCGCGACAAGCAGCATCGCGGATGGGTAAAACGACACCGCGGATTTAAAAACGGTACCGCGAGTAGGCCCAATGGTATTGTTGTACTAATAAACGACAGTGTTTAGTAAAAACAATGTCGCGAGATATTGCAACACAAACAATGTCGTAGTAGTAGACGACAAGGTCGCTTCGTGGAGAACAAGCTCGAGTGACCAACGACACCGCAAGACTGGAAGCGGAGTCGTTTAATATTAAAACAGTGTCGCGAGGAACACAACAAACGGAGCTGTTTGGGAAAGGAAACGACATTGCGGGATCATGAAAACAACTCATGTAAAGTTCACGCGAAGCAGTTTAAGAAACGAAGCGGTTGAGACACGTGGGAGTTCTCCGGACGACAAAGCAGTTGACACGGAGTTGCGTGAAGACTACGAAGAGACTTTTGAATAAAAGCAACAGAGCAAGGACAGAGAAGGGACAACCAAATCAACACAGAACAACTCTGTCAAAACTTTACCTTTTCTCTGTAACTCCTTCGCGGAGCTCTCCTTCTAGGAAGGATCTCCATAGTTGTAGCCTTAGTCGTAGTCGCGGAGCTCTCCACAGGAATCTCCATAGGAGTAGCGGTAGCGTAGATTCCTCAAAACTCAAACACCCTCGTTCGAACGTAGTTTGGAGAGGTGCGAACCGTAGTAACGGTCGTTCTTGGTTAGAAGTCAGAGGTGCATCGATCAAATCAACACCGCCGGCGGTGGATATTTGACGGTCACGTTGATTTCACCATTTAGAGGTGCATCGATCAAATCAACGGCGCGACATTCGGCGGCGGATATTTGACGGTCGTCTCAATTTCAGCAATCAGCGGTGCTTCCGATCAAACGGCACCGCAAGAGTTTCCATCACGAAACATCAAATCAACATCGTCGGAAACCAAAATCGGCACCGGCGGTGGCATTTGATTTTCTGAGGAAACAATACACGAACATCTCTCAACAACTCGAACTATTGGAACCAAAAGGTTTATGACATGGTAAGTTGGTAACAGAGGGTAATTTGACCGTGAGGTCTCGTGTTCAAGTCATCGATCACTCACCACAGCCCCCCAATATCAACAGCTTATTTAAGTACATGAGGTGGCGAACCTCTGTGAACTTCAAACTCTTGAATTTGCTTTCATTTAAGAGAGAATGCGTAATTAAGTAAGTAAGTTGTATAAAATTCGTACACGAACCTCTTACTACAACTCAGGTTATTACCACCGACCGATGTACAAAATTTCGATCTTATATACCATCTTCGGGTTAAAATCCAACGATGGTATCTCTGCAGGATGCACGGGCAGCAGTTTAGTGAGCTCATCTAGCTAGCTAGGTCGTGCAATAATTTGGCTCGATAGTCACCATTAAGCTACCTCCACGTGGAAGGCAGCGGGCTAACGATCTCAATTTCGTGCATATATATTTCGAAGACGGCATCGAAAAACAGTTGTCAAAGGAAACGAGGTTTATTGCCGACTTTCCAGTTTCCCTGATATTCTATGCACAGAAGAACTCGTTACCTTGTGTGTGTCTACAGATCATCATGTATATTCGAAGAATCGTTCGTTACTAATGTTGTTTTTCGTCTATGTTAACACCTAAAAATATTTTGGCTTAATTGATTAGTGTTGAGTAGTATCTATAGTTGCGGAACTCTCCTTTCATGAAGGATTCTCCATAGGCATAGTATGAGAGTAGTCGTAATTAATTTAGATTCACATTAATTTGAGTACTTTTTTTTACTGTAATTAACTTGAGTACTTGTTGGGAGAGATTCAATAATAATGAATCTTATATCACATACTAACACGGATCAATTTGGTCCAATTTAACCGGACCGAACCGTATATAGCTACCCCTAGTATCTAACTATAAATATCGGATCTTGTTGCCATTACTAGCTACGCCTGCTACCTTAATTAAAAACAAAACAAAAAATTCATAAAAATTAATTTATTGCCATCACTATACTGCTACGAATTCCTTTTTTGTTTTTTTTTTTTTCATACACATCATAATCCTATTCGCTCCTTCTCCCTATATAAACTCCGTTCTCCCTCGACGAAAATACACATTCTGCAACCAACCTTATAGCGACCACACCACCACCTATAGCAACCACCAAACAATGGCCAAAAACCACGTAATCATCTTCCCGTTCATGGCACAAGGCCACACCCTCCCTCTCCTCGACCTCGCCAAGTCCCTCTCATCCCACAACCTCCGCGTCACCGTCGTCACCACTCCCTCCAACGCCAAATCCATCTCCGACAGCCTCCCTCCGGCCAACCACCCCAACATTTCCCTCGCCGTGATTCCCTTCCCGGCCATCTCCGGCCTGCCGGAGGGGACAGAGAACACCTCCCAGCTCCCTTCCATGCAAGAATTCCTCCTCCCTTTCCTCCACGCCACCAAGAAGCTCCAAAAGCCCTTCGAACGAATCCTCGCCGCCGCGGCCGGATCCGACGTGGACCGCCCGTTGTGCGTCGTCTCCGACTTCTTCCTCGCGTGGACGCTCGACACGTGTCGAGCGTTCGACGTCCCGCGGCTGGTCTTCCACGGGATGAGCGTCTGCGCCATGGCGCTCAGCAAGTCGCTGTGGTGCGCCGCGCCGCAGCTGGTCGGAGCCGATGGAAGCCAGCCGTTGGATGTCCCCAACATGAATTTGCCTTTTGATCTGACGGTGGGGGAAGTGCCGTGGGAAATTATGGTCAATGGCATTGGTGGGCCCGAGAATCCGTTTGTTGAGTTCATGGAGGAGGTTGGGTGGGCCGACGTCAACAGCTGGGGGGTTGTGGTCAACAGCTTTGAGGAGCTGGAGCTGAGCCATATTCCGGCTCTCGAGTCGTTTTATCGCGACGGGGCCAGGGCTTGGTGCCTGGGCCCGTTGTTTCTGTGCGACCAGGCCCAGGCGGCCCGAGATAAGAGTAAGGAAGCTGAGGGTTTGTTCGAGCTGAGTCGGTGGCTCGATGAGCGAGTCGTAGCGTCCGGATCGGTGATGTACGTTTCGTTCGGGACCCAGGCGGACGTCTCGAGCGCTCAGCTCGATGAATTGGCTCACGGGCTCGAGATGTCTGGAGTCCCGTTCGTCTGGGTGGTTCGGGCGGGTTCGTGGTCCGTTCCGGAGGGGTTGGAGGAGAGGATCGAAGGGAGGGGGTTGATCCTGAGGAAATGGGTCGACCAACGTTACGTGCTGGGCCATCGGGCCGTGGGCGGGTTTCTGAGCCACTGCGGGTGGAACTCGATGCTGGAGAGCATATCGACTGGGGTGCCGATTCTGGCATGGCCCATGATGGCCGAGCAGCCGTTCAACGCAAAGCTGATTGTGGAAGGGCTCGAAGCTGGGCTGCGAATCGAGGCCACTGGCTCCATAGATGCTGATGGTGTCGTGTTTAAGCGCGAAGCCATATGCCGAGGGGTGAGGGAGCTGATGGGCGGGGCGAAGGGGCGACGCGCTAGGGATCGAGCCCGGGCTCTGGGCCGTGTGGCTCACCGAGCCGTGGGGGACGGCGGCTCGTCTCGGGATGCCATGACTCGCTTGATTTCCGAGCTTCGCGAGTGCTAGCTATTTGTTTGATGGGTTAATTATACAAATTGCTTTTGCATGTATGTAATATGTGTTTCCTGTTGTTTTTCTTCATATCTCTCGTGTCTTTATGTTGTTTATGTGTTCTATTTTGGGACTGGATTAAAGATTTATTCGATGTTATGTTGCTTTCTATAGGTCGTGCAATCGTTTGGCTCGATGCATATGTAGAGTAGCCACTTGAGCTGAAGCTTACCTACCAATCTAACCATTAAGCTACCTCCACGTGGCGGTGGATTGATGGTCTTCATTTGGAGTTTCGTTGCTAGTCACTGACTTTAGCTCCTTGGTTTATTGGTAGTCTCATTGAGTCATTGTACGTTTGATTCCGTTAAATTCGTCTTAAGTGACAATTAACTGTAAATTTTGTTCGAGTATTAGTCTTCCAGTTTCGTTAAATTCGTATTAAGTGACACTCCATTATAAATTATCCTTTCTGAATTCAACATGCGAGAAAGCAAGTATTAATATCGAATTACTCATCCCGACGTGCTTCATTGCCATCTATAAATCTCTTGTTTGCTTGATGGATTTGGTGATGAATTTGGATTCATCATGGACTTTGTCCAAAATCTATTGTTATTGTTTGTTTGATGCATTTAGTGACAACAAATCCGTGGGTCTCACGAACTTTAAGGGTTCAAATCTGTGGACCCCATGGATTTGAAATTTTCACCTATTTAGGTGGAAATTGATCATGGACTTTGAAGTCCATCATTTAAGACCAAACTACCCCTCCTATTTCATTTCTCTTCTCATACAAATGAGAATAATAAAGGCAAATTTCACTTCATACATACAAATTTATTTAACCAATTCCATCATGTATTCTCCGAAACAAACAATGTAATTTTTCAAGTACATGATGTACCCAAAACCCTCATATATCCATGGTCTTACAAAACCCAAATTTTATCAAAACCTTTATTTTTCGAATACACAAAACAAACGACTCCTAAGACTGATTGAGCTTAGAAAGTTTTTTTTTTGCCATTCAATCACTCTCATAGAGAGGAAAGATAAGATCAAAACAGAGTTATTACAAACTACGAAGCCAAGACACAAAGTCGAACCTTGCTAGAAGTCAAGGTGACAAAATCAGGAATTTCCTGGCCACTAAATGAGCTTCCCTGTTACGATCCCGTCCCACAAAACACAAGACAAAGTTACATCCACGCTAAATGAGCTTAGAAAGGGTTCCCATCAAGGTTGTCAAACCGGTTTAAGTCATTGAGCCGGTCAAGCAAGGGGTTTGAGGTTTAATGGTCTGATCGGGGTCCGGCCGGTTTGAGCCGTTTTAGACGTTTTCTAAATATATATACAAATAAAGTAGTAATTAAAAATTTAATCAGTGAAATAAAATTTATCTTACATATATCTATTAAAAACTTATTTTCAACAAAATAAATCTACCTAACCTTCATGATCCACCTACCATTTCCCTTCCTTCGTTCCTTTTCCTCTCTTCTGCCTCTCTTCTTCTCCCTGTTTAGGGGTCCAACCGGGGGTTCGATAGGGGGTTAACAACCTTGGTTCCCATAACTCTTTTCTTGGGAGTCATAAAAGCCCGCCCCTAGCCGCCACAGTCCAGCCCACAAGGGAAACGGAAAACCGGCTCAAAGAAGTCTTCTTTTGCGTTCCTCTCATTCTCAACACTCGGGATCAAATAGTAACGGAAGGGGAAAGAAGCGGGGACTGCGGTTTTCTCGTCCTCACCGTATCTGCGATTTCTCCTTCTCGCCAGGTGACTCTCACGAAAATTTGCTTGCGCTTTCTTGGCAGCGTCATGTTCGATTCAGCGAAGATTTTGATTTGTCATTTCCTTCTGTTTCAAGTTTTAGTGCGCTGCCGGTAGTCTTCCAAGGGTCCTGTATCTGTTTTTTTTCTTTTTGGCATCGTCCTCTTGAGGGTTTGTCGAAAGGCGAAGTCTTTTGTTTAATATGTTAGAATCTCGAAGCCTCGAGTGAGCTTCAGATAGCTGATGGGAAGTGTTGGCTGAATATGTGTTCTGGCTATATTGGGTATTGGGGGTTTTTTTGGTTGGAGGCTTGTTTAACCTTTTGTTTCTTCTCGTTTTCACAGATTTCATCGACAAAATGTCTCGTGTTTACGTGGGTAACTTGGATCCTCGGGTTAGTGAGCGTGACCTTGAAGACGAGTTCCGGAAATTCGGTGTGATCAGAAGGTTAGAGTCTTGCTAATTATTTGTTTCCTATCCATAGTTGCTTGCTATCTTAGAATCACGCTTGAATTACAGTCTGGATTGTACAGTAATGACATTGCCGCGCATCAGAAGTTCACGTTATCTCTGTGGTCGCCTCTTGATTCATTTGGTTTGTTTGTTTGTTGTTATACTTGCAGTGTTTGGGTTGCCCGACGACCTCCAGGTTATGCCTTTATCGACTTTGATGACAAAAGGGATGCTCAAGATGCTATTCATGAGTTGGATGGTATAGTTTTTTCTCCCTGTTATCTGAAGTGGCTGTTTTCACCTTTTTTCTTCATGTGGTTGAATAAATGTTGATGTCTACTTTCTCCTTCTCAAGTTCGATGCATTATCTCTTCCTGTGCGCCCCTTTGCTCTGTGTTTACGAGCGCTGATTTTTTACTCTTTGTGAATCGTGAAACTGTACTCTTGGGCATTGGCGGAGAAAGTGGATATCTATGTACTTGGCTCTGTGCCTCTGCGTTACAAATTTATGGATACTATAATCGTATAATGTTACTCAGGTAAAAATGGATGGAGAGTCGAGATGTCCCACAATTCAAGAGGTGGCGGTGGTGGTAGAGGTGAAGGTGGTAGAGGTGGAGGCCGGTTTGGAGGTTCAGATTTGAAGTGCTATGAGTGTGGGGAGCCAGGTCATTTTGCACGTGAATGCCGCTCGCGTGGTGGTTCAGGAAGAAGACGAAGCCGCAGTCCTAGATACCGAAGGAGTCCCAGTTATGGCCGAAGGTGATGCATGGAGCAAACTTCTGTACTCTCTTCTTTTTATCGACCTATGTGAGTTGTTGGTCTGACTTTGGCTGCTCTGTGGTAGTAGGAGTTACAGTCCTCGAGGAGGAAGATCCCCTAGACGCCCTATTGATTCACCCCGCCGCAGCATCAGCAGGTCACCACCACCATACCGTGGGCGTGAAGAGGCACCACCCTATACCAATGGGTGAAGTCTCTAGAACTTTATCTCTGATCATTTCATGGCAAACATTAATAGAAGACCTTGTTTGATTCAGCCAAAATTTTATGTTACATAAACTTTAGCTGTTATGTTCCTAGTTTGACCATAGTCAAGCGACTTTTAAGCATTATTAACTTCATTTTAGTTTTGTTTGGAATACTTGTGCTTTATTTTTATTCTAATATCACTGGCTCTCTTTATTTGCAGCAATGGTCTGAGGGAAAGACGCCGGAGCAGGAGTTAGATATTTTACTATCAGTGTTTCAGTGAGAGCTAAATGGATTAGACATGTTTATTGTGTTTGCGCTTCACTACTACTATGTTGGGCTCTGCATCTCGGACTTGGATAAGTTTCCTTCTTATACAGTCACTCAGGTTTTTGTTGGTTTTTCATATTTTGAAGTATCTGTAGGGAGTCGTACTAGTTATTTGAGTTGAATTGTTCCTTATTGTGGTGCTAAAGACTCTGCTTTTCTTTTGTGTTGAGGTTTCGTCTGCCATCTGCTTCTGCTTCTGCTTCCAATCTCCCGTTGGTTGTGTGCTTCTACACTTCCAGTTTCATTCTCCACTGCCCCTGCATTTGGGATCTTCGATTTTGAATGGTTGGGGTTCTGCGGTACTTACTTGTGTAGATGCTTCTGTTTGATTGAACTCTCCCGGCTATGATGCGACGCCCTCAATTTCTATTGGGATGCCCCTTGTTTAGAAGTTTCTCTTTGATTGAACTCTCCCTGCTATGTCGTGACGCCCTCAAATTCTAGTGGGATTGCTCTGCTCACAAATTCTATTGGGTTCTATTGAGTTTAACTTAAAAGAGGGCTGCTTCAAACTCTTCTGTCAGGTACTTGCATCTGTTCCTGGAAGTTGAAAGTTTAGAGGTGTTGAGTTGATGGTCTTAACTCTTAATATAACTTTAAATAAGAAAGGCAAGCAATTTGATTCTTGGGTTTTAAGAGCCACTTCAAAGCAAATCCCCCTTTCGGTTTTCATGTACTAAGGCTTGTTCCATGAAGTTTGGGTCAGTTTATATGCCATAATCTTGAAGCATGATAAAGTCTTTGAAAACGCCAATGAAATGTTTCTGTGTTCTTCACCGTTGAAATATTTCATTTGATTTCATACATCTTTATATAGCCTCCTCCAAGCTTTCTGTGCATGATACACAAATAGATGCATCTTTGATTGAAATTGTGTTCAAGTGCTGACGATTCCAAGTTTGTCCTCCGTGTTGAAGTGGTTCTTCACTCATCATGTGCCGAGGACCTTGGACTACCTCTTCCAAAAGAACGAACTTCAATCGAGAATCTAATGTGTCCTTAGCTGCTTCGAGAGGCTATTTTTCTTCCAAGTGGTCCAGCCATCCTAGCCTCTCTGAAGCCTTGGCTGGTGCCTGGCTTATAGCCACTGCTCCTTTAGAAAAAGAGCAGAATACTACACTTGTTGCAGGTAAGTCTTTTTGTGGAATTGGTCACATCTTTTTGTTGTTGTCTTAGCTTGAGGTATTGTGCAACTCAGCTTTATCTACCTAGCTCTACATATCTTGTCTGCTGAGAATTGCTGTGTCGTGAAGACGATTATGCTATACACTGGTCTGTACTTCGGGTATAAACTCACGAATGAGTGGTTATCTTCCTGCTCGTACATAACTAGTCTCCTTGCAGGACCTTGGGAGGCACGCAATCTTTTGATTCTGTGATACAATGGTGGTGAATGAATTTTTTGCTTGTAAGATGTGGATTCCCTTTTCTCGAGCTGTCTGTTGAACTGAGAATCTTCGTTCGAATAGAATTGCAGATTTAGATGGTCAGCGATGGTGATATGCTTCTGTGTTTTAGCATAACATGCCACTTTTCTTTGTGACGATGTTACTGTCCGATTGAAATGTTTGGGAAGTGACGAATTCCATGGTCGAGACGTATGGTATAATGGGTTTATTAGGTTGGGAATTCGTCCAACTATGTATGCTTTGTTTGTAAACGTGCCATTTCGTTCAACTCTTCATCCTTCATCTCCATTAATTCACCCTTTTCGATTAAGCTTCAGCCTCAACTCTCAACCGTTACCTAGGCCGTTGCCTCTAGTCCGTTTTGTGTCTTCCATTCTTGTTGCAAGGCGCGAGGGTAGGATGAAATTGTCGAATTCAGAAAACGGTGAGGACAAATGTGAGTCTATCTCCAGAAACCTTGATTCTAACCATCGTCAATCTCAACTTTGCGATTCAGTATCAAATCGATCGCAATGCAAGCTCGCGCTGTTACTAGATGATCATGGAAGCAAGCATACCAATCATGCTACTCCTGATGATGTTGCTTGATTAGCATTCAACCTGAAACTGATGGTAGCTAGCCAAACCGAAGTGTGGGCCGTCTGAGTCCACGGAGCCCACAGATAAATCGAAGCCCGGCCCATGCACCTCTCGGCCCAATTTTCACTTGGGGACTCTTTTTTTTTTTTTTTTGACAAACACTTGGGGACTGATTGTCGCAATATAACACGATTAGAAGGCTGAAAAGCAATTTTTCTCTTCCAACCTAAAAAAAATTGGGGATCAAGTGCGAGCGAAGGGTTGGAACTTGGAACAGCTACGCTAGGGTTTTCTTCTCTCTTTGCATCTGCGATTTCCTCAACTCGCTCGGTAATTCTCCCGAAAAATTGCTTGCTCTTTACTGGCTCGCGAAGGTTTCTGTTTATCTTTCCTTCCGTCACTCCTCAAGCGCGAAGTTGTAGTCTTTTTGAAGTATCCCGTGTCTGTTTTCCGCGTCGTCTCCCTTTTGCGGGTTTGTCGAAAGGTGAAGTCTTTCTTAGGAATGTTAGGATCTTGTAGCTTCCCGTGAGCTTCTGGGGATATTTGTGTTGTTTTCTACATGTTTGGGTTCTGGGATCTTCAGTAGCAGGCTT
Source organism: Linum trigynum (assembly GCA_964030455.1). Taxonomy (NCBI): domain Eukaryota; kingdom Viridiplantae; phylum Streptophyta; class Magnoliopsida; order Malpighiales; family Linaceae; genus Linum; species Linum trigynum. The sequence goes on along the minus strand of OZ034817.1, from coordinate 57,991,068 downwards.
GATTTAACCTTCGTTTCTTCTCTTTTTCGCAGGTTTCATTTGACGCGATGTCTCGCGTTTACATTGGTAATTTGGATCCGCGGGTTAGTGAGCGTGAACTGGAGGACGAGTTCCGGAAATTTGGTGTGATCAGAAGGTTAGACTCTTGAGCCTTGCTTATTTGTTTCCTATCTAGACTCGTTTGCGTTGAGATATTTGTCTCCCATTCCTTCTCTGGTTTAGGGTCTGGATAAAAAAGTAAATGATATTCTTCTATGAGAAGTTCTTGTTTTCTCTTAATTATCGTTTAAGTAACTGAATGTTTAAGTAACTGAATCTTTGTTATGTTTGTTGTATTCTAGTGTTTGGGTTGCCCGTCGACCTCCAGGTTATGCCTTTATCGAATTTGATGACAAAAGGGATGCTCAAGATGCTATTCATGAGCTAGATGGTAAAAATTTTCTGCTATCTGAAGTTGCTGACGTTTCCCTTCATGTGGCTGTATTTGGATGTTTTCCAATGTCCTATGCTACAACTGTATGTAATAATAATATCATTATTATTATTATATTGAATGCTACCCAGGTAAAAATGGCTGGAGAGTTGAGATGTCTCACAACTCTAGAGGTGGTGGTGGTAGGGGCGGTGAAGGTGGTAGGGGTGGAGGTGGTCGGTTTGGAGGTTCGGATTTGAAGTGTTACGAGTGTGGGGAGCCTGGTCATTTTGCGCGCGAATGTCGCTCGCGTGGTGGATCAGGAAGGAGACGAAGCCCCAGCCCGAGATACAGAAGGAGTCCCGTTTATGGCCGGAGGTTATGTTTGGAACTAACTTCTGCATCTTCTCCTAACTTTTGTCGACATATATGAGTTGTTAGTCTGACTTCAGCTGCTCTGTGGCAGGAGTTACAGTCCTCGTGGTGGAAGATCTCCCAGACGCCGTAGTATTTCACCCCGCCAGCGCAGCTTCAGCAGGTCACCACCACCATACCGTGGGCGTGAAGAAGCACCACCCTATGCCAATGGGTGAAGTTTCTAGAACTTTATCTGTTATTATGTCATGACAAATCGTTAATGAATGACCATGGTTCATTCCATTACAATACCTTTATTATTGTATCAGCTTATGTTGATATTTTCCCTTTATTTCCTTTTACTATATGAAACCAATTTTTAAGCACTGTGACTTGATTGGATCTTATTTAAGGAATAGAACTGCTTTATTTCTGTTCTAATATCACTAGCTCTGTTTATTTGCAGTAACGGTCTGAGGGACAGGCGCCGGAGCAGGAGTTAGATATCTTAATATCACAGCTTCATTGAAGCTTATTGGCTTAGACGTGCTTAATGTGTTAGCACTTCACTACTACTGTGTTGAGGGTCTGCTTCTTGGACTTGGATAAGTTCCCTTCCGACTTATGTGTATGTGAAACTAGCTTTATATTTTGTTGGTTTTTTATATTTTTAAACATTATGTAGAGTAGTAGTAGCTCTTTAAGCCGTATTGTTCCTAGTATTGGTACTAAACACTTATGATTTTCTTTTGTGTTGAGGTTTCATCTGCGTCTGCTTCAAATCTTCCGTTGGTTTTCTGCTTCTTCACTTCCGGTTTCATTCTCTGCCGCACTTCGTTGGTTTTGATCTTCTTCGCTTCCGGTTTCATTCTCTGCTGCCCATCGTCTGTTGCTTTTGTGCTTCTTGGCTTCCGGTTTCATTCTCTGCTGCCCATCGTCTGTTGGTTTGTGCTTCTTCGCTTCTGGTTTCATTCTCTGCTGCCCCTGCATTAGCGATCTTCAATACTGATTGGTCAGGGTCCGTACTACATGTCTACTCCTGCCTATGGTCTAGACACTTCTGTTTGATTGAAATCTTCCAGCCATGGTCTAGATGCTTCTGTTTGATAGAATTCTGCTGCCTATGATGTGCCACCCTCAAATTCGATCAGGATTTCTTGTGTTTAACGCAAGAGAGGGCCTCCATCAAACTCTTCTGGCAGGTACTTACATTTGCTCCCCGAAGTTGAAAGTTTAGAAATATCAAAGGTTTGGTTTTTAGGTATTATAGATAAGAAAAACAATTTGATTTTCACATTTTTCGGACTGCTTAAGTCGTGTTAAAGCAGTTTCTCTTCGGAGATTTCCTTAAGTAAGGTTTTGGTCCGTGAAATTAGCATTTATCTGGCATTATATTGTACCATGAAGTCTTCTAAAAAGTCGACACATTGGGTATCTTTCTTCAACTTTGAAAGCTTTTATACCATAACTTTACATATTTATTGTTTCCTCCAAGGTTTCCTGCAATAAGAGGCTGTGGATGATTTACAAATATCTACTTGTTTGATTGATATTGTGTCAAAGTATTGACAGTTCCAAGTTTGTCTTTGGTGTTGAAGTGGTTCTTCACTCATGTGCTGAGGACTTTGGACTTTCTCGTCGAAAAGTATGACATATTCGGATATTCCAATGAGAATCTACTGTGTAGTTAGCTGATTCGAGAGTCTATCCATCTTCATGTGGCTCAGCAATCCGAGCCTCGGTTCTTGGCTTTATAGCATTTGTTCTGTTCAACGCGTGGGGTTGTGGTTCGCAGTTTTGTCTACCCAGTTATATTGTCTCGTCTGCCGACAGTATTGCTGTGGGGGTGATGATGATGCTATACAATACACCATGGTCTTTATGTCGACTTCTCTTGTCTATGAAAGCTGATGATTGATGGTTGGCATCGCATAGTCGCTATATAGTCTTTATGTTTGATTGAAGGTGTGTCAAAGTGTTGACAGTTCCAAGGTTGGCCTTGGTGTCGAAGTGGTTCTTCACTCATCATGTGCTAAGGACTTTGGACTGTCTCGTCGAAAAGTGTGACGTATTACACTGAGAATCTACTGCGCCGTTAGCTGATTCAAGAGACCATCCATCTTCAAGTGGCTCAACCATCCGAGCCTCACTGGAGCCTCGGTTCTTGGATTGATAGCCTTTGACCTGTTCAAACTGATACAGGTAGCTCTGATGTGGTGTTGTGGTACGCAGTTTTGTCCACCCAGCTATGCTGTCTCGTCTGCCAACAGTATTGCTCTGTGGTGAAGATGATGATGCTATACACCATGATCTTTACGTCTACTTCTCTGGTCTCCGAATGCTGATGATCGAGAGTTGCATCTTGTAGTTGGTATATAGTCTTTGTTCTTAGCACTTTTGAGGTACGGGCCTTCTGATGTCCTGACCCGTAGAACTGTAGCGTTGTTAAGTGTGTTGGTTTAGATGGTTTGATAATGGCGGGGGGATATGTTCCTGTGTCTGCAGTTGATGCACTTTATATCGTGGCAGCGTTTCGTTGCAATATTCTAGTGCTGTTTTTCGTCAAAATCACTTGCAACATCACTTTCCCAAGTAGTACAAGTTCTTGCACGAAGTATTCTCTACATCCTGCGTCCTATCTTTCTGACCTTGATTTGCTTTATTTCTTTCTTATTGCATCGACGATCGGCAGAGCATAACATGACCAGAGGACTCCGAAAATTATAGTTTTGATTACAACGTTCTGTTTCGTCGGAGTCTTTATGCACTAAAACAAGTTCAGTTATGCTTAGCGCCTTGGCTCCATGGAACCTTATCCTGAAACTCGTTCTAGTCGTGGCACACATCAACCTCACGCACGTTGGGAGGTAGTCGGCAAAATACTATCAAATACTATTACTATGTTTCGTCGACTCGTGCATTCATAGTTGTAGGATCAAGGTTCAATGCATTAATTCAACGATTGACAATGTGTGAAGAGAAAAATAATGACAGTACATGTTGATGTGAATGCTTAAGGATGATCAGGCGGTATCAGCCATGCACATCCTAAACACCATATTTATGTCGTAGCTAAATTGCTTTACATCATTTCCATCGCACGACACGTATAACGACGTCGTTATGATGATTTTATGGTCCAAATGTAGACCTCATCCTCCAACTGCAAATCCAGTAGAGAGAGATTGAATAATCTCATGGCAATACTAAATTCCCTACTCTGTTCTGGTTCTCAACTTTGCATATGGGATCTAACTAAGATATTTAAGATGTTGGGAGATTACTTCCTATGTTATGTGTGTTGCTGATTTCCAGACATCTATATTAGCTATTTGTTAACTGGCTAATAGTAGGTGGTTATGCTATGGAGTCCAAGAGTACTCAAAATTAATATGGGGTCTAAATGGAGAAATGTCCACCTATATTTTTGTTAAGTTGCTAATTCCCAAACAAGATTATAATCCTTCAGAGAGTAGGCCAAAAAGGGTTGCCTTGTATGCATGCACCTATATTATGTCTCATGTCTGCATGCAACTTCTAAAGCTTCTCTCATCTCATTTGCTCACCTATAAGATCCAAACCCACCAAGAGAAATGTCACACCTTGGAACAGAAGGAAGTAGAAATGGACACCTTGAGCAGACAGCAAGCTCCTGACAGAAGCTGTGAGCAGTAGGAATGCCAGAGCCAACTCCTTCCTGTATAGTTTGTTCACTTTCTTTTTCGGTTTCGGCACTGCTTCTGCCTTCTCCTTCAGTAAACTCAACTGTCCAATTTCACTCTCTGAAGATCCTCTATGTAACTGTGGCTGAATTGTTGAGGTCTTTGATTCCCTCTCTGCGGCAGCCAGTAGGTCTGATTCTGATGATCTGCCGGCCTTCTTTGTAACTACCCATTCGTAAGAGCTTCCCAACTGGAACAGCCCAGAGACCATCGCGTTGAACTTGGTGACAGACATTGTGTTTTCAAAGAGAAGGTAAGGGACGATGAAAGGGAAAGATTTGGGAGCTGGGACGATGTTCATGAACGACATTACGATGGGGACATAACAGATGACCCACAGTGGGAGTTCGGCTTCTGGGACGAACATGGTTAGTGGGAGGATTATGCAGAACAGTGTGAAGGAATAGAATGGCAGGATTAGTTTTCTCAATAGGAAGAAGAGGAATATCAAGTTTGCCTTCTTCCACAATGCTATCTGCAAAATATTGACCCAACCAGCAAAGGGCTCAATTCAGGTGTATTTCTTTAGGCTTAAAAATAAGTGATTTCGAAAGAAGTGCTTTTTCATTTGGCATACCTTAGATGTTAATATTGCAGGAAGACACAAGCGGAAAAGCTGCATTGGACCGGAGTGCCAGCGATGCTGCTGTTTTCTATATGCTTCATAGGACTCAGGAAGTTCACAGAGAACCTAAATATGTAACTAAGTTAGTTTTATTTGGACTTTGTTCTACACATATTGAACCATAAAACATTCATTTATCAGTTGAGTAATTTCAGCTATTCTGTAACAGAAACAAAATTCTACCTTGACATCATTCAGGAAGATGAATTTCCAGCCATTGAGATGAGCACGAACAGCAATGTCCATGTCCTCGACGGTTGTTCTCTCGAGCCAACCACCGGATTCCTCGAGGGCCTTGATTCTCCAAACCCCAGCAGTTCCATTAAAGCCAAAGAAATTCATGAAGACACTATTAACTTGCTGTTCAACCTCAAAGTGGAAACATAGATTGATGTTCTGTAAACGAGTCAGCAAATTTTCATCCTTGTTCACAAATGACCATCTCGCTTGAACTAGCCCCAGTTCAGGATTGTCCTGAAACAACAAGATAAACAATCCAAGGCATACTTCAGAACATTGTAACAACTAATAATAGATTATAAATAAATTAGCGGAATGTCGGCCATTCATACTCGTATTTACCTTAAAATGTGGCACGGTCAGCTTGAGGTAGTCGGGATTGGGCTGGAAGTCAGCATCGAAAATTGCAACAAACTCATAGTCCTTAACATAATCACAGCCCATTGCTGAATTGAGGTTTCCAGCCTTGTAACCAGTTCTAAGCAACCTATGTCTATAGATAATGTTGACCCCCTTTTGTCTCCATTTATCAACCTCGCCTCTAATTAACCATTGGATGTCCTCTTCATCAGAATCATCCAGAACTTGGATCAAGATCCTGTCTTTCGGCCAATCGAGCTGACAAACTGCAGAGATCGACTGATCATACACCTGTCAACAACCCAATATCCATCAACACAGTAATCTAGTGTCCACTGTAACACTGAGCAATTACCATAAAACCCCAGAAGCCACAAGAGAACAATGCAAAATGCAGGACCAACGGAAAGCTTTAAACCAGTGGAAGAAATCAGTTGAGTTGAAAATACCTCTCTCTCGTTACACATTGGAATTTGAACAAGAACCATGGGCCATTTATAATCCAAGGCCTCAATATCTGGAGACTTGAAGGGATCTCCTCCTCGAATCTCAGGCTTAATCTTCTTAAACTTAATCCACAAACAACCTAAACAGAGCACCAGACGGTCCACAGACTGCACAAGGAACAGAGCAACGCAGAAATTGGAGAGACCCAGAATGGTGGGAGCGATGTAATCAGCACGAAAATTGAGCCACGCAACATAGAACATGTGAAGCAAATTGGGAGCAGCCATTGGAATCCGATGAAGATATTCAGCAGCAGCAGAAGCCTCGAAATAATGCCAGCCTTTTAGATAAGCAGCAACTTCAAACCCCAGAATTACAAGAGAAGTGACTAAGAAAACCCTGATGACTCGAAGGACCAACTTCCCTTTGCCGAGCTTCTCAGTGGCGACTGTGACTCCTTCCCTGAAAAAGAGGCGCTTTTTGATGGTTCCAAGCAATGCCCAGAAGAGACCGGCGAGCCAGGCCACGCAGCCGACGGCACGGTGAGCTTTGAGAAGCAAAACCCATCTGACCTGCTTTGCGTTTTTGCCTCTGCTCTTGTCCACAGGCCGCAATGCAGCATCTGGGCCGTCGATTTCAACCACCGAGTAGTTTGGGTTCTCCATTTTCACCACCACCGGAGTTCCTCCTCCCTTCTTGCTCTCCTTCCCCATCAGCACCTTAAAATCTAACCTTTGAGCCATTTCTGTGCTTTCCCCTCCTTTTGCTTCTGTACTTGCTCAGTCGCTCACTGACTGTCCTTTTTTTACTAATTCAAGAAATAAATTAAAAAACCGAGCAGTATCCAAAAAACCCAAGAAGGAAAACATGAACTCTTCAGAACCCAGATCCCAAAAATAGGAAAAGAATGAAACTGATAGAAATCCGGATTTCGAGTCTCTAGGGATTTGGGAAATGGAGCGATCACCGAGGAGATGATCTACTCGTTTGATGGGGAAGATAGAAGAAAGAAGGAAGTTTGAGAAATGAGGGGTGAGGAAGAACAGAGGCTGCGGCAGGCGGCAGCAGCTAGGTGGGAAGAGAGAAGGTTTTCGGCAGAGACCAGAGATGAGAGAAAGAGAGGTGATTAGGAAACTGAATTAGGTTTTTTTTTTAATCAGAACTAATAATTAGGTTTAATCTTTGTTTAGTGGATAATTCTCACTTACAATAATATTTATGTAATCCGAAAATTCATCAATACTACCCCAAATCGATGCCTCCCTCAAATTACCCTTAAAATAATCTCAACTAGTAATAAAGAACCATAAACCGACAAAACAATTCAAATAATGAAATAGCATAAATGCAAGTTTCTACCATCCCCGCCTTATTCAGAAAAACCTTGACCTCAAGATTTAACTTCCACCTCTGGAGCGCCTCCTCCTGCCGTTGTTTCATCCTCCGCCTCGTCCTCCCAGTGACCGACCAGAATCATCAAGTCCGGTTTCGCACATTGATGGTCGAACGTGAACCTCTCATTACAATCAAAGCACTTGTTTTTGGGCCTCTTCTGCTCGATTTCCGCCGAGGATAGTCTCACAAAGCCCTTCACCTCCTCCATTGACATCTCATTACATTATTATTAATGATGTGAAAATATTAAAAGAAACAAATATTATTTTTATTTATTTTTTAATTGTCACGTTAGACATTGAACGGTCAACTATTAAAGTTGACTGCTACGTCATTAACAGAGAGTGACTACACGTGAATCGTTTTACTAATTCGAGTGATCAAAATTGATATGAATTTTTTCCAGTGACGATACAGGATACATTTTAATAAACACAGTGACCAAACTTGACATTTGCCCCTAGCCATTCTTTTTCAGGCGGACATCAAGAACTGGTCAATCATATGGTTAAGTAACTAGAAAAAAGAAAATAAAAGAAAGGGAGTTAGAGAAATAAATAATAAAAAATGTGGATGTGGTTGCGGCTTTGTAATCTTCGTCGCAAATAGTGTATGGTGATTACAAAGCAGGAGTCAGAGTTGACGACACCTCTAGCTAGCTACCACAATGACAATTAACGGGCTTAAAAGAAGAGCTACCACAATGACAATTAGTGACGAGACAAGTTAACGATCCTTAAAAGGAAGGTTGTCCTCATAGGAGTTTATTCACTCTTTTTTATTTGTGTTACGAGTTCATCAACTAGATCTAGATCGTCTAAATTTAGAGTGAAGAGATTCGATCGAGCACGTCCATCTGTGATCAACGTGCCGACTCAACCCCTCTGCAACTCGAGTTGATCAGAGTGTCAATGACTCAAGATCCATACAACATAATTGACCATCAAGGATCTTGATCAGACCTACAATATAATCAAATCCTAACATGATTCAACTTAACTCACACTCTGATTGATAACTCAACTTCTCTGCAATACCATTATGTGACCCCCGCCAAGCTTTCATTAGCGATAAGTCCTCCGTCCTGCTACAGGTGCTGCGACAACCTTTACCAGGTCCGAACTATTGTCGATCTAACAACGAGATCATGTGATATACTTCCTTCCGATATCGTCGTAGCTCGAACAATATTGAAAACTCCTCTCATTACTTGCATACACCTTCTATGCTCTCCATTCTGGAAAGAAGCAAACTCCGATTGTACCTTAATTATCATCACGATGAGTCTTCACCGAATTGATCTCCGTTGGTCCTCTTGAGGGAGATCCTTTTGGTTGATTCCATAAACAGGCACAAGGGAGATCCTCATCTGTTCTTCCTTCAATCAACGTGGAAAACCAAGTTAAATTGGCAGCAATAACAACAAACAGAGCAGAAGCATGAGAAGAAGACATGTTGGAAAACCGGTAGAATGTCAAGTTCAGACAAAGACTCATGCTTCGCTTTGCCTGCCCATAAGCCAAAACAAAAAACAGAACTGGAGCAGTAATTAAGTGGATCGGGGGAAGTTGTGTTCCGCTGTGTGTGATGTTTCTTACTTATGAGCCATCGACCCACCTCCACATATAAAACCATAAGAGAATCATCATATGCCCACAAAAGATCTGCTGTCTCCTTCTCTCCACAACCAATGGAGAGAAGAAAAAAAAAGAACTTTCAATCAATTGCTCAGTGATTACTGCATCAGCTCCAACCTCAGAACCCTTCTTCCCCAGCTGTTACTGCCGACACTTCACTTCCCTTCCCTCTGTGCCCTTTCTTTTTCTCCTCCCACGTTCTGTTTCTTTAAGCTGCTCTTAAATCCATGAAGCTGACTTGTTTCTGCAAGTGTCTAATCATATCCATGGAGTTGCCCATGTGTTCCTCACGAGGAAATGATGGGGAAGTTGGGAGTGCATTAAGAAAATCAAATCACATTCATGGTTTGCCATGGTTGTTACGGAGGAAATGAAAGAGCATACACAGAGATAATACAGATAAAGAGAGATGAGAGATGTATACGACTAATTTGATATTATATGAAGTAATTTAACCAAACAAAGATGTTGAAGAATTTCGAATTTACATCACAAAGTGCTATCTAAGGAAGTTTTGTATCATCTCCCTCAACATTAGAGGAATAAAGGAAAGCAATCTCATAACTTTGGACCTCACTCCTTTCAACAGTTTCTTCCTGGTCTTTCCAGCTCCCCACCAAATCTTTTTACTTGAATCTGAACTTCACTAGAACCACCACTCTGTCTGTGGCAGCCAACAACAACAACAACAACAGAAAACTAAAAAGAAAGGTGTAGTGTTCATACGAGGAAATCGGTGGAGAGGGGAAAAAGAATCAAATGAATCCTAAACTGTCTTGAACTAAATGTGGGGGAGACTGAAATTCACATTTATCCAGGTTAAAAGGAACGAGAGGAAGTTACTTCCTTTTGTTGCAGCCAGCAGCAACAAGGTGATGAACCTGCAGAGAGTAGGGGGAAAACGGGTTGCCTTGTATGCATGCACCTTCTAAAGCTTCTCTCAGCTCATTTGCTCTCCTATGAGATCCAAACCCACCAAGAGAAATGTCACACCTTGGAAGAGAAGGAAGTAGAAATGGACACCTTGAGCAGACAGCAAGCTCCTGACAGAAGCTGTGAGCAGTAGGAATGCCAGAGCCAACTCCTTCCTGTATAGTTTGTTCACTTTCTTTTTCGGTTTCAGCGCTGCTTCTGCCTTCTCCTTCAGTAAACTCAACTGCCCAATCTCGCTCTCTGAAGATCCTCTATGTAACTGTGGCTGAACTGTTGAGGTCTTCGATTCCCTCTCCGCGGCAGCCAGTAGGTCTGATTCTGATGATCTGCCGGCCTTCTTTGTAACAACCCATTCATAAGAGCTTCCCAACTGGAACAGTCCAGAGACCATCGCGTTGAACTTGGTGACAGACATTGTGTTTTCAAAGAGAAGGTAAGGGACGATGAAAGGGAAAGATTTGGGAGCTGGAACGATGTTCATGAACGACATTACGATGGGGACATAGCAGATGACCCACAGTGGAAGTTCGGCTTCTGGGACGAACATGGTCAGTGGGAGGATTATGCAGAACAGTGTGAAGGAATAGAATGGCAGGATTAGTTTTCTCAGTAGGAAGAAAAGGAATATCAAGTTTGCCTTCTTCCATAATGCTATCTGCAAAATATTGAGCCAACCAGCAAAAGGCTCAATTCAGGTGTGTTTCTTTGGCTTAAAAATAAGTGATTTCTAAAGAAGTGTTTTTTCGTTGACATACCTTGGATGTTATTATTGCAGGAAGACACAAGCGGAAAAGCTGCATTGGGCCGGAATGCCAGCGATGCTGCTGTTTTCTATATGCTTCATAGGACTCAGGAAGTTCACAGAGAACCTAAACATGTAACTAAGTTAGTTATTTGGACTTCGTTCTAAACATATCAAGCCATAAAACATTCATTTCTCAATTTAGTAATTTCAGCTGTTCTGTAACAGAAACAAAATTCTACCTTGACATCATTCAGGAAGATGAATTTCCAGCCATTGAGATGAGCGCGAACAGCAATGTCCATGTCCTCGACGGTTGTTCTCTCGAGCCATCCACCTGATTCCTCGAGGGCCTTGATTCTCCAAACCCCAGCAGTTCCATTAAAGCCAAAGAAATTCATGAAGACACCATTAACTTGCTGTTCAACCTCGAAGTGGAAACACAGATTGATGTTCTGTAAACGAGTCAGCAAATTTTCATCCTTGTTCACAAATGACCATCTCGCCTGAACCAGCCCCAGTTCAGGATTGTCCTGAAATAACAGGATAAACAAGGCAAGGCAAACTTGAGAACACATTAACAATAGATTATCACGAAATTAGCGGAATGTTGATCATTTGTACCCGTGTTTACCTTAAAATGTGGCACAGTCAGCTTGAGGAAGTCGGGATTAGGCTGGAAGTCAGCATCGAAAATTGCAACAAACTCATAATCCTTAACATAATCACAGCCCATTGCTGAATTGAGGTTCCCAGCCTTGTAACCAGTTCTAAGCAACCTATGCCTATAGATAATGTTGACCCCCTTTTGTCTCCATTTATCAACCTCGCCTCTAATTAACCACTGGATTTCCTCATCACTTGAATCATCGAGAACTTGGATCAAGATCCTGTCTTTCGGCCAATCGAGCTGGCAAACTGCAGAGATTGACTGATCATACACCTGCCAACAACCCAATATCGATCAACACAGTAATTTCCAAAGTATCCACGTAAACTAAGTAGTTGCCATAGAAACCCAGCAGCCACATAAGAAAAATGCAAAATGCAGGAGCAACGGAAAGCTTTAAACCAGTAGAAGAAATCAGTTGAGTTGGAAAATACCTCTCTCTCGTTACACATTGGAATTTGAACAAGAACCATGGGGCATTTATAATCCAAGGCCTCAATATCTGGAGACTTGAAGGGATCTCCTCCTCGAATCTCCGGCTTAATGCCCCTAAACTTAATCCACAAACAACCTAAACAGAGCACCAGACGGTCCACAGACTGCACAAGGAACAGAGCCACGCAGAAATTGGAGAGACCCATAATGGTGGGAGCGATGTAATCAGCACGAAAATTGAGCCACGCAACATAGAACATGTGAAGCAAATTGGGAGCAGCCATTGGAATCCGATGAAGATATTCTGCAGCAGCAGAAGCCTCGATATAATGCCAGCCTTTCAGGTACGCAGCAACTTCAAACCCCAAAATCACAAGCGAAGTGACTAAGAAAACCCTGATAACTCGAAGCACCAACTTCCCTTTCCCGAGCTTCTCAGTTGCCACCGTGACTCCTTCCCTGAAGAAGAGGCGCTTCTTTATGGTTCCAAGCAATGCCCAGAAGAGACCGGCGAGCCAGGCCACGCAGCCGACGGCGCGGTGAGCTTTCAGAAGCAAAACCCATTTGACCTGCTTCGCGTTTTTGCCCCTGCTCTTATCCCCCGGCCCGAATGCAGCATCTGGGCCGTCGATTTCAACCAGCGAGTAGTTTGGGTTCTCCATTTTCACCACCACCGGAGTTCCTCCTCCCCTCTTGCTCTCCTTCCCCATCAGCACCGAAAAATCTAACCTTGGAGCCATTTTCTGGGCTTTCCCCCCCTCTTTCTACTTCCCTACTCGCTCACTCACTCGCTCACTCACTCACAGTCCTTTTTTAACCAATTCAAGAAATAAATTTAAAAAACCGAGCAGTACCCAGAAAACCCCAAGAAGGAAAACGTGAAACTCTTCACAACCCAGATCCCAAAACTAGGAAAAGAATGAAACCCATTTGAGGAATGAAGCAAGCAGCAGATCCATGAACCCTATTCCACCGACTGGGAAAAAGGGCGTGCAGTGGAGGATGAACAGCTATGATGGATAATAGTTACAAGAACCACAATGCGGTGGAGGCAGCTAGAGGAGATGCTTTTTTTGTACTGGGTGCTTCCTCTAGAAAGAAGAGGTGGGAAGCAGAGAGAAGAGGGAGCAAAAGAATTTTGCTACAAGTTCATTTTCTTTCTTTTCGGTGCTGGGAGGAGAGGGAAGGTATATAGGCAGGCAGCTGTAAGAATAAGAAGGGCAGCAAGTAGCAACGTGTGTGAGCGATGGGGCAGCGTCGGTTGCCGCTTGCTTGCCCGCTGCCCGCTGCCCGATTCCTTATTTTATTTTTTATTTTAATTTATTTTTGTGTTTACTATTATGCTTATCCTTATTCTTTTTGAAATGATGCAGCGGTGGGGATATTGGGCGGAGGCCAGCTGCTTCTGTCACGCGTTGCAGCTAATGATATGTTCTATTTTGTTTTCCCTATTTCTATTCGCATTTGCTGGTTTTAATGACTTAGTTTTGCAGGTGAAGCTCCTTGGGATTTTTTGAGGGTCTCTTCTTTTGGCCTTTTAAAGAGATGCAATTAATTGGGTTTAATGCATGTTATAAATCAATTGGTTTCGATAATTGTTGGGAGATGCTTAATGTATTGTACTTAAAATTACTTTTTTTATAGTGCATGGTTTTAACTGCTACGAATTTCTGTGGCGATTGTCAAGCCTTGGTGTGCCGAGTTCGAAGAGAAGGATTTTATCTCGTGCCTCGTGTCGTGTGGTGCTGTTCTAGAAGGATTTTTTGTTGGTGGTAATTTGCTTTTACTACTTTCTCTAGTTGTTTTACTCTTCAGCAGGTACAACAGGGCATGCCCATTTAATGGCTCAAAAGGCCATTTCATCGACAGTTCGACTATTTGTCGACTGTCGCGTTTGGTTGCTTGTTGTTCTTTAACTAGCAACATGTGTGGGACGGATACTGTATTAATTATAGACAGGTTAGCGTCATGCTAACTATAACGGCATAAAGTGTAAAATACGAATTTTATAGAAAAACTATTATTTGGTTACATGTGAATCGTTTTCTTTGGAAAATCAAACTTTCATATTTCTTCAAAATTTTCTTCTCTTTTTTTTTTTACCTCGTTGGCGTCTCTCTCCCGTTGGGATTCTTGTCTCTCGACTCTCTCTCTCTCGAGTAAACTTAAATGGTAACGGTGGAGGACGAGATATTAGTTTCCGTATATAAATCAACAACTACAGTAATTGTTTCCAGATCTGATTCGTCATCCGGGTAAAGTCCTCGTAAGTGAGTGCATCACAAGGCGGCTGAATCGGTGTCGGCACTAGCTCGAGAATGTTGCTAATCTACAACAACGACACTCTAATCGGCTACTGAAACTATAACAATGACATCCTACTCGAACTAATAAAACAATGCCCTAATCGAGAACTAAAAACGCAACAATGACATCTTACTCTACTACGATAACTACAACAATGACACCCTACTCGACAACTACAATTACAATAACGACATCCTAATCGACATCTACAACTACAGCCCTAAATTGACAAATACAACCAGAACAACGACGCTCTAATCAACACATACATGATACAACTATAATCCTAACTACAATTGTCACATCACGACGACACCCTATCAACAACTACAATTGTCCCCTTAACCTTAAATCTCGTATAGGAACGATGAAACTCAAATTTTGATAACCTCAACAATATCTCGATGGAAAGTTAAATTATTTGAAATTCGTAAAAATAAGACTAACATCTACCCATTTTTTCGCATTGCAAGGAGAACAAAGCTTTCTTACATAGACGGAAAAATATAATAAAATGTCACTTATTGAGGATTGTATAGCCCCAATCTATTCAAATATCGGTGAACAAATAATTGTTGATTATAACTTTATTATTTCACAAATTCATTGATAACTATTTATCAATCTTAATGGTGACCTTTCCCATAATTGTCCCCAACTTACTTCTAGGAGGAATTTGCTATTTGGGGTGAAAAACTGATTGGAACTTGTGTGGTTTGAGACAAACTCAATCATCATCATCATGAGCAAAATAACAAACAATAGACATTTTAACATTAATGACTAGATTAGGCTAAGCTTATAGTCTGTTGTCATTCCATGTCTAGTAAAAAAGAAAATATGTATAATATTCTTAGTAGAATTAAAAATATTATCAAGTTACAAGTGAAGTGAGCAGCACGTCACTAACATTATTACTCATGCTCAATTAATATACTTGTCCAAATATGGCGGCTGGAATTCAGGAATCCAAGGAGGTCAGGGGAGAGAATCCTGGATTCAATTTCCATGCCTTCATCCAAGCTAAATTATTAGGGCAGAACAAGAAAATTATGTGGGCTTTTCCATAGGATTCGAAATTAGATGAAGTTACGACCATTTGTTAGGCGAAAAAAGAACGGAATAGATATTTCATGATTCTTTAGATTTTTTTTATTTTTTAAGAGGAATCAAGGAAAAAATTATTCATAATAACGTTTGGGGAATCGAGTCAGTCAACTACATAAACAATTTTCTGATTTTCAAAACATATGTTTTTTTTTATATACATTGTACTGTTGTTTTCTAGTTTCATATTGGTAAAAACATAATGTGCATTGAACCCAAAGCATCTAACAATTCATACACAAAATTATCTGAGACTCAATACCAATATAACATCATTCTCATGCATTGCATCAATTCTTACAATCCCGACCATTACAGACATTGAGTTCTAAAATTCTATGTATTCCATAGTACGTGCTTTTCAAACAATCCTCTAAGTTTAACTAGCATTGAACCCGCACGTTGTGCGGGCGAGTTACATCTTTTTATCAACATTAATCAATTTTATTTCAGTATTTTGAATATTTTAATGTGTCATTCTATAATTTTTGTAATTTCAGTATTCAAAATTTTGTAAAGGTATTAGTGTTTTCCAACATTGTTAAACTTTATAAGTTTAGCTTGTGCTTATAATCTAATCGTTTTATGAGTGGACATCAAAATAATCTTAATTTTTAAAATTTCAATTCTATTGGATATATGTTGTATTTGGAAGATTATATTACAATATTTTGCATAGTCATATCACTATATACATATTTTCTCACATTAAGATAGTTGGCATAGCTTTCAAAATTATAATAAAGAGCTTTTGTTTAGAGTAAAACGGAATGTATGAACGGTTATATTGAAAAAGTTTAGCGTAAAGTATTTTGTACTGAAAACGTGTTGAGTTATAGCTCAGCCGTTTCCTACCGTTAAAATTACCTACCAATTTGGATCCAATATCCAGTATTTTCGATCCAACCGACATTCTAGAATTTCTTAAACATTGTTAAAAAAAGTTATAGGTATAATATGCCCATTTATTATGATGCTTTATCAAACATGCCTCTCTACTATTTTTTACATCAAATATGCCCCTGTACTTTGTAAAAATGATCAAACATGCCCTTTTGTTAAAATTTTCATCGAAAAACCGTTAACAAAGGCTGAACTTTAGTTTGGGCGACACAAATGACTAAAATATCCCTAATAAATTCACTTTAGAATTTTTTTGGTTCTTTTGTATAATCAAATCATTCAATTAATTTCACTTTGAAAAGACCCAGGGAAATAAATCAGGGGACAAAACTGACATTTTTCCTCTCATTTGCCAATGTCGGGTCGTCTAAATCTCTGTTCAACCATGATTGACGATTTTTTCAATGGAAATTTTAACAAAAGGGCATGTTTGATATTTTTTTTCAAAATACAGGAGCATATTTGATGTAAAAAATAATAGAGGGCCATGTTTGATAAAGCTTCGTAGTAGATGGGCATATTATACCTATAACCCTTAAAAATGTAGAAGAGTTTTCTAGGTGAAAGAGGTAAAATTTCTTAATTCTACCCAAACCTGAATTACCGCAGGAGTATAAAATAATTAACTATCAAACTATGGAAGAAAACTAAATAACCAAAAAAAACTACACGAAAAGAAAAAATTCCACAAAACATGGTAACTACCGCCATAAAAAAAGAATAAAAAAAATAAGAAAAACGGAAAAATCCGAAAGTTGCGGAGGAAGCTCCATGGCTGACGTGGAGGGGGTCATTTTATAAAACCCCTTTAATATATTTAAAGATAAAGATGATAAATTCCGAACCGGTAAAAGATTGCACTTGATATCATAGAATTCAATTGCCGAAATTTTCATATATGTGTGCTTGAAAAAACGAACAGAAAGACGCCACACTCTAGATTTGAATCTTGGAGTTAACAAAAATATGCACATCGAAACTCTTACATCAAGTGGATGGATCAGTAGAAAGGAAATAAATAAACACAACTGATATTGTAATAATCCTATGAAGAAGGAAGAAAGATGTCGGTTATGTGAAAAAAATGAGGAAAAGGATATTCCCCTGGCCTCTCCCACTTCTATGGTTTGGCCATTTTCTACAGAAAAAGCCAAAGAAAAGGGCCATTTCATAATCATCATATACCCACCTTTTCTCCACTCTGGATTATTGTAATTAACACTTTCCAAACAACAAAACAGAGATGCCATTTTCTCTTGCCAATATTTTGAGATCTTTGCTACCATGCTTCTGTTGGAATATCCTCAGAGGTTTTTCTTACAAAATTATCATCGCATGTACATGTAACAATCCGAATCGATGGATCGTGAGATCGAAACAGAACGCGGTAGTTGTATAATCTTGAAACCTGTCGTATCAGTAATGCTAACTGGATGCCAAAGTACTTGAAATTAATCCATTCTTAGACTCTAATCATGCAGGCCCCAAAGTATGAATATAATACAGATACAAGTATACAACATACTTGAGATTTCTTTATGCTGGGGCACAAAAAGAGTCAAGAATGATTACTTAATGACCATTAACGATTTAATGTAAGGCAGGATGTCCAACTTGGAAGACCTGTAATGTTTCCTTGAAACCCCACTAACTTAAAATACTAAAAAGGCAAAGGCATTAACAAATATATAGAGCAGCATCAGATGATTGAATTCTGATGATACAAGATTGGAATATAATCATCACCAGACCCAACTGCTATTTGCTATCATGGCCCTGGAGCCTTGAAAACAACCAGGTCAACCACTTCCCAACATAAACTCATCTGCATTCCATCTCTCTAATATGATAATAGCTATTTAGGTATGCACTCTCTTTCCAATCATGCATACTCATAGTACTCAGGTACCTGCTTAATCATTCGAGTGTAGTATGGTGCCTCGTCGTAATCGATTGAATGAACTTGAAGAAAGCAAAACTCGCCTTAAGTTTAATGTGCGTTTATACACTTTATAATAGCGTGTGATTGTTTCCTTGTATGTGATGAAAGGGAATGGTCACTGCCCTATTTAGGGTTTTGTAGAATCGGCTTACTCTATAGCGCGTCTTACTTCAAGCTCACAAAGTTGCAGCGCCACCATTCGAAGAAAAGACGTATCTGTTACGAAGCGCATCAGTGTAACTCCTTACATTGAGCTTGTCTTCTTCACAAACCAAGCATACATTCTATGTTCACTCGTTGGCCACCATGACACCGGAGCTGCAAAATTAGCATGAGAATATGGATGCACGTTATGTGATCACGCACGAGTACGGAAGCATACAATGCGACGAGCACAAAAGCATAAGCAGGAAAGGAAGGGGACTCTCATATGGACCATTTCGCTCATACAGGGCTGCACAGTGTGCACCAAAACACTGCAATACAGCGATTTGAACAATCTCCTGTGGTAATAATGCAAGACAATACTGGGAAACTCTACCTATTATTTTCGATGTGCCTCTATGTCTGGCGTTAGCTTCAGTGGCCGCCTTTTCCTTTGCCTATATTTTGCGTATGAATACCACAGTCCACCAGCAGTGTTGATGACCAAGCCAGTCACGTTCAGACCATGCACCTTCACCCCGCCAAGTAAGAAGAAACCAAGAGTCTGAACCAGAACCAGCAAAAGAAACATCAAGCTCAGACCTTTATGCAGAATATCTAAAACCAACAGTTCATTAACAAACCAATACCCAAAACTCAATTCAACACCACCCCACAGCATGATTCCAGCTAGTAATTTTACATCGAAGGAACAAGCAGAAGGTGTAATTGGACCTACCGTCGATCCAACACCTTTTAGTACACCAACTATGGTTGTTGTTAGAGCTGAGTTGACTATCGTACATAAGAACATTGTGTAGTTGAGAATGATTCCCATCACCAATGAGAGAATGAGTATCACCAAAAATGAGAAGGAATTACTCTGTCAACAGAAGCATAAATATGATGTTACTGCTTCAACAAATCATTAGTAGAAGATACAACATTCATGGAAAAGAAAAGCATGCTTAGGCAAGATTACTTCAGATAGTATTGCCAAAGAACGGACACATAACACCAAGTACAGACTAAGCAGTGATCATCTAGGCATTTGAGGCTTCTATCATAACTTAGCAATTCATGGTGACAATCATCCAACATTTTGGCTTTAGAACCACTGAAAATATCATCTCTTTCAACTTTTTCAAGAGAAATAAAGAAGCCCCAGGCCTAAAGGCAAATTTGTTAGCTTACCTTTGCGATTAATAACACCAAAGAGTCGGGGAATTCTCGAGTAACTATGATGAGGAATATCAAAAAAGGAAGAGACAAGAAGCTGTTGTAGAACATTATCTCAACTGAAGAAAGCCCATCTTCTGCACCAGACTTCTCCACTAAAACAAGGTACATGGTCTGCATAACTCAGAGAGCACTAGTACCATCAGCAACAGAAAAGGACTAACTTGAGATGTAGTTCAAGGCCTTAAAAGCAATTAAAATCAGCTAGTAGACTAACCTGGAAAAAAACAGAAACAAATGCCAACCCATAACCAAACAAGTCGAAGGAAAAATCTCCAAGCGCTGCGATAACAACTCCGCCAGCAGTGAGTAGGACAGATAGAGTCACCTGAAAATATGACAAAGACATGTTACTGTTTGAACATATGGTCCACAAAAGCAATTCAAGCCCACCATCTTTATGAAGAAGCATTGCAAAAGACCAAATGCGAACCTGAGTAGAAGGCCTTCCTTTCCCAGCAAAAAAGCCAGCAATCAACACAGCAAGAGGAGTGAGCCTCTTTATTGCAATATACATGGGAATGTTAACCCCTTTCAAGCTGGCCAGAGCAAATGCCACATTGGCATTGTAGAAGAGAGAAACAGGGAGAAGCCTCTTAGCTGTTTGGAGATCGAGTCCCTTCGATCTCGTGTATCCTGTTTTCCGCCCAACGTAAATAAGCAAGGCTGTAGCCACTTGCTAAGAAAGCAACCACGAAACAAAGCTGAAATCTTTTAAGCAATGGTTATGACCCAAAATTTGCAGTTTACAGTCTCAAGAATGTGGAAGAAATGAGCTTTTACTTGGAAAGTGAGAAGTGTCATAGAGTGAGAATACTGCATCACAATGGCCTTGTTGATGAACACCATCGCCATTGAAGCAATCCCATATGAAAGCGCCGCAAACAAACTGCATTAACGAGGGGGAGATCAGTGGATTGAACATTAATAAACCTAAAGTTCATAATAACTTGGGGGTAAAGCTTCCAAATTCAAGATTGAGCAGTCTTCAACCCGCACTAACTTGCATTTGACATAGTGAAAAGAGACTGATTATAATTCTGCATTAAGTGAACTGCAGCAAATGAATGCAATGAATACAAGTAAAGAACCTGAGAAAAGAAATTGGGTCAGCATCTCTGCGATTCTCCATGGCTCCCGATCTACCAAAAGAAACTGGACAAATGTGTCTACCCGGCTATCTGGAACTCACACATAATCCAATTCCCAGAAGCAATTGAAACTGCAAAATCAGAAACCAACATAAAGTCGCCTGCTTGAAAGAGAATTCAAGTGAAGAAGGGCGCAAAGGGGGGAGAAGCCGAAAGAAAGCGACGATATTGGATCAAGAATTATAAAAAGGGGAAAAGGGTAGGGACCTGAAAAGAGCAAGTGAAGCGGAGGGATTCAATTGACAGTGTTGCAGAGTCGCATTAAGAACTGAAGCGGGGTTACTGGTTTTTCTGTGAATCTAAGGGGAGGTCACAGTGGGTAGCGTTATTCGAAGAAGCGGCGTGGGTGCGCGGAGAGAGCGGCATGGTGTTTGCTGCTGGCTGAAGCCAGTGACTTTTTAGTGCAAGATACAGTGCTAATTAAATTACTTCATTCATCTGGGTTTTTACTGTTATCGCAACAAACAGAATCACCATTAACAGGAAGCTGGATGGAAAGGAAAGGAAAGGAAAGGAGATGGTGAGGTGTAAATGCGGGACGGGTGATCGCCTCTAATTGAATAGAATACAGAATAGGATAAATTTAAAGCTAGAAAATTTTTTATTGGATGTGGGTAAAATCCAATTTGATTATTACGAGGAATGGACGGATATGATTTTTTTACGGTTTAATTTGAGCTCGATCAATTAGCATACGAATATTGTATAGAAATAATCATTTATTTATTTTTCGTAAATTTATATTGTTTTTAATTGATTTTTTTCATTCTAGTAATTTATCGTCATACTTTTTCACTTATGTGACTAAAGTATCATGTGAATGTTAACATATTGATTGGAGCTATAAAGTGAAATTATTACTCCTAGTTAACTATGGATACCCGAAACTCGAACGAGTATGGGGCATGGTTTTGATTTGTCACCTGGTTCTTTATGTGTGTATGACTAAAACCCAAACTATTTTAGGTATAGTAATGGATATGCACTATTTTGATCAAATTCATACATGTATCTCTTCCAAAATCTCGAGTTATTGAGACCAACTGGTTCTTAACTTGGTATCAGAGCTGGTTTTGCTAAGCAGTCGCGTGTTAAAAAATCTGTATGCCCCCCTGATATTAACATTTTATTAATATGATATCATATTAGAAAGTGGTATATGATATTCATAATTAACATTCTCTTGACAACTCAATTTAATTGTGACCAACTATAGTTTATGATATGACATTAGAATTCGTAACTTACTTGCCATTGAACTCAATTTATTGTGACTTTAATTAACTTTATCTCAACAACTCAATTTATTTTTACCAACTAATTTTAGAGCACTTCTACTATGCTATATAGTATTGGTGCTTTAATGTACAACTTAAAGTTGTACCATAACATTAAATGTATAAGTTTAGGTTGTACCATAAAGCAATTTGTACCATTATGTTATGGTACAACTTTACAACTTGAAGTTGTACCATAACATAAAGGTACAAGTTCAAGTTGTATCATAAAAGAATTTGTACAAAAAGTGTAGGTACAATCTAAAGTTGTACCGTAACGTAAATGTACAATTTTAAGTTGTACCATAAAGGCAAAATCCTATAGCACCAATACTATATAGTATTGTAAAATTTCTCCTAATTTTATGACATGATATTAAAATGCAAAACTTACTTGTCATTGAAGTTACGTGATCCTCACAATCTCAATATTAACTTTTGTCTTAAAGTAATTAGTATGATAGATTTGTTTTGGAATACGACTAGACACTTCATTGAAGTTAAAACAGAACAATTGGCATAACCAAAATCCAAGAACCCGGAAAAAAACACGCACGCGCTCCGCCCGGTCTTCATTTCATGCATGAAAAGAAGGGAAAAGGAGGGAGAAACGAAGCAAGTGGAGAGCAAACCAGTACATATAGCAAATGAACCATCAACCAAAAAAGCATGCCAGCAAAAGGCAAAGCAAACTCATCCATGGCGAAACAAGGCAGCAGGATGCTCAGCAGTCTTCCCCATTTCTTCCAGCCCCTCCTTCCAGGCTTCCACGATCACTTTGTACGTCACAACGCTTGCCCTTTTTTCCCTCCTTCACCTTTCTCTGCTTATGGGTCATGGTTTCTAATGAATGAATATACATTGCAATATGCTCTCAATCAAGCAGTCGATTCCAGTTGGATTTGGGAAGTACTTGGAAGGAAGGGAAGTGGGTGAAGGAAATATTGCTGTGCTGAGAAGCCCTGGAGGGAAAATCTACAGAGTTGAGATGGAGAATGGAAGAGAATTCAAAGATGGGTGGAAGGAATTCGTTGATGAACATGATCTGCATGTTGGTGATGTGGTGGTGTTTAGACTTGTTGATGATCCCATGGTGTTTGATGTCATGATTTTCGACCCGAGTGCTTGCGAGAGACCATATCCTCACAATGAAGTTGATGTTAAGACAGAGGAAGTAGTTGCAGCAGCAGAAGAAGAAAGGCCTTTGCCATGTGCTGCTGCTGGTGTAGCAGAACCTGAAACAGGGCTCCATAGCAGTAAGTATGAGTGCCTCATGTCTGAATTGCTTGAAAGAACCATGTCTTATCTGGGTTGTTGGCTTTCTTTTGATGAATCAGTTGAAAATGGTTCAGGGACACCAATGGAGACGATCAGGATTGCCAAAGATGGTCCTTCTGAGGCAAAGAAACCCTACTTTGTGGTATCCATAAAGCCTGACAATCTAAATAATCGCAGACAGGTTGGTGTGCTTTTAGTTTCAGATGGTGATGGCTCATAAACTCTAATTGTAGTTGTTCAGCCATTCACTGGTTTGCACCCGTAAGCAGCGGATACCTAAGTGCTTTTCGATGACGTATGGCCTGAATCTGGGGAACGCTGAGGGGGTTGTTTTGGACGAAGAGGGTAGATCGTGGCCGGTGAGGATAAACTGCTACTGGAAATCCTCTTGCGATACTTACATCGAACGAGGTTGGGGAGCTTTCCAGAAGGAAAATGAGCTGAAGCTGGGTGATACCTTCAATCTTGAACTTGTTCAGGGTGGTCAGAAGCCAGTCCTACGAATGTCAGGTGGGCTCTGCACTTCTCCCTTCATTGCTCATGCTTTCTTATCAGATCACTATTCCAAGTTCTATATGAATCATATGATAGCTTAGATTGAGCCTTGACTGACTCCTAATGTATGACGCGAAGGGCTGCACGCAAATCCAATGCTCGAGAAGGCGTACAGCGAGAAGGTAAGGAAGGAGAGAAGAAAGAGAGTGGAAGTTAAGAAGTATCCGATCCATATTCAGGACTCGCCAGCTGCAGGGTTTTCAGAGATGGCGGATACCCATTTCATGCTTACTGTA
The DNA here is from genome assembly GCA_964030455.1 of Linum trigynum. Lineage (NCBI taxonomy): Eukaryota > Viridiplantae > Streptophyta > Magnoliopsida > Malpighiales > Linaceae > Linum > Linum trigynum. The sequence goes on along the minus strand of OZ034817.1, from coordinate 57,966,954 downwards.
ACTAACCACTTTCTGGGAGTTTACCCGGTAAGTACTCTATACACATGAACTTTGCCAGTTTTGGATCGGAAAAAGCTGACAATTTGGAGTTTGGTACATATGAATGTTCAACTGCAGAGTATCCCGAATAAGTTGGCGCGGTATGGTGGTCTACATGGCGGATCTCGGAGTCTCATCCTCACAAACGAGAAAGGACGTGATTGGCTGGTGACAGTCGAGACGAGCACAGACGACGTTACTTATATCGCAAACGGCTGGACCGAACTTGTCAGGGAGAATGGACTCGGTGTTGGAGACACCGTCAGGGTAGATCTGGTTGAAAGAGGAATGAACCCTGCCATGAGTTTCAAGGTAATACGGCCTAAACACTGTCCTTTCGTCTCAAGTCTCAACCTCGAAGTATTGAAAGGATAACATTGATGACAAAAGAAACAACATTTGAAAGTTAAATCATGGTTTCCCGAAAAGGAAAAACTACAATGCAAGTTCTTCCCAACAGAAACAACATTTGAAGTTTGAACCATGGTTCTGAAACAAGCTAGTGCTGCTGCAGGTGGTTTCAAGGAATACCAATGCCAAACAAAGAGAAACCTCGAGCGATAAGTAACTAAGCTAAGTGCAGCATCCTGAAGGAAACCTATGTTCATAGAGGCAAGTCATTTTCAGGGGGCATTGGAGATCCGTCTACTGCATCGGAACTAGAAATCTAAACATTTCTGAACTCTATGTAGTCAAAATGTAATGTGAATGGACTTGGTAACCAAAAAAAACGTGTTTTTGGTCGTGAGACCCTTGAGGCTACAAGGCCATAACAAGAGGATGAAAAATGTGACCAGGGGAACATTTTCGAGCATTACATGGCGCGCCTGTGCAAAAATCAGTTTCTGGGCATACACAGAATGAAGAACAAGAGTATGCCCCTCGTGCTTAACAATCTTTGTATGAATATGGATGGAGGGTAGCAGATACAAGAAGCTGTTGTCTACAAAGTAGAGTCCAAAGTTCAAAACTCCACTAACAGTAATAATAATTTACTTTCAAAAGGTTACTGTATTTCATCCAGGACATACTGCCCTGTATACCCAAAAAATAAACGAAAATAACTCTTGAACAATGCCAGAAAAAATGGGACACTAAGTTTGAAACAAAAATGCTCCCTACCAAGTACCAAACTATCGGTACCACTACAAGGCTAGGGGCTAGGACATAAACCGTATGTCTATTCTTGATGCAGGTGAAACAAGTTCGACACTTACGGTTTATCATAATCTAGTACATACTATGGTAATAATCCACACAAAATCTTAATCGACGATTCAGAGAACTATTGGACTACTCACCTGTAGAGGCTAAGAACCTGTAATGCAAAGATCACGACAGCGAAGGAACAATGTGATATGTATTCCTTTGCTGTGACCAAAATCTTTCCATACGGTGTCCGGAAAATGCTGAATAATAATGTAGGGTGTTGTGTTGCCTGACATCAAAAGTTAACAATAGGTCGAAAAATTGCTCTAACTCACATATATAATGGCTCTACTCCATGGACGTATCCAACTATCCATAACTCAATGGCTGGAAACTTAGACCACACTTTTCTTGCTTCGAAAGCCCTCCTTCAAAAGAGCAAATTTCTTCTTGCACTGGTTCACCGTCTTCCCAGGTACTGCTGCTGCAACTCTTTCCCAACGCTGATTGATCTCCTTGGGGAAAGTTTTCAACGCTTGGACAAGTGCCCTCTCCTGTACAGCAGACCATACATCCTGATCTGAAGAAGATGACGCTGCTGTGTTTCCATCACTACTTCCATCATCGGGTTTTGGGGTTTCCCCACTCGGAGGGTCTTCAGGTTTAGAATCCACAGTAGCAGCAGTATTGACTTCAGATCCCTGAGGATTTATTACAACACCGCCGACTTCTTCCCTAGTTGTGAGAGGAGACGCAATGGATGGGCCAGGTTTCCTCTTCTCCAGAAAGGAATCAAAAGCTTTGGCAGAGTCGGGCTTTTGTAGGAGGACAGTTTTTGTCGCCTTGATAATTTCTTCCACAGATCTTCCTGTCCCAATATACTCTGAGATAACCTCCCAACGACGAGATGTGCCCTTAGGATATTTTTGCATCCCTTTCCTCAGAAGCTCGATCTCTTCTCTACCCCAAGGCTTTTCTTTTCTGCTGCTAGAAGAACTGTTGCTAGTATGGAAACTCCCATTGGATGTAGTAGAGCCGTTCTGCTGTGGTACCTTCTTCTCATCTTCCTTCTTGTGACTCTCCTCAACATCTTCATCACCTCCGCCACAAGCATTTCTCAAAAGTTTGGCTTTTTGCTCTACTGTCTCTTTACCTTCCATATTTTCACATAAACTCCTTAGTTGCTCAATATCGAATGACATGCAAAGATTTTCAACATCATCTTCACGGAGACCGAGCAACCGCTCCGACACAATAGATGCTGAAAGGGTACGAAGGCGGGTACGTTCTTTTCTTAAAAGCTTCTTCTCCTTCTCCTTGGCCTTCTTCTGTAGTGAAGCAGCTTCAGCAGCACGCTTCCCTTCCTCTTCTTTTCTCCGTTTCTCTTCTTCAGCAGCTCTTGCAGCTTCTTCCTCCTGCAATTTTTTGGCTAAATACTTTGCCTCCTTTTTTCTCTGCTTCTCAGCTTTCTCCTCTTCCTTCCTCCTCGCTATTCTCGGGTCTTTTCTGTATGCATTGTCGACAAGGGCACGGACACGAACATATTCTTCTTTTCTAGCCTTTTCTGAGAGCTTTGCATTTTGCCTCTCCATCCACCTCTTATGGTCACGAGATTCAGCTTGCTCAACATCAAACTCATCAGCATGAGGGAATTCCCTCCAGCTTTTGAAGCCATACCAGAAATCATAAAAGCTGTCCACTTCTTTTATAGGACTATTATCATTGCCCAATGGTGGCACCGGCTGGGTAACAGACCAACGACCATTCCTCACAAATGCTGGGCCAAACACTTTAAAGAAGTCCTGGGGTGCACAATCGGTAGGGATTTCATCATCAAACTCATCAGTGGAGTCATAAATTCTCCTCTTCACAGGGTCCATCAGAGCCTCATAAGCCTCTTGGATGGCTTTGAAATGAGTTTCTATTTCATCCTTTTTAGCTTGTTTGGCAGCCTCAGTCTCCTCAGCGAGAAGAAGAGAGGCTTGTTTGTCAGGATGATACTTCAGAGCAACTTCGCGGTAACTTTTTCGAATTTGCTCTTCTGTAGCAAGGTACCTTAGATGACTCAACCCTAACAGTGCATAATGATCCTGTTGGGCGTCTCCAGTTCCTTTCTTTTTCCCTTTGCTACTACTGTAAGATTCAGATGTTGGCATGTGGGTCTGCTCCTTGTCTTTGGAAACAGTATCATCTTTACTATCCACAGCCTCCTCCTCATGTCCAAGGAGTTTAAGAGCAACAGCATGGAAAGAATGTCCTGCGGGTTCATATTTTTTAGCTTTGACTGGAAGGCCATTTGAAGAAGCAAACACAGGCTTCCCGCATACAAGTTCTTGCGAATAGGTTATAAGCCGGAAAGAGTTCTGGAGAGTCATGCTGATTCTTTGAATTCACTATAACCAGTGAAGTGGTAATAATCAGAATTCAAGCCAACCCTCTCGATATGATGAACTCTTTGTCCAAACTGCACAAGACAAGTTGCAAGGAGTAAAAAAAGTGGAACAGGAATATAATGCAGCTTTAACAAGTACTATAGGTATACAACTAGGATTATGGTACCAGATAACAAGCAAACATCTCAAATAGGCATGCTAGTGACTCAAAATTATTTGCTCCCAGTGCACGTCTACCGGGGGGGAGGGAGAAGAAAACACCAAAATCCCAGGAAATTTTTACAACATGTTCTTCAACAACATAGTTAGCAAGCAACACATAACTGCTTAGGATGCCATCCCATCCCATCCCATGATCCCATCCTTGGATCCAGAAGCAGCTGACATGTGCATGGCAAAGATAACGTCTGGCCCTCTAAAATAACAAAAAGGAATCAATGCACTACACGCCATGCTACACCGTTTCATTATACTAAATCAAAAGTAATCAGCAGGGCAAAACATCCGATGCTTATCCAAGATCACGGAGATAGCCCTCGAGCTAGAGTGACGCACAAATATCCAGACTTCAACTTTAAATATCAAACAAATCTAAGAGAAAACTAAGATAACTAACAGCACTGCACGGCTGGTAATACGATCAATCACACCGAAACTACATGTGTTTAACTTTGCTTCAACCAAATTCGTACACTAATAATCGTTGGTGAAACATCATCCCAGAAGAAGGTATAGCTATAGTGAGACGATTGAACTACAAAGGTAACTGCTTAATCAAATCCCCACTAAAATAACACAGATGATGTCTCGTCCACCTGATCCTATGTAGCAACAGGAGTGAGTTCATACACCCCGTAAAGGAAATGGATCCAAACACAATGCACAACAGCGGCAGACGAATCAGCCAGCTGCACCAATAGATTACCTAGAACATGTTCATCGAATCTGATAGAAGTAAATATGTCAACCCAAGCTAATATCAGGTCACAACAGCGGAAATCCCTCGTCCATATCAGTTGGAGTAAACAAATAAGTAAAACAACTTAGCATTCACCAATCAATAGCAGAAGCAGAAAATTAATGGGAGAATGCTAGCTTACTCTTGGCGAGAAAAGAGGAAGCCCGGTGTAAAGCCAAGATATGGATGCCCTCGAACCAGAGCTACAAAGCCAACACTTCAATAGCTCTGAAATCTGAAGAAAACCCAGAAAGCACCGGCCAAAGCTCACCGCCAACCAGTCACGGGACAGACCAGCCACGAACAATACACCACACTTCGGCCGCCGCCGCCGTCCCGGAACGAGGTGCTTGCTTCTAGATGGAGTAACTGAAATCAGCGAACAATACCCAATTTGAAGATCAACATCAGCGATCCCGATATACTCGTAAAAAAAAGAAGCTCGACAAACCAAGAACAAAAATCCAACGAATATGTTGAGATGAGTCTCCCACGCACCTCAGCTATACCGTTATTCGGGAAGAGACGAGCGAGCGAGCGAGAGTATGGGGAACGAGAGGGAGAGGGAGATGTTGTCTCTGCCTCGTTGAAGCACTAATGGCGGGGTTCGAAGGTATATGAGTTGTTGGATTAGGGTTTCTGGGAGGAAGACGCGGCAGCAAGCTTAGGAAGGGAGGGTCGGCGCCAATTGCCAAACGACGCACCCTTGCATAGATGAGCAGTACGACTTTTAGGTTTTATACGGTCCTTTTTGACACATTTGCGCAAGTATATTCCCATCCCTAACACATACGAGTGGCGGATCCAGGAATTCTATATAGGAGTGTTCTCTATAAAAAAAATTAAATTAAATATAATAATTAAATAATTATTAAATAATTATTCTTATCTCTAACTAATAAAAGTTTCATTAAAAGTTCAGACGTGTTTCATCAAATGATAAAATGCATTCGGTGTTTATCCTGCTCAACAAATATCTATCGACATATCTTACTTGACAAGGATATCTCGTAATTGAGTTTAATCGTTAGGTTTTGAAAATAATTAGAGATAAGAATAACATTTTACTATTATATTTGGATCTAAAACACAATAACAACATAAACTACTACTTAAATATTATTTATACCAATACGCAAACTACTACGGGAGATTGGATAATCATTTTCCCAAATTTTAAAGGTGTCCCACACTACCACTTAAACATTTTTTTTTCTCATACGCAAATTACTATCGTAGGTCGAATAATCGTGTTTCCAAATTTTAACCATGCATGTATCCGCCACTGCAAATACCTAACAATAAACAAAATCTAGCGGGTGAGATCATTATCAACACTAATGCATCGGATTCCATAAAAACTAAATCTAGCGACTTACCTTTAGCTGAAAATGGTGAATATAAGATGAATGGGCTAAATTACATGTTTGGTCAGTCAAATTACTTAAATTTTTCACGTTTGCTACTCGAATTACTTTTCTTTCTTATTTGTCACTGACTTTACAAATCGTTGCATCGTTAGTCACCGACCGTCAGTCTCCGTTAAAGTCCGTTAACTCTGTCAGATTTTTTATGACATGGCAAACGGAATGCTGACGAGACCACTAATTTAATGACATGTCATTTAAAATATTAAAAAATAATTTCCAGGGCCCCATCCACCGTCTCTTTTCGTTTCTCGGACTCTTCTTCTTCCACAGGTTCTGTCCTCTCCTCCAAAAACCCTAATCCTGTAGCAGCTGTGCGCTCCAGCCTCTGCTGTCGATTCAACACACTAAGTTAAGGGTCTCGTCGATTCAACCCTATATGTGCGCCAAGTTGCTCCGCAAGATGTCGTGGAAGAATTACATCAATGACCACCTCAAGTGTGAAATCGAGTGCAACCACCTCTCTGCTTCAGAGCATCATCGGCATTGACGCCACATTTGAACCCAGAGCGCCACCTTCCCTTATATTGTTTGCTTCTTCTTTCTCTTTGCTTCCCTCATGATTCCCACAAGTTTGATTCGTTTGGATTCGGGGTTATACTGTTGTTCTTATCATTTGTTTGTCGAGGGCTTGTGTGGGGTTGAGCGGTTGATGGATTGGATGTGGTTGAGAAAGTTGTCCGTCCTGCTTGATTTGTGCTTCGTTCGAATTGGCTTCACTTAAAATTTTGTTTGTGATATTTTATTTCAACTCAAGGCTGAAGAAATTAGTGGCATCATCAAAGTTTCGATGAGCTTGGTCTTGGAGGCTCAAAGTACATAGTGATTCAAGGCGTGGGCGCGTGACTGAAGCTGTCATTCGAGGGAAGAAGGTGAGGATGTATGCACTCTGTGTAGCTTCAAGCGACTCGGCGATCTAACCGGTCCCCAGCAAATAGGAAATACCCCGCCCGCATTCGGCGGCGGCGGCGGCGTGTAGGTGAAGATGATGGTTCAGCAGAGCAGAGAGCCGGATCCTAATCTGGCGGCGAGAGTTGAGACTCGAGCTTAGCAGGAGAGACAATTGTGGACAGCTCTGCGGGAGCAATAGTGTTAGTTTATTATTTTTATATTTTTTCATTTGTTTTAAATGACATGTCATTAAGTTAACTGTCAAGTCAGCAGTTTGGTATGCCACGTCATCAAAATTTTGACGGAGTTAACGGAGTTTTACGGAGACTAACAGCGAAACGATTCGTAAAGTTAGTGGCAAATAAGAAAGAAAAGTAAGTCAGGTGGTAAATGTGAAAGATTTATGTAATTTGAGTGACCAAATGTGTAATTTAGCCAAGATGAATGTTAAAAACTTAAGTTGTTTATCTATCCAAATAAGTTGTAAATCTGTAACTTTAAGTTATTACGACACAAAAAGTAATGCTCCATTCATCTAGTCTGTAGTGTGATTTGGAGCAACATATACTTTATATGTTGTATGGCATGTCCAATTTATTTGCACATCGTTCTTATTTCTTGCACGACGGTTGAGATGAAAATGGTGGATGATAACATATCGTCTCCTAATCTAGAGGATGGTATCATCATTTCCAAACCTTCTACTTGCTGATAAGAAAAACTTCACGCAACTTATGATCTGTGGTGCACAATGGATTAATTGATGCCATTCGAATAGGTGTCAGGGACTCGGGCTCCATTTTAAAAATCTTAATCTTGGAAAAAAAAAGACGCCAAGACAATTTCATTAGGTATATTCATTGTATTATTCAATGTTGGGGTTTCTTGTGTGGTGTTCTTATTAAAACTCAAAAAGCACCTCATTGGCAAAGAAATTATGTAATGAGCAAGCCTCTAACACAATTTACAGTTTTTGAGAATAGATATTTCTATAGAAGACACATCTATTTTCATGGTTGATGCACCAACAACAGTACATAGCACATACTCCCCCACCCTAAGTGGCGGAGTCAGTGGCTTACCAACCAGTATATTCTTAGAATTTGTTACACATTTTTCATGTAAATTTATGTATTTTTGAAATTTCAAATCATCTTACTTCTCTTTCTCCAGATTCGTCTAGGGTTGTTTGTTTACCCATCAATTCGAGATAGGGGTCAAACCAGATGCCTAAATCAGTTAATAAATTATAGACGTCACATGGAATTATACAACAATAAACAGGAGAATCGTGCATTAAAGATGATTCACTAAACACTCATAATCCATTAGATGTAGGATTCGGGAGTCACAGATAAATATCACAAAAATATTACTCTTCCTTTTCAATTTGAAGCTCAAAATGGAACGAACTTGGAATAAGTTAGTTGATTTTCTCGTTAAGTCAATCAGTTTTTTGGGTTCTCATATTCTCCCCACTCATATAGTCCTATTGGCAATCCAATCTTCTAGCATTTTCATTGTTTGTCAATCCATGCAATTGAATGGGTGCTCCTCCTCCTATGTAACTAATTTGAGCTCAATATGTCCTTAGGAAGAACACCAATTTAGAGAAAGGTAAACTAGATAATTGAATTATCAACAAATTTTGTTGAAGATAATGACGATTAAAGGATGTCGATGATCCTCACTTGTGCTTTGATTTTGGCAATGTGTGATCACAAAGGAGAGAAATGTATTTTCATTGTGTTTTTCAGGCGAGAAACAAGGGAGGCACAAATATGTGGGAAAGGTGGGGCGGGTGACCGCATATCTACACTCTAATAATCAACATTAGTGATACAATAAGGAAATATAGAGAGATAATGTAGAGAGATAAGTCATATGTTAAAATGAGTAGAGGAGAAGGAGAGACTCTTTCTTTGAAAGACCTAAGAGCATATTTTATAGGTAAAGCCTTGCGACACTTTGTTAGGATTTTTTTTTTTTACAAAAGATAATCATATATTGATCTAATGAAAAGATAGTTACATCCTGGAATTCAGCTAGGTCCGGAAATCAAAGAAGCGACTCATAGTCGGGTACAAAGAGAGGACTTTTCTAGCCACCGAATGGGCTACCCTATTACCACGCCGACCTACAAATCGAACACTAAACCCTGGGTTGCTGGCAAAATACTGCACGAGTTCTTCCAGAATAGCCCCTAATCGGTTATCTCTGGTGTCAGCCTGGTTGATTTTGTCGATGATTACTTTGGCGTCCCCTTCAAAACTAATGGCCGTGAAGCCGAGCGCTAGACACCACAATACAGCTTCGCATAGGGCAATCAATTCCACCACCAGGGGATCATCAAACCAAGGAAATTGAACTCCTTTAGCCATCAGAATATCCCGAGCCGGGGTCATAAGAACCAATCCACCTGCAGAGTGCGATCCACTCCTAGTCGCCCCATCCCACATGCAAACAACCCTGTCAACCCCCCCGGACCCAAATGGTGTATCTCAGGGAGTGCAGTCGGAGGAACTCTATCCACTGGAAGACGGACCCACTCCTCATATTGCTGATGAAACTGCACATCAAGGCAGGAAACCCAAACTGTTTGCCTTCAAAGACAACCCAGTTGCGAGACCGCCAGATCTTCCAAAGGACAGCGACCACTACCATAAATAACGTAGGTTGGTGAACCAAAGCCATTAGCCGTTTAAGGAACAAAGGGAAAGTATGATGAGGTAGCCCCTCCCCCAGATACGCTAAGCCAGAATAGTCCCAAAGGGCCCGTGCTACCAGGCAATCGAGAAAACGATGCTCCATCGTTTCAGAACTCCCCCAGCAAACTGGGCATCTGGGAAGCACATGGACCCGTTTATCAATAAGGGCCTCAGTAGTGGGCAGGATTCGATTGAGAATCTGCCAGACAAAGACTTTCAGCTTGGGGAAAATATTAGCTTCCCATAAACGAATCCAGCTAGACTTGTCCATCCAGCTAACCGTAGACCTCCAACCCCCCCCCCCCCTCCTTTTATCAATTGAGACAGCTAAATGGTAGGCAGATTTGACCGAGAAGACCCCATCCAGAGTATCATGCCAGATTAATCTATCCTCAACGTTATGCCGCGGACGATGAATAGTTTTGATGGCGCGACAGGTCGGTGGGTCAAACCATTAGCTAAGATTGAGATCATTCCAGCAGCCTTTGCAGTGTTTTCTAAGCTTTGGTCCATATGCGGACCGTATTTAGTATTTACTGTTTGAGTTTGGTTATGCCATATTTACACCCCAAAAACTATCTTGTTTTCATAATTAGTTGATTTTAACATATGAGGCGAATTCAAATCGTCTTTTTGAAACTCAAGTTGAGTTTAGGTCATTTGGAGGTTGGGACTCTATATTTAATCAAGGGTTAATATTTTCGTATGGCCTGAACTTTGACCAAAATAAACATTCTGGCCAATCTTTTCGATCTATAACATCCTGGTCCGAACTATACACCAAAATAAACAATTTGGCCAAACTCGATGTTTGACCGTTAACTTGGACGGTCAAACGCGTTGACTAATGGTCAACGCGCCATGTCAGAAGATCTGATAAATATTTTCTTTTGTTTTTTATTTTTGGTTTAACTAAGGTATTAGATGATCTTTTTAATTTATAATAATTTAAAATTAGGGAATGTGTGGAAATTGTGAATTATTTTAAATATTTTATGCTGACTTGGCAGTGACATAGCGTTTGACCGTCCAAGTTAACGGTCAAAAGTCGGATCTGGCCAAATTGTTTATTTTGGTGTATAGTTTGGGCCAGGATGTTATAGATCGAAAAGATTGACCAGAATGTTTATTTTGGTCAAAGTTCAGGCCATACGAAAATATTAACACTTTAATCAATGTATGTATTATAATTTGATGCATTTATTAAATGTGTGAATTTGGAAAATACATGTTTTGGAGGTCTAGGTTGTTTTTTTTATAAATAAAAAGTTGTACACTGTTCATAATCAATGACATATTTACCCTTCGTTTACTAAGGATAGATGGGTTGTAGATGAGAACAATATTGGAATAAAGAAGAGTTATAGGGAACAAATATGAAATAAAACTTGGGTAGACACTCCATTGTTATCAACTCACCTTTTGATGTGGACTGATAATCCGCCTAATTTTGAGTGATTGTAGGTGGACCCATAAAAAATGTAATACATATATTATATCTCAATTTAACCTAAAACACGACTTGATCTTGACATTACATGTATTTGCTAAATATTTCACCTGAGATTCCAACCTCTAAACTCATATTAGTCTTGAAAATCACCACTAGTTGAGTAGGGATGTTAATTTGAACCCGCCTCGCAGGGTATTTTACCTGACCTAACCTGTGATAGGACGAGTATTACCCGCCCTGTAGTAGAGTGGGGCGACACATGGGTATCCACTTTCGACTGGTACTACCCCATTTTTTACCCATGTTATCGCAGCTTCTTATAGTGTCTATCCATATTTCTCCTATTTTGGCTTTTTTCAACTAGTTATACTCAATTACCCGTTCTATTATCACTATTTTTCATTCATAGTGTTTTTTCCCTTGTTTTATCGTTAAGAATAAAATTTTGCGTTTATATTTTTAAGAACATGTTAGAGTGGATTAACTCTCTCCACCCCATACCTACATGAATATTACCCAACCCAACTCGTAGTAACATGGGACGTAGAATCGAAATTCACTTGACTCGGTTGGCTAACGGGCGAACTCGTGATTATTAATTAATCATGTTAAACCGGAAAGATAACCAAATCCGCAACCCGACCCGGGTGTGGGCCCATAATTCTTGCCTCCTTTTCCAAACTTCCTATACTGCTGTTATTGTTCCAGCCTCGACGGACGAACAAAGCTTGAAAATTGAGAAACCCTAATAAATCCTAATTTGCCCACAGCCCATTCTCGCGGAAACCCTAAATTCACCAATTCGGATACGGAATACATCTCCCGAGGGGCCAGATTCGAGCTCTGATACGATTATTGCGAATTATTTTAATCTCAGTTATAAAAGGGTTAATGTGCGACGAGTAGATGCATGTCGGTGGAATTCCGGTGGATCTGAATTGGTTCCTTCGATTTATATTTAGCATCTTTTTCATTGCTGGGGGATTGCTGTACCTGGTCAAGAACACGGCGTCGAAGTACTTCGAGGTCGACGCCAGTTTCGAAGGCGCCGGTGGTGGCACTGGCGGTGCCACTGCTGATCGGAATCGGTCAGTGCCGTCGATTACAATGGAGTCGCCGGAGGAGCTTTCTACCTGCGATAATTGTGGCAAGTCTGGCAAGAAGAAGTGCACCCGTTGCAAATCTGTTCGATACTGGTACGCATACTCTGGACCATCCTGTTGTTTTCTTTGTTTTTATCGAAAGTCTTCCTGCCTTGTGGTTCTCTGTCCAAGAATTACAGTTCCCATGAGAGGATTTGCCTTTCGTATGAAGAAAGGAGCAAGCTTTGTTTGTGATTAGTTCTTTGGGACAATACGTCTTGTAGCTAGGAATGGCCAGTTAATCAATTGTACACAGAAGGTTGTCAATCATTATAAAGTTTTTCACATTCCTCTTTTCTATGTTTGGCAGTTCGAAGGAGTGTCAAACATCACATTGGAATTCTGCTCATAAATTTAAATGCAAAGAACCAAGCAAAGCGAATTCAGCTCTTATACGAAAACCCAATAGTGGTAAACACTTTTCTGGCATTGCGTTGGTTCTTGATACTCAAAAGCGCTTCAAGAAACCTGGGAAGGTAATTTTGTAACTTTATTAGTTTCACTCTTCATAGTTCCTTAAGATGAATCAATGACATACTTAAAATTGATTTTCAGGTACTTTTCCCGTATGAGGAATTTGTTAAATTATACAATTGGGACAAAACGTTTCTGCCCTCTGGACTCTTAAATTGTGGAAACAGGTTGGTTCTAGATTCTACTGTAAAGAGCTAAACTTTGCTAGACTTCTGTTTTGCTGGCTTCCTATATGTTTGTTTTGATTCCTTTTTTCCTTTTGAATGCATAGTTGCTTTGCCAATGTGGTTCTGCAATGTCTGACATACACAAGGCCATTGGTTGCATACCTGTTGGAGAAAGGCCATCACCGAGAGTGTAAGCTCTGGTTATTAAATGCTTATGATTTTGGATTATCCTCAGATGAATGTAGGATGATTCCTCATATTGATGATCATTTTTTTTACACATTGATGATCATATTTTGGTTTCCAGGCAGACGTGATGACTGGTGCTTTTTGTGCGTTTTTGAATCCCATGTTGAAAGAGCCACCCAAAGTCCACATCCCTTTTCCCCAATTAACATACTCTCCCGCTTGCCTAACATTGGTGGTAATCTTGGCTATGGGAGACAAGAGGATGCCCATGAGTTCATGAGGTTTGTGTGTTCTCGTACCATTAGTCTATCTGTCCATGACACTCCACACGGTTCCTCCCACAATCACAAAACTTGATTGATGAATAAGGAGGGTGTTTGATCTGTGTGTTAAGAGAATATGTATCTTTGTATAGACTTCATACAAGTCACCAACAAATTTTGCTCTATTTTATAGGTTTGCCATTGATACAATGCAATCAGTGTGCCTTGATGAATTCGGTGGAGAAAAGGCAGTTGAACCGGCTGCTCAAGAAACGACTCTTATTCAACATATATTTGGCGGGCACCTGCAGTCTCAGGTAAGGTCCTGTGACCTATAGTCTAAACTTGATATGCATACTTCCATCAATTTTTATCCATAACCCTTCTCCGGAATAAACAAAATAGTGCTCCAGTACGTTTATACTGCGCTATCTGTTATCTGTATGATAATTTCATTCAAAGCCTTGATGACTGGGTATTTCATTCATAGCCTTGATGACTGGCAATTTGGCTACCGGCTATATGGATTTATCTTCAGTCTATGCATTCACTAAATACTTCATTGAACTTGGTACATGAGATGATATCCCTAAAGATTGTGACAGTGATTATGTATTTTTCATGTCTAATATCCGTGACAATAAAAATAAAAGATTGGCGATTTGAGTTCTGCAGATCAGATGATTATTTTGTGTATATGAAGGTCTTACAGACCCTATGATAGTGGGGATTATATGAATGGCAATAGATAGCTGTTGTTTGCACCAAGAGCTACATTATTATCAACCTTCTTTTTAGGAAAGAAATTGTCTGTGCCACTGCACTTCATTGCATAGAATGAATGGAAATCGCGGCGACCTGAACTTCCCCTTTACAGCGTTTATTTTATTTTTCTTGTAGAACATATAGCATTCAGGTTGCCCTCTCGCTACTGTCTCCCATTCTGATTGTTGTTTAAATACTTTTCATAAATTAGGTGATGTGTACCAAATGCAGTAATATCTCAAACCAGTTTGAAAACATGATGGATTTAACTGTTGAAATCCATGGAGATGCCACTTCTTTGGAGGAATGCCTTGATCAATTCACAGCGAAGGAATGGCTTCAGGATGACAACATGTACAAATGTGACAGGTATGGTTAATTGTTCATTTCCTCAACACAAAGTAGTGGGATTATTCAAGTATACGTTTAACTAGATTGAAGGTCGGAGCTCTTCTAATTTTTCGCTGGGCAATGCTTGTCCATATGATAATTGATGGATGAAGCTGAACCAACTGTGACCTCATCTAAGGTCGACAACTACATTCATTCTCTGGTAGAGTGGGCAAAAGCCTGTTTTATACACTGAATCCCTTAGCAGGTTTTCCATGATGCATCACTTCCAAAATGAATAAATGAATTGCTTTGGCCTGCCAGATATACCTGCAGATTACAAGTAGCATCAGTTCAATAGATGGGAAACAATAGCTATCTTAATGAAACTCTGATATCTTTCATGCTTGTGTTATCTGAATGTTGATGTTTTATTTCTCCTTACAGTTGCAACGACTATGTCAAGGCATGGAAGCGTCTTACTATTCGAAAAGCTCCAAATATTCTTACAATCGCTTTGAAAAGATTTCAGGTTTGAGCTGAACTGATTCTTGTATCTAGTTATCATAACACAACACGTAGTACTTAATGCCTACTGTTTGCTTGATGACATTTTGCAGAGTGGAAGATTCGGAAAACTTAATAAGAGGATAAATTTTCCCGAGACGTTAGATCTTAGCCCGTACGTGAGTGAAGGAGATGGCAGCGATGTGTACAAGCTATATGCTGTCGTTGTACACATAGATATGCTAAATGCATCATTTTTTGGCCATTACATTTGCTATATCAAGAATTTACAGGGAGACTGGTTCAGATTTGATGACTGCAAGGTAAATATTTGTCTTTGATTGTGTACTTGTGTGCATATAACAGCCATAATTTGAATCCTCTGCCCCTCTGCACATTGAGTGCTTAATTTCCTTTCTCGGATTTTTTTGAAGTGTTGCATATAACATATTTGACTTGTATGCCGTGTCTTGAATATGTTGTGGGGTTGCTGTTTATTGGTCAGGTTACACATGTGGAGTTGGCCGAGGTACTATCCCAAGGAGCTTACATGCTTTTATATAGCAGGTACGGATGTGTTTTTTCGCCTATTATATTTTCTTTGCCCTTTTCTGCTGGACATGAAAAATGGTTGAGTAGTTTACTTGCAATTCGTATATTTAACTACCTAACTTGCTCATGGAGTGCGTTTGTATAATTGACCACATGTCATTTAGTTCAGCTCTATCAACTTCTCTAAAAGCTGTGAGGGGATCAATTTGAATTTCTTGATTATTTTTGTGCTATTAGTACTATCCATATTCTTGGGTTTCTTTTGAAAGGGTTCTACTCTAGTTGGCCACATGTTATTCTTGGGTATGCTTATGAAAACTAATATGATTTACTTGATTTTTATGCAGAGTTTCTGCTCGACCATCGTGTCTTAGAACTAGCACACCTTCAAAGAAGGACCGGGCGCAAGATACTGGGAAACAAGTGAACTCTCTTATGATCGAAAATGGTGAGAGTTGTGCACCAGTAGAGCTGATGGTGAATGAGCCAACCACTTCTGTATCACCTCAATCCGAGAGAAGTTTCGAAGTTGTGAATGGGGTTAAGGAGGAAGATGCTCCAATTTTCCATTCAAGCTCCCCACTTCCAGAAGTTAGGCTTCCCCACGAACCGAGTTCATATTCTTCAGATGACCTGGAAACAGCTGGAACTATTGCCATTAAAGTTGGTGACCTGGAAACAGCTGGAAAACAAGTGAACTCTCGTATGATCGAAAATGGTGAGAGTTGTGCACCAGTAGAGCTGATGGTGAATGAGCCAGCCACTTCTGTTTCCCCTCAATCCGAGAGAAGTTTCGAAGTTGCAAATGGGGTTACGGAGGAAGATGTTCCAATTTTCCATTCAAGCTCCCCACTTCCAGAAGTTAGGCTTCCCCACGAACCGAGTTCATCTTCTTCAGATGACCTGGAAACAGCTGGAACTATTGCCATTAAAGATGGTGACCCTGAAACAGCTGGAACTATTACCATTAAAGATGCACCATCGTCTGCCTTCGATAATATCCCTGCAGCAGCAGAAGAAGATGCAACGGATTCTGATTCATCTGTTTCCGTGGAAGGTTATGGAAATCCTTCGACGACTACAACTGCCATAGAAGAACGAGAAGGTTCGAGATATGGAATGGAGGTCAATGTTGACGACGACCACGACATCCAGCTTAATGACGAATTGCATCCACTCTCGGAAAAACATCATTGTCGGGAACACGAGCTCCACGATTCAGATGACGACGACAGAACTGGAACGACAAGATCAGCAGCAGCAGGGGTAACAGAGTGTTGTTGACAGTATCAAGGGCGCGCATCCCTCTCTCACTAATTTTGATTGTTGTTCATATGATTCTTGTGACATTTCCCGTCTTAACGAGAGATAGCAGCAGCGACAAAGGCAGGAAACCCGGTAGAGATGGGGGATTAGATTGTTGGTGTCTGGGATTTCACTATTTGCAGAGAATCTCAGGTGTTAGTGTTGACTGTTACAACATAAGAGGGCTGATGTGACAATGTTAGTAGGAACTGAAAATTCTTTTGAGAAGCTGCTTCTAATGTTTGAATTTCTCTGGCTTTGTTACTTCCACCGGATTACAATACTTTCTTCGGCAGTCATCCTTTTGCTTATAGCATTATATTGTTGTTTTTGGGCGGAGGTTTCTTTATAATTGCTTAGGAAAAATATTGTTTCCCATTTTGTGGTGGACGAATAGAGACATTACAACTACTCATTCAGAAAGTGTTTTAATAATGTGTGTTTTGGGGAACCAAAACAGAGCCTTGATTAATAAATAATAATGGGTTTCTATCTTGCAGCCTAGTTGTTATTAAACAAAAGGAACCGACCAAGGAAACAAAGATCAAACGCACATGTGTACCTCATACTAAGAAAAAAATAAAATTGTACAAAGTCAGTAGTAGTGTAAGCAGAAATTAGTTCTGGACATGTGACATAAAAAAATAATTATTGTAAAATATCACAAAAACATAATGAATTACCAAAAGTCAGAGAAATTAAATAGTAATTAGTCTGTTCGTGATGGTGGCTTCTTTTGCATCTCGAGTAAGTATAGAGTCGAGATATCACATATTTTTAGTAAAAAAAATTCTAATTAACCTTACCAAGAGGCAACCATATAAAAAGTATCCTCAAATTTACTCATTGAATCGGGTTTTTGGAGAAGAAAACAAGGTAGTGAATTTTATATTTGTATTGTAGTAAACTCTGTTGGTGAGAGTCTGAGAGAGGAGGGCACATGAACGTAGAGAAAAAGGCAGTGTTGGTGGTGAATTTCTGGGGATTTGCAAATATATGCACACACGTGTCACTCATGCACGCGTTCTTTGTTTTCCCACAAAGTAACAAAAGACGTGTTTCTTGTTTGCATGAGTCCACGCCAAGGTTGTCAATCCGCGGGTTGACCCGAACCCGGTTGAGGTAGTGGGTCAAGGGTTAATGAATCACTCGTTTTAGCCCGGAAATATGAAAAGCGTCATTATATTGTACTTATCCTGATAAATTATATCAAATTTCATCTAACATATGAGTTATAACATATAATATTACACCAAAATAACATTTCGTACTTAGATTCAACATATAGTGAAAATTCACACACACTTATATAACATTAATATTCAAATGTTCAACTTAGGATTCCAAAGATTGAGTTAGGCGAAAAGAAAAATCGGAAAATAGGCGCATTTCGCAAAACAAAGAAAAAAATGACACAATTTGACCTCCAACCCGGTACCTTGTGGCGGTCGACCCGGCGGGTGCGTGCGGCCCGTTTTTCTCACCGGGCCAGGGTCAAAATGGGTCAACCCGCGGGTCGACCCGCGGGTTGACAACCTTGGTCCACACGTTATATATATATTTTTTATGTTTTTTTTTACTTCGAACTCAATAGATACAGTAAAAAAGAGATGGAGAGTGCCACATTTGAAAAAAGATGGAGAGGATTGGATCATAAACTGACGAGCTCTTAAACGAATACCTAAAATTAATAATTTACAAGTATTATACTAGTTCTGAATCAAGAGAAGGATGCCTCCCCTGATCACTGCCCAGCCATCCTTTAAGTACAAAGCTAGTATCACAAATGAGAACTGCGCTTGTTTCTGGTCCAACCCTCTTCTCCTCTTTTGATCTAATACTGTACTATGTCCTGAATTCGTAAGCTTGGACTCAATTGAAGCAAGCCATAGAGGCTCATAGCTAGACAGGCTGCAAATGAGCCGAGTCGAGTCGAATTTTACCCCAGCTTGAGTTCGACTCGTTAATAAACGAGTCGAACTCGAGCTCAGCTCGTTTGTTAACGAGCCGAGTCGAGTTGAGCTCGAACTAGCTTGTTTATTAAAATCTTAACTTTCATTTGGTACTTCATTTTGTATATCATGATACATATGATTAATTTTGTTAGTTAATCTCATCTTATACTTTATACTTTGTTGGTATCATATATCGATTAGTTAATAAATTTTAACTACACCAAATCATGTTATTTCATTGTATCGACGCAATCTATGATGCATAATTTCTTTTTAAAGTAGAAAATAAGATATATTTGCTCACATACTCAACGTCAAAACTTTATATATGGTGAGATATATAAATTAACAACCATATGAATTAAAATCATAAGATATAGATTGATTCGTCCATAAGTTGGTAATGGAGTTGGCTCTCTAGCCACATGTTAAGACATATCATGAGCTCTAAACGAGGCAGCTCACGAGTTTAGCTCAACAAGCCACCGAGTCGAGCTAGTTTGCGAGCTTCACGAGCTGAACAAAGGTGAGCTCGTGTTCGACTCGTTTCTCAACAAGCCGAGTTTCGAACGAGTTTTTCTCGAATCGAACGCCGAGCCGCTCGCGAGCAGCTCGACTCATTTGCAGCCCTAAGCCTAACCAATAATAATAACAACAATAATAATAAGCAAATTGTGGCTGCTGCCAGCATGGATTGTCCAATTGGACGCCAGACCTGAAAATGAGGTAGTGGTGGGCCAGGCGGGCTAGGCTGGCACAAAAAGCCCATCCTAATTAGCGGCGTCGTGGCTTGACCATGCCCGAAGTTAATAATAAACAACAACAACAAAAAAAACAGCCCAAAAGTTTTGGCAATAATTACGTGATGGGCTGAATAATAACAGAGAATCTACAGAAGAGAAGAGTTCCTTTTCATCAGTCAGTGAGTTTGCATGTGCTTAACCAGCATCGGTTTCCTCACTCTCTGTCAATTGCAGTGTTATTAAAGCCGAGCGGCTCGACCCGACCGGTAAAACCGCCACCCGATCACAAAACCGGCTCGGAACAGTTTAAAAGTCGCTCCGGTTTTATGTAGCGGTTGAAGAGCGGCCGAGGCGGTTAACCATTCGAGCCGATTGAGCCGCTCGTCCGGTTTTTGCCACTCAGCCACTAAATTTAATTAAAAAAAATTGCAGAAAATTGAAAATTGAAATAAACCAAAAACGTCGGCCTCTTAAACTGGATCCTTATTTCCATTTCACAATTTCGAAGGAAAGAGATGAGCTCTGATTAAGAATCCACTATTTATACTGATAACGTTTATTAGGTACCGGTTCTTTAACGGTTTTTAAAGGGTCTAATGCCGGTTGAACCACTAACGTGCGAGCCGTTCGCATTACCGGGTCATGCTCCGATTCGGTTCTGACAACATTGGTCAATTGTTAACCCCCCAGCGCGTCTCCACCACGCTCCGCCACCAGCCATGGCGGGGAATTTAAAAAGAAAAAGAAAGAAAGAAAGAAACAGACTTGACAGAATATTAGAAGGAAAACAGATTAGATTAATTAAAATATGAACGGAAATTCTACGTTAAATCTCTGAAATCTGTGTGTTTATAATCTGCATGTCTGGGAAACTCATGGATACCCAACTGGAAATTATAACGATTGATGTTTTTAGGCTGAACAAGTTTATCTGAATAAGTTGAGTTGTGTATGCCAACATTAAGTCGATAACCTGTTCATCCCTAACAGCTTAAATTGGTAAGAAAATACTATCATTGCATCTTGTAAAATATCAAAGATGCCCGAGTTTGCGGTTATGGATTTTGTTAGTACGAGGTATAAGATTTATTATTGAACATCTCTCATCAAATCGAATAACAATAATATTAGAGTCTAATGCCCGAGTAGCTTTTTGATTGAATTCCGATGAAACCCATTGGTAAGCACACGATATATGAACCCTACAAATTTCAAGTCCATATAAGTGATCTTTAATACGAGAAATCAAAATCTAACAACTCACGAGTTATTGGCATCAAACAAATTCCTAGCTCTGTTCTTCCTATTCGCCTGTGAATGAAGTAACCCCCAACTACAATGAGGTGGGGGGAAGAGGAAGACAAGACAGCAACATAAACAGATGAGAAATTATAAGAGAGAGAAAGTAGGAAAAGGGAGTGAGAGAGAGAGATAGAGCGGGGAACAAACAGAGTAATGCATTCTTGCTTTCTGTGTATAAACAAGCAGTGTACAGATCGTAATGTATATAATATAGGAGGGGGACTAGAAGAAGAGAGTTGAGTCCTCCCCTGTTTCTCTCTCTCTCTCTACATTTCTCGCACACACAATCACATGGGCAGAAGAGGAGGAGGGAAATACTCTAATGTTTTTGACCTCCAAATCGCACATGGCTTCTTCTCCTTCTCCTTGAGCTTTCTTCCCCAACTCTCTCCCATTTGGACATTTTTATTGTTCTCTCTCTCTCTCTCTCTCTGCCTCTGTTTCTTTCTCTGCTCACATGCATCCCCCTTCGCCCTTCTCTCTTTCTGTGCTGTGCGTCAACCAACAACAATTAGCCCTCCATTTTCATTTCTTTAACCTCCTTTCTCCAACACCTCGTTTTGTTCTTTTCTTAATCTGTCATTCATCCTGTGGTCACAGATTGAAATGCCATTAACCCTCTTCCCTTTACGAGATTCCTCAGATCTACAGTGCTCAAAGCTTTACGCCGCCCACTACCCATTTCCCCCCTCCTCCTTCCTTTCTGCCAACTCTACTCTGTCTCCTTTCCTTCCTCTCTGTCTGCTTTCTGGGTTCTCAGACTGTCGTCGCCAATCCCATCCCCAGGTTAGTCCTTCTTTAACCCTCCCGCCATTCTTCTTCTTCTCATGCTTCATGAATTCTGGCTTCCAGAAAGCTTGCCTGCAATTGGGCTTTTTCCTTCCTTTCCAGAGCTTGGAACCTTCGGCTGGATCAAGCGTAGGAGACCATTTATTTGTTTATGATTCTTCTCACATTGGAATTGCAATCGAAACCCCACTGAAAAAGGTTCTGATGGTGACAGAACAGTGTTGTTGAGTGGGACTTATGATTGCCTTTGCCCATCCCCTGTTTTCTTCCTTTTTCACCCCTCCTTCTATCCCCATGGAAAGTTCTTTTAGTTCGCAGCTGATGTAATGCAAATTGCAGTTGGCATTTTGCTGTCCATCTTTCAATGCCTTAGACAGTTGGATAAAAAAAAAAGTCAAAGTCTTTCCTCGCCAAATTGAGCTGAAGTGAACGATTCCTTTTTCCAGGTTTACGGAATCCAGATTATAATTACCTTCAGCTTGATAGCTTGCCGTAAAGGTGGATCATCGATCAGGGCAGCTGGGATTTGAACCAAGAAATTTCGGGTCGAAAGCCGACTGCTTTCTGCTTCGACCAATTATTCATCATAACTTCAGATGCTAAGAGGGTCGCTTCCCATCCCCTGGTTGATAAAAAACGAATCATTAGCGTAGTAACAGTAATCAAGGGATAACAAATCGAATATTTGGAAAACAGAGTGGATGATTAGTGAAATGGAGATCAACAATAGCAGCAGCAGCAGCGAAGGAATCGAAGAAATGGAGGAGATGGAGATGGAGATTGAGGTCCTCCCATCCATGTGGCCGGAGGACATCGACAGCGAGAAGCCATACAACGTCGAGAGGCCAGCCGGGGACGGCGAGCAAGACATGCTTGAAGAAGTCACAATCAGGGCGGCAGCCTCCGCCGTCGACTTCCACCACCTCAAGGCTCTCACAAGCTACACCGATCGCGGGTCGCACCAGATGTCCCACCTGATGAGACACTGGGAGCACCAGCAGGCCAACGCCGTGCGGCTCCTGAGGGAAGAGCTCGACATTCTCAGCAGGCAGAGGGAGGAAGTGGAGCTCAAGAAGTTGGAGATATTGGAACACTTCCAGTTCGAGGAAGACAACTGCAAGCGGCCCATCTCGATACTTGACAAGCACGTCGAACTCTACGGCGATGGGGTTCCCCGGAAGAAGTTCGTCGATTTCGTTGTTCGGAGTGACAGGAGGGTCGAGCTGGCTGCAGAATCTGATACCGTGGCATATTGGAAGGCTCGTGCCGCGAATTTGGAGAAGCTGCTGGAGGCTAGCGTGCACCGGGAGCAGATACTTGTGGAGAAGCTTGAGGAGAATATGAAGGAATTGGAAGGGCAGGGTTCCCCTGTTGAGGAACTGTCTCAGATTCTGAAGCGGGCTGACAATTTCTTGCATTTTGTACTTCAGAACGCCCCAGTTGTCATCGGCCACCAGGTTAGCGGTTCGGATTCTTCACTGCAGTTGACAACAATGAGAATTAGTTCATCCCAGTAATTTGATTTGCCGGAAAGAGATGCAAGAATGGATCTTCATTCCATTCACATACATAGTCCACACTGTAGTTAGTAACTGATCAATGGTGGTTCTGGTGGTTTCCTTGCAGGACAAGGAGTTGAAGTATCGGTTTATATATAACCAATATCCAAGCTTGAATGAGCAGGACATACTGGGGAAGACGGATGTGGAGATATTTAAAGGGGCAGGTGTGAGGGAATCTCAGGATTTCAAGAAGGAAGTTCTTGAGAAGGGGGTGCCAGCAAAGAGAGAGATCGCATTCGAGACGGAGCTATTCGGGTTGAAGACGTTTCTGATATATGTTGAACCCGTGTTCAGCAAGTCAGGAGAGACGATTGGTGTTAACTACATGGGAATGGATGTCACTGATCAGGTGAGGAAAAGAGAGAAAATGGCGAAGATCCGAGAGGAGATTGCTGTGCAGAAAGCAAAGGAAACTGAACTGAACAAGACGATCCACATAACAGGTTTCATTAATATGTCTATCTGTATCAAGTATGGTAATTGGAAGTGTGGAGTTTATTACTGAGATTTGAGTTTTACTCACTTACTTTTGCAGAGGAAACCATGCGAGCCAAACAGATGCTAGCAACAATGTCTCACGAGATAAGATCGCCACTATCTGGCGTTGTGAGCATGGCAGAGATTCTGTCCAACACGAACCTTGATCGAGAACAGAGGAATCTTCTGAACGTCATGATATCTTCAGGAGACTTGGTGCTTCAGCTCATAAACGACATACTCGACTTGTCCAAGGTTGAGTCAGGTGTTATGAAGTTGGAAGCCACCAAATTCCGGCCCAGAGAAGTGGTCAAGCATGTCTTGCAGACTGCTGCTGCTTCATTGCAGAAAGTTCTAACCCTGGAAGGACGCATAGCAGATGATGTTCCAATCGAGGTGAGAACTTGATTTGACAGTGTTTGCAACTCCAGATGAGAAAATTTTCAGCTACCAAAACTAATATGCTAAAAGCCTTATTTTCTACTTGAAATTTTCTAGGTCACTGGAGATGTTCTAAGGATTAGACAGATACTCACCAACCTGATCAGGTACTCTCTTGACTTGGAACTTCTTTTGCAAGTGAAAGTGTTCCTATATCCTGAATTCTTTTGCTATTTTTCACTGTAGCAATGCGATTAAGTTCACACATGACGGGAAGGTGGGAATAGACCTTTATATAGTATCAGACCCAGGCTGCGGAAGAGCAGAAGAAAACCACAAGAAGTTAATGCTTGATCAAGCAACCGCAAATGGACGAAAGGAAGAGCAATGTACATCGACATCACAAAGTTGCAATGGGCATCAAAATGGTTATCATAATGATAACAAACATGTAGATGGTGCTTCTCATAACCATAAGCTAAATGACAATAAGCCTAGAACGCCAGTGAAGAATGAAAATACAAGAGACAGAGGAGGAGAAGAAGAAGAGGAAGATGAGTGCCACGTACAAGAAACAACAGTCTGGCTACGATGTGATGTTTATGACACTGGGATAGGAATCCCAGGTACTACTTTCTTCAATGCCCTGGATTTTGCTAGGGATCTAGGTTTCATATGCATTCTCGATTAGCTAATGACAAATGGTTTTTTTTTTCCTGCCACAGAGAATGCTTTGCCAAATCTCTTCAAAAAGTATATGCAAGCCAGCACAGATCATGCTCGAAAATATGGTGGCACCGGTCTTGGTCTTGCAATATGCAAACAGCTGGTGAAGTTCTGGCCCCAACCAAATTCTTTATGCTAAATTCTTCACAGCTCACTACCTGACAGTTTCTATGTGTACTGTGATTAGGTTGAACTGATGGGAGGGCAGCTAACTGTGACAAGCAGAGTGAACCATGGCTCCACATTCACCTTTGTGCTACCGTACAAAGTATCACCAGCTTGTGATTCATCCTCAGATGATCAAGATGAGCTAAGTGATATGACTGATCATACCAATGCCTCTGTCTCTGATCAGGATGAAACTGCTGGTTTCTTCCAATTCCAACCACGTCTTTTGGGCTCCCTATTTTCATCGTCCAATGGTCCCATCAGGACCCCAAAATTGGTACCTAATAGCTTTGGTAATACTAATTCTCCCCCGCTCAATGGGTTCCTAGAAGATGGAAACAGCTCATTTCCTTCCTCCGGCATCGGATCAAAAGAGACAACAACTTCATTTGAGGACGCCTACTCCACTGTTGAATCTATAGGGACAACATCTGAACCAGGAACTTTATTCGGTAGTGTAAGCAAGGAATGCCAGAATGGTGAATTGAGAAGCACAGAGTCAAGTAGAAGAACGAACTCAGAAGAGAGCACTAGCGGTTCCCAAGGATCATGTCTTTCAACGGAGAATCCTGACAGAAGTTCTCAGCAATGTTCATCTAGTGGCAACAACACATCACATGCAGAAGCAGACAAAGTAAAACCGATGCCTAGGATCCTACTAGTCGAAGACAACAAGATCAATGTGATGGTGACTCAATCCATGATGAAGCAGTTAGGCCATAGCATAGAGGTAGTGAACAACGGAATTGAAGCAGTGAAGGCAATACAACGGCACTACTATGATCTCGTTCTAATGGTAAACTCTTCTTCTAATGTCTGTCAAACCGAACCCCCCTTACGGTTACTACTCGCAGACTCCAAAACCAAAAAGGGATGGTTTTTATGCAGGATGTACACATGCCAGTCATGGATGGTCTTCAAGCTACAAGGATTATACGGTCTTTCGAGGACAGTGGAAGTTGGGATGAAGCTGCCAAGGCAGGAATAGAGCTCCCAGCAGCTTCTTCAGAACCTTCAACAAATGGGCATAACTCTCATCCCAATTCCAGAGATCGGATCCCTATCATCGCTGTAAGCTGGATACATACCCTTCTTTTACATCATCCCTCCATCTACTTGTTTTCTGCTAAGTTGTAACTAACCAAGTCTGTTTCATGTTTGATGTGACGCAGATGACAGCAAATGCACTATCCGAAAGTGCAGAGGAATGCTATGCGAATGGGATGGACTCTTTCGTTTCGAAACCCGTAACCTTCCAAAAGCTCAAAGCATGTATGGACGAATACTTGCCTTGATAGTGCTCTTCCTCACCCCTCCACTCATGTATGTATATTCTTTATGTGGTGATTTGTGTATACAAGTGAACAGCAGAATGAATGATAGGGAAATTTTTGTAATCGGTATATCAATGTTTTCCGAAGAAAAGAGTAGCGAAATACTAATAGAAGCTGTATATTCTCCATTCCCAGCAAAAAAAAAAAAATCCAACCTACAACCCTAATCCTCTAGTCAGGTAGCTAAGCAGCAATTTGTTCACCTCCGATTAACCCTAATTGTGACAGTATTGAAGCAGAGGAAAGAAATCAAACCTTGTCTCTTTGCCGGTATTCCAGCATAATAGTGGTTTACCGGCGAAGGGCGGTGCCGTCTGGCTGTGAACTCCGGCAATCGCCATTGCTCGCCACGAATTGTTTGACGCCCAGTTGACTCGCCATGATTAAGGCTGAATCATAGGAAAATCGAATTCGACTCCGCTTAATTTTGCAGCAACGGGTGGCTGTGTGGACTCTGGCCACTGGTTCCGATCGCATGACCTTCGAAGGAAGATAAAGAGGAAGGAGTAGAAGCGATATGATTCTGGAGATACACGTCAGCTGCGTTAATTTTCCCGCTAAAATAAATGTTTTTTTAAAGAGAAATAAATGCCCTAATAAGCGGGAAGTTTGATATTTTGGATGAAAATAATAAAATAGTCCTCTTTATTAGAAAAAAAGAACAAAATAGTGCACAACTCAAATATTGGGGGAAAAAATACTGAGACGCAAGAATCAAGATGATTAATTTATCATGGATTAGAGATGATAATAAGTTGGGTT
This sequence comes from Linum trigynum, assembly GCA_964030455.1. Lineage (NCBI taxonomy): Eukaryota > Viridiplantae > Streptophyta > Magnoliopsida > Malpighiales > Linaceae > Linum > Linum trigynum. Next base: position 57,940,043 of record OZ034817.1, on the reverse strand, counting down.
GAGAGGATTTTTTTTAGATTTAAACTCAATTTCATTGATGAGTGACACCCCGTAAAATACCCATGGAATTTTAGAAGAGAAAACGGCAGTTTAATTCCATGGATACCTAATAATGCATGGATGCACATGGATTCACGAATACAAAAGTGAATAATTGCTTCAAACACTCAAAATCATTATAATATAATTTTTTTCTCTAAAACTATATTGCCTAAATAATAATAACATTTATAAGCTATCCATATTATTAAAAATGTATTGTCATGAGTAGGGATAAAAAGATAACTTAATTTTTTGGTTGTTGTATGCATCGAACAACTTCGTTCTAATAGTATTTGAATAAATGTAAACCGAATAACAATAATAATAGAAAAATTCCTAGTGCATTGATTCATCAAAAATCCACCAAAAACATACTCCAATTTGGATTAACCCCCTTGTTTCGTGAATTGGGTTGAGCCCAATGATAATGGACTAAAGCCTCAAGCTATTTAACCAGTGGCGGATCCAGGGGGTGGCCACCCCGGGCCCTGGCCCAGCCCTCCTCTGGATCCATAGTTAGTATAAGCCTTATGAATTTTTCGATTTTAAATATTTGGGTCGTTGTTATTTTAAAATAAGATTGGGTATAATTAGAAAAATAATTTAGATGAACATATTCAAAATCACTACTCTAAATTTAGCTTATAAATTCTAACCCCAAAGGTTATTCGTCTAAAAAACAATGAAACCTAAAAATTCAAAAAGTTTAAAACGTAAAAGACTAAAACATATATGAGGTTTGTTACCTTGGAAAATTTACTACTGGTGGATATAGGGATGGAAACACAATGCAAATTGATTAATAGATTGATTTGTCTAGTGTTGATGCTCCTCGTTTCAACAGCTAATACGAATAAAACCTTTTCAACAACGAAACATGTGAAAATTGATTTGCACAACAAAATGAGGAATGGATTTCTAGTCGATTGCTCAAGTATTTTATTTGAAACAGTGTATATTATTGGTATGAATGTGGACTCCATTATTAATGCATTCGCTAAATTAAAATACCGTCGTGTACAATTTACATTATAAAAAATTATAATCATTATATTTTTTTACTATTATAATTTTCTAATAAAATGCGGCCCAGTACACTTCTGTGTTCTGGATCCGCCGCTGTATTTAACAAGAAGTTTAAAAAAAACAGTACTGCAAGTGGAATTAAATATGCAAGGAAGACATATTCACAAGAGAATCAAGAAAACTTGCTCTCCAAGTTCTTCGTTTCTCATAAAATACTATCTGAATTACACAACACCGATTCATTTTGGTAGCCGTCACGTCACTCTAATCATATATAAATCTAATTAATACTTGTCACCCTTTCATGGAATATCTAATTTCAAATGGACATGTCACAAATCACAATAATTTGAAGTTTTTTTTTTTTTTCTATTCATATCTCCGTAGTTACCCAGACTACAGATTGCAATAAGGATATGAAAAACAAAGAGTTCTTCGATATAAAGTTAACAAACCCTTTGATATTGCGATATTACTTTAATGTAATCAGACTGATTAAAATTAATTTGTACAATCTATATAAAAAATTTAATAATTCACCATAGTTTGAACATTTCACGCTCATATATAATCTGTCAAGTATTCACGAGATGAAAACAATGTCAAATGTAAATATCGTTAGTAAACCTAACTATATGGAGTAGCATGCAAAATAAAATAAAAATAAAATTTAAATCTTGGTCTATACGGCGACAACTGACAGATGGATTGCCGTTTACCTTGACCAAATCAAACGAATCGAGGCATCTATCTCATTTGACTTAATTGCCTCATGCCCACCGAGCTTTCATGGGATTCAATTAAGATCAATAAGTACGAATCAATGTAACACATACGGATCTTCGAAGAACCCAAAAACAAATGTAATAAAATTGATCTAATTAAATTACAATAGGAACAATATAATAAAGTTGGAAACTCCATTACAATCTTTAGTATTAGCACTTCGCTAGGTGGCTTGCAAGTTACCGTGATTTGAAAACAACGGATCGATTACTTCGAAACGAATGGTCGGATGATACTCAGCTTATTGCGCACGCGAGACTGCACAATTACAAAGGAAAATAACGATCAGCCAGCCAGTTGGTCATTGTCTTATGAGTCATGAGTATCGGAACAAAATTCCACCACTAAAAAAAATGTTTCAGTATTACAATAATGAGACTCCGCCATTAATACCACCATGCAACCAAAAAGAACGAGATGAGTGAGAGAAAGAGAGACCAAGGGACTCCATGAAAACGACATGTTGAATTTTATTTTTTATTTACGAATTGAGTTTTACCTCGTTTTATATTTGAGTTATTTTTGGGAGATTGTAAAGTGTTTTTATTCGGACATTTTCGACCTACACAAAATGGCGATCGATCGAAACAAACACTAGGTACGTTGATTGGCGTGTAGGTGATCGCGACGAGTATGTGAAGACTACAGTCGCCCGATATAGCAAAACTCTATTGGTGTGTATAGGTTGTCTCTAATCCGATCAATATGTAGATCAAGGGTCAGTCACTTCAGCAAAATGATCGAGCGTTCGCTTCTCCAGTCAACCGACCTCAATATGCTATGTAATATAAAGCAGAATAGCTCCATCGACTGCTACATTCTTTTATAACGGTCTTTTTCCCCAAATACACATAAAATTAAAAAAAATTCCTAAACTACAGTACTTATAAAAAAAATCCCAAAATATCTAAGTCTGGAGTGGTTCGAGTATGAGGAACTCGAACTACTAACTAGTTCGAGTCTAAGGGACTCAATCTAAACATAGATCGATGATGTAAATCTCGAATCATGTAGGGCTTATACTCTTTTGAAATTTCCAACAACCTTAACTTTGTGCTCGATTATCCAATCGTAGCAAAGTTTTTTTTTTTCATTTCACATAACTTTTTGAGAACTACAACTTTCATCATAGAAATATTTTCAGAATATATATGGAAATATGAAAATTAAAGGTAAAGTTATTCCCAAAACTCGATCTACGTTTAGATCGAGTCTCTTAGACTCGAACCAGTCAGTAGTTCGAGTTCCTCAAACTCGAATTCTTTAAATATGTATTTAGAGAATTGTTTCTTTTATAACAGATGGCTCAACTTGCGACAATGTAAAGTGTCCCATTTATCTGAAATGATCAATAGTTTGTCACGCATGCTGATACGTGGGCAGAAAATCTAAACGGAGTCCGATTAGTTGTCAACTACATCAAGGCCCGATGGCGACGTCGGGGTTGATTAATTACCAGCTTAATTTTTAAACCGCTTCAACGCCTTGGCGAAACTTCCATGAAATTGCCAAGCTTAGCTTAGTTATATAGCTATAGCTCAAGTTCTCATGACGCCGACTCCTTCAATCTTCATCTATATATATAGTGGCGTATTCGGTGCACCCACTTTTTCGGGTGCACTCAGTGCACCCGCCTCATAATTGTCATTCTGATCATGTGATTCATGTCAAAATGGTATCAATTGTTGCTTATGATATTATAAACAAGAAGCACATGAATTTGAAAAAAATTTATTCAAAATTAACTTTAATTCGAAGGATTTAGGATTTAGGGATTTAGGGTTAGGGTTTCGGTTTACAATTTGGGATTTTGGATTGGGATTCAAAATTGAAGGTTAAGGGGGTTAGGGTAATGAATTGATTTGTTATGATTCTATCTCATATCATCATATTAGATTGAGAGTACTAATTAAAGTTCAAAATTTGATGTATTATGGACGCTTTTAGAGTTAGGTGCACTGAGTGCACCCAAAAAAGTGAGTGTACCGAAGTAGCCACCATATATATTCCTCTCCGTTGAAATAAACAATGGCTTCCGTAACCAGCAGGCCGGCAGCAGCTGCTACCTAACCTACTCCAGTTATTTTCTTAGCCATATATAACAAGGTAGCTGGTGGCTCTCCTCCTGCTCTCAACTCGTTTCCAAATAATATAACAAACCGATCATTCGTCTTTCTAAACAAAACAAATCCAAAAAAAAAAACTCAGTATTAGTTTCGCTCCCTTGTTCCCTGGCAAATTAAAGCGAATGACGCCGGAAATTGGCGGGCGCCGTCCACCGAATCCGGTCCGGTGGCTCCGATTCCTCGACGTCGCGATCTTGTTCGCTGCTGTAATCGGAAATGTGACGGCGGCGGTGGGGCAGAGTGGTAACGCGACGGCGACAGCGGTGAATGTCGGGGTGATTCTGGACTTGAACAGGAGGACGGATGTGGCGCAGGTGGGGCTGAGCTGCGTGGAAATGGCGGTTTCGGAATTCTACGCTGCGCACCCCAACTACACCACCCGCATCGTCATCGCCACTAGGGATTCCGGCGGAGACGTTGTTCAAGCTGCTGCTTCGGGTAAGTGATCATCAACTCGATCTCGCTAGCTAGCTCCATTGCATTTACATTTCTTCTTCTTGCTGCGGTGGTCACTTTTTTGTTGTTGTTGTTGTTGCGCTATAGCGCGCGCTCTAGGTGTTTGTTGTTATTCCTCAATGAGGAACTCGATCCCCAGAATCCGGTCGATTTCGGACCTTCCTCTTCAGCGGCGGATCCAGAACACAGAAGTGCACTGGGCCGCATTTTATTAGAAAATTAGAATAGTAAAAAATATAATGATTATAATTTTTTTACAATGTAAATTGTACACGACGGTATTTTAATTTAGCGAATGCATTAATAATGGAGTCCACATTCATACCAATAGTATACACTGTTTCAAATAAAATACTTGAGCAATCGACTAGAAATTCATAGCTCATTTTGTTGCACAAATCAATTTTCACATGTTTCGTTGTTGAAAAGGTTCTATTCGTATTAGCTGTTGAAACGAGGAGCATCAACACTAGACAAATCAATCTACTAATCAATTTGCATTGTGTTTCCATCCCTATATCCACCAGCTGCTCTAGTAAATTTTCCAAGGTAACAAACCTCATATATGTTTTAGTCTTTTACGTTATAAACTTTTTGAATTTTTAGGTTTCATTGTTTTTTAGACGAAAAACCTTTGGGGTTAGAATTTATAAGCTAAATTTAGAGTAGTGATTTTGAATATGTTCATCTAAATTATTTTTCTAATTATACCCAATCTTATTTTAAAATAACAACGACCCGAATATCTAAAATCGAAAAATTCATAAGGCCTATACTAACTATGGATCCAGAGGAGGACTGCGCCGAGGCCCGGGGTGGCCACCCCCTGGATCCGCCACTGTTCCTCTTTGCATTCAGTTGGTTGACTTTGGCCATAAATTTCATTGACTAATTCCACTGTCATATAATAAGCAACCGATTGATGAAGGTCTGAATTTGCCCTTTTTTTTTTTTAATCTTCTTTGAAAATGTCACGTCTTGGCGTTGATAATATGCGGTGTGAAAATTGATCTCCTTACCTGCCGGATAACCTAATTATAATTATTGATAAATAATATAGTAAACTGGCTTTTGTTATTTATAAATAATATATTAAACTTTTATAAACTTAGACTCTGCGCATCTAACTGCAATAAACCACGGCCTTCTGGTCGTGGTTAGCTGCATGCAGCATGCTGCACTCCATCGATTCAGTTTGGGTAGAGGATGCTTGCTTGACTTATTCTCTTCTTCGTTCGCGTCAAATCTGGGAGCAATGAGGATTTGACTTTTGACTTATTCAAATGTTGGGTCGTACGTGTCGTTGGCATTTCATATTTGCTTGTGCTTGCTGGCTGCCAGTTCATGATCCGTTGTTGTTCCCAATGGTCAGCCTCACCTTTATTTCTCACCAAATTGTACTGATGTTCGTGACAGTCGGGTGGGGACTATTCTGGAGGAACTGGTTCAGATTTTCAGGGATAATCCGGGTTTTATTTTACGATTTGTGGGTCGGGGTGGCAATAGGGTAGTCCATATTGTAGCTAAAAATGCCCTTTCTTTGTTCCCGACTACTTGTCGTTATTTTGATTTCCAGGCCTGGCTGGCTTCTAGGATGTAACTATCGATTTGTTTCTATAAATATATGATTATCTTTTGTAAAAAAAAAAAAAAAAATCTAAAGACAAAACAAAATAAACCTATATGACTCTTATAAAAAAAATCCTTCTAAGTGCTTGGTCTTGACGGTTGAAATCCATGGAGATTCCACTTCATAAATTACATAGATTATAAAATGCATAATATGATATATTAAAATGGGATTAGTTCGAGGGTATATATATGGTTTTAATTAAACAGCAAGAGTGACACCTTTACCGTCAACTGCTGCTCTCTATATGCTGAATAATAATAACAATAACAATAACGCCAACCTAACTAAATTAGTATAGGTTGTTGGAGAACTTCATTTTCATCTGATTGAATGATGAACATATTAATTAAGTTAGGTTTGATAAACTTAATTAAGTTATAAGTTTGGTAGAATAACAAATATCCTAATCTTTCTTGCGTTATTTTATTTTATTTTATTTTATTTTTTTTAACATAAAATTTCCTCTACTTCTAGTCTTCTACTGATGTATTCACTAAAACATTATTACTCTTTGTAACTACGTGGCAGCTCTGGATTTGATAAACAACGTGCAAGTCCAAGCCATCCTCGGCCCAGAAACATCGATGCAGGCCAACTTCCTCATCCCGCTCGGAGAAAAAGCCCAAATCCCAGTAATCTCATTCTCCGCATCCAGCCCAACCCTCGCCTCCATCCGCAGCCCATACTTCTTCCGCGCCACGCAGAAGGACTCCACCCAAGTCAACGCTATCGCCGCCATAGTCAAAGCTTTCAGCTGGCGGCAGGTCGTCCCCATCTACGTCGACAACGCCTACGGCGAAGGCATCATCCCTTCCCTCGTCGACTCCCTCGAAGCTGTCGACGCCCGCGTCCCTTACCGCAGCGCCATCTCCGCCTCCGCCACCGACGACCAGATCGGGCAAGAGCTCTACAAGCTCATGACCATGCAGACCCGCGTCTTCGTGGTCCATATGGCTCCCAATCTCGGCGCCAGGTATTCTTTTTTTAACTCTCTTGACAACTCGAGTTATTGGAACCAATTGGTTTTTGAAAGTGATAGTGTGTTACTCTAATACCAGGTTATTCGCCAAGGCCAAAGAAGTTGAAATGATGTCACCAGGTTACGTGTGGATAGTAACCGACGGGATCACCGGTTTCTTGAATTCCATCGACAGTTCAGTCCTCGAGTCCATGCAGGGCGTTTTGGGCGTCAAACCGCACGTGCCGAGGACCAAAGAGGTCCTCGAGTTCAGGTCTCGCTGGAAGCGAAAGTTCCAGCGAGACCACCCGGAGATCCTCGACCCGGATCTCAACAGCTACGGGCTGTGGGCGTACGACGCCACCGTGGCGCTAGCCACGGCCGTCGAGAAGGCGGGACAAGCCACAAACTTCACCTTTTTAAACAACAACAGCAGCAGTAACGTCGGAAACGGTACTAACTCGACCGACCTGGACAGGATCCGGGCCTCGAGCAGCGGCCCGAACCTCGCTCTCGAGCTGTCGAGAACGAGGTTCGCCGGCCTCTCGGGAGAGTTCGCCATCGAGCCCGACGGGCAGCTGAAGGGCTCGGCTTACGAGGTGGTGAACGTGAACGGGAACGGAGGGAGAGTCGTCGGGTTCTGGACACGTGGCGGAGGGCTGGCCAGAGAGTTGACGAACGAGTCAACGGCGGGGCGAAGGCCGTTGAGGGAGAGCCTGATGAGGACGGTGATATGGCCGGGGGATGCGGCGGCGGTGCCCAAAGGGTTTCAGATGCCGACGAGCGGGAAGAAGCTGAGGATCGGAGTCCCCGTGAAGGACGGATTCAGCGAGTTTGTTTCTGTTAGTACGGATCCCGGAACCAACAAGACGAGCGTGACGGGATATTGCATTGATATCTTCGAAGCCGTCGTCCAAACGCTGCCGTATGCGCTTCCCTTTGAGTACGTGCCCTTCGCCGACGCTAATGGGGATAGCGCCGGGACGTACAACGACCTTGTTTATCAGGTCTTTTTAGGGGTAAGTAAGTAATTATTGAACTAATCCATGCGGAGACTTATGGATGGTATGAGTAGTAGTATGTTATACTACGATTATTGTTATATAAGTTCATAGAGTTACATTTCTTATAAGGGTCGTAGGGCTAATACGTAAATTACTTAGCTAACTTTTGCGACTCTAATTAGGAATATAATTATGAGGTGGTTTGGATGAGGAATTCTAACGAATCAATTTGGCCAGATTGTCTCATTTGGCAGCACGAAATTCAGATGAAGAAATTATGCATGAGGAATTTTCAAATTGACTCATTTTGAGACAATTACAATTGTCTGGGATGAGGGCAGACAATTCGAATTGACTCGTTTTGTAAAACGGGACAATTAGTTAAATTGGCTTGTTTATAAATTGATCCATCCAAACGTTCCAATATGTTAAATTACATAGCAATATTCATAGTATAGCATAATACTGCTCGTACAACTCATACTCTGATACTCTTCCATGTCGGACTAATTACCGTATTTTTGTTGCGTGCATGGTAATGCAGAACTTCGACGCGGTGGTCGGAGACACCACGATCATCGCCAACAGGTCGAACTACGTCGACTTCACGCTGCCGTACACGGAGTCCGGGGTGTCGATGGTGGTGCCGGTGAGGCCCGACGGGAGCAAGAACGCGTGGCTGTTCTTGAAGCCGCTGACGTGGGATCTGTGGATGACGACGTTCTTGTTCTTCCTGTTCATTGGGTTCGTGGTGTGGGTATTGGAGCACAGGATCAGTAAGGATTTCAGAGGCCCGCCTTCGCATCAGGCCGGAACCAGCCTCTGGTTCTCCTTCTCCACCATGGTCTTCGCCCACAGTAAGTAACATATATATATAGAACTTAATTACAGTTCCACCGACGGTCACTATAGTATATCACTTGCCCCAAGGGCGTATTGTCAAACCGGTTTATACTGTTATGGTCGAATTGGGTACAACCAGTTTGTACATCTTTTGACAAAACATAAGAGATCTCCCGCCGGTGGAATGCAGATCGGTTGAACTTGGTTCAAACGGTGTCGGTTATAAAACCGCGTGAATACCACCAGTATGATCGGCAAGATTAATTTTTGGCCTGAAAACAAAATGACATTGGTTTGGTGTATTCAATTAATAAAAAAAAATTAATTTTGATTTATTTCAAGAATTTAAATGTTTTAAATGCTGACGTTGTTTGTTGGATTCAAGTATAAAAATTTGGGTATCGACGTTAAATATTATATTTAAATACGAGTATTTGTTAACTTTTTTTTTTTGAATGTTGTATTTTATTTAAATATGAATATGGATTGTAAATAAAAATTGTATGCTTAAGTTCATTAGAAATTAATGATTTTGTATATTCTTACAAAGTTTATTAAACTGGCATGGACTCGACACACAAACAACTTGTACCACCGTTCAAATCAAACACTAACTGAATCAGCACAACGACATAAACAAGTTTGACAACCTTACATCCAGCCGGTTTTTATCAAATACCCCAGTTGAATCTGATTCTACCGACCAACATACTAGTGGTTTGACAACCATAGTTACTTACCATTGCACCATATATATGTTGCTTGTTGCAGGAGAGAACGTGGTGAGCAACCTGGCGAGAACGGTGGTGATAATCTGGTGCTTCGTCGTCCTGATCATAACCCAGAGCTACACGGCGAGCTTCACGAGCCTCCTGACGGTGCAGCGGCTGCAGCCGACGGTGACGGACATCAACGAGCTGCTGAGGAAGGGCGAGTTCGTCGGGTACCAGGACGGCTCGTTCGTCGTCGGCCTGCTGAAGCGGATAGGGTTTCGTGATGACAGGCTGGTGCCGTACAACAACTCCGACCACTGCGACACTCTTTTCGGGCAAGGGAGGATCGCTGCTGCGTTCGATGAGATTCCCTACATCAAGCTGTTCTTGGCGAGGCACTGCTCCAAGTACATGATGACTGATCCTTCGTACAAAACCGACGGCTTTGGATTTGTAAGTTCTGCTCTCTCCTTCTTCATGGTGTAATCTTGGTGTTTTAGTAGATGTGAATTATTAGAGAAAATGTGATTATAGAGGGCAATGAGTGGACTTATTGGGTAATTTGACCTAATTTGCATGATTCGTTCAGGGTATTGGGTCGGATTCAAATGAACTAGTATGTATTTTAAATAGTTTTGGGATAGGGTTGGTATTGAATTTTTGGTCTAAGTTGGGGTGAGATCAAAATGGGTCTAATTGAGTTTAGATGATTGTGTATAAAAAAAAACAATATATCAATCATTTTATAACTGTCTTTAACCCAATTATACACCCTTAATGTAAGTGTATATGCCTTTTTGTTTGTTATGAAAACAAACAAAAGAGATAAAAATCGCATTATAATTGAGTACCCATTTTCTTTTGGACTTCCAATAGCGTGTGGATCCAATTTAGGCACGAACTAATAAACTGGTTATGAGTATATGCCAAAAACAAAATTACCCAAACTTGATTCCTTATAAGTTGGGTTTGTGCTTTTGGGTAATTCTTTCAATTTCTAAATATGATATGCTGATGTGACATGAATCGGACTATTTGGTGTTATACGATTGGACGTCACGGTAGTCTCATTGTAAACCACTAAACCGTATCTCCTCACAATTGACTCTCTCCTGCTCGTGGACTAGCTAACACATAAATCGTGTGTCGCGTGTGTTCTATGCGTTCTTGCTTTCCTTTTTTCTTGCTTTCGCAGAAAAACAATCATGATAATTTCTGGATGATGTGTCCTGCAGGTCTTCCCCAAAGGCTCCGTCCTCGTACCCGACATTTCCAGAGCTGTCCTGAACGTGACAGAGGGAGACAAGATGACCAAAATCGAAGAAGCATGGTTCGGCAAGAACAGCAGGTGCCCTGAATCCAGCACCTCTGTTTCTCCAGGCGGACAGCTCGGGCTCAACAGCTTCTGGAGCCTGTTTCTCATAGCTGGTGTCGCCGCAGTTTCGGCACTCATAATTTTCGCGGCCACGTTCGTTTACCAGCACAGGCAGATTCTGTTGCAGCAACAAGAAGGCGAAGATAATTCGCAACCGAAACCTTCGTTTTGGAGGAGGATTATGAACCTGTTGAGGACGTTCGACAAGAAGGATCTCAAGTGTCATACTTTCAGAGACGACAACAGGGTTGGCAATAACGAGGTTAATTTGGTTAGTCTGAATGTGATGAGCCCTTCTGCTTATTCGGTCCAGACGGAGTTTCCTGTGGATTCGTCGACGGTGGCGGCTACTCCTCCGCTTATAGATTCTTCGATGGAGTTGCAGGACAACGAGACAATGGCTCGGGGAGTGGAGATAAGCATTGATTTGCATCAGAATTTCAATGGAGGAGGAGAGATTGATAATGCTAATGTTAATGATGAAATTACGAGACATTGAGACGGGACTATATGTAGTTTATTAACTTAGTTTGTTGTGTGTGTGTGTATATAGTAAGTTGATGGTAGGTTATTGTAGCTAATATTATAATAACCAAAATTGAATCTCGAATGGCATACTTTCTCAGAGACTGACATAATTGGTAACGAGGTTCATCTTGCCAATACGAATGTGATTCGCTGTCCTTCCGCTTTTTCTGTTCAGAGGGAGTCTCTTTTGGATTCGCTCCAATCACCTGCTCCGCTGAGTGAATCTTTGTGGATTCTACCCAAAGAAGACCTACTTCGCTGATAGAATCTTCACCAGAGTTGCTCGACGACACGATATAGCTCATGAAGGTGTGATGGTGAACGTTGATTCGCATCCAATTTCTAGTAGTGAAGAACCCATTGTTGATGCTAACATTAATGATGATTAGAAGCAAGATTATGGAAATATGGTATGGACGAGAAATCAATTGATTGGAGGAGCATGACATGTAGTTTATTCACAATGTTTCACCGAGCAAATCATTGGAGGAGAAATAAATGGGTGTAGAAATGACGAAATGAAACAAATGGGTTGGTGGGAGCCTCAAACTTGCTCCCTGATTGGCCGGGAAACTGGATCGGAGGTGTCTGGTATGAACAGAGATCCGATCACCAGAATCGGGTTTAGATACATAATATCAAAGTCTAATAGAGAAATAGTTCTTGTTATTACATCATCAAGACGTGGCGATGACGATGGGTTGATTAATTAGCAGCTTAATTATATTTGCTTCAACGCATTTGTGAAACTTCCACGAAACTGCTATAGCTCGATCGTATCTAAATTCTAAAGTCTTCCATTTCAAACTACGCATTTCATCCATCGACTTTTCTCTTTCGTGGTTATAAATAAACTAGCATTTTGCCTGGCCAGTTGGCCGGATTGTAGTTATTCGATTTATAGGCTATATCCCGTTTTAGTGCCCTTTTGCCCATTTTTGTTTGTTCGGAAATGTCGGGTCAAATTGGTCAATGATCAAGTTGTGGTTATTCCATCTATGAGATATATCCCGCTTTTGTGTCCTTTATTTTGACATGTTTTATTTTTTATAAAAAAAATTCGTGAATTCATTTTATTATATAAATTGTATTTTAAGTGGTGTTAGGGGTGTATATGGTTCACCTACTGGAATGCAATCGTTCCATCTCATTGATTGCCCAATTTGCCCATATTAGTTTTAGTCACAATGCTGATAGGTGCAATGTAAGCAAGGTCGTCATATTGATTTAAATTGTCAAGCAAATTAAATAAGCGATTTAAGATGCGATTGTCAAATTGAGATCCAACCTATTTGACGTGCATTAGACATATTCTAAAAAGATATATCTATAAGGTACAAAATTAAATTCTAATAATAAAATAATATATAGTCATATATATATATGAGATAATAACTGGTATACTCCAGAAGTATAGCATGCTCCAGGTAATCTGAATGTTGGATGCACTTTGATGAGCTCCGACCAATCTCAATAATCAATTATTAATTTTACTAAATTCAATATCTAACAAACTTAAAAACTCACCCAACCACTTCATATCATCTCATTGTCCCTCCCCGTTCATGTATCTCTCTCTCTCCCCCCCACCCTTTATCTCTCAGTCAATGTGGTTGACGTGGCCGGTTTTATATGTACGATTAACTTGCCTAGTAAAGCAAAATACACGTATGCATTTTATATGTAATTATCCATATCGTATTTTACTAACTATGATTAAGATCATTTTTGGTTTTCATGTAATTCATAGCCATTATATTTTAAAGCCAAATTCAGTAGCGTTGGACCTGTGAGCCCATGATATATACTTCAAGTATTCCGACCAATATGTAATAATTATATTTAACTACTCATACAGTATTCTACTAATTATGATTGAAAGCCTCTTTGTTTTTCATGTAATTTATATATTTTTATGCTTTCATGTAATTCATATTGCTGGTCTCGGCTTGTGAAATTAGCATATATAGGTATACTTTTAATTTACCATAAATCTGTTTTAGCAGGCCTAATTATTATTAACCTGCCCTTTCATAGCTCCCGTTTATTTTTTTAGCGGGTCTCAATTTAACAGGCCCAAGAAATTACTGCTTTGGCACAAATGCCCCTCCGCCAATTAAGGGCTGCCTTGCGGTAGCTGATGTGGCACAAATCTCATATGTACTCCTCTCTATATATTTGTGTTGACAACTCATCTTTCTGAAAACAAACAAAAGAAAAAATAGAACTCCGGCGAAGCTCTGCTCCCTTGGTTCCCTCGCAAATTAGATCGCCGGTTCCCAAAAACGATGACGCCGGGAATCAGCTACCGCCTTCCGCGGAATCCGGGGTGGTCACGATTCTTCGTCACGACGTTGTTCGCCACTGCTTATTATGCGGCGATTAGTAATATTGCGGCGGTGGCGGGGCAGAGCAGTAGCAATAACGCGACGGCGGCGATGAACGTAGGGTCGAGTTCCGATTCCGACGGTTCGCGCCCAAACTACACTTCCAGCAGAGACGGCGCTGTTGAAGCTGCTGATTCAGGTATGAACGGACGAAATTTTTCGTTCTTTTTTCTTTCGTTCTTTGGCGCTCTAGGTGTTTGTGGTTATTCCTCAATGAAACTCTCGTAGTTGACCGGGAAAGTAAGAACGGTTTGTTGAAAAACTAAAACTTACGCCTTTTGACTTTGTAACTTCTGCCCTAAACGTACATTTCTTGTGCTTGCAGGTCTTCCCAAAAGGCTCCCCACTGGTTGAAGACATTTCAGGAGCAGCCGTGAAGGTAGTTGAGGGAGATAAGAAGATCAAAACAGAAGAAGCAAGGATTGGCAAGAACAACAGGAGGTACAAGGAGTCTAGTACCTCGGTTTCTTCTTCAGAGAACAAGATTTGGTTGAACAGCTTCTGGAGCCTGTTTCTGATTGCTGGCACGGCTACAGTTTTCGCAATCTGTATTTTTGTCGTCGTGCTCGTTTACAAGCACGGGGAGCTCGTGTTGCCCCAAGAAGAAGATTCACAATGGAAACCTTCGTTCTGGAGAAGAAGTCGGGATCTGTTCAGGACGTTCGACACGAAAGATCTCAAATGCCGTACTATCAGGGACGACAGAGTTTGTGGCAACGTTCATCTTGCCAATGTGAATGTACTGAGCCCCTCCACGTATTCCGTTCGCTTGGAGTTTCCTGCGGATTCACCAGAAACACCTACTCTGATGATGGAATCTTTGTGGATGCAACCCGAAGACCTACTCCGCTGATAGAATCTTCAATCTTCGTTGGAGTTACACGACGGCACAGTAGCTCAGGAAGGTGTGATAAACATTGGTTAACATCCAAATTCCAATACAGAATGGCCCCATTGCTTATTATGTTAACACTAATGATGAAATTAAGAGACATCAAGAAAAGATAATGAGATATGGTATGATGAAGAAACCGTAGTATGACTACATGTAGTTTATTGACAAAGTTTCTTGTGTATAGTTGGTTCATGGTAAGTTATTAAACCTAGTATTACCACATCCCCGGTACATAATTCTTCTGCTCATCTTTGTTATTTTAGGAATGACGTAAACTTTTATTTTATCATTAGGTTCTATTTAGGGATTCTAACATGGAACATAATGGTAACTGTATCCATACTAATTCTCAACGAACTTACTCAACTTTCTCCCAACAATTTAAGGAATTCTCTGGTTACTGGCCTGTAAGGGATAAAGGGTTCCTCGGCCAGCAGCTCTACAGCTTCAACTGTTCACAAAAGGAAGCAGGTTAACTAAGAATGAAAAGGAACAAGGAGTTGAGAGCTACCATTTCTATCTTCACATTTATTTATTGCCTGTAACGCTGGATCCCATCAACATCTATGATCCCGGGTGGGAAAACCGGATCAGTTGCTGCCCTCAGTGCCACCCTGGCCACCGCATTCACATCCACCGGAGGTGTGAACAGAGGTCCGATTACTGGAAGTTGGTTTAGCGGCTTTGCCCGTTGAAGAACCTGAGGCGCAGGACAGATGTAGTCACTCATTACCATTCAGAAATCCAGTGTGCAAAACGAATGCAAGTGTACTAAAACCAGAGTTCATGTTAGTTGGCAGGATATATAGACTGGATGTTTGGTTTCTAAGATAACCGAAAATCAGACATATGAATCCTATGGAAGCATAAACAAGTTACCATTTCCATAGGAGAACCAATGACACCAAGAGGCAGCTTCAGACTTCCAACACCACGAGTCCCGTAGATAAAGCCTGGTCTCAGAATTATTCCTGTAAAAGAAATTGGAAAAGTTCATTTGTTCAGAGAACCAAAAGAAAAATTCTTCAAAAGGTGGAGATGCAGATGATGATCTTCTGATCCAGACACAAAATTTACTAAACAATAATGAGATGCAAATCAGAAGTTTACCTCCGTATGGAAACTTCGCCTGTAATTCTGCTTCGGCAGCTCTCTGTATCAAGGGAGGCAACAACCAAGCATGTCAAGTTAGAAGAAAATAAAAGAAAACCTTACTCCCGAAAGAACAATTATCAACTATGAAATCATACTCTCCAAAATAAAGCTATGAAATCCTACCTTCCCCTCGTAATATCCTCGCAGTATGTAGTTAGCCAGGCCAAAATCCGCAGCAGAAATGTAAACAAATCTTTTCACGCCTACAAAAACAAATGCCAGGGGAAAGAAACACTCGGTTATAATACAGAGGGGTTTAGTGAAGCCAAGTGATGCGTAGCTGCTGGAAAGACTAATCCCTTTTACCTATCATGCTGCAATGGTGTCGCAGAAGGAGCATACAAAAGAAAGTGGGATGGTAGCTAAAGTATGAATACAACGTGGAGACCCATTTAAAACCATTTTACCTTTTTCCGAAGCAGCTCTAATAGCATTGATATTTGCAGTTCCATTGATCTTGTACATGTATGAATGTGAGCCAAAACCCCCAACACAGGAAATCTAGAATTTAGCAGAAGCAGAGTAAGTAACAACAGAGACCAGCAATATGTCATAACCGAATCCCCCACTAAAATAACTCCTTGCATTAAACTAAACTCATAAACAAATGCATACAAAAGTGATGTATCCGAGCATAACAGGTAACAGAGTGATTACTTACAACCGCAGAGACCCCATCTAGAGCATCCTTCAATGAATCAGGCGAAAGAAGATTCCCTGTAGAAGATAAGGGCAAATGAATCAAGCTAAACAAAATAAATCAACGCCTCTCACCAGTGCTAAATTGAATGAGGAAGAATCATCACTCAACAGCAAAGTAAAAAGTAAACCTTGATACCACGTGACATTGTTAGCCCATGAATCATGCAATGATGACTTCCCAGATCTGAACAGAAAAAAAGAGCAGATTCAAATGCCAACAAGAACCGGTTGAGTGCCAGTAGTCATGCAAAGCAAAACCCGGAAAATACTCGGAAGAACATTGAGACCAGCTCAAGTATAGTAGCAAGCTTCCCATAACAACCATTATTGAACCATAACTAAGAAGGCAAAGGGTTCAAACGCATAGCACGCAAGATCGCCTCAACTACTTCCAATCGAACTATTACCTAGAATTTGAATCTATGGAGTCCATTGTCTATAGCGGAGGCTAACTTCTAAAGTTCAAACCAAATGGCAATTATCCAATGGGAACAAGCCTGGAAACAGAAGTAGTGAAAAATGCATACCTGCTAAGGCTAGCAACAGATAAGCCCCGATCTAGAGCCTCCCTGAGAATATGAGAGCCAACGAAACCATTTCCACCTAACACCAGCAACTGAATCCAAACACATAACAGAATGCAAAAAATGTAAACCCCAAAAAGCCAACCAACAAGTTCCAATGCGACAGTGTATCAAAATGATTCACACCTTTTCTTGAGGCGGTGGAGGGACGTTCACAGTTTCTGCTTCCTCGACCTTGAAAGGCTCGTCGACCTTATTAGATTCAGTTGAGAAACATCTCCGCTCACCATACCCCGCCATTGCACTGCTCTCCGTCGGATTAAAGCAACCGGAAAACATAATCAGGAATTCTCGTGCAAAAACCTAGCTACACTAACACAAACATTCAACTGAACAAGGGAATGGGGAAGCAGATTGAATTACCACAATCTAGACAGGGAAGCTCTCGAGTCGATCAACCGCGACGCGACGGCCCTCATTTCGGTTGCAACTTCTCGCCTCCTTCGTCCCTCTCTAACTTTATCTCGCTCTTTCGAAACTCCGGTAACTCGGCGAAACGGTGATCGGAGAGTGGGGAAAATCGCGTTCCGGTGGAGGTTGGGGACGAGTTTCGAGCGACGATTCAGCGGAAAGACCCTTCTCGCGAGTCGCGAGAGAGTAAGAGAGACAGCTCGAGAGAGAGAGAGAGAGAGAGAGAGGGAGGGATGGACAGGTGGCGCGCAACGGAGACGACAGGTCGTGGCAATCAAGTGAGTGGGTAGATGTTACTGGTTAGCCGGGAAGGAGAGTCGGCCTCACGAGGCCCATAAATTAGTGGGCCCTGTCTGGTTATCTCAATTTAAATTGGAGAGAAAAAAACAATTGGGCTTTATTGATGGAACTGGACAGCATCTGCTTCTAGCCCGAAACTAAAGTACAAGTATTTGTGAAACCAATCGTCAATCTGAAGACAATTATGTAAATTATGATTTTCGATCTCTTTGAAAGAGAATGAACCTTGTAGTATTGGCTGATGCATCATTACCAGACTCTTCACCTGCAGGATCGTGCATAACTAAAAAGAATAGTGTGTGCGGGACCTTAGGTCGGACGATTTCTTGGACCGCGACCAAGTGAGGTGTAGACGTTAGGTGACCCGAAAGGCACGCGCAGTGATTTTCGGGAGCACGACGAAGGTACCTTGCCATTCGAGTCTTTTTCGTACTTTTTTTCACGGATATCTGAAGAAAGACAGGGGAAAAACATCATATTATCGTCAAATAATTTTATTGATATGAAACGACTTTTTCATCACAAAATATCCTACAATTAATTTATCCAATATAACCTCTGATAAATATTTTTTTTTTCTTTCTTGGGTAGAAACAACCAATGATCATTTTGTTTTGAGTGTTAATACATTTCTAAACGTCACACATCGTAGATTCCACTTAATAGTTTAGTGGGGAGAACAAGTGCCATGAAACCTTTTCTTTCGCCAGTGTTATGTGACGAATGATTCCAACACCACATTCGATTGGCCCTTTTTCAAAACTATATGTCCATTAACTTCACTTCATCAAACTTTATCCACTACAGAGATACCATCAGATTAATGTTTTCTAATTGCATTCATGTTATCATATTATTTGATATTCCAACATATTTAATATTCAGATATAGTACTATCATGGTGATTAAAATAAGGATTATCTGTCACAACAACAATTCCTATGATGGTTTATGTGGGGAAAGAGATATGATTCTCTTTAGCAAAAGACTAGTTGGATATTAGCCACCATAACACCTCATGTGAACCTCACTTGAAATTTATGCTTATTTGATTACAAAGTTAATGTGGAGCTCAACAGCTTTAACCCTTCTGTTTTCGAAGAGGTGATAAAATATTGTTTAAAATGAAAGGAAAAAAAGGATTGAACGAGAAGTAGCGAAATAAGTTGTTTACGAATATTTTTCTTGAAAGATTTAGAAAATGTTGTTTTAGTCTGAAAATATCTTATAGTTCAATGATGTCTTAGCAGATTATGGTTTTGAACGTTTGAGCGAAATTACATTTTCCCCCCTTTGTTTCGCCTATTAAACTTACTGAAATGTTTAGTTTGGAACAATTACATCTCAATGTGCAATAAGTCTCATCTTCGAAAGTAGGAGGACTAAATTTAACATTTTCCCGAGAGAGAAGCACCAATCGGTAAGTTATCAAAACAGTTGGGAAAACAGAGCAAAATCCGTGCCCTGCTTTCAAAAAGCAGAGCCTGATGAGTAAAGTTTCAGCGCGGCCGACGACGCCGCGTCTCTCTTTACCCACAACGGCCTATAAATACGACGCATCCCCCCGCCCTGCTTCTCCAACCCGACACTCCACTCCTCTCTGCCTCCACTTCACCCCAAAAACCTCCTGTGACATTTCAACAAACACCTTCCCTGCAAAACAATCCCGGAAAAAAATGAGATCACTCAGCGCATCCGAAGGCAGCAGCATGACCACTCCACCGTCCGCAATGTTGCCGCAGCCGGCGATCCGCTCCCCCTGGCACTCCCCGGTGCCGTACCTGTTCGGAGGCCTGGCGGCGATGCTGGCCCTGATCGCCTTCGCCTTGCTCATCCTGGCCTGCTCTTACTGGAGGCTTTCCACCCGCCGCCGTCGGCGGCAGGGCGGGGACGTCGAGAGCGGGGACGAGAAAGAAGGGAAGCCCGTCGAGAAGAAGGTTTTTGAAGAGAAGTTTCTGGTGATCATGGCGGGAGACAACCAGCCCACGTTCCTGGCTACCCCTGCTTCGAACAGAGTCAGTGTTTGTGGATGCGGTGACGCCATAGCCGTGGGTAAAGATGGAGGGGAGATGGGTAGTGAGGGGAAAGTGAAACAGGGTTTGTACGAACACGGAGAACCAACGACGGCAGCGGAAGGGGAAGAAGAAGAGGAGGAGGAGGAAGAAAACGGTAGCCGGGAAACGATGCAAAATTGATTTAGTAAGATATAAGAGGCAGAGAGGATCGGTGTGATTTGCAGAGACTCCTCGTCCCACCTGGGAATTTCCTTTCCCACCAATTTTGTTTCTTGTTCTCATTTCTGGGTTTTGGTTTTGGAGATTACTGTGGGTTTGATCCACTATGTCCCTCCGGCGGCCGGAAAATGTACAATTTTGAGTGTTAACTGATGAATGACACGAAATCGTCTTGTTCATTTCTCCTTTTGTCATTTGCTTTCTGGGTTCGATGTGGTTTTATCCAATCAAAGGAGAGCTGGAAATGATGAACCCCATTCCATGAACCGGACGCGCTTTAGTAGGCAAGCTTCTGCAAACAGGAAGTGAAAGAAAGGAAGGAAGAAAGGAATCGAAGCTTTTGAGCAGAAATGCAATTGTTAATATGTTGTAAGCGAGGGGGAAGAATAAAGGTAAGAAGTGGTAATGGCGTGAGTGAAGAGACAAGATGCTCTGTTCCGTTTCCCCTCCTCCGCCCTGACCCCTCATGTACATTCCTCCTTTCTTTATTTGCGCCACCGCGGTCAGTGATATTCCACCGGCGACGGTACTTGCAGCCGGCCGGCAGCAAGTGCGGTGAGGGGCCGGGAGGGCATTTATAAGTGGTAAGGTGGGGGGACACGAGAAAGTGGAAGAAGATGAGGTCACGGGCACATCAAGTTTGACAGTAAAAAAAAAAAAAAAAAAAAAAAAAAAGTCTTCAACTTCTTTCCCATCGAGATATGATAGTACTAATGTCTAAGGCCATTAGGGCTTAATATCTTCTGTCACAATTGTCATGTTATTGTAAAACCGTAATGAAGGTATTACTAGAGAAATCAACGATGATGTATTTTATGTTGAAATCGCGGTTCAATCATTTCTTATCGCATCAATCAATTTATCGATTTAGACTTTCGTTTGTACCTTCAAGCTCAGGACATGAACAATAATTGGTAGTTGTGTGGTCTTGGACTCGCGATTTGCTCGTTTGATCTCATCCACACAGCGGCAGATCCAGGGGGGCGCCCCCTGGTCACGGCTCAGCCCTCCTCTGGATATCGAGCTAGTATAGCACTTGTAATTTCCGATTTTTGGTATTCGTTTAAGTGTTTTTCACGTTAGGGCCCAGCCCTCTCCGCTTTTTTTTCAAATGTGGACCAGTGCTCTACCCTGTCTTGGATCCGCTACTGCATCTGCATGAAAGAAACTTGAAGGCACACGAGAATTTAGAGAGATAACCAAAAGTGTGGAGACGTTGAGCCCCTTTATTCGAAGACTTGAAAACCCTTATATAGTTGTAGCACGTGTCAATCGTCAAACTTTTTCGATTTTGACGGTAGATTCGATTTGGTCATTAGGCTACTTGAGTCGTGCTTCTCGATTAAACGTGACTGACTCGATTACGCGTCACTTCTCGGTTAGATGTCACTTTTAACACCACATATACAATACAATACAACTTTACAAAGAAGGTTGTGTACATGTACATTCAAATATCTGATGATTACCTCATCAATATCATTAACATGTTAGAATGTTCTCATCTCCAAGGATGTCACTTCCCCTTTGGCTTCCTTTGGGATGCTGGGAAGATAGTGGGGGACAGGTGGTGGGCTCCGATTGGCCGGGTGGGGAGAGTGAGTGGGAAACGGACGTGGAACGCAACGGGGAGTAGTGGTGGGCGCCGCAGGAGGAAGCTATGCGCGCGGCGACGCGAAGCTGCGTCTTGAAACTGTGATCCTGCTTAGGGATGGCAATGGGTCAGGTTGGGTCGGGTTTTGCCAAATCCAAACCCAAAACCATGGGTTTGTCCATGAAAAAAATCCGGGGTAAAACTCACTGGGTTTGAAAAACTCAAACCCAACCCAACCCGCTGGGTATCCGCGGGTTCATGGGTACCCACGGGTTTTTGTCGTAAAAAATTTACAATAACATGTTCCTATCAAAATTAAAGTCAAATATCAATCTCTCAATACAAATTATCCACATTTAAAACACTATTCTAGAAAATTCAAGCAAATCACAAATTAACTATACAAATTGTTCAACGCAATCTAGAAAACTCAAGAAAATTGAAGTAAATCATAAATTATCCATAAATAACATATTAATTGAAGGCTTCTTCCTTTCAATTAAGTTTCTTCACTCTCCACTCGATAACACAAACTTCATTCTACACAATTAGAAAGAAAAAATTAGACATGTCTCCACAAACATAAATAAGATTAGTTGTTTACAATATTAAATATACCGAGAAAATTAATTATATGTGTGGGCGGGTACCCACGGGTCGGGTTTACCTAAACCCAAATCCAACCCAACCCGGTGAATAGTGAATGGGTTTAAACCCAACCCAAAACCCGTCAACACGGACTTTACCCGCGTTGACCGGGTTGGGTCGGGTGGGTACCCGTGGGTTCGGGTTTGGTTGCCATCCCTAATCCTGCTTTTGGTTTTTGCTTCGCCAGGAAAAGAAGAAGCGTACGTTGTTTTGGGTTCTGTTATGTGATATGATTAAATATTGATAGAATGAGTAATTATGAAGACGACGGCGATCGGGATCGGGAAAGGTGAAGCGGAAGCGGGGGCCAGCTGCTGCATCTGCTGCACTGCAGCTGATTTATGTTGGATGTGGGTTGGTGATAGGGGTGAAAGCTTGTCCCGGAAGACCCACTGACCCGTCGGGACGGGTCAGTTTGTCTACGGAGACAGATTAGGGACGGGTCATTTGTTGATCCTGTAAGGGTCGGGACGGGTCGGGACAACTTAGTTGATGATAACCGACGCCTAGTTAGAGTTAGAGGATACCTCGTTCCATTTGTCTACTCGAGATATGTCTCCAATAGTCATACACACATCCCCCCATATGTTGGCTCGAATAAACGCATATTTTATTGTTCGATTAGAGAGACATTTTATTGTTGCGACTAGTATCCTATTTTTTTTATAGTATCGAACCGATAAGCATACAATCAAACAATTATTACGTTTAATAATCTTGAATTCACTCTTTGTAAGCAGTGTGTATATTGTTAAAACGATACAAGATGTTATCGACAATCAGTAAATGCACATTCTCCATTATGAAACTCCGTATTTTCTATCTTTACTAATTCCAAATTGCACAACTTGTGTGTCATCCGATCGGCTACCTGATTGCTCTATCTACCTCAAAATCTTTGGTAATAGGTTTTGCCCTGCCGAAGTTCTCTATCACTTTTTTATCTATGTAGTTTGCACATTCTACGTCAATCTTCAGGAGAAATCTTTCTTCTCCATCTTGTTTGGATTTTCAAGTTGATCGCCTGACAATCCATTTTTGTCCAATTGCAGCTCACAACTCGAGATCCTTGGTAAAACAGAAAAGCTACAACTATTGGGCTCAATTAGATCATCAAACTTCGGAGGATAAGCCTCCGGGAAGAGAAAAACTTAGGCCCAATAATAGCGCATTGGGCCAGCATGAAATGCCCAATATCCCAGCCCAACTACTCCATGTCAAGTTGTCAACTCATCATAACTGTCAGGCTGACCGACCCGGGATGGAAAAGGAAAACCGTTGGCGAAGAAACGACGGCGTTGCGCTGACCAGTAGCGTAAAAGGGACCTCAGCGTTTCAGAATTGGAAATTCAGATTGGAAAAATCGCCTTGGCCCTTCATCGGAATCTGTTTTTCGAGAAAAAATAAAATAAAATAATAAACGAGCTTGCTTCACTTCTTTGAAACTTCGCGTGGAGCGAATCTGAGTGAGATGAACGACGAACCCATTGGGCTATAGGAATTTCTGCAGAAGAAAACAGGAAAAAATAAAGTAAATAAGGAGAGGGCAGAGGGCGATCAATAGCCATGGGGATTCTCTTCACTCGGATGTTCTCTTCTGTATTCGGCAATAAGGAAGCTCGAATTCTCGTTCTTGGCCTCGACAATGCCGGGAAAACTACTATTCTCTGTAAAACTCTCTCTTCCCACCATCCCTTAGGGGTTTTACCTTGTGCTTTTTCCACAGTGAGCCTGATTTCCCAGTTGTTTGTTTCCCTTCGTAAATCTACTGAATGGTCTGTATTTTTCCTTTTGCGTGCCAGATCGGCTTCAAATGGGGGAGGTAGTCTCCACGATCCCAAGTAAGTGCATTGAGTTGCCAATCACATCTACGATGGTGCATGCGGCTTATTCTGATTCAGTCTGTAATTGAATTGTTCGGTTTCTGTACCAAATCTGACGCTCTTGTGCTTTTCCCCCTCTTTGAAGCTATTGGATTCAACGTGGAAACTGTACAGTATAACAACATTAAATTTCAGGTGTGGGATTTGGGTAAGTTGGAAATTCTTTTGAACCCTTCATTATATTTGTTTGTTCTGCTAAGAAAGATTGGGTATAGTCTCAGTTTGATCTAGCTATGCGATGCAACTAAGGTAATCGAAGATCATTCAGGGGTTGGCCTGATTGTTTTTTTGGGATGATCTCTGTGGTGCATTGTTAATTCGTTTAATGCATTTTGGGAGCTTTTGAATCTGATTGGCGATAAACCCCTTTGTCCCTGAATTGCAAATTTTGATAACCTGGCTAATTTTGTGTGAATTGGATGTCTGCTGCTGAAGTTCGAAATGCTGTTCTGCATCAGAGAGAGTAGCTCTTATCATTGAATAGTAATCTGATTTACTGGACCTAGATGCTGATGCATTTCTGGAACTCGATCCATTTCAGTCTCTATTAATAAGGGTTCATCTTAACCTATGAGGATACCTGGTACCATCATATTGCTTGACTTAGTCTAACTGCTCCAACTTCTGAAGTTTAAAGAAGCCATTATGTTGCTCAAAGTTGAATTGCTGAATCTTTATAGTCTGTATCTAGAATTAAAAACTGACATTTTCAATATGATTTTTGAACAGGTGGCCAGACAAGCATCAGGTAACGTTGGTTCTAAAAATTTCCTGCCCCCTCCCCCCCTTCTTACCATAAATTTTGTGTTTTGTTGAACAATGGGTTCTTCGTTGGAGATGCTCTGCTCATGCTTGACTAAAATCTTCGGTCCTTTTGTATCTGAAATCAAGTACATGGAGTATGTTTTTAGAAGCTGTTCTCTAACTATCCTTCCCCTCATCTCTCTCTCTTTCCCCTCTACAAGTAGAAATGCTTAGCGGCAAGCAAACATTTACGGCGAATAAAATCCTTTTAGCTTTGCCTTTGTCGTAGCTCATCTTACTGCAAAAGAATCTGATTAACTCCTACTGGCTTAGGTGTACCAGCTTCTCTCACAGCCCCATGCAAGTTCCTTCTTACTGATTTCTTAAGAACTCAATTATGCTACCTAGATGGCTACAAAAGATTGGCCTTTTGATATCAGGAGACATCCATAAAGGTTGTATTTGATTATCAATGGCGTTCAAATCATAGTAGATCATCTCATTTTCCAATCAGTATTGCAGTTAGATGATGCAAGTTAGTAGCAGTATTGGTGTCTTTAGCTGCTGATGTTGGCCCTTGGTGGATAGGATACAAAATGATTAGTTAGTTTGCTTCAATCATTATTTTCGTAACACTTCAGGAGGAGGCAGTAACTAACACCTGACAAGCAGATTTCACATTATCCTGTTTCCAGTTGATATAAAATAGCCCAAAGGAATGGATTTAGACATTTGTACCAACTTGTTGTGTAGATGTTTCAAATTGAAATAGGACAGAAATAGGTAAAGAAGGTCAAGGGTCTTGGTAAAGTTCACTGTCAGGTTTTCTTGAATCTCAAACTAGAAATCGCAGAAAGAAAACATTAGTAAGGGATAACTATGGAGTAGGCCACATAAGATGCTCTCTCTGTTCTAATTATATGTTCATATACTTCCTCCTGGAATGCTAATGTCAACAGCTCAATCCTTTCTGTCTCGTCGAGTGACTTGATCATTATTGCAGGCCTTATTGGAGATGCTATTTCCCAAATACTCAGGCTGTGATTTATGTGGTTGATTCAAGTGACACCGATAGAATTGGAATAGCCAAAGAGGAATTTCATGCAATTTTGGAGGTAAACTACAAGGACATTTTTTATATTAAATTTATTCAGCATATTGTTAATACATAGTACACTTGTAGGTGTAGGCATGTTGATGTTACTGTTGCCAACCAGTATTTCCTGAAGTCTTGTCTTGCATCTTGACAAATTTGCTCATGTAATTGTACCATTTCTTGTCTTGCATCTTGACAAACTTTCTCATGTAATTGTACCATTTTGCAGGAAGAAGAATTGAAAGGGGCCATTGTCCTCATTTTTGCAAACAAGCAGGTGAAACCATTTCTCTGTCATCTCTCAATACCATTTTATTTGGCTAGACTAAAGCTTGGATTTGCATCAGCTGTCCGATCTTGTTTCCTGATTTTACAGCCTATCGTCTTTGCTGATATTGCTACTCTCTGTGAGCAGGATCTCCCTGGCGCACTTGATGATGCTGCAGTCACCGAGGCTCTAGAGTTGCACAAGATTAAAAGCAGGCAATGGTCCATCTTCAAAACTTGTGCTGTTAAGGGCGAAGGCCTCTACGAGGGATTGGACTGGTGAGCATTTTCCAGCAGTTGATTGTCATTTATGGTCGCTCATCCAGACCTAGGGAACTCATTTACACGCTACCATAGATTAGGTGAATACTAGAAAGTAGATACAAACCTGATAAGAAGCTGGACTAACTACTAAGAAGGCCATCTCATAAGAACATTTCAGAGCAGAATCGGATGACTAATTTGCCAGCCTATTCAGGTAACAACGTAAATGACGGCATTGTTTGTTTGGCCTATTGAGTTTAGGGAGTTGGAACCTCAAGTGGAACTTAAGGAGTTGGAAGAGTTACTTCTACTACCCAATTTTCTGAATCTTACCTCTACTACCCATTGTGATCAAGATAGGAAGAGTTACCTTGACTCTTTGGATGAATCTCCTTATTACATCACTCTGATATTTTGAATTCTTGGTTACTTGCAGGTTGAGTAATACTCTCAAGTCAGGAGGTAGTTAAGCTTATTGTGAAAGTTGAGCTCAATGTTGTGTGGCAATGCAGAGGCCAAAGTGTTACAAAACTATCAGTAATTAATTTTACTCTTTTCTTGCCTTCCAATCTTCTGTTATACCTATTGTTGTATTCTTTTTAGTTTTGTTCCTGAAGAGTTCATGGCCTCCCCTCCCCCTTATTTCTTTAACTCCGACCTGTTATCCTTCAATTTTCTTAGAATAGAATCGTCGAGGTTTCGGTGAGCTTGTAATGTTATCAGATTAATACGAGTACTGTGGATAGGTTGCTGTTACATCCTCTAATCTGTGTCTTGCATTGCGGTTAGTGTTAACTGTTTAAAGATAGGCCGAGTGTCCGAAAGGAAAGGAATGAAACATACCCTCTAAAGTCTCTTAACATTACAGATTAATATAATGAACCTCTGTTCTCACTGTCGTCGGAGTTTTGTTGGGGATTCATTCATTTCACGGTCATTCGTTACAGCAAGCAAAACATGTCATTTTGATTTCTGCTGTGCATGCCAGCAACTCGAATCAAAGCGTCTTTGTCGACGACGATGAGCCGTATTTCTGCTGTCTCTGGTGAAATGCAGAGGGAAAGGCAATTTGGAATATTAGCAGACGATTGAATTCAAATATTCGAAACTAGGCAAAGTGGAGAGGAGGTGAAGAGAAGAAGGAAGGTCTTTCTTGTGACGGGACTTGGACTGGGCCTAGTATCCCGGGCTCCACACGTAAGCTACAAGCCTCTGGGCCTCTAAGTCCAAGAAAATCGAGCGCGGCCCAGTTGTGATTTAGACTTCCCCTGAATTGTTGCGTGTGTTACAGTGCATTAGTTTTGAAGCTCGATTCGGGTCGGACCGGGTCCAACCGGAGATTCAATAAGGGTTGTTTAACAACCTTCTCCGCAGATAAATTCCTGTCCTTTACTCGCCAACCCCGTGGCCCATCTCTTAGTTTTCTCCACGAGCCCAAACCTATCCCAAACCCGTAGGCCCACATCTCACGTGGCCACCGGGTCCCACACTTGAAAATATTTATAAAAAAAAAAACAAAAGATGGAAAAATCGAGTTTGTGGTATGGCTAAGCCCTGCGCAGAAGTGGCGATTTCTGATTGGTTGAGGCCCAGATCTCCCCTGGCCCACCAGATAGAAAACTGAAGCATATACTACTCTCTCTCCTCCCCTCCCCACTGTTTGAAGCTAACAGCTCAGCTTTTACTCACCACCACAAAGTCACAGCTCTGCTCCCCTTCTTCTTCACATAAAGGAAAGCAGAAAAAAAAAGAAGAAGAAGAAATACACATTAATGGCTTCCAAGCTCTGCGACTCCTGCAAGTCGGCGACGGCGGCTCTCTTCTGCCGCCCGGACTCGGCGTTCCTCTGCCTCAGCTGCGACTCCAAGATCCACGCGGCCAACAAGCTGGCGTCCCGCCACGCGCGCGTGTGGGTGTGCGAGGTCTGCGAGCAGGCCCCCGCTCACGTGACCTGCAAGGCCGACGCCGCCGCGCTCTGCGTCACCTGCGACCGGGACATCCACTCCGCCAACCCGCTCGCCCGCCGCCATGACCGCGTCCCCGTCGTCCCCTTCTACGACGCCGTCGACAAGTCATCCTCCGACGACGCAGCCGCAGCGGCGCCGCCCTGCGCGCTCAACTTCCTCGACGACCGCTACTTCGCCGACGACGCTGACGCGGACGATGACGTCAGCAGGGAGGAGGCCGAGGCCGCCTCCTGGCTCCTCCCCAACCCGCCGCCGGCGGGGGTGGGTAGCAACAAGGGCGCCATGGAGTCTCAGGATCTGAACACCGGCCAGTTCTTGTTCCCCGAAATGGACCCGTACCTGGATCTGGACTACGGGCCCGTGGATCCAAAAGTGGAGGCCCAGGAACAGAACAGCTCCGGGACCGACGGAGTCGTCCCCGTCGGAATTCATCATCAACCTCCGTTGATGAACGAGCACTGCTTCGACCTCGATTTCTCCGCCGCCGGATCCAAGGCTTTCTCCTACGGCTACGCAGCTCAGTGCTTGAGCCACAGCGTGCGTATTCCCCTCCCTCTGATTTCAATTTCGAATTTTCTTTTGCCTCTTAACTGAATCCCTAATTTTCCGGATGCCAGGTGTCATCGTCGTCGATGGACGTGGGAGTGGTCCCGGACGGCGGCAGCGGGACGGCGGACATATCGAACCCGTGCAGCAGAGTATGTGGAGGCGGAGGGATGAGCAACGGAGCCGAATCGGCGGCGGCGGTGCCGCTGTCGGCGGTGGACAGGGAGGCGAGGGTGCTGCGTTACAGGGAGAAGCGGAAGAATCGGAAGTTCGAGAAGACGATCCGGTACGCTTCGAGGAAAGCCTACGCGGAGACGAGGCCGCGGATCAAGGGAAGGTTCGCGAAGCGGACGGATATCGACGTGGAAGCCGACCGGAGTATGTACGGCTTCGGCGTCGTGCCGTCGTTCTGATACCCCCTTCCTCACGGAAAATTTTCAGTAATAAAGAAAGGAACTTAGTTTTGTTTTTCATCTTTTCCTAATTTTTGCAATTTCCGTTTTTTTTTAATATATGGTAGGGCGGGTAAAAGTTGTTTGTATGTAATAGCTGTTTGATCAACGGGAATAATTATAAATGACCGTTGATTTTGTTGGTTAATCAATTAATCTAAGATTAAGTCAGCCTAGTTTTTATTCAGATGGTTGTTAATTCCTACATAAT
This sequence comes from Linum trigynum, assembly GCA_964030455.1. Taxonomy (NCBI): domain Eukaryota; kingdom Viridiplantae; phylum Streptophyta; class Magnoliopsida; order Malpighiales; family Linaceae; genus Linum; species Linum trigynum. Next base: position 57,910,213 of record OZ034817.1, on the reverse strand, counting down.
TACTAGACCAAATGTCGTTAGCATGAATTTAAGTGGATTGAATAATTGGACATATCCTGTTTTCTTGGATGAGATTACTTGATATTCAATAGCTTGTGGGCCAATATCCAAAGATTGTTGTTGTTAGGCAACCTAAATGGTGGAGCTAAATTAAGCTTGGTTATGGTGTGTTGAACCTTGTAATTCGAAGTGAGTACACACGGTTTGACGGAACACAATTACGAACACGAGCGCTATTACGAAGAATAGAGATGAGATTTGTGGCGAGTTTAACAACTTCTCGGTTTGCACTCTCTCCCTCTCTTGAAGGACGACGAGTTTTTAGTAACATGGATGCGTGACTTAATAGCCCAAAGTCGTCGATCAACAATGTGAAAATGGTATTTTGTCGAGGATGCGTGACTTAGTAGCCCAAGTCGTCGGCAACCAATGTTAAAATGGTATTTTGTCGAAGTCGAAGAATGGTAGTGTAACAAAAAACATGGGGATCAGCATTTCTTTTCTTCATCCTCCCCACGTCCCATCACAGTTTCATTCTTCACTGTACTGAGAGTTGAAATAAAGATAAGAAGAGGGTGGTGAAGATTCGGCCGAGTTTTTATTCAGATGGGTTGTTAATTCTTACATTATCATTAGACCAACCGATATTAGCGTATTAACTTAAGTGGCCGGAGTTCCAATTTCTATTATGGCTTGTGGGTCAACCCAAAAACTGTTGTTGTTAGGCAACCTGATGGTGGAGCTGAATTAAGCTTGGTCATGGTATGTTGAGCCTTGTAATTCAAAGTGACAGTACACATTAGACGGACACAAAATTACAACTTACAAACGCGACCTATTACAAAGAATAGAGACGAGATTTGCAACGAGTTTATGGTTAGACTTCTCGGTTCGCACTCTTTCACTCGGAGGACGACTAGTTTTTGGTAACATAGATGCGTGACTTAGTAGCCCAAGTCGTCGGTCACCAATGATAAAATTGTATTTTGTCGAGGTCTATGAACGATCATGTAACAAAACCATAGCCAAGTGTTTGGGATCAGCCTTTCTTCTCGTCGTCCTCATCCTTCACGTCCCATCACAGTTTCGTTTTTCACTGTACAGTGAGATGAAATTGAGACGAGAAGAGAGGAAGACGGTGGTGAAGATTCTGATCGGGTCAAGTCGGCCGCCGCGATGTCGACAACGCCGATAAAAACAAAGAGAGAGAGCAGTGAGTAAGCTTCATTTCTGGTTTCTGAATCTTTATCTCTACTCCATTCTGCTAGTGACCACCGGGGTAGGGGCAAAGAAAGCAAGAAGACAACTCCGGCATCTTCTCCTTCATCCTCCACCACACATGTCACAGTCGGCGGTGACTCGGGCCGGATAAGAAAGCTGAAATACGGCTCACCGCATCGCTTTCCACCCAAACTACAGCTACAACAATGCCACCAGACTATCAACTTGCAGTGGCAAAGGAAGTACCAGGCCACCATTCACAGCCACACAGCTTACCTTTTTGTTAACACAGCCATCATCCCACCCACACATTCATTCAAGAAACCAAGGACGAAAACAACGATAATTAACAGGGGTCCTAGCCAACTACTCCCAACGACCCAGATCACAGTTTTCTTGTCTAGCAAGGTAAAAGGGAAAAAAAAGGAAAAGTACCTCCCATACACAGTTGCTGTTCTGTCTGTTCTAAATCCAGGAGGGTGAAGCATGCTGTAATACACATGATGAACACCTCCTAGAGAATAAGTTGACCGAGTTTCGCTTCTATCTCCTTTTTAACATTTTTTGGTCTGTATAAAGGGACCACTACGACTTATATATTTCACGGTTTCCACAAACCCTAGGCTACAACAACTTAACCTCGCCACTGAACTGAAACGATGCAGCCAGCGACTGCATTCCTTCGTCTGTGTCTGGGTCAGGGGTGTGAGTGCGAGCTGTTGCCGACTTGAGGGGGGTTGCTTCCTTGAGAGGTGGTACCACCACCGTGAGATACAGATGCGGCCAAGAAGCGAACAACGACGCATGTGATGTTGTCTGCACTGCCTCTCTGGTATGCCTCATGCAACAGCCTCTTTGACGCCTGCTCCGGGTCCTCGATGGGTTTCGTCATCTCAACAGCTTCCTGCAGTGACCATAAAAACCAAGCTTAAGATGCTAGTTTTGGGAAAGAAGAAACCCCTGTTTTGAGGGATATTAAGCAAACCTCATTAGTTACAACGTCCCACAATCCATCGCTTGCAAGGATGAGAAATTCAAGGGAGCTGTCAACTTTCTCTTCCTACAAAAGCCAAACCGCCCAAAGATTTTAAAGTCAAAAGTGTGTACCAGCAAGCTGACTATGACTGTAGGCAGCAATAAACATGTTACTCATGATGAACAAGGACTCCTCAGTAAATGAAGAAAGCCGTGTAATGACACCAACATCAGAAATGAGCAACCCTATGCCATAATGAGACCAAGACAAGAAAAACAAGAAGCAACTTAATAGCTCCACGAGTAAAAGGACAAGTGCTTCTACAGATCTTCATTAACATGTTACTCTTCCTATGTTCAGAAAAAGAGTTAAACTTCCGATACTAAGAAAATTTAGAGGAAAATTCCACTTTTTAATGACAAGACAAAAGGTTGAAAATCAAACCTGAATTTCTGGATCAGCAACAACATACTGCTTCAAGAGCCGATCCCCAAATGCCCGAGACACAGCAAGAACGCCCCCAACTCTCCAGGTGCCTGCAATTTTTGATTATAAAGCTATATCATAGCAAGATATTGATAAAACACAAAAGAAAGCATCTCAATGAAGTATAAGTAGCTACCTGCCCACATTACAAATCCTCCAGCATCTTCAATCCTTTGTCGTTCATCGGTTTGGTCAGGCTTGTGATCTCTAGAAACAGCAATAGCTGCACAAAATGATGACAACATTGGTTGCCTTAATAACCCTACGGCCATGGCTGAGAATAGAAGGAATAAAAGACATCTGAAATACAACAAAGGAAACCTCTCTTCAGCATTAATAGCTATATTTTCCAAAACGTCGAAATTCTACCGCTCGGAATTTGAGGACACCTCATATCAGCAGACAACATATCCTTACACCACCAGAAAAATCAGCAAACTTGTTGCCTAATTATCCACGGGCAAAAGGGAGCATGAAACAGGACATATAATTTCAGAAACCGTAGCACATATGCACTTGTTTCAAAGCTCTCAGTTATGACTGAGTCACTTGTTGCCTGATTATCCATACTCGTCTAATTATTAGTGCACAGAAACAAAACATACAGAACTCTAATGTGTACCTCAGGCATACATCCAACAACCCATGGGCCATGAAATAATAAGAAAAGTCCCGCCCAAGTCTTACCATTTCCACCCCGGCATATGACAGCTCTAGAGTCTCCGACGTTGGCAACAAGCAACCGGTCACCAACAAGGATAGCTGTGGAAGCAGTTGAACCAGCATCCCTATTCTGAGTAATTTCTGATTTCAGGAACTCCGAGTCAGTGTGGTTGTATGCATCAGCTGCAGGTGAAAGGGTCCATATTAAAAAAACAGATGTTAAGTTCTCGTAGCGACAACTAATATAAAAGAATGGAATTAGAGACTATCCTTCCCACTTCAGGTAGTCAAAGTACCTATAGCAGATTTGGTATCTGAAATGAACTTTGGGTGGTTGATCAGATTACTGAAAAGGTTTTGTTTCACATATTCAGCAGCTCGTGCTCCTCCATGACCTGAAAGGTGATCCAAAGAACTGATCATTTATAAAATGCCATGACCTACAGAAACATGAAACTTACAATAACCAGCGAAAAAACAAACAACCATAAAAATGGAAAATGTTAATATCCATGCAAAAAATTGAGGAAAATGTTAAGATAATAAGTAGAATCAACTTAAAGATACCAGAGTTTACTATATTCAACCCACAAGTGCCAACCAACAGCAGTTAAGGCATTACCACAAGGAAATGGGATTATTTTCAAAAGATATTCCAGCTATAAACTAACATTAAAAGGTATCCCAATCCAACATTGTGGTGACAGATAAAAATGGACAGGACAACAACAAAAGGACACATTTATAATCTAAATACGAAAATGAACACTGAGAAGAAAAAGAGGGAGCCAGACCATAAAATAATAGTATAAAAAGGATAATGAATTAATGATTGACCTGATTAGTGCCATTTCACACACATTAATACCCACCCCAGGAAAAATTACCCTAGATGGCAGTCTAAAGTTAGACTCACGAAATCGGACAAAAGGCTAAAATGGTAAAGTGCCAATGTACAAGCCATATTCTCAAACACATTACGTCAGCCAGAATAAAAAAGGGCCAAAGGATTATAAAAGAATCACCATCAAAAACTCCAAAAAGACCAACTATCTCCCCGTCAACGCCATCAATTCTTGTCTCGTAAAAGTCTTCCATGGAAGATCTTTTCCCTGGCGAGCTTGCATATCCATAGCTGAACTTCCCATTCTGACTGTCAAGGATGAAAAAGGAAGAAAAGGAGACAAACTTGGTAAGGTAGCTAATAAAATTTTGTGGAAAACATTTGATTCCATGCAACACCACCACAAAAGTGTTGCACCCAGCAACAAAGTCTAATATTATGTTATTGCTTTGCATTGCATTCAGCATCACTGCTAAAGGTGCTCGGAACATCTAGCCCTATTGCATCATCCCAGTATGACACAAATTATGATTGATGCTAGAACGTAAAATTAAAGCACAAGTACTAAGTAACTTTTAACTTGCCTATCCAGAAATCAGTAGCAACTGACAAAGGTGGTTGCTCCAGATAATAGAGCAATTCCCAGACCAATTATATTCACCAATGACAAAGGTGGGTTGCAATAAAATTTATATCGAGATATTTGCATCAGCAAATACCATTTCAGTTTCTCTCATCATTAAACAAGTGTCGAATAACAGAACATACGGATTGGGATATGCTCTACTGTTGGAAAAAATCAAAACAAAGCTTTCCAAAGGGACGCAAACCGACAAATGGTATGTACGTCATCGAAAAAATGACAGACATGCAGTGTGCATGAACGTCTTACTACAGTTCTTGATTCTATTTTTTTCAGGAGAACTAGATATCAAGACTTCTACCATATTAGGGCAAGCTTTCCTCTGTCCACCGTTCTTTATATATACTCTTTCCGTAGGTTCATTAAGACCCTTCTTAGTTAATGAACTATCACTAATAAGAAAGTCTTCAATAACACCTTGTAAGAACATGAAACCTAAGCAAACAGAAATCAAGGCGTGAATGAGCTTCTTAACAAAGACCACCTAAGTGAAAATTCTCTGCCCATCAAACTAGACCATTGATTCTTTCATACTCCTTCAGGGAGAACATGCCATGGCAAATGCACCTCCAAGAAAACACAAGAATCTATTTGCTTATGTAAGACCATGTCATTTCAAAAGCAACCCACACCAACAAATCGTTCTCTGGCTCCCTTAAAAGGAAGAAGAACCAGAACAGTAAGATCCCTCTATATGAAGAAATGGATCCTTAGCAAACGGCTCAGAATCGACTTATAAACAGCATCAAGACTCCCAAAACTGAACACAACATCAAGGAAAGCAACAACAAAACCACAACAACGTAAGATGATCTGAGAGAACATACAGCAGGTCAAACAAACCACTTGAGCAATAATACATGACAAGGTTTCAGCCCCAGGCGAGCACTACGACATAGATCTAAAGTCAATCATATCGTCATAATAAACAACTTCGAAATGGATTGTGGAATGAGGGGGAACAAACAAACCTGAGACCACCCCCGCTTACAGGACCATCCTCCGCATAAACCTGATTCGAAGACGAGAGCACCGAATTGAGATAACCCATATCGTCGTCAACCTACTCAGCAACAATCAACTTCCCCAGCAGCTATCCCCCTTGATTGACACGCGAAATAGAAGAAGAGAAAAAACAAACAACAGCAAAAGCAGCAGGCGGTTCTGAAAACGATAGCAGATTAGTAAAACCCCCCGTTAGATTCTATTCTTCTGTTGACATTTTCAATAAGCATCGTCGAGCTCCATCCTGCACCAGACAAGGACCCCCCAAAATGTCAAACAAACAATCACACGATAAAACCTGATCAGGGAACCAAATTCCATGAACGAATCGGCATTATTGACGAACTTTCAACAGATAAAAAGAATCAAGCATACATGATCATGCAGGGAGCGAATCTATGATGCATGATATGGGTTTTCGTTTTCCTTTCTGCCTCTTCAATCAATCAATCGGAGAAACAAACAGAAGGAGGAGGTGGAAGAGTGAGTTTGTGAGAGGGAGGAGGGATAGAAATGGGGGAAATGGCATAAGCGACAGCGAGGGAATTCAGGAGACTGCTAGAGAAACAACGGGGTGCGAGGGCGTAAGCAAAATTACCGAAAGAAACCCTCTTCCTCCGGCAGCCGAAAGAGGAGAAAAAAGGGAGAAAGGAGCAAAATTGATGATGGTGGTGGAGGTGGTGATTCTGTTTTTCAGTTTGGTTTTGGCTTGTCCTTTTCTTCTTCTTCTTCGTTCCATTTTATCATTTCATATAATTTTTATTTTTTATTTTCGTCTCGTGGTGATTACTGATTAGCGATAATTGATTAGTGATTAGGTAGGTGATTTGTTGGCACAATAACGCAAGAAATTAACAAACACCATGATATTAAAGTCCTATGATAACCTAACCGGTCAATCTACCACCATCTTAAATTCTAAATCATCTACATTAGCATTATGAATTATGATCAAAGCAGTAATAGTAAACACCACAATTATATTGAGTTCAACTTAGCTAAATAATATTTAGCTACTTTTCATACTCGACGAGGACAGAAAATTTTACTAGATTAGATCAAATATAAATGATATGACTTTTCATCGTTATATCAAATACGTGCACGCACTTATCAATATACATATAGTGCAGCTACTAACGACGAGAGAAATAAAGATCAACTTACTCCCCTCTGAGAATGAGTTAAGGTGGCAACTAAAAAAATGATTGTCACCGTGGCAACCTACATCTGTACCATTATTTTTAATCTAACCGTTATAATTAATTAGAGGTAGCTTTGGAAATAATAATATATCACACCTGATTATCCTATATATTGTAGGCAAACCCTACCGCTACTCCCTTCCCACCATCAGCCGTCCACCCCTCCCTTCTCTCTCTCCCTTCCCCTTCCCGCCGACCGCTCACCCTCCACCAGCCTCTCCCCTCCCTTCTATACGGCAGTGTAGTGACCATATTGTCGAGGATAGCCTGCATCGTCGTGGCCGCCGTCTCCTCGTTGACTCTGCCGTGCCCGTCCCGACAACCCCACTTGTACGGATCCTCCTCTTCGAAGGAGGCGATCGTCGCCATTGTCATCGTCAACAGAAGAAGAAAGATGGACAGTAGTAGTACTAGTGCCGCCATGGCTAATGTATTAGTGAATTGGTGATTGCTCTTTATGTTATATGAAGGGTTTGTGTAGATCTCTATTTAAATGCAGTGGAAGAGAGTTTGGAAATGATCAATTGACAGCCCCTTCTTCTTGTTCCTTCATCTTAGATGATATCGATAAAACACTACGCCATTTTGTTTGATTTGCATAGACAGAGGAGGACCAGGGTGCAAGTCTTCTCCAATCCATCTTCGATTGGTTCAGTTTTGATATGGTATTGGGTTTGTTTTTATTATGGTATTCATTTGTTTCTTGTAGTGGTTTTTATGTTGGTGTGGAATGGTATTTATTTGGTCTTCACAGTGGTGGTGATTTGATTTATGGAATGGTATTGTTTTGTTTTTATTGTAGTAGTTGTGCTTATTGATTTTGGTATTGGTTTGATTCTTATAATGGTATAGATTGTTTATATTGGTAGTTTTTGCCGTGTAATGGTACTATTTTTTCTGTAGTTGTATTGGTTAGTCTCGATCGGTTGTATTGGTATAGTTTTTTTTTATGTTTTGGCATTGATTTCTTGTTTTATTTCTATAATGATATTGGTATTTCTGGAAGTGGTCAAGCAACTCATTTTCAATATTGAATATCAATCCATCGAAACATATATACACTAATAACACAATGTAAACACTACCAATAAAATTTAGCATAACTACCAAAACAATAAGCATCAGAATACCATTCCTACCCAATGTAAACACTACCAATAAAATTTAGCATCACTACCAAAACAATAAGCACCAGAATACCATTCCTACCCTTAGTAGCCACGGTGATTACAAAAGTGGTACTCACCGTAACCGCTCCTCTCTGGGCTTGATTGTGCCACGTGTGCTTCTCGTGGACGTAGACTGCATGGACGAAACCCTATTTTACACTTTGTCATTTCCTTGTTGGCATTCATGACGTTACGATGGTGACTGAATGATTCGATAGCTTACATCTCTATATGTAAGTATGCTATGTTTATCGAGACGATTCTTGGATGACAGTGTCAAAGGTTTCCTCCTAGTATATATAGCATGGATAGTCACAAAATTTTCAGAAGGAACCGAGTATATCACTTTCGGTTCTGCATTTTCTGGTAATTATCCGTCGAAAACGGTCAATATATATATATATATATTTTTTTTTTTACAAAAGATAATCATTGTATTGATTCGAAGAAAAGATAGCTACATCCTGGAATTAAGCCAGACCATAAAATCAAAGAAGCGACTCATGGTCGGGTACAAAGTAATTAAGGGCCTTTATAGCCATCAAATTGGCTACCCTATTGCTATGCTGACCTACAAACCGCACAATAAACTCACTATTGATTAGGAAAATAATGCTCAACCTCCTTTAGAATGGCCCCCACGTCCGATTGTCGCGAGAATCCGCCCTAAGGATCTTATCAATCACCACCTTAGCATCACCTTCGAATCTTGTCACCGAAAAATCCAAGGCCGAGACACCGAAGAATGGCTTCGCGAAGAACAAGGAGCTCAACAAACCATAGGATCATCAATATCCGAAAACTGCACCCCTTTAGCCGAAAGAATTGCCCCCATCGTGATTCAACACAACAATTCCTTCCTGTCGAGTGTCTGAGATCCACTCTTCGTAGCCCCATCCCACATACAGACTATTGAATCTGGATGAGTATCACCCACTGATTTGGTGAGACCTATATATCTTAGGTCGTGGTAAGTTATTTGACCCTTCAAACTAGATGACTAATAATATTCTCTTGTTGGGTGTAATTAGTAGACTAATCTCAACTACAAATACATGAACCAAAATGACCCCAAAAAAAAAAAAAAAAAGACAGAGAGAAGAAGGAAGAGGTGAACCCGCCGGTTTCTAGGGCAAAAAAAATTAAGGCGAAGGTAGAAGTCAAATGGCATTTGCCCCTAACCCTATCTCTTCTGTGCCAAGTAAGCGTTGCGTGCGTGGAGCTTGCTTTCCACGAGGACACGTGGCACTCATGCACCACCACCATACGCCACTCCTAATAAAAGCCATACAACCAGCCTTGCGAGTCACGTTACGTTGTTGTGCCCATTTCATCATCATCCTCGAGATATTATTGTCCGTTTCGACAAGCCACGCAACTGAATTTGCTCCACCGGAGCTCCGGTGATCGGGCCGGCAGTACTAGGGGCCGGTGCAAGCAGCCCGGTGTAGCTGGACTTCGATCCTTTTTTATTATGTCGGTCGATACCATATCGATTTCCATCGTTAGATGAAACCTTTTAGTAGCATGCTACAAATACGATGTCGTACCGAATTTCATCACTAGACAGTGCTTTTTAGTAGCATGCTGCAAATTATAAGTCAATCCCAAAATTAAAGAAGGTTCAAAATGAATCTTATAGCACCTTCTTATCGTATTAAGAGACCCGATATGTACATTAATCCGGTATATAATAGATGAACAATCGATGTATAAGTACGTGGGGTAAGGTTGTTGCAAATTCCTCGAGTGTATACACAGATTCAGATTCCTAACCAGTGAAATCAGCTTAAAATATTCTGTGAGATCTCGAAAATGAAGCTTTGACAACGCCATAGGGGGATGGATGACTTGTGGCTCTGCTGCCGCTGCCGGCTGATTATTAAATCCGCAATTGCCACCGACCAAAACCAGAGGGTATTTATTTCGTTTTATTATTGATTCCTCAGCTTCATTTTATGGACCAAAACCAGGGTACTTGATGTTTGACAATTCATTTTCCGTACCACATGGCTTAATTACCAATTACTTCCCAACATATCAGCAGCTTTTGCAGCCTCAATTCGATACTAGGATATTCATGTAGTTGGGCTACTTACATTGCTACAACATTATGGGGATCAAGCTTCGAATAACTCGTAAATATCCGAACCTCCCTCCTTGTTGATTCAATCAACAACGAGGAGATGCACATATATCGATGTAGACAATGATCGGGGAATGTTGACCAGATATCCGACCCTCCCCCCTCGTTGATTCGATCAACGACGAGGAGATGCGCATATATCGACGTAGACAATGATCGGGGAATGTTGAACATTCCCCGCCTTCATCTGAATCAATTTCCCCCCATTCAGAGTGTTAGCGAAGTACCAGAATGCAGCCAGCCACATGTGATTTACATCTTGGTCAAAACTCTACCAAGTAAGATTTGAAGAACGCTACCTAACCGAAACTCTTGACTAAAGAAAACGCCTACCATTTGCCATTTTTGTGACTAGGAATCGAACCTCTATAGTTTCAGCTTGCTCATCATCTAACAGGGTCACTGTATCTGGATTTTGATCCCAGCTTATGCAGCAGTTTGGAAATACAGATGAAATGAGTCTCCGGAACTCTACGGCTAAAATGCATGACAAATGCTGATATCACGTCGGCCGAAAATTGGTGGAACTCGGGCTTCACCGCCATTCGTATAAGCATTGCTGTCCATACCTCGGGAGCCATCTTGATTGCCCGAGAGAGATATCGAAACCCATTCGCCACCCTCGTTACCATTTTGTGTTCCTGACATACAAGATGGCAAAATCTTCTTTTAAGAGAGGAAGGAAAATCGGAGAGAGGGTTGTCATGAGAATGTTTAAGGACAAGGAATACCTCGGATCCGGATGGTTGTGGTTGTAATTCAGGATGAGGGTTGTCGTCGAAGCTGTGGCCCACTACTTCATCTTGAATGAAAGCGTCAGCTGCCTTGATCATATCCCTAAGGAGGAAAACGCGCACCCTTGATCCTTTTTGTGATAGAACAAAGAGGAGAAGGTCCTCTGTTGCACTGACGACAGCACGCATATCAAACGATTTCCATCCCAGTGGATTTGGAGAACCGTCTTTCGAATTAGCAGCTTCTCCGGTAGCTGATCCTTGGGATATTGCTGCCATCTGACGAGTGAAAATAAGAACAAAGTGCCAACTCTCAAGTTGTTTCTCACAAAAGAGATGAATGGACAATACAGATTTCATCCAGAGGCATAACTGGTTAAAAATACATGAGTGGGACTAAAATCACATACCAGGCGTTCCAGTCTGTTCCATCTGATGGATCCATCATTGCAGATCAGTAGTTGCCTCAAGATTCTCCGCATGTCGGGACTTGGGTCAGCCAAGAGCCTGCCAATGACGAAAGGATATGCACTCTCCACAACTTTGAAGTTGGGATCTAGTGCCTTTGCTGTGCCTTCAAGTGATCCAAGGGCCCTTATCACGAGAGCATAGTCTGGAGGAAGGGAGAAGTTGAACTCGTACATAACATCGTATAGTTGGTTCATTATTCCCTGGAAAAAGAAAACACAAGCATTAAAGTGCAGTTTCATTTTCCAAATTCAGTAAAATCTCTAGATATGATGATGCAACCCAAATGCAGTTGTTGTAAAACTGGGGTGATCTCAACTTAATGAGAAAATCAGGAGAGGACTAATCAGTTAAGTTCTTTAAAATCGCCATATCTTCATCTTCTTCATAAAAAATGTGTGATAATAATACTAATACATCCACTTGTCCCGACCTCAAAGTCTCTTGATTGTCTTGAACCATCCCCAAAAGACGTTCGCAATGCATCAGCGACTGCTCTTATGTCAACCCCTTCAGGGATAAATCCCAGAGAAAGGAAGTCATTCGCCAAACCCAGAGAGTCACGGTTAACAAAGTGCACGAGCTGAAAGAAATACAAAACTGTCAACAAACACAATGCTTCAGTTCCAATGAGGAGCAGAAAACACTAGATCAGTTTCATAAGGGAAATGACGTTCAATCATTCATCGTCGCCACATCACAACCTAATCGATAAGTTTCTCTGTTATGAAGCAAAAGGGGGAAACTCTTTCCCAGCACACAAACATGTTAAAATTGACATAATCCCAAATAAACATACAAAGGTTGCATGCTAATTTCAGGGACATCTATGGGCAAAAAAGTGAGGATGAATACAAAAAAGAGTTCAGGAAATAGATATTCACAAGGATAACAGAAAACTATGCAAATAGATTGCGGAGCTACCATGACGCATTTGTAACAACATTTTGTCAACAGTCTTTAGTGAGAATGGTTTCCAAACCAGAAATAAAGCGAACACAGCCCACATGCGGTCATGCGGACCTTGACTAGGAGGCACCAAGCAAAACCATTTTATGGCAGGTCTAGTAAAGCAGTAGGTAAACTCTAGAGGTGGGAAAAGCAGAAGGTAGGTAGATTACTCGGGAAGGGAAAATAGAAGATTAAGTAGTAGGTACTAGGTGGATACCAAAAGGGAAGGTGCCATAGGAGAGGGTGTGCCTTCGTCATATATATAAAGAAAACTTCTAACCAGTAACCTATGCACTTGGCTTTATATTACTATTGATGATCAAACAACTCAATAATGCACAATAATTCCTATGAAGCTATCAAACTAGCAAAGTATAAAATGAAATCGGAAAAAGACGATAATTTTAAACAGCCAGTACCACTTGAATAAGTCCCACACGATAAGGCCGAGGAATATCTCCCATCATTCCAAAGTCAAAATAAGCAAGATGGCCGCTGTCTGTAGCAACAAGGTTTCCTGGATGGGGGTCAGCATGGAAAAATCCTACTTCAAGCAATTGCCTCAATGAGCAGTACAATCCCTGCAAAACATAATTTAATAGAAGAATTCCATTCACTGCCCAAACATATCCGAAGCAGAAAGAAAGAACTCGACTTGTTGACCCCTTTACCTGGTCAATCAGTTTTCTTCTGTCTAAGCAAGCTTTGCTTAGACGTGCTTCATTAGTAAGCTTGATCCCATCTATCCATTCCATTGTGAGCACAGCTTTGCGTGTGAGGTCCCAATATATTTTCGGAACTTTTACATAATTTTCATTCTCGTCCACAACTGTTGTAGCTGTAACAATTTGATATGACAAAACATCACATAGGGAAACATGACGATGCAATAATGATACAGTCACATAGTTCTTATCATGTTGAAGCAAGTGGAGGTCACCATTTGAGTACACAGTATTCTGCACATGTTCATAAAACTCCCTAAAAACTTAAAACGAAGCTAGTTGCCACCCTTCAACCAAGCAAAAATTGGAAGAGCACTAGAATTTGCAATTCCATTTGATATGTGCAGTCAACTGGACAAAAACATTGCAAAAGCCCAGAACCCAACCTCCCTCCTGCTCCAAAAGAAAAGGAAGAAGAAAAAAAAGAAGTCCGGCGAGTTTTGATAATACCGAAGAGCCAGACTAATTGTTTTCAGGAATTCCGGTAATACTAATTGAACAGACATAGTAACCACATTTATACGACCGGATCTAATGCCAGACTGTCGCCACAGTAGAGTTGAATGACAAATACGTTACATAATGAAAGTTCTTGTTATGTTTCTTCCTTGAGATTTGAAGAACTTACAGGCTTCACAACCATAAAGAGTAGCAAAACGTTCAGCATTTTTTGCCTCAAGGATGTAGTCAATCTCATCAAACATGTGCCTGACCTGATCAGCCAAAATAGACCTGAAGAAGTCCATAAGCATGTAGAATTATGATGTAAAGAAGACTAGAAAATAGTGATGCAAATGAGAGATGCAATCCAATAACGGACTCTAGAGCAGCTAAATGTGTCTCAATATATATATTGATGTGCCTATATGCAAGCTTCAGCACAGGATGCAACCATCTTGGTGTTCTAATAACTGGAGGATGGACATGTACATTTACTTTACTAAGTAGACCGGAACCAGCGATTCTGTGGGGTTGACTTGTTTTTGCTCTTTCAAGGTGAAACTATATACAAACTCCTTTAGAATATATAATTGTCACCAGATTTCTATAGTTGTAACAGTTCTCGAAATGTAAAGAGATAACAGCTATTAGTTCGGAAATAAACTAGCTACAAGGGAAGGTTGAGCATATTGCCAAACATTTCTAACTAATTGTAGACTAAAAATAGTAGTGCAAGTTACAAATCGGAATGCTCACCATCTCATTTACAGCCACCAGCAGATCCTTGCGAGCCTTAGCGAAGCGCTTCAACTGTCCCCCAATCATATTAAATAACAGGGCATCAAGGGTTAATGAATATGACATCCCAGGCCTCTGCACTTTGACAGCAACAAGCTCGCCAGAATGCAAATGAGCTGCAATACTTGAAACAATAATTCAAACATTTAACTCCTGCCAGACCCAACTGTTACTCATCTTATGACATGGGATAGGAGAGAGCACTTTAGATAAACATCCTGCCGTAACCACCAGGATAAGGACAATGAGCTGTTTTATTCAGTTAAGTTAACTACATCCATTTCATGCAGAATACTTATCTAACCTTTATACACTTGACCCAATGAAGCTGAAGCAACAGGTTCTGGACTGATGTCAGCAAAGATTTGTGTAATAGGTCGGCCCAACTGGGACTCGATAGATCTAATGGCAACTTTAGTAGGAAAGGGTGGTATTTGATCCTGGTACGATAAGGAAATAAATTGTGAGAATGAAATCTTAGACTGTAGCGAACCGTGATAATATCCTATATGCAGGAAGGATACATGAAGAAAGAGACATAGGTACCTGTAACTTAGCAAGCTCTTGGCAGTATATGGTTGGCAGTACATCTGGCCTGGTACTAAGAGCTTGCCCAAGCTGTAAATTTCAATGAGTAGTACCATTACCATGTGTCAAAACCGAGACCATATACTCTACAGAACAAATAAAATTTCTGAATACTGAAATAACTCTAGAAGGAATTTAGCATATGAAACAAGACCGGTAGCTTTCCATATCACAATTCACAACAACACTAGAGTTGGCAGACGAGCAATACAGATTGATTGAGTTTTTAACCTACAGCCAAGATAACGACCACTACCATCACTGCGAATGAGAGAGTAACAACAAGCCACTTGCCTTGATGTAGAAAGGCCCCAAGCTGACTAGAGTCTCACGAAACTGCAACAAATTGCATAAGTTCACATCAATTTCGGAAAGCCAACTCAAGAAAATATCCAACACAAGAGAATTGAAGTAGTTGGTGTCAGATGTCTCTGTAACTTAAACTTGAAATCTTTATGCAAGCACTTTCTGCAACTCTTTCCATTTGATAATGTAATTATCATCAGTCGTATATAGCAGGGCACATATGCTTAGGAAAAATGATCATCTCTGCCCAACCCGATCCATGCTCATGCAACAAATGTAAGTTCTACTACGAGACAGCTCTATGGCAAGGCTACACTATCATATAATGGTTGCCAGGTAGCTCATTTTATACAAAGAAAAGGATGGACTCATCCCTCATCTTCATTGAACTCTTGCGTGCATGGTTATTCCTTCAATTTTCATGAAACCTGTTTATTCTGGAATATGTTACTCAAGTAAATACAACTGAACAAGGGGAAATTCGATACAACCACCACAACCGCTGCAAACACAAGCTTTGACTCGACACTCGACAGGCATATAACTAAGATTAAGCATCTGAAACTAAAAAACAAGAAAGCATGTTCATACCACGATGGCACGTTTTTTCATATCCTCGACGAAAAGTTGCCAAATGGTTAACTTGAAGAGATGATATGAGATGATTGCAGCTCTATATATCGCCAGAAATGGACCAAATCGATAGATATGAGAAGCCTTGCTGGAGCTGTAGGTACCAAGAGCCTGCCCAAATTCACTTTCCAGTGACTCTTTCCTCAGTTTTGCATACTTCCCAGAAGGCTTCTCGCCATGAACACTCGTGAAGGCCGTGGAGAAGCTATACCAACAAAATTTGACGCTTAAAGATCCGAAGCTGGCACACTATCCAGATTTTCATATACTCTACCCAGATACAAAATTCAATAGTTTCCTACAGCTCAAGAAGGGAGTGTTACTCACAGCCTTTGCTGGAGGAAGCATGCCGGAAGCTTAATCTCCATGATTCCCCGGTATGCCAGACCCTTACTAGAATTGCCGAGAGGAGCCAATGCAGAACTCTCATGACGAACAACTGCAAGAAGAACACAATTCGCACACTGTAAGACAGTAAATTGAAAATTGGAACTCTCCTACTGAACAGGAAATTACAATTCGAGAACGAGAGATAGTAAGAAGCGAAAACCAAATTGCTTACTGCGGGAGGAAAGAAGCGTAATCCGGCGGTGACGCTTGAGAATTCCGACCACACTCCTCATTGGCGCTACGAGATCGAAACGAAGATACCAGTAGAAGAAGAATAGTATCTCGCGCTAACCGTCAACCGGCATCCTTTCGCACAACAACCGTTCGTGAAAATGCCCCAAAGAACAAACACTGCTCCCCCCGCGGGGAAAAAGCCACGCACAGAAGGATTGTGGGAGTATCTGTGAAGCGCCCGCCACTCAACTGTTTCTATCCATTAACAGACGAGCTCGCGCATGAAGAAGAAGGAAGAAGAACAGTGGTGCTTGCAGGATACGTATGGATCGCTGCTTTGTAATTTGAGAGTGCGCCAGAAAACCGCCACGTTACCCATATTCGGCGACACCTCGCAGCACTGCAATGTGTCGCTGAGCCAGCGACCGACGGGAACGGGATCACATTCCCCAGCGCCCGATAGGGGAACGTACTTTCACTTTGGGCCGAGTAAAGGCCCAACAACAATAAGCCCAAAATTACAACATACCCGGCCTTAATTTGAGCTCTATTGACCCGGCCCAGTACCCGACTCCGGCCACCGCCCACCAGAAGTCCAGAACTCTCTCTTTGCTCTCCATTTGCAACGTTGCACTGTCTTACTGTGGAAGCATCGAAGGAGGAAAGTCGTTTCCTTTTCTTGCAAAGGGAGCGATCGCCGATAAACCCTGATTTCTGAAGGGGTTAGCAGTTCCGTCGATTGTTCTTGCCGGAAGAAATGGCTAGGGACTCAATGCCGCGACCGTGGTTCCTCGATTTGGTGCCATTCATCGTGGTTGTGCTAATAGCAGCGCACGTCCTCGCTCTGGTAGTCTCTCGTTAACTGAGATTTCAATCGTTTTTTTGTGGGATTGGGTAAAGTTTGAGCTCGATCTTCTGATTCTTTGAACTTTCGTTTGGTATTAGGTGTACTGGATTTACAGAGTAGCAACTGAGAAAAATCCACTGAGGAGGAAGGCACATTGAGCGAGCGTCTTCCCAGGTTTGTTCGTTTCCCTCACTGCTTTCCCCTCCTCGTCACTAGTTGGCCGAAATTAGTGTTTCTTATAGGAAAGCATGAGAAGATGTAGCAATCGTTTCTACCGCTATGTTAGGAAATTTTGTTGGTGATTGTTGAATTGAGGATTCCTCTGTGGAGATCTGAGCTATTGTTGAGAATTTACAAGGAGGAATTGGACTTCTGATTGCTAATTATTAGTTGGGATTGAGATCTTGCAAGCATCATGATTGATGTGTCCATTTTGAAGCATCGTCTGTTCCTTCAATTCTGCTGATGGATTAAGTTGAGGCATTATTAAGTTGTCGGATGAGATACACGTCTTTCAGCCGTCATAAGTCATGGGAGAGATGAAGCAGATGATGAATGGTTATTGAGTTGGATCGTAGATATCGGGGAACTGAATGTTTGTGAGGAAGAGAGGTGCTGGCTTATGTTTACATCATGAACCTACAAATTTGCACTGATCTTGTTACCGTATTATTCCCTGAGTGAAATAATGATGTCTGATGGTGTTGTATCTGTTTCTCTGGGGTTGTTTTCTCCTTCTCTTCTATTTGGAGAGGAATTTGTAGTAAACTCCACAACTGTTCTTGGAGAGTTTTCTCCTTCTCTTCTATTACAAAGAATTTCAGCTTCTTAATCTATGTTGTATTGCAACACCTTCCTCATAAAAGTTATGCATAAGAGAAGTAGGAAACAAATAATCCAGATGAATGAGCAATGGCACTACTATTGTGAGAAATATTCAGAAGTATCTGCCTAAAGGTTATGCATTTGTGTGAAATCATTTGTTATTTTGGAGAGTCTGAATTGGGAATCAATTAGAAAGTACTTGAAATTTTGGAATCCCTTGACAAATTTCATCCTTGCAGTTGATGATTCGTACTTTTATTTAGTTAATCACTATCTGGCAAATCAAAGTTGAGCTAGTGGCAGAGTAGAGCCCTGTCGAAATATGTGTTTTGTAGGTGTTGGCATATTTTTACATCATGGAACCTACAAACAGGGCCTGATCTTGTTACTGTATATTATGCCCTGAGTGAAATAATGATGTCTGATGGTATTGTAGCTGTTTTCTCCGAGGTTTTTTCTCCTTCTATTCTACTTTTGAGAGGAATTTGTAGTAAACCCACAACTGTTCTTAGAAATACAAAGATTTTTTTCTTCTTAATCTATGTTGCATTGCATCACCTTCCACTTAAAAGTTAAGCATAAGAAAAGTAGGAAACAAATAAACCAGACGAATGAGCAATGGCACCAGTATTGTGAGAAATATTCAGAAGTTTGTGCCTAAAGATTATGCATTTGTGTGAAATCATTTGTTGTTTTGGAGAGTCTGAATTCGGAATCAATTAGAAAGTACTTGAACCTTTCTGAATCCTTTGACAAATTTCATCCTTGCAGTTAAGGATTGGCACTTTTATTTAGTTAGTCACCTATACTGTTCTTGATAGAAAGATCTTGTACATCTCTTGTAAACTTCTGCACCATCATCCCTTATTGTACTGTCGACCTAGTTATTTCACAAGATCAGTCCCTAGTTAATGTTGGTGAAAAGAATTTTGTTGAGGAAAGCGTTGTACTAGTGCTCATCTGAATGTCTGATATGTCATCTCCAAGTGGAAGTCTGCATTTTGGTTTCTGTAAAGAGATCATCTTTGCCTTGTACATTGTCATCTAGATTTATCTGTCTTGCATAACTCGAACTGAGATCAAAGGTCTTACTCTATTTGCAGGCAGTTGCTGGTTGGACTCGAACGGAGTTGAGTCTGGACACGAGAATATACACACGGTTGTACAATGCTGTGTACTTTTTCCACAAGCTGTAGCCTACTTTACCCCGGTTCGTCTGTTGATCTTCTTCTCTTTCGTGGTCTGTGGCTATTGGGGTTGTACATACTCACTCTCCTAGGGTACCTGTTTCAGACCTGTCACGATTGATCGATAAATTTGACGGGCTGATAACAATATCGTAAGTTCATTAACTCTCAATTGCTTCTATTTGTCAAGGTATCATTGTCATTATCAAATTAGGACTACCATTAGTCAGAACGCGAATCACATAGACGACGAGAAAGCAAAACTTTTACTACTACAGACACTAGCTAGATTGATTCAATTCTGGTAATTATTCATTGCTGCCGCCGGCGAGCCATTGACCGCTCGGCAATTCCTCCTGACCTCCCCCGGCTGACCGGACTGCAGATCCCCCAACTTGATCATCCCTTCCGCAAACGCCTGGAAAAACGCCTCCTCATCTCTGCTGAACTCCTCCACGTACGCCCTCGTCTCCGGCGAAGTGTACAACGTCTGGTCCGAATTCAAAACCCCTTTCCCGACAACCAAATCCTTGAAGTACAGGTTGTCGAACACCACCGGCGTCGAATCCAGCCCGCCCGTCACATTCTGGTATCCGTTGACCGGACAAAGCTGCATCAGCTTCTCCCTGAACCCTGGCTCGATCGCTGCTTCCGGCTGCCTCGCCCCTGCCTGGTCGTCGTACAGTCTGTGAGTGATCGAGAAGCACCGAGCTCTGCCTATCGAGTGCGACCCTGATAGGGCGACGAGATCTTTGACGGAAAGGTTGAGTTTGGCAAAGAGGTCGATCAGCGTCGTGGCGTTGGCTCTTGGGCTTGGCATTACGGCGTCTGAATCGGCTCGACTCGCCGTCAAGCCGTCCAGCCTTCCTAGCTTCACTTCCCACCGGGGACCTCCTGTCTGTATATTAACAGTTAGACTACACACACATACATACTCTGTTTTTGCAGAGGGAAAAACAGAGCATACCAGGGAAACGGCATCGCGGGCCGCCATGATGACGATGTCGGCACAGGAGACGACTCCAGGGCAGGACTGCTCAAGCTCCGCCTTGATTTTGTCGATTACTTCGAATGATCGGAGTGAATTGATGTTGGCGAGGGCGAGCTTCTCGCCCGCCATGGTTGGAGTGTCGTCGAGCAGCAGTGAACCGTCACACCCCTGGTTCAAATATGAAATTCGTTGAGAGTTTTCAGGAGACAGAAAAGTTTGATTATCATGATGATGATGAGTAAGTTATGTACATTGACGAAACAGTCATGGAACTGTAAGCGCAGGACGGAGGCGGCGCTGCGTGGTTCGGCGAGGAGGGACTGCTTCATGATTTGGGCGACGGTGGATTCGGCGGAAGGGCAGGTGGCGGAGTAGTATCGCCGGCGGAGGGTGGTTGTGGCCGCCGATGTGGGTGGTGGTAAGGTGGTGGTGGGTAGGATATACCACGTCGTCGCCGCCGCAGCTAGCAAGACCAGATATATGATTATATACAAGGTTTGTTGGTTGTTTGGATTTGAGAATGAGGATTTGGAGTTTTGTAAGCCTTGGAATTTACGATAGGTTTGTTGCATTATAGATGTGAGAGAGTTCATTGTTTGTGTGAGTAAATTTTGGTCATGACTCATGAATTGATGGCTCTTATATGAAAGTTTTGTAACTTTCAAGCAAATCTCAAATAAAAATGGTGGGATTTGGCTTCTATTTTTGACCCAACAAATAAGGGAGTTTAAATCCACCATGCTTGGAACTTGGATAGCAAATCTATCACCAACCAAAATCTAATAAACGAACCAATCTTTGATTCTGATAGTTAATGTATGCAATCGAAGTCTAGCTTCTAGGTTGAAGCAAATGATGGGTTGAAACTGAAGCGCAAAATTGTAACCTTTTACACCCCATATTATTGGAAATAAATTTTATTATTATAACTTGTATTTATATAAAAATATATAAACAAATAAGTGAATTAACTCATTGAAAAAATCACTCTCACACGCATAAACTAAATTGATAGGGTGGAGGAGAAGGAGCTTCAATGGTGGCACAATCACAAGGTGGAGTTGGAGTTGCCAGAATGGGGTGGGTTGTCATATCGAGTGCTGACGCCGAAATTTTGGGTATAAGGGGAGTCGTTAGAGAGGAAGTTGGACGCATCACTACGGAGACTGTGCATCGTTTAGTTGTTGTGGCACTAGTAAGACGCTAGAGATAGAGTCGTCGAGTCGGAGTTATCGTCAAAGTTACAAGTGCAATCGTAGTCATTCATGTTGCAGTTGTAGTACCATCAGTCATGGAAAAGAGAATTAGAAAGAGAAAAATATTTTATTTAAAAAAAACAATTAGCGGTTAATTCTAATTTTCTTTATGTAATCTTACCTCTTATCTCATTATGATTAGCATGATGCCAACTACTAACTTTAGCCGAGTATATGTTCTCGTCACGAAAATATGAGTATGTGTGTAAGGAGATAAGAGAAAATTATATTGTGAGTCACGTTCCAGCATATACGACTTAATTTCATATAATTAAGCATGTTACCGATATCATACATGAACCCAAATTTTATTTCATTTCTATCCATCATTCAAGTAAGAAATACAAAAGTTCCAACTAACAAACAACACCACAACTTATCATCATTGACTAGTCACATCCATGCTTGCTCCTTAGCAAACCAAGCTTATTGCAAGACCTTCCATGCATAATATCACACATCCAACCAGAACAGAGAAGCAAATCACCACCACACAAGAGAAAACGGAGAATTGCCCAACTGAGACTTAACCGCAACCATCATCAGTCGCAGTATCTATAGTTCTCGAACCTCATGAAACAGTCGGTGAGAGTGATTTGCGCCCCAACTCTATCGGGACAGCTAACGGACAACCCCTGCAGCGCATCTTCAAGGCAAGCTGCGCAATTGGGACTGTCGTGGAACTGACAAGACGCTGAACCATAAGCCGTGGCAAAAGATTTCTCACCTTCGTATGTATTCTCATAGCAGAAGATTTTCCCCGGGTCCGTTTTGAGGGTCGGGCCTGAATTCAGCAGATCCTGGGCAAGGTGGGCAATCGCGCCGGCGATCGGGTCCCCGTTCTTTATCTTATCGGGGCTGCACTTGTAAACGCCTTCTTCCTCCGCCGCCGACGTCGAAACCAACCAGATGCTGACGCATGATAGCAATACGGTACCAATCATCGTCATCAGGTGGCTAGTATTTAATTAAGTTGCCTGCTTTCTCTATTGTTCGTCTATTTATAGTGTGTTTGATTGAAACTGCAGGGGAGTCTCTGTTTGTGAAACAGAGTACTTTTTGTTTCCTTCTTGTTGCCTTTATGTTGCATCCTGCCGGATGTGATTTGTGGGGGATTACTAAAGGTACGTTTCGGCCGATGGAATTTGGGTGAGAAACAAAGGTGCCTTGAGTAAGCATCGAATAACAGCGTTCGGCAGGAAGGATGGGAATTTTCCGGCCGGCCCGTCACGGCAGGGCCTCCGGCGAGCCAACCTCAACAACCAATCCCAACCAATAGAAATATTTTCTTTTTCCGATCCTCATTCTTTTTTTTTATGAATCAATCCTCATATTAAGCATACTACTAGAAATCTCAAAACGGGTCACAAGTATCATCAAGTAAACCAGAATGCCCACAATGGAAATGAGAAATCTCATAAAACTAACTAGAAAATGTAGAAAAGATACCATAAAAGTTGGCCATAAGTTTTCTAAAGCAACCGAAAAAAAACTCGAAAAACATACCACAATTCCTATGAAACATACCAGAAAGATTAGAAACCAAAAAAAAAATCTCATGAGGCTAATCACAAATATCATGAAGAAGATGAGAAATACAACAAAAAAACACCATAAAAAATAAGGGTTCGATCTAGTGGTAATACCTCTAGCCTTGAACTTGGAGGTTTGAGGTTCGAATCATTTTAGTAGTACTGAAATTATAAATAAATTAAACTATTATCACCCTTATAAAAAAACGAGAAACACCATAAAACTCATAAAGTAGATTAGAGTTTTCAAAGAGGTGTGTCAGCCTACAAAAAATAATAAATAAATAAGAATCTAATTCATAGAGTACACAATCTCATTGTTTTTCATAGTGAGCAATAATTATTGTATACTATGAGAGGTTTGTGAAATACATGTATCGCTTGTTTTGCTCAAATAATTTTCATTGCATACAACCCCTCAAACATTGATAAATCGGTCATCTCACTGCTTGCAATTACAACAAATATGTCAATTACAACTTTTGAACGTGTGTCAGAGATTCTAGTTTCAAATTTTTATAATGACGAAACCTGAATTTTTCATCAAAACCTCGAGCCGCGACACACCTCCCCCTTATCCTAGGTCCGCTCTCGAGTGGTAGTACCCATGGTTTTGATACTGTACCAAACCGTTCGGCTGAACCAGAAACTCGAAAAACCTAAGTCCGTGTGAAACACTATAAGCTCACACTTCTATTTACCATATCGATCCGTTTTGATTCGTGAGTACGGTTTTTTTTAATCCTTGCTTTATTAGTGGATCCAAGAATAGCCCAAAATTCATATTCCATTCATCTTTCAAGTAACTTGCTCAATTTGCAAGTTATTGACCAGTACACACATGCTTCAAGTACATTACACCAAGCTTATTGTAACAACGGCGGACCCATAACATTACATATCCAAACCAGAACAGCAAAACCAGAAACAGGGGAACCAAATCATCAAGAGAAACAGAGCATCGATGAAACTGCTGCCAACCATCACCATCATCAATCGCAGTACCGATACGCCTCGTACCTCAAGAAGCATTCAGGCAGAGCGACTTGCGCCCCACGGCAGTCGAGACAGCCGTCAGAGACGGTATGGATTGCATAGGCTAAGCAGGCGTTGCAGGCGGCAGCATCCTTGACAGTACAAGCCACCGAGCCATAAGCCCAGGCATCGCCATTGGGACCGTGATCGTGTTGATCATAACATGAGATCGCCCCAGGATTACTCGCGAGCTTCGGCCCTGCTTCCACCAGATTCCACATCAGGTGCTCGATCGCGATGGCGAGCGGGTCCCCTGTCGACACCTTCTCGACGCTGCACAGAGGATAGACGTCTTCCGCCGTCGTCGTTCGAATCGCTCTGCTGCTGCAGAGCAACCAGATGCCGATCGCGACGAGTTTAAGACAACCAATTCCAACTGCCATCATCGTCATCAGCCTGCTAGCTAGCTAGTTATAGTAAGTTTGCCCTGTTTCGTACATTTGGCCATGGTGTTTTTATAAGCAAAACTTTGGGAGGGCATCTTCTCCTCGAAAGTACAGTACTTTTTTTTCCCCTTCTACTTTCTTATTTGCCATTATGCTACAAAAGGCACGTTCGGCAGAAGGAATTTGGGCTAATGAACAAAGCCTGCCTTGATAAATTCTCCTCGAATAACAGCATTCGGCAGTCAGGAAGCATGGGTTGGATTGCTAGTTTGCTATCATCTCCTTCCGAATGTAGTCGAAGGCGGACCAAGCACTCCGAGGGGACGATAACTCGAGTTATTGGGATCAATTCGTTCTCGACAACGTATCAGAGTGTCTTCTGTAACACCGAAAGATCCTCTGTGTTCGAATCCACACAATAATTAACGAACGCTGCAACTCTTGTGATCAGGCAATTGCACACATTGATGAGCTCGAGAAGAACGTAACTAACTCTATGATCAATAAAACACAAGCAAGATGGAATCACAACCTGTTCCTATGGAAATCGATGTATCGGCTTCGTGCCTCGAGTTTCCAGAGGGAAAGTAACATACATACATGTTAGAGAATGATATAAGATCCAACATAATCTTTTTTTCAACAACTCGAGTTATTGGGACCAACTGGTTTATGACATGTAATCAGAGTCTGGTTTGACCAAGTGGTCGTGTGTTCGAATCTCCACAACCCCTAATATTAACAGCTGATTAAAGCACAAGGTATGGTGGGTCTGTGCAAACTTCAAGCCCATAAGTTGACTTTCATTTGAGGGGGGCGTGTTAGAGAGTGATATAAAATCCATCATAATTTTCTCCCAACAACTCGAGTTACTGGGACGAAGGTGATAGTTAAAACCTGCCCATTCCTCAACATATGTGAGGTGAGTGACAGGCTGACAGCATCACGATTTGTGGCGATGAAGAGGCATCCAGGGTTTTCTCTTATCAGAGTTCCATAACTTTGATAAATCGGTCATTGATATGATTTCAAATATAATTATTGTTCATCAACTTCCTAGTAAACAAAAGTTATCTCGCTACTTGAAATCCCGACTAGCGACACACCTCTCCTTATCCTAGACCCGCCCTTGAGTAGTAGTACTCATGGTTTATGATACCGTGCCGAACCGGTTGGTTGAACCGAGAAAACCGAAAACCAAAGTCGGTCCGAAATGCTATGAGTTCAGGCGGTACCTTAATTTTGCCTACATGGTTTTTTAAGAAAAAATAATTATTTTTTTTAAAAAAATATTATTTTATCGGTACAAACTGTTGAACCACGATCGTACCACAGAATACCCTACGATCAACAAATCGGTATGACTTTCAATATGATTTCACTTTCACAAACCATGACCGTACCAGTAGACCATCCCTTGTCGACTAAGAATCCATACTTGTTGGCCAACTAATATCCTTCAAAAAAAAAATTTGTCGACAGCTTCTCCACTACCAATAACTCATGTTTAGTGCAAGGATTGAAAAACTGTACCGGAGATTGTAACATAGAAGTCAACATAGAATTTTATATTGATTTAACCGTGGTTCAACCTTTTTATACCGTCTACCATTATTCCGCTTCCAGTAGAATGTTTTCTAATCGAACTGTCTGTACGTTACGATTTCTTAACCCTTGGTTCAGTAGTGGATCCAAGTAACTTGCTCATTTTCGATACCAATTCTTGACTAGTTACACACATGCTTCAAACATAGTATACACACCAAAGCTTATTGCAACAAAAGTCGACCCATAACACTACATATCCAAACCAGAACAGCAAAACCAGAAACAGGGGGAACCAAATCATCATCATCACGACACAAGAGAAACAGAGCATCAACGAACTGCTGCAACCAGCCAGTCCACCACCCATCAATCGCAGTATCTATACGCCTCGTACCTCATGAAACAGCTCGGCAGGGTGACTTGCGCCCCACGGCAGTCGAGACAGCCGTTGGACAGGGCATGGAGTGCAGAGTCCAAGCAGGCCGTGCAGGCGCCAACATCCTGGACAGCACAGGACGCCGAGCCATAAGCCCAGGCATCGCCATTGCTACTTTCGTACAATTGATTGTAACAGGAGATCGCCCCAGGATTCCTCGCCACCTTCGGCCCTGCTTCCACCAGATTCCACATCAGGTGCTCGATCGCCAAGGCGAGCGGGTCCCCTGTCGGCACCTTGTCGACGCTGCACAGAGGATAGACGATGTCTTCCGCCGTCGTCGTCGTCGTCCGAATCGATCCGAGCAACAAGAGGCTGATCCATAGTAACAATGCTGACGAGGAGGACGACGACGTCGTGACTAGTTTACGACAACCAATTCCAGTTGCCATCGTCATCAGCAGCAAGTTATAGTAAGTTGAGTTGATTATTCGGGCAAGCATGGTGTTTTTTCTTTTTATAAGCAAAATTTTGGGAGGGCATCTCTTCCTTGTGAGTAGTGTGGTTTTGTTCCTTTTCTTAGTTGCCATTATGTTGCATCCGGCCGGATGCGGTTTGACGTTGGGAGATAATTGCAAAAAGTACGATTGGCTAATAGAACAAAGCCTGCCTGGACTAATCCTCCTGGAATAACTGCATTCGGCAGCAGGAAGGTTTATGCATGGTCCATGAAACCGTACCGGACATCATACAAGAAAAGTTAGCGGTAGGGTATTTTATGGCAAAACTGTGGTTTAACCGTAGTTAATCGTTAATACCGTTAAATACTGCTTACCGATTTAGCATCCGATACTGGTATTTTGTGGTTGAACCACCGGTACGATACGGTTTCATGGACCATGGGTTTATGGCAATGCAGTCGAAAGGCATACCAAGCCCTCTCAATGGAATGATAAACCGAGTTATTGGAACCAATTCGTTTCTAACATAATATCAGAGCCTTTTGTAAAAGAGAGATCTTCATCTCCTGTTCGAATCACGATCAAACGGATTGTGATTCCATCTTTGCTTGTGTTTGCTGATCATAGAGTTTACGTCACTCGAAGTTAGGGATGGCAATTTGAACCCGCCCCGCCGAGTATTACTCGACCTGATCCGCGATGAGGCGGGGGTATTACCCGACCCACAGTAGCGTGAGGCAGGACATGTGTAACTACTTCCAACTTGCCCTGACCCGCCTCGTTCTGGACCCATTTTATCTCGATTTCTTGCAATTCTATTCATATTTCTTCTATTTTGACTTTTCTTCAGCTAGTTAGACTTGATCTTTCAATTAGTTAGACTCAATTGCCTATTTATTATCACGATTGTCATCCATAAAGTGTCTTTCCTATTATTCTATCACAAAAAGTAACATTTTGCATTCATTTTTTTTTTTTTCAAATAACAACTAAGAATGGATCGACTCACCCCGAACCGTAGTAGCATGGGGCGGAGAGCATATATATTGAGGTACCTGCCCGTCCCGCCCCGCCCCATCGCTATCACTACTCGAAGTGGATTATGTGGGACACATCTCGACCACAAATAAACCTTACATGGGCCACGAGGCCCAATCGGAATGCATCAGATAAAAAAAAAGGTGGGATAGGAAGCCCATTGTCCCGTAGCATCATCTGATCTCAGCCCGCATGTAGATGGGCCCGGACGAATGGGCCATCGGCGAATCTCTTCACGCACGGGCGCCATCTCGGTTCTGTCTTCTTCCTTTTGCACGTATTATGGTTATGGCCGCTCGTGGGACGGATGGGATACCCTAATTATTTATTTTGGGCTGGCGTGCGTGTGTATTGAATTGGAATGGAATGGAGCTGCATATATATTTTTTTTATTCCCTCGTATTTTGTACGTACGTTAATTTCTATTATTTATATTAACATTATTATTATATGTAATGGATTAAATGGTGCCAACTGTAGTCGATCCTTTCTGAGTTGTCGAAATTCCATTTGTAAATCACCTATGGGAAGTCTCTAGTGGCCAGTGCCGCCTTAGGAAAGCTGTATAATGAATTTATGATCTCTTTTTTTCTTCTTCTTCTTCTGTATTTGTCGACATCCTTGTAAACAGAAACAAAAGATCCATTTGCTGGAAGAAGCCATGTCACGGAAGAGATCAACGTCAACCAAGTTTTGTTGAACATGGAATATGACGAATCGATGGTTGAACTTGTGTGTTAATTGGATACAAAGTCTTTGCCCTTAGTGAATGCTTATGTCGGAGTTGATATTATAGATTGTTTTTTTAGGTTACCTATGTATGTGTTAGACTCGCACGCGTTGCGTCGTATTTTATCAACCAAGTGATTAAAGTGAGTGAACCTACTCCTTTTTAGCACAGAATTTTAAGTTATGTTGGTGGTCTAACAATAGCAGAACAGTGTAATCGCCGCATGGGTTGAGTAATAGAACGATTGAATGTATCATTGCACTCCGTTTGATTTGAATGTATCATGAGAAGATCCTGTGATGGTAAAGGCACATTAAAAGTGGGTTCATGTTATGCAGGACGACTCTTTGCCAAAGTGATTACAGACCTAAAATATTTGACAAATGCCCATCCGATTGATTATCATTCAATCATTGTATCGATCGATACACCTTCATTTATGTTAATCATTTTTATTAACCGCTGCTACGAATTTACTCTTAGATGATTATACAGCATCAACAATGAATATAAGGATATAGAGAACAATCTAATTTATGAGTCATGAGTCACAATTCAACACAAGCACTTGCACTACTCATCCAAATAGTTGGACATTTATATTTACTTATTATAAACTAACTAATATAAATTAGCTGAAAACAAGCCGCAAAAACACAGAGGGCCAAAAGGAGTGAGCTGGAAATGGCGTTTCCGTAGTTTCCCACAACTCCAAGGGCTAATATTCCCCAAATATCCTATTAGATCCATCCCACCGTCGCCACTGTCACTTTGTCTCTCTTATACGGAAAGAGAGTCCTCCGCTCCCTCTCACCACCACCGCCACAGAAATAAACTACCAGAGAGACGCAGCAAGAAGAAGAAGAAGAAAATACCCCGCAATCGGAGAAACAAAAACCATGTCCCCAACCAAACAGAAGCACCGGAGCTCCGCCTCCACCTCGCCCAGATCCACCGTCGATGCCGCCACCGTACCCGACTGGATCTCGGAATCAATCAACGGCGGAACCCTCCGCCACGTCGACCTCGAGACCGGAACCAACGGCTGGGCCTCGCCACCGGGTAATCTCTTCTCCCTCCGCTCCAAAAACTACTTTACCAAAAAACAGAAATCCCCCGGCGGCGACTACCTCCTCTCCCCCGCCGGGATGGACTGGATCAAGGCCTCCACCAAGCTCGAGAACGTCATGGGCCGGCCCGACAACCGCGTCTCCCAGGCCCTCCGCCGGGCCCAATCGGAGGGGGAATCCCTCAAATCCTTCGTCCTCGCAGTGAACCTCCAGGTCCCCGGGAAAGACCCGCACAACGCGGTCTTCTACTTCGCGTCCCCAGATCCGCTCCCCGCGGGGAGCCTGCTGCACAAATTCGTCAACGGCGACGACGAGTACCGGAACCAGCGGTTCAAGATCGTGAATCGGATCGTGAAGGGGCCCTGGGTGGTGAAGAAGACGGTCGGGAATCACAGCGCGTGTCTGCTGGGGAAGGCGCTCACCTGCAATTACCACCGGGGGCCCAACTATTTGGAGATCGATGTCGATATCGCGAGCTCGGCAATCGCCACCGCGATTCTGCATCTGGCGCTGGGGTGCGTGACGAGCGTGACGATTGATATGGGGTTCCTGGTGGAGGCGCAGGAGGAGGAGGAGCTGCCGGAGAGATTGATTGGAGCGGTGAGGGTTTGTCAGATGGAGATGTCGTCGGCCGCGGTGGTGGAGTCGTCGTCGCCGACGGCGATGGCGACGGTGGTTGGGCGTGGGATAGGGTTGGCGAAGGTCAATCATCATGAGGACGAAGATTGATCGATTGAATTGATTGTGGTAAAGGACACAACTGTAATTGTTGACCAAAATGCGGGGTTTAGATTATTATTTTTTTGCGTTCGTTTTTGTAATTTTGTTCAATGAATGTAACGCTTCGGTTAAATGTTTTTATGTGTGGGGGTTAGCGGTGGACATTGTAGATAATAAAAGTGGAAACATGAGTAACGACCAATTTCTTCAAAAATAATTTTATCTCGAATGCGTGGAAGGATAGAAATCATGTTGCGGATTATCTAGTCTATTAACGACGTGACGATTTAGGTCTTTAGAGTTTGGCAGATATCAGTTTGTAACGTGTTCGTGTTGTTTATTCGATAAATCACGAGTAATTTCGCCTAAGCCAAAACTGAAATATGGCGGGAGTAAGCTAGAGTGTGAAATTGACCAATTAGCTACAAAGAATTGGGCTGCCAAATGTGTTAGGGCATTGTGGGTTGGTTGTGGATTTATAGAGAGGGATTTGTGGATGACAAATTACTACATAGGAGTGATTGTACTTGGTCTTGTTTTTCTCAGCGGAAACATGGGGTTAGTACAAAATTATGACGGTTTTGATCATTGTAGGTGGTTGGATGGGATAATATCAATATCATATTTTAGAATCGGTGCGCTGAAGGGGATCCTAACTCGATTGGATGCACCTTGACTATGGTGCTCATAGACATCAACGTAGTTAGAGCGAGTGCGAGCGATCTGTTAGCACGCTCTCACAAAGATCGTGCGTGCACAGTAGCAAAATCCGATTTGACATATGTGTAATTTGAGTGGATGACCCCATCTTCGAAGCCTCTTTCCCTTGGGATAGAAATGTTTTGTTCTCGTTCTTTTGCCGACCATGTGATCAGTCACACTAGTGGGCACCAATTATGGTCTTAGGAGCTTAATCAGTCATGCGATCATTCGATGTTTAATTAGACTAACATACTATAGAGATTATTAGTATGGTTACGCAGACATAATTAGGTTATCATTTTGACACGTCAATGATTGTTGGATTACACGTTTTCAATTTCATGATAGGATGTTCTAAGTTTCTAACCCTATTCAGCTTTTTCGAATACAAGCGGATTGAGAGTAGTAGTGTAGTACGCATTGTGGTGGTTAGGAATATATTCGCATTGCTGGTTTAGGATACATAGACGCGCATAATTAATTAGGGTTCTTCCGCCACCAACAACAACCTTCATTTCTTTCCTATAATAATAAAAAATAATACTAATATGCCATAAAAGAAAGATAACAGACACCATCAATCCAGTTGTGTTGCGGCTTTTAACCAATTAATAATGAAGAAAGATCATCTCCTTCTCTGCTAATCTCCATCCAATTTGTACTTAATTAATTTATAAATCATTTTCTTCCTCTCATCATTCATGCAAGCTTGATGGAGAAGGCTCAATTAGGTGACTGATTACTGATTAAGTATATAAAAATGGAGTGGTCACGGTTAAGTCCAACAGACCAACTGCTACCTGAAAAAACCCAGCTTTGCAAACCACCTGCTACCAGAACCGGGAGACTCTATTTATATGTGTCAAAACTCAAAAGCATGGTCGATGAAACCGTACTGGAGAT
The DNA here is from genome assembly GCA_964030455.1 of Linum trigynum. Taxonomy (NCBI): domain Eukaryota; kingdom Viridiplantae; phylum Streptophyta; class Magnoliopsida; order Malpighiales; family Linaceae; genus Linum; species Linum trigynum. The sequence goes on along the minus strand of OZ034817.1, from coordinate 57,878,040 downwards.
CGTACCGGAAAAGTCAGTGATAGAGTATTTTATGACAAAATCGTGGTTTAACCGTAGTTCAACCGTTAGTACCGTTAAATACCGCCTATCGGTTTAGCCTCCGATACTGATATTTTGTGGTTGAACCGTCGGTACGGTACGGTTTAATGGACCATGGTCAAAAGCCACAATGATGACTAAACTATGTTTAATGTAACATAATAGTCATTGAAATTTCCAAATGTATTAAAGTGGTCGTTGCTCAAAATGGCAGCAAAATGATAATTTTTTCTAATTTCATTCAAGTGGATCGAATCAATAAGCGAAAAGAAGTGACATATGAGAGACGACACACCCTTGTTGGCACCTTATCAACGTACCCGATGCAAGAGGACCCAACCTAAAATTCCATGTTAGGCCAAACTAAACTGTACAGACCCCTTATATGGATAAAAAAAGATCGAGATGTTACATAAGGTTTCGATGATGTTGAAGTTATGTATCTTATAACTTATAAGGGATACTCATTATGCGGACTAAAGGAGACACAATAAAAAAAAAACTTCCATGAATGTGTCTGGGCAATTCTGATCCAGAGGTCGAGCTCACTCTACGATATATTTTAGAAGGACATTGATGAATCGTATTTGGTCTGGTAGTGTGAAGTAGCTAAATCGGTGGACGTTGGTCGACACATATAAATGATTCATATTCTTCTCCTCAAAGTACCAGAAAAGTCGCAATAGATAGAACACCAGTATTCGTAATTTTACAATCTTAAATTGAGTATACTACGTTAATACTTCCTTAATAAGATTTATTAGTAAAATACGGTACGGGAAAGTTACGTAAAAAACACGTACGGGTATTTTACGTCGTCTCTAAGCTAAAGGTACGTTTAATAGTACGTTAATAGTAATAAATATATAAAAATAAATTATTTTAAAAATAAATAAATATATAAATAATAGTAAATTTCACAATTTAATTCATTAAATACGGATATTAAACGTGTTATACGGGTTTTATACGTGTTTAGTACGGGAGCAATCCAATGAACGGAAAAAAATGAAACGACTTGACAATAATACGAAGACGGAAGTTTTAAACGGATAAAGTACGTACGGGTACATATACGTGTATTAAACGGAGTATTTACTAACTATATTATCAAGATTTGAATTTACAAAAAGGTTTTAAAGGAATCCGGACCCAACCTATAAAAAAAACAACTAGTTTCGTTCTGGTGAAAAACTTGTAATACGATGCCGTATACGACTGGCGACCTAAAGGGTTTTAGGCGGCAGCTTCGTTACACTCTCGGTTTGAGGTTCTTCTTCAGCACTCCCCCCATTCTCCGTAGCTCCGATATGGCTTCGATTTGCAGGTCCGCTGTAATGGCGGGCTCAAGGTCCTTAGCTGCGCGTTCCAGAACCTTAGCCCAGAAGTCCGCCTTCTCGTCCTCTCCTTTCACTTCTCCTTCCCCGACACGAATCGTCCGAAGCGCTTCCAGGTCTGAAAATTTGTCTTTGACTTCGAATCTCTACTCAATTTTTCTGTATTCATTTGATCAATTGAACCATTTTGGGCTTCTGGCTTGTTGTACGATTAGGGTTGTTTCAGCTATTGGGAGCGTAGATTCATTGTTACCTTTTCATAGTGCCACGGCGAATGCTCGGCTTATATCAAGCATTGCTGCGGATTCCTCTTGCTGGAGCATGCTTTCTGAAGGTGATCTCTTTTGTCTCTCAAGTTACCCAGTTGTAAATCTTATCTCAGTATTTCGTTTCTATTGTGCTTTATGATACGCCCATGGATGGAAGGAGGGATATGAATCTTGTGTGTCTAGTTGTCATATCAGTCATTCTGGATTGCAAGAACTTTGCCTTCTATCATAATGCTGACTTCCATACAACACAAGTTAGATGATAATGTGTTGTTACAGTAAGGTGAAAGTGATTTGCATTTTGCTCTGAACGTCATGTTGCCTTGGTCTGAAGTCTGAACATTTCCCTTTTCTTCAAAATGGGCATTGGCTGCTCCGTTGATTGTGTTTTTTTGGCTTGTTCAATAGTTATGTTGTTAAGTGTAACTCATTTGATCTGTTGACTCTGATGATTTGTTGTCTCTAATCTGTATCTTGGTTGCTTGCTCTAGGCCTTGCAACAACTTTATGACCGTCGTGCTGGTCTGTGCTGGATAATGAATGCCAAAAGGAGTTTGCAACGCCAGTATAGCCACATCGGAACTGAACTCTTAGGAAGGACAAACACTTACTTCAATTTTCCTTTTCTTTTGTAAGTCGTGTTCACTGACCTTGTCTTTTCAGTATGTATTTGGCTTTGCCACTCCATCCGTGAAGAGAGTTTCCATTCCTTTTGGATGATCAACGATTGTTCGTTGTGGTGTATGGAGTTTTGTAATAATGATGTTTCTTTCTCGTTGACTGGTTGAACAATGCCTCTACTAGGTATGCACTAGGCAGTTCTTTAGTTCGAAGCCGTGGTCTCCTGTGGTACCTCTGAAATGAAATCTTAGGTCCCATGATGAGTTACTCTGTTAAGTTTAGTATAATTCATCAATTTTTTTGCCTGATTGTCTTGGTGGTGATAAGTTCTAAATGCTAAACCATGAGTTGGATAAATCTGCAGGTGCTGTGATTCCTTGTAGTTTGGAATCTTTGAATATGGTTTTCAAGAACTCCATTCTGCAGTACTTATGTGTGCTAGAATGAACTCTTCTCTTGGCATATCTTCAGGGGCGTTTGCTCTTGAGAACTATATATGATGAATGAATCCAGTGGCATGGCCTTTTTCTTTGCTTAGTTTTGGACCAAGTTGTTGTAGTTCCTGCTCAACAATAGGTAGATTGAACTTGCGTTTTACTTGTGTTCTTCCTCTCTTAAAACACTTTTTCATAACATGCTTGTATCTTCTTGAATTGTTCCCCCTAAGTTCCATTCTTTGCTTTGATTTTGGCTAGCTACCAAGGTTTGATTCCCATTTGCGTTTGGCGTTTCGTGGACTTCGTCGTTCCTTGGTTGACGAGGAACTCATTGCTTAGATAGAACCTGAGATTGAGCTTACATCCTATGAATTCTTCTTCTTCTATCTCCATGTTCTCACTAGCCCTCGGCCGTCTCTCTTATAACTGCTGTTGTTTGGTTCATATCTCCTTACATGTGAAACCATAGTTTCTGCAAGTAACCCTTTTTCTTACCAAAAACTTACACTTTGCTACTATTGCCCACACTTGTATTCCTTTGGCCATTCTTTACAAATAACGGAAACGATGACAAGCTACTTCCATGACTATATGGTACTGAGTAGCTCGAGTTCCATTCCTGTTTATGCATATCCTTTTACCTTAAAACAGCTTTTGCCTATATTACTTACCGTGATACGGCACACGTTATTCAATTCCCATATTCTACTTCGAATCTTTATTCCCTTTTACCAAGTTCTTCACTAGGAGCTCGGGTCTCAGTTGCAGCCACCGCCGGCGAACCCGACCCTCCCTCGAACCCCGTCGTACACCACCTCCATCGTCCGCTGCTGCACGTTCCCGAAGACCGCCACGTCGCTCGCGTCGTCGTTGCCCTTGAACGCCAGGCACACCTGTGATATCGAGAAGCCGTACAGGATCCCGACAGCCCCGATCTCCACCTCGGCGCCGCCGGCGAAGAAGAACGAGATCACGGGCACGGACACAACGTCGTAGCTGCTGAAGTCGTAGCAGGTGTCGAGGATCGACCGCGGCTTCCCCAACGGGTAGCTCGACATCTGCTGCCGGAATGCCGACCGGAGGGCCGAGTAGGCCGCCGGCGGGAGGCGGCTGATGACGGCGCCGGAGTCGATGATGCCACCTGCGGTGGAGAAGACGGTGGCGGAGATGGGGAGCTTCTGGCCGCCGACGCTGATTGCCGTGATGTCGAGGCCGTAGAAGCTGGTCCCCGCCGAGCTGGCGGAGAGTGGAGTGAATTTCACTGACTTGGTGGTGGAAGCTCCGCCGAAGGTAAGGAATCCGATGTCGCTGGAGGTGGACGGGAGACAATAGGAGAAGCGCTTCCTGTACTTTCTGGCCGTTTGGGAGACGAATGAAACCTTGTCCCGTCCTAATCCCAGCAATCCGGCGGTTCCCCGGAAGAGTCCTTGGTTGTTTTGGCCGCACCCGAAGAAGAAGTTGTTGAAGACGCCGCCGGTTGACGTCGTCAACGTGATTTTCTCCGTGCCGTAGAATCCGACGGAGTACGACGAGTCGCCGTACTGGATCCCGTACACGCACGTCGACGACGAACACCCTGGCTTGATACCTGCCACCAAATAGATCAATTTGATGAGATTGTCTCAAATTGATCCGTTAAAGAAACCAACTTGATTAATCAATATTCCGATGATGGAATGGAACATACTTGTGGCGGAAGCGAGGGCAGAGCAGGAGGCGGAGGAGCAAGAAACGTTTCGGTACGAAGCGGAGGAGGACGGGTCGAAGATCTTCTCCTGCTGCTTGTAGCAAGACCGTACGCACGGCTGGCACTGCGTCCACGTCAGGTCGCTTCCGGTGTCGAATATGAGCGACTGCTGCTGCGCCGGCGTGCCGATGCCGACGGTGACGAAGTAGTTCGCGCCGCCGAGGGTGGCGCCGTCCTTCGCCGGGATGGCGATGGAGGAGTCCTTCGTCACGCTGACGTCGTCGGCGCCTGCGACCGCGTTTCTGTATCTGGACTGGATCGTCTTGACCCTGGACTCGTCCTGGCGAAGGGTCTCGTCCGCAGTGGGCTTGTGTTGTTGTTGTTGGGCCTGGGCCTGGGCGCACGGCCCATGTAAGTGGAGCACTCGCAGAATTGCTTCCTTGCTTTCTAAGCCATCTTTGCTGATTGAAGGAGAAGGAGAAGGGCGGCAGGTGTTTGAAGGAAACAGAGAGGGGAGCTGAACGGTGTGGAAATGAATCCCCGGCGGCCGCCATGGCGGCCGCGGCCGAGTTGCATTTCTGTTGGTAGTATCGGCATTGGTAGCCTTCGAAAGAAGAAGAAGAGGAAGAAAGCAGAAGAGAGCAAACAGGGTAGTAGTAGTGGTGGTAGTCATTATTTTCCAGAAGGAAGATGGGGGAATTGTGGAGTCATTTTTGGGTCCTTTCTTATAGCAGCAGCAGCAAATAGAATGTCTAGTGGGATTTGGAATTTTGGGACGCAGTGAGAGGGAGATTTTCTGCAGCAAGATGTCAAGAACCAGTTGATCCCAATAACTCGAGTTGTTGGGAGAAGTTCAATCGTGGATCATATACCACAACACTAACACGCCCCCTCAAACGAAAGCCACTCACAAGGGCTTGAACTTTGCACAGGTCTGAAGACAAGAATACCATGTGCTTAACAAATGGGGGTCACCGGGAATCGAACACAAGACCTTTCGGTCACAGAAGGCTCTGATACCATGTCAAGTTTCAGTTGATCCCAACAGCTCGAGTTATTGGGACCAACTGGTTCTTGAGAGTAGAAAGCCAGTCAATGTCTTTTGCTGTTTAACCCAATAACTGAATCAGTGATTCTTTCTTATAGGAAGATTTTTCCAATGAAAGAGATTATCACAGGGGAAAAAAACCTGATGTAGAATCTAGTTCCTTCAAAGAGTAATGGGAGCAACTTATTGTGTGGCTTGTTATCAGAATCCACTATATGTAAATTTCATTGCCTTGTTTTTTTTTTCCACCACTCACATTTTAGTGCTAGAGTTGGCTGCTCCCCATTTTCCTTTGAACGTTTCATAATTAGAAATTTCTCACATCGTTTTCCTTAGTTTGTGACTTGTGAGTGACTCAATTTGTCACATCTTCTTCAGTCCCTTTGTTATATTGATGTTCAGCAGTCATATTGCGTTAAGCTGCTTTGCAAGACGATCAAAAATCCACGGTATGTATCTAGTTTAAGGATTGAAATACCGTACCGGAGAAGTTAGTGGTAGGATATTTCATGTTAAAATCGTGGTTTAACGATGGTTCACCCGTATTATACCGCTAAATACCGCCTACAGGTTTTGCTTCTGGTAGAAGGTTTTTCAGGTCGAACCGCCGATACGGTACGGTATTTTAATTCTTATTTAATATGAAACCGTGTCAACTGCTTCAAAGGCATTGGTAATTAAAGCGTAATTCTTAGTCTTTGTTAAAATCACGTTGACTTTTCTTTTTTTTATATAGTTAAAACCTCGAGGGTGTATTTACTATGTTCTTTTCGCCACAATCACTTAGATCGGTGAAATGATCAGTTTGTTGGTATCATAAACCAAAGGAGGTAGAAAAAGAGAAAAAATATAGATGTAAGACAACCATAAATTCATATTCACATTTCTGCAAATCAACTAGGTACATGCGTAGTGCTATTGCACATTTTTCCTTTTGCTATTCATTCTTTCTTCCAAAGCAAGAAAATCCATGACTATATGGTAACGTATGAGTAAAGCTTTGAGGTCTTTTCCCCAATTGCTTTCCCCATTACCTTAATTTGCTTTCCCTATATACCATAATAACAAACATTCTTCAATTCCCCAAATTCTACTTCAATCGAGTCCAACACGACGTCGCATCGATTCCTCAGCTACACCCGCCGCTGGCGAACCCAACCCTCCCGCCGGCGCCGTCGTAAACCACCTCCAGCGTCTGCTGCTGCACGTTCCCCAGTATCCCAATATCACTCGCGTCCCCATTTCCGGCGAACGCCAGGCACACCTGCGACGGCGAGTTCGCGTACAGAATCCCCACCGCCTCGATGTCCACCTCCGTCCCGCCGGCGAACAAGAACCCGACCTTCGGCACCGATACGGTCTTGTACTTGCTCAAATCGTAGCACGTGTCCAGGATCGACAGCGCCTGCATGGTATCAGAAAATATTACAAATTATCGTCAAGACTCAAATCGACTATCATGAATGTCAAATTGGATCGACAAGATTTAGAGAAAATCTTCATTATTATCAATTGTATATAGTTTAATGTCAATGTTTAGTTTAGACTTTAGTTTGAATTTTTATGGTTTTATCTCTGTAGTCTCCAAATGCGAGTTTACTTACTGTACATGTTGTTTTGTAGTGTCAACCTTAAGTATTTAAACGAAAAATGATGAATGAGAAAATCCCAAGTGTTCTAGGATTCCATTTCACAACTCATCTTTGTTGTTACCTGGCCAAGTGGGTACCGCGACATCTGCTGCCGGAATGCCGACCGGAGCGCCGAGTACGCCGCAGGCGGGAGACGAGTAATCACGGTGCCGGAATCTATGATGGCGCCGGCAGTGGAGAACACGGTGGCGGATACTGACAACTTCCTCCCGCCGACGCTGATGGCGGTGATGTCGAGGCCGTAGAAGTTACTTCCGCCGGCGATGGACGAGATCGGAGTGTATTTTACCGATTTGGTGGCTGCGCCGCCGAAGGTGAGGAATCCGGTGCCGCTGGAGGAGGAAGGGAGGCAGTAGGAGAAGAGCTTGTTGTACTTTTGGGCCGTTTGGGAGACGAGGGAGAGCTTGTCACGGCCCAAGCCCAAAAGCCCGGCGGCGCCGCCGAAGTTTCCTTGGTTGTTTTGGCCGCAGCCGAAGAAGAAGTTGTCGAAGACGTCGGTGGATGTCAGTGTGAGCTTCTCCGTGCCGAAGAATCCGACGGAGAATGATGAGTCGCCGTATTGGATGCCGTACACGCAAGTCGAGGAAGAACAACCCGGCGTGTTCCCTGCATTTCATTCGAAATCGTACAAAAGTTATACAAAAAAAGTCAATGGTATATTCTGCACTACAATCGTACTTCAACTGTTTCGTACCATTAAAACCACCTATCGTAGTATCTCGTTTGAATTCTCAAACATTGGTTCCCTTACAAAAATTTACTACGATTAGATTTGTGGTTCAAAATCAAAATTGTCAAATCGAATTTATAGTGTTAATGTTTGTTTAGGAAGTCCCTTTCAAAATTAGAAACCACCATATTTTTTTAACAGTATGAACTCCGTTTCATACCTATTGTCTTGTCCAAAATACTTGTTGTTTTCAGTAATTACAGCAAATAAACGGAGAGAGACTAAAACGGGACGTACCGGTGGCGGAAGAGAGGGCGGAGCAGGAGGCGGCGGAGCAAGAAACGTTTCGGTACGAGGCGGAGGAGGACGGGTCGAAGATCTTCTCCTGCTGCTGGTAGCATGACCTCACGCACGGCTGGCACTGGGTCCAGGTGACGTCACTTCCCGTGTCGAATATGAGGGAGAGCTGCCTCGCCGGGGTGCCGAGCCCGACGGTGACGATGTAGTTCCCGGAGCCGACGGTGCTGCCGTCCTTGGCCGGGATGGTGGTGGAGTCCGTCACCATGACGTCACCGCCCGCGGCGGCTGCTGCCTTTCTGGACCTGGACTGGATCGTCTGGACCCTGGACTCGTCCTGGCGGAGGATTTCGTCTGCGGTGGGCTTGTGGTTGTTGGTGGATCTGGTGAGTTGTTGGGCCTGGGCACACGGCCCATGTTTGTGGAACACTGGCAACTTGTTCAGGTCTGCACAATAGGAAGCAAAAATGAAAAAAAGAAACCCTTCTACTTCACCAACTCCTTTTTTCTTAATAAAAATTCTCCAACTTGATTATTAAGAATTCTCCAACTTGTTCAGATTATTAAATTAATTTGATTCCTAACCCTCATTGATTTTGTGTCGGGCAAACCAAACCCATGAGATTGTCATTAGTGGAAGCTCAAATGATAAGTAATTATGTACAATAATGTATTTTCATGTTTTTTTTTCGAGGCCGCAGCCAAGCAGAAGAAAAGAAAGATTTCAATTTCTTTTATTAATATACTATTTAATGAGTTAGACAGTCCTAAATTATGAGCTATTACTATGTCTCAAAATTAAAGGAAAAAGGATGAATGATTGCCTGAAATTGGTTCAGGCTGGCAGCCATACAAATAGAAGCTTCCCAATCATGCATTTGGTAGGGTAAAGTCAAATTGGGGGGTCTCTGCTTTCTACTGCTGATAAACTAATCTATTTTATCAAATAAGATAGATTTTTAGCGGTATAAAATGGTTGAACAATTATAAATTAACTCATCGTTAATTTTTCGATAGAATTGAAAAACCGTACAGAAGGTTATGCCGGAAACGTCAGCGATAGAGTATTTTGTACTACAAATCGATTGTTCAATCATTTTACACCATGAAAGATCGCCTATTAGTTTAGATTCCGATAAAAGGTTTTCCCCAATAAGACCACTGATACAGTATGATTTAAAAAAAACACTGGATACAACCTTCGGTACGATATTACAATCCTTTTTTATAGACGACATCTAGCTAGCTCCAACTTGGTTGAAGAGAATTGAATTCAGTATGTAATTAATAGTTAATACCTCTATGCAACGAGGATTGATTTAGCTAGAATTAGAACACATATAACAGACAGAGAAGCAGAAAGAAAAGAGTTTAGCTTTTGAGTCAATCACCTTGGGTTTCAGAAGATGAAGGAGAAACGTCGCAGGAATCAGAAGGAAACAGAGACGAGAGCTGAACTGTATGGAAATGAAGCTGCTGCTGCTGAACCTTAATCACATCGCCATTAGCAGTCTTGAAAGAAAGCAGAAGAAAGAAGGTAAAGGAGAAGGAGAAAGCAGAAGAAGCAGGAGTAGTGGCCATTCTTCTTTTCTTAGAGAGAAGGACCAAAAGAAAATATGAAGAATTATGGTCTCTCTGTGTCGTTCATGGGCTCCTTTTTTATAACCCACCAGTATCTGTCGAAGGTCTCTAATGCGCTTTGGCCTTTTGGGAAGAGAGAGAGAGAGAGAGAGATCAACGTCAGTTATCTGTCTAAGGTCTAAAATGCGCTTAGTCATTCTATGCATTGTCTTTAGATCCATAAATTGGTCAGTTTTTCACTTCCTTTAATGTGATGCCATACCTTAATCATCAATGATGAAACTACGAGAAAGTAGTTCATAACTAACTATTTCCTTAGTACTCTTACTGAAAGAACAACATATAATAGGTTCGGAGAGTCGCCTAAAATTGATCATATGATAAAATTGGGTGAGACGCTTGTATCGTTTAACAAAGGAATGCATCGACTTATTTGGACTCGAGTCGTATGTCAACTGATTGCACGATAAAGCAAAGAAAAAAAAAGGCTATCTCTACGAATAAGCTTCTTCCATCACAATATGTTACGTATACGCCGCGTTCAAGGGGGGCTCGACGATGCGTATGTATCTTTGATCTTCAGACTTTTTAGAACAGATTGTTCGACACTCTCGAGTAGAAGCTCTTCTTGATGGTTGCGAACGGTTCGAAAATGAGTACGAGACTACTAAACAAATTACAAGAAGAAGAAACATATATTGACCTCAAACAATCTCAAAATAATAACGGTGCAAATAACTATAAATAAAGACACATAAATCTAAATTTTTTTCGAATTTCCACGTCGATTCGATCTCTCAACACAATCTCACTTGGTCATGGAAGATCCCCACTCAATCAAATAATACCAATACCTTCTTCATAAATAATAATAATAATAATAATAATAATAATAATAAGTTTCTAGATTGCCTGCTAGTAATGAATTAAATTTATCGAGAGCCAATTATTTCCACAAATCAAACATTACAAATAATAATATCGGCAGCGATATGATGTTGAAAGGCATGTTGGTGTGGCGACAAACAGGAACCATTCACCAGAAAAACAAACCCATCTGTGTCTCCGATCAGTTTGGATTATTGCAATGGATCGGGTCCACGGGGAATCCTTCTGTGTCCATTGTACATATATATATATATATATGGTGGCTACTTCGGTGCACTCACTTTTTTGGGTGCACTCAGTGCACCCAACTCTAAAAGCGTCCATAATACATCGATTTTGAACTTTAATTAGTACTCTCAATATAATATGATGATATGACATAGAATCATAACAAATCAATCCATTACCCTATCCCCTTAACCTTCAATTTTGAATCCCAACCCAAAATTCTTAATTGTAAACCTAAACCCTAACCCTAAATCCCTAATCCTAAATCCTTCGAATTAAAGTGAATTTGGAATGAATTTTTTTCAAATTTATGTGCTTCTTGTTCATAATATCATAAGGTACAATTGATACCGTTTTGATATGAATCGCATGCTCAGAATGATAATTATGAGGCGGGTGCACTGAGTGCACCCGAAAAAGTGGGTGCACCGAATACACCACCATATATATATATATATATATATATATATATATATATATATATATATTCATTACTAGTTTGAGTGCAAGCTTTGTTAATTGATACAAACATTATCACTTATCAGTATACTAATTAATTATACTACAAAGTCATGCGATGTATAAAGCCCTATTGATCTCCTAGGGAGTAACCAATTTCCAAGTCTTACCAACCCCACAAGCTATAGGTATAGTGCTATAGATGATATGGCATGGCGTTTCCGCTTGTGGAAACCTTACGACAACACCGATCTTCAAAGTATCGCAAAGGTACAATCTTCAAAAGTTTATTGGTATTCATGTCAGTTTGGATTTTAGTAGATAATTTGACAGGTACAATCAACCTACACGGTATGATATCAGAAAGTTCTTCAATAACAACATAACTACGATGACAATGAATAATTCCCGGGAAGGAGGGGGGGGGGGGGACAAAAAGAAGAAATCAATGTAAACGAAAAACAATGCTGCTTTTGCGAATTTGAAGGTAGATGCATGTGGTCGTGAAGAAACAATGCTACTTTCGCGAATTTGTGCGAACTTAGCCTCTCTTTCTCTAATTCTCTTGGGAAATTCAAAGTTTTTCTTTCATGTTATAATCTCTAGAGTTGGATGTTTTATTTAGATCGACTCGATCTCCAACCCCTAGGGTGTCACTTGGAAGTTGGTTTAAAAGCAATTAATCAAGAGCATGATAAAAGAGCTAGCTAAACCGAATTAACTCATCCAAGGGGAAAATGACAAGCAAGATAGGGTTGAACAGCTTGATTGGATTGGGATGTAGAGGGAAAGGGTCCTTAATCCTACCTAATCAAATCCTAATCTCTTTATAAACACCTAACTAATTTATTGGGTCTAGGTAAGGACCACTCAGAAAGAATCATAGAACCATATATCATTAACAAAGTGAAAGTGGGAAGTAACCTAATCATTCATAAAATGAGATTGAAGTTTCATGAATGAATAAATGGGAAGACTATCCTAACTTGACTCCAAAGAAGACCTCTTCCACCTAATTGTTCTAGTAATTGGATCTTTGATGTTTTCTCTTTGTTCACATTAAGACCTAAGTACAAAAGTCAAGCGAGTTAATGTGTGAATAATAGACGACAAACAATCATTTAAAGAATGTAAACGAGTTAGTGAGAAATCGTGATGAGGTGGGGGTAGATCAAACTCGACGCTTGGTGGATGCTAGATTTGAATCTCTTTAGTTTCGTCCCAAAAATAATTATTCAACATTTTTTTTTTATTTTCTCGGCCGAGCCCAGCATTCTACAAATTGGCTATGCCACTGGCCAGTCACATGAAGAAAAAAGCGAAAAATATCAATCCACTGTCACGAGGTTGAGAGTTTTAATAAAACTATAGTTTCCGTAGTTAAAATACTAGACATATATGAATGATTCTTGCGGTAACAATTGATGCTCTCGTCAGAACTCTCTAAAATCTGGGGGGGAATTTACTCTCTTATTCGAGAAGTCGAAACAAACACATACAAAAGAACCCCTAATCGAAACAATCACACTTCGAAGACCCAAACTCAATATCCATGTTGTAGTTCTAATTTTATCGGATGTTCCCGAAACGCCGGATACCTATTCCAGATATCAGATTCATTCGGAATCTGGGTTATTCGACATTGCCATGGCCCATGGGGCGGCTTGATTGATGGAGAACTGCCTTTCTTTCTTTCTTTCTTTCGTTGGGAATCCTGATAGGTGTGGAGTGGAGGAATATACTAATCGGCTGTGCTGTGTAGGCCACAGTTTTGGTGAGTGAGTGAGTGGTGGAAGCAAAGCTGGAATCTACAACACAGACAACTATGATTGCGCAGTTGACATTTCAGTTTTGGCCTTTCTGAGAATTGAGATCCCACAAAGGCCAATCAATTATCTGTTGCTAACTAATTACAACAGTACTACGTTAATCTCCTTTTGCTTCACCCTACTTTGGACAAGACATCCTTGCCATTTGCCCACAATGAGCTGGTGGATTGAGCTGGCAGGACGCGGTCAAGTGGCCAATGTAGTAGCTTGCTTCTGATAACGGATTACTGCGGTCGAACATGAAAACTCAAAACGGTTTATGACATGATATCAGAACTATTGAGACCAAGCAGGTCATCATCTTGACTCCACGTGAGAGGACGAAGAGCTTTAAACCATTGATTCGATAAAGCAGCACAATTCGTAGTGGCAAATTCACTGATAACTGTCAAGAGCTCAAGGCTTTGCCTCCGTCAATTACTTGACTAGTAGGCTTCGAAACATTCCACCTTCATTTTTTCTCGGTCCTTTCGTTTAGATTTCTAACTCAATATGAAGATATTGTAATTACAATTGAGACTTGATAAAAAGAGTTTCGTTCTATTTGTGAATTTAAACCTGCTCGAATCCGAATGGAATCAAACCAATAGTAGTGGATGGATAAGGAAATGGTTAAGATATCATGAATGGATGATAGGCAGAAAGAGGAAAAGGCAGGACAATTTGGAAGATGTGACTTCACTGCCTTGCCTTGTTTTTCTTAGCTGTGGGTGATTGGTTTCATACTCAATCAACCAACCTACATGGATGGCTGTCTTCGATTTAGATCCCGCTTTCACTTCTTACGATAAGATTTAGAACGCTTAGCACCGGCTGACATCATCATTCATCTAACAACTCGACACAGACGAAATTACAATTCTACAACGTCAGCACGCACTTAGTTCTTGCATGTTTGATACAAGTGACGATGATATGTACAAAGTGTAAAACTTGTGATAGAATATAAAAAGTATTATAATTGTCAAAACTTTTGCCTCTGCCAAGTACCAACTACTTGACTACTAGGCTTCGAAACATTCCACCTTCATTTCCTCGGTCCTTTCGTTTAGATTTCCGACTTAATATGAACATATTTTAACTAGATTTGATACTTGATAAAGAAGTTTCGTTCTAATTGTTAATTTAAGCCTGCTTGAATCCGAATGGAATCAAACCAATTGTAGAGGAAGGATAAAGAAATGGCTAACATATTCATGAATGCATGATAGGCAGAAAAGAGGAAAACGTAGGACAATTTGGAAGATGTGAATTCGTTTCATTACCTTGCCTTATTTTTCTTTGCTGCGGGTTATTGGTTTCATACTCAATCAACCAACCCACATGGATACCTGTTCTTCGATTTAGTCCCCACTCAGCACGAGCTAACATCGTTCAATCATTAATCTAACAACTCGAAACACGCAAAATTACAATCCTTCGACGTCAGCACGCGCTCCATCCCAGCACGTTCAATACAAGCAAGCTATGATATGTGCAAAAGTTACTAACTTTCAATTTTCCAGAACGAGAAAAACACCAGAAAACTGCACAATTTGAGGCTCTCTGCTTTTTCACACCACGCCATTGACAGCCGAACAGGAAGCTCGAACTTCCCCTTCTCCCTCCCCAGTCTTCACTCCAATCCCAGCGAGCTTCACAAAGGACCCGCTCCACGCCTCGAAAAACCTCTCCTGATCCCCCGCCATCTCCTCCACAATTCTCCTCGTCCTCTCGTCGTCCACCAGAACAGAATCCGACTGAAACAATCCCCTGCGCGCCACCAGATTCCGATAATACTGATTATCAAACAGATTCGACGTCTGGGGATCGTTAGCGACGGTGACTTTAGGGTTCGTATCTCCGCCGGCGGGACATTTCTTAATCAGATCGCTCGCGTAATTAGGATCGAGAGAGGCAGAATCAACGAGCTTCAGCTTCCCCTTGGAATCTGACTCGAACCGGTCGCTAAACGCGCCGCAGTGGGCCGACCCGATGGTATGGGCCCCCGAGAGAACAACGAGGTCGAGAAGAGACAGGCCCTTGGAGGAGAAGATCCGGCCCATTTGTGCCATCGTGAAGCTTGTATCCACTATATTGGGCCTGACGCTTTGGGCCGAGGAGGATTTGGAATCTCTCCTCCCCGTGGGGATTTGGGTCGCCGGCCCGCCGGAGAACGCGACGGCGTCTCTGGCGGCGAGGGCGAGGATGTCGGCGCAGGAGACGGTGGCCGGGCAGAAGATTTCGAGCACCGATTTGGCAGAGTCGATGACTTCGAACCCGCCGAGGGATTGGTTAGCTGGGTCGGTTCGTTCGGTTGAGTTGCCTTTGAGGAGGACGGATCCGTCGCAGCCGTCGACGAAGCAGTCGTGGAAGAGGAGGCGGAGGAGCTTGCCGGGGATGGATGGGTCTTGGGCGGAAGCTGATCGGACGGTGTTGGCGACGATTAATTCGGCGGCGGGGCAGGAGGCGGCGTAGAAGTCGAAAGAAAGAGGGGCAGAATGAGAGTTGGGAATGAGAATCTGCAGAAACAGGGGAAGCAGGGGAAGAAACAGGGGAAGGGTGGATTTGGATGCCATTTAGGGGAAAAGTTCTGTACAAGAGAGAACTTTGGATCTCTTTTTTCCGGTAGCTGCATTGCTGTATTTGAAATGGGAAGGTGAAAGGGTAAAGAGGAAATGCAAATGGGAAAGCTAGGTAGCTGCATTTATGGAACTGTCAGAAGAGTAGATGATGAGGGAGTGGAATGGGGCTTCTGTTCTTTACTTTTGGTGTTCTTCGCAAGAACTCTTATTCTCCCACACCCTTACTGTCACCACGCGCTTGTGATTGGAAAACCCAGGCGGCTAATTCTTTGTAGTAGCCCACTGCCCACAGTTACAGTTGAGCACGAAAATTCGTTGGGGAAACGAAACTAGCCATTACTGCTCTGTTAAGACCTTGGGATGGTGCTAGAAGGATGGATAACTGCATATTTATTACTGTTCATTCAAGGCAAATTATAATATGGCGAACATGAACTTATTAAATTTTGCACATACTCAAGTCATGTTATGATGTCATGACCATGTGCATTAGATGAACAGTTAAAATATTAAGTATAAATGATAATGTGTGATAAAGTAATTGATTTCAATAATTCGGGAAAAGAATAATTATTGAGAAAAGATAAATTATTAACTACCATTCTATTACTAGGAGCGAACATATAAATTCGGAGATCGGCCCAATTCGTCAACCCGAGCTGATCCAACTTGAGATTCGAGGGTTGCATAATATATGGGTGAATTAGGTTTTTAGTTATTGTTACCCGTTAAAGTTGGTGGGTGGATGTGGTTTTAGAGTTGACAAACCCGACCCATATCTTTTACCTATATAATTTTTGCACAACCGACTATATACATAATGAATATCATTCTGACTTTTGCTTAACCAATATTTAAGCACCGTCAAGAACCAGCTGATCCCAATAACTCGAGTTGTTGGGAGAGGTTCAATCGTGAATCATATACTGTTTACTAACACCCCCCTTCAAACTCAAGCCATTCAGATAGGCTTGGAGTTTGGACAGACACAGGTCCGGACACCGTGTGCTTAACAGAAACAGATAGGGGTCACCGGGAATCGAACAGAAGACCTCACGGTCACAGAAGGCTCTGATACCATGTCAAGAACCAGTTGATCTCAATAACTCGAGTTATTGGGATCAACTGGTTCTTGACAAGCACAACATATGTGTTGTTTAAGATGTTATAATGAAAGACATAGCTAATTACTCTCCAAGTTACATTGATCGACCCAAAGCCAACCACACCTCTAGAATTTTGTTTTTTCACGGTTGGGTTTGAGTCTTTTATCATCCACAGTTCCACACTGTAAATATGGATCGGTTGATTTAAAAACCGATCCACCCGACCCATACACCCCTGTTTAATAGGGTCCGGTGCGACTTGGTAAAAATGAAAGCTTTAACCTTGTAGAAAAAATGAGAATGGAGTACAAAAGTTGGCTTGATCCAGCTGTTGAGGGCCACTTAAATTTGAACACACCTGTCGTAGTAAATTCTTACGTGGAGTGAGTACATAAACATTATATCCACCCATGACCAGACCCACCCAGTTTCCTGCTGCAGACAGTCAAATTCAAAACCCTATTTAAGTTAGCAGCAGGAGCTTTTCCACAGTAAAATCAGGGCTGAAGTTTAGCCAGCTGTTCGAAAATGGGGGGAATACTACAGTAGATCCATAATGTGTTTCACCCAAAACTGCTGCTGACCTTTTCTTGTAGCCACTCCTTCTGGCTGCTCTACATCAATGAAGCTGCTGCTCGGTCTCATCACCTTCTGTTTCATCAATGCCGTCTATTGGTATTTCTTCAGTATCTTCAATATAAGGGCATATTGCAGGTGAGCCGATTGAACAATCAGTTTTGCTCATTGATAAACGATAACTAACAGGGGCAACATAAAGGGACTAGAATCCAGGAACGTGACATTCAAACAGCAGAAACAGGCAACTCGTGTTTACCTCGTTTGATGGATAGGCTAGGCATATCACAAGCAGCCGTCGCTGTTAGTGTGGTTCCTTGGTCTAGCAGATATGGAAGCTCCAAAAGCTGCAAAAAGGACTCTGTTTGAGGATTCCTAGGGCATTCTGCAATACATCGAAAGGAAATATTCCTAAGCAACCATAACGAACATGCTGTCTCTCGAAGTTGCTCGTGATTTAGACGCTTCAAGAAGCAAGTATATGTAGATCTGGTGATGCTGGAAATAACCAGTTCAAAACTATGATATTTATGTGCAAGATAACATGAGCATGGCTAAGAACAAATGATCATCAATTATTACCACCCCGCTGGTAGGAGCCCTTTGATTGAGATTGGTTGGGATCGTAAGCAGGAACAGTTCGTGCAAATTCAAAAGGTTTGGCTCCTCTAGCTTCTAGCTTGCTCCTGACCAATTCACGACAGTCTCGGATATCTGGGGTTGTATCCCTATAAACTCAACAGGACAAGCTTTAGTAACCAGAAAAGGAGGGGGTATACTTGAGAGGAAAATGAAGAGGGAAGTGGGCGTGGAGGGTGTAAACCTAAATAATAATAATAGACCTACCTGAAGTTTGCATTTTTGTTTGTCAATGGAAAGATAGAGTTAAACTTCCTGGTTATTGCTAGCCATTCTTCATCGTAGTGGAGCTCAAAAGGTCCGCATTCTGACTCTATTTCTAAAATCTGGAAAATGAATTGAACAGTATGGTTGAAAACATCGGCAGAGGAAAAAGAATCAACCATAGCAAAGTATAATGAATACCTGTAAGAACCTTCTCTGGGGCAGACATTTATCGAGCGCGAGAAATTTCGTCTTTCGGCCATCTTTCCCATGATCGACAAGGGCAGAAAATTTGCAGTGCAAGTGAGCTGAAAACCAATATGAGGGTTTCAACTTTTCAAGCAGTTCAGCAGCAGCTCTGTTTCCAAGGGTTCCTGCCTGAATCTGCAATTGTTTACAGACTTAAGTAAGGCAATAGTAAATGAAATAAGTACTGGTATGGTTCTCAGCATCTAGCACAATAAATACAAATGGATCACAGAAGAAACGTTTGAGGCATAAGAAGTACATCTTTTTCTAGGCCTGGTTTGAACCGAACAAGTTGCTGCCAGTTACCACAATCAGTGATGCCAAGAGGCCAATCATGCGAAAGGAAGATGTCAATGGGTTCTGCAACTTGCATGAGCTTGTGTACATCGTATTCACGAACATGATACACCGATCTTATAGTTTTTTCGTTATAAGGAGGTCTTTCATAATGCCCTATCCATCCCAATAACATATTAAATCAGATTCTAGTTGCTGGCTGCAACAAGGACCAAGAAAATCATACCACTACGGCAACTTTTGTTCTATCTTTTTTTCTCAACGCATTGGATCTGATAGATGAGAAATACCAACCTCGATGATAGTCTCCGGCATTGTAAATCCCAGAAAGCCCACCGATACGAATGTTACCGAACTTGACGACTCCAGCACATCCCAAGAAGAATATATTAGGAGCTGCCCATCCTCCATAATATCTGAAGAACAAATCCCAAAACCTATCATTCAACCAACCAGCTAAACCGATATCAATCAGCAATTGGAGAGAGCTAAGCAAACAATAGGCAGTACATACAGTTCCCACAAATAATTGGAAGCTTCATGATTGCCACCGATGAAAATGGTCGGAATGGGAGCAACCTCCTGGCCGGAATAGTACTTCCAGAAAGACTTCATTTCCTTGTATTTGGGCAGCACATTCAGGCTTTGCATATCCCTCTCGTTCCTAATTGCCTGGGGGAGAATACAACCCAAAAACCAAATCAATTCACCAGGAACCATCGAGGACATGCTGAAGGAAACTGATAAAAGCGAACCGCATTAACCTGGAAGTCGCCACAGCAGAGGAGAAGGTCGATTTTGATATCGTGCAACTTCTCCAGGTGCTGAATTGTCTGGTAGACTGTGTCCAGCTCACCATGCATACAACCTTCCACTGCTATCTTCATCTCTCTCTCTCTCTCTCTCTGAGGAATTCCTTTGAAGCAAAGTTAACAGTCAATTGGAAGCCACCATTATTATGAATCAAATAACAAATTCAACCCTAAAAATAGAAGCTTTTTAAGGTTTAGGATAAAACTTGTATGCAACCAATATAGAGAGAACCTAAGTTTGAACACCATTCCGTGTGAAAACAATCAAGAGCACATTGACTCCATTGATAAGAGTAAGGGCATCATCGAGCCATCTCTTAACGTCCGGAACGAAGAATGAATAAGGGAATCCAATAACCAGCAATGTCTACACAATGCGGGCATAGGCGCTACGCAGCCATCGAATCATAGTAAACTACAAAGGGATGGTGAAGACTAACCTAACCAGAGAGATAAGCTTGCTTGCAACGGAGGAAGGTTCCCGCCGACAGCTGCTAGAGAGTCTGACGGCAATCGTCGTTGAGCTGGCCGACGGTGAGAGTCGGAACGCGAGAGGCGAACGGCGAGCTTGCAGGCCGCGACTGAGGCGGCAAATCAACTACGAAGAAATAATAAAAATACAACTAAATTATTACTAATTACTTTTGCTTCTCAGAATAAAAACGTGGAGAGAACAACATATTTATAGGACTAATGCCATAAGCTCTTTCCTTTTAAAAAGGGAAATCCTAAACCAACAAGTAAATGATACCTTTCTCATATTAATTCTAAACATTTAGTAATACAAATATTTCAATAACCACAATAACCCAATAATTAATTAGTACGAATAGTAATACCACTAATGATAAATGGCGACGTTAAGAGCAGAAAGTGAGGAAAGTGGAGGGAAACAACAAGAAAAATCTTTCGTGGATCATTGCCGTTCTCAGAACAAATTGAGTGGTGGTGAACTGTCGAACGCTAAACCACTGTGGACGTGTCCCTCAAGCTCAACCCAAGACACAGAAGAAAAGTGCTTCCACCTCTCCATCACCAATCTTCACTCACTCCTTCTTCCACCCTTCCCTCCATTGCCAACTGCTGCTCCTAGCTGAGCTTAGCTTAGCTGATGGACGGCGCCATGGCGCTATCTTCATCCTCATCATCTCTTATCCACCCATTCCTCTCCCGCACCAGACCCACTACCACCAATCTCTCGCCTCCTCCTCCTCCAATGGCCGCCGCGATCGCCACCAACAACTCCGGCAAGTCCCACTTCCCCACCCAGCTCAACTTCCGCCGCAGCCGCCGTGGCAACTGCCATGCAGTCACCACCTCACATCCTTCTGCAATTGACCAAAATTCCGACGACGACGGAGTGCTATTCGGGGATCCGTCCATCGAAGAGAGACGGAGCGAGGAGAGAGTGGCGGTGGCGGATTACGACTGGACGGAGGAATGGTACCCGCTTTACCTCGCCGGGGAGGTCCCCGACGACGCTCCGTTGGGGCTCACTGTTTTCGATAAGCAGGTTGTGGTGTACAGAGACGGAGACGGCCAGTTCCGATGTTACGAAGATCGATGCCCACACAGGTCAGCTTTGCTGTTGTAATCTCTATTATGCTTTCCAACTGTTAGTCTCAGTGGGTCTTGATTGAGCTCCAATTTCAGATTGGCGAAGCTCTCAGAAGGGCAGATTACGGATGGGAAGCTGGAGTGTCTGTATCACGGATGGCAATTCGAAGGGGAAGAAGGCAAATGCGTGAAGATACCTCAGCTACCTGCAGAGAGCAAGATCCCCAAATCGGCCTGCGTCAGATCGTACGAGATCAGAGACTCCCAAGGGATCTTGTGGGTGTGGATGTCGACGAAAACGCCGCCGAACATGAAGAAGCTGCCTTGGTTCGAATCGGTGGCGAAACCAGGGTACGAGGCGATTTCGACAATCCACGAGCTTCCTTACGATCACTCCATTCTGCTGGAGAACTTGATGGACCCTGCCCATATCCCGATCTCCCATGACCGGACTGACACCTCTGCTAAAAGGGAGGAGGCTCAGCCGCTTCTGTTCGAGGTTACTGAGCGGTCTGATCGAGGGTTTGCAGGGCACTGGGGGAGGGAAGCAGATGGGCTGACGAGCTTCCTGCGGTTTCAAGCTCCTTGTGTCCTGTCAAATGTAAGAGAATTTACGGGTGAGAATGGGGAGAAACATTATGGAACTGGATTGTTTCTCTGTAGACCGGCGGGGCAAGGGAAGTCGATGGTCATCGTTCAGTTCGGCTCGACCAGAGGTTTGAAACTGGCGAAATGGATACCCAAATGGTTCATACACAAGGTCTCCTGCAAGATATTCGAACAGGACATGGGGTTTCTGTCGTCGCAGAATGAAGTTCTGATGAAGGAAAAAGTTCCCACCAAGAAGCTCTACATAAACTTGAGATCTTCGGATACATGGGTGCTCGAGTACCGGAAATGGATGGATAAAGTCGGGCATGGAATGCCTTACCATTTAGGGCACAGCACGATTTCTCTGCCGCAACTCCCTGCTGTTGTGGAACAAGCGCCAGCCGGCTTTGTAGCTGCCGCAGCTGCTTCTCCGCCGGCGAAGGGAGGGATCATGGAGATGCACGCACCGAACCTGACGAATCGGTACTTCAGGCATGTCGTCCACTGCAAGGAATGCTTGGGTGCTTTCAGGACTTTCAATGCTGCGAGGAATCTGCTCACTGGTGCAGCTCTTGCTCTAGTGGCGTTGGCTATTCTGGCGTCTCAACGGCAGTGGAAGGCCTTTCTGTTGGTGTCTGCAGGACTATGTTTGGCCGGAACGCACTTCACTTCCACAGTTATTGCTACCAAGACAACAAATTTCATTAGAGACCACAGGAGATAGTGACAGACTGATAGTGAGTTTTTGTGTTAATGCCACTTTTGAATTGAACATCATGTACGATAAATTTTCTGTCACATTTTGGGTAGAAGATATGTGAACCAAACAAAGCCATGTTTAAAACTTGAGCCACTTCTTCTCCTTCTCTTTGCTAACCACGGCATTGGTGGCTGAAGCATGAGTAGCCTCGGCATCTTCCAAAGCTTTCGAGCTTCCTTTTAACTTCCTCATGGCAGCTTCGTAGACTAACTTCTCCTTCTTGTTTCTAATCAGCCTTTCGACACAAATTCACAACTCCTTCACCTCATCTTCATAAGCTAACAGAGGTCCAGAGCCCGCCTGCCCACTTTCCTCTCGCCCGAACTGGTTTTTTGCTGCTTCTTGGCTGCCGACCCATCACTCACAGCTAGTTGGTCCTTGATGAAACTATACATATCTGGACGAGTTTCTTCATCTTCCTTAGTTCCTTTGCAGATTTGGCTGCTCTAACTGGCGCAGCAAACTTCTTATCACGTTTTCTCCTCCCACCTCTGCTCCGCTTTTTTGCTTGCTTTTCATTGCCGGCCTCTTCACGTTTCTGAGATTCCAGAACATGTTCATGTTCGAGAGATTGCTTATCTGGAAGGACCTTCACGGGCATTGGATTCACCATTCCCTGCCCTGATGCTTCTAAACCCAGTCCTTCACAATACCCCATATTTGCCATCATCTTGGAAGCTATGCCCCTAGTGTGATTCTCCCACTTGGCAAATATGGCGGTCTCGGTTTGAATGCCTCTTTGCTGGTTGATGCTTCCAAGAAATCCTAGACCTTCGGCGCTTTCTTCTTGTTCATAATCACTGGACTCCGATTGTTCTGCACTTGTATCATCACTATCTTCTTCCTAGCTCGCTAGTGCATACTGAAATAGGGATATAGCTTCAGGATCAAGCCTAGCAGAGCTCCCATCATCACACTATCTTCTTCCTCCTCCAGTGATTCCACTCCACCATCCGTAATGGCGTCAATGTCGATACGCTCTACATTGGAGCTCGGAAGTGCAGCTGCCACGTCCAATTCCTTCAACAACCGTGCGCGTTTCAGGTGAAGAAGCCCATCCTCCGCATCTTTGATCAACCGCACTATCTCCTCCTGAACCTGATCAAACCCCGAATGCAGAAACCGACTCAACCTCCATTCAAGAAGGGTATGATTGCAAAACACAGAGCCATATCTATCCGCCTGAAGCTCGACATGAAACCCTCAAACGATCGGATTGATTCGGGTTCTGCGATGGAAATCAGAACGGAAGGTAGGGTAGAGAAGAAGATTCTTACGGAGCGAAGTTCGGGATTGGAAGGATCAGAAGCAAGTGCTTCGTTGAGAGCGGCGACGGAGTCTCTCAGCTCTTTCTTCTTCGCTCGCCATCTCCTCTTTCTCCCAAATTCTCTGTTTCACTGACAAATAGTAACGAAACCGCTTATATATATAAAAACGCTGTCGTATCAGTTTCTGAGAAGAAACGGTTGGCGGCTGATCTCCACCGTCAATTTCACGTCAGAAGAAACAAATGGTGCCGATGTGGCGTCTCCAAAATAAAAACTTCAGAGAGATTGGCGGGTAAATTAATCCATCATTTCAAATTTCCCAATTTCGAGAAACGAGCTCCGAGCGGAAACCCTAGATTGAGGCGAAGGAGGAAGAAATGGGACGTGATCATCATCGTAACCAATCCGCTGACGGTCTGGTGATTCTGTTGATGAAAGCCCACCATGATCTCGCAGCGGTTCAGTTCAAGCTGGAGAAGGAGTTTCAACAGACTTACCCTGAGAATGTAAGTTGGCTGGTCTTCGAGGATTTCCTTTCTTCTACTCCATTCTTCTGGCGAAATCTTGCACCGTTTTCTGGTTCATTTTCGTGCTTCGTTCAGCGTAATGCTTCATCTGTTTGGGAGAATTGAGGAAATTCGATAGCAGTCGCTTTTAACTCTGTTTAAGTGTGTGTGTTTCTGAGTGCAGGCAAATCCCGTGAAGCTGGTGAATAGGATAAAGAAGATACAGGAGGAAGTTTCAGGGCTAAAGGAGCAGTGTCGTGAGCTTCTTGCTGCAAAACAGGTGCTTCTCCGCTTGGTTTCTGTCAATTTGGATTGTCCAGGATAGTCAAATAACCAAAATGCTTTCGGATTGGTTAGTAGTAGTGAATCAGTGATGGTGCACTTCTGAGTAATCAGATTCAGTTCTAACTCCACGGCTCTGAGATTCATTCTACTCATTGTCATGTTGCTGGAGTAAGTATGAAGCATGTTATTACGGTGTTGGAGCATGGAAATAGTTGTTTGATCTGATTTCGAGGCCAAGCACAAACCGGTCCGTGAAATTCCAGTAGGTGTGCTTTGAATTGCGACTCGTTTTCTAATAAGACCCCCCAGCGATGGTCCAAATCTAATAGTAAACCCTGCTTTCTGAATTCAGAAGTATTGCAACATTGGCTGTGTTCATAGTTGGCACCGTCTTTGCTGGATGTATATTCTCTTTGATGCTCTGGCTAGTTTGATTGGATATGAATTTATTTGGTGTTCTTTGGGCTCTTTCTGCAGGAATTGGTTGATAAAGCTCGGTCGATTCTGTTGGGGAACAACAATATAATACAAAGGATGCAAGTTTCAACTGGCATTTCTCCAACTACTGTTGATGATCCTGCATTTGCTGACTTCAATCAGGTATCTAGCGCGACAACTCAACACTCTTCTACAGCAAATGAAAAGAATTGTAACGTGGACTTTGTGGCTTACAGCAAAATGCCATGCTTCAAATGGTTGCATATTTTCCAAATGGTGCGTCAAGTGTTTGCGCCATTTGCCAGCAGGCAACCTACATTGAACAATCATTGAGGCTGTATACCAACTACAAGTACCCTGGGAGATGATTCTTGGGGTGCTTTTCTTTCAGTTTGAAAGCCCCTACAGGACCGTGTCAGGGCCAAATTTCAATTTTACAGTTCTTTGTTCTTTCATATCTGCGGTTTCGTCTGAATTATGTTTGTTCATGTGTAGATATCTCTCTTACATGAATTTCTGATCCATTTCACAATATTGTCCAGGTCATTGATGAGTGGAGCACACAAGTCAGATCAAGAACTGGTAAGAAATTTAAACTGTTTCCTCCATCTCTTCTAAACCTCCTTCCATTATCGACGATGGATAAGCTTATAAATTCGTCTTGCTAGAAAAGATCAGCAATTTTGAGCTGAAAAATTCCCCCCATTGAGCTCTACCCTGATGTCTCAACTTCAGGTTGTAGTTTTTCTTTAAGCATTGGGGATAAGAGTAGAAGGATGGTTTTAGAGGAACTGCTGTGGGTTGTTGACTTGTTGTAGCCCGCCTTCGTTTTTCTGAAGCTGGAAGGCACTTTGTATTGACGATGCAGGATATGAGGGAGAGGATTCGGAGGACCAGGACATAAACCAATTGCTCTTCTCAACTATTGTCCGAAGCAACGACTAACAACCACCTCAGGCTCAGTTTCAGAGAGCTGGATAGCCAAATATGCTGGTTTTGAAACACCCTCAGTGCCGGATCCTATCTACCAGTGCAGAATAGCCTGAGAACTAATTGCTTGACAAACACGTCATGTGTGAAGAAAACAACCGAGTAAGCCACAGCTTTTTTTCAGGGTACAAAACTTAATTACCAAAAAGGCGCGTGTTTGATTTGATGAGTTTGTAAATCAATGGTATTAATCTCAATGGTTTGATTGAGTGTATTTGTATAGGGAACTCTTACAAAGGGTGAAAAGATTTCTCAAATCCACTTCTCCCAGTCCCAGTTTCATCTTCTTCTGAACTGATGAGTCTACTATAGCTGTCTAGTGCAAGATCATTCTCCTTATAATTTATTGGGCTTAGTTGCTAAACTCTGTACCCATTAATGAAAGCAAGAATGATCTTGTTGGACCAGCGATAACTGTTTATCTTGTAAACCTCTATTTCTTGGTTTCGTACAACATTATTCGACTCGTTACTTCAAAAGATATCATCCCTACTTACTTCAAATCACTCGTACTATCTTCCAGCTAATATCATTATATAGTGGTATGCAAAAATTCGTGGTTACTGAAACAAATCTAATTTCAAGTGACAACATGTTACGGTCTGTTTCCCTTTCCACTATCTTACTTCTGTTTTTCTTGTTCTACTTTGTCACAAAGCTAATGGCTCCTTTCTTGGCAATCATAATGTAAATTTCAAACCCTAATTAGAAAACAATGTCATAATCATCCAGACTCCCTCCATTGCTCTCACCCGTCGACACGTGGACCTCCATTTGACCTCTTCACCATGTATTTCATGACTACTTTATTAGTTCATACACTACCATTGGGGGTGGTAGTTCGGTTATTTCGGTTATAACCGATAACCGATTGATCGGTTATCGGCTAATCGAAATAAACACCCCCTACCGAAAACTGACCGAAATAGGTTTCGGTTTCTCGGTTACTTCTGTTATCGGTTAACCAAACCACTTTTAAGACCAACAAATATTTTGGTCAGCTTCCGATAACCGACCAAAATTCGATTACTTTGGTTACCGGTTAGTGGATAACCGGCCGGTTAACCGATAACCGGTAACCGAACTGCCACCCCTAACTATCATAAATTATTGCTCATCACCAAGTCAAACCATGCCTGGTCGTCTTGTATTCAATTCCACATAATTAGCTTGCAAAAGGTCCAACCTTTTGTCACCACCCAAAAGTCCAACCCTAACACCGCCCCACTCCTATTTGCCCTGATTTTCTGCCAATCGAGTTCCCTCTTGTATCAGTCAAATAGGAAGTTGGGAAGAAGAAGAAGACTACATTCTGATTTCTGGAACCTAGTAACCTACCATCATTTGTCCCTTCAAATGTTCCCTCTGGAAAAGGTTGACTCTCCGCCTACTAAAAAAGGTGAGTCAAGAACATAAACAATTGGGTCACTTAATTTGGGGTTACCTGGCCAATCGGTCACTAAACTTTTTTATTTTTATTTTATGTATGACAAAGTTGTTTCTCAAGTGATTGTCTAACACATGTTGACGCGATGGAAGCGATGCATTCAATGGCGGAGGCTCTTCTGGAGGAAAGGTTGTACCTTTTTATGTGTTTTCTCGTTTCGTTCATGTTATTTTGCTCTTCTTAACTTTTCACAAAGTTGTGGTCAGTCTACCGACAAAATAGACTCTTTGAATAGATAATTCGTTTGTCTTCGAAATATCGTTTTATGTTGTTCAACGTGTTGTAAATTGTTCTTCTCCTTCTTCTTGGCTTATATATGGAAGAGTGTAATAAAGTTTTACACAACTTTGGAGCTACTAACCTATTATAGTCGTTAGTTCATATTTGTTAGGTTTCATATTCAAAATCTTCATATTGTTTTTTTTGTCCAATTCAATCAAATTAGTGACGGAAGAAAGTGATACATCTTAATCAACTAGCGTGAACAGTCTATTTTAAGTCATACTTGATCCAAATCAAACCTATTACCTAAACCTATTATAACTCGAGCGGCTCAGAATCAACCACTCAATTCATTTATTTCTCCCCCTAGTTCATAGCTAATTAGGGTATCGATAAGATCTTTCCATATTACTGATTTTAGTGAACCAATAAGCTTATATGGGCAATTCACACGAAAAAAATCTTACAAAGATTAGTGAATTAATTGATTGGAGTAGTCAGATTTCGATGACAAATGTGTAAGAAGCAAAACTTAACGACTGATTTATTAACGCTTACGAAATTTAACCACTTTTAATCAAATTACCCAAAAAATGGGGGTAAAAATCAAACAACAAAAATTCATCTTGACCATAAGGACCACCTTTATGTATGTACCCTCATTAGCACATCACAACAACCATTGGAATCATCTCAAGGTTGTCAACTCGCGGGTCGACCCACTTTGACCCTGACCCGGTGAGAAAAACGGGCATACGCACCCACCGGGCCGACCGCTACAAGGTACCGGGTTGGAGGTCAAATTATGTCATTTTTTTCTTTAGTTTGCGAAATGCGCCTATTTTCCGATTTTTCTTTTCGCCTAACTCAATCTTTGGAATCCTAAATTGGACATTTGAATATTTATTTTATATAAGTGTGTGTGAATTTTCACTATATGTTGGATCTAAGTATGATATGTTATTTTGGTGTAATATTATATGTTATAAGGCATATGCTAGATAAGATTTGATATAATTTATGAGGATAAGTACAATATAATGACTTTTTCTACATTTCCGGGCCAAACCGGACTAAAACGGTTGACCCATTAACCCTTGACCCACTAGCTCGACCGGGTCCGGGTCAACCCGCGGGTTGACAACCTTGAATCATCTCCAAGACCTTTCCCTCTCTTCTCCAATCTCACCCCTTCTTCTCACCCTTTTCGGCTTTTCCTCCCCTTATTATATAACTCTCTAAACCTCTCTCCACCTGAAGAAGAAACAATCAATCCACCTTCTCCTTCCTCTCATTCATTCATTCTTCAAACACTCTTACAAGCTAAGAGTGTAAAAGTTCACGGTACACATCCATGGAAACAGAGCGTCGGCGCCATGTGATGACCAATGTGAACAACGCCGCCGCATTACCCCCGACGTCGCCGGTTTCATCCACCACGTTCGTCCAAGCCGACGCGGCCACGTTCCGGGACCTCGTCCAGAAGCTCACCGGACTATCTCCCGACTCCGAGATCCGGCTTCCGGTCACTCTGCCTTCCAGAATCCACGCTCCAAAACAGGGCAACAACAACAACAACAGCGTAAATCATTCACCGCTCAATTCGCCCCGCCGGTCGCCGTACAAGCTCCAGGAGCGTCGCCACACGATCAGGAAGCTGGAGATCAAGCTGGGCCGAGCGTCTCTACGGAACAATGGCACGAGCCCCTGTTCCTCCCCCTGCTTTGTGGAGTCTCCGATCCGCAGCCCCGTCACGCCGCTGATGGGATCGCCGTTCTTTTCCAGCACCGAGACGTCGCCTTGCTCGGAGGAGGAGAGGGCCATCGCGGAGAAGAGGTTTTATCTCCATCCGTTGTCTCCGTTGAGCACGCCGCGGGGAGGGAGCGAGCCGCGGGAGCTGCTTCCCCTGTTTCCTCTGAGTTCTCCGACCGCGCTGAGGATTTGAATTGTATTGAAATCGGAGAGGTGTAGGAGAGAATTAATCAAATTGGGTTTGCAGAGATTGATTCAATGTGTGGTATAATTGATCCGGCGACCGGGAGGGTCGCTAATTCTTAAGGCCGGCGGAATATTTGTCTGGCCGGCCGGCCGGTTGGCACGGAGAGGGCAAATGAAAAGAAAGGGTAAATGCCTGATTCTATTTTGTGAATCTTGTTCGTCTGATTAGTTCCAATATTGGGCCTAATGCAATAAACTGGCAAAATTGCAATCAATTATGAGAGAAAATAGCTCATGACGAGTCGGATTAAGTGGGATAAATCAAAATTATCATCTTAAAATAACGAGGGAAAAAGATCTAACATCTCCTTTTATCAAATGACTTGGCAAGCAAAGTGCATAAATGTTACAATATAAAATTTGGGTAAATCCCACTAAATCATGTCATGTTTAGTCACTAGAAAAAATTAATATCAATTTTGGTCAATCGACTTACTGAAACATGTCACATTTAGTCACTCTCTCGTTAGTTTTTGTCCAACTCCATTAATGGAGTTGGACGGAGGCTAACGGAGAGTGACTAAATGTGACATGTTTCAGTAATTCAAGTGACATTTATAAATAAAAAGAAGTAATTCGAGTGACCGGAGTTGGACGGAGGCTAATGGGAGAGTGACTAAATGTGACCTGTTTTAGTAATTCGAGCGACCAAAATTGATATTAATTTTTTTTAGTGACTAAACATAACACGATTTAGTAACCCCAATGACCAAATGTGGCATTTACTCATATATATTACTTCAATCAAAATTTATATATATATATATATAAATTTTGATTGAAGTAATTTTGGATAAGAGTGAAAAAATGAAAATTGACCAGATCAATTACGGATAAGTCTACATGGGAAAATGACAATAGAACACTGCTCTATATCACGCGAGTTTAACGATATCCATCATCCACTACATGTCCAGAACAAATCAAGAGCGACAATACATGCAATTAACCGGAAGTTCGACTCCACAGCAAAATGTGGCATGCTTTAGAAGGGCGCAATTTGGACAACTGTGTTGTCCATGCATGGTAATTCTAGCTGCAACTTTTAGTTAGAAATATGACAATTATGTAATGTAATGGTTGTTTAATTTGTGTACTAAATAGGATTTTACAGATGATACTGTTGTCTTCGGGAAACCCTCTATGGATGAAGTTGAGCCTGTTATCCATATCATTGACAAGTACAAATCGCTAACAGGACAGGAAGTGAACATGGAAAAGTCTTCGGTCTTCTTCAGCAAGAACACTTCTTTGTCTTTGAGACTTTCCATCACCACTTTTCTCGGCTTTCCTTCTTCAATCTGTCATGATAAATACTTGGGAGTCCCCACCGAATGGGGAAGATCGAAGAAGGAAACTTTTTCATTCCTCCTTGAAAGAATGGAAAAAAGAGGCGATTCATGGAAGAGCCTCACGCTCTCGCATGGGGAAAGAAAACGTTGATCAAGGTTGTCCTTCAGGCGATCCCAACCTTCATAATGAGTGTTTTCCTTCTCCAGGCCACTCTTACCAAGAAGATGGACTCTCTTGTTCACAGGTTCTTCTGGTCAGGATCGATGAAAAAGCGTTTGATCCCGTGGAGAAAAGGAGATGTCCTGAATGACCCCAAAGGTGAGGGTGGGGTGGGATTCCGGAATTTTAACCTCTTTAATTTGTCTCTGCTTGCTAAATAGGGATGGAGGCTTCTTAATGACTCGGAGGCCCTCTGGGCTCGTTTGATGCGGGGACTTTATTTCCCCAACGGTCATTTCCTCTCAGCCAAGAAGGGAAATAGATCGTCATGGATTTGGGCAAGCTTGTGTGATTCAAGGAAAGCACTGGATTTGGGCACGATCCGTGTCATTGGTTCAGGAGAGGAATCATCCTTTCATAGAGATCCTTGGGTTCACACTCTTCAAAGCCACAAGATCTCGACTCAGATGTACCCTCCTTCTCGGGTGTGCGACTGGAAGAATGAAGACGGCTCGAAGTGGAACATGAACCTCATTCGACGTCACTGTTCACCAGAAGAAGCCGATGCTATCTCCCGCGTCCAGATTGGCCCTGAAGGTTCCCTGGACAAGTGGGCATGGAAATTCAAATCTTCAGGGGAATTTTCTGTGCGGACTTCCTACCATGGGATAAGGAAGCACTTTAAAGAACAGAATCAACCGCCGGTCAATGACATTAACTTGCTAGCTGATGACGACAAATGGAAATGGCTTTGGTCCTTGAAGCTTCCACCCAAGATCCGCTTCTTCATGTGGAGATGCTTACGGAATGTTCTCGCTACGAAGCTTAACCTTCACCGTCGACATTGTGCTCCTAACCCTTCATGTCAGCTTTGCAGTGGGCCTGAGGAAAATGCTCTTCACTGCCTTTTTTTGTGCCCACATGCTGCAGCAACCTGGCACAAGGTGTTCCCCTCCCTCGATGCTCCTCCTAATCTCTTACATTGGATCTTCTCCCTGAGGGAGGAGGATAACCTTGATTCGTGTCGAAAGAAGATCTTCTGCTTGTGGAATATTTGGAAAGCTCGTAACGAGTTCATCTTTAGAAGGGTCGTTCCAGTCCCATCTTTGACTGCCATTTGCGCCTTCAGAGATGCAGCTGGACCTTGTTACAATCCTCCTCCCGTTCCTTCCTTCACACAGCCTAGAAACATTCCACCACAATCATGCCCACCGCCATTGTATCCTCAGAAAAGGATTTTTTGTGATGGTTCTTTTGATCATGTGACACAGGAGGCGGCTTTTGGATTAGTTATTATTAACTCCAATGGACAGATTTGTGATGGAAAGGCTGGAAGGATCTCTTGTTCTTCCCCAATTGAAGCAGAGGCACATGCAATTCTTGAAGCTTGCCATTGTGCACTTGAAGACCCGACCCCCTCAGTTATCATGCCTGATTGCAAAGTTCTGGTGGACGCTCTCAACGGTCAGCCTGCTGATTGGCCTTGGCGATGTTACGCAGCTCTGTCCTCCGTTTCCAGAATCTTGCAACATTGGACAAGGATTCGTGTTTCTTTCACGAGTCGTCTAAACAACAAATGTGCTGATTGGGTGGCACGAAACTGTAGACTTAATGGCCTTCATCCTGAATGGCTTCATGTACTCAATGTTGTTTCTGTTTTGCTGTAACTTTGCTCTTTGGGGAATGAATGAATGAA
Source organism: Linum trigynum (assembly GCA_964030455.1). Lineage (NCBI taxonomy): Eukaryota > Viridiplantae > Streptophyta > Magnoliopsida > Malpighiales > Linaceae > Linum > Linum trigynum. Next base: position 57,845,341 of record OZ034817.1, on the reverse strand, counting down.
ACCTCTTTTCAAAAAGAATAATAGGATTTTAGCCTTTGTGTATATATTGGTTACCGTGCTATTCGTCGTCCTAGAATTCAAATGTTATCACCTTAAAAAGTAATAAATTGACATATTTATCCCTCAATACAATTTCAATTCTAAACCCTAACCAAACAATCCCTTTCCTCACCCCAACCCACATCCGCCGGATGGAAAGAAGATCAATCCCTAACCAAATAAACCCTAAGCAATAAATTGAAATTAATGTCAACTAAGAAAGATCAATCCAACAACATCTATGTATGCTGCATGAAAGTCAATTACTTCAGCCGGATGGAAAGAAGATTTTTTAAATCCTGCATTTCTCTACGACACTCGCTTCGTATCATCAACAACACCAATATATAATCTATCCTCGATCAAACAGCTCTCCAAAAACGCATGAGATCCAACAAACGTCCCAATGATGTCTGAATGAGAAGAGGGAATTCATCTGGAAGTCGAAGGGTAAAGTTTGTCATTCCTCTCATGACTGCGAATCGGCAATGTTGAAGGTACTAAACAATCTGGTTCAATACCAGTACAACCTCTTCTCGGTCACCAAGATCAATACTTATTACATGCTGAGGAATGAAAGACAAATAAATGAACTAAAGGTATTAAAGTAAATTTAACTTAGTTAGGACGAAGAATAAGAATTTTAGGACGAATAGCAATGCAATAACTTCAATTGCAAACTGGGAAAGTGAGCTCATAAAATATTTCAAAAAGAAAAAATGGGACCAACAACAAAACTCAGGTTGCTTTTGTTGGGAAGAAACCGCTCCTCTGACAACAAAACGTTTTTTTTCGATTTCAAGTTTCGAGACTTCTCTGTTGTCGCTATACCATTTGGAGTAACGGGGTCGAATAAACTTCTTGTCAATAACCACAAGTATTCTATTTCTGCAACAAATTATATTTGTCGCAATAACACCCTTGCAAATCTGTGACGAATACATCCGCAGTTGAACCCGAAAAGTTCGTAGCAAAATCCACAACCTCCTCCATTTTCCAAATAGCGACTATCAAGGAATAACCTTTGTCGATGAATCTTTTGTCGATATATGACTCTTTTTTTGTCGTGTTTGTCATGAAAAGTTTAATTTTCACCAATATCTCATAACAACACTATATTATGAGAACATACACTTATACGAGCACAATGAATTTCTCTACTAAGCGCTATTGTATATGCAAAAAAATCATATATTTCATATGGAAACATCATATATGTATGAAAAGAAATCATAACCTATGTGTGCATGGCAAGGTTTATGACCCAAATAAATTTCACAATCTATACATGTGCTTGGTAATTGATATGATGCTAACTTCAAAATTTAGTTCGGTTGTTCAACCTCATATGACCAATCTGTACATGATTGTTCAGCCATTCCATCATGAGCATGGCAGGTACCACCTTTGTTACATGTTATCCTTTTTTCTGGTGTAGCTAGAAGAGCACCTCCAGTATCTTCTTCCATCCCATGATCCCATCATCATCACTAGCCCTCTTGCTACCATAAGCCAAGAACTTGTAGCCAGCCAAGGACGTGAGTAATGGAATCAATACCACATACGGAGCAAACTGAACCACAACATGAATGAAAGCTACCAGCGAAACATTACCCCAGTTGACATCAATGAAGGCAAAGGACCTCTTGACGTCGTTCATATTTTTCTACTCTTTAGTGTTGTTGTTATGAATGTGCTGATAGAAGGTCAATTCCTACCAAGTTAATTGTGTTTCCATTGATACAATGGTTAATTACCCCAAAGCTTACTTGATCATGGTCTACATCAAGTCTTGTGGATCCATATGTGTGAAGCTCTATGAGTAAATGGCCGCTAAAAGAGTTCCATCATTCATGCTCTAGCAACAAGAGCAAGGCGATACACAGGCCGACAAAGATATTATAGAGTTAAGGAAGTTCTACACATGCAGAACAAAAGAGACGGGCCGACCAAATGCTCGAAACAGGACCATGTTAGTTAGCAGGTCTCGGATGGACTACATTTGAACATTTGTCGTTACATTTCCGCGGGAACAAGGATCTAGTTCATTCTCTTCTACTAGGATCCCTGCCTGCAGCTACAACTCTGCATCCCCTGAGAACTTGTCTGAAAGATTGGCTAAGATAAAACCTGCAAATACCTGGCAAAAATTTGTACAAAGACTCAAACTTTCATTCTTAAAACTCAAAACCATCCAGAGTAGAAAGGGTTTTGAGCATATTTTCCCTCTTAGTTTCCTTGCTATATTCAATCTACAATTGGAGAAAGAAGATATGTGAAAGCATAGAATGACGTGCCTGCAGGCAGCCGATGATGTAGATGGCAGAGTAGTGACGGCCATGAATCACCATGTCAGCCATCATGGCGAGAGGAATGGTCAAGGACATCCCCAGTGTGGCCACCAATGGCGTAGTCCAAATCACAGAAACAGCCCTGCTTGAAGGAAGGACACACCCAGCCCATCACAGTTCTTTCTTTTGCATATTGTGTATATCATCCAATTAAACGAAAATCAAGTACATTTATATGAATTCACAGCAACAACTCAACATACCAAAAGTAGTCTGCTAAAACGTTTCCCACGAGGCCATTTAGCACCACAATTTCATCAATTGATACCGAGTCGGGGAAGCTGAATCCGGGTTCTATTCCTAATGCACTGAGAGGCCATACTGCAAGCAAGAAACAAAAGAGACCCTCTTCAAATAACACTAGGGAAAGTGAACAATGTGCAAAGTGTTAATTGACTGCTTCATAACAGCTCCTTTTTCTGTTCTTTAATTGTCGTAATGTTCAATGTAATAGTATATGTGTTTCTCGTAAGAACAGAAGACTTTCAACTGGTTTTGAGTTTACTTACATAGCCACCAAAGGCCAACAAGAGTGAAAATGCCAATGAATCCTAGAATTTTTTGCATGTCAACCTTTTCATCTTGGGATCCTGCAGACCTCTTGAGCAGCACTGCAGATAACTTATCAGTAATCTTATAGAGCGAAACTAGTCTTTGGTATTGCACAAACATACTGGTCTTGTTCTTGGAACTTACCGGTGAACAAGGCATATGATATGGCTGAGAATAGACCTAGTATGTCCCCCTCAATTGAGTGTTTTCTTGTTCTTGAAAATCAAAGAGAGAACAGCCAGAAGGTTCTTGTCAAATGAGCAGCACCAACTTAGGAAGATAAGTAAGTAACAAGAGAGCGAATTTAACAAAAAAGGAAACAAGGCAATAACTTACTCATGTGGGGTCAACCCTTCATCTCTTGCCCAAGTCTTTCCAACTGTGGTCATGGCTACACCAGCCATGCTAATCAGTACAGCAACCACCTTAGCCGCATTTATCGAGTCCTGACCAAGAAGTGCCCCAAATGCAAGCGTGAAGAGCCCTGAGGTAGAACTGATGACAGTCGTATTGGCAACACTGGTGTATGCAAGGGCTGAGTTGGACAAGTACTGCAACAAATAGTACCAAGCAAATCATCCATTCAAACTTGAGAGCACAGACTGATCAAAGAAGGCATGAATGTAAAGTCAAATAGATTATAACACCTCTGATAGGAACCAAATTGGAGCAAGATACAAGCTAGATTTAGCAATTTCGCGCGAACCAAGTTGGGGATTCAGTTTATAGTGCAAGTGATGATGATCACCATGTTTGTTAACAACTTCCTTGTTGTAAATCAAAGGCCTTCCTTCTTCCCTCTCACTGAGATCCTTGTTAATCAAGTGACAGCTTCTTGTTGTTCTGTTAGTTTCAGAAGAATACTGGTGTGATTCACCATGCCGATCTACCACCTCAACTACTGAAGAAGAAGTGATGTTGGGATTCTGAATCTCCTCCTTAGTCCGTCCAAACAAGCTACACAGCCAATCTTTCAAGAATGCTATTGGTAGATGGAGCAACATCAGTGACACCCCGAGGTAAGTCAGAGCAAAAGGCTGTTCATACTTTTCGAAGATGCTCTGCAAAAAAATGGAGAGAATATTTCAAAGCCAGTTTCAAATACAAGACTTTCTTTCCTTTTCTCGAGAAACAAACAGAAAAAGAGACTCAAGAAACCAACCTGAGTGATCTCTGCAGAGGCAACCCAAATGAAAACAACCGTGCCAATCAGTCCCAACCCAGCTCTGTATCTCCAACCCATTCAGGAAAGCTTCGATCTTTTTTCGGAAACTCGAACTGGGTTTATGGTGGGTAATTGAAATTAACAATAACCAATCAAATCGCTATAACAAGACGTTCGGCTCCATTTTCTGAACAAGCTTACAATGCAGTAAACCAAAATTCTCAGTCAGGCAATCAGACGAACAGTTTTGTGCAACGAAACCAAAAAACAACCACCCGCATGGCTTGCCAGCAGAGATCGTATGCATAAAAAAAGCATTCTTGTGGATTACCTCTGACGTTACACAGCATTAAAGCTCTTTCCCATATTTAGGTGTTGGGAGAAGTGGGGGGGTTTCTTCTTGAATCTTGATCATGAAAATGCGATCACCACTCTTATTGTCATTTTCTGAAGCTGATGCATTACGGAAAAGAGAGAAAGGTTGGAACTTGGAAGAACGGAAATGCTTCTGATTCTGAAGTGTCAATTGTTTTCACGCTCAAAACGATGTGACACGTTGGAAGAGAAGGATGCCAAGTGCCCATGAGAACCGGTCCGGTTGGTTTGTATGGTCCAACCACAACCGAGTTGGGTCTGCTGTAACCGGTGATTACACTTCAATCGCCGTTAGTCCATTTAGGGACGCAGAGAAATTGGAAGAGTTGCGGTGGTTCGCGACTGTAAAGTATGAATCGTATTAGCTCCGACTGGCAAACCACAAGCCGCTGCCGCCGCTAATCGGAGGAAGAACTTGCTGCTGTTGGGTAACAAATTTCTAAAGTCGTCTACTTTTCCCCGATTGTTCAAATTTACAGCTGTTTGTGCTGAATCAGTTGAAGAAATATGTATATACTTCTTTCCCAGGAGTAGCAATCTGAGAAATTATGTGGCGAACCAGTAGAAGTTTTGCTAAATGTATTAGATTGGACTCGACCGAATTCCATTTTGGTCCATTCAACCAATTTGTTCAGAGAAGATGGGGGAAACCTGCAAATACTGCACAGACCCGCCTGGAGGATAGAACGAGGGACTCTAAGCTTGATAGGATAGCTGCTAACCTTAGGAAACTCAGAATCATCCTCAATCTCCATGAGCTGATGTCGAATCGAAAGCGTGGGCCTTTTGTTTCTGTACAACTGATGTCCAGGTGGAGAAACATTGTGGGGTTGAATGTAGGTGTAGGTGAGTTCATTCAGAAGTATCCTCACATATTCGAGGTTTTCATACACCCTATTCGGAGGAATATGTGTTGTAGAGTTACGTCGAAATGGGAGGACTTGATGGCTGAAGAGGCCGGGGTTATCAGAGAGAGTGAATCGAAGGAAGCCCTCTGGAGATTGAAGAAGCTGTTGATGATGTCCAAGAATGGAACTCTCCATGTTCATGCTTTGAGAATGATTAGGAAGGAACTGGGTTTGCCAGAAGATTTCCGGGACTCGATATTGAATGAGTATAAAAGTGATTTTGAGCTGGTTGATCTGGAAACAGTGAAAATGGTTAGTAGCAAAGATGATGAGAGATTGGGTGTGGCAGAGATCGAGAAATGGAGGGAGAAAGAGTACAAAGATAAATGGCTGAGTGAGCTCGAGACGAAGTATGCATTTCCTATTCAGTATCCCACAGGGTTCAAGATAAAGGGAGGGGTTAGAGAGAAGATGAGGAATTGGCAGAGGCTTCCTTACTTAAAGGCTTACGAAGAAGACAATGCAGGTGGCTTCAGCAGAAGTAGTAATGTGGTGGAGCGATATGAAAAACGTGCTGTTGCGATGATACACGAATTGTTGAGTCTGACGGTGGAGAAGATGGTCGATGTTCAGAGATTATCACATTTCAAGAAGGATTTTGGTATGGAAGTGAATGTGCGTGAGTTGCTGTTGAGCCACCCTGGAATTTTCTATATATCAACCAGGGGGAAGACTCAAGTTGTTTTCCTTAGGGAAGCATATGCAAAGGGGTGCCTGATTGAGCCAAACCCAATTCATGTTGTTCGGAAGAAGATGTTGGACCTTATATTGGTTGGTCGCCGGAACACAAGGGAACTGCAAACAGCTGAGGAATTACAAAGGCCGGAAAACAATTTGGTTTCGGAATAAAGAACTAGGATGGGAGTTTCAAATTCAGTTTCGATATAGTACAGAGATTTCCAGAGTTCACCGAACATTCTGCCTTTGGAGAACTGCCCTTGATGGCTCGACATGTGATTGGTAAGTGCAGTTTATGTGTTTATCTTTGTGCATGATCATTCATTGCGTAGTCCTTTATGAGCGAAGCTACCAAGTTACAATCTCTTCCTCAGAGAAAGGTTTATCTACCAAATTCACTATCTGATTTGCGAACTCCCTTTGTACATTGTGATGATTCAACTGGGCGTTCAGCGATTGGTGGCAGCATCAAACTTGACAAAAGCAGCAGCAATTGTACCTGAATGGACTGTCATCTGCGGCCGAAAGTTGCTCACTTTTTGCAGCAATTGTACTTGAATGAACTCTGGGGGAAACTAGTTGTCTGGCGCTGGCCCTCATGAGTTTTTATGGACGATCGCTCTAGGGAGCATACTGCCGGCTGCTCTTGTCAAGAAGAAACACATCCTATTGATAGAACAAGCTGAAATCATTCATCCCAAAACACAAGCTGAAGCAGGATGCAGTAGATGCATGAGGGGTATTGTTTGTCAAAATTAGTGGCGTCATCACCACAATACATCCTTCCTCCCATCTTGATAATCTGTTGCTGCACACTAATGGTTTGATACCACTTCACGATACATAGAACTATGATTGCTTAGTTATTCGATCTTCTCTAATTTAACAGACTATTCTCCTGTACTAGAGGAGCTCTCAAAGAAATAACGGATCACTTCATACGATAGGCTTAGTGAATCTTGTGTTGTGGATACTTCAGCCTCAATTTGTCCAATCTAGTAAAAGGAGACGCTTCTGATGACTCAATTAACGGCTTCATTCTGCTGAAGGGGAAGAGGTAATCTTTCCAAGGGTTTCCACTCTCCAACTAACAAGGACACATAAGTGGAAAACATCAAGGAAGCCAGTTCCAGAGTTAGATTGGGGATTATAATAAGGCTCCGGCAGCTGACAGGAAGCCTGTTCCAGAGTTGTCAGCAACTTAAAACCCAAAGAAGAAAGTGCAGGACTGGCATAGGTACAATCTTCTTAGCTTCAGAATCTTGAGTGACTCGTGATGATCACAAGCAATGATGGAAGCAGCTACGTTGCTAAATTTCCCACGATGTAGGGTAATGGACAAATGGTGAAGCTGGCCACCATTGGCGGCAGCAGAGCATTGCATGACACTATGAAACAGCCCTATACCAGGTCTTGTACAGAAATATCTTCCAAAATCAAAGGTGATGCTCCTCACAGCCACAAAATCGAATCTGATAGATAAAATACTTCTTCACATGTTCTATGAAACTTGAATTTTCGCGAACGGTTTCGATTGAAATTGAGGTTAGGAGTTGCTTTCCACAAATTTCTCCACCTCTTTTCATAGTAGGCTGGTCTGAACTGCAGATTTCGCGTCAAGGAACTAGAGAACGTGATCGATAATGTTGTATGGAAGATCGCTCAACCTGTTGATTTGTTCTTCGACATCGTGCCTCCTAATTTCGGGTTTCTTCTTGTCCATCTTAGAGTTCCCTGCCATATCCTCTTCCTCCTTACCATGAATCATATTGTTGCTGCAGACAAGAAATGTTCAAACTAAGGGAAGAACAAACAACAGTGTCACTTTGGTAAGAGGGAGAAAGGGAATAAAGAGAGACGACAAGGGCAATATTGTATTTTACTATCAATCGAATCCGAGTCAGCACATTTCTTCTCTTTTTCTTTTTCTATTCCAAAACAAGGGATAAAACGAATCCGTGTGCAGAAGCCGAAGCAATCGCCACTTTACTGATCCAGACATCCAGTGACTCTGTTTCAGCAACCACACCAACCACCAAACCAATCTTTCCGATGGAGTTCACGGCGGCGCAGCTGAGTCAGTTCGACGGCACCGACCCATCGAAGCCCATCTACGTGGCAATCAAGGGCCGGGTGTTCGACGTCAGCTCCGGCAATTCCTTCTACGGTCCTGGGGGATCCTACGCCATGTTCGCGGGGAAGGACGCGAGCAGAGCTCTGGCGAAGATGAGCAAGAACGACGAAGACGTCATCCCTTCGCTCGACGGCCTCTCCGACAAGGAGATCGGCGTGCTCGCCGATTGGGAGAAGAAGTTCGAGGCTAAGTACCCTGTTGTCGGCCGCGTCGTCTCTTAAAAACTCTGCCTTTCAAAACCCTAGCTCAAAAGAGTCCAAGATTGGATTTTTAATTGAAATATGTATTTGTGCTGTACTGTATTAACTCTCGATCTGACTCTCTCTGAATCTCTGTGTGATTGAATAAAGCCATGTGGGCTTTGTGTTGCTCTGGATTTTCTACAATGGGGAGGAATTGAATTCCTCTTAGCCTTTGATTGCCTTTGGAGTTGCAACTGATTGATGTAATGTAATAATAGCTCTCTGGCTTTGCTGGAACTTAGCTCCATTTTTGCTCTGTTCGTTTTTTGTGATCTTGATGGTGACTTGCTGCAGAGTTTCCCTCCCCAAAATGTTGTAGGCTTAGATCGAGTTCTTATGTTGCAGTAGCCAGTATGGACATGTTGAATTCTTGGTAACAACTCTTACAACTGCACTGTAGCTTTGTTGATTGAAATTGCTGTAATGGAGCAGCAGGGACTGTCAAAACCAGGATGGTTTGATCGGGTGATGAATCAGATTCATGAACGCGAGATCTGTATGCATCACAGTCGTTATCGGCATTCGTAGATTTTTCCTTCACTGATCTCCAATCTCTCTGGAGGAGAACCAATGTGGAAGAGATAAAAGGGAGATCTCCAATCTCTATATACGGGGAACCAATGTTGACGAGATAAAGAGGGAGAGTGGTTTGTTTTCAGAAGAAAGTATCTCCTTATTCACGATGGCACTCTCAAAGTCGACATTTTTTTTCATAGAAAGTCTAAAATTGGCTTAGAGACCAAATCAGTCTAATCTGTGGTGAAAATTTTCAACCCTCCAAAAATGATGTGTCTCCTCAAGTCAAATCTCTCTACCACATTTTCCTCTCTTGTGTTCTTATTTTCGGGTTCATTAGCATCAAATTTTAGCATCAAATTTCTCTTTATCAATTTGGCTAGATTATCGTTCCTCTGAATTCTTATTCCTGGATTCTGGTTGTCGTCGTTCATCCCTCCTTTCCACATTTGTAAGTTAACCCCCTCTATCTCCACATTTCTCATATGCAACAAAAAGAAGAGGAAAATGGCTTTTTTTCTTGGATTGGTTAGTGGCAAAATCGTTTATCCTAGATGTTCAAGCATGTAGAATTAAAGATCAATATTGTATCACACACCTCTAAATTTTTATTCTATCAAATTCAACATAGTGCACGTCTCCATATTCATTTGGTTGTTATTGGAGATGCTTGATGATAACACCGTTTTATATTTGATAATTTGAAACTGACAAAAAAAATGTAATTTTCATATCGTTCTTAATCATAAGAATGATACGGAAATATTGAGACGTAAAGTAACTGATTTTTCACCTAAAGGCTCCAAACATAAACCCTAATTATGAGCTAATCCATATTTCTTCCATGTCGACACCTTTATATTATATCCATTGTTTGTGCCTCGTATGCATAAATATGACAGCCAAGTTCTAACTAGCACCTCTCCTTGTCCAAACTTCAACCTTGTTTTTAGTCCAGAGTCGCACAAATCCAAGAAAAGAACCCAAGGCAAGACAGAAGTGGGAACCCACTACCCCAGCCAGATCCATTTGCACATACCAGGCCCCACTTGCCTGGGACCAACAGATTTCTGCCACGTCTCAGGCTCATCATATCAGTGGTTGGAGAAACCCAGATTGCCGACTCCAAGCTCCTAAACTTTGGCACCCAGTTGTAGCGTAGAATCGCAGTTTGCTATTGATCAGCAGCAGCGAAGAGATGTATGCAACTTGCCGCAGGGGATCCCAGCCCGTGAGGCAGAAATAAAGAAGAGAGAGCTATAGCTTCGAATACAAGGTGTGTTGCCTTACAGTTGGTCAACTACTGTAAACGTTTGACAATTCTTCTTCTCCACCAATGAACCTCTCCCGATCTACATTGAGAAAAAGTCCCCAGTTTGTTCGTTGGAAGTGGTAGCTCACAAGTTCTGATCTTTGCCTAAACTGGGAAAAGTTGTGAACTTTTGTCGTTTGCAATCCTTGGTGGGAGACACAGGTTGCTCCCACACATTTGGAAAGTGTTGAGCTTCAGAAAAGGGCAAATGCTTTGTTGATATCATCTTCCACATTGGATTGGTCGTACGCTTATCGTTTAAAGGAAAGTTCATTTCTTTCCTTAAACCCATTAGGAAGATTAGTAAATTGTCTTTTGGGGAGTGAGAAATTTCCGTCAGTTTCAAGGTGTTCCCATTTTCTGGGCAAGATTGATTTTTGCGGACTAGGTGTTCGTTGTATTGCCTCAACCGACTTGTGAGGAGGGGGCTGAGAGGCAGTGTGGGTTTTTGAGTATGGTGGAGGATGATGAGAATGTGGAAGCAGCATCTGGTGGTGAGGTGATGGAGGTAGGAAGGGATGGAGGAGGTAGATCTTGTTCTCGTGACTGCCTGTTGACTCCGCTGTACTGGTTCAAAATGCTCGCTAAGGAGACCCACTGGAGCTTCGTCTATGGTGTCCTGGTCGTTTATGGAATCAGCCAGGGTTTCGGAGGTGCTTTCTCTAAGGTGGGCACTGAGTACTACATGAAGGATGTTCAAAAGGTGCAGCCATCTGAGTCCCAGATCTACCAAGGACTCATCTCGATCCCTTGGCTTGTCAAGCCTATTTGGGGCCTCCTCACTGACGTCATCCCCATCTTAGGCTTTCGTAGACGCCCTTACTTCATTCTGGCAGGTAACCAACAAAACACTGAAGTTACTTGTATAGTTCCTCTTTCATCCTGTTCATATCTACATTTGGGATTGGCCTGATTTTTCAGAATCCTGGTATTTGTTATTTTCCAGGATTGCTTGGTGTGGCTTCAATGCTTCTATTGTCATTGGGTGGGAAGATGCACCTGTTTTTAGCTGTTCTGCTTTTGATTAGTGGAAGTGCTGGTGTGGCAATAGCAGATGTAACAGTAGATGCCTGTGTGGCACAGAACAGCAATGTCCATCATTCCCTTGCTGCTGATATGCAAAGTTTGTGTGCTTTAAGCTCATCCGTCGGGGCTTTGATTGGATTTGGTTTCAGTGGGATATTCGTTGATCTCCTTGGCCCTAAGGTTTGCTGTTCCCTGCCTCATTTTCTGCAGTTCTTTCTCAGTTTTAAAACCAAGGTGATTGATTATGTGTTCGAACTTGGTTATTCGTTTTAGGGGGTGTTTGGTTTGCTTGCAATCCCAGCCGCACTTGTATTGTCAGTAGGAGTTTTGCTGGAAGAGCCTTTGATGCCTAATTTCAGTTACAAACAGGTACTTAGATTCATTCTGTTGGCCTGTGGAAGTTCCTGACCTTGTTTACAAGTATCTAATAATTTTTGGGTCTCCTTTGCCCAGGTAAGCCATAGGTTCGTCGAAGCTGGGAAGGCCATGTGGATAACATTGAACTATCCAGAAGTGTGGAGACCATGCCTCTACATGTACTTATCTCTCACTTTGAGTGTCAACATTGATGAAGGCTTGTTCTATTGGTATACCGACTCGAAGGGCGGTCCCTCTTTTTCCCAGGTATTCTTCCCAAATGACGCTTAGTTTCTTATGATCCAAGAAAGATTTTGGTTCTTGACAGGGAAAAAATGGCTCTCGTCTTATGCAGGAAACTGTTGGTTTCATATTCTCAATTGGGTCAATTGGATCCTTATTGGGGGCACTACTATACCAAAATGTACTGAAAGACCATCCTTTCCGAAACTTGCTTTTCTGGACCCAACTGTTGTCTGGTCTGGCTGGGATGCTGGATTTGATTCTGGTGCTGAGATTGAACTTGAGATTTGGGATGCCTGACTACTTCTTCGCTGTGATCGACAACAGTGTGACTCAGTTGATTGGGAGGCTGAAATGGATGCCACTTCTTGTGCTGAGCTCCAAGCTTTGCCCTCCTGGGATTGAAGGCACTTTCTTTGCTCTCCTCATGTCCATTGATAATCTCGGCACTCTCTCGTCTTCCTGGGGAGGAGGAGTCCTCTTGCACATAATGAACGTAACCCGAACCAAGTTTGACAGTCTATGGCTGGTCATCTTGTTGCGGAACGTGTTGAGAATCACCCCACTTTTGTTGCTGTTCTTGATTCCTGCTGGTGATCCAAATGCTTCCATACTTCCAAGTGAGGCACTGGCTGAAGAAAAAGAAACTGGGACTCCAGCAGATGGAGACTTGGAGTTGGTGTCCCTGGTTAGTAGCGCCGACTATGTGGGCAAATAGAATCCCAAATTACTCATTCTATAGTTGAATTCTTTGAAGAGATTCATACTCTTGTGCCTGACAAAGCAATCCCAGAGAAGATCTGCCAATGAAGGGTGAAAGCTGATGAAACATGGCTGAGAAACTGCTTTGTTCAATGTACATTGTGTTGTATTATTTCCAGATATTGCCTGAGTGAGCAACCAAGAAGAGAAAGGAAGATCAAAACTAGAGGGAAGAAGAAGACAGGATCATCTTTGTTAGAACTTAGAAGCTAGGGAGTTTCGCTATACGATGTATTGTTTGAAAAAATCCTGTTGTATACCAAAGGTGGTGAGATAGATGTATAGGGAAATTCTCAATTTTGGGTATTGCCTATTCTGCTGCAATGCATCAGTCAGTTTGTTCTAATCCTGAAACCCATTCAGTTTCTGTCAATGGCCTGTAGGCCTCTTCTCAGACTGTTGAACAGCTGAAATATCAAGGAGGCAGCCATTGAATATCAAGTTTGATTCTTCAGGTAAAAAATTGTAAGAGAAACAATTTCTATGGTTCAGAAGGCAATTTGCCAGGAATGAGCATTTGACTAGTGAGGCACAAAAGTGGGTATTTAGCCCACTTGTCCTGTGGGCCGTTTAAAAGCCCAAAAAGGTAAGACGGAGAAACGTCTAAAAGAAAGCGGCGGAGAGAGTTAGCGACTAGCGAGCAACTCCGCCTCCGCCGTCTGCCATTTCCCGATTGTCAGATATCATCAGCTCACCGCCGCATTCGCTCCACCGTCACCGCCGCTATCTCGCGCCGTTGTCAGCTGTACTGTTGCGACTCTTTATAGAGAGCGATAAAGAGAGAGTCTGTGATCGAAAGTCTGATTAAACATTTTCGCTGCGACTACCGCCGGTTTTATCACTGGCTGCCGTCGGCAATTGTTTGTTGGCCGTAGCTCCTCGACAAGGAGTTTCATGAACAAAGGTGATTGCTTCTCGCAGTCCTTTGCTGATTGCAATTGTTTGGTGTTTAATATTATTGATGAAAATCGTCAATTTCGAACTGTTACGGTTGTAGCTCGGTAGTTTTTGCTTCTGGTATGAGAAGTACGGCTCTTTGTTTAAACGCTTGGTCAAGAGAATGGCAGGATTTGTTTCATTTGCTTTCTTTCTGGTTTACATCCTCAACAGTGCAAATATGGTAGTTGATGGTCATTAACATCAGTGCAGGTCCTACTGCCTGCAGGTTCCATAGTGATGATCCATTTGAGAAAGGAAAGAAACTGGTTTTCATTCAGTGAGTTTTGTCTGCTGCTTTGATTTCTTAGGAGCAGTGTGAAATTCTTAGCAGTCTGAAGTCTGAACAATCGAAGGAGTTGCGTCTGCAGTATTTGGGGTGGCATTTATCTGTTGATATGGGACGGTTTGGGGTTTTTTCATCCTTTCTTATGTAACGAGAGTGCACATCTTGATCCATTTAGCTTGTTTTTCTCAGTGAATCATTATGCCAGCTGATCCAAATAGCTATGTATCATTCGGATATTAAAGGTTTCTAGCTGGAGTTGGAACACGTTGGTAATTGAAGATGCTTAGTAGACTTCCGAAGTGTTGCTTCTGTACTTCTGCAACAGCAAGCCCGTGGCTCTTTGTGGGTCTAGGCAATCCGGGCGAGAAATTCAAAGGAACTCGTCACAATGTGTGTAGCTCCAAGGGCTCGGATTCTGGATGCTTCCACCTCATGTCTTTGTCTTAGTGTTTTGTTTTCTAAAATTATGGTAGTAACTCTCATTTCACTGGAGCAGGTAGGTTTTCAGATGATCGATGCATTTGCTGAGTCGCAAGAACTTCCAATGAACACAGTGCAATGCAAAGCTTTGTTTGGAGAAGGTTTGATTGACCCCTCTCTTTTTGAGCCGGAAACATTGGGAGGGTGCTTGTTGAGTTCAAGCTCATGGAGTTGCGCTGTTGTTTGTAGGTTATGTTGGGGATGCACCTGTTCTCCTTGCAAAGCCTCAAACTTATATGAACCTGAGTGGTGAATCGGTAAGTGGCTTGTAGTATGTGCTGAAGCTGCAGTCTCTATTGATGAACTTTTTTATTTCAGGTTTATCAACTCCGGAACAACTGATTTATCCTTGGGTTGCATCTTAATCCATATTAGATGAAGTGAAGATCTTGATTAATGTCTTGTCAATTTCAGGTTGGACCTCTTGCAGCTTATTACAAACTGCCTCTTAACAAAGTTGTCGTGGTATTGTTGATCTCCACTTCGTGACTCGTGTTGACCAACCTCTTTTACTCCATAGTTCATGGGGAACTTGATGTGAATATAGTTGCAGGTATATGATGACATGGACTTGCCTTGTGGAGTGCTTCGACTTCAACCAAAGGGAGGTCATTTTAGCCACAACGGGTATGGATGACAGTAGTCTACTGTTGTGCTTAATTATGGTAGAGCTATAGAGATATTGCTTGTTGGCTGTTTATGCTTTTCCTCCCTTCTCTGTCTCGTTGTGTTGTGCTTGATTGTTATCCATTTGCTTTTGCTGTAGTTTGAAGAGTGTGATTTATCATTTTCGAGGGAACAGAGAATTTGCTCGGCTCAGAATTGGTCAGTGTAAATGTATCCACTTAATTCCTTGCATCTTAGGATGCTCTCTAAATTTGTGATGCGTGAATATCTCTCTGTCCCCAGGAATTGGAAGGCCCCCTGGCCAAATGGACCCAAAGGCTTTCTTGCTACAGAGGTTCAATGCCACAGCTCAAGGGCGAGTAAGTATGCCAGTGAGAAGCAGAATCTTCTCTTCTCTTTTTCGTTATTAGATTCGCCTGGCTTCCAAGAAACTATTCTTGGAGTACAAGGTTTGAGCAATCAGTTGTGGTTTGATTGGATCCTGAATGTCCTTGAAGAATAACAGCATAAAACCATTATTTTTCATTTCCCCCCTAAAACCTTGTGTTGCTTTTGCTTCTGTTTTTGTTCAAAGATCGATGCAGCTTTGCCGGAAGGAGTTGCTGCATTGAAGTCCATCTTATCAAAAGGTTTAACAGAGACTGCAAGATGGTTCAACCAGCAACAAAAGTACAAGCACATTAGAGTGCAAACCCTCCCAACATGACAAGCTCCTCCCCTTATAGTACCATTCAAAAGGACATCGCATGTGTTCTTTTTCCTCTGTGTAAAAGGAAAGTTGGTAAACAACCGTGTTGAAGCTGTGAATTGGTTTTAGCACTTTCTTTTGCGCCTGTAAATCTGCCTTCATATTTGTCGATCAAACAATCGAAGGGACTCATAAATGCAAGTATGATTGATCAAATAATCATACGACTAACTTGACGACCAATGTCAAACCTATCCAACGAACCAAATGCTTCAGACTTGAATACGGATGACTTCTACTCGATCCATCCTATAAATGGAAGGAACTGATTGGACACTCCTTTACTTTTGGAATTTTCAGGGGTGTTTTGGTATAGTTTGTGATTTTTGCATATCAAGTTCAAAACTGTGTTTGCTAAAATCGTACTACACCGGTGCTTCTATCGAAAAATCCAACCAACGGAGTTCAAGGTAGTATAAGATTTTACTAGAGCTGTGACGACTATATGCAAATGACATTATCTCATATTGTTGACAAATTTTCCAAAATGGTACATACCACACTCAATAACTACTATACACCTGATGAAGGGTTCACAACTCAATAACTTAGTGTAAAAATTATGCTACTAATGTGTAGGGTTCACTTTTCATTACCCCTCATACAAACACTCAAAAAGTATTTATAAAAAAAAAAAACATTTGACATTGGCATAGCATGTCGGCCTGTTTGGTCACTCCTTTTGATCGGTTGTATCATTGTACGATATATCTATGGAGGAGAAAGGAGCTAAATGTGCTTATGGTTGATATTGGCTTGGAAAGACGCCAACCTCACTTCTTCTTCCTTAGGCGCAAAAAACCCTCCCTGGCAGAAACAGACAAATACAGGAACCCGAGAATAATGGGACTATCTTCCTGGTTTTGCAGACTCTAAAAACAAGTTGACGAATTGAAACTTAGACTGAACCAAACCTGGTGCTTTTGATTCCTTTTTCTATCCAATGCTCATACAAGAACCAGACTACTACCAATGTGTAAGATGGAATGATAAGAATACCATCTGCATCACTTGATTCATTTGGAACTTTATGGAAATAACAAAATTACATCTCTGATTGCATTTTCATGGTGGCATTAACAAGCAGTCACACTCACTTTCGTCTCTCGGTTACATTCAATCCCCCTTTTGATCCATTGCCATGGATGGAACAAACATTCAATTTTCCCCATTCTGCAACTTTTGATGAACCATAAATAAAAGAGCACTACTATTTTAAGCGTCTCCTCTCTCTGTCCCTGTCTCTGCTGTTGCTTCTATTATCTCTGTCATGATCATCACGTTCTCTGCTTCCACTCTTCTCGCGCTGACTCCTTTCGTTCTCTGCCTTGTGACCACCTCTATTATCTCTATCTCTGTCCACCCTGTGGTGCCTTTCACGCTCTCTCTCCACCTCATTCTCTCTCTCCCTCCCTGTAGGTGGTCTCCGACGAGGACTCATACTTCCACTTAGGCTCCTCTGTCGTTTTCTCGATGATGATTCATTGTTGTTGGTACTGCTCTCCCGTCTCTCCCTCCTTTCCAAAGACCCTCTCTCTGCTACAGAATTCCACATTTAGAGATTATTTCCTGTATCAAGTCCAAATATTGCACAAGAAATCCAACTTTGCAGCTACTTAGCGACAAAAGTATGAATACTAGCAGTGAGAAACTAAAACCAATATGAACTCTGCTTATGAACAATTAAACTTACTGTTCTCAGTTGCATCTTCATTCCTACTCAACAGGCCGTATTCAGCTTCGAGCCTCTTCCGTTGGATCGCTACCTTTCTCTCGATTTCCTCTGAACTCTTTATTCCTCTTTCCTCGAGGGATTCACGATATTCTATCAAAGCAACCTCCAGACGCCTCAACTTCTGTCTGCAACATCGGAAAAGGAAATACTCTCCGTTAAACAAATGCTATGATCAAATAACCTGAGGTCACAAAACCTATGTAGAATTATAAACGAACCAATGTAGTGGAAGTCAGAAGAACCATGACAAGTAACTAACCTCTGTTCATCATTTATTCCACTGTCGGGTTGTCCTGAAACACTTCCATCCATCGCAAACTCCTCATCGTCACCCTTGCCTGGATCATCACCAGCAACTTCACTTCCAGAAGATGAGTAACTCAACCCAATCCCCTTAGTAGAATTTCTCTTCTGTTCATCGTCACTTCCATCATCATCATCATCATCACGAGCCCATTTCGATGCAGTTAAAACATGATCTGTCTTCTCTCTCTTTGTGAAGGGTTTTGATGCAGCAGGTTGAGGAGTTACAAGTGTCGAAACCAAATGTGTAGAGTCACTTCCAGAGAATCCCCCGGTGGGCTGAGGAGGGTCAATAAATCCAGTTTCTCTGTAAACGCCACTTGTTGTAACCCTACTACCAGAGGTTGAAGACTGACTTTTCTGAGATAACTTCAAGTCATCGTCCAACTCATAACCTCTCTGCTTTTCTGCCTCTTCAAGGCTCAGCAACCGTGCAACCATCATCTCTCTACCACCAACAAGGGATAACCCATTATGTCTGCAACGCCTTTCCAGCTCAGGAAGTGGAAGACTCATCAGCTCCCTTGTTGCTGCTCCTTTCCCCATTGCCAGCGCAGCATCTTGGTTGGCAACCTTGGACCCATCACCGCCAGCTTTATCTGAGCCAGCACTCTTCTTCTTCTCTATTTCTGGAGTATCACCGCATAATGAATGGAAAGAGACCACACCCGAGTTACTGGACCGAAGAAATGTTGCTCGAAGTCCATTAACATATGCATCTGAGAACAGGAACCAATCAGACCATACTTGTAAGACTTTAAGGACTCGCTCCTGTTGAACAAAAGAAACAAACCACGATGAAAAACATATTATATTCAAGGGGTGGACCATGAGAAGTTGAGCATGTCTTAAAACAAACCTTGAGTGCCTCAGCAGTGATCCTTCCAGTTATGCTGCAGTACAAATCATTAAAGCTCTCCATGATATCAGGTAGACTAGCTTCAAACTTGGTCCGGTATGCAGAAGCATTCTTAACAGGAGCACTACTATTGTGAAGGATGTCAGATACAAGCATGAGTCTTGCAACTTTCGTAGGAATAGGAGTTTCCTTGAGGGTCAATGATTCCGTCAGGACCTCCACTATCTGCAGAAAGGAATTTTTCAAGTAAGATACATAGGCTTCCTAACAGTATTCAGATCAGCAAACTGTAAATCCTTCAGAGATAGTTCCTTGTACTATAGCTAATATAGACAACAAACTCAGTCATTTGTGGAGTAGGCAATTCCAACACCTGAAACCTATGCACTAAAACACATTTGAGGTGCATTTCAAACTGTGATGAAATCAGGACCTCTCCAGCAGCATCAGCATTGTCCAAGGCAAAACCCATGGCATCTTTTATCTGACTTCTTTCTAGTGTCAAAGCACGTAGCATATCCTCAAATTCATCCCTCTGTGGGTCAGTGAGAGTTCGTTCTGGATCAAGCCGCTGCACAAATGGATAAATGGTTAAAACTCAATGGCTAGTAATTCATAGACAGTAGAACATTGCTCCGGGAAGAATGCAAGTATATATACCCTGCTTTTTCCTGCAGCATAGGTAGTTCCAGCATCCTTTTCATGCTCTGGACTTTTAACAGTTGGCAGCGGTGGTGGCATCCATCTAGACAGTGAGATATTAAAAAGAAAAAATTAAGCAGAGGTATAAGAGAAGCACCTAAGCAAATCTTGAGAAGTAACTGTATAACTGAATTCATAAAAAATTACCTTCCACTTCCGGTTATCATGATAAAGGGCTCTGTTCTCCACCTTTGAAGAGTATCACCCTGCAGGACAGAAAAATCAATATCCAAACAGATTGGATAGTAACTCTTTGGACAATGTATATTCTGTAACACTAATAAGTGTGTATAATTATCACAATGAGACCTGCTTTTAATAGTCAATCTCATTGTAATGTGACATCTCCAGAAGTGCATAAGACCAAGTACCTGTGCAAAGGAATACAGCCGCCAGACATAGTATGTGTGCTCCTTAGAGCCAAGCTCGAAGAGGAAATTGAATAGGGAATTCCCACGGCCCCTCTCCATGATAGCTTGTTCAAAAGCACATCCTCCATCTAGCACATATAGAGCCATTGTATCGATTACATGGCGTAGGTGATCATCATCAGGTGGAACAACTGTTATATCAGGAACATTTGGAGTAAGAACCTGCACAAAAGAATGAAATTATCAAATAAAATCTTCGTAAGTTGAAAGTGACTTATCAAATGAAAGAGATATTCGACATTTCAACCAAATACACAAAGTCACATATTAAATAGAACAACCAAACCAGCATCATCAAGATGGTGGCTTCCAATGTAAAAGCACCATGTACCCAAACAAGAACCATACAACAAGATAGGAAGATCAAACGACCCCAGATTTATATCTTGTCCTGATTTGGTTAAAATGCCAGCACGACAAAGTAGCATAAAGCAAACTTCATTAAACTTACCAGTTCAGAGTTCTGATTTGGACCGGAGGAAACAGGTGCACCAGAAGGACCAGATGGACCAGAGAGAATAACAGTGGCGCCCTGCAAGACAGAAAGTGCGCATCAAGGATCAAATCATACTAAGAAAAAAAAGTACACCAATTAACGAAGACACCTACCCCTACCTAAATGACAAAAAGCCAAGAGAGACCTTTTAGAAGAAATGAAAAATCAATAGACCACCATTTACAAGAGGTAATAAATGCTTTGAAACCACAATCGCACATACATTGCCAGACATCACACAGAAAAATATGTACATGATTCTCACACATATTCAGAATGCCTCGTTTCATTATTAAGAATAGGATGTAGCATATCTCCTAAACAAGAAAGAAGACCAGACCTCCTTGCTCCTGATGGCCATGTGACCTGGAGGAGGAGCAGGCAGAGCCTGAGAAGGAAGAGCCACAGATTTACCCCATCCAATTTTCAACTCGTACTCGTAAACAACAACTCCTGCACATAGAAACAATTCCATAAGAAGATTGATATAATATAGAGTGCACCATAAGTCGATCTTAATATCAGTAAGTGAACAAACCAGATTCACTAGAAAATAAATCACTGGTACTTGAATATCGCATCACAGATCATGACTCTGGATGAACATATTGAGTGCATACTACCTTCATTCTAACTCTTGTACAATGAAATGGACGGGCCTGTTATGTGACAAGGTGCAATTATATCCACATATGTAAGACACAAGCAGTATGGATCTTGATAAACAACTGATAGGGCTTAATATAAAACAAATCAACTAGTGTCTACAGATCAAGAATCTTTCCTCACTGAAGACTGATCATTTCTCAGGACCACTTATTCTAGACAGATAAATGCTCAACAGTTGAGATAAGACCTACGTCTGTACATACATGAAAGAACTAGGCTCTCGAGGTTTGAAGCATTTGCTAGATGAATACCAGACCCAAAATCCATGATTTCAGCCAATGAAATACTATTGCTATGAACCAGCGCAATATGTAGACAAAATAGGCATACAAAACATACAACAGATGACTTGAGAAATGCTTTATTTCCATCCATCCTGAGAGATATATGGAGAAGCCTCCAGAATATATTTAACTCTCAGCCCAAGGTCCCAGAATGCATATGCCATAGATACCATGGAATATATCAGCAACAACAGTAAACGTTGACCTTAAAACCTTGTGAGGAAGAATTGAAGTTCAGAGCTTAACCTTGCATTTCATCTTTCGCTGCTTGCGCGTCAGCTCTGTACATGAATGCTACAAATCCACAATTTCTTTGTCGCCTACGCTCCTCATCTGTTCTAGGCCACATTATCTTTACACTAGCAATAGGCCCGAATCTTCCAAAAGTGCGCAATAGAAAATTCTCATCAACCTAGATTAATGAAAGCGACAGATATTAGTAACTCTGTTGTCAATCAACCATGTAAGCTGATAATAACACCAGAAGCAATTCAGTCAAAGATTCACCTGAGGCGCAAGATTCCCCACATAAAGATTGGTTGTCTGTG
This sequence comes from Linum trigynum, assembly GCA_964030455.1. Classification (NCBI taxonomy): domain Eukaryota; kingdom Viridiplantae; phylum Streptophyta; class Magnoliopsida; order Malpighiales; family Linaceae; genus Linum; species Linum trigynum. The sequence continues at coordinate 57,823,574 of OZ034817.1, read as the reverse complement.
GATCACCATCATCAAATGATCCTGGAAGCCTTCCACTTGGATCAAAGTCATCAGGCAGTTCATCGAACCGCGTACTAGATGACTGAAACATAGCTATATTATACTTGTGCAGATATTTCTGAGAGCTATAGAAGATGCAAGGAGCAAGGATATGGTTTTCTCCTACTGGGAAAAAAAAACAAGTAAAAAGGAAATACTTACTAGAGAAGTATCACTAGGACGTCCATCGCGCCAACGCTCGCGTTCCTGATTCCTTTTCTCCCTCAATTCATGTTCATGCTTCAGCTCTTCCATGAAATGATCAATATTTCTGGTCTTCCCTTTTTCCCTGTCCTTTGACCTCTCCTCCTCCCTCTGTAACATATATTAAACATTTAGAGCCATGTAGACAAAGAAGGAATCAACATAAAAATTAGCATTTTCAGATACAGACCTTCTTATCAGATTCCTTTCCCTTGGATGCCATGGGAGGTGGTAAAAAGGATGGGACATACCTGCAGAGGTGATATGAAGGATAAACTTCCATGCCATAGGACAAGTACGAACTTGCCCGGGTAGACTTAGTACACGTCAGTATCTTATAAATGCTTTGATCATGCTGAACTTTATGTTGAGTGTTGGTTTTCGACAGACAAATAAATTCTTGAAGATACACAGGTGAAATTTTCTAGTGTGCATAGCATTCACTCGACTACCATAGTGAGCCCTGCTGGGATTGATACAACTAAGGACAAATGGATTGTCACAATCACGTACAAAAGAAGACAACTTGTCTTCTCTTAGTCGACGCATTGATTACATTATACACATCAACCAAACCTAGGCGACCAGAATAACTGAGTGCAAAGATGTAGAAGACGGCAATTCTTGGTTTATAAATTCTAAAGACTCTAGCTACGTGGATGAACCATCACTGCACAGAGCTCTACCATAATGCCTTTAAAGTAGCACCTCAACATGGTTGATCAATCAAAAGCATCAATTTACCTACTTCCCTTCTTTGGAACAGATACCCCATCTTTGGACTTTTCACCTGCCATCCGGGAATGAATAAAAAAGGCCCATACTTTTATTAATGTGATCCCATCAAAGAAGAAAAACACTCCATGCATCCAAATTGTCAGATGGGCATGAGACAGGACATAACAATGGAAATAAACTTCTACGAAGGATAGAGATCTATTACAGACTAACCTTCAGATTCATCCTTCACTTTGTCATTGGGATTGATCAGTCCACCCCTGACAAAAGTCTTCGAGCCAGGAGCTGTATCCCCTTGGAAAGACTCCACAAACTCAGCATATAATCGAGCAGTTTCATCCTCAGCCCTCTGTGCAAAGTAACAAGAGATAGAGAATACAACAACTCTTCGTGAATATAGCTTGAATTTCTCCCTAAACAGAAAGCAAGCCTCCCCAAGCTTAAACGCGACAACGAACACTTACCTTTTTCTTTGCCTCCTCTTCCTCTCTATGTTTCTGGAAGGGGGTCTTCTTGCGAGTAATGGAGAAGGAACTCATTTTTCATCAACTTTCTAATCAGACAATTTCAAAGAACTCATCAAAATCAAATATTCCAAAATCCACAGACACTCTGAAAAAAGGCAAAAGATACACACTAAACATATACATAAATTACCAGGACAATAACAGCCAGAATCAACCAATCCTAACTGAACTGAATCTAATTAGCCAACTGGTATATCCTATTCCTATACTGTGTATAGACAGTTGTAGCAATCATGGGCTTAAGCCTTTCCACGAGAGACCTTGGCCACTTCAAAAGATGATCAAGGAATCATTTGCACCTAGAGAAGAATATAATCAAAAGGATAGAAATTGGGTCGTGAGACTTGCTCTTCCTTCTTGAAAAGAAGCAATTTTTAAAGCAACTTGTCTCTGAATCAATTCTCCTCCCCTTTCTTCCCCAGGAGTTTAGTCAGAGGCTAAGCAAAAGTCTATCTCTTCAGAAGGTTGCACTGACGCTTCATATAAACCCGTACGCTGCCAAGTCGGTACTTACCGCAGGGCGCAGACTTTCCAACAGCAACAAAAAAACAGAAGCAAAGAAACAACAAGTGGGAAGGCAGACACTAAAATGCGATCAATAGTTAAAAGAACCCGAATGGCAAGCAAACCAGAGCAGATCTAAATTGCACAAAGAAAACCAATGAATCAACATCAAATGCAACACACAGAATCAAACCTAAACTTAGGATACAAAACCAAAGGGTTCGTAATGAAAGGAGTCGAGTGAACAGAAGAAGAAGAAGAAGAAGAAGAAGAAGAAAAATTGGACCTTTGGACGGGAGAAATTACAGAAGAATTCGTCCCCCTTTGCCTGCAAACGCAAACGGGCAGCAGAACTCGAGGGGCGGTAGAAACCAGTGAAGACCGTGCGGCAGCTGAGGAAACGAGGAGCTGCCGAGGAATTTTTGAATGAACCACCCGCACCCGCAGCGAGAAATTAGAAGTAGTGCGAGACGATTAACGCGGCCGGTGAACTCGGATGTGGCCGCCGGCCACCGTGAAGAGGAATAGGAAGGAGTTGGAGAAGAGGATACAGGCAGACCCCCGGACTGGTGGGGCGAATTTCGGTTTTTGCTTAGTATCTCTCGAATGGCGGCCGTCGATATTCGCTAATCAATCCAGGTCGGGGCTTTTCTTTTTTCTAATCGAAGGGGCTTTTCTCTTTTTATTTTTATTTTTGGTGAACAATGGGCTTTTCTTTCTTTAATGAATCCGTGGCAGATTTTCATTTTCAGTATCTTCCAATGTAGAACTCAATTTGTCACTATATATTTCCAGCAAGTTGTGCATAAGCATAAACATCAAAACAGGACTTGTCATGTCACCATACAGACAACCTTACTTTTCGACGGCAAAATGTAAGAGCGAATGATATAGCTCGATCGTAGCTCCTCGTACGTTAAAGAGGATCGCATTCGCATCCACGAATTTTATTAGGTGATATAATTCAAGCAACCAAGTGGGTATGACACGATTGGTATGCCACTCATCGTGCTCGCCCCTCACTCCGCGCAGCATCACGAAAGAGGGAACGGACAACTACATCAGAACTAACCCACAAGCGCGCCTCTACAGTAGCATCATCACAAGTACAACCACAACAGCATAATCTGCAGAGGAGAACTGCCAAATTCGTCTAGATCAAATTCTATATGCACAATGAGAGGTCACAGCCAGGGTATTACAGTCGGGCAAGCATTGGTAGAATAGAGTTCTCAAACTCTAAACACGCAACTTTTTGAGTTTGTGGCAAAGTGCAGAAAAGTATACACTCAATGTGCACTCCGAAAACGCAGTTACTGAATCGGACCGCTAGAGCAGATTACATAAAAATAATATCACCAGTAGACAAGATGCAGCAGAGTATTGTCTGCAATCAATGTGCCAACTTCTTGAGGTGTTGAAATATCTTCTGTTTGACCCACTGCCTGTCATATGGCAGATAAGCCTGAATTGTGTGATCATAGCTGCGACAAAAGAAATCGAAAACACTCCAATCAGAATCAGGCAATCACGAGGGGTGCACACTACTTAAGATGTTTAACGCAGAAACACCACGTTTAGCTTAGGGAAATATCTCAGAGTGAGCAGTCCAGAGTGGCTTTTAAATTCAGGGAATATGATGTGCATAAAACTGTGGAAGCATAATTATTAGCTTCCTGGTGTTCAAGCAAAGAGCATGATAACCTGGATGACGGATTTCAGGTGGAAGCATCGCATACTCTGGTTCATGCGATTCACAAAGAAACAAAACCTTTAAAGTTTCTTCTTATCACAACCAACAACGGGAAAGAAACAAGAAAATATGTCATTTGGATGTGTTTAAACTAGCCTTGACTACTGAAGATTGACATGAGATGTACTTATATAACACGTTCGAATCAGAACAGGAAACTGTGCACACGCAAACACTAGCAGGGGAAGACAAAAGGAGACAAGAGAAGAAGAAAGTACACTAATGCGCTCAAGTCTGCAAGGCCATCAATAAAATTGTAGAGATCCGCAATGTCATAACTGAGGTTTCTCAATGCTGGATTGATTTCCTTAAGCTTTCTCTCATATAGTCCACATATGCCTGCAATTCCAAGAAAGGGACCAACAATGAGATAAGTAATGTCTATTCCACTGATACGGAACAGTAACACGTATATCTGACTCCACCGTAACAGATGAAAATGGTAATACGAGCCACCGAGAAGGGCTTAGATACAAGTCACTAGGAAAAAGGGTCAGAATTAGGAAGTATCGTGTGTACAGCAATGCTCGTAAAGGTACTTGTGAAACAGAACTCATCAGTTTCCATTAACAGCAATAACAATTGGACCAATGTAGTGCAGAAGAAAATCAACTAACATGGAGAAACCAAATAGAAAGGCAAGCAAGCAGCATACCTTCCATGGCCTGAGATATAGACCCGAAATCCATGAAAGTTCTGGTTGCTCTATTGGGGGAAGCCTGCATCAGAATTATGGTGTGCCTATTCGCCTGCATTAAGGAAAATTTGAAGTGCAAAATGTCAAGAGAAGAACCTTGCAATCAACCCAAATCAAAATTGTAATTGAATCAAAATCAGAGCCCCATGCTACGAACCAGAGAGACTCGTCAATCTTAATCCTAATTAAGAAAAACCAAAAGCTAAACTTTTCCAGAAAGAAAAAAAAAAACAGGGAAATAAAAACAGTGATGAAGCTATCCCAAAAATGGGGACTTGGGAACTCCGGCCACTAAGCATACGAACGTTTATCCAACATAGGAAATCGGGATTTCAGTTGATGAACCGAACAAAAATCGGCGAGGGATGACATAGGGGAAGCGAAACCCTAGCCTTTTCCCGCGATTTCAGAGGAGGGCGTTGATGAATTGTCAGGGAACTGCAAATGAGAAGATGAGTGGAAAATATGACAAAATGATTAGGTACCATGGGGAACGCGAAGTCGAGGTTTTTCCCGGCGCAATGTGTTAGCGGCGGCGGGGGTCGAACTTGAATAGCCGGAGGGCTTCAATGGAGGATCGTCGTAGCGTAGCTTCCGGTCGTTGTGTTTACTGCTGCTTCTCGAGAGTTTGCCAAAGCAGCGTTTCCATTATCCCGCGACCGGTTTTCAAGTTGGTCTAATTTGTCAGGTTCATTGGTTTAATTGGGTTGGTCCGGTTCAAACTACATTGGTTTCGAGGTTTCGTTATCTAACGCTTCATTTGTTTGTCGAGTCATTAGTGTGATGATATTTGCTGAAGATCATTGTTAAAATCATAGGGCCCTAAAGTTAGCATTACAAACGACGATAATGCTTTGCATACCTCCAAATTTTGATATGTACAATCGAAACGAGACCTAGTATCGTATACAACCTTATTAAGCAACTTCTGAAACACAGGCTCGTCGTTGCTAATGCGAGTACAAAAACCTAGCGATATGGATACAGAGTATATACACAAACTTTCATGTTTTGATTTGTGACAAGAAACAGGAGTGCACCAATACTACAGTAACAGTCTCGAGTGAGAAATTGAAAGAACAAGAGAAGGAACTATATCATTATGCAGAAGGTGTCCGATGCTGCTGCAGGAAGGACGCCGTGCAATATCAGATGTAATCAAAGCCGTGGCCAGGCTGCTCAATGTCTGGATCAACGCCCCTTCCCCTTCCAGGCCTCGCTGGATCTCTGCATCATTATACACCAATGTCAATTCCCTTTTCTCAATGTGAAAAGCTTCGGTACAGTAGCATTCTCGCAGAAACACAAGACCAAGGGTACTAGCTAGTAGCTACCAAGCAAATACACCAGACATCCCACCATCATCAGGCACCAATGCCGATCCCTTTGTCTCAATGAGACAAGCTTCCGTACAAATTTCTCGCAGAAACAGAAGACCAAGGGTGCTAACTACCAAGCAATTACACTAGGCATTCTATATTTGCTGGACTGTAGGCCGGGTGTGGGAGGCTAAATAACGAAGTTACTGCTCAGTTGCAAATGGCAGGCAGACTTGTATGTTTTATCATCACAGAACTCATCTCCCATCTTTTGGAAAATAACATGACACAGGAGTTCAGGATTTGTTAATGATGCGGACATTTGAAGAGTACATGCAGCATGGGTTTTCACACCTCAACCCAGTGGAAGGACTTAACCAGAGACTAATTTTCACGGTATTATGATAAAGCCATGACCTACTACTTAACAGCAGCACAATTTCGATGGAAAGGAACATAACAAGTCTACAAAGCTCAGAGAGAGAGAGAGAGAGAGCAAGATAGAGACACACACCTAAACCGGTTAGGTTCGAAACCTGGAATTCCGGGTGGGCCATAAGGATCAAAACGGGCACCAGGAGGAACACCTCTGCAGATACAATAATAAATCATCAGTTCCGTGAAAAAGGCTTGTATCATGGGGAAAAGAGGTGAAATGGAAAGGGGTTGTGTGTGAGAGATCTCACGGTTGTGCTCCAGGGAAACCAAGCCCTTCATTATCCCCGCCAAACCATCTAGGGTCATTAGGCCCTAGAAGCATGCCACCATCACCACCAAAACCACCCCTTTTCACAATAGAAAAAACAGAGGTCAGGCTTCAACCAAAGTATCTAAACCAATCGGCACCCATAGACATCATTAAAATCAACCATGTTTATACCTTCTAGGGTACATTCCAGCACCAGCCCCAGGAACAAGATCATCCATGCCAAAGGGAGGAACAGGAGGGACTATGACTCTGCAGAGAAAAAGGCAAGGTGTTAGCCTATTTCCCATACTTAGGAACTGAATTACAGTCCTTCTGTAGCAAGGTGCTCAAGCCAATTCAAGTTGAAGAGGAAAGGTTCAACTCATCAACTCCACCACTGTAAAAGCTAAAACAAAAACCCACCAGATTCAACAAATTAATTTAACTGAGAGCTAAAGAGCATGTCTAGAAAAGAAATATACCCAGAAGGATGAGGGCTAGGGTTGGGCGATGGATTGCGTGGTTCATTCCCAGCATGCCTTGATGTATCACTTGCTTGACTGCAAAGATGTTCCATCACAGCACGAAGAGCAACCAAAGTAAGCAGATTAGAGGACATACTCCAACATTTTTTAGCATACCATCAAGCAGCAACTCTAAAGACCTTGATAAATAAAGTAAGAATCAAGTTCAAACTGGCTCAACAGGTAGATGGAGGAAACTCACATTCAAGGCACCATTCAGTTAAATAAACCCAAAGACAGAAACAAGCAAAAGAAAAGAGAAATCATCTTGACGTTCCCTTTCGGTTCCCAAATCTAATCTCTAAAGAAGCAGTTCCATTCACAAAACCGTAATGCACACAGCTACTCTACAACATTGATAAAAAGTACCTCCGTGATTCACTTGACGAGCCAGAATGGGAAGAGCCACCCAATTTAGACAAGACCTCGGTGTTGATACTGGAAATCAGCTTATCTAACTTCTTGAACTGCTCAGAGTAATTCGAGGCCCCATTCTCGCCAACATAGTCGTTAACACTAAGGACAATCACCAACACAATCTAAATAAACTAGCTTAATTCGAAGGGAAGAGAACAAACAAACACATATCAAACGAAGACCAAACCTAATTTCCATATGAACAGGGTCTGCCCCGGAATTGGAACCCGCATCAACAAGCAAAGCACTAACCACCAGCTGGTCGTTCATCGCCAAACATTTAACCAGAACCCTCTTCCCTAAATTCTCAGGGTTCACATACACGAACCCATACTCGCCATCAACCTCGTTCCAGTTATCAATCCCAACCTCGTCTACAACCCACACACACACACACACACACAAAACCATTCAATTGCAATTCACGGACCAAAACCTAAGGGGGATAGCAACAGTGCAAATTCAAAGTGGGGAAACCCCTAATAAGTACCTGAGGAGGTAGAAGAGAGAGCGGATTCCGACAAGGCGGGAATCCCCGTCGCGGTGAGCAAGTAACCAGCGGCGTGGAAGGAAGCGTGAACAACGAATGCGATCTTGTCCTGATTATTCCTAAACGTCGGCCTCGCTGCCCTGATCACTCCCACCACAGACTTTTCGGTAGCCATGCTTATTCTTTGCTGTAATGGATCGTCGGTTCTGCTTCCGGTGTGGAACTTCGGGAGAGCGGTGAGAGACGAGTGTTCGAACTTCGAAGACCTTCGAGCGAATGCAAAGAAGAAGAGTATTTGGGTTTCTTTGCAAACAAGTCAGACAACTTGGTAATTATAGCCTTTATAGGTCGGTCCGGTTAAAACTAAACACGTAATTTTCAAACGGAGTGATTTTATTCGAGAGTTGATACTTGATACACAGCATGGCCCCTGAACTATCACTTATTTTCTATTAAGCCCTTAAACTATATTGTTTCCTACTGAAGTCCCTTAGGTTTCTTATTTTTTTCACTTGAGCCCGTGTCGTTACTCGCTGTTAAACAAACTTAAATACAATCTAAATAGACAAAAGTACCCTCACTAGATTGGGAAAATGTATAGCCTAATTTTAATTTACTCGATCAGTGGCCACAAGAAACAACTCCATTTTAACTACCTTATCGTAGTCAAAATCATCAGCGACTACCCTCATCTTGTCGTCTTCATCCAACTAATGTTGTTTTTCACTCTCAGTTCTGGACTTGGAGACGAGCCATATCATTCTAAGTCGTTCTTTATTCCCTCTCAACGTCGCCCTTCCTATATCCCGCATATTGTCGCCGTTCATTGCTTCGTTTGGACACAGTAGAAAGAACTTCCTCTACTGTGCTCAAAAGGGGGCCACATTGTACATTGACTCTATTACTCCAATACTAATAAGTAATAAGACCATAAAAGAAACTTTGCTCTAGTGAAAAGTGTTAGAATGCCAAATCCCTCTTTTGCACTTTTTATTATAATCTAATTTAATGTAGATTTCATTATATTAATTAGATAATTTGTTTATTATATTTATATATGTAGTATTAATTATTACGAATATTTTGATGTAATTTTTTTAAACTTAGATATAAAAATTTGCTAATTATGACGTCATCAATGTCGAAAATACAATAATTGGTTGAGATATCCATAAATTCATCACGTGTTTGAGAGCATGAATTGTGTCAACATATGCTTAGGGATGGCAATTTTGACCTGACCCGTTTTACCCGACCTGTTTGACCTATTTTTGGGGGGGGTCCGACCCGTCCCGTAGGCGGGGCGGGGCGGGCATGGGTACTCTCATCGGCCCGACCTGTCCCGACCCGCCCCATTCTTGACCCGTTCTTGCCTAAATTACACGTAATTTTAGTCAAATTACTTAAGATTTCTCTTTTGTTACATCAAATCTTAGCTATAATAAAGACATAAATTAGTGAAAACCTCAATTTCTCCAATAATTTAACTATATTTCTCATAATATTGTTTGTTTCCTTGGTCTTATAATAAAAACAACGAATATTTCTAATATTTTTCATATAAATTGCATACCCATTGGGTCGACCTGCCCCGACCCGTGACCCGTGATAAATTACCCGACCTGCCACGGGGCAGGTCTGGGTACCAAAAAACCCGCCCCGGACCTGCCCCATTGCCATTCCTACATATGCTCATCTAACTTTGAATATAATGGTTTTAATAAAAACCTTGAATAATATGAGCTATGTCTATTCATCCAATTTTGATTAGAATGAGTTATATCATCAACTGTTCATCCAACTTTTGATCATATCATTGCAAAAGAAATCTTTTAAACGTTTATATAAATGAACCCTCAAACTTGGTCATTGTGCTCATCCACCGTGAACTTTTTTATCAATTTCACCCCAGACCAATACACGTGCCTTCAACAAAACATCATCAGTGTTCTGATAGGCAACTCTGATAGGCTCAACATATACGATGGAAATGAAGGAGAACGGCGACAATTCTTATCATCAAGAAACCAATGCTTCTACTCCATCAATAAATTAATTCCCCCTAAAATTGCTATTCTTAAAAACCTCGAAGAGCAATCATCAAAGCGGGTAGGGCGACTCGTTTGAACATGAACTTGACAAAAGAATTTCGTTCAAGATATTGGTCTAGGTAGATGAAACACGACTCGAAACTTCACTCTTTGCACAAGCTCATCTATCTATGCCAGTTGCATCATAGTACCAATAGCTCTTTTGTGTTTTCTAAGACTAATGATAGTGATACCACTTTGTTGAGCTTGTGTTTTGATTGCAGGTTAAGAACTCGCAGAACAGAGCAACCTGAGCTTGCTGCTGCTGGGGTTCGGTTCATCCCAGGATTGTTGGCGTTGCAGCCCGTTAATGGCTTCTGGATTTACTTAAACACACCCAACTCTCCCTTTTTGGACTGTTACCTTATGCAATTAACAAAAGTACCGTCCCTTCAAACTACAAAAATCATCGAAGTGTACAGAGGTCTGAGAGTACACAGAGCACTATTAGTATTACTAACACCGAAAGGCTTAAGACATGTATATACGTGATGTCTGTATGCAGACGTGTACAAACAAATGTGTTACTTAAGTATACATGATCGATCCGTTCAATGTGATTTGGGGAGGCTGGGTATTTACGCGGCGAGCAGCTTCTGGATATCCTTCTGCAGCAAACACAGAGGAACATGACTTGAGAACTAAGATTAGTGGACAAAGAACTAATCTTTCAGTAAACCAATAGCATCTACAATAGCTCGTACTGTTTACTCATATATCTCATCAACACAAGATAAGAACGAAGCAAGTTGTCTGTGGAACCGAACGTCTTTCAGAAATGGAGGAAAAAAGGGAAGATGACAGGTACCTCGATCTGGAAAGGCGATGTTGTTGGCGGGTAACGTTCAACAACCTTCCCGTCCTTGTCCACCAAGAACTTCTCAAAGTTCCATTTGATCAAATCGCCTAAGAAGCCCCCAGCACTAGACTTGAGAAACTTGTACACAGGGGCTGTGCTCGGTCCATTTACATCAACCTGCATCCCATCACCGAAAACTATTTAAATTCAAGCTCTGTCCAAATGGTTCCAGATGAAAGAAAGGATTGGAATCTGCCTGGAAATACCTTATCGAATATTGGGAATTCAGCTTTGAATCGAGTACAAGCGAATTGCTTGATCTCAGGATTCGATCCTGGTTCTTGGCCTCCAAACTGGTTGCAAGGGAAGGCTAGGATTTCAAGTCCTACATACAAACACAAACCGTGTTTTTCTTTCTTAATACCATACTTAATACTGAACCAGTAGTGGGCAATCACCGACTACTTCCACAATATGAACAAACAACTCCTAGTAGATAATAACAGCAAAGTAAGGTGCATTTGGCCGATGAGATTTCCTTTTATTTTTCTTCTTCGTTTCTTCTTATTTGTTCGTTTTAGAAAGTTGTTGGTATAGGGGTTACCTTGTGCCTTGTACTTCTCATAAATGTGCGACAATTCCGAATAGTTCGAAGATGTCAAACCGCTGCAAATTAAGAAAGCAAATTAAGCATTACCCCTGTAAAGAAAGATCTTTGGATATCAATTCTCAGGATTAAGTATGGATTGGTTACAGTCAAGACAGCCCTACCATCTCGAAGCAACATTGACAATTAGCAGAACTTTGCCCTTGAATTTGCTTAGAGACACATCGTTACCATCAATGTCCTGCAGAAAACAAGAGGGAACTAATCATATGTTCCGTTTACATCTAACCCCTGAAGTTTAGGTTCTACCAACAATCATTTCCCCACCTAAAATTTATAACCTTTAGGCTCAAACAAAAGCATCTCCCTTTCAAACATTTCAAACAGCAGCAATAGCAGAAACTGGTTACACTCCCTTTTTCAATTTCCCCAAATGCTGCTCACAGAAACCCTAATTCAAACTAAGGCAACCTTAAATTAAGCTCCACGGACCCATGAAATGGGAGAGGAAAGGGACAAAGTAGGTCAATTCAGAACTCACAAACTTCATTGGAGGAAAAAACGGATAAGGTATTTGGATGCTTGCAGCTTATCAGTTTCCCTGGAAGGAAGAAGAGGAAAAAAAACGTACCTTGACAGTGAAGTCATGAATAGATTTCTCAGTGGCAGCTGTGGCGAAAACGCCAAAAGAACGAGTCTTTGGAGCAACCCCGACTAGTTTCTGGGACTGCAAAGAGAACCCATGTTGCAGAAACCCTGATCTGGAAGAGGCGAGCGGGGATAACCTGAATGATGCGAGGGAAACGCCCAGCGACTGCAAGGTAGGAGAATAAGACCTTGCCTTTTCAGCGATACTCTGCAATGGCGAGGAAGAGAAAGTTGCGGCGAACGGCATCGAAGCAGAAGCCATGTCAGTAGTGCGTCGCAGTCTGAAGGGGAATCACGGTAGGAACTCTGTTTTTCCTTCTTTTTTGTTTCCTCTGTTATGCGTCAAATGTGGAAACGTGGATACGTTCTTGGTTATTCTTCCCTTGTTTATATACTTGTGTGTCGGTTTATGTTTTTTTTGTTTTTGTTTGGAGTAGCTCGAGATAACGGGGAGTGGAGGAATGGGACGGCAAGTGGCTTCTTTCTTCCATTGGATTGGAATGAATCAACATGATCAATGTCACCATTTGCATTTGCAAGAAGAAGTAAAAGCAAACATTTCCATGTTCTCTTGATGGGGGTGTGTAAACTTATGTTGGAGGTTGTACATGTGAAATGAGTAATTGTGGATGTGGAAAAGGTAAGATATGGAAAATCAATGAATCATTTAAATCAGCTATGAAAAAACAAATTGAGTAACCTTAAGAGGACTTAATCCTCTAGGTTTGACCTTTTGATAGTTAAAATGATCGGTGTGAATCACTAAATGTAATTTATTTTCAAGTTAATCTAATTGAACTTCAACTTCTTACTAGTCGGGTAATATGTATGATAGTGCCCACATTCAAAATCTACTATTAATGACACATATGGATATGGTTAATAAATTCGTTAATCTAAACATCACAACACTTGCAAGTCTTACATAGTCTCCACTCTCCAACAAAGAGCATATGAACTTGTCTTTGCTACAAGGAATAAGAGCAAATGTGTAGCAGTTTCTCACATACCCACAATTGACACGATGCCAGATGGCATTGGTGTCTCCGAGATGTCAATAGCTGGCGAACTATTCGGAGGCATTCCTTGGGAACTTGGTTGCATTTGGGAGTGCCGATTTCAAGATCGTGAAGGAAGCTTTGATGTAGGTAGAGGTTTTCGGGCAACCCATCTTTGACTATGTCACGCAGACTATAAATGCTAGCCCGACATAGCAAAAAGTCTTGTCGTGTCAAAGTGTTGGTGTTCATGCGAAAGTTCGCTCTCGTAGTTACAATTCCTGTCAAATTGATCATATCTCTTGACTGTGAGAACATGAAAATCCATATTTGTAGCATCCATTTCTTCTCCCCAAAACTTTGTTATTTTTTCCCTCTCTTTTCATCTCAATTGAGTTTGTAAACAATTGCGCAGAATACTTCTTTGGAAGGAAAAATTATTGCGTAGAAGGGGGCTGGTCGAGTTGGGAGTTTAGTAAATCTGGAGATTCTTTTTATTAGTCATTTGTCTCTTAATAGTTAATAGTGATATGATATTAGCAGAGCTCTGGACAATTAATCTATGGGAGTATGTTCTTTAAAGAGATTGTTTACGAAATCATTTGGCCCTAAACTTGACATCTTTATGTATTTTGTCTTTCGTTTATAGTTATCTGCCCCCTAAACAAACCAATCCAATTATCAAGTTGGACACTAACTTAACATTGTTTACAAAATTGAATATGATATGATAAAGAACATTATCGTATGGCCCTAAAGTTGGCATCTTTACGTATTTTGTGCTTTCATTTTACATTCAGCCATCGAACATGACGACGACATTATTCATAATTGAGATGCTCTGTACATAAGTCGACATCATACATTTCAGCCTCCCACCAAACTGGCACTTTCTTGCGCTGGCCGGCCGAGTCGACACGCGCAGAAGAAGCCACACCGATTCCCCAAACCCAGCCTTTTCAGTCTTCGCCCTCTTTCATTTCATCAGCAAATGCCTCCAAAAAGTCCAAACTGAACGCCCACTTTACATTCTGAATACAAGACAAAGATCGATCAAGTATTCAAGTTGTATCCACCAACGCCCACAGTTTCTTTTTTTCATTACCAAGAATCGTCAACAACAACAAAACAGTTATCCACTTGCTTAACCCTTTCTCTCTCCCGATCGACTCGGATAAACAACTGCGGGAAACAACAGTCGATTCTGGAGATCATATCATTCATTATTTCATTCCCCCTTATCTTTTCCTTTTAACTTTCCATCCTTTTCTACTTTTTAAATCAAGTGAGAAAGAGAAAGAATACTCAAGTCTATTTGTCTTCCATCAGGTGTAGAACCCTTTTCTTATTTAAGAATTCATTCCCACCAGTCGCTCTGTAGTCGTCTTCTTTCCTTTTCTCTTCCCTTTCCCTCCGTCGCTCCCTTTTCTTCATTCTTTCTCTTTCCCTCGTGAAATTTCGAGGGCGGTTTTGTCACTGTCTAAACGTATCTGATCCCGCTGGCTACGAGATTTCGTCTCCACTGATTGATTGGCATCCACTTGCTGTAGGGGTTCTGATTTCTTCTCTACTTGGCTCGTCTAAGTAGGGCAGGTGAGTGTTTGCTGTTGCCCCTCGTTTCTGTTCTATGATTAATTTAGTTTCGAATTTAGCATCTGGGTTTTCGCTGTGTTTGTGCTTAGTTGTGATCTTGAATGGAAGTTTTTGACTCTGAACAGTTGGTAGGGCTGAAAGTTGTTGCCTTTATTAGGTAGGTTTCCCTTTTCTGGAAGGGTTGGACTGAATAACGTTGTTTTCAGCATCTGGGTATTGCTATTTCATCTGTGTTTTTGGTATCTGATCTGAATCTTGTGCCACTCAGTTGGTTTTTTGTTTGTTTGAGAACCAGTTGCTGTTGCTCTTAAAGTTGCAAGATAATCCTGTTTTTTTTTTATCCCAATTAGCTGCTTCAAGTTAGTACAGTTCGCTCTGTTTTGTTGGTAATAAAAAGCCTTAGTGTTGTAGGATGATTGATTTGGCTGGGAAATTCGGAAGTGTTTGTTGAAATTATGTAGGGTAGTCTGTGTTTTTTCCTCTTTTAATGAAGCAATATCATGAATGCAGTTGTATAATATCTACTCTTTTATTGAAGCAATATCATGAATGAAGTTGTATAATATCTACTCTTTTATTTCTGTCCTCTGCTGGTGAACACAGAGATGGGTATATACCTCAGCTCTCCCAAAACAGAGAAATTCTCTGAGGATGGAGAAAATGGTAAGCTCAGATATGGCTTATCATCCATGCAAGGCTGGCGTGCAACCATGGAAGATGCGGTTAGTGATTTCTTCTTGAAATTGCGATGTTCAACATACTGAAGTGAGAATAGGAGTGGGCAGAGCAAAAGTTTCAAAATTGATAATCTGTTATGTGAGATTTGTTTGCTTCTTGTTTTGGTTGTGGATCCCGTTTGAAACTTATCTGGCAGTGATAATAAATGCATCCATGTATGTTCTGCGCAATTTATTTGATTTTATTCTTCTTATTACATAATCTGATTATTTTCGGAATGGTACTGCTCTCTCTTCCAATGTTCAGCATGCTGCTTTGCCTGATTTGGATGGTTCTACTTCATTCTTTGGTGTGTATGATGGTCATGGAGGTAAGTGTGGAGTTTTGGAATCTTTTACTCTTAAATGTATGCTGTAAAACTTTCCATCTAGTGCTTGAGGTTGAGCAGTCCTATGGTTCTTTTGGTGGCTTGCAGGTAAAGTGGTTGCAAAATTTTGTGCCAAATTTCTTCATCAACAGGTTCTAAAGCACGAGGCATACATAGCTGGTGATATAGGAAGTTCTCTCCAGAAATCATTTTTCAGGTTATTGATATTTTCCTTTGATATCGACATATTGTCATATATCTAGCACTGTGTTAGACTAGTTGGAACTTGGAAGCTACTCTTGCATTCTCAGTTTGACACTTCTATCCCATCGTTACATCAAGATATGACATATGAGCAGCCGTTAAGTGTAGTCCATCATAAGCACAATGCCCTCAGGCATATTGTCAAAACATATGCACCATATGCACCATATGTGGATGTTGAATTCTGCAATCTTATCCATTTACAATGCTTGTGGATGCAGAAATCTTTAATCTCATTCATGCATTTTTACATTTTGATTTTTATGACAGTGGAGGTTATAACTGTACTAAAGAAACCATTTTTACCCTTTTGAGGGGGTGTTATCTATTCATTTTTGTTTGGAACTTGTGTGGGGTTGTAAAACTTATATATTTGCAAGAACTTAGGAGTTCTATTGGGATAACTTGTTTTTAGGTTGTTGCTATTTTTCTTTCTGTTCAAAACGTTTATTCTATTTTTTCTACTGCTTTTTGAACATTGGATACCAGAGTTAATTGCCTGGTATTCCTGATTTTGCTTGAAACTGTGTCCTGTGACATTATTTCTGTTTTGTGTGCTACATGACCCTTGATAGCTCTTAAACACCTTAGTTACGTTGTTTCTCGGCAGAATGGATGAGATGATGCGGGGACAGAGAGGGTGGAGAGAGTTAGCTGTTTTGGGTGATAAGATAAACAAGTTCACTGGCATGATTGAAGGGTTGATATGGTCTCCAAGGGCTGGTGAGAATAGTGAGCAACATGATGATTGGGCTTTTGAAGAGGTGTAGTATTTATTCAGGGGATTGCCCTTTTGAATTGATGTCATCGCATTCCAGCTTATCATGTAGCGTATGGTATATTATTGTTCTGCCATTGTTGATATTGGAATCTGGAACTTTAGCCCATTGATATGCTTGCCATGGTTTTGCCATGAAATTTCCTATTGTACATGTGTGCCATTGAGCTTCATGATTTTGTTCACTTAACTAGCTTCATTACGCGAGCATCAATTATTGCTTATGGATTCGCTGTACCAACTGCAAAGAGTTGTTCGTGGGTCTTGGATTCCCTGCTTAATTTTGCTGGAAATTTGAGATGTTCTAATCAGAAAATGATTTCATTTGAATTTGTACAGGGGCCTCATTCTGATTTTTCTGGACCTACTTCTGGCAGCACGGCTTGTGTTGCAGTTATAAGAGACAAACATCTTGTTGTTGCAAATGCTGGTGATTCTCGATGCGTGATATCACGAAAGGGACAGGTATTTTTTAGTTAACTTGCTGTTGATGGACTTGAATAAATATTTGACACTAAAGCTTCAACAGCCTGTGAAATGGCTGATCACGTGCTGCTTTGCTATTATCCTCTGTCTTTTCTCCAAATGCTTTTGACCTCGGGATAGTGGAATACGAACTTCACACTTGTTTGTTCAGGCATACAATCTGTCCAGAGATCACAAACCTGATCTTGAGGCTGAGAAAGAGAGGATTTTGAAAGCTGGTGGCTTCATACATGCAGGACGTATCAATGGCAGCTTGAATCTTGCAAGAGCAATTGGTACTTCATACTTGCAACTTCCCTTTTCTTTTTGGCTCTTGGCTATTTCTGTGACAGCATTCTTGAATGCAAATAAACATCTAGGGATTCATTTAGCAAGGAGATATGGGTAGAACAGTTATTGAAGTATTCTAGTTTCTTCAATTGCTCCTTTTTGCTTATGCAGGTGACATGGAATTCAAGCAGAACAAGTTCTTACCTGCAGAAAAGCAAATTGTGACAGCCAATCCGGATATTAACACTGTATGAAATACTCTATGGAATACCATCTCAAGCTTATATAAACTAAGGTTTACATTTTGATTGTTTGCACCTCCATTTGTCATCTCTATACTCACATTCGATCATTCTTTTGACCAGGTTGAGCTTTGCGAGGATGATGATTTTATTGTTCTAGCATGTGATGGAATATGGTAAGAGTCTCTACTATGTTTCTCTTGTCTGCCTTCCGTGGTCTTTTGCTATTCTTGTCCTAATTCTTGGATTTGATTTGGAGATTTTACTACTTCCCAGAGCTAGCCATGTTTAGTCAATTTGCGGTTTGAGTACAAATGCCGTGCCTCAGTCAAAAGGAGCAATTGGCCTTGTGGTCTGAGTTCTGTTTTTTTTTTTTCCCGTCCTCGACCTAAGCGATAATCTATATAGGTCAATGATTCACATGAGGTCGTGCTTCATCTTCTTGAATGGATTCAGTAGTAAACATGCTCCTTGCCCTTGGGAAACTGCAACAATTAGGCTTCTATATCTGGGCATATATCCTGTTGTGTGTGGATAAATAACAGATTGACACTGAATTTAGCATCCACTGTTCATAAAGTATGAAGGTTGTCGTATTAATTTGAAAGCAGCTATTGCTAAGCATTTTCGAATGCACAAAAGAACTGAAAATGATGGCTTGTTATTTGTATTTAATTTCTTACAGGGACTGCTTGTCCAGCCAGCAATTAGTGGACTTCATTCATGAACAACTGAAGTCGGTGAGTACTTCTAGCCCCTGTACTGGGTCCTATAGTTTTGGGATCACTCTTTGAATGGATATTAATTCCCTCTCGTTCCTATGATTTTGCCTATAAACAATGTTTTAGCCCTTTTTCTTACTGATATTTGGCTAACGGGACTCTGGAAATTTTCGGCAGGAAACAAAGCTTTCAACAGTCTGCGAGAGGGTACTTGACAGGTGTTTAGCACCATCCACATTAGGGGGTGAGGGATGTGACAATATGACAATGATCTTGGTTCAGTTTAAGAAATCAGTCGAGCCAAGTAGTAGCTCAGCTGACGCAGATGGACAAACCTCTCAAGCCGAAGTTGCTGCTGTTAACCCTTCTGAGCCGATTGTACCTACTAGACCAGAGGGAGCTGAATGAAGAAGGGTATCAAGCAGATATAGTCTGCTGTTTGTTCGGTAATATTAAATTCTCTCGTCGACAATCTGTTCCTGAGGTCTGCCCTTTGCTTCCCTTTGTAAAAAAGCAGAGGACTTTGCTTTTTAATCCATGGTACTCTGCTTGAAGAGTGTGTGCTTTTTCCTCAACCACATCATCTCATTTTAGAAACTCTGTACAGGTCTTGCTGCTGACAAACGTTGATATATTGGTATATTTTGGAGTTGCTTCATGTCTCTTATTATTATCTTTTCAACAGGAACTCATTAGATTTCGAGTCGAAATGGCCAAAACCTGCTCAATCTGTTTGTTTGATCATCTTTTTTTCATGTCGGAATGAGGATATCCATATCTATTCCATATGTATGTCAAGTAAGAGCTATTTCCTGCTGAGTTTGTCTGTTTGAGGATCTTTTTGCATGTTGGAGTGAAGAAGTCTATGCAGCTATTCCAGATCCAGATGCAAAAGCTACTGTGAAATTCTGTTACACGAAAACGGGCAGAAAACAAGGAAAGAATCCTCGTTTTCAACGAGAAAGTTTGAGCATTTGTTTCCTTCATTAGAAGGACAGCAGCTCATGAGTTGCCATGAAATAGTCGTGTCACGTGTGCTGTCTTCTGCTGCTGCTTCTTATGACCTCTTTTACTAGTTGAATAATCAACTGGCTCGGATTTGTGGCGGTGGCGACCAAAGTCTCCCTTGCTGCTGTTGCTCCTGCTCTTGTTCAACAGATTGTATCTTCAGCAGATGTGTGTGCCTCCGTCTTAGAAACTTGATGAACATAAAGAGGATTCGAAATGAATGCAGAAAAGAATCTGTATCTTAAGCAGATGTGTGTGCTCCGTCTTATACTCACTGTACTTCATCCTTAAGCGTCTGCTTCCTCTGCTTGGCAGTCTCAAGCTTCTTCTGCTTTGAAACAAATTCCTGAAAGAGACAGGAAGCAAGTTTAAGATTCACAACCAAACGGGACCAATGTAGTGGCAGGAGGGAATATTCGTGGTTTTACTGGATGAAATAGACTTATTAGACTAATAACCAAACCAAGAACATTCTGCAAGTTCAAGAACTCTTGAAAGAGTACTTTCTGTCTCTCTATTCTCTAATTCCACTAAAATACCTTACAAAATAGTCTTTCTCTTTGTGGTTATTGTAATTTCCATATTATAATGAAAAAGTCTAGCCAAATTTATTTCATTAAAAATTAAGATCGATCATCGGCGAAATTGAAGTTAAGATTTATTTTAGTGTAATGTTATCTGACAAAGCAATCGTGCCTGAATTTAGCCCAACCGATTGAATCATTTTGGTCCGGTCCGGTCCAGGATCATGCCATGCCTGTTCTGACATAAAACCGGCCTGTTTGATTGGACAACCTAGCTCCCCTTGAACCCTTCAAACGACATCGTTTCTCAGAAGTGTAGGGCAGAAGAAAGACCTGCCTGCAAACGATGGCGTTTTGTTGCAAGAGAAATGAACAAGTGAGCAAAATTGCAAAAAGAACTCTCTCTCTCTCTCTGGTCCCAACTCCCAAGTCTGCATTCCACAATCCCTAATTCCGTCGAGTCCTCTGTGCTCTTCCTCTACTCCCGCGCACTGAGGCTCTTCCAGTTCACTTCCCCGCCGCACGGACAGTCGGCCAAAGTCGACCCACGGCGACTCTGCTCTGCGCCTCTCAGTATCACCGTATGATTTCATACTCTTTTAACCTCTTTTCTTTTTATTCGACAGAAACAGATGGATGCAATGTTCAATGCTCTTTTTTTTTTTTTTTGGTAAAAATCTCTGATTTGCGATTTCTGCTTTGCAATCGGGACTAGGGTTTGAACTTTCGGAGGTCGAGCCATGGAGGAATCGCTATCGGCGAATGATAAGGACACCATGGTCACTTCTTTCCTCGAGATCGCCGTCGGCCAAACCGCTGACACTGCCCGACAGTTCTTGCAGGTACTTCCCGCAATACACTATGACCCTAACGAGTGCCTTAGTAATTTCTGTTGAATATATTAGTCGGCTGCCTTCTTCTTTTTTGGGTAGAAATCTGCTGTCTTTTAAGGCAAAACTAAGAGGAGCTTTTGCTGAAGGCAATATTAAAAGTTTTGCAAATAGACCTGTTGGGTTGGACTTTGGTATGTCATTCATTCTATGGGAATTGTTATATATACAAGCGGTGTCTGTTGTAATCAAGAGATTATTGCTTCCTCTTGGCATTGCTATTGATGTAATAGAGCTTAAGGGCTCGTAAAATAGAAACAAGATGTAGATTGTGTTTTAAGTGTCGAAGGTGTTGTTTCCTGGTAGTATGCAACCCAGTAATGAAATATTGTAATGAACTAGGCCACAAGTTGGAAGCTTGACGAGGCTATTCAACTCTTCTATGTTGGCAACGAAGGACAAGTGGCACCTGCTGCACGTTCACCACCTGTTGCAGATCAGTGGACTAATGAAAATCCAGGGTATGCGGTATCAGCTGTTGTCTCATCTTAATTATCACTTGTCATTCTCATCACAAGGTAATAGTGTTTTGAACAGTTGCTAGTTGTTGCTACTTTTTTCAGTTTGCTGAATGATATTGACAATGAAAGGGTTGGAGGAGATGTTGAAGATGTAGTGCGCGCTCCTTTACCTGTAATGAGGGATACACTTTATGATGCTGCTGCTTTGTATGGGTAAGTGGCATCCTCCTCCAGTAAACTATGTGAAATGCAACTGTGATGCAGCCTTGTTTCCGCTTAGATGCGTTATTTAGCTACATTTCAAAATGTCGTCAGTCTCCCCCCACTTACCCTCTCTACACTTTAAGTGCCAGCTTTTGTTCCAAAGTTTGTAATTGTTGCATGATAGCCCTGGTTGACTGGTAGATAGATCAATAGATTAGCATTGAAGTCTTACATTACATCCTTTTCTGGTACCTGTTAGTAGCTTTGCTCATGAATATGTGATTGCAATTTCTATATTGTTTCTTTGGCCTTTTGGTCATTCACTGGAAATGAGGGCATTGACATCTTCTCTTAACTTAGAGCATCAAGGACGGGATACTCATCCCGGGAACCCAGTTCACTTATGGCTTTCCGCAACTTTAATGAGGAAACAAAGCATCCTGCGGTTTGGGAATCAGAACAAGGTGCTACGTCCTCTGCAAATACCCCGCGTGATCTTGCTTCTTTATATCGGCCACCTTTCCATTTAATGTTTCAGGGGTCATTTGAAAAGGTATAGTTCACAGTTTTTTCTTTCTCTTCTATTAGTTGATACTTCATTCTAAATTACTGAATCTCTTTCCATTTAATGTTTCTGGATGACATCAAAATTCAATTTGCTACATCCTTGACAAATCTTCTCTCGCTTAAAGCTCTGTTTTTTTATTTATTTTGCTATTGTGAATCTGGATACAACTTCTCTTATCAATTATCCTTTCCTGTTCTGCGCTTGAGTTGAATTCCTTCCTAAGTTTCAAATATTACGTGGCTTGCAAAATCCAGGCAAAAGGTGCAGCATCTGTTCAGGACAAATGGCTTCTCATCAACTTACAGTCCACAAAGGAGTTTAGCTCACACATGGTATCTGTGCTCCCTTGGTTCACTTGACATCTGAAATGCCTTCAATCTATCTAACCATAAGCATTCCAAGTTTCTAACATTTTTTATTTTTGTGCTCTCACTACATCTACTTGTATAATGTTGTAGCTGAACAGGGATACATGGGCCAATGAAGCCGTCTCTCAGACCATTAGCACCAACTTCATATTTTGGCAGGTTGGTATAGTAGCAGTTTCACTTGATGGACTTGTTCCAAGATTCCTTAATATTTTAGTTTATTTTTCGAGAAAACTAAAAGACTCATTAACAATAGTATTTTCTACCATTAATGTACATTTCTGTATTTAACTTGCTAATTATCTGGTACCTTGCTCTTCTCTCCTTACCAAAAACTCTCACTTAAATCCATTTCCATTTGTTTTGAACTGTCTAATGAACACCCTATTTAGCCTTGTTCTGACATTTTACGCTGTTATTGAAGATCAAATTACGGGAAATGCGCCTTATATTTTTTGTTGTAGTGTTGATCTGTATTTTCAAATTTAGGTGTGCTTTCCCTGGGATTCCATTGAAGTCTGAGGGTTTCTCGTCTTTTGAAAGAGATTATTCAAAGACCATGTAAATAAGTACAATTTATGTGAGGCCACTTGTCTGATCTTGTCCACGTAAATAGGTATATGATGATACAAGTGAGGGTCAGAAAGTTTGTACGTATTACAAACTAGATTCTATTCCAGTGGTGCTAGTCATTGATCCAATCACCGGACAAAAAATGCGCTTATGGTGTGGTATGGTACAACCTGAAAGTCTACTCGAGGTATGTTTAATGCTTTTGACTTGACACTACTTCTCATTGGTATAGTTATTCCTGTAAATGTGTTCTTAATCAATCAGATGTTTCTTCAGGATCTGGTTTCATATTTGGATGGTGGCCCAAGGGACCACCATAAAAGTTTGTCTAACAAACGCCCCAGGGGAGGTTCTCTGACACCATCTAAGAACAAAGGTAATTATTACTCTTGGTGATCGCCAAGTTAGACACATTGGTGTAAGTTGGGGGACAGTGAGCATATGTTTTGGGCTTTGCTGGCGACTCCTTAAGTTTTGCAAACAATGTCATCTCCCTATGGGATTTATAACTCAAAGCCAAATGTAACATAATTATCGGATTCTACTGATTGATTGTTCCTGCCTAGTATCTGGAGAATATGCTTGAGTTTGATAATGTAATGAATATTCTGTTTCCTCCTAAGCACTTATCTTGCTTTTGTCTGTGTTATTTGTTAGAAGTAGAACTCTTTGCCTTTATAATTGGTAAGGGGTAACCTGTTATTTCGCTTTTGACTTGGTCCTAATGGGGGGGGGTGAAAGCATGTTTCTCTTTATCTATGCGCTTGTGCTTTGTCATGCTTTTGCTCATGGAACCTGGCGTCTTTATGCATTATAGATGAAATTAATGAAGAAGTTGAGCAAGTGCCACAAGCTGTATCTGCTGCGACAGAGACAATGGCAGACCCAGCTGTGGCGGTTTTGAACAATAACAGTGTTAGTGACACCAAGAAGATGGAAGAAGTGAGTTTGTGTTCGAAGACCGAGTATCCACCCTTGCCTGAAGAACCCAAGGGCGACAAGACCCTCATGTGTCGGGTTGGACTTCGACTTCCCGATGGGCGTAGGGTTCAGAGGAGTTTCCTGAAAACTGATCAAGTCCAGGTAAAGAAATCTTGGCTAGTTGTTATATTTAGTTTTCATATCCTAGTGACACATCTACATTTGAAAAATGGCGGTTGCATGCTGCACTGCAAGTATAGAGTAATTTCTGAACTGGAAACTTTCTACTCTCATCGTCCCAGACAACTGGTTCATTGTTTGTTCTGTGTGTGTTTCAGTTATTGTGGTCATTCTGCTGTGCGGAATTGAAGGAAGCTCAGACAAGACGATTTCGGCTCACACAAGCGATCCCAGGAGCCAAGTGTCTGGATTTCGAGGGAGGTCTGACCTTCGGGGAGTCGGGGCTGGACAACTCTATGATTCTGGTTGCGTGGGAATGACCGGCCGGGCCAGTGTGAAGCAGCATTCTTCTGTTGGAAAGGCTACCTACGGCTCCATCTCTTCCCAGCCGTGCAAAGACCAATTTGGCTTGCTTTTGTTCAGCTGTTTTTGTGTAAATACTCGCGAGACTGTTCTTCCTTACCAGTGGTACAGGGTTCTTTCGTGTATTGGGAGTGACACTGGTACATCGTTGTTAAGTTAAATCTGCCGTGGTGCCTTTGCCCTCCGCTTCTCATTTCCGTTATGTGTTATAAAAAATTCAAGGTAGCAAATGAATGGGATGGCAATGGAACGGGTTCTTTAAACCATCCATGTTCTTCTTTTCTGATATCCGTGGATAATATCTTTTTTTTTTGCCGATCGGAACCTGTAGGTGGATAATATCCATTATGTATATCCAATGTTACTATATTTATCATTTAACGTATAGATATTTATAATGATGAAGCCAACAAAAATACAAGTATGCAACTCTAGTTTAATACGAATTCAATGCACTCAGTCATAAAACATCCATAATCCATAAAAAAGTACAATATTATTCAAATCATTCATCTAGAACTTCACATTTTCTAATCCATAAATAAGTAACATAATCTTGTTAAAAAGGAGAAAGAATTGAATGAGTGAACAGCAAATTGGTTTGAGTGACCACACAATTACATTTCGGCTCTTTATTATTTTATGTTATTACCCTTCTTTTCATTGACATATTACAATGTGATCTCTCTATTTTATTCATATATAAAAAACTCACTTAGTGTGTATGAGTATTGTGCGGATCTAAAATTCATAACTATCCATTCCCATCAAACTTTTACGAATTTTACTCATACCTGTCTTATAAATCATACCCTACCAATGCATGATTTTCTGCATTACATAGTTGCTTATCATCCATACTATCAAATTATTTTGTCTAATAATATTTGTCATCTTAAAAATGAAATTCAGGTATCAAATTGAAAACATTAAAAACATTTCATCGAAAAAAGGAGGTTTGGGATTGTGATTTTCATCTAAAAAACGAAATTTAGGTATCAAATTATAAACGCGCGACCTCTGAGGCTGAACCTGGTTGCTGAAGCACGGTCGCCGTCACTTTGTACCCACAATGTTATCGGTCAAGGTACTCTTAACTTCCCGACTCGGCAATCGGTGTTTGATTCCGGTGGGAGCCTTTTCCGTTGCCCGGTTCTCTAAACTCGCCGGGAGTTCAACCAGTACAAGCTCTCCTTTAGTTGACTACCTGGTTTCAAATTTCCAGTTCCCTGAAACTCAAGCCCTCTCCATCGCGGCTCGATTCCACCATCGCCAGTCTTCCCAAAAGGCGCAAGGTTTGTTCACGTTCCTACGCGGCCTCGGTTTCTCTCAGGACCATATACGATCTACTGTCTGTGGGGCTCCTCAGATTCTGTTCGCTGGTGTTGACAATAACCTTAAACCCAAGATGGAGCTGTTTCAGAAACTGGGTTTCGAGGGTCCTGGTCTTGGTAAGTTTGTCTCTAAGAATGCTGGTGTTTTAACATCTAGTCTGGAGAAGAGGCTGCGTCCTCGAGTTCATTTTTTGCTAGGAAATTTTTATCAGAAGGATGTGCTTAAGGCTATAGAAAAATGCAGTTTGCTTATATTTAAGCACCCAGATTCTAGATTGCTGTCAAACGTAGCTTTGTTGCGAAGCTGTGACATTGTAGGGTCTCAGCTCTCCATGCTGTTGAGGATGCTGCCTAGGGTTTTTCTGAGGAAAGAATGTCAACTTAGAGGCATCGTTTCGAGGACTTTGGATTTCGGGTTCTCAATGAAATCAAGGATGTTTGTACATGGGTTGTGTACTGTTAGTTGCTATAGCAAGGCGACAATCGACCGGAAGTTTGCCGTGTTTGAGGGATTTGGGTTTTCGAGGGAAGAATGCATTGCAATGTTCAGAATAGCTCCGGCCGTGGTGAGGTGTTCTGATGTGAAGTTAACGTCTGGGGTTGATTTCTTTTTGAACACCATGAATCTGGCAAAGGAGGCGGTGGTTCGTAGTCCTGGACTGTTGATGTATAGCATGAAGGAAAGAATTATTCCTCGATATCGAGTTCTGGAGATTATGGAATCGAAGGGGCTGTTGAAGAAGAAGCCAAACTTTAGCACCGTTGTGTTATATACAAGTGAACAATTTCTGGAAAAGTTTGTATTCATGTACCGAGATCATGCAAAGGAACTATTAAGGGTTTACAATGGTCACAATGTGGATTCCTCTGAAGATGCAACTTGTTTGTAGGTGTCTGTAATTTGATTTCATCCAGTTACCTCACCTGGAGACCTTGTTGCAAATGCTTTTAATGCGAGGGTTCTAACTTCTAAAGGTAGGTTGTGGATTTGAACGTTGGCGAGGGTCCATGGTTCTTAGAATGGGAAGGAATTGCAGATGTTAAGTGACTTCATCTTGGACATTTTCTATTTCATCGAACCAAGAAAGTGTTGAGTTCCTGGGTACTTGTCAGTGATTATGGATCGGATGCGAGAAAGCAGAAACTAATTTGATCGTGTGGCGAAGATGAAGGCAAGAAACCTTTTTTCTAGGCCATCAATTTTGGTGATGCAATGATTTTATCAACAAGTTTTCTTACTCATATTGTTAAGATAATGAAGGGGAGTGGCTACTCCCGTATAATCTAGATTAGTCTCTTGAGAGAGAAAAATGTATTACCAGGTCAGTCGGCCACTTACCCTTGTCTATGTTTTCTTCTGCAAGGTTTTGCTGGTTAACTTGAAATATCATGCTGCAATTTCTGATGGTGTAAGAAACTTAAGTTTTTACAAGAATGTCTAATAGCCAAGATCCTGAAGGGCATTTCTCATATAGACATCACTCTTCCCTTGCCAGGGTTAAGACACCTTTGAATGTATGTCCTTGTTCAAGCAAGGAGACATGATTGCAGCTATGGCCATTTATGCCTGAATGTTCTTAAGCAGTTGGAGAACTATAAAAGTCCTCGATCATTTGATTTCAAGCAAGCTCTAGGTTTACTCAAACAATTGACTTGACTTCTAAAATGGCCTTGCAGGCCAGCTATCAAGCTTGTATTCAGCATGATAAGATGTTTGATGATCTTTGAAGCGTTTCTTAAGGATTGGTTAGCTTTGAAGTTGCAGTTTGAAACCAAGGGAATCTCAAGATCATTGCTTGAAAAGGAGCAGAGAACAAGAAAGATATGGACTTTCATTTAGTACAAATGAATCAAAAGAATAATAATTAACTTCCCTCCCACAAGAAACATGACATTCTGGGGCTGAAACTAAGAAACCATCACCCATCATTCCGAGAGGAATCAAAACAGGAAGCACTGGAGAAGCAGCAGTAGGGAACCCAAGCAAGCAACAAGACCGAAGCTGGACGAAGCTGCTGCTGCACCAGTCGTGGGCGCAACAGCAGGAGACATAACCTGCTGCGGCTGGTCTTCTTCTGCAGAACCAGGTGAAGGAGCAGGAGCAAAACCAGGAGACGCAGCAGCAGCAGCAGTTCTGGGAGACAAGACGACGATGATCACCTTCTGACCTTCCTTGCAATGTCCATCAGCTCCGCTGATGAAGTAGTGCGCGCCGGCTCTCTCCAGCTTCACCTTGGTGTTCCCGTCTTTGTACTCCGCGATGGGGTCGGTGACGTTGCAGGCGAGGTAAGCTTTCTTCGACACTTCCAGCACCGAATCCTTGGTCCCATCATACTTCCACACTGCAACCGCCAGAAAAAGGAGGAAAAACAGAGGATTAGTTAATTTAATCTTCATCAAGGCAGGGGAAATGATAGTTCAAAACGGACGGGGTTCGGAGGGATGAACGAACGAACCGAGAGAATCGCCGATGCGGAAGCGAGTGCGTTGAGCCCATTTGTTGAGGGAATCGGACTCGGAGGTTGGGATGGTCCAGCCGTCCGACTTGCCCCCGACTGTTATCTCTTTGGCTTCTGCGCAGAAGCAGAGGAGGCAGAGGAGCAGATATGAAGAAGAGAAGAAGAGAAGAGCTGTGCGAGAGGCGGCCATTGAGGTGGTGAAATAGAGACGAGCAGTGTAGCAAGTAAGTGCTGGCTGTTGCTTCTGAAAGGGAGAGTGTGCAGAGAGGGTTCCTGATTCTGGTGGAGTGGAGTGAAGTGCAAGCTTTGAAATTGGTAAGCATTTATAGGGAGAAAGAAGGAACGAGATTGAAGAAGAAGTAGCCGTTGTGAGAATGGTGGCCCAATTCTGGGTCTGGTCTGGCTCTGATTCTGGTGCATCAAAAGAATACAATCACAACGGCCATTTCTTTACAGAAAGAGGGCTCCTACAAATTTCTAGTCCTCTTTCTTTTTTCAGTTTACACATTTCATCCCCAATCTTCCTTTTCTGGCGTATTTAGGTTTGTCTATGACTTGAGAGTCGAGTGCGAATATAGTCTCGTATCGTCACGTTCAACGGTTCAACATTCATTTGTATACCAATCAAATGGCAGCCGCACCACAGAGGAGAACGAAGGTGAACAATGAAAAGGGCCATTACATCATAATCTCGACGGCATTGTCTCAATACAAAAATGAGCAACAAGAGTTTTACACCTGATAACAATTTTATCTACTAAATTGTGAATCTTACCCTGTTTGGCTTCAAAAGAAAGGAACGGGACCACAGAATGATCCCTCTGCAAACCCAGGAAAATTTATTGATTCAATCAATCAATCAATCTTCACGGATGAGTAGATGAGCCTCGTGAACCAGAAGCACGCATAGAAACCGATGGTGCCAGTCAGCACAAAGAACGCATACGAAGCGATCAGCATGTAGCCGAAGTACAACGCTCCAGAGACGAGCTTCGTGATTTCGAGCTTGGTGAAGAAGTAGAATGTGGCATACAGGAAAAGGTACACTGCAGAAGATCCTGAGGTGAGGTACGATCTCCACCACCACAGATAGTCCTCGCTGCAGAGCTGGAAGTAGCAGAGCACGACGGTGATCTCAGCACAGGTGATGATGAGGATGATGAACACCAAGAAGAGGAATCCGAAGATGTAGTAGAACTGGTTCAGCCATATAGAGGTGAGGATGAAGAACAGCTCGATGAAGACGGCTCCGAATGGGAGTATCCCACCGATCAGGATCGAGAAGGCGGGGTTCATGTACCAAGCTTGCTCCGGAATCTGTCTGGGGATCTTGTTGGTCTTCACAGGATCCTCCAAAGCTGTCTTCTTGAACCCGATGTAGCTCCCCACAAAGACTAGTGGGACCGAGATGCCGAACCACAAGAACACCAAGGCAAACATTGTGCCGAAGGGGACAGCTCCGGATGACTTCTGGCCCCATATGAGAGCATTCAAGACGAAGAAGATGGCAGAGACGATCCCAGGGAACATGATTGCTGTTCGGAGTGCAATCTTCTTCCATTCAGTGCCTTTGAATAGCTTGTATAGTCGGGAAGATGCGTACCCGGCAAACAGGCCCATGAAGACCCAGAGCAAAAGCATGGCTGTCATGAGGCCACCTCGGTTAGATGGGGAGAGGAAACCAAGAATGGCAAAGAGCATTGTGACAAGGATCATGCAGAAGAACTGGACACCAGTTCCCACATAGACGCAGAGTAGTTCCGAGCTCATTGGTGGCCTGAAAACATCACCATGGACGAGTTTCCATCCAGTTTCTTCTTGAGCCTCTTCTTGGGTCTCTAGTTCATTGTACTTGGAGATGTCACGGTAAAGTGTCCTCAGCATGATCATTGCTACCATGCCGGAGAGGAAGAGAACAATCATCAAGGAGTTGACGATTGAAAACCAGTGGATTTGATCATCACTCATCAGAAGATATGCATCCCATCTTGACGCCCACTTCACATCACTCTCCTATAAAGATGGATCATGAACAAGGATTAGAATGGATAGCATATGACTTACTATAGATAAACGAAACTACTACCCCCATGAGGTGATATCATCACGTTTTATGATGAAAAGCCATAGGAAACAAATCGCCAGGTCTAAACCATGACAACATAACAGACATGGATCGTTGGACTAAAGAGTTCACCTGGAAATCAACGTCATAAGTGAAAACAATCTCCTTTTTGTCATCCACTTCCTGGGGAGTGTTTGAATTGATAACAGTACGCTTAGTATGAGGATCACAGGTAGTTAAACGTGTCTTATCCTCAGCCCATTTCCCCTCATATTCGTGCTTGATACTGGATTGTACAAATACTCAGGTCAGGGCAGCAAACTAGAACGGTACAAGAGAAATGGGTATCGCAAACACCCAGAATGCAGTGGATTTGTCAAAGAAAGGAACCAACCCAGAGCAACTGACCTGTATGGCTTCACTTCAAAACCCACAATTCTTGCAGCGTCAGTTTGCAGATCCCTGTGAAACTTGACAGTGAATGCCAAGTGGTTGTGAATGAAATATTTTTCCTCTTTGCTCTGCATATGGTCAGACAACTGTAAGGAAAAGAAGAAATAACAAGACGACATAAAAGAACAAAGTTCTCAAATGCTGGTCACTTACCCCGCTATATTGGCCTTTGAATCCAACATGGTAACCAAGCTGAAAGATAGTAGGGGACTCCTGATCCAGCCTCCTTATTGCAACTACAAGAGGCAGATTATCGAGGATCCTGTTACACAGATGACAGAACAGTTAAGAATGAAACTTCAAAACAACAATGGAACAGTGACAATGTAGCCCTTGTGCGTTCTTGTACAAACCAAATCTTACATGTTGACCCTGTATTCATCATCGATCTTCTCCTTAAACTCCTTAGCAGTCTTGGTATCAAGATTAACCCGGCAAAGAACATTGCACATTTTGGGTTCCCTCATTTTAAACTGCAATGAATAAGCACAGTAAAATAAGTTGCTCTGCAAAAAGAAACATAAATCCAGACTCCAATTAATACTGACCACATAGGGAGAGTTCTCAATTCGATCCCCACGAAGAACTTCACCGAGATTCTCTGCACTGTCCACGATCTTTGCTGGCCGGCAGAAGGGCAGAGAATAGAAGGAGTAAGGAAGCTGCGTCTTTGTAGAGGTCAGCTTGTTCACCTTCACTCTCAACTCATCTCCCTGCACTCAGAGCAAACCAGTATGAGATCAGAATACAAGAATCCCACAACACTAAGAAAAAGGCTCGACGGTGGAAACATTACACCAGTTCTGCTCCCATAACAACCTCCACTATATCACACCAAAAGATCCAAGAGGAATTCCCGATTCAGCTAAAAACTCGGTATTCAGTATTCAGAATTGAAGCATCGACGAACAGAAGCGGCAATAACCTACAGTACTCTGTGTAATCTAGTAAAGCCAATCCTGGACCACATTCGGTGCCTTAAAACAGCCTAAATCTGGCAAATCCGAGATGAAATCTATACTAAACATGCACAGGGACAATGGCTGAGATTCAGTAACTGTAGGATTCGTTACTAAGCTCCTTTGCACCAAGACCGAATCTAACACAGAAGAACATAAATTGGAAAGCAGATCGGAGGATATGAAGTGCAGATCAATGGAGAGAGGGAGAACCTTGGTGAAATCCTCGGGAGCGACACCGGGGAGGTAGAAAGAGCGAGCGCCATGGACGAGAAGCAAGAGAAGGAGGAGAGTGGAGATCGGGGCGGCGAATGGAGAAGACGATCTTCTGCATCTTCCTCCTGCAGGCGCCATTGAAGAAGAGACGGAGAGCTCTCCCTTCGACGAGATTCAGAGAAGAAAGAGAGACGGTGGCGGGTTCGTAGATCTGGAGAGGCCGGGTGAGATATAGAGAGGGGGACGAGAGGGAGGAGTACGAGGGATTTGTTTTTCTGTTGTTATGGTGACTCGATAGTCGATAGCATACAATAAAAAAATATAAAAGACGGAGGATTAGAGAGAGACAAGAGGGTCAACTAACTACTAAGGAAGGAGATCGAAATAAAATTATTATTTTTTTTTGTAAAAAAGAAAATTAAGAGAGAAAAATTAATTAATTAAACCAGAACTTCTGGGACTGGATCCGGGGGAGGAGTGAGTGAGGAAGACGTTGCACCGTCTCTGCCTCTCTCTGCGTCTTTCGTTCTCTTCTGTCGGTGGGAAAGCAACGTTTGGCAATAGGTCGGGTTGGGTCAAACCCAAACCCAAACCCAAATTTATGGATTTATTCGTTAAAAAAAAATTGGGATAAAATTCACTGGGTTTGAAAAACTCAAATCCAACCCAACTCGCTGGGTACACATGGGTTTTTGTGATAAACAAATTTACAATAACAAGTTCCTATCAAAATAAAAGTCAAATATCAATATCTCAATACAAATTATCCATATGTAAAACACCATTCTAGAAACTTCAAGCAAATCACAAATTAACTATACAAATTGTTCAACACCAATCTAGAAAACTCAAGAAAATTGAAGCAAATCACAAATTATCCATAAACAACATGATTAATTGAAAACTTCTTACTCCTTGTCAATTAAGTTTCTTCACTCTCCACTTGATAATATCAACTTCATTCTACACAATTAGAAAGGAAAAACTAGACATTTCTCCACAAACATAAAGAAGATTAGTAGTTTAGAAAATGGCCTTTAGAATCCAAAGAAAATTACCTTCCAGTTATACATATTATAATGCATGTTTTATTTATAAGTAAGTTGAAGTTTAAGAACACGCTTTCTTTTAAGAAGTACTTTGCCTTCAAGAAGGTGAAACCGTTTTAAGAATTTTTAGTCGCTAGCGCTAGTTCGTTGCCATTTGAGATTTTCATATAGAGCAGCAGTTATGCTCTTGAGATATTTAAGTGAGCAGCAGTTATGCTCTTGAGATTTTTAAGATGAGCAACAATTATGCTCTTGAGAATCGTGGAAGAAGAGCCTTCCACGATAAGTTTAAGTTTAAGGAAAGCCTGGAGGGCTTCTCATACGTATGAGTTGGCAACCAGACTAGCTAGTGAGGGATCCCCGTGTCAGTCAAGAATTTTAAGTGGAGATTTGAGCTTTAAGGATACAGTTTTAAGAGTTAAGATTTTTAATAGTGGAAGTACAAAACAACTTCCACTAAGTGATCAAGTATTAATAAGATGTTAAACGTAAGGCCGTACACTGACCCCATCTCACTCACCAGTTTGAAGAGCTAGAGGAGCTAGAGGAGCAGTTAGTGAACAGCGAGTTCGAGGGTAGCCAGCTAGTGGAGAGCAGTATAAGCGTCACGGAGGATGCTTAGTCAAGGTTTCCAGTAGCAACAACATTAGAGTTATTAGTTATTTACATTTATGGTTATGAGTATAGACTAGAGATCATTTTGAGATTTTAAGTACTGAGTTTGCCCATGTCTTAGGGCGTTGCTTTGAACTACAAGTTTGTGTGTTCAGTATTTTATTTATGAAAAATTTTCCCGCTGCAATTTAAGATTTGAGTATTTTATTTATTGGGGGCATTTTAGTAAAAGTAGTCCATGCCGGGTTAGGGTGTTTCAAAATCTGTGATGGTACCCCTTTGCAATCTGCAAAAAATTGACACGGAATAAATCCGCCCAAATCAGTACTTAATGGGCTTAATCATCGTTGAAGAATAGTCTCGGGACGAATCCGTGATCTGTAGCCTTCAAAATCCAAAGAAAATGGCCTTTCGACGGCCACAAAATTACAAAAAATGGCATTCGAAAATTTTTTGGCCCAAATCGGTGCTTAATGGCCTTATCATCCATGGAGAATAGGATCAATAGACTTCATTAATGGTGGAGAATAGCCTGGGCCCGATTCCGTGATCTGTAGCATCCAGAATCGAAATAAAATGGCATTTCAGAAAAATCGCCCAAAATCTGTGATGGTACCCATTTGCAATATGCCAAAAATTGACCCAGAATAAATCCGCCCAAATCGGTGCTTAATGGACTTAATCATCATTGAAGAATAGTCTCAGGCCAAATCTGTGATCTGTAGCCTTCAAAATGCAAAGAAAATGGTCTTTCGACGCCTACAAAATTACGAAAATGCCATCCGAAAATAAATTGGCCCAAATTGGTGTTTAATGTACTTATCATCCGTGGAGAATATGATCAATAGACTTCATTATCGTTGGAGAATAGCCTCGGCCCGATTCTGTGATCTGTAGACTCTAGAATAGAAATAAAATGGCATTTAAGAAAATCGCCCAAAATCGCCCTTTGCAATCTTCCAAAAATTGACCCGGAATAATTCCGCTCAAATCTATGCTTAATGGACTTAATCATCGTTGAAGAATAGTCTCATGTCGAATCCGTGATCTGTAGCCTTCAAAATCCAAAGAAAATGGCCTTTCGACGCCCACAAAATTACGAAAAATGTCATCCGAAAATAAATTGGCCAAAATCGATGTTAAATTGGCCCAAATTGGTGTTTAATGTACTTATCATCCGTGGAGAATATGATCAATAGACTTCATTATCGTTGGAGAATAGCCTCGGCCCGATTCTGTGATATGTAGACTCTAGAATAGAAATAAAATGGCATTTAAGAAAATCGCCCGAAATCGCCCTTTGCAATCTTCCAAAAATTGACCCGGAATAATTCCGCTCAAATCTATGCTTAATGGACTTAATCATCGTTGAAGAATAGTCTCATGTCGAATCCGTGATCTGTAGCCTTCAAAATCCAAAGAAAATGGCCTTTCGACGCCCACAAAATTACGAAAAATGTCATCCGAAAACAAATTGGCCAAAATCGATGTTTAATGGACTTATCATCCATGGAGAATAGGATAAATAGACTTCATTATCGATGGAGAATAGCCTCGGCCTGTTTCCGTGATCTGTAGCCTCCAGAATCGAAAGAAAATGACATTTCTGAAAAATCGCCCAAAATCTTTGATGGTACGTACCCCTTTGCAATCCGCCAAAAATTGACCCGGAATAAATTCTCTCAAATCGGTGCTTAATGGACTTAATCATCATTGAAGAATAGTCTCAGGCCGAATACGTGATCTGTAGCCTTCAAAATGCAAAGAAAATGGCCTTTCGACGGCCACAAAATTACGAAAATGCCATTCAAAAATAAATTGGCCCAAATCGGTGCTTTATGGACTTATCATCCATGGAGAATAGGATCAATAGACTTCATTATTGGTGGAGAATAGCCTGGGCCCGATTCCGTGATCTGTAGCCTCCAGAATCGAAAGAAAATGGCATTTCGAAAAAATCGCCCAAAATTTGTGATGATATCCCTTTGCAATCTGCCAAAAATTGACCCTGAATAAATCCGCCCAAATCGGAGCTTAATGGACTTAATCATCGTTGAAGAATAGTCTCAGGCCGAATCCGTGCCCCTTAGCCTTCAAAATCCAAAGAAAATGATCTTTCGACGTCCACAAAATTACGAAAATGGCCTTTCGACGCCCACAAAATTACGAAAATACCATCCGAAAATAAATTGGCCAAAATCGGTGTTTAATGGACTTATCATCAATGGAGAATAGGATCAATAGACTTCATTATCGATGGAGAATAGCCTCGGCCTGATTCCGTGATCTGTAACCTCAAGAATCGAAAGAAAATGACATTTCGGAAAAATCGCCCAAAATCTTTGATGGTACCCCTTTGCAATCCGCCAAAAATTGATCGCAATAAATCCCCCAAATCGGTGCTTAATGGACTTAATCATCGTTGAAGAATAGTCTCAGGCCGAATCCGTGATATGTAGCCTTCAAAATCCAAATAAAATGGCCTTTCGACGCCCACAAAATTACAAAAATGCCATCCGAAAATAAATTGGCGCAAATCGGTGCTTAATGGACTTATCATCCGTGGAGAATAGGATTAGTAGACTTCATTATCGGTGGAGAATAGCCTCGGCCTGATTTCGTGATCTGTAGCCTCCAGAATCGAAAGAAAATGACATTTCGGAAAAATCGCCCATAATATGTGATGGTACCCCTTTGCAATCTGCCAAAAATTGACAAGGAATAAATCCGCCCAAATCGGTGCTTAATGGACTTAATCATCATTGAAGTATAGTCTCAGGGCGAATCCGTGATCTGTAGCCTTCAATATCCAAAGAAAATGGCTTTTCAACGCCCACAAAATTACGAAAACGCCATCCGAAAATAAATTGACCCAAATCGGTGCTTAATGGACTTATCATCCGTGGAGAATAGGATCACTAGATTTCATTATTGTTGGATAATACCCTAGGCCTGATTCCGTGATCTGTAGGCTCCAGAATCGAAAGAAAATGGCATTTCGGAAAAATCGCCTAAAATCAATGATGGTACCACTTTGCAATCTGCCGAAATTTGACCCGAAATAAATCCGCCCAAATCGGTGCTTAATGGACTTAGTGATCGTTGAAGAATAGTCTCAGGCCGAATCCGTGATCTGTAGCCTTCAACATCCAAAGAAAATGGCCTCTCGACGGCCACAAAATTACAAAAATGCCATCCGAAAATAAATTGGCCCAAATCGGTGTTTAATGGACTTATCATCCGTGTAGAATTGGATCAATAGACTTTATTATTGGTGGAGAATAGCCTCGGCCTGATTTCGTGATCTGTAGCCTCCAGAATCGAAAGAAAATGGCATTTCGGAAAAATCGACCAAAATCGGTGATGGTACCCCTTTGCAATCTGCCAAAAATTGACCAGGAATAAATCCGCCCAAATCGGTGCTTAATGGACTTAGTCATCGTTGAAGAATAGTCTCAGGCCAAATTCGTGATCTGTAGCCTTCAAAATCCAAAGAAAATGGCCTCTCGACGCCCACAAAAATACGAAAATGCCATCCGAAAATAAATTGGCCCAAATCGGCGTTTAATGGACTTATCATCCGTGGAGAATAGGATCAATAGACTTCATTATCGGTGGAGAATAGCCTCGGCCTGATTTCGTGATCTGTAGCCTCCAGAATCGAAAGAAAATGGCATTTCGGAAAAATCGCCCAAAATCGGTGATGGTACCCCTTTGCAATCTGCCAAAAATTGACCCGGAATAAATCCGCCCAAATTGGTGCTTAATGGACATAATCATCGTCGAGGAATAGTCTGACGCCGAATCTTTGATCTGTAGCCTTCAAAATCCAATGAAAATGGCCTCTCGACGCACACAAAATTACGAAAATGCCATCCGAAAATAACTTGGCCCAAATTGGTGTTTAATGGACTTATCATCCGTGGAGAATAGGATGAATAGACTTCATTAACTGTGTAGAATAGCCTCTTCCTGATTCCGTGATCTGTAGCCTCCAAAATCGAAAGAAAATGGATTTTCGGAAAAATCGCCCAAAATCTGTGATGGTTCCCCTTTGCAATTTGCCAAAAATTGACACGGAATAAATCCGCCAAAATCGGTGCTTAATGGACTTAATCCTCGTTGAAGAATATTCTCAGGCCGAATCCGTGATCAGCCTTCAAAATCCCCAAAAAATGGCCTTTCAACGCCCAGAAAATTACGAAAACGCCATCCGAAAATAAATTGGCCCAAATCGGTGCTTAATGGGCTTATCATCCGTGGAGAATAAGATCACTAGATTTCATTATTGTTGCAGAATAGCCTCGGCCTGATTCCGTGATCTGTAGGCTCCAGAATCGAACAAAAATGACATTTCGGAAAAATCGCACAAAATCTGTGATGGTACCCATTTGCAATCTGCCAAAAATTGTCCCGGAATAAATCCGTCCAAATCGGTGCTTAATGGACTTATTCATCGTTGAAGAATAGTCTCAGGCCGAATCCGTGATCTGTAGCCTTCAAAATTCAAAGAAAATGGACTTTCAAAGCCCACAAAATTACGTAAATGCCACTGAAATTAAATTGGCCCAAATCGGTGTTTGATGGACTTATCATCCGTGGAGAATAGGATCAATAGACTTCATTATTGGAGGAGAATAGCGTCGGCCTGATTCCGTGATCTGTAGTGTCCAGAATTGAAAGAAAATGGAATTTCGGAAAAATCGCCCAAAATCTGTGATGGTACTCCTTTGCAATCTGCCAGAAATTGAGCCGGAATAAATCCGCCCAAATCGGTGGTTAATGGACTTAATCATCATTGAATAATAGTCTCATGCTGAATCCGTGATCTGTAGCATTCAAAATCAAAAGAAAATGGCCTTTCGACCCCCACAAAATTACGAAAATGGCATCCGAAAATAATTTGGCCCAAATCGGTGTTTAATGGACTTATCATCTGTGGAGAATATGATCAATAGACTTCATTATCGGTGGAGAATATCCTCGGCCTGATTCCGTGATCTGTGGCCTCCAGAATCGAAAAAATGGCATTTCGGAAAAATGGCCCAAAATCTGTGATGGTACCCCTTTGCAATCTGCCAAAAATTGACCCGGAATAAATCCGCCCAAATCGGTGCTTAATGGACTAAGTCATCGTTGAAGATTAGTGTCAGGCCGAATCCGTGATCTGTAGCCTTCAAAATCCAAAGAAATTGGCCTCTCGACGCCCACAAAATTACGAAAATGCCATCCGAAAATAAATTGGCCCAAATCGGTGTTTAATGGACTTATCATCCGTGGAGAATAGGATCAATAGACTTCATTATCGGTGGAGAATAGCCTCAGCCTGATTTCGTGATTTGTAGCCTCCAGAATCGAAAGAAAATGGCATTTCGGAAAAATCGCCCAAAATCGGTGATGGTATACACCCCTTTGCAATCTGCTAAAAATTGACCCGGAATAAATCCGCCCAAATTGGTGCTTAATGGACTTAGTCATCATTGAAGAATAGTCTCAGGCCGAATCCGTGATCTGTAGTCTTCAAAATCCAAAGAAAATGGCCTCTCGACGCCCACAAAATTACGAAAATGCCATCCGAAAATAAATTGGCCCAAATCGGTGTTTAATTGACTTATCATCCGTGGAGAATTGGATCAATAGACTTTATTATCGGTGGAGAATAGCCTCGGCCTGATTTCGTGATCTGTAGCCTCCAGAATCGAAAGAAAATGGCATTTCGTAAAAATTGCCCAATATCGGTGATGGTACCCCTTTGCAATATGCCAAATATTGACCCGGAATAAATCCGCCCAAATCGGTGGTTAATGAACTTAGTCATCGTTGAAGAATAGTCTCAGGCCGAATCCGTGATCTGTAGCCTTCAAAATCCAAAGAAAATGGCCTCTCGACGCCCACAAAATTACGAAAATGCCATCCGAAAATAAATTGTCCCAAATCGATGTTTAATGGACTTATCATCCGTGGAGAATAGGATCAATAGACTTCATTATCGGTGGAGAATAGCCTCGGCCTGATTTCGTGATCTGTAGCCTCCAGAATCGAAAGAATATGGCATTTCGGAAAAATCGCCCAAAATCGGTGATGGTACCCCTTTGCAATCTGCCGAAAATTGACCCGGAATAAATCCTCCCAAATCGGTGGTTAATGAACTTAGTCATCGTTGAAGAATAGTCTCAGGCCGAATCCGTGATCTGTAGCCTTCAAAATCCAAAGAAAATGGCCTCTCGACGCCCACAAAATTACGAAAATGCCATCCGAAAATAAATTGTCCCAAATCGATGTTTAATGGACTTATCATCCGTGGAGAATAGGATCAATAGACTTCATTATCGGTGGAGAATAGCCTCGGCCTGATTTCGTGATCTGTAGCCTCCAGAATCGAAAGAATATGGCATTTCGGAAAAATCGCCCAAAATCGGTGATGGTACCCCTTTGCAATCTGCCGAAAATTGACCCGGAATAAATCCTCCCAAATCGGTGCTTAATGGACTTAGTCTTCGTTGAAGAATAGTCTCAGGCCGAATCCGTGATCTGTAGCCTTCAAAATCCAAAGAAAATGGCCTATCGACGCCCAAAAAATTACGAAAATGGCATCAGAAAATAAATTGGCCCAACTCGGTGTTTAACAGACTTATCATCCGTGGAGAATAGGATCAATAGACTTCATTATCGGTGGAGAATACCCTCGGTCTGATTTCGTGATCTGTAGCCTCCAGAATCGAAAGAAAATGGCATTTCGGAAAAATCGCCCAAAATCTGTAATGGTACCCCTTTGCAATCTGCCGAAAATTGACCCGGAATAAATCCGCCCAAATCGGTGCTTAATGGACTTAGTGATCGTTGAAGAATAGTCTCAAGCCGAATCCGTGATCTGTAGCCTTAAAAATCCAAAGAAAATGGCCTCTCGACGCCCACAAAATTACGAAAATGCCATCCTAAAATAAACTGGCCCAAATCGGTGTTTAATGGACTTATCATCCGTGGAGAATAGGATCAATAGAATTCATTATCGGTGGAGAATAGCCTCGGCCTGATTTCGTGATCTGTAGCCTCCAGAATCGAAAGAAAATGGCATTTCGGAAAAATCGCCCAAAATCTGTAATGGTACCCCTTTGCAATCTGCCGAAAATTGACCCGGAATAAATCCGCCCAAATCGGTGCTTAATGGACTTAGTGATCGTTGAAGAATAGTCTCAAGCCGAATCCGTGATCTGTAGCCTTCAAAATCCAAAGAAAATGGCCTCTCGACGCACACAAAGTTACGAAAATGCCATCCGAAAATAAATTGGCCCATATCGGTGTTTAATGGACTTATCATCCGTGGAGAATAGGATCAATAGACTTCATTATCGGTGGGGAATAGCCTCGGCCTGATTTCGTGATCTGTAGCCTCCAGAATCGAAATAAAATGGCATTTCGGAAAAATCGCCCAAAATCGGTGATGGTACCCCTTTGCAATCTGCCAAAAATTGACCCGGAATAAATCCGCCCAAATCGGTGCTTAATGGACTTAGTCATCGTTGAAGAATAGTCTCAGGCCGAATCCGTGATCTGTAGCCTTCAAAATCCAAAGAAAATGGCCTCTCGACGCCCACAAAATTACGAAAATGCCATCCGAAAATAATTTGGCACAAATCGGTGTTTAATGGACTTATCATCCGTGGAGAATAGGATCAATAGAATTCATTATCGGTGGAGAATAGCCTCGGCCTAATTTCGTGATCTGTAGCCTCCATAATCGAAGGAAAATGGCATTTCGGAAAAATCGCCCAAAATCGGTGATGGTACCCCTTTGCAATCTGCCAAAAATTGACCTGGAATAAATCCGCCCAAATCGGTGCTTAATGGACTTAGTCATCTTTGAAGAATAGTGTCAGGCTGAATCCGTGATCTGTAGCCTTCAAAATCCAAAGAAAATGGCCTCTCGACGCCCACAAAATTATGAAAATGCCATCCGAAAATAAATTGGCCCAAATCGGTGTTTAATGGACTTATCATCCGTGGAGAATAGGATCAATAGACTTCATTATCGGTGGAGAATAGCCTCAGCCTGATTTCGTGATCTGTAGAATCCAGAATCGAAAGAAAATGGCATTTCGGAAAAATCGCCCAAAATCGGTGATGGTATACACCCCTTTGCAATCTGCCAAAAATTGACCCGGAATAAATTCGCACAAATCGGTGCTTAATGGACTTAGTCATCGTTGAAGAATAGTCTCAGCCGAATCCGTGATCTGTAGCATTCAAAATCCAAAGAAAATGGCCTCTAGACGCCCACAAAATTACGAAAATGCCATCCGAAAATAAATTGGCCCATATCGGTGTTTAATGGACTTATCATCCGTGGAGAATAGGATCAATAGACTTCATTATCGGTGGGGAATAGCCTCGGCCTGATTTCGTGATCTGTAGCCTCCAGAATCGAAATAAAATGGCATTTCGGAAAAATCGCCCAAAATCGGTGATGGTACCCCTTTGCAATCTGCCAAAAATTGACCCGGAATAAATCCGCCCAAATCGGTGCTTAATGGACTTAGTCATCGTTGAAGAATAGTCTCAGGCCGAATCCGTGATCTGTAGCCTTCAAAATCCAAAGAAAATGGCCTCTCGACGCCCACAAAATTACGAAAATGCCATCCGAAAATAATTTGGCACAAATCGGTGTTTAATGGACTTATCATCCGTGGAGAATAGGATCAATAGAATTCATTATCGGTGGAGAATAGCCTCGGCCTAATTTCGTGATCTGTAGCCTCCATAATCGAAGGAAAATGGCATTTCGGAAAAATCGCCCAAAATCGGTGATGGTACCCCTTTGCAATCTGCCAAAAATTGACCCGGAATAAATCCGCCCAAATTGGTGCTTAATCGACTTAGTCATCGTTGAAGAATAGTGTCAGGCCGAATCCGTGATCTGTAGCCTTCAAAATCCAAAGAAAATGGCCTCTCGACGCCCACAAAATTACGAAAATGCCATCCGAAAATAAATTGGCCCAAATCCCCTGGTGTTGATTGTAGTCTCCGTCCATCCCGTGCTCTTCTTCAGAATCGCTACTCAGGTGGCCGTCTATGCGCTCTTCCGTAGCCAGTCTAGCTCGCTGTTGTCTCCTGAGCTGGCGACAGGTGCGATCAATCTCTGGATTCAACGACAGTAAACCTCCTGACTGGCTACGGGTCATGCACTACCTGCACACACTCAAGCAAGCAAACCCGTGAAGGCACAAGTGGGACAAAGCAAACAAAGCAAAAAGAAAAGCTAAATTAACAGAAATCACTTTTCTTCAACAACCTAGCCGTCCCCGGCAACGGCGCCAAAAACTTGACTCACTTCTACTGTCACCCTAGGAATTGGCCAAGTGAAACCACTTCCTAAAGCGTAGTATAGCGGGTTAGGTTTATATGTCAACCCGGGTCCTAGATCTGATGACTACTCAGTGAATTCTCGTTATCTAGCAATGAAACTGGAATGTAAGTCTAAACTATCAAACTAACAAAGCAAGTAAACTGTTGTATTCAGGTTAAGAGAGGTCACCCGGATATGGTTCCCCCTAGACTGCAGTTAAGCCGGATTGTAATTACCAAGTTCAATTTCTAGGATAGTTATACTGCGGAAGGTTCTTAAACAGCCTGAAGTCTCGACTAAAGGTCTTCAGACCCTCTCAATCTGAGTCTCTAGCGGGCGACTAACCTCCACCGGAGTAAACAGATTGAGGCCTTAACAAACAAAACCTCCACTACCGGAGTAAATCCGGTACAGAATAGTGAGTTGGCTCCTCGACTAAAGTCACCAACTCCCTACCTTCAATCAAGGATGCTCTATCAACCTAGGCAGATATTCTCATTCTAGGTCAAAGCAGAAACAACAGGAATTTGATCAGGATTCAAGTCATTCAATCATTCAAACCTCAATCGAATATAATCAAATCATAGAATCAGTACTTGGGTTCATACAATCAAACCTAACATACAAATCTAGGGTTCTCCATACCCAGATGAATGGGAGAACTACTCCATGGAGAAAGAAGCAAAAGCAGAATCAGACGCGGAATTCATACTGTGAAGGATGGATTCCTGCTCCTGGACGTTGATCGGCACTTCTCCAAGCTCAAGCTGGCCTCCAATGGTGTTGAAGATCAATCTAGGGCACTTGGAGACTCTTGTTCGTCGCTTTCTCTCTCTAGGAATCGTTCTCTCTCTCAAAAACTCGAATCCCCTTCTCTTTGGCTGAAAATATGCTTAAAAAGGCATCAGTGGCCAAAACACGGTCGAGGGCACGACCGTGTAATGCCTCAGCCCGCCCGT
Source organism: Linum trigynum (assembly GCA_964030455.1). Lineage (NCBI taxonomy): Eukaryota > Viridiplantae > Streptophyta > Magnoliopsida > Malpighiales > Linaceae > Linum > Linum trigynum. The sequence goes on along the minus strand of OZ034817.1, from coordinate 57,779,620 downwards.
GTTTTGGCTAGGGTTAATTACACGGCCTGTGCATTGCGCGAAACACGGGCGTGTTTGGTGGTGGACACGGCCGTGCTTCTGCCCGTGTTTTTAGCCAATGTCTGCCCAACTTGAATTTGCTCTCGGCAGTAAAAACACGGCCACAGAACACGGCCGTGTTCTGTTTTAGGTCTGCCCGTGTTTTGGCTCCAGCTTGACGAAATGACCTCTGAATGCCCCGAAACTCGTGCTTAGCCTTTCCTTTGACGCCTAGGACCTGAAATATGACAAAATAGCACAACCCGGCGTAAAATAGGCCAAAATACACGACTATGCCTCTCAAACGGATAAGAGTTAGGGGTGCAAATACATGCAATTACATCGTTATCAAATTCCCCCACACTTAACCGTTTGCTTGTCCTCAAGCAAACCAAGTCAGACACAAAGTAAGCTCAAAACAACAAGGCATGATATATCGGCACAAAACACGTGGATCATACTGGCTTTCGATCAGTAAACATGGACAACTTCAATGACAACCTAGACAACCACCACAGATGACATTCGAGTGTAGTAAAATTGAGCAAAGGAAGAGTCTCCCTTCTGTTCACCAACCAACATAGACTTGACTCAACCACTTGTTCAAAACAGTCACATCATGCACAAAGTTCAAGATATCAGAATTAAGATCGAGCAATCTAGGTCCTCACCGGGATAAAGAGTATAGAGAATAAGAGAAAATGAATCGCTCACTCTCGACCAGTGGGGTCAGGACAATATGATGTTAAAAAGTCGCATGCTTAATCTCTCAATCCCTAACATCTATTCACCATGAATGCAGCCTCTAAGTGCTAGAGTTCACATATGGGGTGTCATCACTAACTAATCCGGAGGTCTTAGACACAGGTTCAGATGACTGGCTAGGGTCTTGGACATGGGGAAAAGGCCTTTTAGGTGGTGGAAGTATTCATACAGCACAAGGTTCCAAATTTCCAAACCCAACAGATTCACAATCAATCGAACCAATAGGATCAATAGACTTCATCCGTGGAGAATAGGATCAATAGACTTCATTATCGGTGGAGAATAGCCTCGGCCTGATTTCGTGATCTGTAGCCTCCAGAATCGAAAGAAAATGGCATTTCGGAAAAATCGCCCAAAATCGGTGATGGTACCCCTTTGCAATCTGCCAAAAATTGACCCGGAATAAATCCGCCCAAATCGGTGCTTAATGGACTTAGTCATCGTTGAAGAATAGTGTCAGGCCGAATCCGTGATCTGTAGCCTTCAAAATCCAAAGAAAATGGCCTCTCGGCGCCCACAAAATTTCGAAAATGCCATACGAAAATAAATTGGCCCAAATCGGTGTTTAATGGACTTATCATCCGTGGAGAATAGGATCAATAGACTTCATTATCGGTGGAGAATAGCCTCGGCCTGATTTCGTGAACTGTAGCCTCCAGAATCGAAAGAAAATGGCATTTCGGAAAAATCGCCCCAAATCGGTGATGGTACCGCTTTGCAATCTGCCAAAAATTGACCAGGAATAAATCCGCCCAAATCGGTGCTTAATGGACTTATTCATCGTTGAAGAATAGTGTCAGGCCGAATCCGTGATCTGTAGCCTTCAAAATCCAAAGAAAATGGCCTCTCGACGCCCACAAAATTACGAAAATGCCATCCGAAAATAAATTGGCCCAAATCGGTGTTTAATGGACTTATCATCCGTGGAGAATAGAATCAATAGACTTCATTATCGGTGGAGAATAGCCTCGGCCTGATTTCGTGATCTGTAGCCTCCAGAATGGAAAGAAAATGGCATTTCGGAAAAATCGCCCAAAATCGGGGATGGTACCCCTTTGCAATCTGCCAAAAATTGACCCGGAATAAATCCGCCCAAATCGGTGCTTAATGGACTTAGTCATCGTTGAAGAATAGTGTCAGGCCGAATCCGTGATCTGTAGCCTTCAAAATCCAAAGAAAATGGCCTCTCGACGCCCACAAAATTACGAAAATGTCATCCGAAAATAAATTGGCCCAAATCGGTGTTTAATGGACTTATCATCCGTGGAGAATAGGATCAATAGACTTCATTATCGGTGGAGAATAGCCTCGGCCTGATTTCGTAATCTGTAGCCTCAAGAATCGAAAGAAAATGGCATTTCGGAAAAATCGCCCAAAATCGGTGATGGTACCCCTTTGCAATCTGCCAAAAATTGACCCGGAATAAATCCGCCCAAATCGGTTCTTAATGGACATAGTCATCATTGAAGAATTGTGTCATGCTGAATCCGTGATCTGTAGCCTTCAAAATCCAAAGAAAATGGCCTCTCGACGCCCACAAAATTACCAAAATGCCATCCGAAAATAAATTGGCCCAAATCGGTGTTTAATGGACTTATCATCCGTGGAGAATAGGATCAATAGACTTCATTATCGGTGGAGAATAGCCTCGGCCTGATTTCGTGATCTGTAGCCTCCAGAATCGAAAGAAAATGGCATTTCGAAAAAATCGCCCAAAATCGAGGATGGTACCCCTTTCCAATCTGCCAAAAATAGACCCGGAATAAATCCGCCCAAATCGGTGCTTAATGGACTTAGTCATCGTTGAAGGATAGTCTCAGGCCGAATCCGTGATCTGTAGCCTTCAAAATCCAAAGAAAATGGCCTCTCGACGCACACAAAGTTACGAAAATGCCATCCGAAAATAAATTGGCCCAAATCTGTGTTTAATGGACTTATCATCCGTGGAGAATAGGATCAATAGACTTCATTATCGGTGGAGAATAGCCTCGGCCTGATTTCGTGATCTGTAACCTCCAGAATCGAAAGAAAATGGCATTTCGGAAAAATCGCCCAAAATCGGTGATGGTACCCCTTTGCAATTTGCCAAAAATTGACCCGGAATAAATCCGCCCAAATCGGTGCTTAATGGACTTAGTCATCGTTGAAGAATAGTCTCAGGCCGAATCCGTGATCTGTAGCCTTCAAAATCCAAAGAAAATGGCCTCTCGACGCCCACAAAATTACGAAAATGCCATCCGAAAATAAATTGGCCCAAATCGGTGTTTAATGGACTTATCATCCGTGGAGAATAGGATCAATAGACTTCATTATCGGTGGAGAATAGCCTCGGCCTGATTTCGTGATCTGTAACCTCCAGAATCGAAAGAAAATGGCATTTCGGAAAAATCGCCCAAAATCGGTGATGGTACCCCTTTGCAATCTGCCAAAAATTGAACCGGAATAAATCCACCCAAATCGGTGCTTAATGGACTTAGTCATCGTTGAAGAATATTGTCAGGCCGAATCCGTGATCCGTAGCCTTCAAAATCCAAAGAAAATGGCCTCTCGACGCCCACAAAATTACGAAAATGCCATCCGAAAATAAATTGGCCCAAATCGGTGTTTAATGGACTTATCATCCGTGAAGAATAGGATCAATAGACTTCATTATCGGTGGAGAATAGCCTCGGCCTGATTTAGTGAACTGTAGCCTCCAGAATCGAAAGAAAATGGCATTTCGGAAAAATCGCCCAAAATCGGTGATGGTACCGCTTTGCAATCTGCCAAAAATTGACCCGGAATAAATCCGCGCAAATCGGTGCTTAATGGACTTAGTCATCGTTGAAGAATAGTGTCAGGCCGAATCCGTGATCTGTAGCGTTCAAAATCCAAAGAAAATGGCCTCTCGACGCCCACAAAATTATGAAAATGCCATATGAAAATAAATTGTCCCAAATCGGTGTTTAATGGACTTATCATCCGTGGAGAATAGGATCAATAGACTTCATTATCGGTGGAGAATAGCCTCGGCCTGATTTCGTGATCTGTAGCCTCCAGAATCGAAAGAAAATGGCATTTCGGAAAACTCGCCCAAAATCGGTGATGGTACCCCTTTGCAATCTGCCAAAAATTGACCCGGAATAAATCCGCCCAAATCGGTGCTTAATGGACTTAGTCATCGTTGAAGAATAGTCTCAGACCGAATCCGTGATCTGTAGCCTTCAAAATCCAAAGAAAATGGCCTCTCGACGCCCACAAAATTACGAAAATGCCATCCGAAAAAAATTTGGCCCGAATCGGTGTTTAATGGACTTATCATCCGTGGAGAATAGGATCAATAGACTTCATTATCGGTGGAGAGTAGCCTCGGCCAGATTTCGTAATCTGTTGCCTCCAGAATCGAAAGAAAATGGCATTTCGGAAAAATCGCCCAAAATCGGTGAAGGTACCCTTTTGCAATCTGCCAAAAATTGACCCGGAATAAATCCGCCCAAATCGGTACTTAATGGACTTAGTCATCGTTGAAGAATAGTGTCATGCCGAATCCGTGATCTGTAGCCTTCAAAATCCAAAGAAAATGGCCTCTCCAAATCTGTAGCCTTCCAAATCGGTGTTTAATGGACTTATCATCCGTGGAGAATAGGATCAATAGACTTCATTATCGGTGGAGAATAGCCTCGGCCTGATTTCGGGATCTGTAGCCTCCAGAATCGAAAGAAAATGGCATTTCGGAAAAATTGCTAAAAATCGGTGATGGTACCCCTTTGCAATCTGCCAAAAATTGACCCGGAATAAATCCGCCCAAATCGGTGCTTAATGGACTTAGTCATCGTTGAAGAATAGTGTCAGGACAAATCCGTGATCTGTAGCGTTCAAAATCCAAAGAAAATGGCCTCTCGACGCCCACAAAATTATGAAAATGCCACATGAAAACAAATTGTCCCAAATCGGTGTTTAATGGACTTATCATCCGTGGAGAATAGGATCAATAGACTTCATTATCGGTGGAGAATAGCCTCGGCCTGATTTCGTGATCTGTAGCCTCCAGAATCGAAAGAAAATGGCATTTCAGAAAAATCGCCCAAAATCGGTGATGGTACCCCTTTGCAATCTGCCAAAAATTGACCCGGAATAAATCCGCCCAAATCGGTGCCTAATGGACTTAGTCATCGTTGAAGCATAGTGTCAGGCCGAATCCGTGATCTGTAGCCTTCAAAATCCAAAGAAAATGGCCTCTCGAAGCCCAAAAAATTACGAAAATGCCATCCGAAAATAAATTGGCCCAAATCGGTGTTTAATGGACTTATCATCCGTGGAGAATAGGATCAATAGACTTCATTATCGGTGGAGAATAACCTCGGCCTGATTTCGTGATCTGTCGACTCCAGAATCGAAAGAAAATGGCATTTCTGAGAAATCGTCCAAAATCGGTGATGGTACCCCTATGCAATCTGCCAAAAATTGACCCGGAATAAATCCGCCCAAATCGGTGCTTAATGGACTTACTCATCGTTGAAGAATAGTCTCAGGCCGAATCCGTGATCTGTAGCCTTCAAAATCCAAAGAAAATGGCCTCTCGACGCCCACAAAATTACGAAAATGCCATACGAAAATAAATTGGCCCAAATCGGTGTTTAATGGACTTATCATCCGTGGAGAATAGGATCAATAGACTTCATTAGCGGTGGAGAATAGCCTCGGCCTGATTTCGTGATCTGTAGCCTCCAGAATCGAAAGAAAATGGCATTTCGAAAAAATCGCCCAAAATCGAGGATGGTACCCCTTTCCAATCTGCCAAAAATAGACCCGGAATAAATCCGCCCAAATCGGTGCTTAATGGACTTAGTCATCGTTGAAGGATAGTCTCAGGCCGAATCCGTGATCTGTAGCCTTCAAAATCCAAAGAAAATGGCCTCTCGACGCACACAAAGTTACGAAAATGCCATCCGAAAATAAATTGGCCCAAATCGGTGTTTAATGGACTTATCATCCGTGGAGAATAGGATCAATAGACTTCATTATCGGTGGAGAATAGCCTCGGCCTGATTTCGTGATCTGTAACCTCCAGAATCGAAAGAAAATGGCATTTCGGAAAAATCGCCCAAAATCGGTGATGGTACCCCTTTGCAATCTGCCAAAAATTGACCCGGAATAAATCCGCCCAAATCGGTGCTTAATGGACTTAGTCATCGTTGAAGAATAGTCTCAGGCCTAATCCGTGATCTGTAGCCTTCAAAATCCAAAGAAAATGGCCTCTCGACGCCCACAAAATTACGAAAATGCCATCCGAAAATAAATTGGCCCAAATCGGTGTTTAATGGACTTATCATCCGTGGAGAATAGGATCAATAGACTTCATTATCGGTGGAGAATAGCCTCGGCCTGATTTCGTGATCTGTAACCTCCAGAATCGAAAGAAAATGGCATTTCGGAAAAATCGCCCAAAATCGGTGATGGTACCCCTTTGCAATCTGCCAAAAATTGACCCGGAATAAATCCGCCCAAATCGGTGCTTAATGGACTTAGTCATCGTTGAAGAATATTGTCAGGCCGAATCCGTGATCCGTAGCCTTCAAAATCCAAAGAAAATGGCCTCTCGACGCCCACAAAATTACGAAAATGCCATCCGAAAATAAATTGGCCCAAATCGGTGTTTAATGGACTTATCATCCGTGGAGAATAGGATCAATAGACTTCATTATCGGTGGAGAATAGCCTCGGCCTGATTTCGTGATCTGTAACCTCCAGAATCGAAAGAAAATGGCATTTCGGAAAAATCGCCCAAAATCGGTGATGGTACCCCTTTGCAATCTGCCAAAAATTGACCCGGAAGAAATCCGCCCAAATCGGTGCTTAATGGACTTAGTCATCGTTGAAGAATAGTCTCAGGCCGAATCTGTGATCTGTAGCCTTCAAAATCCAAATAAAAGTGCCTCTCGACGCCCACAAAATTACGAAAATGCCATCCGAAAATAAATTGGCCCAAATCAGTGTTTAATGGACTTATCATCCGTGGAGAATAGGATCAATAGACTTCATTATCGGTGGAGAATAGCCTCGGCCAGATTTCGTGATCTGTAGCCTCCAGAATCGAAAGAAAATGGCATTTCGGAAAACTCGCCCAAAATAGGTGATGGTACCCCTTTGCAATCTGCCAAAAATTGACCCGGAATAAATCCGCCCAAATCGGTGCTTAATGGACTTAGTCATCGTTGAAGAATAGTCTCAGGCCGAATCCGTGATCTGTAGCGTTCAAAATCCAAAGAAAATGGCCTCTCGACGCCCACAAAATTATGAAAATGCCATATGAAAATAAATTGTCCCAAATCGGTGTTTAATGGACTTATCATCCGTGGAGAATAGGATCAATAGACATCATTATCGGTGGAGAATAGGCTCGGATTGATTTCGTGATCTGTAGCCTCCAGAATCGAAAGAAAATGACATTTCGGAAAAATCGCCCAAAATCGGTGATGGCACCCCTTTGCAATCTGCCAAAAATTGACCCGGAATAAATCCGCCCAAATTGGTGCTTAATGGACTTAGTCATCGTTGAAGAATAGTGTCAGGCCGAATCCGTGATCTGTAGCCTTCAAAATCCAAAGAAAATGGCCTCTCGACCGCCACAAAATTACGAAAATGCCATCCAAAAAATATTTGGCCCGAATCGGTGTTTAATGGACTTATCATCCATGGAGAATAGGATCAATAGACTTCATTATCGGTGGAGAGTAGCCTCGGCCTGATTTCGTAATCTGTAGCCTCCAGAATCGAAAGAAAATGGCATTTCGGAAAAATCGCCCAAAATCGGTGAAGGTACCCTTTTGCAATCTGGCAAAAATTGACCCGGAATAAATCCGCCCAAATCGGTACTTAATGGACTTAGTCATCGTTGAAGAATAGTGTCATGCCGAATCCGTGATCTGTAGCCTTCAAAATCCAAAGAAAATGGCCTCTCCAAATCTGTAGCCTTCCAAATCGGTGTTTAATGGACTTATCATCTGTGGAGAATAGGATCAATAGACTTCTTTATCGGTGGAGAATAGCCTCGGCCTGATTTCGTGATCTGTAGCCTACAGAATCGAAAGAAAATGGCATTTCGGAAAAATTGCTCAAAATCGGTGATGGTACCCCTTTGCAATCTGCCAAAAATTGACCCGGAATAAATCCGCCCAAATCGGTGCTTAATGGACTTAGTCATCGTTGAAGAATAGCGTCAGGACAAATCCGTGATCTGTAGCGTTCAAAATCCAAAGAAAATGGCCTCTCGACGCCCACAAAATTATGAAAATGCCACATGAAAACAAATTGTCCCAAATCGGTGTTTAATGGACTTATCATCCGTGGAGAATAGGATCAATAGACTTCATTATCGGTGGAGAATAGCCTCGGCCTGATTTCGTGATCTGTAGCCTCCAGAATCGAAAGAAAATGGCATTTCGTAAAAATCGCCCAAAATCGGTGATGGTACCCCTTTGCAATCTGCCAAAAATTGACCCGGAATAAATCCGCCCAAATCGGTGCCTAATGGACTTAGTCATCGTTGAAGAATAGTGTCAGGCCGAATCCGTGATCTGTAGCCTTCAAAATCCAAAGAAAATGGCCTCTCGACGCACACAAAGTTACGAAAATGCCATCCGAAAATAAATTGGCCCAAATCGGTGTTTAATGGACTTATCATCCGTGGAGAATAGGATCAATAGACTTCATTATCGGTGGAGAATAGCCTCGGCCTGATTTCGTGATCTGTAACCTCCAGAATCTAAAGAAAATGGCATTTCGGAAAAATCGCCCAAAATCGGTGATGGTACCCCTTTGCAATCTGCCAAAAATTGACCAGGAATAAATCCGCCCAAATCGGTGCTTAATGGACTTAGTCATCTATGAAGAATATTGTCAGGCCGAATCCGTGATCCGTAGCCTTCAAAATCCAAAGAAAATGGCCTCTCGACGCCCACAAAATTACGAAAATGCCATCCGAAAATAAATTGGCCCAAATCGGTGTTTAATGGACTTATCATCCGTGGAGAATAGGATCAATAGACATCATTATCGGTGGAGAATAGGCTCGGATTGATTTCGTGATCTGTAGCCTCCAGAATCGAAAGAAAATGACATTTCGGAAAAATCGCCCAAAATCGGTGATGGCACCCCTTTGCAATCTGCCAAAAATTGACCCGGAATAAATCCGCCCAAATAGGTGCTTAATGGACTTAGTCATCGTTGAAGAATAGTGTCAGGCCGAATCCGTGATCTGTAGCCTTCAAAATCCAAAGAAAATGGCCTCTCGACGGCCACAAAATTACGAAAATGCCATCCAAAAAATATTTGGCCCGAATCGGTGTTTAATGGACTTATCATCCATGGAGAATAGGATCAATAGACTTCATTATCGGTGGAGAATAGCCTCGGCCTGATTTCGTGAACTGTAGCCTCCAGAATCGAAAGAAAATGGCATTTCGGAAAAATCGCCCAAAATCGGTGATGGTACCGCTTTGCAATCTGCCAAAAATTGACCCGGAATAAATCCGCACAAATCGGTGCTTAATGGACTTAGTCATCGTTGAAGAATAGTGTCAGGCCGAATCCGTGATCTGTAGCTTTCAAAATCCAAAGAAAATGGCTTCTCGACGCCCACAAAATTATGAAAATGCCATATCATAATAAATTGTCCCAAATCGGTGTTTAATGGACTTATCATCCGTGGAGAATAGGATCAATAGACTTCATTATCGGTGGAGAATAGCCTCGGCCTGATTTCGTGATCTGTAGCCTCCAGAATCGAAAGAAAATGGCATTTTGGAAAAATCGCCCAAAATCGGTGATGGTACCCCTTTGCAATCTGCCAAAAATTGACCCGGAATAAATCCGCCCAAATCGGTGCTTAATGGACTTAGTCATCGTTGAAGAATAGTCTCAGGCCGAATCCGTGATCTGTAGCCTTCAAAATCCAAAGAAAATGGCCTCTCGACGCCCACAAAATTACGAAAATGCCATCCGAAAATAAATTGGCCCAAATCTGTCTTTAATGGACTTATCATCCGTGGAGAATAGGATCAATAGACTTCATTATCGGTGGAGAATAGCCTCGGCCTGATTTCGTGATCCGTAGCCTCCAGAATCGAAAGAAAATGGCATTTCGGAAAAATCGCCCAAAATCGGTGATGGTACCCCTTTGCAATCTGCCAAAATTGACCCAGAATAAATCCGCCCAAATCGGTGCTTAATGGACTTAGTCATCGTTGAAGAATAGTCTCAGGCTGAATCCGTGCTATGTAGACTTCAAAATCCAAAGAAAATGGCCTCTCGACGCCCACAAAATTACGAAAATGCCATCCGAAAATAAATTGGCCCAAATCGATGTTTAATGGACTTATCATCCGTGGAGAATAGGATCAATAGACTTCATTATCGGTGGAGAATAGCCTCGGCCTGATTTCGTGATCTGTAGCCTCCAGAATCGAAAGAAAATAGCATTTCGGAAAAATCGCCCAAAATCGGTGATGGTACCCCTTTGCAATCTGCCAAAAATTGACCCGGAATAAATCCGCCCAAATCGGTGCTTAATGGACTTAGTCATCGTTGAAGAATAGTCTCAGGCCGAATCCGTGATCTGTAGCCTTCAAAATCCAAAGAAAAGTGCCTCTCGACGCCCACAAAATTATGAAAATGCCATCCGAAAATAAATTGGCCCAAATCGGTGTTTAATGGACTTATCATCCGTGGAGAATAGGATCAATAGACTTCATTATCGGTGGAGAATAGCCTCGGCCTGATTTCGTGATCTGTAGCCTCCAGAATCGAAAGAAAATGGCATTTCGGAAAAATCGCCCAAAATCGGTGATGGTACCCCTTTGCAATCTGCCAAAAATTGACCCGGAATATATCCGCCCAAATCGGTGCTTAATGGACTTAGTCATCGTTGAAGAATAGTCTCAGGCCGAATCCGTGATCTGCAGCCTTCAAAATCCAAAGAAAATGGCCTCTCGACGCCCACAAAATTACGAAAATGCCATCCGAAAATAAATTGGCCCAAATTGGTCTTTAATGGACTTATCATCCGTGGAGAATAGGATCAATAGACTTCATTATCGGTGGAGAATAGCCTCGGTCTGATTTCGTGATCTGTAGCCTCCAGAATCGAAAGAAAATGGCATTTCGGAAAAATCGCCCAAAATCAGTGATGGTACCCCTTTGCAATCTGCCAAAAATTGACCCGGAATAAATCCGCCCAAATCGGTGCTTAATGGACTTAGTCATCGTTGAAGAATAGTCTCAGGCCAAATCCGTGATCTGTAGCCTTAAAAATCCAAAGAAAAGTGCCTCTCGACGCCCACAAAATTACGAAAATGCCATCCGAAAATAAATTGGCCCAAATCGGTGTTTAATAGACTTATCATCCGTTGAGAATAGGATCAATAGACTTCATTATCGGTGGAGAATAGTCTCGGCCTGATTTCGTGATCTGAAGCCTCCAGAATCGAAAGAAAATGACATTTCGGAAAAATCGCCCAAAATCGGTGATGGTACCCCTTTGCAATCTGCCAAAAATTGACCCGGAATAAATC